>JAITYX010000019.1:2468750-3777500 GCA_021018815.1 Talinum fruticosum
TTATGTACAGTAAATTCAAGCTCTGACATAAATTTAAAATGAGATATATATATTAAAATCATGAGACTAATTTGAGCACACTACAAAAAAAAAAAGGATTTAGTATTCTCACTTAAATTGAATATGGAATATTTTGCAATTATGATTCCAAACATCAATTTTTAACCTAGTGTACGTCATAAAGAAACTCGTACTAGTACAACGTGATTTTTGCCCTAAACATCAGTTTTAGAACTCCTAGTATAAAGTGATTTTCGCCCTAAACATCAAGTTTTAGAAATGTTTGACCAATAATGTTACTTATATTTTCATTATTAAATAGTGTATTAGGTAAATTAATCTAATATTTAACCTTAAAAGTTTACTTTAAAATTCTATGGACAAAACCTATATCATAAAATACTTAATAGTTAATTCTAATTTCAATTCAAGAAATCAAGTACGAGGTTCACTTTCAACGTTTCTTTAATACATTACTATTAAAAAAAAGGGGTTTGGATGATAATAATCTAACTTTTGCGGGTATAACTTAGTGACGTGATGACATAATAGTAGGGCAGTCTAGTTTTTTAAATTAAAGTCAAATTTATTATTTTTTTCAAAGTGTTTTTAAAATTATCTCAATTCGTACTAAAAATAATAGATCATATAAAAAATTAAATTATTATAGATTAAATTTAAAAATTAAATTAATGATATCCAATATCTCCAAAGATTAAATTAATATCGTCTGAAAATCCTTATAAAAATAGTTAAAAAGTACTTATTCCCTTTCCTTTTTCTACCCAAAAATTGAAAAAGAAAAGACACATATTTTAAATTTAAGGATAAATCTTGAAAAGATAAAGTCTTTTGGGTGTTGTTTGCATGAATTATGAATGAAATGTCTACGTCAAAGAAAGATAATGCTGAGTTAGTCAGTCGCAGAAATTAATGCCGCCTTTCTCGATGTTAATTTCCATCCATCAAAATAATTTGCAAATTTCCCTCTTGCACGAAATTTAAGCCTACATTGCCTCCTCTATTTAATTTTCCAGTAAAACCAATGCCTTCTCTCTCTGTCTATCTCTCTCTCTCTCTGAATTTGACAAGTACCACTACACCACACCCACATCACCGACCATTTGCAAATAGACAATGATATCTAATTCAAGCGGAAAAAACAAACAACAAAAAAAAAAAAAAAGCATTTTCCAAAAGAAACTTAGCCAACCTTCCCTCTTGTCTTTAAAAATAAATGAAAAAATGGGGTGTTTGGTTAGCTTTTATGTCTACTTCCTAGAATATAGACAGTTAAACAAAAGTTTATTTTAAATTATTATTCAATTTATTATAGTTTATTAAAATAAAATAATTTTCTAAACTATTATTTTCTCTCTTTTAACTATAAAATATGTAACATATCTTAGACTTTTAATAATCGATTTAAATCTTTAATTGAACTAATTGTTATATATAGTATCATAACCTTTTTAAGTAAGAGATTTTAATTTTAAATCTCAACAGTCCACATATTTAAGATTATAATGTAAGATAACGAGGGTGTTTGCACCATCATCACTTCAAGTCCAAAGGTCATTTGTATGGGGAGAGTCGTGATTGAATATATAAACAAATTGGATACTTAACTATCAAGTTAAAATTTTAATTTAATTCTTATATATGTTGTGTAATTTTAATACCCCATTACTACATATTAAATCTCCTGAAATTGCGGTTTAGACTAGAATATGACTATTAGATCTTGTTGTAGATTGGTGGTAGTTTGGCTGACGTTTGCGAGAAGAAGTCCCCGAGTGGGGAAATCAACAGTTTTTTGCTTTTAGGTCATCACTAACTACCAAATGTGATGTAAGAATAGCAAATTAATTGCGCATGGATAACTTAAGGTTAGTGTTGCAACCTCATTGGTACACATAATTTTTTACTTCTTTATTTTTCTTAAATTAGGGTTTTGGGTTGTGTGTGTGTGTTTGGGGGGAGGGAGGGGTTGTTTCTCGGAAGCTTCCCACAATTCTTGTTATCCAGATTTTTGTCAAGACTTAAGTCTGTAGACAAATCAATGTTACTTTCCCCTTCTCTCCAACCGTTAAGGGCATTGCACATGCATAAGTTAGATAGTTACTATGTTCGGTAAAATGAGTTGTTTGAGTAGCAATAGTTGTTTGTGTACTTGATAACTCGTTAAATTTTAACTGTTAGTAGATAATTGTTCAAGTGAGCGGTTGAATAAATGTGTTAGGTAAATTTAGCGATTGTGTTAGTTGATTATTATAAATTGACGTAAAAGGAGATAGATAATTTGCCAAATATAAATTAATGAATAGATATTTTTGTCAAAAAAATGAAAGGCTACTTTTAAATGTGAAAGCTAATATTATTAATTTTTCAGAAATAATATCCAAAATATTATAAGTTACTGCAAACGCTAATTAAAACACTATCTTATCGAACACTAATATTTGATTGGTTAATGTTTTGATAAAAACACTAAAAGTTACTCCAAATACTGATGTCAAATAGGACCAGTACTAATTTTTTCTTCCATCATTTTAACAATATTATAAACACTTGAAACAAACATAATATTTAATTTTTTAATATATAAATTTAATATTTAAGGAGTAAATGCTTACATTTTAAGCTAAAAATCAGAATTCAAAATAATAATAATAATAATAATAATAATAATAATAATAATAATAATTCCTAAGCTAAAAAAGATTTTGCATTGATGATGCATTTTTTGTCAATCCATAAAACAATAGATTTTTAACTATATAAATTACATCTACCAGGCATGAAAGCTTGACAAACGAACCGAGCAAGTAGACAAAAACGGTTCAGCGTAACTAACAGGGTAGTTGAATCCTAACGGTCGCCGTTACAAATGGGGTTGGGCAACATCCATTTACTGTTAACTAACTTGTACTGCAAGTATTTCCACGAGTCTCCTAGGAATGATATTTGTCGGTGTTAGCGGCTGGCCTTTTGACACGTGTCTGAGCTTCTACCTCCCACCGCTGACCATGAGATTTTGTACACATTGACCCCACTTTTAGAAAAAATATTTAGTATCATCTTCTTCTGCCCCCTCACCACGATTTTTCATTTTCAAGTAGCAGTACTCCACCATTGCCAGTGCCATGAACACCGGCATTTACTCCCCTAATTGTTTCCTTCTTCAGTACAGCTTTAATCATCGTGGACCGCTTTCTATTAAATATGATTATATATACATATATCATATATTCAATAGTTTGAAAAGATCTTACCATTTAAACAGACAGAAAAAATACAGTTTGGTCGTACTATAAATTTAAGTAGTCTATCTATTTATAAACTCAATTTGATGTAAGTCTATTCATTATTATATCAACTAATTTTTTGAGTGAAACAATTTAATTTGTTTTACAATTTAATTTTTAAATACAAAAAGATACTATTTTTACTATTTTTATTTATTAAAAATATAGATTTACTAAGTCCTTTATCTTTTAAAAATATAGATTTACAATATTACTCTTAATATATATATATAATTTGATAAATTGGATGTCTCGTGCAGTTATTTTATAAAGAATAATTGTTCGGCCTAAATATTACGTTATTTTTACCCTCGTTTATCTAGTTTTGTCTCGTAAAATAATACATTTTTAAGGATTTTTACTATTATTATTTATTTTTTTGTAGGTAATAAATTTAGCAAGGTAAACAGAGACATTGTTGCCAAGCGAGGTAGGTCGTTGAAGAGTTGCTTCCACCGACCCAGCCGAGATTATCACCAAAGTTGCCTATTAATACCTACATAAGATGGCTTAAGCTTGATCTCCAAAAATGCAAGAGTTTTCTCTCTCTAATTTTGTGGGGCCCATGAGAATTTTATTTAAGTATGGAAAGTGAATTTTGTAAATTTTCATTGCCCGGGATAATATATGATGGAGGAATTAGATTATAATGGGTATTTATTTGGAAAATATTAAAAGAATTTGGCAGCTAGCAATTAGAGGAATTATGGTGGGATTTGGTTTCTTAGGCGGCAATTAAGTACTATAAAAAGGGCAATTAGCCTTTAGTTTTAGGAGGGGTTTGGGGGCAACAATAAGGCCCTTGGTTGTAGGTTTTTTTTTTTTTTTGACTCAAAGATTATCTTAGTTTCTTTTGATTAACTTTAGTTTAATTAAATTAGTTTTCTTTTTAAATTTATTTTAAATATTTTTAGTTTTAGTTATTAATTCGGTTTCTCACGCTTTTAATTTCGGTTCGATTCATTTCGGTAACTTCATCATTTTTGTGTCTCCCTTCTCTTTGATTTGTTTCGTTTAGTTTAAAGGTTCGATTTTTATTATATTTTGATGTTAGAGTAGTTAGTTTAATTATTTAATCTTATGTTTAATTTTATTTTGTTAGTTTAGGTCGTTCTTCGAGTCAATTTTTATTAGTACTTATTAGATTAATTGTATTTTATGCTAATTAGTTGTTAGTTTGAGTCGCTTTGGTTGTGATTAGCCTCCTTGATGGCTAATTAATTTCGTTTAGGCCTTTACTTACCTAGTTTATACTAGTATTTTGGGATTGTTTCTTATATCCGCCACATAGGTTCGATTAGATGCCCGAAATGGTTTTTTCATCTTGATTTTTAGGCGGTTGGTCTATCACTTAAAGGTGAAGTCAATTTGATAGTGTTGGTAAAGAGAATAGTTGGGATTTTGGCATGAAAATAGCTCGAATTCTAGCTAGGTTGGAGTTTGCTATTTTTGTTGTTTAGTTGGGCTAACCCCATGAAAGTAGGTGGTTAGAATAATTAGACTAACTCATGACCCTCAAAAGTGTGGCTTGAGTAAATTTTGATGGTGCAACCGATCACTCCTAAATACTTGTATAAACTTGGGTAGGTTTAGGCTTGACTTAATTAATTAGTTTATTAAGTGGTAAAATTACAACCCGAGTATTTTATTTTTATTGCTTCCTAGGTTAGTTTAATCACCATATCTATCTCATCTCGTGTTGATTCGCTTAGATAGAAAGTTTAAGTGAACTTTGATATTTGAAACACAACTCTCTGTGGACACAACCCGTGCTTGCCGACTAGCTACAACTACGCCGTGCACTTGCGGATACAATTTGAGAACTTAATTCTTTCCTAACAATAATATAGACCAATTCTCACCTAATAATATGCAAAAACATAAAAATTCTACCATATTTGAAATTTTTTAAACTATGGTAGGTGACAAATCAAGACCGTCCATTCAAAATAACATATCCGAATCGTTGATACTTTTTAATCATAGTTAATTTTATTGTTCTCTCTCTTCAACATTTTCTACTTCTCTCTACTACATCTATCTCATGCCCAGATCGAGAGTGCGGGCACCTATGGCTCTCCTCTTTCTATCTCTTGTCCTCCCTCTCGCTCTCCATCTCGCTCTCCCTGTCGATCTCTCCCTCCTTCATGCCCCGATACACTATGAGGAACAACGAAGAAGACAAAAGAAGAACTTGCCGGTGATGCTTGCTAGAGACGACGAACTCATCGATAACTCTAGCCAACCAGGTATGCTAAATCATCCACCCATTCAAACCAATTTCGATATGTTGTTGAGTCTCCCCACCCCAATTTTCGAGTTGTTGAATCTCCTTGTCCCCCGCCCCCTCAATTTGGAGTTGCTTTCTTCCTGTTTATTGTGTCTACGCTACTGGTGGCTGAATCGTCCCCACCTATTATTTGCTTTCTTCTCTCATCAACAATGTCTTCGAGATCGGTTACTCGTTCTCTGTCCTTCTCTCTCGGTGTTACATACCGGAGATTCATCAATGGTGTCGAAGTCGAAACAAAAGTGGACCGAGATGCCCGATGAAGGCACAAGCTGCGATTGAGAGGGCAACCACCATAAATAGAAGGAACGACAGCTAGCCTTGACAATGATAGTGGTAGTGGCGGTGACGAGGAGGGTGGGTTGCGGCGCCGAACGCGATGGCGGTTACAGTGTTTGGGGAATTGAAGAATTGTTACGAGGAGGTTGTGTTATAGAGAGTGGAATGGAGTATGGGGGTGTGGAAGAATTGGGATTTTTCAAAGCAATATTAAAATTAAAAGAACAAAAAATAACTGTACTTAACGATAAAAAAATAATTAAATGCTCAGATTTAATTTAACTATCATAGTAAAAAAAAATTCAACTATATTAGAATTTTCCCAAAAAAATTCTCACTTAATAAATTATGAAAAATCGATCACTTACATCGGTTTGTGGGTCAATGCAAGGAATTATTGAACTTTGCACGGACTACCACAATTTTCATACAATTAGCAATTAGAAGATATATCGTAGGATACACAAAAAATGGCTGATCTAAAGATCAAGAATCACTATAATTACTATAATTTTGTAAAGAAAAAAAAGAATTTTCCCCATAAAATTTTAAACTATCCCTAGGATATATAAACCCTTGTTCTTAAAATGATATATTTGATTTCGTTCTTTGGGAATAATCAATAATCATATTTTGTATAGTACACTAATTAAATTAAATCATCAACTTGGACATGCGATATATTTATTGGTTAATCAATATATTCAATGCATACGGTTATATTTTTATCTTATCTCTAATCTTGATGAATGACATAACTTGAAGTGACAATCACGGGACCCGTATAAGTGAAATTGTTTCATGTTAAAAGGACACCTTTTATACACAAGTTTACTTTTTTAAAACCTACCCTTACGATATTTCAGAAGCTATTTTTCACCAAGTCAATGTAATGTTAGGAGATTGTATACCATTCTACCTTTGCAGAAAATAATTGAACCTTTGAATTATCTTAAGAGAAAAATGGGTTATATATAAAAATATTTGATACAGACTGAAAATTAATCTCCGTCCAAAGCAACAAGTGCCACATATGCACAAATAATTATGCTGCAAAGAAATTAATTCATGAGAAATTTAAGAAAAGCGACATTTAACTAATAAGAGGAGGTTAGAAAATGTACAAATAAACAATTAATAATGTTAAAACTTAAAACTTAAAATTAGTATAGTATATTTTGATTGTATATAAAAAATACAAGTTCCAATTTATCAATTATCACATAAATCTAATGCGACCTATTTTCATTACCTATAAAATTTATCCCTTCCCGATTCTAACTTACGATGAACTCCATCCTCCATAGTCGTCTAAATCCCCATGCATCTTCATTCTTTATCATATGACAAAACTCTCCAAATATATTTGGTCGACCAATCTCTCGGTTCAGTTCACAATTGTCGACCAATATGTCCTAATTTGCATCTACGTTGTATTGATATCAATTAGAAGAACCGGGAGAGAATAATAGCCAGAGGAATAACTAAGGCTGGATGATTCAGGCCAAGTAATTGCCATTAATGACAGGAATTACATGAAAAGAGTCCAAATTCCAGAATATTTTTTTTTGTGACACTAGATAATGTAGGCTTCGTGCATGTCACTACCTTAGATAGTCAATTTATTCCTTTTTTTTTTGGTTGGGAGAGGGGAGTTATTTTCCATAAATTCATGGATGTAGACTTCATAATGAAGGTTTTTGCATGTCACTATATCCTATTTTTATTGCAATTTTTTTTTGTTTCTTGTAAAATTAATATTTTGGACGGCTTCATATTGCAATCTTAACTATAAACTGCCATTTCTATAATCGTAATCGACATTTATAAGGTCTAATAATGAGCATTATGATAATTTTCTTGCATCGACTACTATTTTACAATTAATGAGCATGCAATTGGTTAAATCATAATGAGCACTTATATATAAAGTTTAGGATAAAAGTTTAGCCAACTCAATCTTACTTTACTTATTTATAGTTTAATCCATACTTATAAATGCGTTTAAGACGATATAGTTTTATTGTTTTACAATTTCTTAATTGATGATTTTTTTACTTCATGAAAATTTCTAATATTTATTAATCAAACATTTATCTTTCCAATTTATTTTTAACAGAAATCACATAGAAGAGAAATGAAAATAGAGAAAGAGATGAAAGAAGTCGGGTTCTCCTAATCTTTGGTGTGTAATTAATTTTTTTATGCAAGTAATTAATTTTATTTTGGTGAAGTGAGATTTTTTTTCCCCGCACATCAACGCTATTATCTAGGAATAGTCATTGATTAATTTTAAAATGAAGAAATAGACGTCGACCTCGTACAAAAAAAGTGCTTAGTATTACACGTGTAAAAAATAAAATAAAAAGGGAAGTCATTTTGAGGAAGAGTCGATAAACTAACTAGTCTTATATTACATTTGTCATTTGGTGATTGATAGTGAATTAGTGTGGTGTGTTAAGTCTAACCCTCACGTAATCACCTCCAAAGTATTATCCTTCTAACTACTTTCTTTGTAAATGGATTAAATTCTTAAAATGCTACTTAATTTTTTTTGAGAGCTAGAATTTTTTTTTTTTTTTGGAGAATTAGGGTTTCTCTTATTCTTGTGAAAGTCTTTTTCTCGCTTTTGTGCGAGTTATTTTTCTTGTCAATATGTGTAAGTTTTGTTAGAGTTATTGATTCGATTGAAGGGTATATTCTTTATATTTTAATCAATTAGTTTTATTAATTTTGATTGGAAATGATTCAACAATACAATTTCATATGACTCGATTAAAATGATGTTTTGTTCAGGTTGGATCTATTATATCATACATAAATTTATTTTATGAAATTATACAATAGCTCGTCAATGTTTGAAAAGATAGATTTAAGTGGAAGAACAAATTTTGTAGCCAAATTAATACTACCATTAATTTTGACAAAATAGATATCTGTTTTGATATTTTAGATTTATTTTTCTTAAAAAATATATTTGTAGATATCGGACAATTTTTTATTAATGAAATTTCTCTTTATATATATATATAAAAAAGGGGTCGAGCACATTATATTTTGCTATCAATACTTATAGTTTAAGATTTTAAGTAGTTTAACAATTATTTTTCTTTAACACGTGCTTTTAAGTTTGAATAATATGAATAATAGCTTATATTAAGAGAATTATGCTGTTTAAGTGAGCTGATAATTTGATTGGCTTGAATTAGTGGACGATTAAAGACCAAATGAAAAATATTTACTTTGGTTACCTTGTGGGGTGGGGGCTACCAAAGATTTCCCAGAAATCTTACTAAATCACTCTTCTTTGTGGTCCAACAAAAATCCAAACTTACCGACCTTGGCTCTCTCTCTCTCTCTCTCTCTCTCTCTCTCTCTCTCTGTCTGCCTCTCTCTCTCTCTCTCTCTGTCTCCTCTGCCCACCCCCTCCCTCAATCTCGACGTCCATGGATGCCTATAAATCTAGCGAAGTCCCCTCTACCTATCTTCACCATCTCCCACATATATACCATAAAACACCGCAAAACTAAGCCAACCATTATATTTCCTTGCTAACCCTTCGTGAAAATATTGTCAATATTCTTGTAAATCATAGTCCATATCCTCTCGCCCTTTTTTTACTCTATCTAAAACATATACAGGGTTTACAAGTTTTGCACTTTGTAATAGCCCTTTCCATAAAACATATTCAGTGAAAAATGGCTCCAAGCTTGAGCAAGGCGAATTCCGGCATCTCCGAAGATGCTTGCGGCCCATGCCCCATGGTCACCTTGGAGGGGTCAAACTTTATGGTCAATGGTCAAGTCCTCCTCTCCGACGTCCCTCCAAACATCACGGCCAAGTCGGGCTCCGCCGGGCTGTTCGTTGGGTTCACTGCACCGAAGGCCGAGGCCTGGCATGCCGTGCCCTTGGGCCAGCTCAAGGGCATCCGCTTCATGAGCATCTTTAGGTTCAAGGTCTGGTGGACCACCCATTGGGCCGGGTCCAATGGACGGGACCTTGAGCATGAGACACAGATCCTCCTACTTGATAAGTCCGACGAGGGGTTGGGCCAGCCTTACGTGGTCATCCTCCCTTTAATAGAGGGCCCATTTCGGGCCTCTCTCCAACCGGGCCGAGTAGATGACTATGTTGATGTATGTGTGGAAAGTGGGTCCACCAAGGTGACTGAGGACTCGTTTTGGTCCGTGGTTTATATGCAGGCTGGGCCCGACCCGTTCAGCCTGGTCAAGGATGCGATGAAAGCGGTCCAAGCCCATTTAGGGACGTTCAAGTTGTTAGAGGAGAAGACCCCTCCAGGTATAGTGGACAAATTTGGTTGGTGTACATGGGACGCATTTTACCTAAAAGTGGAGCCCCAAGGTGTTTGGGAGGGGGTCAAGCGGCTGGTCGAGGAGGGGATCCCACCGGGCTCGTGCTCATCGATGATGGGTGGCAGTCGATTTGCCATGACGACGACCCAATCACCGATCAAGAAGGGATAAACCGGACTTCCGCCGGGGAGCAAATGCCATGTAGGCTCATCAAGTTTGAGGAGAACTACAAGTTTAGGGACTACCAAAGCCCAAAGGTATTGGGCCCAGATGGTGAGCCTAGTAAGGGATTGGGAGCCTTTGTGAGAGACCTCAAGGAGGAATTTAAGAGTGTTGAGCATGTCTATGTTTGGCATGCTTTTATGGGCTACTGGGGTGGGGTTAGGCCCAATGTTCCGGGCCTTCCTGAGGCCCAAGTCATAACGCCGAAGCTCACACCGGGCCTACAGATGACCATGGAGGATCTCGCCGTTGATAAGATCGTTAACAATGGTGTTGGGTTGGTCCAGCCCGATAAGGTGGATGAATTGTATGAAGGATTACACTCTCACCTAAAGGCTTGTGGCATTGACGGTGTCAAAGTTGATGTTATCCATGTAAGTTTTCATCTAATTTTTTTTTCTTTGGGCTTAATTTTACTTTTTTATTTTTGGATTTTAGTATACTCCATCAAAGTCATGATTTTATCAATACTTATGTTTGATGATCTAATACGTAAGGTTTGATGAGTAACTCCCAACTGGAAAACTCCTTTAGTGATGTTACATAATTAGAAGAGAGAAAAGGACTCTTGTCCCCCTTTGGATAATTTCAAAGAAAACGACTTAAAACAACCTGCAAACTTATGAATAGAATTAAGTCGGATAGATTGGACTAATCTAAAATTCGGGTTCGAAAAATTAAAATAGGAAAAAATTGTATTTGGGATTTAAAATTCGGACGAAAATTAATGACTTGTCCTAATCTTTATTTTTGGTTCTGACAAATTTGAGTAATTGAATTGGGGCAAAATATGTGTGAAATGTGAATGCAGTTGCTAGAAATGATGGCAGAGGACCACGGAGGAAGAGTAGAACTTGCGAAAAAGTATTACAAGGCAATCACTGAGTCAGTGAGGAAGCACTTCAAAGGCAATGGTGTGATTGCTAGTATGGAGCAGTGCAACGATTTCATGCTCCTTGGCACTGAGGCCATCTGCCTTGGTCGTGTTGGTATGTGCCATCTATCTGTTACACAAGCTTGAATTCAATCCGATTCGAATCTCGTGTTTTGTCTTAACTAAACATACTCTCATTTCAGGGGATGACTTCTGGCCTACTGATCCATATGGTGATATCAACGGTACATATTGGCTCCAAGGGTGTCACATGGTGCACTGTGCCTACAACAGCTTATGGATGGGCAACTTCATACACCCTGACTGGGACATGTTCCAGTCCACCCATCCTTGTGCTGAATTCCATGCCGCCTCCCGAGCCATCTCCGGTGGTCCCATCTATGTCAGTGACGCGGTTGGCAAGCACAACTTCCCCTCCTCAAGAAGCTTGTCTTACCCGATGGTTCGATCCTCCGTTGTGACTACTATGCTCTTCCTACTAGGGATTGCCTCTTTGTTGATCCTTTGCATGATGGGGAGACTATGCTCAAGATTTGGAACCTCAATAAGGTAAACTAACATCTTTTACTAGTGTCTCACTACTGTCATATAATTAGTGTATATACTGTATTAAACTACATTAATTATAGAAATCAGGTTCAGTAAACTACAATTAACAAAGATTATGTATTGCAGTTTAATGGAGTACTAGGAGTATTCAATTGCCAAGGAGGAGGATGGTGCCGAGAATTCCGAAGAAACCAATGCTTCTCTGAGTACTCTAAGACAGTCTCATGCAGAACAGGCCCAAGAGATGTAGAATGGAGAAACGGGCACAAGCCATTCCCTATTGAAGGAGCCCAACACTTTGCCATGTATCTCTCCAAGCAAGATAAGCTGGTCCTGTCCAAGCTATCTGACACCATCGAGATGACACTCGAGCCCTTTAGCTATGAGCTTATTGTCGTCACTCCAGTGTCCACTTTGCCCTGGGACACGACTCATCAGTTTGCTCCCATAGGGTTGGTGAACATGCTCAACTCCGGAGGAGCAATTGAGTCATTTGACATCATCAACAATGATGAGGGGGCTGGTTTGGTTCGGGTTAGGGTGAAGGGAGCAGGGAAATGAGGGTTTACTCATCTGTGAAGCCGCTGGCTTGCGTAGTTAATGGAGAGGACACCGAGATTGAATACGAGGATGACATGGTTAAGGTTCAAGTGCCATGGAATGATGATTTGAATGGTGTGTCAACTGTTGAGTACTTGTATGGCATGAGACCTTGAATTGAAAATCGATGTGAGGTTTACTTACTAACTTGTTTGGATTAGGAAGTAGTATTGCAAGTGTGCAATGTACTATTTCTTGATTGTTTTTCCAAATAGATTGATTTGCTAGATTATATACAATACTATTTCCAGTTGAAAAGGTAATCGATATAAAGTATGATTTTATTAATTTGTCTGATTAATAAATGGCTTGGCTTGAGTGTCATAGACTAAAAGAAATTGAAAATCCTTTATTCTTTGTTCATAATGAAAAGCTAATAATCCATTTAAAAAAATATGTAAATGTTCTGTTTGAAGGCGTATTAGTTAGATCAATTAAAGAAACAAAAAATTAGTACCAGAATTTAAGTACTACCACAACCTTTGTAGCCCCCAAAAAAGATAAAAAATTGAAATAGCACAGGCTAATTGTATTTCTGAAATCTTATGATGAACTGGATATTTAGTGAGGGAAGGAGTTTGGGCCAGTTACAGAAGCCCAGTGGATTTTAAGAATATGCTTACCAAGATTTGGGTTACTGTTCAGTTGTGTTTAAGAAGCAGATTCCCTCCTAAGCAGGCCCAGATCCCAGACACTATTCTTTAATATGGGTCTCCTCTCTGAGCTTGAGTGTCGACGAAGGCAATGCTTGAGCTCGACTTGGTAGGGTCAACCAGGTGAGTTGAGCTTGGCTCAGCTCTATATAACTTGAGCTTGAGCTGAGTTCTTACTGAAATTTTCTTAATAATGCGTACCATTTTAAGAATTTCATGTTAATACCTAAGAAATAAGTATCATAAGAGGACCATTCGCAACTCAAAACCAAACTTCACCAATTATCACAATAACCATTGCCCCCTAGTTCTTGAAGAATAGTACTAATTGTACATAATACGTAACGATGAACTTATCTTGTCAGGATTAAAATACCAAAATATTGATATATCGATCAGCTATCACCATAAAATAACAAGGAAAAAACAAGTTTGCATGGATTTGGGTAGCTTTGTTTCATCTGGTGCGCTTAGTCATAGGCTTTATTTCATTTTCCGTTGTAAAGTGGGGAAATGTGGCCCAAAATTGGCGCAAAAAAAAAAAGGCATAAGCATTATAAGTAAATGGAGTGGACGTTTGCGTATTTGGTCTGCTTTGCACTTGCTTCGGTTGGATATCTGTCTTCTTATCCACGCCGTTGAAACCACAATGTCAATAAAAGTCTTCATCAAAATGATTAATTGACTTCTTCTCATCTTTCTCTTTCTCTCTCTGTATCTACTGTGTTTGCCATTGATTTCAGTCAAAATTATTGTGTTGCCATTTGATCATGTATGCCTAAAAAGGAACAATATACTGTGTTTGATTATACAACAATAGCTCCCTAATTTGGGCAATTTGGTCCTTTAACTTAAAATTTGTCATGCAGGTTGTGCTTCTTTGTTATTATCATACAACCCTAAAACGTAGGGCAGATCCAGCGTGGAATCAATGAGGTCAAGTGACTCCCTCTCAAAAGAATAAAATTTTTATATAGTATCATATAGAAAATTGTTAACTGAGTTGGTATTTTGCCATTCAGTCTATTTTTTCAAAAAAACTTTTCAACTTCCTTTTATTCCACCGCTAAAACGTCTATTAAAATGAAACTAATTGAGTAAATGGTTATCTAGTAACAATAAAAAAATTCCAAATAATTGAAAACAAAACATTTTCTATTATTATAGGGACTTGGGTTTGAGCTTGCTCCAGCCCTCAAGTCATTAATTGACTCATAATTTTTTTTTTTGATAATTAGTTGGCCAAAAGGCAAAAAAGTAAACATGCAATCATAATAGTAACTGTAATTACTTAAAAAAACTAAACTAACTAGCAATATAAAAGGGTAATAAAACAATTCTTATACTGATTGAACCCTTATATATATATATTTTAACTAAACTTCTTGTCATGGATACTCCTTCAATCATCCTTTAATGGACTCATACATATACAATGAAGGAGTGCAATTTGCTCTATGGATGATTTTCAAGATAACATGTAAAAAGAGAATATTATCTAAACTTGGACCAAGACGTAACTTTTACTTGTTTAAAACTTAAATTCTTATCGTTCAAAGACTAGCTAGAGGTTCTACAATACTAGTAGAGCGCCCAAAGTATTTTTATTTATTCTTATAAATAAATTTTAAAAAAAACCAAAAAAGTTATAAAAAGAAGACACTAAATTATGGAACATAAGCTTATCACTTAATATGTGTTTATCATAAAATATAGGAATTAGTGACTAATGATTTATTAAAATAATCCAAGCGGGTGTTATTCGTGTGGATAGCACACTCCATTCAATTAAATAATTTCATATTTTCCCTACAAATTAGACTCGAATGCTTTCCTCATCAGCATTCCATTTCTAATTAGGTTAGAGGCTCAAAAATATTAATATAAAATCGGTCCATTTGAAACCTTATCGATCAAAGATTGTATATTAATGTATAAACTAGCTTTGGATACCTCTCGTTTTCTGTCACTTATATGTGAAATTCTCCCCACATATTTAGCTCTTTCCTCTAGCAATTGCAATATCTTAGGTTAATGGACATAATATGTTCCAATAATTCGATATTTATTCTTTTTAAAATTTAAATAATATTTAATTATCGATTCAATATAGATTAAAAAATATTAATTCGACATAATCTGTTCAAATAATATTTAATTATCGGTTCAATATGCATTTGCTCCTGCATCCTCTTAAATAATAAGATATTATTGTCTTTGTTCTTTTAGTTCCCATTTTCTTGCACGTAATTGTATCTAGTTGTACTGTATGGTGGAACTTGGAAAAGAAATTTTAGACAAGCAAGAATGATGTGTCTGTAGACATACCTTACAAGGTAGAATAGGCAGTACTACTGTATTATACAACTTCATAAACTCCTTAGCGCCCCCCCAATGAAAGACCACTTTAAGAATCACAATCTATCGAGTTATATGCACTTATAAATATTAAATAGTAAATAAATACTATGATAAAAGAGGGGAAGAATATCGATTTTAAGCTAAAAGAATAAGATAAGATGTCAAATTTTTAAATAGTAAAGCGTTCAGTACGAATAAAAGTCATCATATAATTCATAACAGACATATGTAAAGAGAGAACAACCGTCCACGAAACAATATAAGGAACAAAAAGAAATATGGTTACCAAGGGCAGGGGAATTTATGAATGTACCCAACCTCTCCTCCTTTTAATTCTGTTTGGATCTCTTTATACTGTCTTAATTGCTTCCTCATTCTCATGCTTTCCCTCCTCCCTTTTTCACTTACCTTCCCATTTTCATGCCTTCTTTACTATCCTTTCTATGAAAATCCGATACATATTAACTACAAGGTAAGACATTTTTATTCATCATATATATCAAACATAAACAAACACATATTAAAACTTCAGTATATAATAAATATACGTGAGTAAATATATAGCGTGTGACTTCTAATGGTATTTACATTTGAAACTTAATTGTAATTTTTGAATATAAAAGGGTAATATTAATAATTGTCAAATAAGCAACCCTTTGTTTTTCCAATATTTTTTTTTTTTGTGAAACAAATCTTTATTTATAGTGGAAAACACCCACTAGTTAATTAGTGAAAATGAGGTATCGCTCTGCTCCTCATCTATAAATAGAGCCTTGTTTGGAGAGCGTGTGTCCACCACACTTTTCTTGCTTATATTAGTAGCATAATATATCCCCTCCAAAGATAACTGCTTTCTCATTTTCCCAACCAAATGGAACCCAAACAAACACTCCCTAGCTCCATCAAGCTCGAGATGATCCGACCCACCAATACCATGCCCGACGAAGAGAACCAAGACCAACTCCCTCAAGAGAAAGAGGCAGAGCCCACCACTTTTGACTACTCGAAACGAGCCCAATGGCTACGAGCCGCAGTCCTAGGGGCCAATGATGGGCTCGTGTCAACAGCCTCCCTAATGATGGGTGTGGGCGCGGTCAAGCAGGACGTCAAGGCCATGATCCTAACCGGGTTCGCTGGTCTAGTGGCCGGGGCTTGCAGCATGGCCATAGGCGAGTTTGTGTCGGTTTACTCCCAGCTCGACATCGAGGTTGCCCAGATGAAGAGAGAGAAAAGGTCGTCAAATGAGGAGAGGGAGAACGACGAGGAGGATGAGGAGGGGCTGCCGAACCCATTTCAGGCAGCCGCAGCCTCAGCCCTGGCCTTCTCGGTGGGGGCCATGGTCCCGCTTTTGGCGGCCTCGTTTATAAGGGAGTACAAGGTAAGGCTGGCGGTGGTTGCGGCGGCAGTGACGGTAGCTCTGGTGGTGTTTGGGTGGCTGGGGGCGGTGCTAGGAAGAGCTCCGGTTTTCAAGGCTTCTTTGAGGGTTTTGTTGGGGGTTGGGTTGCCATGTGTATTACCTTTGGGTTAACCAAGTTGATTGGGTCTCAAGGTTTATGAGATAATAATCCTTATTTTCTTGTAATTTTTAATTTGCCCCTTGTTTTTACATGTGTGGTTTTACTTCATGTTATGTACGTTTAGTTAAAGTAACTATATGGTAATGGTAACATGTAAAATGTGTAAGCCTTAGGTTTTGTTGTACACCAAATAATTAATCAACCTTTTTATTAATAACCTACATTCTAGTAGTGGTTTGTTTGCAAAAAAAAAACTTTTTATATTTTTTTCTTCATATAAATTTCATGCAATAACTAAAAAATTATCTCATTATATTAGTCAAAGTATATATGCTTCGCATGTCATATTATATATTTAAAATTTGTGATATTAGATTGTTAATAAAAAGAAACATATGGTGTCTCCCCTCCCTCCTTCCTTTATAGAAGAGCAAAATTAGAATTTTGAGGGATACAATTGCATCTTGTAGAGTACACGAGGAAATTAATGGTTTTGTTAAGAAACTTTAGAATTTTGACCCAAAGGCATAAGTTAACCCTAGCAGTACTCCCCTCTAAAGCCCCTATCCAAACTATCACCTATTCATCATATCGAAGGAAACTAATGGCAATATCCTGCCTTGATCTCTCTACCTTTGTCCTACACCCATCTATCTCCTGTTTTCCGCCCTTCTCTTTACTCTTCTAATCATGTGCGACTTTTTATGAAAAACATAATATATTTATGTTTTATATTTGTTTATGTTTTTTATGTTTGTTTATATTTTTTATATTTGTTATTTTTTTAAAATTATTAATAGTCCATTAGAAACAAAAGGTTGAATACTAAATACAACAAAACTCACTATGCCACCAGGGTAGACAAACTAGTCACAAAAAAATAGGAAAGAAGAAACAAAACCTGGCATACACCTCAACCTCTCCTGAAAACTCTGTCCTAAATCCTTCAAAAAGTCTTTCACCTAAGTTAAAAAACTGGCAATCAATTTCTCTCCCATCAAACTTTCCCCAAAATTCACTCTGTCAATGCCAGTTCAAGCTTCCTGGAGGTTACCATTATGGCTGTTGTATATCCATTTCATTGAATTCTTTCCACCATCTTCAACCCCTCTTCGTTGAATAAATCCCTCTCTCCAAAAATCCAACATTTTGTATTATGAAAATCTGGGGCACCAAGGGCCTTTTAAGTTTCCATTACTGCTAATTCTTTTCACCGTTACCTTTCTTGTTCCTCTCCACTTTCAGTCCAACAGAAAAACAGGGTTGAAATTCACTCAAAATTCACCTCTCTCGCCACCGAAGACCACCAGCCCATCTCCCCCTCCCAAAAGCTTGGATTGAATCCTCTAGTTTCTAATTTCTTCAAATCCGCTGAACCCAGAGCAAATGAGATCACTCGTTATCTGCAACGCTTGTAGACTAGACACTGCTTCTGATTACGATTACCATAGAAAACGGTAACTCCAGTTTTTCATTATGTTTGTTTATATTTATTCGTTACTTATTTAATAACTCATTTATATTCGTTTATGTTCGTTTATGTTCGTTTTTATTTATGTGCATTTTATTTGAATAGTCCAAACCATTGTTGAAGATATATTTATGTATCGGGCTACCATATGTAATGGCAATATCCTGCATCTTGAATAGTTATGTGAAAAGAAAATTAATTTTTAAAAAAAATTATATCACACCTACAAAACTTAGCTACTGGTATTTATTATTTAGAAAGTTCAACAGTAGGGCACCGTTACGCAACATTTTCTTATTCATTACAGTGTTTCACAATTTCTTTTTGTATTTTATTAAGTTAATCAAGTTTTTAGAGAGGATAATATGATAGTTGATTATATTGTCAAATTAGAACGTATCATGAGGTGTATAGTTATCTTTACATCCCCTCACTTACAAGAACTTTTATGTATACTTAAACTACAGAGAGAAGGAATACCTCATATTATATTCTATACATGTATCGATCAAATTTAGGGTCGACAAATTGAACATGATCAAATTGATCTTTAATGAATGGGGCAATACGTGTAACTTGTAAGTAAAAACTATTCTAAAAATCGAAAATATTTAATTATTATGAAAAATTACAATTAAGAATTAAGGATATGAAAATGCCTTGACATAATTAGGTCTGTTATACCTTTTCATGATAATGGAAGTTAATTAATTGAATGGGGAAAATATAATTTAGGCAAGCTTGTGGTATTCGAGTGAAGACCACACTCCTTTGATTAAATAATTAGTCGGCTTTCTTTCACCAAAATAAAAAAATAATTAGTCGGCTTTCTCTCACTATATATAGTGCTATTTAACAAATACAAAACTTTTCTCCTTTTATCTACGTGGGATATTGACGAAACCGCAATCTAACAAGGTTCCAAAATGGTTCCTAATTTTTTTCATCAAATTCAAAATTCATATAAAATTAGGTCATTACATCAAATTAAAAGTGTTGATAGAACTGGTAAAAATTCATATTTAAGTTAAATTTAGATTGGACGAATCTGTCAATGTCTAAAATTTAAATGAAATATTTTTCATGATATGGAACCTACTATTTTTTTAATGATGAATGTATAAATATTCATAACTAAATTCAAATTATATTTTCCATTATTTTTTACGCGTGAAAGAATTTTTTTAACCTCGTAGGGGAAACACCCACTGCTTTAGTGATAGTAATATAAATAAGATCTTACTCTACTCTTCTATAAATAGATCCTTGTTTGGAGTGTGTGTCCACCACACTTACTTGCTCATCTTGATTGCTATTTTGCATAATCTATAGTTTTATTATACTGCCACAAAGTACTTATTAATCTCTCCTTTTTTCCAACCAAATGGAACCCAAACAAACACTCCCTAGCTCCATCACGCTCGAGATGATCCGACCCATCAACATGATGACCGACGAAGAGAGCCAACACCAAGTCCCACAAGAGAGAGAATCCTCCACCTTTGATTACTCGAAACGAGCCCAATGGCTACGAGCCGCGGTCCTAGGGGCCAACGATGGGCTTGTGTCGACTGCCTCCTTAATGATGGGTGTGGGTGCTGTCAAGCAAGATGTCAAAGCCATGATCCTAACCGGGTTTGCTGGCTTAGTGGCCGGGGCTTGTAGCATGGCCATAGGTGAGTTTGTCTCGGTCTACTCTCAACTCGATATCGAGGTGGCTCAGAAGAAGAGAGAAAGAAGGGGGAAAGAGGAGAGAGAAAATGAAAAGGAGGAGGAGGAGGGGTTGCCCAATCCACTTCAGGCCGCGGCAGCCTCAGCCCTTGCCTTCTCACTGGGGGCCATGGTGCCGCTTTTGGCAGCGTCGTTTATAAGGGAGTACAAGGTGAGATTGACGGCAGTGGTGGTGGCAGTCACGGTGGCTCTGGTGGTGTTCGGGTGGCTGGGGGCGGTGCTAGGAAGAGCTCCGGCTTTCAGGGCTACGTTGAGGGTTCTCCTAGGGGGTTGGGCAGCCATGGCTATTACTTTTGGCTTAACCAAACTAATTGAGTCAAGCGGATTACGAGAAATGGAGTAATTATTAATGAAGTTGTAATTTTTCCCTTTCACTTGTGTGGGTTACTTAAATGTTAATTTTGTGGTGTAGAAGTACGTAATTATAAGATAATGTTTTATAGTTACAATGTGTAAGTTGGTCCGTATCTTTAAATAATACTTGACCATATTACATTATACATCTTTTTTTCCTTTTCTTCTCTTTATTTCTTCTTCAAACTAACTCCCTCATGTAACTGAAAAAGGTACTATCCCCAAGATATTAGTCAACTTTTATACACTTTTGCATGTCACATTGTACTTACACTACTAGAAAAAGGCTTCTAACGACGAAAAAATTGGTCGTTAAAAGTATATTTTATCGTCGTTAAAAGTGATTAACGACCAAAAAATTTTGGTCGTCGATCGTCGTTAGTGCTTCCCTCGTTAATACTTTTAACGATGAATTTAAAATTTTCGTCGTTACTTAAAATAACGATGAAACAAGATGTCGTCGTTACTAAAAATAACGATGAAACAAGATGTCGTCGTAATTAGTTGATTTAATAACGATGAACTACATATTATTAACGACAAAATTTTCGTCGTACATTTAAAATAACCATAAATACAAAAATTAAAATCATGATCATTAACAACCAATTTGGTTCATCGTTATTTCTTTAACGATGAACATTTTCATCGTTAATAATATTATGGATAACCTAAATATATAATTTTACCAATTATCTTTAAAGTAATGTAATAAACTATTGATCGATAATATATATATATATATATATATATATATATATATATATATATATATATATATATATATATATATATATATATATATATATATATATATATATATATATATAGTAACAACAAACTCGAATTGATATGCATTAATTCCTTTGAATACGACTGGTCTGCGGAAACACAATATAAAACATAACCTAATATCAAAGCATCGTAAAACACATAATCTAAAAAACAATCGAGGAAACTAGAAGTTCTCATAGTAATTGATATCCGAGTACAAGCAATATTAACCAAAAACTAAAAAATGAAGTCCTCCAAATGATTTTGAAAGTATAAATCTTCATCAACTACTCATAAAAGGTAAGTGTTAGAACTTGAATAAGCGAGTCCACATCTCCAAACAAATCCACATCCGCAAAAAATAGAGAATTATTAGAACTTTTACAAAATTGCAAAAGTATTGAAATTGTGATCAAATTTATGTAACTCAAACAAACAACCACCATTTGATGTTCGGAGCGGGTGTAATGTCTTGAGGAAACCTTGTAGTTGGATTGAAGGGAACTCTATCATCTAAAGAAGCTCCGATTGGAGAATGCCTCACAAATGGATTAGTAGTTGTTTTACTCGGTGACTGGAACATTCATAGCGGATCGACTTTTTGAGTTGTTAACCATCCCGGGGATGCAGATGAAGAAGACTGATTTTTAGAAACATATAGTTCATGTAGTTTCTTTCCACGACCTTTAGCTAACATACCAAGTGCAGAAATGACGGTCTATCGGACCACGGCATACGAGACTTCTTCCCCGATTTGGTGGAATTGGAATTAATCATCTTCCTGCAATATGTTAAAAGCAAATAAAATTATATCACTTCCCAAAATAAACATGTCAATATAAGATGTACAACAAATGGCCATTTGATGCACATAGTCTGCAGATGGCTCGCTGCTGCAGATAGCTGCAGCAGACCATCTCGTCGCTGACTGCAGACAACAAATGGCCATTTGCCCCATGTTCTTAATCAAATATACTTGTAACGATTGTGTGTGTGTGTGTATGTGTGTGTGTGTGTGTGTGAGAGAGAGAGAGAGAGTACATTGGAACAGAGCCATCCATTAACTTTTAGCTCCATGACAAACAACCGAAAAGGCACATATATGAAACCAGATTTCTTTGAACAAAAAATTTGACAAATCAACAGACTTTTCCCACTTCTCGCTCAAATCTTAGGACAGGCATGATTCATTGCAATAAAATGTATCACACCCCTAAAGACTAATAAAAGTTGTACTCAAAGATGCAGTGACTACTAGCACCAAATGTTGAAGTCAAGGAAATCCAACAAAGTCAGAATGTCATTATCTAAGTGTAGAAAGATTTTGCTTACTATGTGACTGAAACAATCCTCGGATTCAGGTGGACAAACATGCAGCGGAAAATTAAGAATGTCATAGTTTTCTAAAGCGAATAGCTTAGAACTTATCACTAATTAGTAATTAGGTATATCTTCGGTGGTGCAAATTGAACTCGGTGGATGAGGAACCAAGATTATTATGTTTTATGACATTATGTTCATAAATAAAGAAGGCAAGGAGGATAGATGAGAAGAATCAAGAGAACCGCCTAAATCCCTCCATGTTAAAGCAAAGAGGAGTCCGGCCATGATTTGCTTCAAGTGTTATTATTTTTCCATTGTCCATAAATAATCAAGAGCTTGGTCCAAGGGTCCGCATAGCTTATGTGAAGTACCTAATGTCAAGCATCCAATAACACATATCAAGGAGCATTCTAGAAGCACTCGCCATGGTGGGAGTTGGTTTGGAGAAAGCTTGGCAAAGGGGAAATCACACCGTGACCACATGTTCCCAAATGTTCAAATACTTAGCTAGAATTTCTCCTATCTTAACTTGGAGGAGGGGAAAGAATCTTTATGGTTTTGATTATCATTTTTCTTTATTTTTCAACTTTGTTTCAGCTTTGTAAAATGCCATTGTTAGGCATTATATATTCAGCTAGCATGCTCATGTAAAAATCAGACTTGATGAATATATGAACTTGGAGCTTTACTCTTTTGAGATGCATTTCTCAAACCCTTAAATTCTCAATGCTGTATCCAAGCCTTGGCAAGCTTGGTGGTGTTCTTTGAGTCCTTACAATCCCCGGTGGTGTTTCTTAATCCGGCCAGATTGCAAGGTGCCCCTCGGTTCAGCTTTGTGGTGTTTCGTATCTAGGCCGGAACCTAGGAACAATCCAGCGACTTCATCAATCCATATATCCCAATCCGCGTATCATTTCTTTCCCAAATTTCACCCACATCATCATACATGAGTTGAGTCCATTTCCACCAAATCTTAGCTTAAACCTAGAAGAACTCCGCCCTCCACCCTTGAAACAAACAATGAGACTCATCCTGGACAGTCAACCTAAAACCCTGCTTTCAGCTCTGTGTTCAAGGCCTTCCCGACCTCTAAAAATTCCCATATTTTTACACAACCTTCTTGGCCCAGTTAAAAACCATCCTGTCAAATTTCAGCTTCAAATTCATCCATTTGCCCCTCCTTTCACATTTTCTCCCAGAACCTCACCTGCAGGACCTGTTCGGCCAGGCTACTTGCTCGTGGTTTTCCCTTGTTTTTGCTTCCGCCTCCCACTATACATCAACTACCCTTTCAGTTAACTAGCAAGGATTAAAGGCTAGGGTTCTATACTTAGCACATAGTGTTCTATACTTCAGCTACCTATTGTACAACTTGTAAAAGAATAAAGACTAAAAATCAAAGCGTAAATCAATTGAAAAATTAGCGGATAATTTGGAGAACGAAGCCCTCGTACCTGGAAATCAACCGCAAAATTAGGCAGCGCGGGCTTTGGCAATGGCAAGGCTGTCGGCGGCCGGCGATTGATCGTCGGAGAGACTGTGTGAATGAGGAGGGCGGAGGGCGAGGCAGTTCGTGGTCGGCAATTTCGGACCGAGTGTGATAGTTGCGAGTGCGAGAGGGTAAGAGCGAGCGAGAGAGGAGGGAGGCCGAGGCAGTCCGGGTTCGGCGACCGGCGATCGAGTGTCGGAGAGAGACAGAGACCGTGAGTAGTGCGATTGAGAGCAAAGCGTCAATGGCGATTGAGAGCAAAGCGCCGAGCAAACGAAGAAAGAACACAAGCAGCAGAAAGTGTCGTGCGTACTTCGTGCGATCATTTTGACAAAGCAGGGAAATTATAAGAAAAAAGTTTTATTTTATTTTTATTTTTCCTCCTATTTACATTAACGACCATATTTTACATATTAATAACGATGATTTTTGTAATCCATCGTCTACCGATAATTTTTCCAAGTAAAATCAAACGACGAAAATGCACTTTTGTCGTTATTAGTATTATTTAACGACAAATTTTATATATGGTCGTTAATATGCGGTCGTTAGAAACCTTTTTCTAGTAGTGTTATGCTCATGTTAGATTGTTAAAAAGGAGCGGTAATATACGTAATTAGTTTATATAACAATTACGTAACAACGAGTTCTATTTAAAATTATATCAGTATTATGGAACTCCAATTAAATATGCTTAACAAATGACGAAAGAAAACAATACTTAAATTGCTACTTTATTTAAGTAAGACAAATACTAATTATTAGACTTGAATTTCTTGACCCAGTCACCAATTTTTATTTGAATGTAAAAAGCTCTTTAAAAAATTATTTGCTAAATATGACTGTATTTAACTTATAAAAAATAAAGTTATACTACCATCATATATATTATTTATTTATGCAAAACTCGAATCTAAAATTTTACTTAAAAGAAAATAAGTAAAAATAATTCCAACTATTGTTACAATGCATGCACATGTCAGTGACTTGTTCAATGGCAAAAAGGTAGTAGACAGAAATTAAAGTTACAACAAATGCTAGCCCTTAAAATCGGCTTTCCACTAAAAACCAATGGGTAATTAATTTGTAAATTAAAACCTAAAAACTAAAATATTATTTTTTATGAAAGTTAAAAGTGAATATAATTAATTGAACATAACAATCTAATGTAGATCATGAGTACAAATTGATTTATAGGGACCTTGTTACCTTATGCTAGATGATATAAATAATCATTTGACTAAAAAGTATATTCAAATTTAACAATTTTATTTATTTATTTATTTTTATCAAGTATTGTACCAATTAATCAAGGGAGGAAACATTTCTTTTCACATACACCCACTTTTAAGAAAATGGCTCAGCATATTTATGAGTAACTTAGGGCCTATTTAAAATAACATATAAAATAAACGGAAATAAAAAATATAGCATAAATAAACAGAAAAACGGAAATGAACATAAATGAACAGAATTTAGCGAAAACAAACACAAATGAACAAAAATAATTAGTTGAAATGAGTAAAAATGAACATAATCATCATAAACGAATAGAAATGAATAGAAATATATAAAAATGAATAGAAAACATAAATATATATTGGTATATATGACAATTTGAACAGGTTTAAAGTGTCGACCTAATTAAGGATATATTTATGTTAATTATTTGCAATTCAAAAATCCGATGTTAAAATTCAATATAGTTGAGCTTATGGTGGGTGGGTGGGTATATATATATATATATATATATATATGTGAAGGGCACACTCCTTTTGATTAAGTAATTTAAAAATAATAAAGGCATTGAATAAAGATAAAAAAATTTACATTTTATTAGATTAAATTAAAAATCTATGTCTTAATGAAAGATTGAAAATAAACCTGCCCACTAACACATGATTTGAAGTAGTTCGATCAGCATGTTTCTCTTATATACAAGATTTTAGGTTTAAGTTTTATAAATTAATAAAATTTTTGATGAAAGAGCTTTACCTCTATTATAAGCAAATAGTAGCACTGACTCTTAAAGAATACAGTCACAAAGGGATCAAGAAAAGAACAAGGAGTAAACGTGGCTAGGCACAAGATCCTAGTGTAAGTTATTAAGTGCCAACTGAAAGGATAGTATATGTTAATTATTGAGACTCTTGTCCATTAAATTTAAGTCGTTGATTTATTAATAATCGGAAAAAAAAGATAGTATACGTAACGTATTAATTAGTGTTTGCCAAAATTGAGTGTTGGAAGATATAATATAAGGTAGAATGTGGTATTCGTGTGAAGGCCACACTCCCTCGATTAAATAATTAGTCAGCTCCCACTCATAATTCGTACACAGTGCTATTTTGACAATAAAACGTTTTGGTACGTGGGGTGTTGACCACACTGCATCTAAAAACTTAAAATGGTGCGTCATTTGTTATAATCAAATAAAAACCAAAACATGACAAATTATTAGGAAAGTCAATGTATCATGATTAATGTGGAAAATTTTTAAATTTGTGTAAGATTTGAGTTAAAGAGATTCCACGTTGTAAAATATTTTATTCCATATTTGGTTTATTTTGGATAAAAACAAAATCAGATAAATTTGATTAAATTTGGGCTAAAATAGGTTGTCAACCAATAAATATAGAAAAGGATCATGCTTTAGAATCTAAAATTTGAATTTTAAACATATGTACCCTTTTTAATGAAATTGGACAAATTTAGATAATTTATTTTTTAAAAAAAATATTGATGATATAGCTCTTCATATGTCCACGTAATAATAGTTAAATAGCTGATAAAATGGCAATATGTCAATAACAGCACCAATCCTTTATGAAAAGCATAATTGAATAATTTGCAATGCAATTCCATTTTCATTACTTTTACATACGATGACGAAATTTTTGAAAATGAAATGATCTAGTCCAAACGTAAAATAATTAAGACAATTATTTCAACCGGTAGCTCTCTTAAAAGTTTTTAAGATGGCTAACTTAAAATATGTTTTGTTTAGTTTTAACTTACAATCTTACATCTCATTACTGATTCCTTACAACTTTTTATAACTAACTTTACAAATATAATACATCTCCTTGTATTTTGTTTACAACTCCTCACAACTTTACTTACAACTTCTTACAATTGAATGGAATAACGCCATAGTTGATCAACTTTACCAAGTAAGTATTAGTCTAGTGATAAACACTCCACACTTTTATCCTAAACCATGAAAAAGACAATTTTCTTACAAGTTATGTAAATGAGTTACGGTGAGTTGTGGGTTTGGGATTTAAACTTGAGTTTAGAATCCCTATCCCCCTGGACCATTAGACTCGATTGAGATTATCTCCGATATAAGAGCCCAATTTAGTAGTATTTATACTTGAAAAAAAGATAATTGATAAATTTTATGTTAGAGATTTTTTTTCTCGAATAATAATAAAATTTTAAATAAACTATTAGTCGTTTTATGAATAATTATGAAATATCATGACATGACTTTTAATGGAGGAATATTTCTTTTGAAGAACTAATATGGTGACCAACTTTAAGTACGTACTACATTTATGTTGCATATGTGTGAATAGAGAATATAAAATACAATATGCTCTAATATTGTATAAGCTGGAAGAGTATATAAAATAAAGTTGGTGGATGCCAAGAAAATCAAAAAGTAAGATTCTGAAATACCAAAAATTAATTAAAAAGGGAGGAGGTGGGTGGTAATCGTGTGGAGAGCACACTCCTTTCCATTAAACAAAATAAAAAAATATATTCGAATAAATTGCATTTCACACTGATTTTACAAGTGCCATCCTCCTCAGATATCCATCCATCCATCCATCCAATTAATTAAATTTCTTCTGGAGTGGTCGCAACTGTTCATATATATTTTTAATTGGTTTCGTCATTACAATCTCTCTCCTCAATTCATGGAAGTAAGGCTCTAAACGAACCGAACAGGCTCGAAAAACTCGTCGAACTTTTGAACGGCTTAGCTCACATAACTCAGTTTCAGGTTCGGACTTGATTCAATTTCTTTGTTTTTGGGATTTTCTTAAAAAAATTTAGATTTAAGATTAGAATTGAAGTTATATATTATATTTTTTAATTAAATTTTAAAAGTAAGAATTTGAATAAACTTTCGGTAATTTAGAGGTAATTTTATACTCCAAACAAGTACATTTAGAAGAAAAAAACTATTTACCCTAAATCACAAACATACTGTAATAACTTCACAAAATGAAAATTTAGCACCCACCCGGACCAAACCTGGGTGGAAAGGGGAAGTGAAGGTGTTACCTTGTTGGTAACACCTTTTCGGCACATTAATGCTCAAATAGATGAAGTATATATTTAACGGAATGTGAATTGGCGAGCATAGCATAGAGTTGTCAAAGTTAATTACTTGGCCATGATATGTGACTAGCTTTTGCATGATTTGACATTGCTAGTAGCTTCTTCTTTTTTATTTTGTAGTGTATGATGAGTTTTGTTGCATATATATATATTGTCAAAGCTCCTATTCAGAGGTTGACATTCAAAGGAAATTGGCAAGGACGTACGAAACCATCAATAATGGTCAAATTCTCATGGAAACGCTTTCTTCCGGTGGAGAGGAAAAGTTACCTGACATGACAATTAATCTTGCGTTTTAAGTATTATTCCTGATTTCTTTTGAAAAAATGATCATATCTCTATTTTGAATAGAATTATGTAATATATATTGATTGATCGTCTTGGTCATATCTAACTCAAGCTTTAGTTCAAGCTGAATATATCATTCACGATCCAGTTGTCTCGTAAAGTTGTAAAGTAAAATAAACTAGATGAAATTGGTTTTACCTCGAATCACAAACTAGTGACTAACTTTTAAGGATAATTGAAATGGCTTATGAACCTTTAGGCATCTTAAGCTGTATAATAGTTCTAACCAATCTGAGTGAAATTGTATGGGATTAGTTGGTATTTTAACTTGATTATAAGACACCATAGATCCATTTAAAACCATATACTAATTTAGTAATGGTAAAAATTCGGGTTTAGGTTAAAATCATATTAGACAAATTAGTTATCGAAAGATTTTTTGTCCGATACCCAGCTTTTTAAGGTCGGACAATTCAAATTAACCTAATTTCTAGTTAAAATCGAGTTTGGACAACATAAATAAAAAAATTTATGTCCGAATTTAAAATTTGGATAAAATATTTAAAGTCGGACTCGATTTTTTTAAATCGGACAAATTCGGATAATCGGATCGGACAAAAGTTTACTAGCTTTAGATTTAACTATAGCTATTTAATCTAAATTATTGAAAGCATGATCATGATGATCAAAGGGAAGAAAACTCTCACTTTGAAATGGGCACACTCATCTTTTGCTTTACAATTGGATAAAAAGATTATTTTTCCTTGAGTGGGCGATCCCCACTTATGTCTGTTGCTTCTACGTACAACCCATTATAAAACCCCATGTTTGGAAGGCGTGTGTCCACCATACTCTCCTTCCCTCATTCTCATCTCTTTTAGCATACGATTCTCCCTCACTACCTAAATTCTCTCTTTCCAAATTTGTTCCCTTAGCTTCAAATGGAGACCAAACAAACACCCCCACCAAGATGCTAGTCATTGACGAAGAAAGCCAGACGAAGCAACTTGACCATGTAAACGAGGCCGATAACTTTGATTACTCGAAACGGGCTCAGTGGCTACGAGCCGCAGTCCTAGGGGCCAACGATGGCCTCGTGTCAACCGCCTCCCTTATGATGGGGGTGGGCGCTGTCAAGCAAGATGTCAAGGCCATGATCCTGACAGGGTTTGCAGGCTTAGTTGCCGGGGCCTGCAGTATGGCTATTGGTGAGTTCGTATCGGTTTACTCCCAGCTCGACATCGAGGTGGCTCAGATGAAGAGAGAAAGGAGGGCCAAAGAGGAGAGAGAAAATGAACAGGAGGAGGATTTGCCTAACCCATTACAGGCAGCAGCCGCTTCCGCCCTAGCCTTCTCGGTGGGAGCCATGGTCCCACTCCTGGCCGCGTCGTTCATAAGGGAGTATAAGGTGAGGATAGGGGTGATCGTGGCGGCTGTGACGGTGGCGCTGGCAGTGTTTGGGTGGCTGGGGGCGGTGCTAGGAAGAGCTCCGGCTTTCAAGGCTTCTTTGAGGGTTTTGTTTGGGGGTTGGGTTGCCATGGCTATTACTTTTGGCTTAACCAAATTGATTGGCTCCAATGTGTTGTGAATTACTCCCTAATTAATTGTGTTTGTTTTTTCCCCTGCTTACATAAAAGTAGTATATTTTTGTCTCCATGTTTTTTCTTTCTTTCTCTTTCTTTCTTTAATTACTTTTCATATATATATATATATATGAAAGCAAATATGTATTTATTAATTACCAATATATAGATCTAGATATATCTACATATATAAGAATTGATAGTTTTTTGGTTCTCAGTTCGCATACAAGTTGGACTCTTTTGAGGCTTCAAATGCCCAAAAACGTAAAGTAAGACATGTTTTACTTTTATATAATTAAATGTAAAGTAAAAGTTTAAATTGAAACAGTGTTAAAAAGTTCTAATAATAGATTTTCTTTTATCGCAAGTGTCAGATTTGTTCAAACAACAATAGTTTTAAAAACTAGAATATCTACGTTAGATTTGATATTGTAATTTTTATACTCACTGTAGACTAAATTATGTGACTATTAATTATTATAAGTAATTAGTAATGGTTTTTATTTGGAAGAATTTTTATACCTCTGTTACTCACTTGCGCCCATGTTTGAAAGATCATCCAATTCATTTACAAAAGTCAAGTCTTATCGATGAGGCTTTTTTTAGCTAGGTCTAAGATTACCTTGTTTTTAACTTTTAACTTATAGCTGCTTAGAGTTGTTTATAAATATTTATACTCTCACTATTTTAAAATTTTTGTCGTTTTTAAGGTTATAAGGGCATACTAAGAAAATACAAAATTTGTGCTAAAAGACCAAGTTACCCCAATATTTCATTGGAAATGAAGAAAATTAATAAAACAAAGAGAGAGAGAAAGTAATTCATGATAAGGAAAAAATTGATAAAATAGTCATTAATATGTCACTGGAATTGTAAAATGACAAGTATTATGAAACCAAAAAAAAAAAAGTTAAAGTGATATGTATTATGAAACGGAAGGAGTAACTTTTTAAACTAACCTTACAATTACTTTGCCGCTGCTTACAGCTAAAAAGAACAATGCTTTATGGAGCTAAAAAGAATGGAGATATATGGTTAGCAATGACCAAAAATGACCTTTGACTTGAATATAATTGAAGTAGATATATGGCCGGTGTTGAGTATGTGGAGCCTATTGGGAGCTTTGGGCTCAAGAAAATCGCGTTACGAGGCAAGGAACGGCGAGCACGGGTCGAAAACATCAAGCACGGGACGTTTCACACAAAAAAACAAAAGAGGGACTAGGCGGCAGCCAACACAGGCTGCCCGTGTCGACCGACACAGCCCGTGTTGGCTGCACGGGCCGTGCCAGCTGCGTATAAAATATCCAACCATTACTAGAATCGTCAGAATCAATCACAACTCAAACCTAATAACCCTACAATAGCTAGTTGTGCATGACAGAGAATGGAGAGGGAAATCAATTTCTTTAGAAAAAATCACATAGATCGGGTCAACCTCCGAATATCTTTATTTAAGCAAAGAAATAATCTCACTATTAAATAAAGCGAGTAATAACTATTGATCCTCAATTAAATCTCTTGTAACAAACAAAAGAATCAATTTAATTGCGGCCGTTACAAAACAATCAACATTAGTTATAGTAGGATTTTGTAATCTTTATGTAAGACTTTTGCCTAATCAATTATGGGGAAATAAACGAGCACGGGTAATGTGGTATGTATGGAAGGCATTTCTATGTTGAGCCAATTAATAACCTTCGATTATTGAGAGGGAAATACAAGTCATTCCTTTTAAAAGATGGTAACTCAAAGTTTATTGTTGTTTGATAAGCAAAGTGCCAAACCAAGTGGGTGGAAGGAAAATATATAAATATACACGAGCTTGTGGAAATCTAGTGAAGACCACACTCCCTTGTGTTTTAATAATTAGCCGTTTCTCCCACTAATTATCGACTGCTTTTTTTTTTTTTTTTTTTATAATATTTCATATGATTTGACCAATTAGTCATTGGAGTTATAAAATCATCTATCGATACATATTTTCTTTTTGGGGACGTGTGCTACCTAAGTATGTAGGAATTTTAAAAAATATGTACATTTATTGCTTTTAGTATCTCTTTGTTCACAACGGCTTAAAACTTATCCCTCTGTATTAAAATGTTTATTATTTTAAAATATTAAAGAACTATAAATTTTATGATAAAATTCGTATTAAAAGATCAAATTGTTTTAAAATTTCATTGAAGAAAATTATATATATATTAAAAGTTGGGTCTAAGTAATGTAGGACCGACACGTATGATGCTTATTTGGCGATACCATTAATTGTAAAATTACATTATCTTTAAACAACTTTACTAATTTAGTAAAAATTACATTAATATTATACTTTTTCAATAATGATATATTAATTTAGTAACGAAATTTTATGATAAAAATTACATTAATATTATACTTCAATATTATACTATTTTAATAATTAAAGTAGAGTATACAATCTAATTTTTTAAAAATTATTTTAATAAGTAATTTATGTAACCGACTACATAATAAAAAAATGTCATAGATTTTGATTATGATATATTAATTTAGACATGAAATTTGATGATAAAAAATACATTGATATTATACTTCAATATTTGTAAAATTAAATTATTTTAAAATAATTTAACTAACTTAATAATGAAATTTAATGATAAAAATTATAATAATATTATAATACTATACTAATTTAAAATAATTAAAGTAGAGTATAAAATATAATTTTTCAAACTCATTTCAATATGTAAGTTATGTAACCGACTACATAATCAAAAAAATTTAAAATATTAACTTTAAAAATAATATAATTTAATAATAAAATTAGAGTGTATACAGTAATTTTTTCAAATTCGTTTTGATCTAAAATTTATCTAACCACCTACATAATCCAAAAGTATTAAACTGTTTCAATTGTGATATACTAATTTAGTGATGAAATTTGATAATAATAAATTAAATTACATTAATACTTATACTTCAATATTGTTTTTTTGGATCCAAACTTATACTTCAATTTTTTATTTTTTTTTTGGATCCAAACTTATACTTCAATATTATACTCAAACATGATTAATATAAATATTATTAGCATGACTAATATAAATTATTACTTTTAAAATTATTATTAATATTTCCCCCATTGAACTCTTGAATATGGATGTATACATTACATGTTTTTAATGAGTTAAATGTTTTTATATTCAATTTATTGTGTAATTTATTAATAATAATACTTATTTACAATATCATTAATACACCGTAACTTATTTACTCATACTAACAATGGTTATCCCTATTCCCACACAATAAAGTAAGTTATAAAAAAATTAAAAAAAATATTTTTATATTAACTATTTAAAGATAAGTATATCCACTTATGGTCTTTTAACTTATTATTAGTTTTATTGGTATAAATTAATTAAAAACAATAAAAATAAATAATAAATAATTATAAAAATAAAATTAATTAATATCCTTGCATAGCAAGGGGTATAATCCTAGTATATATATTAAAAGTTAGGTAGAGTTCATGTATGAATGACACATAAGATTGCCATGTATGATGTCATGTAATAGATAATTAATGATTATATAAATAGCAAAATAAATATTATTTGTCATACAAAAAATTATTAATATGAAAATTATTAAATTATATTAAAAAGATTATATCCAACTAACAAAAGCTCTATAATGCTACTTTAACAATTATTTATATGTCATAAATAAGTTATTAAGAAAATTATTATTGAAAAATAAAGTATGCAAATTTTTAAAAAATCAAGAATTTTAATTTTAACTAGACCAAAAAATTTAAGATATTTTTTTATACATAGAATGTAATTCATATTATTATTTAGTAAGAATGGAAAGGAATATATTTTACTTATCGTTGACAATCCTCCTTAATATAAAGAAAATTATACTTAGTTATAACTCTCTCATAATTGCTCATAAAAAGGTTCATATAGTAACAATTGACTTTAAAATAATAAACTTTAAAAATAAATTATTATATTTTTTCTAAAATTTTAGTACAAAAATATTAATAAAATTAAAAAATTTACCTCATATCCTTGCAGAGTAAGGGGTATAGACCTAGTTAATAAAAAAAAAAAAAGGAGAACAAAGGTAATTAATAAGGACAAAATTGTTAAGCTACTTATCAATACATCATTGAAATTGTAAACCGACAGTGCGTGAAACAAAAAAAGTTAATTAAAGTGACATATATTGTGAAATGGAAGGAATATTTTGTATTTGGTATTTTGATATTTTGTTTACCTTAATTAATTATAAAAAGAGAGGGAACACACAAGATAGGTTTATCGTTATTGTACTATGACCTTGTTTGACAAGATGACTTGTTTGAGTAGCGGATAATTATTTGTGTAGTGATAGTTGTTTAGGTAGGTGATAACTGTTAGATTTTAATTGTTATCGGATAATTGTTCAATTGAGCGGTTAAATAAATGTGTTCAAGTAAATTTAGTGGTTGAGTTAGTTGATTTTTGTAAATTAACGTAAAAGATATAGATAATTTATCAAATATAAATTAATGAATGAATGTTTTTGTCAACAAAATATGAAATGTTATTTTTAAATACGAAAAGTTAATATTCTTAACTTTTCAAAAATGATACTTTTTTTTTTTTGAAAATGTGTAAGTACACCAATTAAGTGGTAGCCTTTCTCGCAAGAGTTCTACCACGATTGTCCTCCATAAGAATGGAGAGGAGGGAAGAAGAAGGAATAAAAAAACAAGAAAATGTTAGCAATACAAATCCCAAATCTAGCTACCCAGTCAGCAACTATGTTCCTTTCTCTAAGGGTGTGTTGGATAACAACATCTCCGTATTTTTAAGGAAGCACCAAGTGTCCTGAACAAGTGTATGAATTTTCCACGGAACCTGGATCTCTCCTCTAATTGCTTTAATGACCGTAAGATTATCTCCTTTTAAGACAATAAAATGATAACCTGCTCGAACCGCCGCTCCGACACCATCTCTCATAACAGACGCCTCCACAACCAGCACCGAAATTTGTCCTAGATGAGAATTCAAAAACATTACTTAAAATAATAAAAGTTACTCCAATACTGTTGTCAAATAGAACCTATGTGAAGGTGCAGTTGTCACATATTATCAATTAATTTTTGGATGGAATTTTAATTCTTAATTGAGCTATATAAATCGCTCTTTTTTAAAGCTCCACCAATTCATTTCACATTGGACAAACATGTGAAACTGAGGTTGACGCTGTAGATAATAAATAGTAGGGGAGTCTCTTATCATCCAAAAATTTCCTCAAAATGTTGAAGAATATGAAACCATTTCTAATGTGCGAGGCTAACATCCTACAAGCAACGACCTTAACAAGCACAAACCAAGCTGCAGTATAGTAACAATTAATTAAGATGTTTTATGATTATAAAATCTTATCCTAAGTACTAAAATTAAGGTTCTAAGTATATTAATTTTTATGTTCAATTTTTCCACCCCACTATATTTATACACTGTTTTTGTGGCATAATTAAACAAAACAAAAAATTAAAGTGTTATAGACTAATAGTGGTAGAGCTAACAAATATATTTAAGAGTGTCCCGGGACATCCTTGACAAACAAATAGCTCTGCCATTGTGGACTAACCCGAGAGAGATTTAATAATGGTGGGTGCAAGTACTACAGGAAACACTTTTAACTACGATTAAAAATGACATTTAAATACGGTTAACCGGCATCGTGTATATGGCCATCGTTGTATGTAGCATCTTTTACTACGATTTAAAACCGTAATAATAGGTCACTATATGACGACGGTTCAGATGAAAAATCATAGTCATAGGTCAATGTATGACAACAGTTTCTTTATTTGAACCGTAATCATAGGCCTTCCTCTATAGTTGACCAAAATTATTACAGAGCACCTATGACGACGGTTCGGATGAAGAACCGTCGTCATAGAGAAGCATATGACTATGGTTCAGGTGAAGAACCGTAGTCGGAGGCCTCCAACCGGACCCTTTACTATGGTTCCGCCTTAAGAACTTTAGTAATAGGTCTAATTTTTTTAATAATTTTATTTCTCGCGTTTTCTTGCTCTCTATACGAGTACAAATTCATATACAACCTTACACATTCAGAATATACAAACCACAATCCAATATACTCTTCACTAGAATATATACAAAACAACATACTTATCACCAGTAATCGTATGACTATTAAAATCACAAACTTGACCAATCAAATAATAAAGAATAATTGTAAATATATACCTACTTCTTTATACGATTACATACAAACTCTGTCCAACCTTATTTTACCTTATTGAGCACTTCATCCGTATAGGGATTGGGTGGGTTGTTTTCACGAAAATATTGTAACCAATGTTGTCAAAGACATATTAATTAGGTCAAGTGCAAGTGTTAATCAAGTTGAAAAAGAATATAATCAATTACAAGTGTAAGTGCAAGTATACTTCTTTGGGACTAGAATTGAAATCGAGTTCAGCCACAATCTTTTACATGTACTTGGATAATGTAAAAGTCGCACTCCACGTTCCCTGGTTATATATGGCACTACAATAATAAAATAGATTCCCAACATAAAGAATTAATTAGTACTTTATGTAGCTAGCAAGTAATATGAAATGAAAAATAATTAAAGTAGATTCTAATAACCAAGAGAAGCTCACCTTGACGGGGACAATTAGTGGCTTTGATTTCACTCATTTGCCTTTGACACCTCCGCCATAATAATAATGCATTAAAGCATTATTTTTCAATCGGAAAAATAAAATTCAAGTTAGACATACCATTGAATAATTACTAATTAACAAAACAACATAAAATGATTAAAAGTATGAACTCACGACTCGACGACTTCATTGATATCTTACCTTACATCATAACCCGGAGGATCAAGCCAGTAGGCGATATTAGCCCTTGGATATATGGCAGCAAGCATCTAATGGTGGTTACAAAACCACAAATAACACATTTTTATATAAGTATGTATAACATCATATAAAAACTTCAGTTAATTAGTTTATTGTTTTTACACTTACCTGTCATTGAGAAGCGCCAAGTACCATGTTTTATCTTGCACATTATGTTTCATGACATCGAAGATATAGGTGACTCGTTCTTCAAGTTTCTGCCAACTCCTTGAATGGAATTAATGTTGAGAAACCGAACGAAATCCTTTCCAATCTCGTACTGACCACCTTACATATTAATTGTATGTAGTTAGAAATTAAAATTAATAGTAAAAAAGAACTTATTATGAATATATTAACTCATATAATGCCAAGCATAATAGCGGATACGCTAATATCCTCCATCAGCAAAAATTGTAGTATGTCGTCCAGGAAGACATAGACGGTCATGTCCCTTTCATGTTGCCCAAATATGTGACCTGGCGTGCTACGGATGAATGGTTCCTATGTAGTCTTCACATAACTTTCCAAAGTAGCACACCAATCCATGCGGGACTCCTCAATGGATACGAGAAGAGACTTCTTCGAACGACGAATGCGCGCCACTTAACGTTTTCTTGTGCCACTCGGCGCCATTCATCCCACTCTCATCCCCGATATCCTAGTGAATAATCAATACAAAAATGAGAAATATATATACGTGATATTAATAACGCTAAATCTAATATTTTTTAAAAAATGAATTACCGTAGAGAGGATGACCAAACTCTTGGACCAACGAAGAAAAGTGTTGATTGCGTCGTCAACAGGTGTGGAGGTCCGATGCCCGGATCGGCAACTCACACTCGCCGTTCTCGTGCATGACCTTTTTCACACTCACCCTCACCTCATCAGCTACAAGGGGTGTCCAGTGAACGACAATATCCGACCTCCACGAGAAAAGAACACCCAATGCCACAACATGCTTTAGGGGACGGTGATGAGAAGTTAGCTTGCACTTCGTTGGCTGCATAAGAATAAGTATAACAATTACAATCATGGGATAACCTTTGACATAAAAGTTAAACAACCTAAAAATCATGGAAATAAATGGACAGAGTTTCCCTTAAAAGTAAACATTTTCCTGGGATAATAGCACGTAACGCCCCAATCACCATTACTTAAAAATCCCTTCATTAGGGACTAATACGTAATGTCGCAGCGGAAGGTAACGATCGAAGGCGCTACCGCCGTCCTAAAAGTAGGACAAGGCTAAATAATTGAAATAAAGTGAAATACAATTTGGTTCATCCACCGTTATATTTCCAATGATCTTGCTAGGAGTAGTTACTCATTACCCAAGTAGTTAGGACATCCCAAAATACGGTTTACGGGTTTAGCAATGCAATATTTAAACAACCTAGACTTTTCTCTAATCCACAAGATGATGTACAATGATTCCCAAGGCCATACCTAACCCCGGGTGACGGTAAAATCACCGTGAGCGTCTATGTACCTTTAGGTTTGCGAATGCCACGAGGCTGGCTAGGGTTTTGCTCGCGTCGGACTTAATAAATGGTTGATTGTTCGCCAGTGCTTCTTCCTAAAACAAAAACAATAAAATATTTGGAAAAGTGAGTCGAAACTCAGTACGAACATTCTCGCATCTGTAAAATAACTTTGAAGAATATATTGATCGAGCGCGCGCATTTCAATTCATTTTAGTTCGAAATCGGGGGAGAGAATATGATTAAAATTTTGCTTGCCGGTTATTATCCGAAAGTGGAACCCCTTGATAATTGATACGATCTTAGTAAGGTGCACACCTCCCGGGCCGACCGAGAACCCGAGTTGAAGCCGCGCGGGTTGGGCATACGCCCGATGATTGATAATTGATGGGCATAAGCCCCGATAATTGATGATTGAGCGGGGACCACTTGATTAGGTGGCAGAACTTGATTTGCAAATGATTCATTATTAATTATATATATGAGAAATGTTGAGATTTGATGAAACATGTGAGTTTTTGAAAGGTACGAGCAATGAACGTACTCGAATTGAAAATATTTGTTTCTCCCCTTTTGCGGAAATTTGAGTCGAGCATTGCTCGGCAACGAAGTGGCCTCATTTACGTTTAAAATGGATTTCTAGGGTTAATGATGTTTTCTTGAGTTTTAATGCTTGAAGTTGTATAAGCTTTAACAATGTATTTCATTTCTTATATTCGTATGAAAATCGATTAAACTAATGTTTGTATTACTTAGCTTTATCTGCGTTTATTGAATATAATTTATATTAATTAAAGAAGTTGATTAGGCTAACTAAATACCCAATAATGTTGGTGTGATTCGATTTGCTAGTTGACTTGGATTGAAAATGGTGTATATATATATATATATATATACCTAATGTACACTTATTCCAAATTTTCTTCCTCACTTCTCCCTTTCCCGCATTCAAGACTCATAGTTAGGCGGTTGATTAATCCTCGAATGTCTTCCTACAGGAAGGTTCCATAATCCATCGAATTGCTCAAAACTCGTACATACACCATGTTAAGATCATAGGCATTGTTCTCTCGACAAATTTCACATTCACAACCACGATTAGGCAAACCTAATGCTCAATTATTTTCCATGCCTGTACACTTATACATTATCGAATTTCAACTTCTACGCACACATTCTCTTTCGTTTGCTCAATATAATCATTTCCAAAATGTAATAGTTCCACCCAATTATTCCATTCGCTAATAAAACCTCCCTAATCTCATTCGTTAATTCATAACTTCCCAAAAGGAATCACATTTATTCACATTCGTACAATCAATTCACCACAACACCAAACCTAAATCCTCCATGCCAATTCGAATTTTCCCCAAATTAATCTTTGAGTTTACTCCACAAATATATTTCTAATTATGCTTCAATTTACGGTTATAATTGCTCAAATAGATAACGAAATTGATAATTTAGGGTTTAGAGTTTTACCTTCAAAACCAAGAGATGGCAGCCAAGAGGAGGGTGGAGTGATGGCGGTGCAGCTGAACTCGAGCGGCCATCGGCCAGCACCGGCGGCGAGTCCGACAGTTGCAGCAGCCGGTGGGTGGCTGTGAAATGGCCCGCGGCGAGGAACCGGGCCGCGTCTCGCGAGACACGCGGAGAGCTAGAGCGCGGGAGAGTGAGAGAGATAGAGGGAGAGAATGGTGACCGGCGCCGGTCTTCCAGCCGGCGTTGGTCGTGTCTGGGCCGAAGGAGGCGATGCCAGCGAGAGGGGAGAAGCGAGGACGCGAGCGAGCACGCGAGGAAGGACAGAGCGAGTAGCGCGAGGGAGAGGGAGAGGGCCGCTGCCGGCGGCGCCTAGCGCCGGCCTCGGCCGGCGTGGGTGGCGTCCGGTGGCCGGACAGGGAGGCGGCAGCGAGGGAGGAGTGGTGAAGCGGGGGTGATGCGAGAGGAGGCGGGGAAAGGGGAGGACACAGGAGCACGAGAGCGAAGGAATGAGCCCGAAATATATTTAAGTCGCCTCAAAATCCAGAGAATTCCTTCTCTGGATTTTTCTTTAGAAAAATCTGATTTGGTTATTTTATTATTTTGATTTATTTATTTATTTACTTACTTTGATTTCTTTTATAGTTACTTTTAATTTTGTTTTTAATAACGCTGTTCACAAATTAAAATCTTATTATAAGATTTTTATTAGGGCCACTTCGTCGCCTTAGCCGCATAACATACGAGATAAAAATAGTTTTAAATATAAGATATCGAATTGAAGTGCACGCGCTCAATAATATAAATAGTGTAGTTAATGAAATAAATAATGTGATTTAAAATAAATAATGTGATTTTAGGGTCGGGTTGTTACAGTCTTCCCCCTTAAATAAGTTTCGTCCTCGAAACTTGAGCCTCTCGCAATGAGGTTTGAAAACTTAACTTAAAATAAGTGGGGGTATTAGTTTCTCGGGTATTCCTCGGTTTCCCATGTGGCTTCCGATGATGTATGGTTAGTCCACAGTACTTCCCTCCAAGGGAATGCTTTTATTGCATAATTTCTTGACCTTGCAACCCAATATTTGCACCGAAACTTTTCATATATTACATTTTCGGTAGTTTCTAGTAGCTCTGTCACCATATCATGGTTTGGAATGGGTATATGCCACCTGAGCTGCTAGATATGGAAATGTTATTCTCATTTTTGGGTTCGAGATGAACTAGCTATATATATATAAGCTATTGGATTGCACTTCTTTATAACCTCATATAGCCCAATGCACCTAGGGTTTGATTTTTCCTTAACTTTGCATCTTTGGTTCCCTTCCAGTGGAGATACTTTCAAAAACGCTCTTATCCATATAGCTCGTTTGTCGTTTTGAGTTTTCTTAATGTGGTCCTAAATATTGCTAACCTTTGCGGTTGTTCCTTAGGTCCACTCTGGTCTATAGTCAAGGCGTCATTCAACTCACTTCAATATAATGGGGTTACGTATTTTCTTCAATGCACTCGCCCCAATGGAGAAATTTTAACGATGACTTGATAATTGTATTATAAGATAAATTCACCAAGGATAAATCAGTTTCCAATCTTCCTTAAAAGTCGAATATACATGCTCTTAATATATCTTCTCATATTTGATTTACCTTTCCGGCTTGCTCGTTTAGTTCCGGATGATACAAACTGCTAAAACTCAATTTAGTCTTGAAATCTTGCCATCGGACTTCCCAAAAATTTCATGTAAAACCTTTTGTCACTATCCGATATGATGCTCTTCGATATTCCATATAACCTCATAGCTTTTAATATATCACCGTGTCAATATCTCTAAGTTCCATGTGTCATGTGTTGATACAAACGCATAGATTTGGTGAACCGATCAGCAATTGCCTATATAGCATTTTCTTTAAAGCAATTAAGGGGTAATCTCTTGACAGAGTCCATTGAAATTGATCCTCTTTTCCGGATAGAGATTCCCAACGATCTCAACTTATCAACAGGACGTTGATGTCCCTTTTTCATATCAGATTTTCAAGGTTCGGCTTGAACCACTTGACAAATCAACCCCTTATCCACATATTCTATGATATTTCCGTTCATATTATTCTTTCCAAAATATTGTTTGAGGTCGATATACATTTTGTTCCTGCTAAATAAAGTATCATGTATTGTGTGTCTCCTCAAGGATTCTACTCCTCAACTCTTCTTTCTACCGTATACAAGACTGAAAAGTTTCCTCCTCATGAATACCTTGAACTAGGAGATTTTTCTCTTCAATATTTTTCTTAATCCTTTCCATCCCGACATTATCGTTTTGGTCTAACTGAATACCGTTCATTATTATATGTCATACCTCTATTGCAACTAGGAACCCATTCATTTGTTCATGCGAGATTGACTCGATACTTATATTGTAGAGATTTCATATAACCACAAGCTAAGTTGTCATTATCACGTTCAACTTGTGCTTTGTCTCCGTACTCCACGCCTTTGTCACTATTCACAACCGCTCGTCATATTCTCTCTTATGCTTAAAGTATATAAGAATCATCAAAAACCACCACCACATATTTACCTAGATAAGTCCTCAAAAATCCTATTCAGGAGATCCATGAATGCAACGGATACCTTGGTAAATCCTCTAGGCATTCCGTAAATTCGTAGGGTCCCTATTTAATTCTATAGGCAGCTTTGGGAATATCTTTCTGGTTAATTCAAAGTTGGTAAAATATGCTAACTCCTCATATCCGATCAACAAATCGTTAATTCGAGGTAGCGGATACTTATTCTCGACAAATCCTTTTGTAGTAATTTACTCGACCCAAGAGCACTCCTCCTCTACGTGACATTTGTTGGTCTAGATCATCCCGTTACTGCGTTTACCTTATAAGGATCGACCTTAATCTCTTCCTTGGAAACAACATGCCTAAAGTGTCTCTTCCTCTAGCCATAATTCACATCTTTGCGATTTGGCAACATTTTCTCCTCAAGGTTCAAGAATAATCAATGAATGGCCCTTGCTGAAACTAGTAACATGTTTCTTTTGAATATACTTTCACTTATGTTGTCGGTTCTCTTTGAGTCTCCGGAATTTAAGGCCCTTAGTTCGCTCTTTACTCATCAACCCCTATGTCTACTACTCTTTCATGTAATCCTTGACAATCTTTGATAGATCACTATCGAGTTAATGTCGAATATAATAGGCTAAGCCTTCCTCAAGCCTTAACATCTTCACTTCATCAATAACGACTAGGTCCGACCTAGATATCTCCATAAGTTTATTAGCGTACTCTACTATCGTCATTTTGTAGTCCATTTTTTTAACTCTATGACCCCCATTCTTTTCGTACACGAATTGCAGTGGGTAAAATTTTTTGCTCTAACTCTTCCAGAAAGTTGTCCCAAGTGAACTTACAACCTCCTTTCTCATTGTGCTTCACCATATGTCCATTGCAATAATATATCCCTATACCTCTTTTCCTCAGGTGCAAATATTTTTTCCTCTCCTATGAATCAAATTGCTCACAACTTCTAATATAAAACATATTTAGGTAACTCACGCTTTCATTATGCTTATGTGATCGTAATACCCAATTGCACATTAGATTATCATTCTCTCGGGATTCTTATCGATTAAGGAATTCTCGATCAAAGGGACTCCCACGGCTTATTCGGATGTCGGGTTTGCTTTCTAATTCCAACTTAAAGGTAATATAGGGGATTTCCTAAGAGAGCTTGGTATTTTCTAAAAATTTCGGCGAGTTCCGTTTGTAATATGGCCTATCCCATAAATTTAAAACTTTAAAACCCTGCATAAAAACACAATATCACTCAACGAGCCACACGCTCGGAGTACAAAACTCAACGGCCACACGCCGGAGTACAACCAATATACATTAAAGCTTAAAACCACCCAAATGGCTCATAATACATCCGAAACAAAATTCATGAACTTAATTACAAGCTACAAAACTTAAAAGCATATGAAATGCATGTCGGCAACTTAAGTTATTACGTACATTGTTTATACTTAGCATCACCCCAAAAGTATATACCTCAATTCAATATTAGTTACACCACATCCACAAATCCCAAATGACAACTTGAGGGAATAATAGCCACGTAATTTCCTAAAGGTCAAATCATGACACCTTAAAATCCTATTGCTCACAAGTGATTTCTAACCTGGCTCGATACCACTTCGTAACGCCCCAATCACCATTACTTAAAAATCCCTTCATTAGGGACTAATACGTAATGTCGCAGCGGAAGGTAACGATCGAAGGCGCTACCGCCGTCCTAAAAGTAGGACAAGGCTAAATAATTGAAATAAAGTGAAATACAATTTGGTTCATCCACCGTTATATTTCCAATGATCTTGCTAGGAGTAGTTACTCATTACCCAAGTAGTTAGGACATCCCAAAATACAGTTTACGGGTTTAGCAATGCAATATTTAAACAACCTAGACTTTTCTCTAATCCACAAGATGATGTACAATGATTCCCAAGGCCATACCTAACCCCGGGTGACGGTAAAATCACTCGTGAGCGTCTATGTACCTTTAGGTTTGCGAATGCCACGAGGCTGGCTAGGGTTTTGCTCGCGTCGGACTTAATAAATGGTTGATTGTTCGCCAGTGCTTCTTCCTAAAACAAAAACAATAAAATATTTGGAAAAGTGAGTCGAAACTCAGTACGAACATTCCTGCATCGTAAAATAACTTTGAAGAATATATTGACTGAGCGCGCGCATTTCAATTCATTTTAGTTCGAAATCGGGGGAGAGAATATGATTAAAATTTTGCTTGCCGGTTATTATCCGAAAGTGGAACCCCTTGATAATTGATACGATCTTAGTAAGGTGCACACCTCCCGGGCCGACCGAGAACCCGAGTTGAAGCCGCGCGGGTTGGGCATACGCCCGATGATTGATAATTGATGGGCATAAGCCCCGATAATTGATGATTGAGCGGGGACCACTTGATTAGGTGGCAGAACTTGATTTGCAAATGATTCATTATTAATTATATATATGAGAAATGTTGAGATTTGATGAAACATGTGAGTTTTTGAAAGGTACAGGCAATGAACGTACTCGAATTGAAAATATTTGTTTCTCCCCTTTTACGTAAATTTGAGTCAGCGAATGTTCGACAACGAAGTGGCCTCATTTCGTTTAAAATGGATTTCTAGGGTTAATGATGTTTTCTTGAGTTTTAATGCTTGAAGTTGTATAAGCTTTAACAATGTATTTCATTTCTTATATTCGTATGAAAATCGATTAAACTAATGTTTGTATTACTTAGCTTTCATCGCGTTTATTGAATATAATTTATATTAATTAAAGAAGTTGATTAGGCTAACTAAATACCCAATAATGTTGGTGTGATTCGATTTGCTAGTTGACTTGGATTGAAAATGGTGTATATATATATATATATATATATACCTAATGTACACTTATTCCAAATTTTCTTCCTCACTTCTCCCTTTCCCGCATTCAAGACTCATAGTTAGGCAGTTGATTAATCCTCGAATGTCTTCCTACAGGAAGGTTCCATAATCCATCGAATTGCTCAAAACTCGTACATACACCATGTTAAGATCATAGGCATTGTTCTCTCGACAAATTTCACATTCACAACCACGATTAGGCAAACCTAATGCTCAATTATTTTCCATGCCTCGTACACTTATACATTATCGAATTTCAACTTCTACGCACACATTCTCTTTCGTTTGCTCAATATAATCATTTCCAAAATGTAATAGTTCCACCCAATTATTCCATTCGCTAATAAAACCTCCCTAATCTCATTCGTTAATTCATAACTTCCCAAAAGGAATCACATTTATTCACATTCGTACAATCAATTCACCACAACACCAAACCTAAATCCTCCATGCCAATTCGAATTTTCCCCAAATTAATCTTTGAGTTTACTCCACAAATATATTTCTAATTATGCTTCAATTTACGGTTATAATTGCTCAAATAGATAACGAAATTGATAATTTAGGGTTTAGAGTTTTACCTTCAAAACCAAGAGATGGCAGCCAAGAGGAGGGTGGAGTGATGGCGGTGCAGCTGAACTCAGGCGGCCACCGCCAGCACCGGCGGCGACTCCGACAGGTTGCAGCAGCTGGTGGGTGGCTGTGAAATGGCCCGCGGCGGGAACCGGGCCGCGTCTCGCGTAACACGCGGAGAGCTAGAGCGCGGGAGAGTGAGAGAGATAGAGGGAGAGAATGGTGACCGGCGCCGGTCTTCCGGTCGGCGTTGGTCGTGGCTGGGCCGAAGGAGGCGATGCCGGCGAGAGGGAGAAGCGAGGACGCGAGCGAGCACGCGAGGAAGGACAGAGCAAGTAGCGCGAGGGAGAGGGAGAGGGCCGCCGCCGGCGGCGCCTAGCGCCGGCTTCGGCCGGCGTGGGTGGCGTCCGGTGGCCGGACAGGGAGGCAAGCAGCAGGGAGGAGTGGTGAAGCGGGGGTGATGCAGAGGAGGCAGGGGAAAGGGGAGGACACAGGAGCACGAGAGCGAAGGAATGAGCCCGAAATATATTTAAGTCTGCCTCAAAATCCAGAGAATTCCTTCTCTGGATTTTTCTTTAGAAAAATCTGATTTGGTTATTTTATTATTTTGATTTATTTATTTATTTACTTACTTTGATTTCTTTTATAGTTACTTTTAATTTTGTTTTTAATAACGTCTGTTCACAAATTAAAATCTTATTATAAGATTTTTATTAGGGCCACTTCGTCGCCTTAGCTGCATAACATACGGATAAAAATAGTTTTAAATATAAGATATCGAATTGAAGTGCACGCGCTCAATAATATAAATAGTGTAGTTAATGAAATAAATAATGTGATTTAAAATAAATAATGTGATTTTAGGGTCGGGTTGTTACATAGCCCTCATCCAAAACAACAAAAACATAGTAAATAAGTAATTACTCAACGGCTACACACCGGAGTTACGCAACAATCACACAATATACACCATTCATTCAACAAGATTATACACCAATTAGTCAAAATATAAACATACATGTAAATAACGACACTATCATCCGAAACAATAAAAACATACTATAAGTAATTTTTCAACAAGATTATACACCAATTAGTCAAAATATAAACATGCATGTAAATACAATTAGATTGCAAAATTTGAATTACCTTTGCCGAACTTCAAATTGGTGGACGGGTGAGCTAGCTTTCACGTTCGCCCGTGTGTGGGGTGAGAATAGACATAAATCATTGAAGTTATTAGGTACCAGCATACTCAAAATAAATAAAGGAAATATAGTAAAAAACTCACGAGTCGTTGCGCAATAGATTCTACATCGGCCGTAGTGAAGGTTCCATCTTTCTTCTTTCTTCCTTCGACCCATAGCTCGTCCCTATCGATAACGAGTTGTGAAGTATCTATGGTGGAACCTTCACCGGATGTGGTTTGAACTTGTTCAAGCTTTTGCTTATACAACCTCTCCTCCAACTTCGCATATCCCCCATAGGACATCACATGAGGGTATGCATTGCTCTTAATCCTCTTCCAGTTGGCTTCACATATTGCCTGCGCAAGTAATTAAGACAACGAAAATATTAATGCATATAAGACTTAAATCGAAAAAACAGAACAAATAAGGATGATAAATTTCCATGTACTCCAAAGATGTGACATGTGATTCAAACGATCTCCAATCCTCCTCGGTGATACAATTGTAGACCTCCCGTGGTTTACCTTCTTATTTTATCTATTTTGTTTTGCGGACCCATATAGTGACAATGCGAGATTTGAAGTCTCTAAAGTTTTCTTTTGCCGCGATGAGGGTCTTATGTTTCACGAAGGGGATCTCGGATTCATTAACATTCAAGTTGAGCGCTTTTTGAAACGCAAGAACGATATGCATTAGTACATATATATTAACCATTTACAATAAGTTGCAATACTAAGTTGAGATGTAGTACATTTACTCGAATATCGTTCCACGAGGTTGTACTTAATAGAATCGGGGACATCGTTCCATTTTCTATAATTTATGTTCATGTGTGTGCAGGTTGCGGCACTAACATAGCTCATAAAGGGAGCTTTATTATTACCTACAACATTTCCGTGCTTATCAAAATCGACCTGTGTAAGGAGGGTTCGATTATCTCTACTACTTCTCCTTATTCATCATAGTTTGCCCCTCGATTTTTTTGTACTTTTGGAAGAATCCACTTGATAGTGTAAACAATTATACAAATCTTGATAAATAAACATGTACAACAATTTTTGGACGGAAACACGAAGTTGGGTTGGGCAAGCAGCCAACATGGGCCGACCGTGTAGTCCGGCACGAGCCTTGGTGGCTGCCCAAAATCACGGTTCCTCAATTTTGGCCGTTTTTCTTTTCTTTTCATATTCTATCCATTCACATTCCTCAATTATAAGATTAATCTACAAATTTTTGCTAAAACACCGCGAAACATAAGACTACTTAATTACACTTTCGAGTTTAGATTTGAAATTGGAAAGCAATATCTCGCACTTTAGAGTTTCATGAAAATGCCAAAAATGACAAGGAAAACAATAACATAATTAAAAACTCGCAATAGAATTCAGGGCAAAATTGCTAAAGATGAAGAGAAAGAGACAAACTTGGTGGTGCCCGAAAAGAGAACTCGGTGAGAGAGATGCAGCCACGCGGAGAGAGTGAAGTCGGCGAGATAGGTGCAGCCACGCGGAGAGAGTGCGGTCGGAAAGAGAAGTCGGCAAGAGAGTGGTGCAGTCACAACCGAAACGCGGAGAGAGTGAATGGAGGGAATGCAACCACGACCTGAAACCGCAAAGAGAATGAGTGGGATGCCAACGAAACCACCAAGCAACCACAGAGAGAAGAGAAACCGAAAAGAGAGAGTGTGGGACAGAAAGGAGTGAAAAAGTGAGACTCGGCGTTGGCCAAGGTTTTTCTGTTCAAAACTTTAGACTACGGTTCACTAACAAGAACCGTTGTCTAAAGTTCTTAGACTACTGGTTCTTTTACCGAGCCGTCGTCATAAATACATCTATGATGACGGTTCGAGTAAAAGAACAAGTGGTCTAAGGTTCAGTAAAAACTTTAGATGACGATTTTTATGTTGAACCGTCATCATATATACATTAAAAACTGCATTTTTACGAAAATGTCACCGGTCTCTTTTAATGACGGTTTGTCCTTTAATCGTCGTTAAAGACCCATCGTTAAAAGTGATTCATGTAGTAGTGGTGGGTGGTAATTAGGGGTGAGCAAAAATTCGGTACCCGGCTCCGGACCCGGACCGGTCCGGACCCGGCGGGTCCAGAACCGGACCCGGTTGGACCGGGACCGGGACCGGGTCCAATTTGTAGGACCCGGTTATAACGAGGTCTGGGACCGGGTAGTAAAATCTTGGACCTGGTCCGGACCCGGTCCCAATTACCCGGTTTTATTATAAAATATATATATATATATATATATTCAAACCCTAACTAATCTTGGACCCGACCTTGAGTCTTTGTTTGCTTTGCCTAAAAAAAAATCAAATAGTTAAAATATAGGATAATTATTGCCTAAAATTTTACCAAAAAAATTGTAAAAGGTATAAAAACAAAAATGATAATTGAAAAACTAAAAAAAAAAAAAGAAAGGACAGAGAACAGGTACCCGGTCCCGGAACCTGTTCCAACCGGTCCGGGACCGGGTCCTGATTTTTGGACCCGGTTGCAACCGGGACCGGGACCGGGTCCGACCAAAACGACCGGGTACCCGGTCCCGCTCAGCCCTAGTGGTAATCATATGGAGAGCACACTCCATTTCATTAAACAATAAATATTTGGAATAAATTACATTTCTTGGTGATTTTACGAGTGCTCTCCTCCTCAGCAGTCCATCCATAAAACTAATAACTCTCTTTGGTTCCATCCCAAAAAAAAAAAAAAAAAAAATCTCTCTTGAGTGGTTGTAACTGTGATTGGTGCTCCATCTTCATATTTCAATTGGTTGTAACTGATACAACTAATTCTTGCACCATGGAAAGATAGACGTATTGGAATTTAGTTAAACTTTTTTTAAATGTAAAGATTGAAAATCCAATATGACTCTATATATAAAAGTTTTAAGGCATTCAATACGACTTTCCTACTCAAATTCGAGCATGCATGCATGTATGTATAGTATGGCCTCCATATTTTAATTGATTGTTTTGTTTAGTAGGATTTTCCCTTGAGTGCACACTAGTAATTTAATACGTACCCACCAATTACATTATAAAACCTCATGTTCGGAAGGCGTGTGTCCACCATACTCTCCTTCACCTCATTCTCATAACCTCATTGCTTTTAGCATACGATTCTCTAATTATTGATCATCTTCTTCCTTCAATTCCCTTATTCCCTTCAAATGGCATCCAAACAAACAATAACCTTTCCTCTCTCCAAGTCCAAGCTGCTCAATATTGATCAAGAGAGCCAGCAACAACCTGCTAATGTCATAAAAAATGACGACTTCGACTACTCGAAACGAGCCCAGTGGCTCCGAGCTGCGGTCCTAGGGACCAACGATGGGCTCGTGTCAACTGCCTCCCTCATGATGGGTGTGGGTGCGGTCAGGCAGGATGTCAAAGCCATGATCCTAACCGGGTTTGCTGGCTTAGTGGCCGGGGCTTGCAGCATGGCTATAGGGGAATTTGTGTCGGTATACTCCCAGCTCGACATAGAGGTAGCTCAGATGAAAAGGGAGCGAAGGGTGAAGGAGGAGAGAGGAAATGTGGTTGACGACGGTGAGGAGGAAGGACTGCCGAACCCACTTCAAGCTGCGGCGGCCTCAGCCCTGGCATTCTCGGTGGGGGCCATGGTGCCGCTTCTGGCAGCATCCTTTATAAGAGATTATAAGGTGAGGATAGGGGTGGTGGTGGCAGCAGTGACGGTGGCTCTGGCAGTGTTTGGGTGGCTGGGGGCGGTGCTAGGAAGAGCTCCGATTTTCAAGGCTTCTTTGAGGGTTTTGTTGGGGGTTGGGTTGCTATGGCTATTACCTTCGGCTTAACCAAAATTATTGGCTCTAATATCGTGTGATTTTGTTTTCTTTTATTCTTTTTTTTTGGGCTAATTAGTGTGCTCATTATGGTGTGAATTCATGAATTCCGTTATTGTAATAACTTCCTTTTCTCCTGTTTCACTGAAGCCAAAAGGTACATTTTTGTCTCCCCTGCCTTCTATCTTTTTTATTAAAAAAATTTGTACATGATTCATGTAGTAATTCAACTAAAGTATCAATGATCTGTGGCATGGTTGATTTGAGTTTTATTTTGGAGATAAAATTATATAATATCATTTTAAAAGATTACTCCTGTATAAGAGCGTGAGAAAAAAAAGAACTAAAACACTAACATGTCCGACGTATATAATCGGAATAAAATTAGATTTTCTACGATTTTAAAATAAAACATTATCTTGAACCTACACCAAGGTATTTACGGAGATTCTCAAATATAGTATAACAGATCTCTCTTGCTCATAGAGATCCTATACTGTCTTGTGCCTCCTTGGACCAAGAGAACATCTCTCACCAATTTATTTTGGATTGAATCAAATTGGCAAAATGTGAAAATCTAATTCAAGAAATAAAAACAATTAAATATAATGGAACTTGCTTGTACCAGTAATATTTCCTGGAACAACTCATATATGCGCAATAGACGTCCTGTCCGAGCAAGATTGGGAAAGTTCCAGCCCCAAATGGACATGATTTGTGCTTTATGTAACAAAGAGACAGAATCAATGGAACACCACCTATTCTTCAACTGTGATTCATCTACTCAGCTAAGGGTTGCCCCGACAGATTGGCTAGGGATCACGAAGGCTGGACAGACATTATGAGAGGAGCAGGTGAGGCAAAGAGTCTTATTTATCTCCAACAACTCTCAGAAGCTAAACAAATGTACAGACTTAGTATTTCCATAAGGTGTGCTTACAATTGAGGATATGTAGAGCTCAGTCTGTAGCATTGGCAGAGTATGATTGTGGTAATGAAAGCTAATAAAGCTTTTTTAAAAAAAAACAACCACAAATATACAAGTGTTGTAGTATATCTAAACACTTCTACACTCACAATGATGTTTTATATATATGAGTAAATGATGTATGGATATCAAAAAAGGTTTGCAATATCCTCTGTTAGGATCGGGAGCTCACTCAAACAAATAAAATAGGAACAAATGAATAACAAAATTGGGACATAAGATTTATAACGTGGAAAAATTCAAATCGAAAAAAATCATCAATCGATGCAAGTATAAACCGAGTAACTTTATAAGGAATTTACATTTAAGCTTAACCTAACTTACACCTTGTAATTCAACTACATACATCAACAACGGAGGATTGTACTAATTTATAACCAAATTGAGCAACTACAGGCATTAATCAAGCTTTAAACCGAAGCAAAAACGTAAGAAATGGATGGAAAACTGAGCAGCTCAAATGGCTACAACTAGCACGGGCCGTGCCAATTGACATGGCCTGCTGATGTCAGTGGCACGGGCCATGTCCTTTGACACGGCTGACCCATGCCGGCTACTGCCACTCTGTTCTTCGCTTTCTTCGCCTGACACGCCCCGTTCTCGATGTATTGTGGTCTTGCTCGCCGTCTTTTCCCTTGCAACGCGTATTCCCGAGCCTAAGCACATCCATTAGGCTCCAAACCCCCAACATCCTACCCCCAATAAATCTGTCGTGATGAAACTACTTAAAAAACTATATTTAAAGAGAAATAATTCCAGGAATTGACTAGATTTTTAGAAACAGATTCCTGTTAAAAGTAGTCAAGCATAATGAGATGAGTAACGGAAGTTTATTTTGGTTTGATAAGCAAAGTAGCAAATCAAAGGATCCAATTAGTGGATTGAATGGTGTGGTGGAGTATACAATATAAGCAACCTTGTGGCATTCGAGTGAAGACCACACTCCCTCCATTTTAATAATATAAGCAGACTCCCACTCACTATTTATAGTGCTTTTTTGGATAATACCAAAATTAATTAAGAGTGGGATTTGGTGGTAATCGTGTGGAGATCACACTCCTTTTGATTAAATTGGCGACAGATATTCTGAATAAATTGCGCTATTTAAGCAGAGTGCTCTCCTGCTCAGCTATCCGTCCATGTCCATCAATTCAAGTCTCTCTTCAGTGGTTGTAACTGTTAGTGTCCCACCCATCTTCATATCATATTTTTAATGGCTGTCCGGATAACCTCCTCGATTTATGGCAACTTTTACGTAGTAGCTGGCTAGGCTCGACTCAACAATTAGTTTTTGCATCATACTCAATTAGACGTCTTGGACTCCTCTTTAGCTAGACATGGTAATCATTCAATTCATTGGAAATCCAATATAATTCTCCATCTCTAAAATATTTTTAAGGCTATGAATATGATTTTTTAACTGTAATTCAAAAGAAATTCTCGAGAGTAATATATAAATTAAATTATCTAAATTGAAACTTATTGACTTATTCTGCCGAAAATACTTCACAAAACTTCAATCAAGATATATTTAGGGGTGAACTGCTTTTTTATTAAATTATTGCAGTATGATGAGGACCAGACAAAAGAAAATCTTCATTTTCAAATGGGGTCACTCATCTTTTGCTTTTTAAAAGGATTTTTTTATAAAAAAAAAAAAAAAAAAAAAAGGAAGAAGAAGAGTGTTTTTCCCTTGAGTGGGCAATCCCCACTTATGTCTCTAGTTAGTATACGTTCCCAACCATTACATTATAAAAACCCCATGTAGGGGAGGCGTGTGTCCACCACACTCTCTAACCCTCATTCTCATTTCTGTAAGCATACGGTTCTCTCTCCCTAATTAACCTCCCCTTTCCAAATTCATCATTTTCCCTTTAATTCCCTCATATCCTTCAAATGGCTACTAAACAAGCAGTACCCCTTCCCCTTCCTCCCTCCAAGTTGGTACATGTTGATGAAGAGAGTCAACGGAAACAACCTGATCATGCGAACAAAGATGACCATGATTTCGACTACTCCAAACGAGCCCAATGGCTTCGAGCTGCTGTCCTAGGGGCCAACGACGGGCTTGTATCGACTGCCTCCCTCATGATCGGGGTGGGTGCGGTCAAGCAGGACGTCAAGGCCATGATCCTAACCGGGTTCGCTGGCTTAGTGGCCGGGGCTTGCAGCATGGCTATAGGTGAATTCGTGTCGGTTTACTCCCAGCTCGACATAGAGGTAGCTCAGATGAAGAGAGAGAAGAGGGCAAAAGAGGAGAGAGAAAATGCAGTTGATGACGAGGAGGAAGGACTGCCGAACCCTCTACAGGCGGCAGCTGCCTCAGCCCTGGCCTTTTCAGTGGGGGCCATGGTCCCACTACTGGCAGCGTCGTTTATAAGGGATTATAAGGTGAGGATAGGCGTGATCGTGGCGGCAGTGACGGTGGCTCTGGCGGTTTTTGGATGGCTGGGGGCGGTGCTTGGAAGAGCTCCGGCTTTCAAGGCTTCTTTGAGGGTGTTGTTGGGCGGTTGGGTTGCTATGGCTATTACGTTTGGGTTAACCAAATTGATTGGCTCCAATGTGATGTGAATTGAATTCATTCATTTTTATTGCATGCTCTTCCTTTTGGTTAATTGTTTTGTACGTCATTAACTAATTAAGGGTTACCCCAACAAAAACTAATTAAGGTCAATTACAATATGGACTGCAAGAAATAAAGAGTATTCTCTGCTCTTCACGCATGGGATTTGATATATGTATTTATGTAATGTAATTGACCGACGCTAGAAGACTCGATCATTACGAGCTTACTAGCTAGCAAGAGATGATTACGCTTGTAACTTGTATTAAGATCACAGTACCTTTGTACCATTTCATAGAGTATTATGCACTTTTTAATTACAAGACATCACAGATTTAAATCTCGTAATTCATATGAAACTTCAATTCTAATGTTTTCATTTTCCTGTTACAAGTGACCTCTAACACTTGCTCGTAAAGAAAATTATTTTTGATACGAATATATGATATTGATATAATAGAATGTATTTTACTATCACAAGAAAAATCTCATAACTCAAAAGTAAGATAGTCGAAGCAGTGAATGGCCTAATGGTAGTCACTCATTCTATTCCCACCTTCCCCCAGGTTCAATTCTGGGTGGAACAATTTCCTAGTTGAGGAAATTGGGGGCAAGAGAATAAGGTATTAGGCTTTAACACCACTGCTTCCCTCGGTCCAATTAGCTCTTTGGACTTCTTCTGAGATAGGGTTACATCACTGTCGTTTTCCTCTACAAAACCCCTGTCATGGCGAAAGGCAAACGAAGGAGACCTAGAAAATCTTTCACACATTTTGGGGAACTTCCTCACACAATCCGAATTTAAAATCCAAACACATAATTAATAATCGTACCCTGTAATCAATATACACACCATTCTTTTCATGTCTGAGTACTGATTAGTGAAGAAGGTATCACATAGAATGGGAAAAGAGTGGAGAGGGTCAAAGACTGAAAAATCTCTCTTATATATACTTGTATAGTTCTATAAGATTTATATTAATGTCGTTGCTTCTTTGATAAAAGCTTTCAACAAATTCTGTCTACTGGTGGAAAATTTACCAAATTATCATTTCATGGGCTTTTCCAGTGGAATATATATGAGATATCACATATACCCCTCAATCTTTATAGCTTTAATTTTTTAAATCTACATTTTTTAAATTATTTTATCCACCTTTACCTTTGTAATAAAAATGATCTTGAAACTTCAAATTTTCGAAAACGCCTTTATTTTTGAAAATTTTAGTTATGAGATATATATTTTTTATGTTTTAATTTGTTGTTTCATTATCTTAATAATTTTACTAAAATTAAAAATTTAATTTTTATTTATTTCTTAGTATTCGATAATTTTTTAAAAAATTATCCATAATTTGATTGTATTTCTCTTATTTTTTATATCAAAATTCACCTTTATTTTGTATTATTTCATACTGTTTTTTTATAAAGTCATTCTAATTGTCTTACTTTATCTCTTTTTTTTCTAATTGTAATAATATTCTGATTGTATAAGACAATTAATATGACTTTATTAAAAATAATATAAAATGATATAAAGTGAAGTTGAATCTTGATAATAAAATCAGAGAAAAACAATCAAAATACAGTTATTTTTTTAAAAAATATCAAATAACAAGAAATAAATAAATATAAAATCGTAATTTTTAAGTAAAATTATTAAGATCATGAAACAACAAATTACAAAATAAAAATTATACTTACAATTATAATTTTTAATGAGGAAATTTTAGTAAATTTCGGGGTTCAAGATAATTTGTATAAAAGGTGAAGGGCATAAAGATTATAACAAAAAGGCGAAGATTTAAAAAATTAAAACCAAAAGGCTCAAAGAGGTATGGGTAGATATCTCCTCTAAAGTTTGTGTGTGTGTGCATGTAGTCAAGATATCTAGTGAGATCTACGTTTTAGAGTGAAAACTAAGAACTTTAAATATGATCTCTTTATTTTTCATCCAAAGATCACAAAATATGTCACATCACTCAATTTCCCCACACTCCCCAACTCCCACCACCACTCCCCTCTTCTCTCTCCACGACTTAGTACCTAACCACATTGAAACCCACCGGCCACCGTAGGTATAGGAAAACGGCAGCCACCCCTGGGCTCACCGGTGGTCGTCGAACCAATGGCCGTCGAACCTAATGCTAGATCTGGGCACAAGCACATGAACTTGTTGGCGAACCTCAAACCCATGAATTCGCCACTTGACCAAGAACAAAATGTCACAAATTTATGGGTTTTCTGGCGGCCTATGAGAAAGCAAGTAGAATTGGGATGCATCAACCCATTTAGCCGGAAAACATGAAATTTTTGGGAAAAATTGAAATTTCCGGTGAAAAACATAGAGGCTCGGAGGTTTGTGAAACCGGCAAACAACGAACACTACCGGAATCGCCGGTGAAAGGCGACCGCACCGACCTGGGTTCAATGTCCGCCGGTCAGCCATCACCGGTAATGGGCGTTTGCCTTGGCAACTACGGTGGTACAGGTGGTGACTTTGGGGGGAGGACTTTAAGTGGTGGTTAGAGTAGATGATGATGTGGCAAATTTTATACCTTTGGATTAAATTTTAATTATTTAGATTAATGTTTCTCGATTCATATTTTAACTAACAATCTCCCTCTCACTCTATATATATATATATATATAGCGTAGTAGATTGTTCATAGATGGAGTGGGGAAATGGAAGACAGAAGAAAGAAAGAAATAAAATCAAAAGAGAACATGTTTGTGAATGGGAAGGTGTGTTTGGAGTGTGATGGTGGTGTTCGTGTGGACACCACAGTCTTGTTCATAAAAATACTCTCTCTCTCTCTCTCTCTCTCAATAATAGTAAATGGTTTCCTCCTCAGATATCCATCCCTTGGGTTGGATTTCTGGATCTTCCGTGCCCGCAATGGATAATATTCGCCCATGCCTTGATGTCTACATTATGTTCTCCACCAACGTCCACAAAAGTAGTAACCTAAATGTCCCATTCACGAATTCACTATATCTCAATTGACAACTGATTTCTCCAAAAGTAAAACAAATAGGTAATATGTTTGTCAAATGTTTGATTTCATCGTGTATCTTTAGAGAATAAACATTTATAAATTTTTAATTATCAGTTTAAACTTTTAGTTGAGATACTTCCCAAATATAGCTCCAATATTGATTATTGTGTAATATAAGAAAGAATATTTGCAGCATTTGCGCCTCAAGTCTAAAAAATATTTGTGTGAGTGGGCATTTTAGAGTATAAATTAAGTTTTAGGCTTTTTATTATCAACTTAAACTTTTAGTTGAAATAATTTTTGAATATAGTATCAGCATTTAGGCTAATAAGATTATTTTTGAACTAAATTGTCATAATTAGGTTAAAATCCTATTGGGACTCATATTCATATTCAAATTGCCGTTTTCACAAAGTGGCATACAATCAAACTTGCATGTTGTGCTATGTATATACGTAGAAGTGGCCTTGATCAATGATCTCATTTTGTGAACCTTAGTGGCTTATAGATGGAAACCTTAAATTTTCACAAAGGAGCATGTCCCAAAATGAAACGCGTCCTAAAACGGATGAGCTCCCTATTGAAAATTGGGCTCCGAATAATAAGGGTTGACGCCCTATTAAGACCCAATAAAGTAGTGGTTTCACTCATAGGTCATATAGAAGATCAAGAATGTATACACAACTATTTTCAAAAACACTTTCAGTACACCAAGCATAAATGGCCGAAAAATTGGTATCTATGTCGACGGAAGATCCAACTATCCAAGTATGGAGTTTTCTATATAGGGTTATAATGGAACCAAGTCAACTATAGGAGTTCTCAGCTCATCGATCGCAAGTCAAGCTCGTGTGTGCTGACTTGATGACCTTACTAACCCAGCCCAACATTATAGTGATCCAAGTCGACTCCGCTAGGTTTCCTTTTTTAATATACATCTAATAAAAAAAGTGCATATATATTTGTTTTCTTATTTAGAATTTTTTTAACTATAAGCATGATTGAAGATAGGGTGGACATTGGGAGGGTATGAGCGGGGAATATTCTTACCCACACTTTACCCAAAAATGAGAGTACCAAACCCAAACCCACCCACATCATTTATGTAGTGATTTTTACCCATATCGGTATTACCCATAAGGTTGCTATTCACATGAATAATATCCATGGGTATTATTTCCAAATCAAGTTGCTCTTCTAATGTAAATGGAACACTAAGCCCATAAGTGTTTAGGTGGCCCTCATCAATTCATCTCCCACACAATGTACAACATTCATTCAACAAGATTATATATCAATTAGACAAAATATAAACATGCATGTAAATAACGGCTCTCATCCGAAACAATAAAAACATACTATAACTAATTACTCAACGGCAATACGCCGGAGTCCCACAACAACCAAACAATATACACCATTCATTCAACAAGAGTATACACTAATTATTCAAAATATAAACATGCATGTAAATATAATTAGATTGCAAAATCTGAAGTACCTGCACCATAAGTTCAAATTGGTCGACGGTTGAGCTCGCATTCACGCTCGCCGGTGTGTGGGGTGAGAATGGACGTAAATTATCCAAGTTGTTGGGTGTCGGCATACCAATGTTGGTGAAGTACGCCGTAATGCATTCTCTCATTCGGGCATGCATCCGAGCCTATATCCGGGCATGCATCCGGGCCTACATCTCTACCCTCATATCTTCCATTTGTGCAGCCATTTGGGACTGTTGGGACTGCATTTGGGCCTCCATATGCGCTTGGCTGGAAGAGATGGGGCGCTTCTTCCTAACCCCAAAGTGTTTAACTATCCCCACCCTCCCATCGATGGCTCGAACATGACCGGGATGCTCATCTCTTTCTAGCGCCAAAGCTAGCTTGTCCCTCCTCCTGGTGGTGTCGGCGACTTCGAAGTCAATGTTTGTGACAAAGACTCCTGTAAAAAGGAAATAAATTATCATTTGGAAATCCATAATATTAAAATCCGATAAATTCTCAAAATAAATAAAGGAAATAGTCAAAAAAACTCACGAGTCACCGCACAATAGATTCTACTTCGATCGTAGTGAAGGTTTCATATTTCTTCTTTCTTCCTTCGACCTAAAGCTCATCCCTCTCGATAGTAAGTCTGTGAAGTATCCGTGATGGAACCTTCACCTGATGTGCTTTGAAGTTGTACAAGCTTCGCTTGTAAAAACTTGTCGTCCAACTTCGCATATCCCCCATGGGACATCGTATGGGGATACGCATTGCTCTTAATCCTCTTCCAGTTGGCTTCACCTCGTGCCTGCGCAAGTAACTAAGACAACGAAGATATCAGTAAATAAGACTTAGATAAAAAAAAAGATAACAAATGATAAATTACCATGTATTCCGGAGAGGAGGCATATGCTTCAAACGTCCTCCGAGTCCTCCTCGGTATTGAAGTTGTAGACCTCCCGGGGTATACCTTGTGCCTTTATTGCCTTATTTTATAGACCCATACAGCGGCAATGCAATACTTGAAGTTTTTAAATTTTTCCGCCGCCAACATAAGGGTCTTGTGTCTCACCAAGGGGATCTCAAATTCTTTAACATCCAAGATGAACGTTTTCTAAAACATAAGAATGACATGCATTAGTACATATTAACCATTTACAATAAGTTGCAATTCTAAGTTGAGATGTAATGCATTTACTTGAATATCATTCTAAAGGTTATCCTTAATGGAATCGGGACTCGAGCCCCAACTTATGCCGTTGATGTTCACATATGTGCGGGTTGCCACACCAACATAACTCATAAAGCAAGTTGTGTTACCACCCACAACATTTCCGTGCCCGTCAAATTGGACCCGTGCAAGGAGAGTTGGATCGTCTCTACTTCGGACTAACTTTTCCTTGTTCATCATTGTTCGTCCCCTTGATTTTTTGGAAAAAAGTAAATAATTATCATTTAACTTTCCTAAAGTAGGAGTGTCAAATATACAACGATAGTAAGAGATTTTTACAAAACTAGATCATCCCATTTTACAACATAATTATCCGCTCTCACACTCGCATGTATAGTAAATTTGTCCGATGATCATCATTGGAGTTCGTTGCTTGTGCTAATGTTTGCGCAGACATCTTTCTCTCCACAGTTCATATACTGTCCCTGTAAAGACAGATCTAAGCCATTGATTTTGTTGTGTGTTGCCCTTGCATCTCGTGCACAAATTAGTGTAATTCCTCTTCTAGCCTCCATCTCCTCGGTTATATCTTGGATCATTGAAGTATAGAGCCCCAAATAATGCTTGAGAAGGGACAAAAAAGAACAAATGTTGGCGAGTGATCCTTCCCTGTTTCTTCACACAACAAACATTGGTTATCCACATGCCTCTTGTATTCGAGTAAAGCAATAGTTGGTAATTTTTCTTGGCAAGTCAGCCACAAAATCATCTTATGTCTTTCCCATGCCTAAATTTTCCAAGTTGTTTTCCACCATATCACTCTTGCAGATTTTGGTAGGAGTTTCGCATATATTGTTTTTACAGAGAATATCTTTTGCTACACTATCCAGTCCCTAGCTTGTACAAGCACTACCCAAGCATTGAGCTAAGTTATCCCTTACTCAAAAATCAGTATTACGGCTCGTGTAGGAAACACATCTTTTCCCGCAGACATATAAGCTACAGCCCACTGATCGAAAACCGAAATTGAATGTGTCGGTTTCCAAATCCATTTTGTGCATAATGCTTTGTTCCAAGCTAATACTTCTTTGAAATTTAGGCCCCCATTCTGATATGGTTGACATATGCTTTTCCAACTCGCAAGTGTCATTTTTTTCCTTGATGCTTCCACTCCATAAGAACTTGCTACATAATGATTTAATTGTGTGGATGGTATGTTGGGGCAATAAAAATATTTGAGACCAGAATGTAATCAAACTTGTCATGACTACAGAAAGTAGTGTTTTCCTGCCTGCATAGGATAGTGATCTTGTTGCCCATGAAGTGATTCTTTGCTTGATCTTATCAATCAATAGCTGACACATGCTATGTGTTAATCTCTTGGTCGATAAAGGTAATCCCGAGTATTTAAAAGGGAATTTCCCCAGTGCAAAACCCTTGCTTTGCAGAATATGATGTTGGGCTCTTAAGTTTATTCCTCCCAAGTATATTTCGAATTTTTCTAAGTTTGCATAGAGCCCGATCATCTTAGAAAAATCTTGGAAACAGATCCCAAATACACTCGAATGGACTCCAAGTCACCCCTGGAGAAGAATAATACATCGTCCGCAAAAGCTAAGTGTGTTAGGTTTATTCTTGCACACTTAGGATGGAAAGTAAAGTTTCGTCGAGAGTGGCCAATCCAAGCCACCTGGATAAAACTTCCATACAGAGCACAAAAATATAGGGTGACAATAGGTTATCTTGTCTCAAGCCATAAGCACTCGAAAAGAATCCCTTTGACTTTTTATTCACATTTATAGAAAATTTTGAAGTAGAAACACAACTCATAATTAATGATATAAACATTTTGGGAAAACCAAACCCTTCCAAGCATGGCCTACTAGAAACTCCAACTCACTCGTATCATATGCTTTTCTTATGTCGATTTTGAGCATAGCTCTTGGGGATATGCCCTTTCTCTCATAATGCTTCATCAATTGATGAGCTAGGAACATATTATCCGATATATCTCTGCCTTTTACGAAGGCTCCTTGGCATAGCTTGATGATGTCAGGCAGCACACTTTGTAATCTTGTAGCCAATGTCTTTGACACAATTTTGTAGAGTACATTACAAAGGGAAATAGGTTTGAAATCTGTCACTTGTGTGGGGGTTGGTTTCTTTGGTACCAGCGTAATTAATGTGGTATTAATTTGCTCGAGCAATTTTCCATTCTGGAAAAACTGAATAACCGCTTGTGATATGTCTTTGCCTATTATCCCCAAGCTTGCTGAAAGAAACCTGCAGAAAACCCATCGGGTCCTAGTGCCTTGCTGATATCCATGCTGAAAACTATTGCATTGATTTCATCTACCGAGACTCGTGGCATTTAGTCGTTGAATAGGCTCGGATGTTTGCATGAGCAAATTGTGAATCCAAGCCTGGTCTAGTGGTTGTGTATTTGTAAAAGTACCCAACGAACTCAGTATAAAAGTTGATAAATGCATCAACTATGCTCTCCTGTGTAATATGCTATTTTCCATGGTGATCAACAATTCTATGTATTGTATGCATGCACCTTTTTGCTTGATAAAAGCATGGAAATATTTGTTATTTTCATTTCTATACTTCATAAATTGATCCTTTGCTCTTTGCTTGAGGATTGACTCCTCAATTTTCCTTGTTTGCATATAGTCTACTAGGACAGTTTTTTCCATTTGGTAGATAGAGCTAAAAGTGGGATTTATGTGAAATTCATCTTGTAATCGCATCAACTCTGTGTATAATTGTTCAACCTCGCAACTAATGCCCTTGAAATAATGTCCATGAAGTTTTTTCAACTCGGTTTTCAACTCGCTTTAGTTTTATGACTATTTTGAACACGAGGCATCCACTTACAGGTAAAGGCCAGCAATCCCGCACTACTTCTTGAAACAATTTGTGTTCTGCCCGGACATTGAGAAATCTAAATGACTTTTTGCCACTCTTACTTTTATTCAAGAAATCTACAGAGCAATCAAACAGGTGGTTTGACACACCAGGAGGTTTGAATTCTACTCGAAGCTCCACGAACACTGGAGTGTATAAGGGTTAAGTAAAACTCTATCTAGTTTTTCCCACACCCTAGACAACCTATTCTGCCTATTAGACCAAGTGAAATAATGCCCAGTTGCAGGTGTATCACATAAACTATTTTTAGTGACACAACTAAAGCATTCATCAATCTCACTTTGCTTTGCAATGGCTACTGATATTCTTTCGACTTGAGACATAACCACATTGAAATCTCCCAGCAATATCCATGGGGTAGTAGTGGAGTTTGCTAATTGATCAATATCCCGCCATAAAGTCTCGCCTAACAGTGCTGGAATTTGAAGCATATATGATGGTAATAAAGCCCATAAAAGCATTGACAATCTCAATTATACAATGCATAAGCTGATCACTTGGATTATAGACAAGTGCACATTTGGAAGCCAAAACACCCATATTCTCCCATTGTAGTGATGAATGTAGTTTGCGGCAAAATTATTCTACGGGAAAAGCTTCTTTGCTATTGTATTTGCAGAATTTTCCTTGACATGTGTTTCCATCAATCCAAAAACTCCTGGTTTAGCTTTTTGGATAGTTTTCCTTATTTCAGCTTGCTTATTCAGGTCATTTAGACCTCCGACATTCCAACAATAGAGTTTCATATTTGAGTTTGACCTATGCCCCTACCCATGCTTCTAACTTTATCGAATTTATTCATTATTGGACCTCTGTTAGCCTCTCGCATTCCGATTCTCCACTAGTACACTAAATGCATTTTGCAATGGAATCTTACTTTGTCTTGTGCCTACAGTAGCTACGAGGTTTTGGTGGCGCACTTTTGTTTATCTCGCTTTCTCATTTAGCCTTGTGCTTTTCTCATAGGAGGAACCGACTGTTGCTCTTTCTCCATAGGTACAGGTTTTGGAGGAGCTTCTTCAGCTGGGCCTTTTTCGGAAGGATCCCTTACTATCACAATAGCATCTGTTGATGTCTTCTTTGGAACCCAAATCTACTTAGTTTGCTGCCCGCATTCAGATTCTTCCTGGCCCGACCTTTTACATTTATGACAATAGTATGGAACCCATTCATAGTACACTTCTTGCCCAAAATTGCTTCCTGCTTGATCATACATTGGAATTTACTCGACAAAGATTTTGACACATCCGCTTCCACAAGAATACGGACATAAGAGATTCTAACCTTTGAGGCAGTGCATTTATCCGCATAAAGTGGAAGACCTACCGCACTAGCCAATTTACTCAACCCATTCACTCGACCAAAAATACGAGATCTAGGTTTAGGAATTTGATCCAAATTGGAACTTTCGTAGTTAGAGCTTGCTCAAATCTAAATTCAATTGACCAAGGTTTGAGTATCAATGATTTGTCTCCTATCATCCAAGGGCCTCCTCTTAAGATTTGACTCATATCCTTTAGAGATGGAAACACGAAAACATACCAGCCTGTAGCATGACAATATATTTCCGGTTTACTAGCAATTTTCCAATGCTTATCCACAAAATCATTCACCAAAGTAAGTTTAGGCATTGGTCCGATAACATATCCAACTAGAGCAGACTTTCCAATGAGTCGATTTCCTCTTGAACATCTTCAGCACGAGATATGGACTACGGGGTTTCACCCTCAAAGGTAGGTGGTGAATAATGTAGCCCCAATCACATGGTAAGATCACGATTTTTAGCAAACAATTCGCTGAAGCTCTTTTTCTTTCCATTTGTATCACCAATCTCTTTTTCAATCAATGGAAGAGTAATAACGGGCTCAACAATAATTTCTGCTGAACTTTTATTCGAATCTACATGAGCAATCTCGGAATCTTTTTCAATCAATGGAATAGTAATAACATGCTCAACAATAATTTCGCAAAAATTTCAATCCCCTTGATTTTTTTGTACTTTGGGAAATATCCATTTTATACTCGCTAGCAATTATATAACTATTGATAAATAAACATGTATAATAATTTTCTTTTTAATACTTCACTTTCCACAGTCACATTTATTTACAATTTTTAGCATGCATATCTAATAGTAATCATCATAAATTTTTAGAAACCGATATCCATGTGAATTACATAGTAATACTCTAATTACTCTGCAAAATAAGTAGAAAAAATATAATATCTTCGAAGAATCGGACATTTCTCAACGCACTTCGAGTTGCACTAAATGAGTCGGTATAACAATCCCATGCTTTTAGAGTTTTGATTCCAAGGCATTCTCGGTTTCGCAGAAACCTCTTTTAGCAAAATAGTATCTTTTCTGAGTGATACGGCTTTCACTTATTACATTTATTGCTTATCTGTTTGAGACTCGGAAAAGTGGTTCTTTGTTCCGAGTCCATCTTCACTCGGATTTATTGCGGTTTAAATAGACTAGTGTTTCGTCTTTCTCTCACTCGGAATCTTACTTCCGATTACAAGCTCTATTTTCGTTAAAGTCAATATCTTTAGTCTGTTTCACACTTAGTCTATATCAAGTTATCTCACTCGATATTCTTTATGGAACTTGTTCTATCGCTTAGACTAAGTCAAATGGAATTCCGAGTATCATGGATATTGGACTCGTAAAATTCCATTTCATTTCGACTCGGATAATCGGTTGCTTAATTATCATAATTATTTTATTATCTCGTGTCTAACTTTGGACCAAAGTATTTTATACTTTGAGAACCAGAATTGATTTACTTTTGTAGGTTATTCATTCGAGGATACACCTTTTTCAAACCACAAAAGTAGCCGGCTTCGAACGTCAAATCACCAGCAGACATGGCTTTTCACCTTCCCCGCTTCGATCCCGTAAGATTGTGTCGAAGTTGTCTGTTTCCAAATCTGGAAAACCGAAACGCCAAGCTTAACGTTGATTTCCACCTTATCTTTCAAGACACTACCAATGGTTTTGGGACTTCCAATAGAGATAAACCGTTGTCCAACGTTCACATTGTAACGGATACTTTCCGAGTGACTCGGAAAACTTTTATCAACGGTCACGAAGACTCTCGGTCAGCAGATGAAGGTAACGGCTACTCTGCCCGGTTACCTATAAATTGAAGCCACCTCACAAGACCCGAAGATTGCCGAATCTATTGTTAATACACATACTTGAGAAAAGTCATTGTATTTACTTTCAATCTTCTACTTACAACTCCCACTCGTAATTCATTACTTTCCGAGTTGTAAGGTCTTGTACTCGATTACAAACTCTTTCTTACATTCTTTGTAAGGTCCCTTGACTAAGCTGTAAGGGTTAACTCAGCTTAGTTGTCCCTAACTCGTAAGGGTTATCTCAGCTAGGAAGTACTAGATCGAGATAAGGGAATTTCTGAGTCTAGGAAAACTTGTATAGAGTTGTCTAAGGGAGCAACTCGGGTTCGATCAGTTCACGGTATTTTGTGGACTCAAAATAGTGGATTTGACTTCGTGTCCGGATTGACACGGTCCGTGGTTTTCTGCCCCGGGAGGGTTTCCACGTAAAATTTAAGTGTTATCTTTCCGAGTTCATTCTAGACTCGAGACAGCCTTACTCGCTCTTGTTCTTTCCGATTGATTGCTTTCCGAGTCCAATCTTTTCGACCCAGTTAATAGACTCGGAATCTATCTTCCTTTCTACTTCGTGCAAAAGAGTGTGATTCCGCAGAGAATTTCCTATCACCCTATTCACCCCCTCTAGGGTGACTCGGACTCTCCCCGAGCAAACCTTCATCTTCCAAAAATAGCAATTAATTAAGCCAATTAGAGTACTTGCAATAGTTGGTTCACCATTTAAGTTCAACTACATATGGTCCAATGTCACAATTCACTACAAAAAAATACAAAAATAGCAACAGTTCAAGGGGAATTCCAATGGAATTTTTTTTTAGGAATTTCAAGCATTTCCTTCTAAATTTAGCGAATCTCGTCGGAAAACCTCGTCGGAATTTAGCAAATCACGTTGGAAACCCGTCGATATTTTAACTTTTGTTGTAGTGATTAGCATCCCTAAATTTCAACGGTGAGAAAGTGATAGGTCTCTAAATTAGAACCCGAGACTTGCACATGTAGGTAGTCACATATACCATCCAAGCTTAATAATACACATATTTAATATGAAAAATAGAACAATATAAGATTTTTATGAATATATAACAATTTTTAGTGCAAAAGATTGTTACCCATAAAGATAAGAGCTAATTAGAATACAAAATAAGTTTCTAAACTCTTTGCCAAGCATGCCATATCGAACCCAAAAACTCTAAAACCTATTTAGCATGCTACTCGTTGAAACCCTAAACCTTTAATGACGAGAGTACAAAGAACCTTTGACGACCATAAAGCATGTCACATTTACACATTTCATTTAATAGAGTACAAAATAAGAGAGGGAAAGATGAGTTACATATCGGCCGGCGAGAGTGAGAGAGGGAGCAGCAATGACGACGAAAGTAAGCAGCGAGAGACGAGATCATGAGCAAAGAGTGGAGAAAACAAGCAGTGACAATGGCACGCCGGAGACCTCTCGACGACGGCAAGGAGACCGCGAGAGAGAAAAGAGAGGAGAGCAAGTGGAGACCGCATACAACGAAAGACCAAAGTGAAGTGAAAGTGGAGTGGAGAGATCGAAGGTAGCAGACAGCGGTCGAGGGGTTTTTTTATTTGTGAAGACATTTAACTACGGTTTAACAAAAGAACTGTCATTATATATTCACCTTTGACGACGGTTCTTTGAGAGAATCGTAGTTAAAAGTGGACTTTCTACTTTTGACGATGGTTCCTTCAGTGAATCATCATCCTATATGCATTAAAAGCTGTTTTTTTTCCTTTTACAAAAATGTCACTGCATCGGTTTTACAACGGTTTTTTGTTATAATCGTCGTTAAAGACCGATCGTTAAAACTGGTTTATATAGTAGTGTGGTGGTAGAGGCAACAGCTATGCGTAATGGGGTACGAGCAGCAGTTCAAGCGAGGCTTCCGGTCAATTGTTCTTGAAGAGGGTAATTAAGTTGTCATAAAGGCAATAAGAGGAGATATCCAACCACCTTGGGAGATACACACTACTAGAAAATCGCCATATAGCTACGGAAACAGCGACGGAAAAACGTAATTTAGCGACGGAAGTTCACAATTAGCGACGGCATTAGCGACGGAAAAATTTCGTCGCTGATTTTCGCGTCACTAAAAATTAGCGACCGAATTCCGCAATTTCGTCGCTATTCGAATCAGCGACGGAATTTTCTCGTTCCGTCGCTGATTGGATTAGCGACGAATCGCAGAATTCCGTCGCTAATTCATCGCCAATTTTTTAAAAAAATTAACAATTTTCCGTATTTTTGAGTGTTTAATACAAAAATCTTGAATGAAATACAAATTCAAATAATCCGGCAGCATAACAACCTCAAATTCAACTTCAATTCAAACACAAAAGTCATATACAAACACAAAAGTCATAAATAATCCAACTTCAATTCACCAACATCCATAAAAATTAATTGAAAAAAACAAACAAGAATATTACATTATTTACAAACACAAGTTATGTTCTTCATCTTCCTTTTCCTCTTCTTCTTCCTCTTTCTCATTAACTTCACCTTCTACCTCATTTTCATTCCAACCATGCCTATCAAAATAAATTATATCAAATCCTCTAAAACCTGAAATTTTATAGTAAACAACGTAAATTATAAATACAACCAACAATGAGGGAGGATGGAGAAAGTATACCTACAAGATGTTAAAGGTGGTTAGTTGGCGGCGGTGGCGGTGGCGGTGGCGGCCTCTTGCTCTCTCACACTCTCACTTCTCGCTAATTCTCAATCTATCTCTCCTTATGATTTTGTCGAGCCTCGTTGAAGTCGGACTTTTATTTGCAACATAATGATGTCCGTCGCTAATTAAAAAAATTTTAAATTTCAACACTGGAGAAAATTTAATAGCCCACCAGCCTAAAATTTTTCAAATTTTGTTTGAAAAATGAAAATAGGCGGCACATTAAATTTTAAAAATTTTGGATTAGCGGCGAAATTTTCCTTCGCTAATTTAAATTTGAAAATTTTTATATTTTTTCAAATTAAAATAGGCGGCAAATTTAAAATTTTTGAAATTTTGAATTAGCAACGGAATAATTCGTAGCTAATTAAAAAAATTAAAAATTAAATTTAGCGACGGACTGATTACTGTCGCTAAGTAAAAAAATTAGATTTAGCGACGAAAGCAGCGGCGGATTGATTCCGTCGCTAAATAAAAAAATTAAAAATATTAATTTCAAAAATCCGTCGCTATTTTTTCCATTTCCGTCATTAGGTCTGTCAGCTAATAAGTAAAATAGCGACGGAATTTTTTCCGTCGCTAAGTTAATTTCATCTAACAAATGTTAGTTTCAGTCGCTAATTAGCGACGGACTCGTATTTCGTCGTTAATTTCCGTCGCTATATAACGTTTTTGTAGTAATGACAGACTCTTATTCGGGATACTCACTGTTACCTTCATAACTGTCATCAAGTTCTTATTCAACATGTGTTCCGAGAGGGTAATAGAACTGCAAATTGGGTGGCTAAATTCGGCATTTGTATTCCCTCCTCTATATTTTGGGTTTTTTTTTCCTTCTTCTTTATTCCTCTCCACTTTATTGAATGACAACTTAGGAAGAACCCTTAAAATAATGGTTTCCTTTTAGTTGTTGCCTTACCCTTTCCAAAAAAAAAACTATAGTTCAATGCTACTCAAGAAAAGCCCAAAGGCATTGAAAAACACATTTAATAGCCAAAAGGATGTTGTTAAGTTTAGAGTCCACCATTGACAATATATTTACCATGAACTTACCGGGGTATGAGAATTTATGTTGAGGTTTTAGATTTATGTTTGTCAGATGATTATTGTTGTAGATAACTTATGAATTTTTATTTTTTATTTTTATTTTTATTTTTCTAAGGGGATGACTTTTTATTAATGAATTAAAAAAAAAAAAAGAATGTTTGTTATGTCTTGTATGTTTCATTATAGCTCACTCTCATTTTTTTTTCAGTAATTAGTTAATACCGTATATACAGAAATTTTGATTAAACATTTTGATGAAATACAAAAATATGAGATACATTAAGAACTAGTTCGTCAATTTAACTAAAAACGTAAGTTGATGATCGTAGACGATTGACAAGTTTTTTATAAGTGAAATAATATGTGTCTTGTATAAAATACACTTTAAGTGTATTATTTTGATTTAAAAATTATTATATCATGTAATAAATTGAAAAAGAATGGTATGATTGAATAGTACAATTGTATTACAACTTACAAATTACGTAAAATCGTTATTTTATCCATTATTTTTTATATTCGTAAAATTATGTATATGACACACTTTCTAGGTAGGGTTGATTCGATTAGAGTGTCATTTGCTACTTGTAGGCATAACCGACGATTATTAAAGTTTTACATTCATAATTAATCATAATTATTAAAATAAATAGTGATTTTAAATCATAAAGTACATTAATATATGTCAAGACAAGACATTTTAAATATATATTCATGCAAGACACATATCATCACCCTTATTTATATTATTATGCTTTATATGATCAACATGTCGATGCGACGCAGGAGAGTATACATATAGATAATAAGTTACAACTTGAAGGATATAAATTAGTGATCACTAAAGTAAAAGTGATTGAAAGCTAAAGCAAATACTAAATGAAAAAGGAAGATTAGATCAATTATAAGTAAAAAGACAAACAGCAACGTACGTTACGTGATCCATTCACAAACCATGCGACCCAATCAACTTGGTTAACCCAAAGGTGATGCTCATAGCAACCCAACCCCCAACAATACCCTCATTGAAGCTTTCAAAGCCGGAGCTCTTCCAAGCACCGCCCCCAGCCACCCGAACACCACCAGAGCCACTGTCACTGCAGCTGCCACCACAGCCAACCTCACCTTGTACTCCCTTACAAACGCGGCTGCAAGAAGTGGCACCATGGCTCCCAGTGAGAAGGCAAGGGCAGAGGCAGCTGCGGCCTGAACTGGGTTGGGCAGCCCCTCCTCCTCCTCGACTACCTCATTTTCTCTCTCCTCCATACCCCTCTTGTCTCTCTTCATCTGAGCCACCTCAATATCGAGCTGGGAGTAAACTGACACGAACTCGCCTATAGCCATGCTGCAAGCTCCAGCTACTAGGCCGGCAAACCCAGTTAAGATCATGGCTTTAACATCTTGCTTGACTGCGCCCACACCCATCATGAGGGAGGCAGTTGACACGAGCCCATCGTTGGCCCCTAGGACAGCGGCTCGTAGCCATTGGGCTCGTTTCGAGTAGTTGAAGTCGTTATTAACATGGTCATCAACCGGCTGGTTTTCTACATCCATGGGTGATCTTATAGTTATGGGGTCCAACTTGGTGGAAGGAAGAGGGTTTTGTTTATTAGTTGCTGCCATTTGAAGATAGAAAAGGTATGGAAAAGGAGGGATATGATCAGAAAATGAAGGATACAAGAGAGGATTGAGTATGTGATATCTTTCCAAACATAAGGGGGATATATAAAGGTGGTAAGCTAGAGACACAAGTGGGACTTTGGTGACTAAAGGAAAAAAACACTTTATCTTAAAGCAAATATTTAAAGATGTTTGCATGAGATATAATACTTGTAGAAGAAAACAAGAGGTGCTTTATGTGGTCAAGAAGACCATTACAATAATTCAGACAAGTGGATTTTATTTTTTAAATTTTTTTCTTTGTAAAATTTAAAAACGACTATACAAGTACGACCTCAATAATATCTACAGCACATTTGCATATTTATATAGCACAAATACTTCCGATGAAAAGAAATATAAATCGTACTATTTTAAAAACCTTATAAAGTTATAAGTAACAACCTTAATATAATTTTAGCCGAAATAGATCTATGTGCGATTAAGCAACTCATTCTAGTTAGAGAAACAATAATTTACAAATCGAGTATGCCCTTGTGATTGGTGTGTTTTCCCTACATTAATTAGCTTAGCTAGTTATTATTTTGCCCATCACCTGATGGTTTTTATTTGCCCATAACTCCAATTATAACTCACTACCTCTTTGTCCAGCTTCTACTCGAAATGCCTTTGGCGCCACTCCTTAGCTTGTAACAAATGACACTACTCAGTACCACCACAACATATACCTACCATCATCTCAGTAACTCCATCTGACAAGGCACAGATCAGAAGTAAACATCCATATAGCCTTACTTGAGAATATATAGTTTCACAGGAACCTCTCAAAATAGAGCACATGAACAGATTACGTACATATATATAGTCGCACAAGTCTTATTCGTTTAAGTTAGAGCACAGGTACTATATATAAATACCGCGATGGTATAATATTCTAAAGATCAATCATAAGAATGAAGTATAATGTAGATGGTTGAATAAAACATTCAAGTTTATATATCATGGCTTATGTATAGAATCTAAAGTTGAAAAACTAATAAAGTATATGGCCGGCATCTATCAGAAATGGACCGAAGAAATGAGAGTGATTGAGGGGGATGTAATTGGTGGTACATGCATGAAAGGCATTGAAACAAGTTTGCGTAAATGTGTAGATCGGAAAAGAAAGGAAACCCTCCCTTCTTCACTTTTATAACGCAGTGATTTATGATGTCATGGTTTCAATCATTCGGATCTGATTGAGACTCATTCTTTTCTCCTAATTATCCATCTCTAAATACCACCCCTAACAGATAAAACCAAACCTCCAAAAAGTTCTCTTTTTATTTTTTGACCGTCCAAAAAGTCCACTACAGTAGTCTTGAAAATTATAAATTATATATTATAAGAAAGGGAAGAGTTAAAAATCTTGATTTTTGGCACCTCTGAATATTTTTCGAATAACCTTCAAATTTGTATCTAAACTTTTACTTAGAAGCTCGGTCCCACTTAAATACACAAGTGAAGTCATATAAATGGTAATAGTTATACTCTTAAAATATAAAGAGTTCGTTATAATGGGGTCCTAAATTTTAAATAGAACATTCGAAATGTTAGGCTTGCAAGATTTATAAACTGAAATGCTCATTAATTCAATTGTCATATTTGTGTGCACATCACTATTGGGGGCAAAGTATTATGATGGTTTTGCACGTATTTAAATACTGTTCTCTATAAAATTAAAGGAAAGTAGGTCCTCATCTTTTGGTCCATATTCGGAGTAATCGAGCTACTTAAGAGGGATTTCAATGAACAAGGTGAAAACGCCTCCTTCATACTACACATGCCTCCTCCCAAACTCGAACCGATAATCTCCCCCCATGTTAGTGTATTGAGAAATTGAACATATGTAGCAAACATCACTTGAGTATCGAAATCAAATCACCACTGGTTACCAAAGATGGGCACAATAACGAAGTGTTAGAAAGGGAATAGTGGGGCTTCTTCATCAAGCCATGTTTTGTGTTGAGTAATTGGATTGGGCTTAAAACCAATAAAAACAGAGGATTTGGAATTGGGCTTGTTCTTGGGCTTGGGCTTGGGCTTGGTTGGGCCGGATTCATAGTTCCTATTTGCAACTACCTTAATAGTACTTCTTCTCTTCCATCTTTGAACGAACGCACTGCTCTCAACAAGAAAAGATACACACTGCAGGTACGATCTCTCTCTCTCCTCTCTCTCTCTCTCCTGGTACTTCGTTGAACTCAAATCTTCCAAGCAATCAGAGAAACACTTTTGCTTATGATTTAGGGTATTAGTTCTATATATCGGTTTCATTTCTGGACAATAATGGATTTATTCGATTTGAAACCCTAGCTTATGTTTCATTTTCTGTTCATTCTGGATTTCCTTTGTATAGTTGTATTGTTTTCGGATTCGGTGGCTGACTTGCATTTCGTGTATTGAAAGATCTATCTTTTTCCTTTGATTGGATCGTAGAACTGTGCTGATTCATTTCTTTATCCATTCAAATGATGAAATTAGCGAGGGATTAAGAGCAGGATGAAGAAAAATGGGTTTGTTGTTTTGAAAATAGATTTTCGGAATTTCAATCCTTGCGTAGGATTTTGGCATGCTTGAATTTTACTTGGAATTTCAGAGGGTGAGCATGCCCCCATTAACTCTTATTGTAGGATGGGCTTCTTTTATTTCTGGTGTTGAATTTGATGGCTGAGCCAGAAATGCGTCAAATGAAAAAGGAGAATCTGAAATCTGCCAGACGATTTAGAACTGTAAGGTAAATGGGAAATGTGTCTGGAGGGCCAATGGCAGGGCATGTCCCTTAGTCGTGATTACTCAGATAGGATGTTAGCTGTGTAAGATTGTACTTATTGATCTTGCCAGCACTATAAGTCGTGAAATGATGTGATTAGTGCTCTTTTTGTTTTGTGTTTGCTTCCTGTGATTGTAAATGAGATGATGTACATACCATGAATGTGTCCGATTTCTTGAGCATATGAATTGAAAGCTTTCTTTCTGGTGGGTGTTTGGGGGAGCTGTGGGCATTGTCATCAATTAAGGTTGAAACATTGCCATATCTTAGTCTTTAAGGCTTACTAGCTGTATATGGATGCTTCTCTTGACTTTTGCATATAGCCATTAGTTAGGTAGCAGTAGTTAATTTTCTTGATCCTTGTTAATTGTTTCTTTTGCACATTTAGATCCCAAGACAGCTTCTTGGCACCGCCACACTGCTTCTTTTTGTGTTATATTGTTCTTGTCCAGATAGTTGAAGAAAGAATTGAGGCACAGAGTGTTCTCAGATATGTATCTGTTTTAATCCTGTTACTTTTAGATGTGCCATTAGCATTTTGTGAGTTTGTGTATTTGGCAATGTGCTGGCATTCACATTGACAACTGGGTAGCCAATCAGGCCCGTTAAATCTGTTTCGTTTAAATCTAGTCCTTTTATTGCTTCCAGATGCCTAATGATTTGTATGGTTATTGTGATATTAATGCATATGTTACTTCCTGGATGCAGGCATATTCTTTGTAGAACCTTGCACACAGTACCCACACTCTAGATTCTTATCAATGTGAGTACAGTGCCCTTTTCATTTATGCCCTAATATATTTTTCCTCCTTTGGCCTCTGTTATTTTCCAGAGGTTGTAAACTTACATTTTTACTGCAATGGTGGTGTTATTTATTTTACATTTTTGGTATCTAGGTCATGATGAGATTATACTTTTAATGCATACATCTTTATGGATAATTGCAAATATATTAATATGTGCCGTTCCCACTCTCATAACTGGTTAAGCTCTACTTTAAGTGATATTCCAATTGTATTAGATTTTCTTTTTCCTGTATGAAAACTTCCATAGAGCGGTTAACTATGTGTGAGCCCACTTGAAATTTTTCGTGTTTGTTTATCGTGCTTTATTTCTGAGATGCTTGTGAGTTTGGTAAGAGGCTTTCCTGAGGCCAGAATACATTTTTTCCGTCCAATTTCTGGCGTGCAATGCTTAGAAAGTGTAGCTTTTATTAGTTGGCCTGTGTCATTGGGGTTTCCAATGGAAATTTGTGAAGATATGTAAATTAGTTGCTGCTGCCGGTAGACGTAAGTTCGTCATCTCTGCTCTTCTGAGGTCGCAAATATGTGGAAGCCAGAAACCATTTGCTACATGCCATTCAATTTTTTAGAAAAGTGGTATAGGTGAATCATTTAAGCGGGATACTTTTTCTTTTGTTTTCTGCTGTAGGCTTAAAGATTATTTCTCTGTCTTTATTTTTGCCTCTTCACTTCTTTATTATCACCTTTTGCGAGTGCTTTCACGTTGTATCTCTCTCTTTTTTCTTTTTCTCGTGCTTTTGCGTGGGTTTTTTTGGTGGGGGAGGGGTTGTCTTGGCCCTAATCATGAGAAGGTCACTAGTTTAGGAAAGCATAACCATGAGGTGATCTCTCTCTGTTTAGTGGGGGTAACATTGCAACGTCTGTGTGGATCTTGTCGAACTGCTAATACCATCTGGTCAGTTACTATAACGGTTCTTCGTTTTTGGCAGTTGTTTATTGGCTGCTCCTTTGTTATGATAAATGCTGAGATGCATATGAAAATTTACTGTTTTGCTTTGGTATTTGTAGGGCGGATGAGGAGCTTGTTGATCAGAAGATCCATTGTGAAGATGAGTGCAAGCCCAAATGTGTGAAACAGTTATTTGACTATCAGGTTAATCATCTCATCTGAAGTGTCTTAAAGTGTACTTTATGTAGTTAATTAGCTATCTGACATTTATTTGCATTTTATTTCAAGTTAATTGAAAGGGTAAAGTTAACTTTTAAATTGGAAGTACTTGGAAATGAAGATAAAAGTGGTGGCTGGGAGAGTTTCCTTCTGCATGATTCGTATGATATAGCTTTGAACATTGACAAGCTTCCAATTGTGCCGGCAGTTGAATATTAGGACAATTATAAGCTCATCGCAATGTGCACTTAAAAAGTGTTCACTAGCTATGGCGATAAACCTAAACCGCAGAATTCCTGCACAATTCACCCGCGTAAACCCTGAATAGAAGTTCCTAATTGGTCTTGAATAGATAGTTGCTGGTGCAGAATATCTCGGTATGCATATTAACCATGCTTAGATTTGTTCAGCCAGCCCAACGCTAACACACCATTGTGCCAAGTGCAGTTGGTAGAATGTCCTTGAATTTGTTGGATCATTCCATCTGCTGTATCTCTGTAACTATACTTGTCTGACTGGAATGTTGCTTAAAAACTTCTGAGTCTTAATTTCTTTTTAATTGCTGAAGTCACTATTTAAAACATAAAATAAAACCCACAAGTATAGGTAGAGTTATTCTTACATTGCACACACCCCTAGTGCACCTTATTGCCATCTGAAATTAATTGGTTGAGCGTGTGCTTTATCAAATTTCAAGCACTAAGAAAAAGTTCAATGAAGCTACTCTGACTTGTCAGTTTTAACTTTTATGATTTCATGAATCTTCTTTTGAGTTAAATATATTTTTTGTTAGGTCTATGAAGTGTTTTGTTAAGCCTAACAAAACGAACTGATACCTCATAGTCAATGTAACCCAGAACATCTCTATTTTGAGTCTCTGACTCCTGAGTCCTGTCTGAATTTGCATGACCCAAAAGGTCATAACCATGGAACTTTAAATTTTCCGGAGCAATGTTGATAGCATGTTTTGATAAGCTCATTGGACAAACCTACAACAGATACGGACATTGAAGTAGTTGGCTTTATGTGAAAAAGTAGTAGAAGTGCACAAGTGAATAGGTTTACAATGAACATGGAGGACAATTGATCTGAATATGTAGCACAATTAGTGTGATGTCAAAGGAGTAGAACCCCTCACCCCCCTCTGGTTGGCAGATGACTGTGTTCAGTTTCATTGTAGCATTCAGAAATTGTGGAAACTGTAATGCAGGCATGTGTGAAGAGAGTTCAGGGCGATGAAAATGGTGAGAAGCATTGCACAGGGCAGTATTTCGACTACTGGTCTTGTATAGACAAATGTGTAAGAACTCTATTCTGCCCTGCTGGCTTTGACATTTTAAGGTTGTTGATCTCAACCTAACACAGAACCTTCTCTATGGGATTTGCAGGCTGCACCAAAACTATTCACTAAGCTGAAATGACGATGTGCTTCTCCAGCAAATGTAGATTGTTTGTTAATTGTCACCACTGCGTGAACTCCGCTCCCTTTTTTACCCTTTTTGCTACATAAATTTATTATGAGCAGCACATTGGACTGCTTTCAACTGGTGCATTTTGTCATCTTAGAAAAACCAACTTGTGAGCGAATTTGAAACAGTTTTGGAATAAATGAGGATATCGCCTTTCTTTTGACAGTTTCAATATCATGTAAAATCTACCTATTTTGAATTTTTGAAACTGTGGCTTGGCCAGCAGTGTTTGGCCTTGTTGAGCATGTGTCGTCAAAGCTGAGAGAGTTGGTGGTCCGGGTTCTATTTGGAGAGGTCGATTGCAGCGGAGGGATGATCAGGGAATAACATGCTGCTTGCCAGCCACCAGCAAACCAGACCATGGACAGGAAGCTCGTCAATGGCTAGGGCAATGGTTAATTTGGGGTTGGGGTGGTGTTGTGGGTTCTTGCTTGGTTTCTCTCTTTTTTTCAAAAATATTTTTCTGAAGGAATTTTTGAGAATAATTTTTTGAAAAGTAAAATTCAATTTTTTTGAAAAAATAAATATTATGCTCTCCAAAATATGAGCTAGGTTAGAGGAAAAATGACTAGCATCTACATTGTGTTTAAAAAATTTAAAGATTTCTTTGACATTAAAACATTTTATACCATTATCTGTGCAAGATGTTCAATGATCGGAAAGCACCATCAACCAAGTCGCCAACCTCCATCAATGAGATTTCGAATGGGCCTTCTTATGTCCTGTTTCAATTAACTTTAGCTTACAATCTTACATCTCCTTCTAACTTTTCTTAAAGATTCTTAGAACTCCTTATAACTACATATTATTTTTCAAATTGAAATTTATTGTAAATTTATTTTCTAACATTAATGATAATTTTTTGTTGGTGAATATTTATGTATGTAAAAGTATCTACTAGGGATGGTCGTGAAATATATACGTGGCCAATATAGCTATACCCAAACCTTATTTTCTCCATTCCGATACTCATACTTCCATCGGTTATTTCAATTATATTAGATTTATTGTATATACGTGTAAGGATTTTCATAATTAATATCTATTTGATACATTAATTTAATTTTATGTCTTAAAAAATTCACAAACAAATTCCAACGAATAATTAATGTCAAAAGTATCATATCTATTTAAACTAGTTATCATGAATAATATTCCGGATATTTTGTTAAAGTTTAAGTTTATAGGTGAATAGTCAAGTTAAATGTGACGAAATCATTTGGGTTATTTCGAGTCACGTTCCATTTAACATAAATTGTAAAGAGTTGTAAAGAGGTGTAAAAAATGTAAAGAGTTGTAAGAAGTTGAAAGGAATTAGAAGGAATATAAAATGTTGTATATGATTCAATAAAAATGTTTAATGTATTCATGTGTATTTTTATAGTTTTGTGTAACATATTTGTATTTTTATTTATGAATTCAACGTAACAGAATAATAAAATTTATATATTTGTAATGCATATATGTCATGTTTAATGATTTATTTTTTAAAAAAATAAAATTATATTTGATATTTATGAAAAGAGTTTTTATAGATACATAGATAACTTTCATGTAATAGGTAGTTGAAAATGACCTTAATTTTACATGTTTGAAATAAATATCCTCAATTACTAATTTTAGTAGTTGAGAAGATTTATTTCAAACTTATAGAATTAAGGTTACTTTCAACTATCTATTATGTGAAACTCATTTACGCATCTATAAAAACTCTTTTCTTAAGTATCAAACATAATTTCGTTTTTTCTAAAAATAATAAAAGAAGAAAACAAATCATCAAACTAATACATATACATTTGACATTATAAATATAAAAATTTATAATTTATATTAAATTCATAAATAAAAATACAAATATGTTATACATAAATATAAAAATATATTAAACATTTTTATCAAATCATATAAAACATTTTATATTTTTTACAATGTTTACAACTCCTTACAACTTATTATAACTCCTTACAGTTTCTTACAACAGACTTATAGTTTCTTACAACAACTTACAAGGAAAAAATTTAAAATTCAGAAATAGGTTAGCCTTATTGGAAAGTCTTGCATTGTCAAAGTAAAAATTTAGAAGAAAAAAAAACCTTGAGTGATATATCACTGTAAGCCTCCCACCAAGTGAGCTAGAGTTGGTCCTAACACTACATATGCTTTTCAGAAAAAAATTTCTTCGGAAATCCTAAAAAGAGATAAAGAAAGGAATATCCATATTTATCTCCTCGAATTTTTCGCTTTAATTTCTTTAACCCTCTGTTTTTCTTATTAATTTTGACTCCCTTCTATTTTGTTTAAAATAATGTTGAATATCTAAATTTATAAAAATGCTCTTTATCTTTTATTTTTAAGATTATGGAACAAGAATTACATCTAAAATTTTAGATTATAAAATATCATATTTTGAAAAGATAACATATTCAAGTAATTTATAAAAATATAATATTATTGCACGAACTATTTGCTAAAAATTAAGCATGGAATCTTTCTTCAATGTTATATATAAGTACTTTGGTTTTTTCTATATTTGATAAGAACTTAATAATCAAATGTTCAATTTATTTATTTTAAACAAACAAACTCAAAATTCACTGTTAATTATTATTTTTATGAACTAATAAGACGTTATTGCGTAAGTTCAATTTTCTTAATTTATGTTCAATTCATTTATTTTAATTATTTTTCTAATTCGTTGAAATTTCAGGTTTGTCGTAAAACACCATTGGATTATAGAATTATATTTGATTTTTAGTTTAATAAATTTCCTCTAATATCAAAATTCATCTAAAATTTTTATTAAATTCTTATTAATTATAATAATTAATAAATTTGCTTAATCTTACTCTTATTTTTTTCCTAATATTATATAAGATTGTTGTTTTATCCCTTATTTAATTTATAAAATCAAACATAAAGGCCATTTTTGTAAAATTCAGTGTTTGAGATCATTTCATACGAAGTTGAAATGGATAAAAATTAAAATAAAACATTGAGGATTAAAGAAATAAAACAAAATAACTCAAAGGGGACATATGTGAATAGTCCGACGGAAAAATATAGTAAATGAGTTTTGGAGAGTCGATAGATGAGTGGAAACCTGTTTTTTCTTCAATGGCAAATTGTTATTTTTATATTGGATAATCTCCTAAATTAACCGTCGGATCACGATTTGACAATTTGAAAAGATAGCTATTATAATAGTACGAGATAGTGTTCAACATAACAAAATGCTAAAATAATCACATGAATTAGTGAATGGTGACATAACCATCTAGTCTAACTTAAATTTAATATTATTAAAAAATTTAAACTATTTAAATTTACAATAGATTTAAATTCAAGCCGAATGGAAAAGAAGATTCATTCGATCCAATCCAATTATAATTATGACATGATTTTTTTTTCTTTCTTTTGGGTGTTTAATCCTTAATTAATGAGACTTGAATATTTTATAGGGTGTCAATATTAATTTAATGAGATATGAAGTATTACTATATAATTTTCCTTACGTCAACTTTTAATGGATGATTAAACAATTAATAAAATTGACATATAGGCACAAATGAAATTTCACCAAACAACTTTGTTAGAAATAACTAATTTTACCAAACAACTTTTGCTCAAACAATTAATGCAAACAGTTAAGTAAAATAGATAATACAAATAACCAACAACTAACAATTAATACAAACAAGTAACAACTGATTATCAAACATGGCCAATAACTTGCATGTACAACTACTCAATAAGTCAGTTGAATAAAAGTTAATAATAACAAAAAAATTACTTAGGTTTATTTAGATTAAACAATTTTCATCTGGCAATTAATCTTTGAAAAGCATAATTCTAAGTTTCGATTTTATTTACTCAACAATCAACCTACTTTTTAAATTTTACCATTCTATAATTCAAAATTTATTTTAAGCATATATTTCAGATAGAAATTAAAAAAAAAAAAAAACAATGAATGAAAGGAAAACAACAGAACAGACTGATATACGTGCCACGTCGGACTGAGATAAAGCTTAACCGAGAATGTAACAACCACAAATACACGGATCACGATCCGTGTACTCCCCATTATTTAATCTCACCCGTTGAATTCCTCGAATCCAACGTCTCAAAACTCCCCAACCCCAGCCAACACTCCCTAAAAATTTTCAAATAAAATTTGATTTCCCTCTTCCTCCCGCGTTCCCTCTCTGTCTTACTATATAAACCCACGCCCTCCTCACTGGTCACCACACAAATTCCAACTTCATTTCTCTCTCCTCGCTTTCTTACTTTCACTCGTCTCTCTCTCTCCAATGGCCCGTACCAAGCAGACTGCCCGGAAGTCGACCGGCGGGAAGGCCCCTCGGAAGCAGCTAGCCACCAAGGCGGCTCGTAAGTCGGCCCCGGCCACCGGCGGAGTGAAGAAGCCCCACAGGTTCCGCCCTGGGACAGTGGCGCTCAGGGAGATCCGAAAGTACCAGAAGAGCACTGAGCTTCTCATCAGGAAACTCCCATTCCAGAGGCTAGTGAGAGAAATTGCTCAGGATTTCAAGACCGATCTCCGATTCCAGAGCTCTGCTGTTGCTGCTCTTCAGGAGGCCGCCGAGGCTTACCTTGTTGGGCTCTTTGAGGACACCAATTTGTGCGCGATTCATGCCAAGAGGGTGACGATTATGCCCAAGGATATTCAATTGGCTCGTAGAATTAGGGGTGAAAGGGCTTAGAAGATTGTGGCGTTTAGGGTTTTCTGTATGGTGTCTCTTGGTAATTTGGGAAATGAATCAATCCATGGTTGATTTTGTAATCTGTGCTTAGTTAGTTTTATCTTTCCTTTCTGCCCCGCGCCCCCCGCCCCAAAATGGTTCAGATTTCAGGTGAAGGATGTGTAATGTGAATGTTCTAGAATTCAAATCTAATCTTTAATATACTAATGTTGCTTTAGTTCATCCTCTGTAGGGTTTCCATTAAGTTTAATTTTATAAGTTTTGGTAAAGTTATTAAAAGCAAGGAAAAACATTTTACATGAACAAGGTTGGTGTTGTAGAACTAAATATGCAAATCTTGCAAGGAAAGGTTTGAAGATAATTCAGTTTTAACACTGCAAAACATGAAGATAATTTCTGCTTTATTTTTTTCCTATTTTGAATATAATTGTTATTTTTATTTGTCCTAATTCATAAATAGCAAAATACCAAGGTGCACTCTGGAAAAAATCTGGTAACAAAAAATATTCAATAGCAATAAGAGGGTGCATTATGCACCACTAAGAGGATAACTTTTATCAGTCACAATTCATAAATAGCAACATAAAGGTGGACATTGTTGGCAAAAATCCGGTAACAAAACATATTCTGTTCCATTAAGGGGATACCCGCAAAGAAAAACATGGTGTACCACTAAGAGGGTAACCCTTAAGATTTTTCCAAGAAAAAAAACCTAGCTCCTAAGTGGCACCATGCTAATCTCATTCCAACAGTGAGTGCAAGGAGCATCAACAGATGCAACACAACTATCACAGGATCCAAAAGCTGAGCATGGACGAGCATCTTGCAACTTCTCAGGTTTGTATAAGAAATTCTCCTGAAAAGACATGATTCAGATTGCAATTCTTAATTTAATATGTCGTAAGAGGTCTGGGGCATCTAACTGCGCCTGTTGGAAGATGATCCTGTTCCTTTTACACAACAAAGACCATCTGCGCAAAAAATAATGCGTCAAGCTTAAGGAATTTTGTTGTCGGGAGATTCATAGGCTTTCCTCTTCTACCTTGACGCTTCCTCCAACAAGTGTTGCTGAACTTTCCAGAATCGGGAAAGACAGTTAACCACCGTAAACTCAGACAATAAGCCACAACCATTAGCCAATAATATGGAGGGTTTGTACGATAGAGCAGTGTATCTGGCGAGTTACACTCAGCATAGCCAAGACCATCAGCTACTCACACAATAGCCAAATTTGTGGAGGCAAGAGTGTCAGCGCTACATGAGGACTAGTGCATAACCTTAGGAATCCTCATCGAATAGGATTTTATAGAACCTTTTCCTTTCTTCGGGATCAAATAGCCCTACCTGACCTACTTGATCTTCCTCTTCAGATATTTCAGCATTCTTATCCTTCCTTTTCTCTAGTCTTGGCACAACTATACCCTTCTTCGTCCTCTTCTCTAGGTTCAACAGACGCCTTCGCTGATTATATTCATGAAGCCCCTCTTGCATTAGTTCTCCAAACTTGTCCTTGACTATAACAAGGGGATCTCTGTGGACCAGCTCTGAGCCTCTGTATCCCTCTCGAAGGACAACTGTGTAGCTCTTATACTTGTTTGAAACATAGAATATGCCAGGATGCTGGAGAAGCAAAACATTCAATTTCTCAGGTAATGCAAACTCTCTTTTAAAATGGCCAAGCTTTACAATTGACATCTTCTTCCAAAGAGTCAGCGACAATAACTCATGCACCAAGGCTACTGTCCATTTTTCCTTCTCCTTTGATCCTTCAACTAAGCCACTTGAGCCCATGTAAGGTGAAACATAGGGTGTTGAATTGAATTCATTAAACCTCTCCCACGATTTTACCCAAGTTAAGGGCAATGAACAGGAGAAGCAAGCCTCTGCGTTCTGCTTCTGAGCTGAGATTTCAACATGAGACATTGCTAACTCAGGCTTCCATGATACAAGTTCAATTTCCAGTGCACTTTTCCTCCCACTGTGGTTGACAAGACGAAACATTTCAGGATGTTTTGGCACAATTCTAAGCATGTAATCATCTGGGAAACCAAGACTCCGCTTCAATTCATCGAGTTTCACAACACTGAGGCTCTTATTCAAGCTCATCATCAGGATTTTCGCTAGACGCTCTGCAAACACAGATTCCTGCTCTTCCTTAACGAACTCTTCTTCCTCCACAAGGCACATCATTCTCTTGGTAAGTTGACAGTAGTGCTCACCCTTTTTTGAAGTACCTCGAAGCAACATGGGTATTTTTTAGCCAATTGAGAGCCCTGCCTTGTAGGTCCAGGGTCTTAAACTTTTTCTGAAGGAAGTCTACAGGTACCACCTGGTTGGGGTATCTCAGAATAATGTTCTTTATCTGGTTATTAACAATCCAACGGCGGTTGTGGGACAAAGCTGATTCAAGATCTGGGTCTTTCTTCATAGACCAAAGAGAGAATCCCCTACTAAGACTCCCAATGTAAGGTGAGGAGTAAAGACTCCTGTTTGTAGACTTGAGGCTTTTGGAAAACCTGACAATTTTCATGATTATAAACTTGTATGAATAGAATTTCTCTGCACAAACACAAAAGTTAGCAATGAAAATTGTATCAAGATGATATGCAACGAACAAGCTAGAACCCTTTTTTGGCAAAGAAAACAACCAATTTCAGGATAGAAAAAGCAACTGCAGGCCAAACAGCACAACCACAGAAAAGACCTCAAGGGATTGGGGAAAAAGAGGGATGCAAAACCACACAATGAAGATTAGAAGAAAAAACCTCCCCTCCCCTTCTACGGAATACGGTTCTTCTGGTTCTGGACATAGTTACTGGATTCGCTCCTATGTAAGCACACCAATTCGTGGCATAGAGCATTCCCATCTTGCGGTTGATTGTAGAAAGAAATAGGAGATCGAAAAGAGGAGGGATGAGTGCAAGACATAAAATCAACATCTACCTGAGATTAATGTGTTTGATGAGCCTGATAAAGCAGCTGGAGGAGGGAGAGAAGTAGAAGATGAAGGACATTTCAAAATTTTTCCGTCTGTCTCTCCAGCTCTCTCTATCTCTCTCACTATCTCTCTCTACAGCAGGCTGCAGTAATTGAAAGGGCTTAAAAGTCGCTAGGGTTTCTCTTTTCCTAGAGGCAAAAAGACTAAAATTATTAGGGACATGGACATGGACATGCTAGAAGACATCAACACTAGACAATTCTGGCATATTAAGTACATTTTATCTCTTCTTTGGTAGTGGAATGTGATTTAGTAGTGAAAATTCTGGCATATTTTTAAGGATATGGACATGCTTCTACGGGAACGCAATTGAATTCAGAATATCGCAAATCGTACAGTTTCAAACAATCAAAGGATAACCAGTAGTGGATCAAAATCACGCCGGTCGAAATTATATGCGATTATTTACAATTTTAACCTGGGTCCAACCTGTTCGGATCTGAATTTTTTGGGTTTTTGGATTTCGGTGATTTCAAATTTCATGCCACATTGTAAACTCACAAATACCTAATTTCAATATTCTAGTTAAATTTTGGGATCTAGAGCTCGAAGGGAATAATGATTCCCTAGTTACTTCTTGAAAAAGCTTTCAATTTTGAACTGAAATGAAAATTTTACACATGTATTCTTACTCAGAAAACAAATAAAATAACGGTAGATCACAAATTCACAAACAAATCCCACTCTCCTACCAATTACGCATATTACTCTCCTAATACTTATCCAAACAAATCACAAATTCACAACCAAACAAACACAGAAAACATGAATTGAACGAATCAAAATCCTACCAATTACTTCATCAAACCAAAGTCCAAACAACAAATACACAAATTAGAGACCTTCCATATTTCACCCAATTTAAATTGATTCAGAAATTCAAAATTCTAAGTCCTAACCATTACTTGAATGAATTAAAGAAATAAGAGAAGAAATAGCACCTCCTCAGTCACTTAGTGGACAGTGGCACTGGCAGCGGCAGCAGGCGGTGATGAAGGCGGCCGACCGACGGCGGCGGTCATGGGATAGAGGGTGCGGCAGAGAACGAAGGGAGACTGGGCTGGAGTGTAAAATTAATTCAAAAATTCAAAATCCTAACAATCACTTGAATTAAAGAAAGAGCTGAGAAGAGTGAGAAATTGCATTACATACCTCAAGGGGGCGGCGGTATGGCAGCGTCGACTGGGAACCGGGTGGGCAGTGGTCAAGGCGGTGGTCGAGGGTGAGAGGCAGAGAAAGCGGAGGGCGACTGGGGAGAGTCTATAGGGAGGGAGTCTCAGTTAGACTTCGGAAATTGAGGTGAAAAAGGAGACAGTGTAAATTAAAGAGGAATTTCATAATCGTACAAATGTATTAAAAACCAATCATCCATATTTTTTATAAAGATAACTAATTATAGTGATATTTGTTAGTATTTAATTACTCCCTTCCTAAATGATTGAATATAAAAATTTAGATTATATTATCTTAATAATTATACATATTTTTATAATTGATAAAAATATAATTTTAATTTTTTTAACATACAAACAATAGATGATTAAAATCTAAATATAACACATGTACGACTGAAATTCTTCTAATTATGATAGTTATAATACGACAACAATCACCATAATCACATCCTTGATAATTTGTTATGTATCAATCTAATAATCTTATCCTTCATTGAAGATAGATAATGTTCATCAATTGGAGATTTCTTTTTAACTTGATTAGTCAGAGGTAATTATATCATGGATGAATCACTCGAACTAAAATGGAAACTACTCGAAAAAAAAAGGGTTCACAGAGGCATAAAATCAAACACCTTGTAGGCATCCCCTTAAAAATCAAGTGACAAAGGACCGAAGAAAAAGAAAAAAAGGGCAATGCTTGGAGATTACACTGAAGAATTACATAACTGTTGGGGTTTGGGGAACTGGGTTGAAGAGACGCAGAGCAAGAATTGAAAGACAAAAAGGGAATTGAAATGAAGAGATGATGATTACCCAAAGATATGCAACGGAGATTTCCGAGAGGGAAGCTGACTAGCTTGCATTTCCAACAGCAAAATCAGGGAATTAATGAATCCACAAAATCGACAATGCCTTGAAAAACCAATATTAGATGGAGAGATCTAATCCTCTAAAAGCCACATGCTTAGGGCTAATCCAATCTTTGTTTTCAGTTCTCGAGGGAACACAACATACTTTTTCCCTGCCAATGAAGTTTTCGAAATACATAAAGGTTTTACCGACTCATCTTTTTGTGGAATTGTGCCATTAATGATTAGATTACCTTTAAAAATAAAGTTTTTACAAAATAATAAAATAAAAAGTCCTAAAAAATAAAAATAAAAATAATTTTTTTACACTAGTAAGTATAGACTACCCAACTGAGTATTAGGGTGTAACACCCCTAACCCCACCATAGGAATATTACATCACCGAGTTCCCCAAAGAAATCCCTAAGGCTAATTAAGGCGTCGGTTTGATTTTCTAATTTCAACTTAATACGTAATACAGGTGATTTTACATTTTTCTTCAAAATTTTTCCAAAAATTTCGGCAAAGCTCCATTTGTAATATGACATATCCCTTAGATTACAAGCCTTAAAACCTGCACCAAAATCACAATAAAACTCAACAAGCCACACGCTCGGAGCATACAAGTCGAGGGTCACTTGTCGGAGTTCAAAACTCAAAAAGGTTTGTTTGATCTATGACATGGCTACAATAGCTACACGCACTAGATTATGTAAACATACAAAACAATCAAGCCAAATACATAAAAAACAAAAAAACCACATAAGATTTCACATCAAGCACGTTCTCACAACATGTGGGAACAAAAATCTTCTGATTGCTCGGTCCGTATCTGGAAAGGGAAGAGAGAGATGGGGTGAGCAAACCACAAGCTCAGAGGGTAATTCTATCCCAAATCACAACCTTTATACATTATATGCATATATACGGACCATAGAGTATTATCGGTTTAATAGCGAAGTCCATCAATCATTTTGTTATTTGTTTCCTTGTTTCCAACTCCAACTTAACACCTCATGTGCTCTACATATTTCTCGGATTGTTTCTCATATTTCAAAACATCTCACTTAATGAATCAAACCACATCGAGATACAATTTTAAGTCATCTTTCAACTTTTTAGATTTTCAAAGTCGCATTGTTACCAATGCAATTCAAACCATTTATTTCGCAAACCATTGTTCAATTCCCTAAAGGAATAAAGGTATATATTTTCAAACATCAAACAATTATTAAATTTCCTAATTGAATTAAAGCATTTTCACACTTCAAATCATTATTCAATTCCCTAATTGAATAAAAGACATTGTCGAGCATCGGATCCCTGTCTAGACACTAGTACCCTCTTCATTTGGGTGACCGCAACCCAATTTAACCTTTTGAATCCCGAAAACTACTAAAGTCAAGGAGGAACTCAATTATCCTCGTCAGGATAATTGCTAACCGAGACCGCATCAAGTTAACAAGGAAACCCGGACCGCATCGGGAGTTCCATGGTCGGATCGCATTGACCGAGCTCCCACATTAGTACTAGACTATCAACCTGCACCGCATTAGGAATCCTGTGGTGCTAGACCCCTTAACTCTTAAAATCATTCAACAATAATACATGTACTTTAAAGAGGACATCCGGAAGACCATATTTCCAAATTCCCATCTAAAGTCACACTTTTCAAAAATTAGCTTAGTTCAATCTCGTTTCAAGGCATGACCTTTGAAGATTCAAAACCATCTCAAAATTGCATTTCAAAGGCATCCCAATCACAATGAAACCAAATTAATCATTAAATCATGCCATTATAAATGAAACCAATTGTCTTGTAAAACCCGTTCTCAATCATTTTCTAAAATTATCAAAAGCATTGGAAGTGGATTTTTGCATAATCAGAACTTGGGAATACAAGCGTAATACAAGGCGTAAAACGGAAGTGTGTAAACAGATGAAGATAGAACTTACGTAAATTGAATTCAAACCAATATACGCTTCTCAATTTCACCAAAACTGGTATATTCAAATTAAAAGCATATATATTTCATTCATTACAACTTTCAGGTTTTGATTCAATTCAATTTCAGTTCGTTTCTGTTTACCTCAGGCATTTCCGGTATCAGTTACAGAATAACTCCTTTCACCAAATCCACTTTCCTGGTAATCCTCAATTCTCATAAATTCTCATTTCCTACCACACTTCGAGCCATTATATTCTCAAACACAAGCTTTCGGAAAACATAAAGTTTAACCTCAACAAAATAATAATTTACTACCCATAATCACAAGTATCCTTTCCAACTCAATTCAATGCTAACCATTCCGAATTCTTAGTTCACAACTCCAATCCACAAGCTTGTATCGGCAATCAATTCACCATTGAATTTCATGAACACATTCAGCCATATAAATCTCAGTTTCACTTCACAACTCACTGCAATTCAGGTAATCTTCAAATTCAATTTAGTTTAAAGAAACCATTTTTGTTTCTGTTTTAGTAACTTATACTATTACTTGCAACTAAAAAGAGGAAGATGTGATAATCTCTTTGTATCCCACTTTACCTATCGACAACACCAAGGTTAATCTCTACATCCCAATTTAGCACTCCAACTCCATTAACACTAACTCAAACCTACAAATTCTCACGGCAAGTAACAATTCAATATCAAACACTCAAACCCACAAACTAATTTGTTCTTCCCGATTCATTCACATGCTATATATCTCAATCCAATTCCACAAATTACCAAATCAGATAATTTAATCAACAAATCCATTCGGGATTTAATTTCCATTAATTCAAGAGTTAGAATTCCCCACCTCGAACTTCTCTTCTCGCCCTCTTGCTCTGTCTCTGTCACTTTGCCTTGCTCTCTGTCTCAACCTCGTTCACAGTCTCTTTTGGTCTCAATCTCGCCCCTTCGCTCTCTGATTTACTTCTCTTGCTCTCATTCTCTTATCTCGCCACCAATTTCTCACTCTGCCCCTCGGTCTTTTTCTTCCTCTCTCCGCGTCTCAATTTCGCCCTCCTCTGTGCCCTTGCTGCTCTCGCTGAGCTCCCTCCTTCCGTCGCCTGCTCGATCTCGGTCTCCCTTTACTTTCAATCTCGCTCTCTCGATCTCTCGCCCTCTCTGTCTCCGTTTCTGCTCCCTCCCTCTTGCTTTCTCCTTCTTTCGCTTCGATCTTTCCCCTCTTGCTCTGCTCGGGTCTCACCCTCTCTTCCTCTCCTCTGGCTTCCTGGCCCCCTCGTTTTGAATTCTCAGTCTCCAGCCCCTCCCTCTTCCTCAGTTTAAGTCACGACGTTCCATTGACAGTAATCTCTTCCTAAAACCAACACCCGGCGCTCCCCTTTTACGCTTTTTTTTTTGTTAATTAATTAAAGCATAAGTATTAGGAAAGGTCGATCAAAATAATTTTTACTAAGTTTACTTTCAATTGGGCTCAAAGGCCTAGGGAGATAGGGTTACTAAGGCCCAGGTTTAAAGCATAAATCCAAAATCACAGTTCATCTCACCTCTTTTACATATCTGATATAAGTACTTGTCACTAGGTGACACTCACTTAGTAAAATGAAATTAATTAAAGGGAAACTTTCCCTTTTGTTTTGAGTCAAACACCTTAATTGCAGCTGCCAATTAATGTGGTCCCCCTTACAGCCACCAATTAATTAAAGGGGCAATTGCAAGAAAAAAATTAAGTGGAAAAATCGCATGTTTTAAAACTTTAGTGTTGTATAAATATGACAACTCTACTTAGGCTATTACATTTAGTTTTAATTAACAATTTTACATTTGCTTATAACTCTTTATAACTTTTTATAATTAAGTTTACAACTATTATATAACTCCTTACAGTTTTGGTTATAATTTTGGACATCTAAATGGAACATGGTCTTATTCCCTTCTTTCTAGGAGCAAGTACTTTGATTTCTTTCTTTTTTCTCCTTTTTCCACCTCCGCTTCTCCTCCAATCCGAACCAAAGGTGATGAAATAGTCACTTTCAGAATTATTATTACTTCCACGGTAGAACTTCTTACATTTAAGCAATTGATTATATAACCACCTTAAGATGAGAAATTAAGCAATTGATTCATACTCTCGTCTGCTAGTTGTGGTAGTTGCAAAATAATATGTACACTCGTGACAGTATAGTATGATTTTTGAGCCAAAACATGGCTGTAAAGAAGGAAGATCAAAGAAAACAATGTGCCCGCTAGAGTCTTTAGAGCTATCGAAAGTGGGACTCTGTAAAAGCACAATGGCAATCTGAAAAATACGACCACCTTGTTCCTGCAACAAATTTTATACTAAAAACTCAAATTTGATGTTCCAGCATGTTAAATCTGAGACTAAAACTAAACCAGCATGGCTGACATCTTTCAGAAACCAGAAGAAATGATTTTAATGAAACTATGTAGCAACATCTTCAAGCCTAATTAAAATAATCTATTGACAAATTTATCAGGGAACTAGTTCTTCCCAGAAATACTTGACAAATTGAAACCAAATCCAAATGTCACAATTACAACATGGTCCGAAAATTTGGTGCCTATGGCTGCGCCAAGAGAACCACCTATATGCTCAATGAAAGCAGTCTCTGAGAATGATGGTCCTGAGCATTACTTTTTCTCCAGATTCTGAACTGCCCTCATACCGTACAAGTTACTAGCAAGAGGACACAAGTGGATCTAAACCGGTTGAATCGGATTCAAACTATGCTTGGAGGATCCCCACACCAATTGCAAGTTGCACGAGGCCAGCGTGTTCTGATGCAGTCTACCAGTGGAGCATGTTGAGGGGGCTCGGGTCCAACAGCTTTAGTGGCATCTTTTCCACTGTTTTCATTCGCACTAGAATCTGAAGGAGCAGGAGCTACCTCTGCCATGTACTCTTCTGGGGTCCACCTGGGTGGTACAGAGACTCTCAGCTTTGTCAGACGAGGTCTTTGTAGGGAGTCTCACCTTGGTTACCGTTTGAAACTGATTTTGCAATGCCATTAAAATGGTAAAGATCAAACACCTTCCTCCCCATTAACCCGGAAGAATCCTTAAATCCTCCCAAGTTCTTGTCTAAATCCAAAAGAACCTGCCAGAACTCGCTCCAGACAATGAAGCCCGCACTACAAAGTTGGTCAAGTTTCTGTGAGGGAGGTTTATGTTGGTTTCCCTAAGGACTTGATGCAAACCTTCAACACCAATGAAGCCCCCACCTCCGCTCTGATCTTGTGCATCAAATGCTCTCCTGATTTTTGATTCTCTCTCCTCCATTTCATTCTCATCCTGAACGGAGGGGTCAAAAGCAAACAGGACAGTATAATGGGATTCGCTCCCAACAACCCATATCGGCCATTTGGGGCGTTTCAAATGTTGCCCAACTTTACAGAAGTTGAGAGACTCCAACAGTGTGAGGAATCCAACTTCAACATTTGTAGATACACCCTTCAAAAACATGCCACCTCCTAAGTCTATTCTTTCATCAAACACATTAGCAACTGCCTGTCCACATAGTAATAAGTTTACAATTTCCTGTGGCACAATATTCAACATTAGCAGCAATTTTGCTTGTAGGAATATAATTTCACATGAAAGATGGTGAAGTTTTTCTGAAGATACTTACCTGTGAGGCATGACCAAAAGGAGCAGTCACTAAAGGTAGACCCGGATCATCCCTATCAGCTTGAATAGAGTCCTGAAAATGAGAAGCATCATTCGGAATACACATTAGCAAAATTTTTAAAAGTAACCACAGCTCACTAAATGACACAAAATGTGCAATCAACTTCATTGAAGGATAAATAATAGTCTAGACAGAGTAGTTTGCCATATCAACAACCAGTAAACCCACCAAAAGTCAAACCGTCCAAGCAAGAAGAACAGGACAGAATAAGGCAAGACCAAAAAAAAAAATTAAATTGGAAGACAAACCAGCAAAAGAATAGCATTACTCTTGTATCCCTTGACACTACATTTCGGTATAGTGAAGATCCCTTTACCAACTTTCCATGAGAAATTCTTCATCCTGTGGGCAGGTGACCCTTTTGTTCTAGGTCCCATTTATTTCCCATGGTAACATGAGGAAGCTTCCACTAAATCAATCAGTAGAAATGTCTCATAAGTTCCATGGAATCACCAAATGCATGGACACTTAAATATTTGGAAATTAAAATGTTCCCGCTAAAACACGTAAATGTCATCATGTTGTCTTTCCCCTAACTCATTCCTGAAATATAATCCTAAATAAAAGAACCAACAAGAACAATTAAGGAACTTATATACCTGAAATGACACAAATTTTAAACAAATAAATAAACAATGATAATATCGAACTTTTCAACATGCCCAACCAACATGACATATTTTTGATGTGGCTCCGACTCGATTGATCCATTGAGATCACCATTACTGATAACCAACGGACCAAACATAACTAGCTTGCTCCTCGCAACTTACCTTTAACTCGAATCACTTGTAGAAACCCTCCTCATAGCTCCCTCTCTCTGTATATGCCAAACAAGTCTACAGAAGCCTCTAGACATCCTCTTTTAGCATCACCATAGCTCCCCGAGAGACCTTGAATGCTATGCCTTCATGTGCATACTGGTAGCCTTTTGTATGCAGTGTAAAATCATATTTCTTATTAGAGTTAGCATGTGCCCAGCTCTAATAAACATTCACACAATGTTGTTGTCAAAGGCGTGAATTCGAATTGGTCCGTCGAAGGAATCCTTGCTTCGTTCACCATTTGTCAAATCAACAATATACTCATTTCCCATTTCATATGGTTGATAGGTCACACCTATTTCACATGGTTACCCATATCGCAAACTGCTCCCTCAAACACATAAGAAATGAAGCATCAAAATCTAAGATCCAACCTCAACCTTCCCGAGCTTTCAGAAGAATCGTTACTTTGAATGATTCAAAGCACCAAAATTCGCATTCTAGGGATGGGCAATCTTGAGTCAAATTGGACTGAACTTCCAAATCAAGTTACACTTCACGTTCCAAACCAGACTAAGTGATCCAGGATGCTTTCTTGATACCTACATCTACAAGTTGCCATAAAAGTCATCTTCATCAAGCCACACCAGTCATATGATTCTCATATCTTATATCCTTTTTCCACTTAGGACAATCCTTTTTCCGATGACTTCCTCATCACAATAGTAACAAGTGAACGTCAGACCACTTGATTTTGACTGTTGGTACTCTTCTTGCTTTTCTTCCAATCAACCTTTCTCTTCAATCTCACCTCTGGAGAAGCTAATTTCTTCATTAACGTGTTGAACTCATCTAAAAATAATTGAAGTTTGAGAACTTCTTGAAAATATTATTTGCACTTCATGGCGAAATTATGCTTCGTATCACACCCTTCATATCTTTCATCTACATCTTCTCCGGCTTGTCGTTTGTTAACCTGAGTGCCACCCTCTCAACATCGGTCATTTTCTCCATTGTCTGAGATTTCATCTTCAAAGAATTGATTGCCTCTTACCGAGTATGTAAAGTTTTCACTTCTCCTACTGTTGTCACCCAGTGAAATCACCACAAACATTGAAAGGTTCGATGGAAAAACTTGCTACACCAAATCCATCTCGGACATTCTAGTCCATTAATTTTTCTTCTCTTATCAATTAGGAACTCTTTTCCTCAATGAGGACCTCACTCTTATACAGATAGTTGGGGAGATTAGCGGGAGTGAAGTTGAACAAGAGGCCCATGAAAACATATCCTAGTAAAGTTCCATCCTAGATTTACTGAAAATAGGAGTAGCCTATTAGAATTCATATCATAGTCCTCACCGAATTTTCTTGATGTGTAACCCCACTTAGGGGCATGTTCTTCTGAATGGGTGTTTTGGAGTGTGGAATAGGGAGGAGTTGACAAGAGTGGATTTTTTAGTCTGGCAGCAGCAGACAGGATTGGGTTTTTTTGGGGAGTACAAAGGCGTGGAATTGATCCATGGGTTATTGGATTGGAATGGGAAGGGAAGGGAAGGGAAGGAAAGGATAGGAGAGATTTTTCTGGGAGTTGGAAGGAGTGGATTTTTCTAGGAGCAGTTCGAGAGAGTGGGTGGGAAAGGATTTTTCAAAAGAACAAGCCCTAATGGTGATATCTTAAAAATCTCTGCAACACATGATTATATATATATATATATATTTTAAGAATGCCTATGTCCCCACTCAACACAAGACCATAACCAAGGTGCTGAGCCTTATATTATATATATATATATATATATTTTAAGAATGCCTACGTCCCCACTCAACACAAGACCATAACCAAGGTGCTGAGCCACTATCAAGAGAACCAGACCCACACTTGTGCTATACATAGTAGAGATTCCACTCTACAGTAAGCCTCCATTCCACCCAGTTTTTTCTAATTGTATCTCTGTGTGAGGTCGAGTGTTAGCACTCTATAGTCTATTCTAAGCAGATAATGAGGGACATGCTACTACATGATTTTCCATGGCATAGGGTGATTGGCAAGATTTTATCCCGGAACTGAAGATTCCAAGTAGCCAGAAACAGAAAACCTATGTGCTTCTATAGTTAACTTATATATCAGTGTTGGAAAGAAAAGAATGGTAGACTATATCATAATGTAAATAGAAATTACTTTACAATTATTCAAGAAAGTGGAAGGATGTTTTTAATAGGTTTAAAGGATAGTAAAAATGGGCAGTTTTGATGTAGCCCCTCAGGGTATGCCCTGAGTAAAGGATGTAATGATGATTTAAGATTTTAAGAGAATTCTCAATTTTCATTTAAAAAAAAAAAAGGGTCTTAGCACTCTAATCCATGGTGCTTCCTCAAGGTACCACCAAAGAGTTAAGTAGCACCCGCACCATTGAGCCATATCGAAGCAAACATGTTGCCAGTCAATCAACTCATTACACCAACTTTATACATGGGGTCCACCATTTCAGACCTTAGAATCAAGGCTCATGCAACAAGCCTAAGTGAAGTTTCAGCTACAACTAATTGGCAATAAAAGGAGTAATCCACTAGACTAATATCATGGTTCTTATCTTGCATTCCATTTATTAGTGACATCCCTCAACACTTCCTTCTAAGCTGTTTTAAGTCGCAAAACAAATTAATAAAGCATAAACCTTAAAATTAGATAATAAAGCCAAATTGATTTATTAGTGATAACAGCCTCATGTAGGATAGTGTTTCTCTTTTTCTTTTCTTTTTTTTTTCTATTTTAGCTTTTAGGTGGGTTTTTTTTGGGGGGTAAAGAGAGGGTATCAGATAATAAAGCATAAACCCTAAGATCACAATTTGCTGGGAGGTAACCTATATAATGCGTGAACTATTTAAAGGAGGCACCATTTTGAGAATGTATTTAAAAGTTGTGTGCGTTTTGTGGAAAATATTTACAGGGTCTTCCCGGTTATTTTTTTGAAATTTTCGATGAATTATACGGAAAAGAAGAAAATACCGTCATCTTCTTCGTTTTCTCTTTCCTTCATTTCTGATTCTTCATCATCTTCCTCTCCTTCTTTCCCCTTGTTCCTCCTCTCTTCTTATTCAAGAAAAACTCGAACAAACCAAAAATTCAACATTAGCTTCGAAAACGGGGCCCTTCAATTTCCTCGAAAGAACTTCCCTTTGGTCCCATTACCACCCACACATGAAGGAGGTTGAATGACCACTGGCAAGTCCAAATAAAAAAGCTCCCAGTGTTCAATCGACCAGTTCTTCTTATCAAACACCATTTGTTTCCATCCATGCATAACCAAGTTACAACCCTCTACGCCAACCTTTTATCTCGCCTCCCATCCCAATCAAGAACCTTAGGGCCAAGCTTATAAGGAAATAGTGTCAAATTGACATCGTTATTGTCATTAACATCATCAGAATCATCATCAAACAACTTCTTATAATCAAATGTGGCGTAATTGATGAGAATCGACGAATATTTTACCTTTTGAGAACGCATTGAGGCTCAAAGGGGATGAAGCAATTGCGGGAGGAAGTCTTGCTCCAACTGGCCAAACTTGCCGGCGTCGATGGTGCCACAGAGGACGATGGTAGTGAGGAAGAGGCAGAAAAAAGTAAAATTGTTGAGTTCTACGAGCCCGAAAGCATTTTTCTATCATTATTGTTCCTATTCTTTCTCTCCCCCTCTTAAGAATCTAAGGAGATTTTTGACATAGAGAGCATTCAAGGGATTGTTGATAGGGAGAAAGAGGAAGAGCTAGTGATGAAGAATCAAAAATGGAGGAGAGAGAAAACAAAGATGATGAGGGTATTTTCGTCTTTTTCCTTATAATTTATCGGAAATTTTGAAGAAAAAAAGGAAAAGACACTATAAATAGTTTCCACAAAACGCACACCTCTTTTAAATACATTCTCAAAATGGTGTCTCCTTTAAATACTTTCGGTATAATATAGGTTACCTCCCAACAATTTTTTGCTAAAATCAAAATAGCTAAAATCAATTGCACCTAGGTTTAACTCAATAGACCAAATGTTAAAATAATTTTGTTTCCAGCAACCCCATGATAATCAACAAAGGGACTGGCATGTAGTTTAGTTAGACATTTAGCTTCAGCACGTTGAGATGAAATTGTGCAAAACAAGACTTCAAGCTCCTTAGAAAGAAGAAATGAAAAGCGAAGTTCGTGTCCTCCATATCTGCCATACATGACTGCAAGTGCCTTCCTGCTAGTTCATTTAATTGTTCTCGACATTTTTCTTTCCATTCCTCCAAATCAAGAAAGCTAATTTTGCATAGAGGACATAGAAGTCATGCCAAAAAAAATCACAGCCTCAAGTTCTCCATGATGCACATACAAGAAAATCAGAAAGAGTAAGGCAGTAAGCACGTAAAACAACTATTATATTTGCATGATACAGGCATAAACGACCTGTATCGATAATTAAGCAGCATATAGTGGTACTAAAAATCAGGCACATTCAATCTTGTCTGTAAAAGTTGAAAAATTAAGCAGCATCAGCTGATTTAAGAAGAAAACAAACTTTACATAAAGCACAAATACGTACTAAAAATCATGCATCAACTTCTAAATGTACGCAGATGCAAGAAAACAAGAAAGAGTGAGCCATTAACTGCTAAACAACTGTCACATCCAACTTCAAACAGTAGACGTATGTTTACTATTTCATATGCACGGAACATATAGTGGTGCAAACAGACAGCCATACCAGTCCTCGAGAAAGCAATGCTGATATCAGGAATAGCATTGCACCCATACGGCTTTCAAAAACTGGAATCATTTCCTCAAGCTTCTGAAGTGCGCTAGGATATGACGTGTACGTAATTACTCTCAGGGTTTTCTGCAAATCTAAAGCAGATTCGATTGAAAAGCCTTCTAGAGCTTTAAAAATGATCTGTGAAACAAAGACAGATTATTGCATCAGTGTAGAACACAAGTTGCTTTCTCCTCTTCTTTCTTACTACAACTGTTCATCAATGTACTAACTAATATAAAATACCTCGTCCTTTGCACCATCATGGTTGAGGATATCAAGAGTTGCAATCACAGCATTTTTATTACCCCCACAGCAAAATAAAATTTCTGCCATACTTCTCACAAGTGCTCTGTCAAATTTCAAAGGAGGTTCCAGAGTGAAGAGTCTACTTGGATAGTGCCAAACTATAAGTCAACTATGAAATGCAAGTTCCTTATCCATATATTCTTAAAAAGCCAAACAAAAACTTATAGTAATCAGGATCATCAACCAGGGCATCATGATATTAATTGTACCCATAAGACTGCTCCCCAGACAAATAATGGCATCCAAAGAACAATTTCACAATTTAAAAGAGAAGCCTGTCTTTGTCACCTTTTTCTTGTATCTTCAGGAAGTGATGCAAATTTTTCTGGTGTAATTGGTTCCTGTTGGAAAGATGTCTCTGACTTTTTGGATCCATGACTAGACTGCTCAGGAACGAACAGAAGATATTTAAGGACAAATCCCTGCGAAGTGTTGTCCCCAGGGGGTCGAGTGTTAAAACAAATAATGTCAGCAAAGAATTCCAGCTTGGCAACATTATTGCAGAACATAACACACCGTTTTATGCACTGCAGGAAGAAGAGAGCAGAAAACATATGCCAAATTACTAACAGACTTGTGCCACCCCAAAATAAACATCAACCTTCTAGTTAGCCATGTATTCTATTTAAAAGCTTTCAAACAGTATGATGTGAGGGATCAAGGGTGAAATATCAATCAGGCAAGGGTAGAATTTTTAGAAGATTTAGAATTGAAACAGTGGAATTTAATTTTAGATTGACAGAGTTACTGGGCTAGAAATTCTAATATATGTTTGGAAACATATTCCAACAATAAAAACAAGAATCCTCTGTAGGTTTCCTAAAGTAAAAAAAAATAGACATTGAACGCAAAGTGACCAGGATGGAGAATACAAAATGGGAAGTACATATCAAACCACAAAAATAGAAGCATTTGCAGGAATGAACACTACAAGAAAAATTTTACATTTATCAACAGCTAATGTGATAAATAAAGACGAAACATATGATGTAAGCAAGGTTGTTAGAATCAGGTCCTAGTTAGAATCGATCGGTGTGGTTAGAATCGGAATCGTAGAACCGGATTGAGGATCGTAAGATTCTAATATTTGTTTATAATAGTGAAATTTCTTTTATAAGAATAAAAATCTTAGCAAACATTTATAAAAGTTTATAGAAACCTAATTTAACTATACTTTGTCAAAGATTCTGTTTCAAAAACATACTATTGCGATGAATTCTCGAATAAAATTTTGCGTTAGCAATTATGAAATTTATTTAGAATCATGGACCGAATCATAGGATCGTAGAATAGTATTACGATCCTACCATAAATTTTTTAAACTAATTAGAATCGTAAGATTCTAATACATTTAAGATTTCAATGGGACTTGGATCAATGGAGGGTTTTTGGATCGTAGAATCATAAAATTGTAAGATTCAGATCTCGAGTTTAATAACTATGGATGTAAGGTGTCTAAAGAAAAATGCAGGTTACTCTACCAGAATCTAATATTCAAATTAAAAATATTGCCTCGTCTGATCAAGAAAATAAGCACAGGTGTCGTTTTCAGGAAGAATCATATTCTAATTATTCAGAAACATCCAACTGCAGATCATTTAGATATCATCAGATCTTAATGAAAATTGATGTGCCCATTAATGCATAGATTATTATTTACCTGAAGCTAACTAAATAGTCATGATTCTAGGAATCATCAAAGAAACCATATATGTAGAGGTACAAGATAGCATTGTGAGTGGAAGCAATACATATAGAAGCCTATTACTGATACCAAGTGATATGTATCCTCTCACTTCATGAAAATCATGATAGAGTTACATAAATATGAAATTTGACATTCCAAATTCCAATTTGGGGAACTGGAGCTTCACAGACATTGAGCATCCAAGGAAATAAAAACCCATTGAGGCTCCCAGACAATTCCGTAAATGAACAACATTGTGTAATTATGCACCCTTGACAATGAAACAACAATTTCTTTTCCTTTTCATTTAAATCATGCATGATGAATTTATAGGCAATCAAGGCACTTAGAGCTACCCATCTTTCCAGGTACATGATCTTTTATTTAGTGCCTAAACTCTTCATGAAATTAATGACTTCACAGGTAGAGTCAGTCATTGCACAGACAATTCTATTTAGTGCCTATCCCAGGCTTAAGTGTCAAGAAGTGTTCAGCAGTCATAGAGACAGACATTAAGTAACTGGTTCATTTGTTTTTTAGTAATATCACTTCATAGTAAGACTAGATGCAAATGCTAGAAATTTACCGCCATCTAAAGTAAATGCAATTTGTCAATAAGATCAAGACGAGAAAAATATTCAATCTCCCTATATTCTTGGCCGGCAATAGTGGGAAAGAAATTTGTCCAGCACGGAAAGACTTGTGAGATGTAGAATGCACAAGAACCACAAAAGGTATTCAATGTTAAAACAGGCTAAAAGAATGGTGAAATTGAATGGGCTGCCATTGGAAGCAGCAGAAATATTGAAGCTAGTACACAATCAACGTAAGACTTTGTGATTCTCAAGCAATTCACTTAATACAATCAGATAGGAAGTTTATGTAAAGAGAGTCCTGGTAGAGTTGAAACACCATATCTGCACATGTAACTTCCAATAGAACCAATGACATATCTTTAATGAATATTTGTAGATTTCCTCTTAGGCCATTCCTCCTGGCCCTTTAGTAAAACTCTGTAGAATCTATGTGCAAGGTTTCCAAGAAAATGAATGCAGAATCTAAAAAAGGTAAATCATGCAGATTAAGTAACTTATGTTCTATGATTGTTGACAACATTGATTTCATCCTTGAGTTTGGTTCCAAACCTGCAATCACCGATGATCTAAAAGCCCGTTTTTGCACAGACAGCACCAAAGGAAAGATTCCCACAGAAGATTAAACTGACCGAGTTGGTGTTCTACATTTCTTGAGGAAGAATCAGTCAAGCCACTCCTTTATTGTTAGTGGGTCTCTTTGCTCTAGCATTTGTCTTTCTCCTCGATAAGAGTTTGTTGGGTTCAAACCATCATATGTTAAAGAAGTATTGGTGGCTTGAAGAAGAAGAATGAAGAAGAATTGTGTTTTCGGAGTTTGGAAGGTGGTTCCTTTCATATTTGGTGCACTACTTGGAAGGAATGAAATTGATGGATTTTGAAGGCAAAGCTATGTCTCGTGAAGAGTTCAGGTTCTACTTTTTGAGAATTTCATATAGTTGGAGGCTTGAAGTTGGAGCCAAGTGATTAATTGTGGAAGAAATTTCACCTTTTTGAATTTCGCACATAAAATTATGCATGAGAATTTGAGAATTTCACCTTTTTGGATTTCGCACATAAAATTAGGCATGACGATTTTGTAATTGCCTCTTTTGTACATGGGTGACATCCCCATGGAGTCATTTTAACACAATTTTTTATTACTCATAAGATAATATCTAGAAGCCCAGCGCTACGGAGGAATCAGTTGTGCTCCAGCAGAGATCTTATTGTTGTACTCCTAGATATTGTTTTTGGTAAGGATAAATAAATAAAGAAATGCTTCTAGATATTATAATAACAGAACAATCAATCATTGGCATATCCTCTCAATTTAAGTGAAACTATATAGAGATCTCATGGTTTATCAATTTCTGTGAAACTATATAGAGATTTCCTGCCTTTGTGGTGGTATTATTCTTGGCTTTTCTGACTCATGATGTTAGCTGTCCAACCAAACTAGGAGTATTCGTTGTTATTTTTTCCCAAATTGAGTTACTGGTTCATGTCTTTTTGAATAACTTAAATTAGGTCTAAGGAAATAAATTGATACCCATTGCCAGATTAACTAAACCAAAATTGAACCTGCCTAGCCCCAACCAAGGCAGGCTGAATTGCCCCAACCCAAATTGGAACAAAGTTTTCCCATCATATATTGACTGAATATCCTTGACAAAAGCATTGTCCAACCACCAACAAACCCAGCCTGATCCAAATCTGATTTGAACCACACATTCCACCAACTCAAACATGATCAGACCAAAACTAAGCTGATATAAAACTTGGGTCTGATTTAATTTAGGGAGTCATTCACTCCCAGTTTTATGTGTTTGTACCTCTTAATGTCTGTTTTTCTCCATTACATCCCTACTATCCACGTACAAAAGAAGACACCAAGGGGATGTCACCCATGTACAAAAGAAGGCAATCACAAAATAACATCATGCCCTCAAGCTCTCTACAATGATCGTAGTGGCCATGATCCTCCCACATTTCCTCACCTCAACCCCTCTTCATTTATAGTCTTTCATACAAATCCCCCATGCACACTGTCCACAATTTTTTATTTAAAATTTTCTTCGTTGTATACCTACCAACAAAAAAATAATCCCACAAAAATTGCAATAACACCATGTATCACCAAAATCACTGGGCTGGGAGGTTTCAGATCTATTTTTTCTCTCTTTATCAATCTTATAGATTACCCAAATCCTTTGTTTCAACACTACAAAACTCAATAAAGGCATTTGCTGACTTTATGATATTTAGTCAATGTTCTATTAAAAAACGGATCCAAGAATAGCAAGACCAAAGACACGGCCCCTTCAAATATATCCACAAAATGAAATACATTCATAAAACCTGAGATGTCCTACAGGTGATTATTGTATAAGAGACAGATACAAAATGAATGCATATATCGGGCAGCAATGCTAAAAGCATAGATCTAACAGAGTAAAGCAGCATATAGTTACACTCTTTCTCACAAGGATTTTCTGTCAAGATTGACTGCTCGTATCATGTTTCAATGTACATTTGCATGAAATGAAGGTACATTATTGCCAGATATTTGATGAAGTTCATCAACAAGTTTCCTTAAAGAACAATCCTCCCCAATCCAGGATTTATACAAATTCTTTGTAATATAATAGCAAGAAATTGTTTCAGGTTTCATTTCTCTCTCTTGGCATGTGACATAGTCAGCTAGTTGGCACCCCTCCCACCAACAAACAAAAAGCTAGTTGGCACCCCTCCCACCAACAAACAAAAAAGTGGATTAAAAGACACCAGCGGATGTCACCCATACAAAGGGGGCAATTACAAAAATTTCATGCCCTCAAGCTCTCACACATTATATCGTCTTTTTAAACGCTTGAAATACAAAATCACAAAAGCAGAAGATGCAATTATTTTTTAACACTCCATATTTGAATCTTTTAAACTGATTATCCATGTAAGACTTCCCCGAAGTTTCTAAATAAGAGGACTGCCAAAGACAAACTGTTCCTTAGATGGTCAGATGTACTAGAGATGTTCATTGATATGTTTCAGTTCAAGAATAGATTCCCGACAAGACACTCTCTTGGTGTCAATAAGTGGATAGAAATACCTTTAGTGTCAAATAATGGTTACTTATCATTAATTAAAAACAAAAGGGAATGCAGGATTCAATTTTCTTTTTTCCAAAATCAAGTAAAGTATTGTACATTAATAATAGGTGAGAATCCCACATACCTAACCAAACTAAATAACTTTCTCAAGGAGAAACAACGGAGAAAATATATGAATTTTGCCAATGCTCTCACATTGGAAAGTTCCAGAACATCACAAACACCAAACAGTGGAACAGGTACCAGGAAAGCTAATTGTGGACTTGTGGCTACAAATTTCACCCTATTCATCAACATGTAGTATCAAAGACTCAAAAGTGATTACATGTCGAACTATCATCCTACAAATAACTTTCCAGCTTTATGTTGGAGCAAAGCTCGAACTGAGATTAACTGCACGACTTTGAGATAATATGTTGTTTAAATAATTTTAGAATGCTCTCTATATGAATATATGCTACTCCTTGTAGGGAACTGAATAAGAAAAACTACAAGAAGCCCACATACAATGGAAATGTGTTAAGTAGAGCTGAAGTTAGTCTAAGTTGTAAGGCTCATGAACCTATATGACAACAAACAAAAAATCAGCGCGTACTTGTAAGGCTGCTAACACGCCACATGGGCCTCCTTCATGCTGCACCAGGCCCATAGATGTTTCTGGATCAGGACTAAACCTACAGTAAGGGTGTCAATAAAGTCAGCTACTAGAATGAATAACTAAGGAACCTCCTTGCAAACATACAAATTCCAGAAACGATACAATGGAAACAGAACAAGAAGATTCAAATAAAGAATACAACCAATTCATGAGAAGACAAAAACCAACAACAATCACAAACCAATTCATGAGAAGATACAAACCAATGACAAACATGCACACATACGGAATTACGCATTCACACAAAGTTCCAATACCAACAGGACCAGCCTTTCCTCATGGCTGCATCTCTATCTATGATGGACTAGTAGCCCAAAATATGGCCTTGTTTGTTGCAACAGGTTGCCATAGCAAATGACCTTTGCTGGTATTAATTTTGGTGAAATCTGGACAGCTATTACTTTCAAGAAATCATTCAACAGAATGAAATATTTAGTGCACAAGAGGATTTATGCTCGATAGACAATTCCACAAATACAATATATTCACTGAAAATTTTCAAGCGGCCACAGCACCAACCTTGAGAGTTTTTTTTTTTTTTTTGGGGGGAGGAGGGAATGGTGGAAAGGGTTGCAGCCATAGACCCTCACCCCCAAAATAAATGATTCTTCTGCCATCCCCTTTCCTGATGAAAAAAAAATCGTCTAACTGAAAAGTAGCCTCCTCATCTCCTTCCCTTAATCACGTTTATGGAATATTCTATTGCTACAAGTGAATAACATTAATTTAACAGGAGCATAGATGCTGATGAAAGGCTTTGAAATTGTTCAAGTCCTGAAAATGTAAGATTCCTAATTTTTATATTGCGAAATTTTCTGATGGATTGGATACACCATCCACAAATATCCTAGAGTTACAAATGAGCATAATTGTATATCTTCGTCTCTCCCAATACGAGTAAACAAACAGAAAAGTTCACGATTATATCACTCCACAGTAACAACACCACCTACCCAGTGGAACAGCCCAAGAACAGAGTGACAGAAGTTCTGAATTTCCCACAGCCAAAGTGAAGCTCTAAATATGCAAACACAACAAAGTGTGGGACATCCTGCTTATAGGTAATAAGCACCAAATCAAAGAAAAAAGCAAGAAGATGCCCAGACCAAAAGGTACTAGATTCACAACTTGATCCTAGCAACAAGTTCATGCTAATTGCTAAGAGAGATTACTGAGTATTTACGTAGCAACTTGCGGATAAAGGGATGCATATCTAAGTTTTGTGACCCCGATTACAGATCCAAAAGATCTCAAGTGCCATGTCCCTGGAAGTTCGGTTCCAGGTGAGTGGAATCAATATTGAAACCCTTGTTCTAGTTCTTCTCAGGCCCACCTCTTCCTCTTTCTCATCCTAGCAAGCCAAATAATCCCCTCTTCTCATATAGGCCCTATTTGGTATGAAAAAGTCAAATGGAATAAAACGAAGGAATGATTCCCGTAGGATTGGGTAAGGAACTTGAATTTTGAACTCATGTGTTTGGCAAAAGAGAGGAATGAAACCATCACTATTTTCAATTTAAAAAAAAAAAAATCAACACACCACCCACATCCAACAGCCCCAAGTAACCATCCACCAATCCCACCACCCACCGGAGATCCCTAACGCCCAATCAACACTGTCCATTGCCACCTCCGCCCTGCCTCGAGCCGCCGGTGACACCACCAGCCAAAGTGTGACCATCTGCCCCACCCTCCTCTTTCTTTATCTCCATAGCCTTCTCATCACATTCACCAATTCAACGAAACCCTAAACCCACCGAAAGATTCGATTCACCAACCAAGAGGAAAAAATATCATCCAGAGGAGCATTGTTAGAGTTCCTTGGCGTCGAGGAACAAGACAGTATATGCACTTGGAGACAAAAGGAGAGAGATATTGTTGTTGTATCGATAATTGAGAGGAGAGAGAAACTAAAATTGAGAAGGCTAGATCAAAAATTGCCATCTGAGCGGACATGAAGTCGTGGAAGAGCTCTTCCTCATTGTTTGCCTGCGGATTTGGAAGAATTTTTCTTTTTTAAAAAAATATATAGCAGCAAACAATATAAAAACCCTCTTGAAAATGGGGGATTCAAATTCCTGGTTTTGAGGGGGACTTGATACTCCTGAGGATTTGAGCTTCCTACTAAAAAACCAATACCAAAAAATATAAAAAGGAATCTGAAACCTCAGCTTTTAATTTCTATTCCCTTTCTTCCATACAAAACAGGGCCATAATTTTCCACATCTCTTACTGGTATGTGATCCAGACCAAATGGCTTTCATCCTTCATCATTCCCTATGCCTCCTCATTTCATCTTAGGTTATATCTTAAATTTTGATGCCACTCAAAATGCCTTTACATGCCTAGCTAGACATTTTTGTTTAACTACTTGTTAATTGACCTATTGAAGCAACATTGCTATCTCACCTTGTATATTGACCTCACTTTTAGAACCAACATTCTTCATTCTTAATACATCACACGCATTCTACTTCTCTTGTACTCCTTTCTTGAAATTTCAGACCAGAAATTTTCCGAGGCAGCAACGATTTTAAATTACTGTTCTGTCTTCCCAAGAGTTCAATAATTTACTAAAAGCTTGAGATAGGAGCGTTTCTGATAAGACAAAATAAAAGAAACCAAATTATCTAGTTTAATCAGCTAGTATCTTCGATAAACAACTCAACTAAGTCCCTCCATCAATGCCAATCTTAAGCAATATGGTTCCCCCCCAATTTTCTTTTACTATAAGAAGGCTTCTTGAACATCAATGACATATCCCACAAACATTTGCCTCTTTTTTTCTCTTACATAGGCTACATGAAAAACATTGCCATCAAAACTCCATACCGGTTATTAAAAAGCAAGACCGAGCAAAACAAAATCCTAATTTCTTTATAGAATGAATTACAACTCTTTTTGCAAAACCTTTCATTAGGTAAATTAACAAGTAGTTAAACAAAAATGTTGCTTCTATCGACGGTAAAAAAAAATCCTTTTACGCTTAGGCTTAGCACACCGGCAATCGTATCAACTAGGCAACGACCAAACACCAACTATAGTAGCAGTTTTAACCACGAAAGTTCCCAACATTGATAAATTTCAAAACAAAGAACAGAAACCCGAAAAAGCAGCAAAGAGGCATCACTAACCTTATCCCCTGATTAGTCCATTGCGCAAGGATTTCCTTGGAAACATTGTTCCCAAACACCATAGAAAACAACTGATTCGCTTCGTCAACTGAGAGCTCTTTGGCCAAATTCTCACTCTTCGTAGCCACAGGCTGAGTTCCACTCCCAGACGGCGCAGCTGCCGGCGGAGGCTGCTGCTGGCTCCTGATGGCGGCCATCATCATCATCCGCTTCTCGGCGGCGGCCGCCATGAGCTCGCGCTGAACACGGCGGCTCTTGGAGTCCGGCGACTCCTCCGGCGGAGCTCCGGCTTCCCGGGCTTGCTCCTTTTCGGCTCAGGCGGAGAGCTGCTAGGCGGCTGCATACTCATCTTCAGCGCCATCTGCAAATCCTCGTCATCTTGATCCATCATCACTCTTGGCGAGCAAAATCGGATCCCAGATGCAATTGAAAATTCAGAGGCGTTTCTTCTCAATCCAGAATCGAATTGAACAGAAGAATAACAAGAACAAGGAATGAGTAAAACTGAACCAAAATAGGAGAGATGAAGATCGGAAATTCGTCAGAAAGGAAATGAAATTTCTTCCCAAAAGGATTTCCCGAAAGGGAAAGAAATCACACGATTAGATGGGAAATGAATCCGAAGGGATGTCAAAGTAGTTCCAGCTAATCGGAGAGAGAGAAGACGACGGCGAGGGAGGAGAGAGAAAGTGATCGACCGGCCAATGGATCGGCGGCAGAGGGGGTGGATGGGGCGTTTAACGACGGACGAGACGGCGCCGTTCAGTGCAAACAAGTGAGATACTAGAAAGGCGATTGCATTGCGCTATTTTCATTTTCAATATTTTTTCTCTCTTTTTCCATTTTATTTTTCATTTTTATTTTTTAATCATCAGGTGGTGTAGTGAAGGAGGCGGCTTAGCTGAAAAGTAACGAATTTGTGAGCCACAATTAGTTGGAAAGGCTGAGGGTGGATTTGGATTTCCTTAAGATTGAGGTGAAAGTGAGGTTTTTCAGGGTAATTGACAGTAGTGCTGTCTTCATTTTAAAATATATATTACTTTAATTATTTTTATTTTATAATATTTATTATTTTATAATTTATTAATTTATTAATAATTTTTTTCTCTTTTTTATTTATTTTTTTATTTTTAATTAAATTTTAGAACAATTTAGTATTTTAACATAAATTTTGTCATAAAATTTAGAATTACATAATATTTTTATATAACCTTAAATATTTTAAAAAGGAGAGAATATGATTTTTTTCTTCTTTTGACGGTAGTGACTAGTGATGGGATAAGGATTCATCAAAGGGGTTTTTATAAAAAAAATTATGGATTCAAAATTGTTATGATCCTAGTTTTATAGTGTTTTAACATTTATCAGATTTCAACTTTGAATTCAACCATTTGATAGTTAATTGTATGGGGCTAAATAGTAAATAGAAAATCCTATTTAATTTTTCTATTATATTTATAAGAGTATTTATTTTTAGTGGGTCAAATAACATAAATGTTTGACATTTAGAAAATAAAAATGTTAGTATTTTTAACCCTAGCGAACTAAGGATATAATAGGCAATCATATTATATTTGATTAAATTCCTAACGTGAATGTGTTTGTCATACTATGTAGATAATTCAAGTTTAAAATATTTGCCATGTTATCGATTTATGATATTGCAATTCTAGGTACCATTTTATGATAAGGTTAATGTTTAGCATTCTGATTTCATGAATTCGACTTAGAATTCTCTTTCGAAATCGTAACTGAAGAAACTGCAATAGTTTGACAAATTTTATGTCAATTTCAAGTTACTTAAAATTCATGTTAACTACTAAGATAAAATAAATTGCAATCGTAATTGAATTCTCTTTATATTTTCGGTGGCAAAGCCACCAGAATTTATAAAAATCTTATCCCAAATGCATTTAATTTAGGGCATGTTGAATCCTAAATCGAAAATTTATATCTTGCATCTACGAATGATAGAAAATAATTTTGTTTTAATCTTAACCCTTAGATTTGAAATAAATGGTTGAGATTTAATCCTATCACTCTCACTTTATCCCCTCGTCTCATTTGATATAATCGCATATATAGAATGTATCTAATGAGAGGAGAGCGATAGGGTAAGAGATGAGAGGAGTGAATGTTATCCATTAGATCTAAATTAAAGGTTTAGATTTAATTTTAATAAGAAAACCCTAATTAGTTTTTCATTCCTCTCTCCCATCCGAAACCACCACAACCAACCATGACCCACCGACTTTCTTCTTTTCTGAGGGAAAATCTGTTGAAATTTATGAAAACCATATCCCAAATGCATCTAATTTAGAGCATATTGAACCCCAAATCGAAAATTCATATCTTGCACCCACAAAATGATAAAAAAAAAAATGAAATGGGTGTTATTTGTAATACCTAATTTTGGGGTTGGGCAGCGAGTGGTCGAGGAAAGAGAAGTTAAGGAAGGAAGGCCTAGGCAACAATTTTATAGAAATAACTTTGTTTTAATCTTGACCATTTCCTCTCCTCTCATTTGTTACAATCCATATATATATATATATATATATATATATATATATATATATATATATATATATATATATATATATATGGGGATGTATCTAATGAGAGAAGAGAGATAAGATTAGAGTGAAAGGATTAAATATGGGTCATTAGATTAAAATAAGTGACTTAGATAAAAAACCCTAATCACTTCCTCATCCACTATGTTACCCTAAAACCACTACAGCCCATTGTTTTTTTTTTTTACTTTTCTAGCGGCAAAGCCGTCGGAATGTATGAAAATCTCACCCCAAATGCATCTAATTTAGGACATGTTGAACTCTAAATCGAAAATTCATATCTTGCACCCACGAATGATAGAAAAAAACTTTGTTTTAATCTTAACCATTAGATTTGAAATGAATGTTTGAGATTTAATCCTCTCACTCTCACTCTATCTTCTCCTCTCATTTGATACAATCCCATATATATATATATATATATATATATATATATATATATATATATATATATATATATGAAGGTTTGCTCGGGGAGAAGTTAAGTCACCCTAGAGGGGGTGAATAGGGTGATGGAAGATTTTTGTGAAAACTCACAAATTTGCGCGAGAATAGAGACAGAAACAGATTATGAGTCTAGATTGGACTCGGAAAAGTGTAAACTCGGATATACGTGGAAACCCTCCTAGGGCAAAAACCACGGACAGATGTCAATCCAGTACACCAAGTCAAATCCACTAATTGAATCCTCAATTACAATGAATATGACTACCCAGATTTGTTCCCAAACAAATCTATTACAATTTTCCTGTGCTCAGAATTTACCTTATCCGATCGACCTAGTACTTCCAAGTTGAAGTTACCTTATCAACTTGGGATCCTCCAATTTTTCCCAGGGTTAGAAGTTCCCTTATCTAACCTGGTACTTCCAAACTGAGGTAACCTTTACAGTTTTGGACAACCGAGTTGAGGTAACCTTTACAACTCAGTCGGAGAGAAAGAGTAGAAGAGTAGTAAGAATTGCAATACAACCGACTCAGAAAAATACAACTCAAAATATTAGAATTACAGTTTGGGAGTTGTATGCTAGAGAAGATGTTCAATATGGTCTCTCTTTTTCTTCTATTCGTCGGTTGAAATATTGTGCTAAGGCTTTTATAAATAGTCTGCCTTGAAGAGATAGCCGTTGTGCCTCTAACGTCTTTCTGTTGAAGTCTGTCTGAATCAACTAGCCGTTGTAACGGATAGTCCGAGTCACTCGATTTCTGGACCACCTTGAAATAACCGTTGTGCCTTGGTCCTAACTTCCAACAACTCTTTTTCCAACTTTTGTAAACTGGAAAAGCAAAACGAAAAGACCGTTAGACACGTAAATAAAATATTACCCAAAACAATGAATGACAATGTCGTCGGTAAGTTCCGAGCTTTTCTAGAAATTCCAACTTTTTGTCCGGCGAGTGCTTTAATGGTTCTTCGGATAATTGACATTAGAAAAACCTGTAAAAACATTAAGCACAATGGTTCTCAAAGTATAAATATACTTTAGTCCATAATTAGATAAGGATTAGTCTAAATAAAGTATTTAATGACTAATTACCTTAATCTATTAATCTGGAATATTTCAAGTCTAATATTCAATATACTCATATTCCGGATATGCTAAAACTCATAAATAAATCATTCAATCTTAATGGGCACAAGAGTTATATAGACATTTTACAATTATGCATAATTAAACAAATAATAGCGTAGACAAACTAAATGTCCGAGTCCGACTAAGTGGGTCAGAATCCGAGTTACGAGTGGGTCATATCCGAGTCCGAGTTCATAATGGGTCAAATCTGAATCCGAGTTCATAATGGGTCGGATCCGAGTCCGAGTTCAAAATGGTTTAGATCCGAGTGGGTCGGACTTACTCAATCTATCATAACTAACTCGGATTCTACTTTCTAAGTCCGAGTCCGACTTAGTGGGTCGGACTTAGTCGGATAATCTTAATATGTTTAAGTCTCGAGTTCGAGTCAAGAATAAGTCATATTGAAATGATGAATTGTAAATCATATGACTTAGTTAAATGAATTTCTTTTAGGATGCTTCTTGCTTTATCCTAAATTTAGATAAATGCATGAAACCAAAACACATTCAAGAGGTTAGTCTGTCATACCTGAGTCTTCAATATATATATATATATATATATATATATATATATATATATATATAGAGGATTATTAACATCCGTACCTCTCGTATTATGCTGCAATCATTTTTCTACCCATATCCTATTGAAAATTAATTTCAACCCCTAACCTTACTCGACATATTAGAATTGTAGGTAAACTTGGGGATGTTAAAAGACGAAAATACCCTCTTCCCCTAATTCATATATTTATTGAATCTTTTTCATTGCCTCCATTAGACTATGAGTGATTCCGTCTCCCCCTCCAAAACCCTTCTTACACAGGAGCCCCAAAAGGTGCAATGACCATTGATGTTTGATTAGACCCATTAAAAGGAAAAAATCAGCTTAAAAAATCAAAACAAAACATCATGAGAATTCAATTTAACTTGATACAAAGTTAATGTACATAGAAGATAACTCACATTATTTCATAATTAATCCAATCGGCATATTGGTTAACCCCCAAAATTACATCAAAAGCAGAACAAATGTTCCGCATTCAATTCCAAAACCCTAAATCCCTCCACAATAATCGATCAATTCAATTAAACCCAATAACTCAAATCCTAAAATTCAAAATATCTATAATCTAACCATAGAAGATAACCCTAGTAAGTTGTAATTACCAAAACAAGGCAGGTGAGAGAGAAGAAGAACAGAGAAACAAAATCCACGACAAACCATGTCCTCGCTGCCTTGCTCTCAATCCTCATACTCTTCGCCCGTTGAAGCGCATCCACCTCCTTCAACAGATCAAATTCGACCCCATTCTTCTTCGGTTGATCGACGCACTTCCCAAGAAGCTTGCCATCTTCTTTCTCTCTCTCCAGGAGCTTCTCGAGGTGGGTCTTGTATCGAATTGTCCAGATGATGGAGACCGAGAAGACGAAGGAGCAGATTGAGGGGATCCATGATTTCCGGCGGACGGGTAGTGGGGAAGAGAGAGAAAAGAGGAGAGAGAGAAAGTGGAAGAGGAAGAACAAAGTGTAGAGGTTTGTGAGCTCTTTACGAACTCCATCAATTTGGTTCTCTTTTAGGGAAATTCGATTGTGAATCACCTTTTCTTCTTTGAGCCATTGCTTGAGGAGAAATTTGTACGTTGGGGATTCAGTGATTTGATCGAAGATAGCATTAGCCTACGAAGGAGAAAGAGACTGAGAGAGAGAGAGACTCATATATGGTGGTCAATTGTGTTTGTGAGAGAAATGAAGGAGATAAAATAGTTTAGGGTTAAATAAATAAATAAAATATGCGTTTAGTGGGATTCAATTTTGTAAGGGCATTTTCGTCTTTTAATGTCTTCGATCAACTTAAAATCCCAAGTTTACCAACAACTCTAATATGTCAGTAAGATCAAGGGGTTGAAAATAGTTTTCAATAGGATATGGGTAAAAAATAATTGGAGCATAATACAAGGGATATGGATGTTAAAAATTATATATATATATATATAAAAGGACGCTTTTCCTTTTTTCTGAGTTTTTATTTTTCTTTTTAGGGTGGAGGGGGCAAGGCCGGGGTATGGAAGAGTTTATGCAGATTATTAAGAGGCACATTCATGTCAGTGGACAACTATCAATTAGTTTAATTAGTAAAGTCTAATAAGTTAGTAATTATTAGAGACCCGGCAGAAAATGAAGTTAGCTCCTATCCAAAGTGTTATACCCGTAACGTAAAATTTGTAATTCACAATCTGCACAAAATAACATGATTGGTTAAAGCCAAATCCTTGAATTCATTACATCTTGGATCCAAAAAATCCTTGAATTCATTACATCTTGGATCCAAAAAGTTACAACTGACACCAAGTACCTTACTCCAGAACCAAGAAACTAAAAACTCCTTACTTCAAGCTGTTCTTAAAGGAGGAGATACCAATATCACACCATCTCCTCTTACAAACAGAAATGGAACAGTGCGCCTTGTTGTCTGCAAGAAAGAAAATTAAGAATGAGCAGTCATTCCTCATTGGTTGGTGTGTCTGTGTGTGTCCTTTTTTGGGAGGAGGGGCGGCTGAGTAACAAGTGAAGATTCTTACATAGCAAACTATGCAACAGAGCTTCTAAGTCTATCACAATTTGTATGTCATAATGATCTAAATATAAGTTTCATAATTGTTGCACTCAACAATAGGGTTTTTTTTTTTTTTTGTGGGGGCCAGGGGAGCCCCGGAGAAAATAGAAGTATAACACAAGGAAAATGAAAGTGGTTCCTTGTTATCTTATTAAGGGATACATACCTGTTACTCTGCAGTGACCATTCAAACGAATTAGTACTAGTAACGAAATTAACATATTTTAGATTGCTGCAGGTTCCACAGACAGCAAATGTTAGTGGGGGTTCAGTACATGCCAGAAGATTCAGAACTCAAACAAACTATCAAACTGAAAGGACGCCTCGCCAGTCTCTCCTCAGTGCTATTTAAGGTCCCTTGTCCTAATGCTGGAACAAGATTTCCCCACCCTACAGTCCTATGTTACATGGGCTTGGCTAGTACGGGATACTTCTGCAAGTTCAAGAATCAGACCTGAAATTTACTGAAAATTTAGCATCTTTAGGCCTAAATTTGTGCAAGCCATGCTAAGAGACAAACATAAAACTTTTAAGGGTCAGGCTTTGTCAATTCTACAAATTGTGTTATGTAGTTTAAAATGATGAGTCAAGTGTCTGTACATGCCAGAACGTTGAGCTACAGAAACAGGAATCCAAGAAGCACAGGTGTCAAGTATCCAATAAGGAGACTCAAGATTTAAACCTCCAAAAAAAAAAAAAAACAAAGGGAAGCTCATGCAATGTAGCCACAGTAATAGGGCACATTACCGTCACACCTATGTCCATAGAACTTTTGTTATCTGCTGTAATTGAAGATGACTGAGAGGATATTTATAATTTGTCCAGAGCTTGACAAATTTGAAGTGAACTCTCATATACTTGTAAATTCAACTGAAAACAACAAGGTTAAATAATGGCATACCCGAACAATCTCTTCATATGTCTCATCATCAATTTCCACAGTCGTAACAACCTCCTCAACATCACCAAGAATCATATTCAAATGCTGATCATAAGCCTGCAAATTAACACAATGCAATATGTCATGTGTGCTGAAAAGAGAAGATCATATCGATACTATATCTTAAACCACCTAAAACCTTGGAACACCAAACTTTAAAATTTTCTCTAAATGCTTTGCTTAAACAAAACTGTTTATAGCATAAACAAAGCCCAAAATATTATATTGTCGGCTACAAATAGAGCATCATACAGCTGTACAGAAAATTTCCCATACATGATTTCAACACAAAACCTTAACCTCATTACTACAAATGAATAAAAATAATAATAAAATGCCAACACGGTATGGTACAAAGATTAGTGGGAAATAAGCCTTCATGCCCCTAGAAAAGCAGAAAACTTTCCAAGTGCTAAGAAAATTTAATTGTCTTCTACCCCATTCACCGCTACTTCCCTTCGGCATACATTACCTCATGCCATAGCCTAGTGTGAGGCTATGGAAGCAGCAGAAGAATGAAGGTGAAAAAATAAGCAGAACAAATAGCACAATTTTACACAACTTCCCCAATACCTAGTGTGGATCCATTCCTGCCTAACTAACGTTTCCAATATCACCATTAAGCTAAAATCTCATTGGTTAATATTATGGTTTCTTAAAATAAGTGTTTTTGACGTTTTGGAAGAAAATAATCGGACGAAGGGAGTAATTCTTACAAAACATAGAAGTCAAATACCATCAGGACAGAAACATCTGAGTTCCCCACACTAAGTGTAGTTCAAGCTATGAAAGCGCAACAAAATAAGTATTGTAACACCATCCACCAATCAGTACCACATAATGAATAAAAGAGGAAACACTAACGGCGATGAGTTAGCAAAATTGGTCAACAAACAAGTGTATATTAAATCCTGCTATCATACAATGCTAAAGGGGAATTACTAAGTAACTATGTCACAAAGAAAGGATAAAGAGGTACCTATTATCTACAGCCCTAACCTAAGGTCTTAAACCTCTATAAACTCCTATCAAGTGCTACCTCCTCTGTATGTCCTCTGTAAGTTGCAGATCGCCAAATCTAGATTAATAATTTCACTTCAATTCTTCTTTGACCTTCTTCCTACCATAATGTTGATCCTACCCACCTTTTCGTGAGTGCTTCTATACTCCAATCCTTGACGTGTCCTAACCACCTGAGTATTCCTTGCTGCATCTTACCCCTATAGGGGGCCACATCTATTTTCTCTCTTATCACTTCATTCTTTATCCTATCCAATGTTGTGTGCACAAATCTAATGAACTACACTGTTCTCTTCTTTCCATACATCATCTTTTGAATGTAAAGCCTCAATATTTCGTGACAAAACACAAGGCTTGTCTAACAACTATGCAATACAATCTCCCCTTTATTTTAACCGGGATCTTCTTGTTACACAAAATTGCAGACGTTCCTCACTTCTACCATCCCAACCATGTACTGTCAGTAATGCCATTATTAAATAGCCCTTTGACTCTGTGAGATAACACACAGTACCCCTTTAAATCAGCCCCTATTGGTTCTCCTGCAAATAAAAGTGCTGTCCACCATTCCCTGAACTTAACACCAACCATGTTCATGATCGGTCCTAACTCCTCAAAATCACCATTACCGCCATTTTCAATGCCTTTCACCAATGCTGTTGTCAATACCCTTTTTTTTTTTACCTCAGTTTCTCATCCTCATGAACACTCATCACAAAACGAAATAAACAAAGAAGGTAAGAGAAGGTGTTGAGTGCATTAGATGGCTACACGTCTGTGGCAGATTTGACCGCTAAAGTGAATCTCTGCATCTAGCACCAACCACTTTGAATTCCAATTCTCTGTTGCCTTATCAATGTCGGGTTTCTAGTATGTTGAATAGTTTGGTGAGGATTAGTTATGATCTCAATTGTTCACGCTAACTCGGAGTCAACTACATACATTGCAAATTATTCTAGCCAGTTCCTTTCCCATCAATTTTGAAACCCCGTGTTTTCAATTGCTACCCCCTTGTTCTTGTTGGAAGGGTGGAACTGTCTTATGAATGATGATAGTAAAGTCTACAAGATACAATGCTTCAGTAGTGCAGTAAATGAAAACCCAGTATGCAAATTTCAATCTCAAACCCAGCAATTTAGAAACCCTTTTTTCCAGCATTCACTTACAGAACAATGACGGAAATTCGTAGCAGCTTATTATCATTCACCCCAAAAAAAATTTTAAAAAAAAAAAACAACAGTAGCAAGAAACCATAATTTCATTTTCAATTGCCTTGACCTAACTAACTACGACAGGTAATTTGTTTAGTGGAAGAAATTGAGAGAAAGAGAAAGAAGAGTGAGGGTTTGAAAGAAAGGCATACGTGAAGTTTGCCCCGAAGTTCACGGTCGGAACGAAGCTTGACGTAGATACGCTCGTCGAGGCTGAGACGGATGAGATCGAGGGGCTCCTTCACTGCGCTCTCTTCTTCCGTCGCCATTTCCACACACAGGGAGAGACCAATGACGATGATGAGGATCCAAACCCAACTGCCCTAGGGTTTTTGCCTTCGGGAGGGTCTCGGAATTTCACTCCACTTGTTTTCAACTTTCAACTTTCAACTTTCAACTTTCAACTTTCAACTTCCAACTTTGAACAACCTGGACAGTTTCCCAAGTGCCGGTTCATTTCCACGTTTGTAACAACAGTTGTAATCGCCACTATCAGTTATGAATGTGAATAATCGCTTATCAATAAACGTAATCAACTTGTAAATGTTGATAATCGGTAAACGCTACTCATAAATGTTAATAAATCGTTAACCGTAATTATTGATTATATTCATAATAACTTATTTGCTGGCAAATTCTTATACCATTCAGGATTTGTGTTAAATTAAGGCTTATAACCGCTAACAACTTATAACATATTTTAACAACTCATAATAGCTCATACTCTTAGCATCTACAACAACTATAACCGCTATAACAATCAACCATTGTAACCGTTAATCATAACCTCATATAATTATAAAATTTTAGTAATATTATTAATATAGTTATTATTGTTATTATCATCGTGGTCAGTAAATTGTTATTGTAATGGTTGTCATCATTATCGCTATCGTATTGTTGTGACTAGAGCTAGCCAATGAACAGGGTATCCATTGAGCCAACAGGGCTAGGCCAAAAGAAAGGGTCAAAGCCCAAGTTTAGTAATAAAAGGATCGGGCTGATTTTGGGTCATGTGAAGATGGGCCATTTAAGGGTCGATCACGGGCCATTAATGGGTCAAAGTAAAAAGGGTCAATAATACAAAACTACTAATTAAAATAATTCCCTAAAGGCTATAATTTTTAGAAATCCTTTGTTAAATCCAAGACACTGGATTTTTCACAATCACCCTTCCATTATTAATTCTAATTATATTATTATCCTAATTTGTTAAGGTGGGAAAAAGGGGTATCTTTTCAATCCACTTTCTCTTTCCATTCTTTTTTTAAAAAAATAATAATTTTATTACTTTTGATAACTTATTTATTTGTAGATAAATTAAAAATCAATTTACATGTATTTTTAATTTGTATAGTAAATGTCATGAGAAATTAAAGCTATGTATTAATTCATTGATTGGGTTTGTTCAAAATCTCATCACTGCCAACCTGGGATTCTTTTTTTTATGATGTTCCAAAATATTTTACTTCAAAAAAAAAATGAAATTTGATTAAGGATGATTTTTTTCTTTTTAAGATTAATTATTCTACATTTTTTTCCATTGCTAGCAGTGAAAAAGAGAGCAGAACCTTATATTTTTGTATTTTTTTGTTAAGCAAGTGGGAATTTTTTTACAGTGGAAAACAGAAAAAAATAAAGGGGTTTTTTTTCTCTCAAAGAAATGACGCCAATTAGGGCTGGGCAACGGGCCGGACCGGGCCGGGCCAAGCTGACCACTTATTTAACGGGTTGGGCAATACTTTTTAATAAATGGGTTGGGTCGGGTCATTGGTCAAATGACCCGACCACCCAATACATGCTTGCGAGAGAATATGTGACGCTCGAATTAAAGGAAAGTCTAAACAAGAAATTTCGATTTATATATGCGATTTATTTTAATGGATTTTATTGAGCTAATATATTACTTAGAATGTTGAAATGAACCTTTCATAGACATCCCACAAGGACAAAATAGATAGAAGATAAGAAAATAGAGTTTGGGAGCCACTGCCACTCACCACGGGTGCCCCCACAGGCTGTGGGGTAGGCTGTGGTGGCCAGCAGCGATTTATTTAACTCAAAATACCCACCGTGGGTGCTCCCACAAGCCGTGGGGTAGGCCGTGGTGGCCACCAGAAGTTCTCACTGACCATGGGAAGACCCTTGATGACCTCTAGAGCCAACCATTGACCTCAACGGGCTGTGGGAAGGTCTGTGGAGTCTCCAAAGCAATTTTGGACCCACACAACCTGTGAGGCTTTGTCCAGTGATACTTGTAAATCTTGTATGTTGTGTCGAGAAATAAGTCTAAGATCTTAAAGTATGGCTTTGGGTCCCGTGAAGAAGTTTTTTACTGAGAAACAAAAGTTTAATATCATTTAGAGTTGCAAACTACGACATATGCTTTTTCCAGGCGATTACCAATTTGTATTAACTATGTCTATAATGGAATTTGCCATGGGTTGAAAATTAGGAACTCGTTGCCTTACCGAGTTGTTTCAAGTACGGATGTTCTTCTACTCGCTTTATGCTACCAAACCAAGCACTAATGTCAATTCATGTTTAGCTCGACCCATGGGCCGATCATGGGCAGGTTAGGGTTAGCTGGCCCATAACCCGGCCCAACCCATTTATTTTTCCTGGCCCGGCCTGACCTGTTATAGTAATGGGCCGGCCCTGACCCGCCCCATTGCCCAGCCCTAATTGTGATAATTTATTATTAATATGAAAGGAGCTTATTGATAAGTTTTTGGATAACATTTTTCTATAATGTACACAACATATATTAAAAAAATTATTATTATTATTATTATTGTTGTTGTTGTTGTTGTTGTTGTTGTACTTAAAAATTCTATAATTAGCATTATAGGACCTCATAATCGCTATAATAACTCATAACATACAACTAATCATAACAGCTCACAGGTGATAGTAGTCGAAGCAATGAGTGACTTAGTGGCCTTCACTTTATTCCCTCCTCCTCATCCCCCAAGGTTCGATTCTAGGGTGAGGGTGGCCCGCTTGCCGATGCAAAAAAATAACTCATAACAGTTAGTTTTAACAATTGAAGTAAACGGACCCCAAAAAAGTGAAGTCTAAATTGGAGGCTAATGGAGGGTTTTGTTTTTGGGTTAGAAAATGGGTAACACATTAAGTTTAGATGATATTTTTCGCAAAAGTTCTATTTAAATTATCATCAATAAGAAAAAAATCAAGTCTTCGACTGAGATTTTAGGTATCTTAAATAATAAGTTCAATTCCCTCTTCTCCATTATAATGTACTACATTTGTAGCTCATATGGGCAAAAAGGGAAAAAAAATTTCATTGCCCAAGATTTTTATTTATTATGCAACTCTTTACTTAATTTTATTTTTCATTTAAATGAAAGTTTCACATAATATTTAAAAATTTTAGTATATAGCGTGACATTTGATTTAACAATGTAAAACATATTTACAATTGGAATATAACATATGTAAAAATGGACAATTTAAATTTTGTCACTTGTTTTGTCTCAAAAACTAATCTAAAAAAATGATATGACCTTATCAACATTAGCTTTTGGTTCAAGTTACCCGACGGTACCAAAGAAGTGTTATCCTAGTGGTAAACACTCCACACTTTCATTCTCTCCATCAAGGTTTGAATCTTGGTGGAGACAATTTTCTTATTAAGTGTGCAAAAAATTGGAATGTGTTGTGAGTTTTGGCTTTGAGTTTGAACTTATATTTTTATCCTATTTTCTTGGGCCTTATTACCATTGTAAAAAAAAAATTATTACCCCAAGTGTTATTTTACTAAATAATAAAATTAGTTATATTAATCTTTTATTAGATGAGATATTAGAGGCTCCAAAAAAAAGGAAAAAAGGCGGAAACATAGGGCAAGTCAATCAATGCAAAAATGACAAATATATAAGAGAACAATACGCATTTATTGTAGTCTAACGTAATATACGCACAAGAAAAGTAGTGGAGTCGGTGCAAATAAATGTGAGGATATTCAAACTAGCAAATTACCATATGTTTTTAAATTTTCAATGACACCTTTTCTTTTGTCTTTTATTTATCATTTAATAAGCGGTGAACGAATGTCTCTTTTTTGTATATTAATCCTTTTCCTTTTCAACTATTAAGATCATATTACACATATTATTACCTAATAAACAGAAAAATATAATAAAAAATTTTTATTTTTTTAAACTGCTATCGACTTCTAGTTTTAATTACGATTAAACATGATAAAAATAAAAGCAACCAAAAAACATATATAACATCATCGTAACACGATGGTCCAAATTATAATGTAATTCAACAAACCCCTCAAAATTATCGACAATCAGTGGTATATTCAAAGCTCCAGGATTCCTGGGCATCAAGAAGCTTTGCGAAGTATAGAGGGATTTTAGTCGTATTTATATATTCCCCGTTGGCATAAATCTCATGGACCACAAATTATAAACGCCAAATTTCATGCTTCATCTCCCCAATTGCAAAGCTAGTGGGTAACAGCGCAGTTAGCACCAGATTAATTACTCATTTATACTCCTATTAGTCATAATTTAGGTTCCTTTAATTTAATTTAGTACTTTTTACTATTTTTTTAATTTATAGGTACTCATTAATTAAGTACCCTTTTTGATTATTGTGACGATTAGAATATGCTAATCGGGACCCGCCATATCCCCTCATACATTGTATCTGCAGACCTTGCCTTGCCATTGGCTTTTGTATATTTATTCCCAAATGCTTAATTGTAAATGTTCCCATATAATTGCATCATTTAGATTTCCGCCTTTCTACCAAATTCTGGACCAGTAGCAGGAGGAAGAGAGAGAAAGAGATAGAGAGAAGGACAGGGTGTGCATTTGGGAGTGTGGCTTTCGCGTGCCCTGGTATCAGAAAGTGTGGAAATATTTTGGGTAACTATAAAAGTTGCTCCTCTTGATCATTTCTTCGTTTTATGTGCCATTTTTCTGTTCTGTGATTGTTGGGTATTTGAATTTCTCTCAGTAAGTTAGCTGGTTATTGTTATTGAATTTATTTTTTGTGTGGTTATGATGTGTTATGTCTACTCAATCTCTCTTGGGTTAGTTCATAATTGGGTGTTTAATTAGCCCAGAGGCTGCTGAAAAGGTTTTAGGATTTAAAGTCAGGATCTTGAGTTCTGGGTATCTTTGCGAATTGGGGTCATTTAGAAGAAGTACTTAGTTTGGATTTTAGGGTTTAGGAAGTAAAGGTAAAGGGGATTTTTGATTGATTTTTTGGTTTGCAAGGATTGATGGAGGGCAACTTGTCATTGGGGAATATGATGCCTGGTGGTCCTGGCTATGGAGGCCTCGATTTGCAGGGGTCAATGAGGGTTAGCCACCACCAACACCCCCATAGCCTTCAGGGACAAAACCATTCTCAGGCTCGACATGAATTGATGCCCCATCCAGATATGCATGAAATTTTTCCATTGTCAATGGGACAAAATCATGAGTGTGACCGATCCCATTTGGTGGCCGATTATAACAAAACAGAAAGAGGGAAAAATTCGCCAAGTGAGGAAGATGAACATAGTTTCAATGAAGAGGGAGTGGATGGTCAAAAAGATCCTAATAAGGGGAAGAAGGCATCCATTTGGCAGCGGGTGAAATGGACTGATTCAATGGTTAGGCTTTTGATTACAGCTGTTTCTTACATTGGTGAAGATGCTGCCTCTGAGGGTGGTCCTGGGGGAGAAGAAGAAATTTGAATTTGCAGAAGAAGGGTAAGTGGAAATCGGTCTCGAAAGTAATGGCTGAGAGGGGGTTTTATGTTTCCCCCAACAGTGTGAAGATAAGTTTAATGACCTCAATAAAAGATATAAGAAGCTCAATGATATTCTGGGGAGAGGCACTTCTTGTCAAGTTGTTGAGAAACCGGCACTTCTAGATATGATGGATCATTTATCGGAGAAAACGAAAGATGAGGTCAGGAAAATTTTGAGCTCAAAGCATTTATTCTATGAAGAAATGTGTTCATATCACAACGGGAATAGGTTACATTTGCCTCATGACCCAGCATTGCAGCGGTCTTTGCAGTTGGCATTGAGAAGTAGAGATGATCAGGACAATGATTCTAGGAGGCATCTACACGATGATGGTGATGAGGAAGATCATGATGCAGAGACTGATGATCATGAAGAATTTGAAGAGAACCAAAGCTGGGGTAGGTGTGGGGTTTTGGGGGATTCAGCTAAAAGGATAAAACAAGGGCAGAGTTTTGAGGATTTTGGTTTCAGGAATCCTCCATCCACTCAGGATTCCAACAAGTGTTTTCAACTGCAGTCACATCCTGATACACATCTAGCTTTTCCTGAAGGGCAAAAAGCACCTTGGTTGCAGAAGCAATGGTTAAAGTCGCGTGCACTTCAATTAGAAGAGCAGAAGCTAAGGATTGAATTGGAAATGGTGGAGTTGGAGAAACAACAGCTCAAGTGGCAGCAATTCAGCAAGAAAAAAGACAGAGAGTTGGAAAAGATTAAGATAGAAAATGATAGAATGAAGCTAGAAAATGAGCGTATGGAACTGGAGTTAAAGCAGATGGAAATGACATTGAACTGCAGCTAGAGCCAGCATATTACTCCTTCAAGAATTTTCTATCAGCTGGATATATGATGCAGCATAAGGTTTCGTATCGCTGTATATGTAGCTGGCAAATGCTATCACACGAGAGCTACAATTAACTCGAGATGATTGGAATGCCTTCTTCAAGACTTGAGTTTTAAATGGTAGCTTTCGGAATGTGTTTCATTCTTTCCGTGTTACTTTGGCCTATGTATATTATGCTATGATTAGTATCCTTTCCCAAAATGAGATATTGGCATCTCGATCTTCTTTGGAAGATTTTATCCCATAATGATTGGTGAAGGGTGTAAATTTGAGGATGTTGCTGCTTGTTATCCATGCAGCTTTTTGCTCTGTCATTAAGGAAGTGATGTTACTTGGTTTTATTAGAACTACTGGCATGTTTGTCATTGCCTTTTTGTAGCAATTCTTAATGGAAGAGTTGTTGTTACCCAAGTTTCTCTCTATTATTTTCAAGGCATACTGCAGTAATACAATGAAACCTGTCGTTTGGTAATCTGTAATTACTGTGTGTTGATAACTTGCAGAATGTGGTTGTTCAAGTGCATGCAGTATCTAACGTTCGCAGATAAATTGCTAGTAGTTGAGAAGGTGGTTTTACTTCCTTTTTATCAGAGATCTTCTGCTCTTTTTTTTTTTTTTTTTGGAGGAGGATTTGGATTTGCAAATGTTCTTACTGTAATATGACAATGGCATTTTGCTTTTCTTTTTCTTCACTAAATTCATGGCATATTTCTTTTGGAAAGTTGAAAGAACCCCCAACCGTTTATATATCCAACTCCAACCTGCTTGCATTCTACGTTGATGTTGTGGTTTTTGGGTTGGTCAGCATGTCTCCTACTTCGAGTATGGTGGCGTGGAATCCAATGGTAATCAATGAATTCTTGTTCTATGTGTTATCTTATGTAAGCCGCCCCCTACAAACGACAACAACAATTCCTATTGTGGCTCCTGCTTGCGTCGAATCTACAAAGAGAACCCCCTCCCCCCACCCCAATAAGCTCTTGGTAATTTTTTGGGCACAATTTTGGAGACTCATTCTTTATCTGAGCCATACTCTCCTTTTGGACAAAATTTGAAGATCCTAGAATCGTGGGTGAAAAGGTTGATCACCATACTGCCTATCTTGGACAAAGGTATGTACCGAAACTCCTTTGGTTTTGTATGGTCAGTGAATCCTGGATTTTTGTCTCAGCTGCTTTGTTCGCATTGTCCTTTTAGAGGTGGCATTGGAGTATATGTTGTTTTTGACTATGTATGGTATGTATGTATTATTGTAATTTGTAATCTTCCTATTATTTATAGGAGGCCCCCTCGTCAACAGAATTTGGATTATGTGCGATTAGACACAATCCTTCCCTTTTTTGGGATTGATGAAATGGGTGAAATGAGTGAGAAGTATGAAAGGAGAAGGATTGATATTTGGCATGGAAGAAGGATGACTTATACTCTGTTTTCCCTTAAGAGAAGCATGCTATAAATACAACCCACCTTCTTGTTATGGAAATCATGATATCTTGATTTTGTCTTTTCAGTTGACCAGAGAGTGCATAATTGGGTATTAACTATAGTCATTGTTGTGCTGTTTATTTGTTTGATGAACTTAAGACAGCTTGTGCGGGTGGATATGTTACCTTTGGGAATCCTTTTGACTAGTTTTGGTAACGTCAATGAACTTAAGACCCTGGAAACAAAAGACGCTAAACATGGTAGCTTGAAGAGCAGTTTCACATGTGTTCTACCTACACAGTGCCATGTGTTCTGACGTCATAAGTTTTTGTAGGGAGTGATGTTCAGTTGCTTCAAATCAGTGTACTCATCAACAACTAACTTATGAAATACTCACACATGATCACAGCAATATGCCTCCTGTGTGTTTTTTTTCTAATACTTTGAGTTGAATATGTATCCCTCCTGCAATTGCAGTCAGATTCTAAGATTGCTACTCTCTGTGACTTTGATACATCTCTATCTGTATGTGCCAAAATGTTAATATTTATATATTTTTGTGTTTTTCTGTTGTATTTTTTGGGGCATGTACCCCGAGGGGATCCAGTCATATAAGAGTTTCTTCTACTGAGTTTGTTTCATTTCGTTGGCTTGGAGATCATTAAATTTTGGGTCGCTAAGGTTGACCCACATCAAGCTGGACCCCGAGTCGTTCTTTTTGGGCATTTTGTATTTTGGATAATTTCGAGTTTCAGCTTGTAAAACATGTGTTGACAAGCTCATGTTGCTGGGGAATTCTCTTTTTTTTTTTTTTTTTGGTGCTCTTGGTCAATTTTTACCACATCTACTCATATAGAATTGATTGACCAATCATGTTAAGGTGTGGAAAAATAGTACTTATCAAAATCAATGACATTACATACGATTGAATAGGGGATGGTGGAAATTGGTTGAAAAGGCTAAGAAGCAATTAAAATTCTGTAGGTTGCAGTTCAGTGAAGGGACAACAATATCAAAGCTAAGATGGAGTTGGACATTTGAATGGTTATTCTAATTTTGAATTTCCCATGTTCTTTACCATCTTTGCATAAATGCTTGTTTGGATTTTGCAGATTTCTTTTGATATGATTTTTCCAGAATAAAGATTTTGCATAATTTTCCTTTGCTGATGGCAATTCTAGTCTGGAAACTCATTTTTGTCTGTGTAGGGACATATTCTGGAGCTTTTATCTTGTAGTAATTATGTTACTTTGTTTTTTTCATCCCTCAGAAGTCAATCCTAAGCCCATGTAGAAGCCTATGCTTGGAGTCATCAACTCAGCCAAACATAGCCTTATTTGATGCTCGAGCCTGGTAAACTAAACAAGAACTGAAACCCAAAGCCTGAAATAAGGCGGCCTAATTTGGACATGTTGGTGATAATTTGCTTTGATTACTTTTACTTGACAAGCTTATTGGATATACTGATTGAAGACACGAGACAAATGTTGGATCCACACATTCTGACTCGATATGAACTAACCATCTGCCATGTTTAGTAGAGGGGCATGCCCCACCTCCATTAATCAGGAGGGTGAAGCTCTCTCTCTCTCTCTCTCTCTCTCTAGATCTCACAAGGGTGTTTTCTGTTTCAAATCCATGGGGAAAGGGCTTTGATGAGAGCATCTAAACATGAGGGCCATAGCCTGAGGACAAAGGGGAATAAACATCCACCTCAGATTCTGCTTTTATCAGGCATTATTATTCAGTCAGACTCAGACATGATTATTGAGACGTAGAAACTATAGTCTTCACTTTTCAACACATGCTCGGCTCGGCTTTGACCTGTCTGTTCACCAGGCCTGAATAACATTTTGTCAGTTTTCTGGCTTTCCCAGGCATATCTCTGTTTCTACTACGTTTTCTCTTTCTCTTCTCCTTGGTTGTTGTTTTCTACGTTTTCTCTTCTACGTTGTCTGTTGCAAGAAGGTCCTCGTCATGTTTGAGCTGTGTTTTGTATGAGTTCGACTTCTGGTGGTATATGAACTATAATTTCCGACCTTAATCACGGTAATAGATGAGCCTGCTAAGGTGTTGAACCTCTAAGAGTCAAACAGTAGTATCAGGCTCGAGCTCAATTTGACTCAACAATTGAGCTTGGATTCGACTTTGGCTTCAGCTGTTAGTTAGCCTGGTCAGAAAGGAAGGATAATGGATTTCGTGGGTTACGTTCAGGGCCAATGTATAGTCTTCTGAACCTTTTCATTGCCTAACTTGAGATCATTTGCAGGGAGAAGTGCCCCGTCTTCAACTTGGAGTTGGATGAGCCGATATCATCTCCTTGAAGTAAATACACAACCCAAATAAGAGCATATATATTAGAACTAGTCTAGATTACAAATACGTGTGAAAGATAAACTCATAGGGCCCCTAAGAGCATATACCCTCTCGTGTATGATAAATATTTGTGTGTTATCAGTACCCAAGGAATGATATGGTTAAAAAGGGTGTTAATTGAGTGGAAGATTAAATAACATGGAAGGAGATTATGTAACAAGGCATGACATAAGAAGCTATGATGAGTAAGCTATCTAGGCTTAAAATTTAATAGTTGTTTTGAGTTTGACATATAAAAAGAGACATGAATCTAACTCATCATAAATGACCAAGTTGATCACAAGTCTAATTACATAATAAAATCATGTTCTTATCATCTACTTTCTTCTCAGGGTGTTTTTCGTAAAAAAAAACTTAAAGCACGGAATTAATTTTATAAGTATTCGATTTGCAACAGCTTTCACATCCGGGAAGCTGATGAATTAGAAGAAATCAATTAGATTCCGAAATGAAGAAGGATCCCTCCCCATCCTATACCACTTCCACTTGCTTTTGGTTGATAGTAGCTCTTTTGTTGTCACCCCTTAAATTGAAAAGCCAAACAAAAGAAAGAGGGAAAAAGTATAGATCAAAGGGGAGGCTTATCCAGTTATGTGCCTCACATCAAAGGGAAGTGGACATGGACGTCCATACGGGTATTTAATTTACCAAAAAGGCATTACCCTCCCAATGTGGGCATAGGCCATAGACCTGTATGTAGGGCACCCCCTCCCTCCCTCCGTCTCTCTCTCTCTTAGGTAATGACAGTAGCCACCACAAGTCGCTGTTTTGTTGGGTCATTTGCAAGTGGGCCCAACCCTGCACTATTCAACTTGGGCTTTTGGGCTTAGACTGGGCCCACAACGTGACCCCTTGTTTCCGTTGGGCCCTCCCCCCTTCGGACCTTCCATACTCCACATATGTTAACTACCTAACAAAACTGCTTTTTAGCACATCATTCCATGTTCTTCCATATGCAACGACTTCTTTTTGCTTTTTTCTTTTTATATAAAAACTCAAATTTATTCTGCGTTGAAATGATAAATCAAATTCTTAATGCCAAAAACACACACATTATATATACCTTTCTAGGATATTGTGACTTAGAGCCATCATTTGAATTATTATTTGTATGGTGAAAAGATTGGTTTTGATCAAATGTATAACAGTCGCTAATGTAACGTATAACCAAAATTCATTTAGATTTTGAAAAATGATAATGATCAATTGACGTATAACTTATTTTTATTTGACACTTTTGGCAATAATAATAATATTTTGTTTTAAGTTAATATATAGAATAACTTGAATTGCAAATGCGAAAAGTTTTATTTGATTACATCTTGGATAAAAAGACATATAATATTATTAATTAGTAGACATAATATTATGAACAATCTCTTATCCTTGATTGCGTCAAATCTTCTCATATCAAATCATGGGATGGGAGGGGAATAACAGTACAAACCACCTCTTATTTCGAAAAAGACTGGTGTATCTAGGCAGTGGCCATATATATATATATTACACAACTGGATTGAAAGCCAGACAAGTTAACTGAAAATTTGATGTCATTCATGATATTCATTATTAAAAATGGGTGTTCTTCAAATGCCCAAAAAAAAAAAAAAAACAGGGACAAAAAACAGCTGGTGTAGAAAGCAACGATTAATAAGGAATTAAATGAGAGGAAGAGGAGGCCAAAAATTTATTTAAAAAATAAAATAAAAAAATAGAGGGAGGGGGTAATTTGCATTCCAACCAAGTTGTGAATATAATTAGTTGGTTGGGATCTTATCTGGCATGCGGCGAGTGATGCATGTGAACGTGCCTTCATGTAGGGGTCGACGTACACATGTACCTAATTAATTACATAATTAATTATCTTATTTAATCTTCCATTATAGTTCTCTACTTCCTTCCCTTCCTAGCTACATAGCTTCCTTAATTATATGTATTATTATCATCTTAATTCTACCTTCCCTTCCCAATTTAAATCCTATGTTAGATTCAAATTAATGTCAATTTTTCACTCTAAATTTTGTACAATTACATTTCCGTTCTTTAATTATGTTTTTACTATTACTTGAGAGTATTTATAGCTTAAATAAGATTACCTTACTTGATTCAAGAGCAGTTTCACTCTCGTTCCTCTTAAATACGATGATTTTATTTAGATTTGACACTCAAGATATTTTAGAAATGGCTCTATTGTTGAATAAAAATGGAATAGTTAAATGGGCTTAATATATTAGTAGAGTAATGATGGTGTCTACATAACTTTGGTTCCACGCATACCAAAAGGTAATTAAGAAACAGGGGCGTAGGTGCCTTAGGCTGTATATTCATTTGCACATGTCATAATACAAAAAGATGTAATTTCATATAAATGTTGAAGATCCTTCACATGGTTTTAAACAAAAGAGTGGAAGGAATTACTTGTGTTAGTACATCACAAATGTTACTTTCCTTGTCAGTGAATATATTCTTAGATCTAAAGCTTGTGTCACCATCTCTTTCCCCTTTTTTAACTCTCGGTTTGTAGAACGCATAAACATTTATATCACACAAATCAAAATGAAAGTTGATCATTTTAAGTCTATTAGTTCTAACGGTTATGCAATCTCCTATCATTTTGTCCCAAGTCATTTTTATTATGTACGTATGTATAGTTTTCATTTACCAAAAATTGTCCAGTCAAAAAGTTTAAACTTCTCTTTATTCATTACATAAATTGTTTCGCATCATTATTCTTTGAATATACTATGTGCCTTCCTCTGTGATTCGCCTAGTTACTTCGCATTCTGCCAACTCCTCTCATGCTTAATTTATGAAAAACCTCAATATATAGGGGTTATTAAGAGTCGAACCGTATATTATTCCAACAAAAGACTCAAAATAATTAAAGTTTCAAGTTCATAACAATAGAACAATAAGTATAGATTGCATTCAAGCATGTGCTCTCTTAAAATTGAAAACGCTATATTATCTAGAAATATAGTTGTTTTATCGGGGCATTTTTCACGTAGAATAATTTAATTTGTCCAATGACCAAATAACTAAGAGTCTATGAAACTTCAATTCATTTTGATGATACATCTGTCATAGCTATGTATATGTACAAAAAATAAAAAATTATAAATATTTTATATGCCAACATATAAACAGTCAAATAATAATAATCTCAAACTTTAAATAAAAAAGATTGAATATTTTTCAGCAGTCTTTTTATGTCATTTTATATTCAATCCAAAATACTAGGACAAACTCCCAAGGTCAATGTTGCCCCTCACTTGCAATGGATTTGCATAAACCCAAATTTATTGGTATCATATATATATATATATTTTTAATTTATTATAGCCTATGGGTTGGAGAAAACACTAGTTTTGATAGGCAAAAGGGCTTTGGAGGAAGAAAGAGATTAATTTTGATGTGAATAAATTTATGAAAAAAGGAAGAGGTGATGTGGTAATAATTAAGATGGTAAGTGATAAATCAATAATTCAAGCATTAATTTGATGTGGGGTTGTGTCAAGTTGGGTGGGGTTGGGGTTGGGGAAGGTTAAGTCAAATATTATAATTTTTTCTCTTGCTCGAGTATAATTTTTGTGGGTTCCATATTAACAATGAATTTTGTAGTTATTTGGCGGCTGTCATTCATAATTTGTAACTTTGGCCAACCCTTAATTACATTGCAATACATTACCTACAATGAGTATCGAGGACAGAGAAAGTGGAGGGAGAGTGATGGTAGGCCTTTAATTTGCTTAGGCAATATATATAAATTACAGGGTTAATCCACATGGGATCACACATGATTTTACTTAATATTCACATGCCCACCAAGCCCTCCATGTTATCGACTAACCCTTTTGTCTCTCCATTTCACCTTTTTTTTTCCCTTCTTAGATCGGACACCTTCCATTAGTTCCACATGCTCACACTCCAGGCTCCGTCCCGGGAGCCTGTAAGATAGAGGGTCAGAGTTAATAAGCGATTGAAAGAATGAATAAGAGTTAATAGTATATCTATGTTTGAAAGTTTAATCGGCATACGGAAGAATACTTTATATATATAAGAGCAATAAAGCAGCCTATACTTGTTTCAAATAGTACGAAAAATAAGAAAAAAAAATTACATATATATACCCTTGATTGATTCTATTTTGATTTTAGTAAATGGAGTAACTCCTTGCATCTAAAATTAGTTCGTTGAGAGAATGGAAGTAAACTATAAGAGAAATAATAACAAAAAAGTAAGGCTGCTTCTTATTCTTATTTACTCTCTAATCAATAGAATTAAGTTTACTAATAGTTTTAGAGATCATTTAGAATTTTAGGGTTCGATCTACATATTTTAATACTCAAATAAATCTTAGAGTTTTATATATACTGAGATTTATTTTTATTAAAAAATATCTAATTATAAACATATCCTTGCATAATTAATATACATAGAGTGAAAGCAACCATTGTAACATTTTTTGCAGACCCAAACCATAACAAGACATGATCTTATTCATGATGAATATAAAATTAATACACACAAATTGGGGCCTTGTAAAAATACAAAGTATGCAACCAATTATAAAAATTTTATGTAAGAATTTATTTTTTAAAAATTATAACATTCATTCAATCAAGTGAGGCAGAAAGGATACTTTTTAACATAAAATATTAAATTTGTTTATTTCATCATATGCATCTTCACATTTTTTGGATCGTACATGAAATTCTCAATTCCATTACTTATAATATTTCCTATAAAAATATATAATGAAAGTACATAAGCATTAATAATCGGTCTGCTAAATTTGTTTTAAATTTTCAATTGGAATATGAAATTTTTTTATCCTTTCTTCACTGGTGGCTAAATTATTATTTAATAATTTTTTAATGGTGTTAATGAGCTACAAACACAATACCGTGTAATTACATTGGGGAACTTACATAGATTAAAACTTGAACTAACAACTAGGTTATAAATTTATTGTCTTCTTATGTGGATCATTGTTTTATAGTTGTTTTTTGCATTGTGGATGAGAATAATAATATTAACTTAGATGATATTGGTCAAAAATAATACGACATTTTTTGTTGTTGTTGTGAACAGTATGAATTTTAACCTTTTTTAATGATATCATAACATAACCAAATTTGGGGCCTGAAACTCGCTTGAGAGTTGATGTGTGGAGTCAAAATGTTAACCTTGCATTTTTAAGTTTGATAATAAAAGCTTGCTTATGTGGCCATTTGAACCTCAAAAACTCAAGGTCAATATTTAACCCCACCGTATACATGTCAGCCTTTACTTAACACGTCAATTCTCAAATAAGTCCGAGCCCCACAAACTCAATTATATTCTAATATTTTTAAATATGATTCAAGTTCGTATTATTCACGGCAAAAACAAAGGGTCGTACTATTTTTTACCAATACTCACAAAATTCATGTTACGCCTATAAAAAAAAAAAATCCTACTTTTTTAACAACATAAAATTAATTAACCAATGATTAATTAGGCATTCCTTAAGATTTTACATTCCATAACGTAGAAAGGACAGTGGGTAAGCAGCACGCGCCTAACTAGAAAAAGAAACTTTAACCCTTTATTAAAAAAAGTTATTTTAAAAAAAATCATCTTGTGAAATTATAAATAACATATAATTAGACAGGTTTGTTAATATGCATGTAAGAACCTTACAACCAAAAAGTTAAATTAGGTTCAAAGAATAACATATAAAATTTTGTATTTTTGTTTCATTGTTTTTAGGTGGGTCATCTCTTACATATGCTTCCTTTTCTTGTGCCATCCAAGCTTCTTATGGGGCTTTCTCCTTCTCTTTTTCCTTTTTCCTTTTCTCTTATATATATATATATATAACCATAGTCTCCCCTATGAATAACCCTAACATCAACCTACTTTAATAAAGAGTTATCATCAACTATAATTACGGGCGGTCAACTCCAATTTACTGTAGATTTGGAGATTTGGAAGTGATTTTCTTATTAAGTACGATTTCATATACTTACTTTATTAACGAATGTGTCGACAATGGAATTTATGTGGTTCTACAATGGTGATCGTCCTTTCAAACGTAATATATTATGTCAGATAAACACTTGCTCCATGAAGTTAGATGTTGAAAAATATGATTGGTGGCAAGAAGAATGTTATTACAAGTTTTAAATTGGTCAATAATATATATACCGTTAAATTTTTGGAGATAAGAATTATTTTGATATTTAATATTTATTATATTGTTAAAAGAGATTCATTGTAAATGTTATATAAATTTATATTGGTTTGATGACTAGTGTAACCTCTTTTGAATTGTGCGCATTTAAGATAAATGTCCTTTCAATAATAACGCTTACGTAAATTTAAACTTATATTCTCCTCCTTATTAGGATGGAGTCTTTATCACCTTAACCAACACTTTAGTCGAAATGTTTTTTTTTGGTGATTTATTATATTATAGAGAAAACCACAAAATTATTTATGTGTTAGAACCATTGTTCTTTTGTCCTTGTCACCTTTTATCCTCGATCTCCTTGCTCGGGTGCATTAGGAGAACTAAAATCCCATCATCAAAATTCAAATGTGGGGAGGAAAGCATATTGCATGCGCCACCTTTTATGTTTTTTTTTTAATTTTTTTCCTTACGATGATTTCCTAATTATAATAACACTTGGATTTAAATGATTTGATATTTTTTTTAAAATTTTAATTTATAGATGGAGAATTTGGAATAGAAGAGCTCTACCCTTAGTAGACTTATAATAACTCGATTTCACTAAAAGGAAGATTTATAATTTTATTTCTGCCACTTGATCTCAATGAGAGAAATTTACTCCCTCCTTTGCACGACTAAAACTAACGAATAAATGTCGCACATTATTTAAGCAGACACATTGAAAATGAACAATAGTGAAGAACTTCAAATTCAGATTTTTAATTTAACAATTTTATGAACTACATTAACAAGTTGCATTCTTTATATCTCTAGCTAATTACCTTAATCAAATGGGTAAATGGGATTCAGCTGTTTAATCCGAAAGAATATTATTAAATTATTTAATAAAATATAGATCTAAATCTGCCTAATTTCGTATCAGTTTGGCTCCAACTTCCAACTGTAATATAGGCTATTTTCGGCAGGGTCCCACCAAGTTGCGAACAGTGGAGATGGGGAGTATTTGTTTCGTGAGGCACATATTTACAACCATTACTTTTTTTTTTCCATCTTTTTATTTATTTAAGATCTGAAGCCCCCTTTGGATCTCACTTTCCCTCTTTTTTTATTTTTTATTTTTTTATGGATAACAAGTGATTTTTTAAATTAAAAGTTGTGTAAGAGGAATTGACGGAATAAATCTGTAACAAGCAAGTTGCACGTTGTGACTTGAGGTTAACGTTTAATTAATATTTAATAATCCTTGGCCCTCTAATATTTTTTTTTTATTCGCTGTGTGCTTCATATGAATTTTTTTCCTCCCTGTGGTTATACTATTACTATGTTGACAAAGTCACAAATATCCAGAAAATTCTATAATACAAGATTTAAATGCTACAACTAAAATTGACTACAATAAGTCAATTAAGGTTGCACCAATGTTTAAATGCTAGAGGCATTAATAATAGGAGACATATTTTTGTATATCTTTTGTGATATAGAAAAATATCAACCATAGCCTCTTTTTGCTTCATATTCGAACTTACATACAAAACGCATATAAATATAAACATAAATAGAAACGAACATAAACAAGTATAAACAAATATAAACAAACAAAAATGAGTTGTTAAAATAAGAACCAAACAAACATAAATACATTCTATTTTTTTATATAAAGTCATTTAGTTATGGTATCGAATCATGTTTTGGTCAAATCATATTTTGGTAAAAAATTTTGTCTTTTAAAAAGAAATAGTTTCGTAAAAATTTTGATTTCGGATCCACTTTCGAGTGAACCTATTCAATCATCTAACCAAACATGAGTCGCCTAATTCACGTCAAATCCATTTTTCCGCATCTAGATCAAATTGAATTTATGGATCTCCCTGATAAAGATTATATTATTATTTAGTCTTAGATCGATGATGATATTTTAAAGCAGAAATTAGAAGATTTGTTGAAATTAGGGAAAGAAAGAAAGCAATAAGTTTATAAGGATTTGGAAAATGAAGCGACAAGTAAAGCGTAGTGGAAACTATCGAAAGTGGTGATCCCAATAGCAAGTGATCATAAGATTCCCTGCGCCATTTATTTAAATAATTCAACCAAATAATTCTTTTCTTCTGACAACAAATCGTGATTTCATTTACTTTTTTCCTAATTACTTGCTTACTGCAGCTCCTACCAAATCAACACCTTTTATTATTTAACTAAACTATTATTATGTCACAGTTAGATCTCTACTCTCATCTTCCCACTTCTAAATCTAAATATTCAACTTCCCATCAATATCTAACATTTACAAATTTCAAATATTTCCACATTACAAATATATTATATTAAAAATACACACTTTTTTTTATCCAGAAAAAGGGGGTTTTATTAATTCAAACCAAAATGGGTTTCAACATCCAAACTGACCAAATTTAGAATACAATCTGGTCCATCTCCAAGCCAAACTCTAGCATGAGAATCATAGGGTTGGAGATGTGCTAAGCTATGAGCTACTCTATTACCCTCCCTTTTAACAAAAGAAAAAGTATAGAAGCTGGAAAGATTGACAAATGTGCAGAATATCATCGATGGTCAATCCTGTACTAGAAGCCAACAAGACCTTCTTCTTTAACTTAGAGATAAGGGAAAGACAATCCCCTTCGATTTCCACACTCGGTGAATCCTCTTCTTGCCACTTCCATTAACGCATACCGACAAGCTCTTGCTTCTTCAATTTCAGGACCTAGAAAACCCATCCCCTGCTCGACACAAGCCATAACTATAGACCCCTCGATGTCGCGAACCACGGCGCCCCATCCATGCCCCCGATCGCCGAGATGAGCAGCATCAAAGTTAACCTTCATCGACCCTCGAACTTGACGGTTTCCGGACGATGGGCAGCAAACTATTCCCTAGAGATGTGTTCTCCATTATCTCACGGAATCCCTTCACCATTCCAATGGCTCTATCCGCTACTAGCTCCCACTTCACCCTCTCTCTACCATACAATGCCTTATTTCTAGCCGTCCGGATCCCCCAAACCACCGCTAGGAGCTCTTCCCACTCCCCTCCCCCAGCTACGATTTAGCTCTAAAAAAGACATCTAGAAGATTAGGACCATCAAGTAGAGGTAGAATGGTTTTGAACTTACTACAACTCCATACCAAATAAGTAGCAGGGCGGTGGAAGAGAGCATGAACATCGGTTTCTTTAACCCGACCACACAAGTTACTTTCATAGAGAAAGTCCGAATCCGAGCACCTAATCTGTGTGCCGTAGGTAAGACTCCAAGCACACCAACACCAAACAAACATCCGAATTCTCGAGGGGATCTTTAAATCCCGGATACACTTCCAATCTAATTGCCCTTCGTAACTAATGCTTGCACTTTCGAATATTTAGATGCCCGAACAAAATGGTATGCTAGCTTGGCCGTGAGCTCGCCAGATGGGGACCCAAACCAAAGTAGACGGTCAGGAGGTAGGTTAACACTTGGTGGAATCGATTTGATAATATGAGCATTAATAGGTAAAAAAAAACGGATTCCACTAACTCAACATTCCAATCTATCTTATTCAAATCAATAAGATCCCCAACTCGGAGCAAAGAAAATTGCGGATTAAAGGGAGTTATTACCTTAAAAGAATATGGACGAGGGATCCATTTAGAATCCCAAATGTTCAGCATCGACCCATCTCCAACTCTCCAAAAGCTTCGTTGTTCAATGACCCATCGAACACTCCAAAGGCTCCTCCACGTGAAGCTAGGATGATGTCCCAAGCCGGCACTCATTAATCCGCGAGTTAGGAAAATACCGAGCTTTAAGCGAGTCTCCATGCAAGCGTAGACTCATCCTGGGTTAATCTCCAAAGTTGTCGAGCCAACAGTGCAGAATTGAAAGAGTCCATATCCCCGAAGCCAAGCCCCTAGACGCCTTCGGACTACGGAGGGAGTTACTATTAAGAAGGTGGATTTTCCGAGACTCCAAGGAAGAATGTCCCCACCGAACCTAGGTTAATAACGATTGAATATTGTCACAAAGCTCCGATGGAAATTTAAAAATACTCATTGAGAAAGTAGGGATTGCTTGCGCTACGGCTTTAACTAGCACTTCCTGCCCTGCCCAAGAGAGACAATTACCCATCCAACTTGAGATCCGTTTAGTAACTCGATCTTTAATCGGTAAAAAGCTTGCTTCCGCAAAAGCCCTACCTTGGTAGGGAGGCCTAGATATTTGTCGTGGGCCAAAACCTCCCTAATATCCAGAGTGATAGTCACCGCATCCCGCCTCTCCGTAGCACACCTCTACTAAAAGAAACATTAGTCTTCGAATAATTAACTTTACGTCCGGAGGTCTGTTTCATATTTGTCCAACAAATCTTTAACTACCTCGGCTTGTGCCACTTCGCTTGCAGAAAATAATAGTATCATCTGCAAAAACAAGATGAAAGATAACAGGAGCCCCGTACGGACATTGTGACCTATTAATCTCCCTCCCGCTACCGCATTTGAAATAAGGTAAGAAAGGCCTTCGAGCACAAAACAAAAACAGATAGGGAGAAATCGGATCTCCCGGCGAGACCCCGGAAGGAACAATAAACCCCTTGGGCTCACCATTTATAATAAAAGAGAAAGTCGCAGATCGCACACAACTCATCACAATATTCACCCAACTCGACGTAAACCCCATTCCGATCATAACACCTCAAAGGAAATTCCACTCCACTCTATCATAGGCCTTTTCCATATCTAGCTTTATAGCCATGCTTCCCCAGCTCCAGAATGGAAATGCATAGAATGAAAGATTTCAAATGCTATAAGAGCATTATCTCGCAATTAAACGACCCGGAATAAAAGCACTCGATTTGGGGATATGATAGAGTGTAAAATCCCCTTTAGCCTCGTTAGTGATAACTTTCATCACCAGCTTATAGATAACATTACGTAGACTAATAGGGCAGTAAATCTCTAATGTTCGATGAGTTCCTTTTTTTAGAATCAAGGCTACATTTGTATGATTCATGCCATCGGGAAAAGGGGCACCATTTAGAATAGCAATAACCGCTTTGGTAACATCTTCCCTAACAATATCCCAATACTTATGATAAAAGAAAAGGTTGAAGCCATCGGGACCCCGAGCCTTCCCTGGTTGCATTTGATTTAATGCAGCAAAGACTTCCTCGTTAGTGTAGGGCTTAGCCAAGTGCTCATTCATTTCATGCGTCACCAAACGAGGGATTAGATTAAGAACCTCTTCCATATTAGAGTTATTGGAGGACGTGAATAACTCACCAAAGAAATTAACCACAACCGCCTCAATGTCTTCCTTTGATGTAGCAAAAGAACCATCGGGTTTAGCAAGCTCTTTAATAGCATTTGCGGACCGTCTCCTATTAGCTTGCAGATGAAACCATTTAGTATTTAGATCACCAAATTTCAAGTAATTAACCCGAGCTCTTTGCCACCACATAACCTCTTCTTTTCGTCTCCAATCTCGAATGTCTTTAAGAATAAGTTTCCACTGCAATGGGTCATCGATCCTCTTTAGCTCTTCGCTTTAACTTGGATATTGCATTGAACATTTCCAAACTCGTAGTGATTCCAAGTGTAACAGGGCATCCATGCGAGATATCAATTTTCTTCCGGCATTTAGTCACATCATCACTACTACACCGGCGATCCCATGTTTCCTTAATAATAGTACCACACCTTTCCTCATCAGCCTACATAATCTCAAACTTACACCTCCTACGTCGCCTTCTACCTCCCTCTTCCGGACGCTAACATCGAAGGCGAAAGGGGAGATAGTTAGATAGATCTTCATCTAGGTGATCAACTTGAACCTGTGGAAACAAAGCCATCCATTCCACTGTCGCACACATTCTATCCAAACGTTCTTCCATAGACTCCACCCTAACCCGACCATTCCACCAAGTAAAGTCTTTACCAAAATAACCCGAGCCTAGTAGACCACAATCAATAAAAGCTTCATTAAACTTGTCTAGAATGTGTTCATGCTTTGGGGGTCCTCGTGCTTCTCGATATTGAAGACAATCTCATTGATATCACCACCAACGAGCCAAGGAAGCGAAGATTTACTAGCAAGATCAACAATAAGGTCACAATTCAAAAGTTTATTTTGGGTTTCCGGCCATCCATATATCCTGAAAAGCGCCAAATAGGGTCATCCTCATTCCATTGGACAAGTGACATCAATATGATGGAGTGAGGACGAAAGAAAGTCAATTCCAACTCGTTCTCTCGCCACAACAAAGCAAGTCCCCCAGCCCTACCTCTAGCATCAACCATATGACCCACAAACTCCATATCATGAATACGCAACCGAGTAGACAACAAATTATTCATTTCAATAGAACGAAGTTTGGTCTCGGAGAGAAAGACCACACATGGCCTCGATTCTTCGTAGCAAGTTACGAAGATTTATAATCGCCTCCGGTTGGCCAAGTCTGCGGCGGTTAAGACAAAGGATACTCATTTTCCTTTGCGGGGCTGTCCACCAGCCTCCGCTACTTCATGTTTATGCTCGCTCCATCATCCATGCCCTTACTTTGCGTTCACCCATTTTACGACCCCTAACCTCACCGATTGTCCTTTTTGATAACTCACCTGCCCTTCCCTCATCAACAACCATACCGACAGTATCCTCCTCCCCTACCATCACTAGTACTTGTTTTCCGGAGGTCGATTTTAACCCAAAATTCAACTTAGTGGCCATTTTACTACCACTACTTCCACTCCGTAGTTCAAATATTTTTCTTTTCTCTTCCTTCCATTCCTCATCTCCACCTTGTCTCTTCCGCTTAATGGGAGAACCCCTCAATTTGGGTCCATAGGGTAAGTTTTCTTACACAACTTCCTCATCAAACAGTTCACACCCTCTCGAAAAGATACCCCAACATACCACATGCATAGCAGTAATCGGGTAATTTAACATATTTCACGCCTACCCATTTCGATTTACCATTAACATTGATTTTCACACCTCGTCGGAGCGGTTTTGTAATATTAATTTCAGCTTTCGGTTTCAAATACTTCGAAGGAACCAAGATGTCTTCCTCATCGGCACCCACAAAGCGCCCAACGTATTCCCCGTAAGTTCAAGCAAACGCAAACGTATTTTTCTTCATGGGTAAATCATATACCTTTATCCGAATTGGGTCTTTGTAAAATCCATCTCGGACGGTTGCTCATCTCCGTTCATTTGCTTCAGCATAAGTACACACCCATCGAATGCCCAAGGTCCATCATTGAGAACCGCTTCTTTATCAACATTAGAGAAGAATTGAAACACAAACAGATTCTTATCCAAATCTTTAGCTATGACTCCTTTCGGAGGACGCCATATATTCTGCATAGTATTTTTGAGTGCTTCGCATTGAAGGAATTTGGCGTATTAAGTTTGCCCACTAGACAGAGCGAGATTTGGGTATCGATCGTTTCAGCCTCGTAGTCCTCCGGATCAATGATTTCGTCTTCTTCGGTCGCTAACCGAAGACGAACCATCTCTACGTCAAGCCCTCCCACCATTGATATTGCAAGAAAAAGCCCTAACTTCCAATATGACACAGCCGCTCAACCTAAAAACCTCACACCGGGTCAAGCGAACCCTAAAAGGAGGTGAATCGGTCGATAGAAATTCCTACACGAGGAGGGCGAAAAAACTCCACACAGGTCACCAGCGAGAGACACAAAGGGTTAAACCAGGGAGGAAGACGAAGAGCCGTGGAACTCCTTGACTTTGTGTGAGTATCAGTTTAAAAAAATATACACACTTATATATATATATATATATATATATATATATATATATATATATATATAGAAAGAGAGAGAGTGTGTGTTTTATTTTAGATTATATAGATAGAGAGAGAGAGAGATAGATATTTTTGACAAACACTTTCTCTAATCAATATCTTTAATTTATTCTTAATATCGAAGGTTGAGAAATATATATATATATATGAGAGAGAGAAATTTTTATCAAATATTATTATAAATATTTGTTCATAAAAAAATAACTATTGAAAATATTATATGGTTAGCAATATTTTATGCACTTAACAAGTTTATTTGTTAAACTTTTACCAAATATTATTATAAATATTTGTTCATCAAAAAATAACTATTGAAAATATTATATGATTAGCAATATTTATGCACTTAACAAGTTTAAAATTATCATTCAAATAAAAAAAACTAATTTAAAAATAAGTCCTTGATAAAAAAAAAATTTAAAATGATTCCATTATAAATATATAACATAGATAATTTAATACTTAATTCTCCCTTTAAATATATTAGTATAATCATATTCATCTCATACTCTTTACCTATTAATTAAGCCATTATTGGAATAAAATCTATTTATGCATAAAAATTATTTATTTTACCTCAAATTCTATATTATTTTAATTAGAAGGTATTATATCTTTTAACACTACTTAAATTATGATCTTTTCTTTTTTTACATGTTTCATTCTCATGCCATGACAACAACCTACAATATTCAAGTGGGTATAAAATTTCTCATCAACTTGATTATGCTATTGTATATTATTTCATCAATATATTTGGATATTTAATTTTTTTATATGTAAAGATTTTGAATTAAAATTTTTTTATTTCCTTTTTTTGGTTTTTCTGTGAGAATTTCCAACTTTTGATATACTTTTATATTCTAAAAACATAATATTCCTTATATTTCTCTCCAAACAAGTCAATGGATATAAAAATAAAATTGTTAATGGGACATTATTATATAATCTTTAGTTCATAGTTTAAATTTATTAATGTGTGTCTTTTTTTTGTTTGACCGAGGGTATAATCCGTTTCGGGCCACAAATTTTTATCAATGCATGATTATATTACTGTAGTGTTTATTAATGATTTAATTACCAATAAAAAAATAAGTGTTCAAACTTTGTTGGAGATTTTAGTTTATTGAATTTTATGATTGTTGAATTATATGTACTCCTTAATGTTTTTTCCCGACAATGTTGGAAAACTACATTCATTTGAATTAGACTACCAAGGTATAATAATTATATATGTATAAAAACTTTAATGAAAATGTACTCCTTATATGTTCCTATAAATTGTATGCCTATAAATTATATAATTTTAAATGGATTATTTTCATGGTAAATATCTATTTGTCTTATTGGGTGGGTAAAAGTGAAGTTTTATGCATTAGTAATGGTATTATAATGATATATGCAAGTCTATTATTGATAATTTATACTCTATGTACAAGCATTTTAATGATGCTTATCAAACTCTCAATCCGAATGTAATGATCCTACGATTCTACGATTCATTGGAATCTTATGATCCTAATTTAATTCGAAAAATTTATGGTAGAATTGTAAAATGATTTTATGATTCTGCGATTTAAATGAATTTAATTCCACGATTTTAAATAAAATTCATAAAGTATCCATAGATAATTATATTCGAGAATTCATTACAATAGTATACTTTTATATCAAAATCTTGGATAAAGTATATACGATTCTAATTATAATCATCCCTCTCCCCCAGTAGAATATAGATTCTAACAAGAATATCAATTCTAACAACCTTGATTAATAGGTTATGATATATATACAGTTAGATGATTAGAGTTTTGGTTTATGTATACTAGCTAAGACCCGCGCGTTGCGGCGGATTAAATTTTAAACAAAATAATGCATTGAAACAATTTTTAAATATTCATTATTAGAACCCAATTCACAAAAAACAAAATGATGCATTGAAACTATTGAAGGAAAGCCCTAGCTAAGACCCACGCTTTGCTGCGGAATTAATTTTTGAATGATTATATGATATTTGGAAAGTATTGTTAAATAATTATTTAATACATATAATATTTAAATCAAAATGTATTACAACTCCAATTAAATAAGAAGATGTAAAATAAAGAAAATCCAACGGTGAAATTACAACTTGGTAACCATGACTAAAAAAACATACAATAAAATAGTAAGAGTCGTTTATACATGAATATCTAAACACTTATCGCTATCTATCCATAAGCTAGAGAACAACCAAATTCATCATACAGAGGATCCCAAAAAAGAAAAAGAGAGGAGGGATCTAAATCTAAATATAAAAAACAAGTAAATAACAAAATAGTCATTATACATGCAGTTAGGAACTCAAATAAAAGAAAAGTATGTTAAGAGAAGGGGGAAAATGACTTAACACCAGATAAAATCATAATATAAATAATCTAATTGTTTTACATCTCCCTCAAAAAGATGGAAAAACAACACATAGAAAGCTGATGAGGCAAGAAAAACATAGAATAGATTAGTATAACAATTATAGGAATGGTTGTAGTTCTAGCCTATTGGAAGCCTTCAAACTGTAAGTGTCCAAGTAAACAAAACATGTCAAAGATTCAATAAAGTCATAAATCCTCATACAAAACCACTTCGAACACATGAACAATCTAATATGATTATTACTAACCTAGCCATTACAATCTTTAATTCAATGACCCACCTAGCAAAAATAAGAATTTACCAAACTATTACAATCTTTAATTCAATAACATAGCTAATAGAAAAAAAACACCTAACTATTACATATATTTAATTCAAATGACTGAATATTATATTAACCTTTCAAAAATGTCATCCGTAAAGAAAGTAATAACGGTATCATTACAAAAATTATTTTATATCATGTTACGCAAAGTAGTCTTCATATACTTCATCACGGAGAAGACTCTTTCAACGAATTACAATCTGAAAAATTTTCATTTTCTCTTCTTTCTCTCTAACTTAAGAAGACATAATCATGGATTACAATCTTAATCATTACATTCCTTCTAAAAGCAATAATAAGCTATTAAAATTTAGAGCTACTCAATTAGAGATAAGAAGAGTGCATAACTCCCATAATTTCTATTCCTCAATATCCAACATCTCAAGTTGTGTCACATTTAGACATAAACTCTCAAATTTATACATTAAACTCCTATCTCCAGATTAAATTAAAGAACGTTCCTCTTTTCTTATCTTCTTTGAATAAAAAAGCAGAAAATTGAAGTAGCTAGTCGAAGAACCTTCTACATTATAATTCATAACAAAAAAGTGAATATTTTTTCTCTCCAAAAAATGTTGAATATCTTACCAATTATTGAAAAGCTGAAATTCCTAACAACTACTCTTTAGTTTGTGAATGATGTAATGAAAACTGCTATTTGTGGTCATGGATTGCATAAAATCGTTCAGAGATTTGCATACACTTGTCCACTTAATTGAATTATCACCGTAACGGTAGGGATAATTATTTATATATTGTCAAAAATTGTCAGGTTGGAGCTCGTTTTGGGTTATATTCTATCAATTACTTCATCCAAAGTCCAAATTAAAATTAAAAATAAAATTGATTCAAACATCAAGACCCTAACCATTGCTTAAAGAAGAGGAAGAAAAGTAATTTAAATACCTCTCGGTGGGTGGCAGCCCGTGGCCTTTCTCCTCTATCGGCGGTTGACGACAGGCAGTGGGCACCGGGAGGCGGTGGTCAAGGGACAACAGGTCGAGAGAGGCAGAGAGTGTTGGAAAGAGCAGTAGAGGGAGAGGGGGAATTTACTGTAAGGGTTTTAGTGGAATTGAGAACAGAGCGAGAGAGGGGAGAGACAGAGTCTAAGGTAGGGCTGTTGATTTGAGGAGAGAGAGACTCATGCTACATAGGCTACGTGCGACTCCCTCCACCGCTTTTCAACTCCTCTTCCGTCGACGCCGATGGGCTTCCGCCACCGTTGCCGCTTCTCAATCTCCCTCTCGCCGGAAGTTAGACTCCGCCGCTCCCTCCGCCGTTGAGGCTCTGGGTTGCTGTCGGGCAAACCCGACTCCGGCCAATTTCATTTCTACTCGGACGACGATTAAGATGAAGATGGAAGCATTTCCGACGGGTCCCTACACCATGTCTCCCCTCTCCATGAGCCTCGTGATGATGTACCCGAATCCGAATGGGCTCAACTTGTGCCTCGGGTGGAGGAGAGAGAATAGGAAGAGGTAGTTATATGCATATGAATTACATAAAGCAGCATGTGACCCCTCCTCTCTCCTACCATCAAAAGCTATTGAGTTTAGAGACTATTCAATTTGGGGAACCTTCATCATCTTCTTATAATTGTCCTGCATTCCCGCTCATCAATTTTATGCCTAAGAAAAATAATCCCTCCTCATACTATGATTTGGTGGAAATGATAGGAAACGGGTTTATGAAATTATGCAAGACAGAGTGAGTTGAAGAGTATTGAAGAAGAGGAAGTAAAATTACAGAGACCGATTCATCGGCAAGAGAGAGAGAAGGGGAAGTAATTTTATTGAGAGAGAGAGAGACGGTTAAGTGAAGAGAGAAAGAAAGAGATTAGTCAACCAAAAATTGACAGTCAAGATTAATTCTTAAATTTAATCAAAGGTTGGAAATTACTTTCATCCCTACAATTAAGGGGAGAGAAGTAAACCCAACTTTGCTTTTATATATTAATAGATAAGCATTTTAATACGTTATGATATATATAGTTAGGTGATTAGATTTTTCCTCAAGATTATTTTTACATTATTGGACATTTTTTATAAAAAATATTATACATTCCATTATGAGTTATTAGGGATAAATAGTAATAGGTTTTACATGATATTTTTTATTAATTTATTCATAAGTAGGATTTCTGATTTTTTTGTTTTTGGAATTTATTCTTTTAAGGTTATGATATATATACAGTTAGATGATTAGATTTTTGGTTTGTGTATATAAGCATTTTAATACGTTATGATATATATAGTTAGATGATTAGATTTTTCCTAAAGATTATTTTTACATTATTGGACATTTTTTTATATAAAATATTATACATTCCATTATGAGTTATTAGGGATAAATAGTAATAGGGCTCAGATGATATTTTTTATTAATTTATTCATAAGTAGGATTTTTGATTTTTTGTTTTCAAAATTTATTCTTTTAAAATTTTATTACAAAAATTTTTTATGTCAGTTAGAATTTATTTTATATATAACAATTATAATTGAAATTTTTTCTATTAAATGGAAAAAATTTCTCTTTAATATTTGTAATATTAACATATTTTATTTTTTAGCGCGGGCAAAAACTAGTATATGTAAGCAGATATGTACTTGATGAGTAGAATAATATTTGAATGAGATTTTTAAAAAAAAACAAATAGAACAATATTAGTACTAAACTCCTGTAACATAATGTAATTATAGATAATATTGTAAATATCTTCTAAGATATTTATTTTTTTATCATAGTTAGGTAAAGTTTAAAAAGAGGTACAAAAAACACATTTACCAAATACAACATCCCTTCAACTAAAATAAAAAAAAATCAATCTAAAATATGTTAAATTACAGAATCTCATGTCATATTCTTATTTTATGTACTTAAAGTTGAGCCTCACATCATCATCATGTGAGTAGTTTCTTCCTAAGAAAAACAGCTGCTGATTATGTGTATAATATATATTACCGTAATAAATTTTAAAAGCCACGCCATTTATTTCTTATTAATTTTGGGGAAATTGGATTTTAAATCCTTAACATTGGGCAAAGTTTATCATAATTTTTTTAATTATCATTCTACACTGCAGCATCTCTAATTTAAATACTAATATTTTTTAATGTCCTTTACTTATTAAAAAAGATTGGTTATCGATATCCTAAAACTGGAATCAAATTAAGTTATGCTTTGAATGAATTTATCTTAGGCCTTGTTCGACAACGACGTTTGAAGTAGCTTTTAGCGTTTTGACCAAGTCAAAACACTAATTAACCAAATATTAGCGTTCGGTAAGGTAGTGTTTTAACTAGCGTTTGCAGTAACTTTTAGCGTTTCAAGTAGTGTTTCGAAAAGCTAAGAATATTAGCTTTTCACATTTGAAAGTAGCGTTTCATATTTTTTGACAAAAAAACCCTTCATTCATTTATATTTGACAAATTATTTATATCCTTTTACGTCAATTTACAATAATCAGCCTAACTCAACCGCTAAATTTACCGAACACATTTATTCAACCGCTTAATTGAACAGACTATCCGCTAACAGCTAAAATCTAACAGACTATCGACTATCTAAACGATTATCGACTACACAAACAAACTATCCGCTACTCAAACAACTCAATTTGCCGAACATGGCCTTATTAGTTTTGGTGGGAGGATGAGTGCTGTCCTTGGCAGTGATTAGGTAAAATTTCTCAAACTTAGATAATTTTTACAATTTTAAAACTAGACATAAATTACCTAAAAAATTAAAAGAAACTTATCACATTTCTCAAATTTTAAAAATTTAGACATCTTTACATAAAAATTTTAAATTCAATGTGCCACTACAATTAAGCTTAAAAGCTATAGTTTCTTGTAAAATTTTAGATGTGTTAATATAAAATTCTTAATTAAAGCCCGTTTTATTATGAAGTCTTTAGTTAAAGCCATTTTGTTAATAAGTAATGGAGAGTGTTTCATCCCACACAAAAAAAAAAAAAAAAAAATTATGAGAGAGGGTTTCTGCTTTATCGATTATACTATGGGTGCGGGTTTATAAATTCAAATTAATATAAATGATATTTTATTTTACTTTTTTCAAAAGCGATCTCCTATTTTCACGGTCTCTTTTCAAAAAAAAAAAAAGGATCTTCTCTCTTAAATTTTACAATATCATTAAATCTCTACATCCGAATTCATAGCATAAGTTTTGACTTAAGCCTCCATTAACCCTTCTGCTTTTCATATATACCTTCAATAAATATGCCCCTATAATAGATGGGGCCATATTAAAACAATCAAATTATATTATCTTTCTTTTTTTTAAAAAAAAATCATGACTAAATGTTCTCTCTTCCAACTTTTTTTTTTTCATTGGAACCCTTGCATCTCTTTCCTTTCTGAGCAACCTTTTCCACGTTCCCTATTTTGGTAAGTTAATTGCCAAACTGTTTAGAGTTACAGGTTGACCAACATGCCTTCAAATTCCCATGTCTTTTTTTATTTTTTATTTTTTTACAAAAGAATAAATAATATAATATACAACAAATTTTAAGTATCTCTCCTTATAAAAGTTCTGTCTAAATTATCATTTGTTAAAATATCAAAAGAAAGGGGAACGAACAACATGTCTAAATAATTGGGGTTGTAACATAATGAATCAGTCTGTCGCGTAGTTGATTTCTCTAAAATGTGTGATCCTAAAACAAGTAAACTTGCTCATAAGGAGGATGACATCTTTAATTATAAAATCGACTTACCACGGTGGATTAAACTTCCCTTTTATCCCATCAATAATAATTTTATTACCACATCCTATGTATAACTTTTGATGACCTGCTTTAAGTGATTCTTGCAACCCAAATATTAGGGTACTAGTTTCAGCAATCAATATTTGTAGCTTTAACCATGTATCCACCTAAAATTTTTGATAACTTTTGACTTCTCTAGAAATGTGTGATTCAAAAAGAAGTAAAATTGCTTGATAACTTTAACGACGTATCTTAGTTAAAATTCTTTAATTTTAGACAAATAACTTTCAAAAAACAGAAAAACAGTTTCAATATTAGCAAGAGATGAACAGAATATTGTTTAACACAACTATATCATCAACGTCATGTAAAGGGAGAAAAAAATGAAAAATGCTTCCAATATATATATATAACCATTATTACTTGTTCACACAACTAAAAGAGTCGCAAGAATACCCTTCAAATACTTAAAAAGAAAAAAAAATTTATAATCTCTAACAATTAAAAAATGTAAAGAAAATCGGGTTGTAAATTGAGTTGCCAACTTCGACCTTTTGTTTCATCTTTTATGTCGTGACTTTCTATTCTTTGTACCTCGTTACTCTCCATCCTCATAAAAAATAATTTAGATAAAATCCTTACGAGTAAAACTAACTATTAGTTGTATCATACCTCTTATGCTTTTTTAAAAAATTTAAAACGGCAGAAAGAATTATGAGAATTAATGTAAAAAGTGAAAGCACCGACGACCCTTAAATAACAGCCTTCTTAGCTTTAGGGCAGGGAGGGTACTTTCACATCTGGGTGAAGAAAAAGAGGTGCCCCATATATAAGGCTAGACCTAGATCATATATATATATATATATATATATATATATATATATATATATATATATAAAACAGAAAAAAAAAAAATTGGGGGACAAGAAGAAATGATGATGTTAGAATTCCATGAAAATAGCTTTTAGCCATGTTATGTGTCACTGCTAAGCTAAGATAAAAATATTAAACCCCATATTAATTAATGAATAAATAATAAAATAATTATGAGAATTATTGAGTATAGAGCATATATTATATTATATAAATATATAGAGGTATTAAATTATGGATCTCATTGCTCTGGCTTGTTGAATTAATTAATTATTATAAGGTAGGGTTGCAAACTAACTGAATTGGTCACACTATTTACATCAATAACATATCTTCATCCTCTTTTTTCAACTAATGAAATGGAACCCCACCTCTATTTTCTTATCTTCTTGGGCCCCAATTTCTCTCCACCTTCTCTACCTCTAACAATTCCTTCCATTTCAAAAAAAAAAAAAAATATTCAATTTATCACCTACCATTTTTGTTTTCCATGCATTTTGTCAAAAAATATTATCTCTTTTAAGTTTCAAACTATAAAAAACGAATTAATAGAACATATGCATGTACGAACTAATTACTTTCATATTGTACTGCATCTATAGAGATAAATATTTTTAATTTTTGATGTTTTATATAACGGTTAATAATATGAGGTATATATTTTCGCTATGACATCTTATGGTAATATTATATTAATAAATGTTGAAACTCCCACTATATATAGTAACAACATTGGGTCCCTCTTATTCTTCTTTTTTATTTTTTCATTTTGCTTATTTTTTCTTTGTTTATATATTTGCTTTGCTTTAAAAAGTGGAATGTGATTTCATGCTTTGGATGGCCTAATTAACAGCTATATATGAATATGATCCCTTTTATTTTACATGTATTTTGTAGCCAATCATCCACTATTGAAAAATGGTATTTTCCTACAAAATACTTACTCTCCGAAGTTGAATTAAAAGCCAATTTTTGTTTAATTTTCATCAGATTTGTTAGATTCACATTTTTATTTATCAATTACTAGTTTCAGTAAATATTTTTTCAGTAAATATTTTCACTTACCTCGAGGGAATAACTTTAAATTTTACCAAAATGTTCTTTACAAAAGACTTTTTTTGTGAATTAGGGGTTTAAAATTATTTGATACAGAGGTAAATAATATATAATTTAAAAAGTTTAAGAATATTAGAATATTTGGGCTATAATGTGATATAATTTTTGTAATTCTTTATGAATTAGTTAAAAATGTTGGAATGTTGTTTGAAATTAGTTTGTTTTGGATGGTAATGTACTTAGTTGTCAAATCAGGTTAAACTTATAAGGTTTATATTTTATAAGTCATACATTATGCCTACGACGATTCATTGTTTTCCTATAATATCTAAAGTGAGTAGACTGTCTAACAAGTGTGACCAATTCTTAGATTGAAATTATAGACATATGGTATCAAAGTGGACTTGAAATTACATAGTGTTGGACCGACTCTATATCTCGCAGAGAGAAAGATACTAGTTATTATTGATCATAATCGGTGTCCAACTGGTAGCTCGAATGATAATCCAAGTCCTAAACAGGGTGTTGGTTCTTAAGTGAGACTTTAACATCCCCTGTCCTACATCATAATATCTGCGAAATATGACATGATTTATAAAAGGTATAGGCCTACTATAACAAGAATATGTTTTTCCTTTTCAGAGTTAAGTGAGGATAATAAATTGTTAATGGTTAGCCTTTAGGCCGAAAGCCCGAAGATTATTATTGGCTAGTAACCATTCTAACAACCTAACCCTTTTACAAATGGCATCAAGGTAGGCTTAGGATCAACCAGTTGAAAACCCGCTGTATACCTGAACACGAAGAGGAAACTATCGATTATTGATCATTAGCAAAGCTACTATAACTACTAACTCGAGTGATGATCCAGGATTAGATAAATACACCAGTTCTTTATGTGGATGAGAAGGTAACATCCCCTCTCTCACATTAAAAATGTTTGTAAGTGAGATACTAGGCATACTATAACAACAAAAACTTTTCTTTTTAAATTTAAGTGGGGACAACAAGCTATTAAGGGGTAATCCTTAGACTAAAAATCTAAAGACTAATATGTTAACCAATAACTATTCTAACAGTCTAATTTATCAAATCCGATATTATAATAAAATGATCCGATATGTCTAACTTGAAAACATTTTATTCAAATTTTAAACATTATCCGATTTATTATTCGACCTTTGGGTAACTCAAATCTAAATTATTTGGCAACAGTAATCCGTAGCGGAGCGTGGCAACGATCCTAATTAGTTCCAAAAGTAGTCGAAGAGGGCCCACATCCCCATGTAAAAGAAAAGGGAAGTAGTTGCATACTTCACCGTTGAATGCATGAGAGCTTGCGTGGCAGCAAGAGCACCATAGTCTTTATTACTCAGCATGGTTGAAAATTTAGAAAAATCATCCAAAAAAAAAAAAAACTAAAATTAGTTATCCGCCACCACCAAGGGTATTATGGGTATTAAATATCAAATTTAAAAATAAAAACCCTCCAGGCATTTTATAATAAGAAAATAGATGATCATTGATCACCTGATTCCAGTATAATAAAGAGCCTTCAATGATTAAGGTCAATGGTTCCATGGTAGGGGCATTTTTAAATATAATTAAAATAAGCCAACTAATTTATTTTTTCAAATCTGCGGTCTCAGCTTGACATTGAACACCAAAATTGAAAATATTCCAACTTATATTCAAATTTAAATTACACTTAAACATATTTGTTTTACTGATTCCTTATTATATTCTTTAAGATTAAATTTTATAAACCGAAAAAATTCTACCCTAAAATAACTTTACCTTTTAATACCGTAGTTTACTTTGACTCCGGCTTATAAAAAAATACAACTAAGTAATTCAGCTTTTAATTATTTTTTTTTAGAAATGGCTTTTAACTAATTTTAATTGGAGAGAACTACTCATTGTATTCATATATAATTGCTTAGTAACTCCTGTAATTTAAAAGTTTTTGTGTAGAAAATTTTGATTAATTAAGTTTTGGTGTATAAATCAAGGTTAGTCACCAGGACATTTTGACACCTTATGTTAACAATGATCATCTTCATCGTGCAAGTAAATAGATGTGAAAATGAGCCTATCATCTCTCATTTTTTTCTTTTTTGGGATCGGGGATAGGAAATGGGGCAGATTATCTCACGAGAACTAATGAGTTAATAAGTTTGATATAAATTTTAAAAAGTTAAAGTCTAAAAAAGTCCGAGTTTTGATTTTGAGAAATAAACTATCAAAGTATACCTTAGAAGAGGTTCGACTTGAAGGACTCGACTCATAATAAAATGTTGTATATATAATATTAAAAAATTAAAATATAATAGCTATAAATTGATTTTATCTACCATCTTATTCAAATTTTTTGATTCTACATTTGATTTATCTCCAAAAAAATTCTCTGTCCATCACTCATGCAAAACTCATATTGCCTATGGTAGTGTTGCTGGTCATAATATTTTTAAATTTCTCCCACCTACCTCTATAATATTCCATCAATTCTTGTGCTCATTATACAATCTAATATTGTTGTCGTAAGATGATTTATATGGACATTTTTACGATCAAAAAGTTAAAATTCATCTAATCTTAGTCTATTCCATCTCCACAATAAATTTATATTCAATTATGTTTTGTTTCATATCAATCATAAGAATTATTATATGAAAAAATGTAACTTTAATTTCTTTCGAGAGCTAATGAACTCGGAATAAACTTAAACTCGAAATTAAAATTTTAAATTAAATCTAAAGTGATGGTAAATTTGGAATAGACTTCATTCATATGAAGGCTATACATAAAAACAAAAGAACTTGCGATAATTTGATAAAGTCTACGCGCCAGCAATGTTGTTATTAATTCCTTTGATAAAGCCTATCTATCGCGATTAAAAAATATTATGCAAGGAAAACATAAGAAATTAAAATATTTAACCACCAAAGTATTTTCAAAAAGATAAAGATAAGCACTACTAATATACTTTGCTAAAATTTACTGGAAATTAAAAATTAAAAATTAAAATTGGTGATGAGAAAAACATTATTATTTTATTGCTTCTTCTACCTTTGCCTCCATTTCATTCCCATCTCAAAAGTGGGCCCACTTGGGAAGGTGACTTTTTACTACCTCATCTCATGATCAAAGAGTGGAGAGCAGGGAGAGAGAAAAATTAAAATAAAATTGACTGAAGATTCCATTATTCCCCACAGCTAAAAAAAAGAGCAAGAAACTCCCTCCTATTTTAATTTTTTTCTTTAATTTAATTTTATAAAAACTAAAAAAGAAAATATATAGACAGCCAGATCCCCACACCAAATTAAAATTGATAAAATTCAGACAACCCCATCTTTATAAAACCCTTGATTTCACCATCCACCCCCCTTCCCCCTCCCTGTTGCCAGTTAAGTTTATATTTATTTTTATTTTCTGGGGAGAGAAAGAGAAGGCTGTAATTGAGCTAAGCTAACCCCAGCAGCTGCTGCCAAAATAATCTCTCTTTCTCTCTCCCTCTCTCCCTCTCTTTCCTTCTCACACTTTCTCTCTCTTCTCCCTTTCAATTTCACACCCTTTTGTACATAGAGAGAGAGACCCACATGCTGGGCGCCTCAGGCTTGGGCGGAGCCTCCGGCGATTGCGGAGGCGGGGGCGTTGGCGAGGTCGTGATGGCATCGAGTGGCGGCAGCGGAGACGAGAAAGGAGGGCCGAGCAGCGGCGGAGGCGGTGGAGAATTGTATGAGGGTGACCGGAGCTCCGCCGGCAACCGGTGGCCCCGGCAGGAGACCATCGCTTTGCTGAAGATAAGGTCTGACATGGACGCCGCTTTCCGAGATTCCTCCCTTAAGGGCCCCTTGTGGGAGGAAGTGTCCAGGTCTGTGTCTGTGTCTTTACCTCTTTAGATTACATTCATTCCAACTTGCTCAATTATTTTTCATCAAATTATTATCATCATCCCAATTGGCTCTACCCACTTGAGATTTGATGTTCTTTTTGAATCAAGATTTTTTTTTTTTTATATGTATATATGTGGGTTTAAGTAGTCCAAGCTATACAAAGTACAATTCAGCTCCTCATTTCAGCACATATTCTGATTCCTTCACTCTCTTGAATTTCAAGTTTCCAATTCTGGAGAGAGATTGTTGGGCTTTGGTAAATTAAATCTGACCTGGGTTTTCCAAATATCTGAAATGGGTTTTATATTTTATGTGATTGGGATCTGGGAGATTTAATTATTTTTGGTAAATTTGTACTGGTCTTTTTTGGGTTGTTATGGGATGAGTGAGTTTAATTGGGATGTATATATGGTGTTGATTAAAATCAGGAAAATGGCGGAGCTTGGGTATCATCGAAGCGCCAAGAAATGCAAGGAGAAATTCGAGAATGTGTACAAATATCACAAGCGGACCAAAGAAGGCCGAGTTGCTAAAGCTGACGGTAAGACTTATCGGTTTTTTGATCAATTAGAAGCCTTTGATCAGCAGCACCACCACCCGCATTCCACTTACTCATCCCTTCCTCCGCCCCATCCTCAGCCGTCCGAGGAGGGCGAGGAGGCCGTTCCGGTGACAATGGTAATGCCAGCTTCAGCAATCCATCATCATGTCACTGTTACATCAAGTAGCACTAGTCCACACCCTATAAACATAATCCACCAGCAACAAATGAATAGTAACCCCAACCCCAACCCCAACCCCATCCACCATCAAATACCCCAACCGCAGCCGCAAATGCCGGCAATGCCGATGCCATCCTCGTCAAGGTCGGCATCAGCCACCCCCTCCTCGTCCTCGCTGTCAGCCTCGTCGGATGAGGAGGTGGCGGGAAGCAGGAAGAGGAAACGGAAGTGGAAGGACTATTTTGAAAAGATGGCCAAAGAAGTGATCAACAAGCAGGAGGAGCTCCAGAGAAAGTTCATGGAAGCGGTCGAGAAGCGGGAGCACGAACGCATGGCTAGGGAGGAGGCTTGGAAGATGCAAGAGCTGGCTAGGTTGAAAAGAGAGCACGAGACTCTAGTCCAAGAAAGATCCATGGCTGCCGCCAAAGATGCCGCCTTGATCTCCTTCTTACAGAAGATCTCCGAGCAACGGAATATTCCTTTGCCTTTGCCCCTCCAATCTCAACCCCAACAACCGCCACAACCACAAGTTCAGGTCCTGAAACCACCTCCACATTCATCTCAACAACAGCAGCAACAACAACAACAACAACAAGCACCAATAGTGGTACACCATCAGCAGCAGCAGCAACAACAACAACAACTGCAACAACAACAACAGCAGCAGCAACAACAGGTGGCATTGGCGGTGCCACCAAAGACAAACGGGGACCACCATCAGGCGGAGCTTTATCTTTCATCAGGAGGAGGGGCCTCGTCTCGGTGGCCGAAGGCGGAGGTTCAGGCGTTGATTAACCTGCGAACGAGCATGGACTCCAAGTACCAGGAAAACGGCCCCAAGGGGCCGCTATGGGAAGGAGATATCGGCGGCGATGAAGAAGCTGGGGTACAACAGAAGCTCGAAAAGGTGCAAGGAGAAGTGGGAGAACATCAACAAGTACTTCAAGAAAGTCAAGGAGAGCAACAAGAAACGGCGGGAGGATTCCAAGACGTGCCCGTACTTCGACCAGCTCGACGCCTTATACCGAGAGAAGAACAGACACGACAACACCGCCGTAGCCACAGCCACTTCCACCACCGCTGCTTACGGCGGTGGGCAGATGAAGCAGAACCCGGAAATGGGGCAAATCCAGGGTCAACTAGAGAGCGAGGATCAGGAAGAGAGCGAAGATGAGGACGAAGAGGAGGAGGAGGAGGAAGAAGAAGAGGGAAGTGGGTATGAGATTGTGGCTAATAATGCAGCGACTGGGGAAGGGGAGGCAGTGCTGGTGCGACCACCACCGCCACAACGACAGCGACAGCAGAGTGAGGAAAGAGAGGAGGAGGAGGAGGAGAGAGAAAAGCAGCAGCAACTTGTTGTTGATGTTGTTGTTAGGCAAAATGAGGCAAAAAATGAAAAAAAGAAAAAGGCTTAAATTTGGGTTAATTTGGGCTGGGCCTTGGATCAAGAGAACAAATGGGTGTCAGAGAGAGAAATAGTGATATTGATGGATGGATCATCATGTGTTTCCGGGTGGGTCAGAGTCAGTCAGTCAGAGTCAGACAGAGAGAGAGACGCCAGAGATGGTCGGGCATTGGGTTAGATTCCGTTTCAGTATTCTGTACGCATACACACAACTTTCCTTTTTTTTTTTTTTTTTAGTTTCTGTATTTTGTTTCTTTTTTTTTTTTTGGGTAATTTGGACAATTATTTATTGTTTTGCTGAGTAAATAAATTATGGAGAGGAGGAGGAAAATAGAGGGAGAGGGGGAAAGGGAGAGCAAAAATGGGGTATAAGTGGGTTCACATGAATTCATGAATAAAAAGACTTATCATAAAGTATTCCATGTGATCTATTCTCGTCTTTTAATTCCCCCTTTATTTTTATCTTCTACTGCTTTGTTTTTTATATTTTATTTATATTTCATCATTTAAATTTCTTAACTTTTATTACTTTTATATTTAGTCATGCAATAATTTCCTAATCACTCGAAATTTGTACATTTACTAATTACGTACTTTGTTAATCTAGGCGGATTTTGAATTATAGATATCCAATACACTCTCGAAAACTGAAAGTAAGGTGATTGTAGTAAGGTGATCATGGAACTTAATTAGTGTTTAAGATACAAGATAAAGCATAGATCTAATAGGTTAGGACTTAGGATACTAGAACTAAGCTTACATGTAGATATTGAGTCCATGTTAAGTCAATCAATCTACTAGTTAGAGTGACTCTTTATAATATATACGATAACAAATAATGTAAACAAAAAGCCAAACTCCAGAGCACTGAGGATAACTTATAGAAGTAAATGTTAGTGCATAATAAAAGATCAAATAAGTAGCTCGGTTTTGTTGTGCTAGTTGAAATCTTATGTACAGAAAACACAATTAATTTAAAACTAGATATAATTGTTCAATTTGAAAATGGTGACAATGAAATTGTTATAACGTTACTCAATGTACTATCACGAACAATATAACGAAGGTAGGAATTCCGTTATTTATATGCTACTAATTAAGATGATATGTATGCTTATATCATTCTAAATATATTTTAAAAACACCCACATACAAAAGTATACCAAGCTAATGATTACAAATATAAATGGTATTTAAAATGCTATTAATCTTTCTAAACAACAAAGTTTAAATTAAGTGTAGCTTTTAGAGTGAGTCATATTCTATTTTTTTAAATTTTTTAGTGTTGGTAAAATATTTTCCCAAATCAACTTGTATAATAATAATAATAATAATAATAATAATAATAATAATAAAACTTAATTAAATGAGCAATGTGTATCTACAGGTATCAATCTGAGTAAAAAAAAAAGGAGAGGGAATAATATGGGAAGGAAGATGAGAGAGAGAGAGAGAGAGAGAGAGAGGTGTTTTATTATTATGAGCTGACTTTGGCGTGAGCCAGGGGGTGAGGGTGAGTTTACAGTTGATGGGTGCTTGGAATTTCGGGCCCGGTGATATTTATAGGTGCGTGTGCGGGTGGTACAAAATTCTGAACGTCTACATCACCATTTTGACATTAGTCTTTCTCCCTCCCTCTCTCTCTGTCTCTCTCCTGCTTGCTCACAAACAACCTTTCGCATTCTTTCTACATGTGGGATGTTTGCATGTCTCCTCTCCTCTATATACAATATGCCTACCCATTTACTTTTTCATTTTTATCTCTTCCTCTTCTCTCTCTCTCTCTCCCCCTAACTTATTCTGCATATCCATGCATCAAACCTTATATTCTTATTTATCTCATCTATTATCTGTTTTTTTTATGTTTAATATGGTAAGTTTGGTCATTCACTGAACTTCCAAAATCAAATGGGCCGACCAAATGGAGAGGTGTGTGATCGGACCTGAAGGCCTATTGCTACCCAACACGCATTACCTCCACAAAGGAAATCAGAACGTCTCTTATATGTTACTACTATAAGACTATGATTGCCCATTTGCAATTGAAGATTCATGGCCATGCAACTTTGTTTAAATTTGCTTACAAAACATCTGACTCCCTTTATCCATCGTAACAATAGGATAGGATTCGGGAAAGGGAATGGTAATGGTAATGGTAATGGTAATACACAGTAAGAGTACCAAATTAAATTGTCTCCTAAAGACTTGCAACTTTCATTGCATGATACAAACCCTATTTACCTGAAAGGAAGCCTATTTTTTTCTTTTTTTAACCTGCAAATCTAGTCTCACCGCAATTGATACGTAAAAATAACATTATCAAAGTGTTTAGACTCTTTTTAAGACAAAATCTCATCGTGATCTACAGTATTTCCTTCCCTTTTACAATGACTAGCCAATTTTTTTACCTTTTAGCTCTTTTCTATGTCGTTTAGTTAGTTAACTTATTCATATTGTTCCTCTAATTTATAACTTTTAAAAGTGAACCACTGTGATTAAGAGGCATATACCCTAAAAAAATGATTTTAAAAAGAAATAGGCATGGAAAAATCTGGGATTGTCTTACTTAGCAGAGTCTTCGCATGTTTTGGACCGGCCCATTTGGGCCTAGGAGGGTAAGATGAGGTCCAAAGTTGGTTTCTCCTCAGAAGAGCAATCCAAATGAGTTCATCATCCCATATTTTATTTGTTTGGGTTTACGGATGGGTAAGTTGGGCCTAATTTTTGGGCCCGTAAGGATCAAACTCGAGAGGCCACGGAAGGCGTGATGTGTAGGTGCCAACTGAGCTAAAAGCTCTCCAGCCCCGTAATTGCTTACATATTGAATGAATTTCTTCCAAACATTAATATCTCAAATCCAAACATAAAACAACTTCCTATTTACAAAAGAAATACCTCAACTATTGTAATTGATAAGTCATTAGAAATTGTTATTAAAGGTATGAGTTTCAAGTCAAGATTTTTTTTTTTTTTTTTTTGCAATGGTAAGCGGGCCTCCTCTACGGGATGTAAACCTAGTAGGCTTGCGAGTAAGGGGTAGGGGGTGCACAATTACTAGACTAGGGCGCCTAATGAATGTCTCACCCTATCATCATATTCATAAGGAGTTTGCCAAGAATTCACAACTTTTCTGAAGGAAATTATGGCCACCAAGATTCTAGCCTAGAGGGAGTTTGAATTCAATATATGCCAGCCTTTGTATCTTTTTATGCACTAGAACAATAAAAGAGAGAGAGAGAGAGAGAAAATGATTTCTTTCTTTTTAATGAAAAATAATGGAGAATTCATATGTTAATAAAAAAAAAAATATGATATTTATATTGAAAAACCTGTAATATGTAAATTTGAAACATTGAAATAAAATAAATCCCCAGAGAAAACATTGAATAAAATCTATAAAGGCTAATGGTAAATGCATCACCAAATAGCTCCAAACTATTATATCTAATCACAAATTATTAGTCCTCAATATTTTTTTTAATGTCGAAGAGTTATAATATAATGTCATAAAATAATTATCAATTTGCAATAGTTTATAGTTGAAAAGAAGGTTGTCATGAGAGAGCCATAGAGATATCATCAACTTCTACTTTTACTCATTCTCCAATCAAAACAAGTTGAGTATGAAAATCAATATAGATTTACCACATGAAAGAAAATCAAACTTAACACTGATAAAACTTACATATACAAAAAAAAAAAAAAAAAAGTCACATAACAAGCAAGAAAAATTAAACTTTTAATATGTAAAAAGTTAACTCATAATTATTTTCAACTTTATTGAGCAATTAATATTCCTGAGATTATATAAAACAATAAATTTAAATTTAAATTTAGAGGGATTAAGTTCTGTACTATGCCTTAAAAAAATCTCATAATTTCCCCAACCTCATGCTACACTAGTTGATTTATTTTTTATAACACAAAAAAAATAAAAAGGGGGAGAAGAAAAGGCATGAGAGTTGTTAGAAGGTGGGAAAGAAATGTGATGAAGAGAATCTTAGAAGGCATTCATGCATGGAGTGGCATGCTTTACACCATCACCCTCACGTGAAGGTTAAAAACGAAATAAATAAATCTTCTTCATAATATAACACTCATATAAATTAACAATTTAATCTACTACTCCTAAGCCAATCATATAAGTATGTTGTTTCTTTTTTTAATTTTATTTTAAAAAATTTCTTCTTTTTTTTTTTTTTTGTGGGTCAGGCATTTTGTGGACTTTCCTAAGCCAATAAAAAAGTCAACTTAAATACTTAATTCACGCCATGCAATATGTAGCTCTTGAGAGGTAGCAATGGGTAGGTCAAAATTTGGTGAGGCTGTTGTTTGTGTTAAGTCCAATCTTGACCCCACGTACCTTACAAACTTGCTCTAGTGGATTCAGCTTGTATTAGCTTCATCATGTTTGCCACATTTTACCCCCTTTTTCTTTGCCAAACAAGATCGCTGGTATCGATCAACACATCCTGTCATAAATTGTCATTATCGTTCTCCTGGGACTTTATTCCCATTCATCTTGCATTAAAATCCTCCTATTCTGCACTAATTCATGCTATTTGAGAGGAGTTGTGTTGGCGGAAAGCATACAAGTCTTTGAAGGTTTGGCTAGATGCATGATATCGATCACTTTATGTTAAAATCAACTCAGTATTACTTCATATATTGGGGAGGTTAAGCCTCACCCAAACTAGGAGGCAAGAGCTCCTATATGAGAAAGTACACGACTTATTGATATATTGGCTTTGAGAAGAGAAAATTGACTCAAAGACAACCATAGTAAAAGATATTAGCAATGTGAGATTTATTTGGACATAATAACTAACTAATAAGCCACCATAAGTGAAACGTTCATGTTGAAATAGTGACTAATGGCGTTATTTTTGTTGCATTTATGATCAACTAGAATAGCAGTGAGACAAGTAGAACTAAGATTGACATAACACTAACGAGGAGAGAATAATTCTAACTATTTACGTATTATCTATCAATGATCTATTCTTTTTCTAACCGTTAACTGCTATTGATCGCTAAATATTTATATTAAATATTAAAACGAACTTACCTTAAAATAAAAAATGATATATTGTTAAATCAATCGAGGAGACCGCTTGAACGTGGACACTACACTCGTTGACTTTCATTGTGCATGGCCCTAGTCCTCGTCCTGTATTACATCGATCTGGCTTCTGTTGTCCTTGTAAAACATGTGTACTCAATGCACTAATCTTATGGCGTGAAAGTAGCATACCAGCTACCAACTCTCCCTCTCTCTCTCGTCACAGCGCTAGCAACTTCATTCAAAATTGAGATTGGACTATGAATATCACTTATTTTGGACTATAAATATCACTTTAAGAGAAAATGAATTCGCATTTGTGGTTATATACGGGAATTGGAAGCGCTGACTGAAACTGGTAGCACGTGTACTGTTCTAAATGCTTCGATTAGGATTTTCCAATCATTCAATCCACTGCAGTTTTCGAGGTACAATGATACATCTCCGAAAATTGGGACCGGGTCTACTTGTGCCAAACTATTGATCATAGTACAATGTCCTTAAGGGCTTAAGTCAAGAATTCGATCTTAATGTTGAAACCATGAATATGATCATAGACAAGTGATGTCCGTCCTATAGTACAATTACTTCTCATACTGGCTTTTATCATATCAATGGAACACATGTAATTGTTTTTCAGTGCATTTATCCAACATACTTATTGATTTGGGTTAAGTTTGCTAGTCATTCTGAATTTTATTTTTCATTTCGGAAACACAAACATCTCAAGTCTTAGAGTTTTAGTCAAATTTAATTGTATTTTTTTATAGAGTTAGACTTCATAAGTAGGTTATTCTTGTTCTAATATGAAGTGGGTCAATTTTATTAGATCCAAGATTTTTGATCTATTTGTATTAAAATTGGTTACTTCGGATTATATTTGACTTCAAATCAATTAGTTCAATAAACTCACTTCAAATACAAACAATTTCGAAAAAAAAGAGCTCAGACAATTTATTTTTGGGGTCCAAGTTCCAACCGAATTAGTATGAACATCCACATTCATACAAATAGTAGGGATAGAGTTCATCTTCCAAAAAACAGATTAGGGATTCAACCCGCACCCCTTGTAAGGATTTCCTCACTCATTTTTCCTTTTGCAAGTCAACTACTTACCCGTAAAAAGTATGAGTAGTTCATACTTCCAATATGAATCCACGTATCAATTTAGGTATAATAAACACAACAGAAAACTGAGATAGAGATCATCCCAAAACAAACTTAAATTTTTAATTCATACAAGGTTTGAATACGCTAAATAAATATACAACATATGATATATATCTGATAAATTTATCTATATTTAAATCAGTCAAATTTATGTGAAAATCCTTCTCCATTTAGCGCTGACATCCATCCTCCCCCTACCCAAGAAGTAAAGTATAGCAGCCTCAAATTAGCAGATGGGACATGAATCATGGACTATGTACGAGTCATAGGAAATCTAAAAAAGCAAAGGAGGGACATAATTGGTATTCGTAAAAAGAAAGTCCTGAGGCCATCATCATGACAGCGTGCAAATTCACTCGTAATTTTTCCTCACCCTACGTGATCCCACCTTCCTATTTTACTATTATAAATAAAAAAATATAATCTGCTTTCTCTGTGCACCCAAAAAAAAAAAAAAAAAAATTCTCCCTCTTGCAATTCTCCATAGTCTCTGTTGACCCCAAAAAAAAAAAAATCTCCACACTCTCTATTGCGGATCACATTAGGACAATACTAAGATGTCGACGTGGGTCCTACTAGTGTAATTGTAAAATTTTAAGTTACAGTATTTTTAAAAAATTAGTTTTTTAATATCGTTTAATTTAGCCGGTAAATTTTTAGTTCTTATTAAATTATTGATTTAATTTACCTAAATCAGTCTCAATACTGCTATTTACACTAAAAATATATATAACTTTGAATTCCGCCCATATATTTTAAATAATATTTGTATTATTTATGTATTCAAAAAAGATATGAACATAAAACTATTTAAACTCGTTAAATCTTATAAATAGTTAACTTTAAATCTAATATTTCATAATTTTTTTAAGATTAAAAAAATAAAGCTTGTCTTGTTTTTATTTTAAATTAACCCCATATGATATGGTGTTCATTTCTTTTAGGATAATAAAATCTAACTATAGAAAAGAAAGAATTCTTTTGCTAGTATTGATGGGTTATTTTCGCTAGATTTTTTTAATTTGTTTATCGTGACTTGTCATGAAATTATTTGATTATTACTTGCATTTTAAAAGTGATATACAGTTTTTAATATTCATTAAATCAATCTGATATTTATAAAAGAGAGTAATTTTTACAAACAATTATACATACGAAATATATTTATGCATTCTATCATTGATATTAAATAATCATTATACTTTGAGAATTTTTTGATTTTTTAAAAATGATATATATGTGCCACCTTAGATAATTTAAAAATAAGATAATAAAATAAAAAATTCAGAAGAAGACATTGGTAATAAAAATATATTTCTTTTCTTTTTAAATAGTTAATGATAAGGTAATCAAATGGTTGTGTTGTGTGAGACGTATGGATGCAAGAGACGAAGACTTAAACAGTGGACACCTCTTTGCACACAGCATGAGCTACTGGATTCCTTCTTGAAACGTTTCACACTCTTTTTCCCTCCTATTTTTCCTTCTATATTTCCTATTTCCCTTTTTTTTTTATTTATGGAATTCTCTATTCCTAATTGTTTTGCTACCAAAGTTTTTCCCAGCCCACGGCTATTTGGCTCAAGCCGACTCTAGGGATATAGTTTCTCGCCAAATAATGAACTCAAGTCAACTTTCGATAAGCATCCTAAACAAAAGTCTCGAATCGAGTGCCCTTTAAATTTTATAAAATATTTATATTTATTAACTAATTATTTATTTTTTGTTCAAATCTCCTATTAATCATCTACAAACATTCAAATATATCGGATCGGATACTCGTCTACAACTGGTAAGTTATAGGTCTCAAGGACAGATTTAAATATTTTCAAATAACTACCGACGGGTTTGGACAACAAATTAGTTTAGCGGCAAAAATGACTACGAAGATCAAAATATTACACCTAAGTTTGTATTTTAATAAAAAAACTCTAATTTTTGAGTATTTTACGGATATCAAAATATTAGAACGGATTTGAATATTTTCAAATAACTAAGGATAGATTTGAGTATTTTACAAAATTTAAGGGTACTTTAATCCAAAAACTCTAATTTTTTTCTTCCCTTTGCAAACGAAAAGAAGACAAAACAAATGTGAAAAATAATATTACAATGCACCTAAGTTTGTATAGTTGTATTAGGTTATTTTTATTGGTTACAATGCTGATGTTGAGAACAAACTATTGCACCACTTACCTAATATTTATGACAAGACTAAAAATCCAATAGATCAATTGATTATGATAGGAACACCTTATGACTTTTTATTTTTTAAAATCATTTCAATTCATTTAGATGTGGATATCACAAACTCTTTTTTTTTTTTCTCTACTTACTTAAAAATACATCTATAAAAAGACAAGTAGTATTGTGCTAGTTTTAAAATGTTTTTTTTTTCCATTGCTTTTTAAATTTATCCACGTGTCTAACTCAATCTTCCACTTATAATATCGCCAATTCTATTTTATAGCTTGCCCAAATTCATTTCTCTAGTTTCTGTTTCAACTCTTCTTAGATTTACTTTCACGTTGAATTTTTTTTTTTAAAACTTTTCTCAATAACCTTCTGCTTTAGGTTATTTATTGTATATATTTATTGTATGAGAGTAAACATTTGGCATATAGCATTATTGATTTATAAGCTAATTATTTATGATAAATTTTTATTAATTGATGATGAATTTTTGGAGAAAACTAAGCTATAAATGCTAGTGCAAGTTTATATAACAGATGAATTGAAGCATATACTGAGAAGAATGATAAATATTTTCATAAGTAGGATCAATATTGATAAGTATAGACATATTTTTAAAATTCATCAGTAATGTTTTAAAATTTATCGCTATTGTTATAAAATTTATTAGTTTATTATAAAGTTCATTTGTAAAATATTCAATATACTTGTTTTTTTATTTATATTTTTTTTTGCATAAATAAATAAAAATACTTGTAAGAATTAGAGAATCTTGATAATCTTGGATTCAGGGTAAATCACCGATGAATTTTATAGAAAATGTACAACTAAGTAGCTAAATTTTAATTAATTATTTTACTATAAAAAGTAAATATAAAATAAAAAATTATTAACATTGTTGTAAAATTATCAAAATACAAAAATATCATTTTATTAAAACATTCATCAATGTAAAAAAATTCATCATTTTATCAAAAAAAAAAATCATCTCTAAAGCTTCTTTAGGACATAGGATATAGTTTTTCGTATGAGAGCCTTCGATTTTATTCTCTCCTCAGTGAGACCTAAGAAGAAAAAAATATGTATAACTAGGCCTGTTTATTTATGTAAATAAATATAAATTTCTTATTTTTGTTTGAAGTAGATGAGATACAAAAGGTGGTAGAATAGAAAGAAGGAATGAAAAAGGGATCTTTAAGTATTAAACCAATAATTATAAGACTAAATGGTTGCCTTGTAAAGCTCTGGCTACGGCTGGCCGGCTCGACCGGCACCGGCTAAGCAAGCAATGAACAAGTTGCAGCAACGGCCACGTAACGGAAAAGTCAACTACTATCAAGTAGGCGACGCCGAGCTTTTTTCCTGCAGCCTAGGTTTGAGAAGAAGAAGAAGATACATAGATAAAGACACGATGATGGAGGGAGTGGGTATTTATTAGTAGACTATGCCATTGCTATTGCTTTTATTATCATTAATTAATTAATTAATTATTAACCCATTATTAATTAATTACTTTATCAGAAAATAACCCATCATTATTAACGTTAAAAAAATCATCCAATTGCCCCTCCTTTTTAGTATATTGTTTGCCCGTGAGTTGGATTGTTCACACTTTTCTAGAGAGAGAGAAAGAGGGTGTGTGTGTCTCGGTCTCCTCTGTGTGCGTGGTGAGGAGAGAGAGAGAGAGAGTGCTGAAGAGGGAAAGGTCAGAGGTGAAAACCGTGTGGTTAAGCGAAGGATCTGAAATCTCAAGATCAGAGAACAAGAAGAAGAAGAAGAAGAATTTGTTTGAGTTCTTGGCCGACGGTGAGCCTTTGAACTTCTGAGTTTTGGAAGCCCAATTATGTGTAGATCTGTTTGATTTGCTTTTCTGGTTTTGTGGGTCATTTTCTTTTCTGGGTCTAATTCGTTTTTCATTTAAATGCTTCCATTTTCAGTTTAATCTTCTTGCTTCTTCTCTCCGCTTCTCTCTCCTCAGTCCTCTCTCTGTCTTTGGTCGCTCTCGATCTTTCTCCCTCACTCCTTGTAAGTTTTTTCTTTTTTTTTTTATAGCTTTTTTCTCTTCTTTATTTTGCAGGTGGAATTTGTTTGATCTCTACTTTTCTTTTTCCCCTAAAAAGAAAATTATTGCCTTTTCTGTGGGTTTCTGGAATAAACTTCCTAATTTTGTTTTCAGAGGCAGTTTTTCATATTTTGTTTTCCACAATTTGGCAGGTTTTCAGCTTAAAGTTTGAATTGAGGGTTGTTCTGAGAAATTTTCATAATTTCAACCAGGGGAAACTCTATGTCAGGTGCTCTATGTACTGGTTAGTCTCTTTCTCTCTCTCCTCACCCCCTCCTTTCCCCTCTCCCCTTTTGAATTCTCTTGTCGATTAGAGTTTTGAACCACTGAGTTTTTTGGGGGGTGGGGTTTGATTCTTGCCCTCATTATATGCTCTATTCAGTTCCATCTGCAATTGAGTGGCCTTTGAATTTCTGGGTTTGTCCCTGGTTGCTAATTTTGCTGACAAAATAGGTGAAAGAGCTTCTTAGGGTTATTGGTTTTAATTTGCTTCTCGTGTAGTAGTTCTTGTGATTACCTTGCAAATTTTTGTCATTTTGATTTAATTGGTGTAAATCGCGACTGTGAGATTTAGGTGGCAAGGTTTTTGCCAAAAATTTTAAAAAAAAATTCTCCTTAAATTAACCTGTTTAGAAGTGGGGGATGTGTGTTTCTATCTTCCTGTTTGTCCACTTGAGGGTTTTCTTTTTCTGCAGAATCTGCTTTTCTTGCTTTCCTGGTTGTACTTGTTCCTGCCTGTCCTGTTTCCTAAGCTTTGAATATTTGGTGTGCTTATTTTCAGCTGTATAATGTGGAGCTAGTGCTGATTTGTGGTGAAAGCATAAATTTCTGATAGAGCACATGTCGTTCCAAGTATAGTCCGAGATGTCAGGGATAGTTTTGGGAGCTTGTCAAGGCGGAGCTTTGAAGTGAGGCTCCCAGGTCATCTTCGAGGGAAATCACAGGGTTCAGTGCACGAGTTGCATGACCCGCCTGTTGTAATTCAGACGAGCAAATGGGCTAGCCTTCCACCTGAGTTACTACGTGATGTGATAAAGAGATTGGAGGCTAGTGAAAGTACATGGCCAGCTAGAAAGCATGTTGTTGCTTGTGCTGCTGTCTGCAGGTCATGGAGGGATATGTGTAAAGAAATCGTCAAGTGCCCGGAGGTTTCCGGAAAGCTTACCTTCCCGGTCTCCTTGAAGCAGGTGGGGATATCATACGTTCTGAACTTGTAGTGGAGCACTGGAAATGATTTATCAATCTTGTTGTTTGTTGCAAAGCTTCTTGACACACTGTATTTATCTCTGCAGCCTGGACCAAGGGATGGAACTATTCAGTGCTTTATTAAGAGGGATAAATCCAACTTAACCTACCATCTTTTCCTTTGTCTTAGCCCAGGTAAGCTTATTATTAACACTATTCTCCAAGTTTCGTGTGCCAGTTTTTTGATGAGGATGAAACATGATATGACTGTGAAGATGCTTTTTGTTCTTTCTTTTTTTGTTATTTTCTTTTGATTAGTTTTCTGCCTCTTGGTTGGAGGATTGCCTGTTGAATCCTTGTTTTTATGTGTGTCAATTTGTGTTGCTTTTGACGCCTTCCAATTCACCTTCTACCATCCCGTCTTTGTCTTTGTGCTGTTTGTCTGATTGCTATGTAGCTCGTAATCTACAACTTTAAACTGAAGATTTGGACACTCTAATTTGGCCTGGCATCAAATGACTGCTTCATTTGATGACCTCAGTTCTGTAAAGCGAAGATGATTGGCTAGTAGACCTTAATCCAATATCGCCACTGAAAACCGTGCTACTTACTCTTGAATTTTTGTGAAGCTCCTGTGTTGGATTACTTGGATACTCAAAACTCTGACGTAAATGTGGACGGTCAATACTTGATTTTGGATCAAAAACCTTCAACGTTCTCATAAGATGGACAACTTTGACCCTTGTACACGTACCATATTCGACCTTTGTTGCCTAGTTTCCTTTTACTAAAAGAGAGCAAGCTTGAAATTTGTACATGGTTATGGTCAAGTTCCAAATTCGTATTTGCATGACTGTGGGTTGTGCTGTTTTAATTCCAATCTAGGATGATGCTTACATATTCCATTTGGTTAGTGGCACTTACAGCCTCGAATGACTGTCGATATATATATATATATATGTTTCTGATCTTGGAGAACTTTGATGGTTGTCCCTCCTTGCAGGGTGCTGGGCCAAGCTCTATTTGTTTTTTTTTTTCATGATTAAGAGTATTTTCATTTTTTGAAAACAAGGAATAGTAGTTGTTGAAATACGGTTGTTTCATTTCTCCTTGGAATGAAATCACCACACCCCCTAAAAAAATCTTTTCAACGTGAATATCTAATTGTTATTAGTCCATTTTGATAAATTTTCTCCTCTTCTTGCAGCTTTACTTGTTGAAAATGGAAAATTCCTTCTTTCAGCTAAGCGAACCAGGCGAACCACTTGTACAGAATATGTCATTAGCATGGATGCAGACAATATATCAAGATCAAGTAGCACCTACATTGGCAAATTAAGGTGGGGGTCTGTCGGGATTAGTTGTTTTCCATCCTCTTTGAGCTATAATGTTATGTTCTCCTCACCTAACTTAAAAATGTTGAGGAAATTTCCCTAACAAGAAACAAAGCATAATTTCCCCCATTATCCCTACAAGTTTAGCTTGCTTATTTGGCTTAGTGGATTACTTTGATGGCTTATAAGTTGATCTAATATGTCCATTCATCCGCCCAATCCATGTTTCAGGTCAAATTTCCTGGGCACCAAATTTATCATCTACGACACCCAGCCACCCTACAACAGCACTCAATCATCTCCTCCAGGACGTACTAGCAAGAGATTTTACTCCAAGAAAGTCTCCCCGAGGCCTACGGGTAGCTACAATATTGCTCAGGTGGCATACGAGCTGAACGTTCTGGGCACAAGGGGCCCGCGCAGGATGCACTGCATAATGCACTCGATCCCCGCCTCCTCCCTTGAGCCCGGTGGCAGTGTCCCTGGTCAACCTGAGCTTGTTCCCCGCTGTCTCGAGGACTCATTCCGAAGTACATCATTCTCCAAATCAATAATCGACCATTCTGCCGAGTTCAGCAGCGCCCGGTTTTCGGACATTGTTGGGCCTCGGGATGATGAAGATCTAGAGGGCAAGGAGAGGCCCTTGGTTCTTCGAAATAAGGCCCCAAGGTGGCATGAGCAGCTGCAATGCTGGTGTTTGAATTTTCGGGGTAGGGTAACCGTGGCTTCAGTCAAGAATTTCCAGCTAATCGCGGCAACACAACCCCAACCCCAACCCCCTTCAGGAGCGGGGGGCCGACACAAGCGCCAGGCTCGTCCCAGCCCGCTCCATCATCAGACCACGATAAGATCATCCTGCAATTCGGGAAGGTTGGCAAGGACATGTTCACCATGGATTACCGGTACCCTCTCTCTGCATTCCAGGCTTTTGCCATCTGCTTAAGCAGCTTTGACACAAAATTGGCTTGTGAATAGTAGGAAATCAGGTCAGGTGGGAGTGAAAATGAAAACAGAAGAAAGAAAAGATGCCGATTCAAGAGCATTTACTAGATTGAACATAATAATGGTTACTTTCGTCGTTAGGGTTGATTAGGGTGTGTGTTGCAATGCCAGTCATTGCATAACCTTCAACCGACTGAGTGCCCAGGAGGAGTTCTGAGCAGTCTCAAGGACAGAATTTTCCATTTTATGTTAATCTTTCTCTATGTTATTTTTGCCGCCCCCCTTTCCTTAATGAATGGTATATGTTCCCCTGTTGGACATTGTTGTAACAAGTAGTCCCAAGGAGGACCTAAGACAAGACATTTGCTACTAATTTGTAGGCCTTTTAGCATGCATTTTACTGAACATTCTTAACAATACTTTCTTGAGTTTTACCATATGGTAGTTTACTTTTGTGCGTTACTTAGTTTTGGGTTAATATTTACTTACATATTGAGTAGAACCAAACCCGAATGAGATATAATATTAATGGTCAATACTGAAATCATAGGTACATTAGGTTTCAGATTTGATTCCTCCACTTTATTATATTGTAGTTGTATTGCACTATCCTTTATAGTTCATTTAAATCAAAGAAAAAGAAAAAAAAAAAAAACCATGTGAGTTTTGCTTTAAAAACATTCAACATAACTAATGAGCTTTTAATTAGGCAAGTTACATAAGCTCATTTGAAGGACCATTAGAATATATATTAAGGAAATTTAACATTTTTAATCAATAGTGAAGCATTTATGAAATGATTTTAACTATGAATATGCTGTTTTTAATTCCTAAAAGAGATGTTATGATATTTGCAATTGGCATACAAAAAATGAAAAATCAAAGAAAAAAATTTATTGTGATCAACTTGAGTAATTTAAACCTGAAATCTTGCACCCAAAAAAATATTTAAATCTAACATCTATGGTTGGATAATTAAAAATAATTGCTTTATTACTTTAAAATGCATATAACAAGTGTAAACGGTGCTTCAACTTACAAAAATTATTGTAAAATTGAAATTTTTGGTTTTGGCTTGATATAAAAATTCTAATTTTATATTATACTTTAATTTTTGTGCCTTTCTTTACAAACAAATAGAGAAAATATAAGTGATTAAATTGTTTGTCGTTTGACATGTGTGTGGATCAATCAATTTTCTCAAGTGAAAATAAAATAATTAAAATGTTTACGTGGTCAGAAATATAATAATATTAATATGTGATGTGTATGAAAGCTCATTCTCCTGCAATTAAGTAGGTGGTTGGTTATTTTTTATTTTTATTGATGGTAAAATTAGGTGGGAGCGGGAGGGTTGTTGATTTAGTCTGCTATTTTTCTTGTGTTTTTTTTGTGACATATGGATGTAATTTGTCGCAATTTTAAAAAAGTTGGGGTCATTCTACTTTTTTATTGACCGACATGTTGTATTTTGGTTTTTTTTTTGTATAATTTAAAGATTAATTAATCTGTAATTAGTGAGTCACAAATGACGTGATTAAGAGGATAATTAAGCAGACAAAATCTCACTAAGTTGGTTCAATGACGTGATAACATTTTGGTGATTTATTGGCTTGTTTTGTTTGTCACTAACAATTTTGCCTATTGTTGTCCACGTGCTCGTACTACATTGGTGGTTGTTATAAAGTTATTTATGTGGTGGAAACTATGGTTTAGGTTCTTTGTCACTAATAATTTTTTTTATATGAGAATAAGTCAGTTCAAATGTTTCAACATTTTAAGTAATCTAACCTTTGAAAAAGAAAAATGAGCGGTTTTATTAGCATTATGAGATAGACCCATTTACAAAGCATTCAAACAAATCAAAACGTTTTAAACAATCCGACCTTCATCACGACAACGTTCCCAAACTTGTTGATTTTTGCGAATGATCTCTTGCTCTCGATCTTTGAATTCTATAATGGTCTCGCTAGTCAACAAATCATGGCATGGCCTTCCCATTTTCAATAATTGGCTACAACATTTTGGTGTGACCATAAGACCATTCTCAAACATGTAATAGTAGATCTCATCTGGACAAACATCTGTTAAATGATATCCACATTTTTCAATTGTCAAAACGGTTTCAGATTGAGAAGTAGCACCTGGTCGAGCCAGTCCGAGGGTGAATAACAACGTTGTAATAGTCATACTTAGGAAAATAATTAACTTAGTATCCATACGGCTAATGGAAAGGATTGATGACCTTTTTTTTTTTTTGGGATAGATGATGCTACTATCACTCTTATTTATAGCTAAGAATAACGCATGGAATTAATACATATATACATACGTTAACTTATAATTATTTCATTGTACATGCAACCGTAAGAATAATATGGATTGATTAATCACAATAATTTAAGTTTTTTTTAAAAAATAGATTATTTATTTATTTTATTAATAGATTCAGATTAACGTATGATATTGAATGCTAATGTTGAAATTTGAGGATGACTTAAATTTGGATCAATAATACACCTTATTAAGAACTCTTATCTCGGTTGATATAGGAGTAAATTTTTAGTGACTTGAGTTACTATTTCCATCTTCATGCCATTTCGTATCCTTTGGGAGATCGTGAATAATTTCCATAATGTAGGCAACTATAATTGGATCATATTCTCCTAATCAATGAGGAAAAAGGGACTACTGCCGTCGATTTGACATAAAATCAAAACCTTAGAATGCTTGTCCTACTATGTAAAAGTGTACATTAATTGGAGTTTATGCAATAGGTTAGAAACAGATACGTCTTTGAAAAAAATATATGTGTATATACCCTTGTAAAGCTTTGTTGAGATGCTCCCACTTTAACCCGACGTTGTAACTTGCTCAATCCGCATAATACTCTAAAGAAAAAAAAAACTTAAAAATATGTACATTTCTCATTTTTGCGTATGTAGATAATACAAATTCCCAATCTTCTTGCATTGGTTATCAAAAGTAGTCTGACCAATGGCTGAAAGCCGATATTTGGACTTTGAATAACTTGTTTAAGCTTCCCAGCTGCTTCCCTTTGTCTGGTTACTGGCCTTTGCATATTGTTGTCCAAAATATATGACAATCTCATTATCCATCTTAAATCAACAACGTGCAAGATTATTGATATGCATTACACAAAATTATTTGACTCAAACCAACATAAATTACTTACTGCTATAAGAAATTAATTAATATGATTTTAATAAAATTTTCATAAAATGCAAACCTTAATTCTATATATTACCTAATATGTCAAGTTTTCAACCTTTGAAACTTTTTTTCCTCCAAAGTAACTGCCTTTAACGTTTATCTTTAATAGTCAACCTTTAAAGTTAAAAATATTTCAAAAACATAAAATAAAATTATTTTTTTATCTTCAATCTCCCACCTTTAGACAAAAAAGAAAATCAATATAGATGACAATCACGTTGTAATCAACATCGATATACATTTTACACAAGTTATTTTACTCAAAACCAACATAAGTCATTGACTAGTATGAAAAATCAATTAGTATATTAATAAAATTTTTAAAAAATACAAACCCTAATTCTATATTTTACCTAATATTCAAGTTTTCAACCTTTGAAACTTTTCTTCCTCAAAGTAGTTACCTTTTAACTTTTATCTTCCATCATTGACCTTTAAAGTTAAGCAAATTTTAAAATCAAAAAATAAAATTAACTTTGATCTTTAATCGCCTACCTTTGGATAAAAAATATAAACCAAGCACACAAGAGAGAGTGAGAATTAATATTATGGTGATGGATTGGCAAAAATGGGTGCCAGCTGTCTTAGCCGACTAATATTATCTTTAAGAAAGATATGTAGTTTAGAGAGACATATATTTGAATTTCGTTTACATTAATCTTTTATTTTAGAATGAGGAAGGGGAGGGTGTTAGATTACGAAGGTCTAGGTTTCATTAAAAATATAACGTGACACTTGTCGCATCTCAATAATATCAAGGCTAATCAGGGTCTACAACATACAAATATGTAAAATTACCAATGGAAGTACTTAAAGTCTGAGGGCACCAAATTAGATTTTTCCCCTCTAATATTAAAACAAATAAAAAATTACGCAGAGGTACTCTAAGGTTTAGTGTAATTATTTAAAACCCCTTAGGTATAAAAATTACTCTAAGGTACCCCAACATTTATAAAAAATTATTTAGAGGTATCATAAGTTTTGGTATAACTAGTTTAAGGCCCCTTAAATTTGAAAGACTACTCCTAGGTACCCGACCTTTACAAAAAAATTATCCGGAACTATTCTAAGGTTTGGTGTAACTAGGGATGACCAAAAACTCGTTTCCGTTTAAAACTCGCAAAACCCGCCCTATTCAAAACCCGAATGGGTGGTAAAATTTTGAAAAAATAGGTATGGGGCGGGTATGGGTATGGCTTTAGGCTTCATCCGCCCCATACCGCCCCACTTAACACCCACAACCCAATTTGCTAAATGTTAAAAGAAAATAATAAATTGAGGGTTGAATTTTAGGCCCAATGTCTTGTCTGTCTATTTTTTTATTGAACGATGAGAAATATTAAATATGGGTTTAATATGGATATCATTATTTTTAGTCTATTTATATCCGAATAAAACCCGCATACCCGCAAACCCGCAAAATCCGGAGGGAATGGGTATGGGTATGGGTATGGATTTTTAACACCCGATGGGCATGGATATGGGTATGGGTTTGCATTTTAAAAATAGCTATGGATGTGGATATAGGAAAACCCGCCATGTGCCCGCTCCATTGCCACCCTTAGGTGTAATTATTTAAAGGCTTATCGGGAATAAAAATATATTCCTAAGTACATTTCCCTTTCTGTCACGTTTTCTACGGTCTATTTCCGACATTAATATCACATATCCGATATGTTGAGAAGGAAATTCAATTTTTTGTTGACTACTAATTTTACCCCTACTTTTAATGACTCGAAACTTAAAATATCGATTTCTTACCTTCTTCCCATCTAACAAAATAAAATTTGTAATTTTTTATGTTGTGATTTTTATAGTTAATACTTGTAAAAATTTTGTACTAATAAAATTTATAATTTTTTTATATTGTGATTTTTATAAGTAATTTTTAATAATTTAAAATTAAAATTGAAAATGTTACGATTGTCTCATTTGGTATAATCATGCAAATGTGAAGACAATAAAATGTGGTAATCTAGAAAATGTATGCTTCAACTTGCTTTTATTGAGATAAAATATAGTAGTACCTATAAAACTTAAGTTTGTCATTTACATGGTTGGAAATTCAAAATAGGTATAATCCTATTAAAAGTTCAAAAACACACATGATATGTCTTTTTAAAACCCCTAAAATAAATCCTTTAACAAACCAATTTTGAATCCAAAAAAAAATTAAGGATCATTCACAAGGTAGAAAGAGAGAGAGAGGATTAGGAGTTTTGAAAAAATAAATTAAAATAAAAAAATTAACATAGACACGAACATATAAAGCTTAGGAATGAGAGAGAGACAGGATTAATAGTTTTGAAAAAATTAAATAAAAATAAATTTTTTTTAAGGCTATTTGGTTAAATTTCATATGACTTATTAAGGATAAAATAAATTTTTTATATTACCGATGACTTTATGCTACTGAAAAGGGGCATAAAAATATTATAAAAAATATTAGGATAATTAAGAGTAAATTTTTTTTTATATCTATGAGAGGTTTTAAAATAGTTATACTAAATTTTAAGCTATATTTAAATAATTTATCTAAATAATTTTTTATAAAGATCCTAATAATAGAACTAAATTTTCATATTCAAAGACTTTAACATAGTTACAACAGATCTTACGAAACCTAGTTTCTTTCTCAAAAGGACCCCTTTTCGTTCGGGTGTAGGGGGTGGGAACAGCAAATTTCGAGTCTTTTTTGCTCGATGAAGAACTACCTTCACGCAACAGACCCGTCTCTATCATGGGTTTCGCCTTCTGGCTCCACTCGCCGCCGCCGCCATCGGCTATGTGAAAACCAGTGTCTGTATCATACTCTACCCACATCATTCTCATTCTCATTGTCATTCTCGTTCTCATTATTATTATTAATTATTATTATTATTGTTGTTATTGTTATCGTTATTTGCAGCCTGTTTCATGGTTGGCTGGCGGCGGTGGGGAGGGCTTGGACGAAATGCCCATGTGAGTTTCTGGGGTTGTTGAAAACAATGTCTCAAGGCTTTTGATTGAATTCTGAGAGCTATTACTTCTTTCCTATAATTTCCGTTTCTGTGTAGCGATTTTCTCTTTATTAATCGATTTTGCTACTCCCTGGAAAGCATTTTTGGGATATTGATATTCTGGGAAAAATCTCAAATAGGTTTCAAATTTTAATTGTGTAAGTTTAGTCTTTGTTGCCGATCTCGGAGTTGGGTAAACCCTATGTTTGAATGAGAGACTAATTTAGACCTTTCTGAAGTGGGTTTGTTTTCACTGTTTCAGGCATTAGAAAAATTGCTCAATTTGTAATGTGGGTTTATTAGACTGGATGTTTAAAGTCTCTGCGTGTGATTAAGGCATTGGTGAACAATGTTAGTTTCTTTGCATGGAATGGAATCCAACTTTCATTGGATAAAGTCATAGAAATCTGATGCATGTATTGCCTTTTGTTTTTCCTTTTTGCTTGTGATGATGCTTTTGGAGTGTGTATTTTGCTGGAATTGCTTATAATTGGGACAATGCTGGGACTATATATATTAATCACCATCAATTGAGTGAGTGCATTCAAGTCCTAAATGAATTTTTTTCCACGAACCAATTGATGATGGCTGTAATAGTACAATAGCTTATATACATGCCGGAGGCCTTATATTTTATCATTGTCGACTAATTGGCTGCTTTATACTCATACTTCATTGTCTCGGTTTGTGATTGTGACCTTCAGGCCCTGTATGGGTTTTGATAATGTTGGAATTATAGCCATTGATTTCCATAAGGCTAGTAATTATCCCAATGAGGACTGTTTCCCCATTGCCATTGTTGTATTTCATGGCTTGTGAATGTGTTTTTTGTTGTCATCGGTTGGATGGGTTCTGTGTCATCGCTTTCCGAAATTATTGGCATCATTTGCTTGAATTCTTAGCTTTTTTGATTTTTAAAAAATGCCACCCTTAGTTTTCAAAGTTGTTCTTCTTGTTGTTAGTTTAGTGCAATGTCGATGATTAATGATGAAAATCACAGACATTAGTACACAGTAGTTAGAGATGTGATGCTTAATTTGTTTCTTTATCTGAATATAGGAATTCTGTGCCTTTTTACTAGCATGTTCTTATGTTGAACATTTCTGGTGTTTGTTTTGTGTTCTCTGTGGCTTTGCCTTGGTAGTAATGCCTTTGCAACTTCCTAGACTGTTGTGTCTCATGTGTCAGTATCACTACTTTTCTTTTAGTCTTTATGTTCGATATTTAAATGTTTTGTGATGTTCTTGCTGCTGTATACTGTTGTCTAGTGAAGGTTCTCTTGTTTTCTGGTAGTTCGATTCGACTAGTTGATCAATCATGTGGTTTACCTCTTTATACTGGTGTGCACCATTCCCCTGCCTATTAACTGTTTTTGCTTTCTACTAGAGCTAGGTTTTATGTATTATCTGTGAAAGACAACATTATTTCCTTTCATTACTCTATATCGTTGATATGTTAGTCATTGGAAAAGAGGCAAATGCGGTAGAACCATGAAAAATTTCCCCTTCACTGCCATTGGTAGCGATACTAAGACGAACAATACAGGGATAATTCAGTGATTGGGAAATCACTTATTCTCCTCCCTTCCCCTTCATCTATTTTTGCGACTAGTGTGTGTGGATTGAGGGGAGATAAGCTAGAATGGAAGGGAAGAAAGGTTAGCTACTTCTTATTAACCTTATTTGGGAAAATTAATATGTTTGTATATCATGGAGGGGAAGGAAGACAAGACAATAAATGATACATGAATGGGACGAAGGGGAAGGCAAATAAGGTAATTACATTCACCTTGTTTGGATATGTTAGTAAGGGAAACCATGACAAATAGAGGTTGACTTATTAGAAATCTTCTCCTCACCCACATTAACTTGGTTGTAAGGTGAACAAAAACTAAGGTGATAGGGGTGAATAGGAATGAATTGTTCACTTCCCTTCCTTTGGAGCAACTATAATGACATCATCTAGCATGGATCTCGCCTTTGAGATTTGGATCTGGTGAAGGCAACCTTTACCTGGGCAAGTAGAGTTATTGATTCCAAGAGACCGCCAAATATATTTGAGGAAAAAATTTTGTACAAAATATGGTAGGTAAAAGGTTCCAACTCATCAAAATTGTTTTCTAAGAATTTTTGTGGGGTCTCTTGTCTATATGCTTGCAAAGGTTAGACTGCCTAACATTGGATCCCCTTAGACTCTAGGAAGATGAGACCCATATTGGGTATTATTGTTGTACTGAAATGGAGGCGAACAATTCTTCCCTTTTACCCTTGTTATCTCAGTTTTTGTTCAACTCAAATTAAGGGTGAAAAGGGGGTTAGGAGAAGAAATTTAGTAAGCCCTCTCCCCCCAAAAAAAAAAAAAAAAAATCCTTCTATAACCCTTACTAACATACCTAAACAAGGTGGATGTAAATCACCTCATTTGCCTTCTCTTCACCTAATATTTCCAAACAATGTTAGCTTTAGTTAAATGGCCTTTCTTGCCTTCCTCTCCCTCTTTTTACACCCCCTTTGGTGTTTCAACTCCATTATCCCAATTGTTTTCACTCCCAATTCGAGGATAAGTGGGGGTCAAGGGATGTTTTTTAATGAGTTTACCCCTTTGGTTCAATTTGTTTAGTAGCATATCAAAACAAGGTGAACATGATTCACCTTCCTTTCCTTCCCTTCCTTCCATTACCTTCCCTTTCAGTAGCCTCCCTTCCCTTCCCCTCTATATTATCCAAATGTAGTGGAAATGAGGCTAAGAGGGGTTAAATAAGCTCTATTTCCCCTTACTCTTTAACATCAATTCAAACAAACTGATAGTCATCTTATTTTTTTGGTGACAATTTCCCTAGTTATCCATCACCTTAAATTATTATTTTTTGTTAGGGAAATATTGATTAGATATTCCTAAATAGGCCATGCTTTCAATGCTACTGCAGGTTTGGAATCCTGAAGGAAAACTCTTAATCAAATGGGCTAGAAAAGGATTGGCTAATCGAGCCTTGATGTAAGCTATTATTCATAAAAGTTAATAAACCAAACAAGACCCCAAGGCTTTATTTCCAGCCTGTTGATGTTTATTTGATTCAATGTGACCATTTCTGCAATTCAACTTGAACAGAAAATTAATGAACCCACTTATTACTGGAAATAACTTCTTTTGGTGGACATTGGCTTTTCAAGTGAGGAACTAATGGGGACTCCTTGGAAGGGGAACAAGCGCGTGCACACACTTACACACACAGATGGGGGGCAGGGGAGGTAGAGAGGACTTATAGACCTAATCCTTAACCCATAACACTGGGCATAGTAGCTTTAGATGGAGCTTATGAAAGACGTGCATCATCTTCTTCCAAGGACCCTAAATGCTGATGTCTACCTAAGAGCTCATTCCAAAAGTACATTTAGCTTGGATGTACTTGTCACAATGTTATGTACATGACATTGCATTGCATCACTAGTATGGATGTTTGCTGGTTCCTCTTAGGTCTTTCTGTTTCATGGATGGGCCCAAAAGGCTTTTCAAGTACAATTGAATTTTTTTCTTCAAGGGAGGTCAGAAGCTCCAGCGGAAGGTGTTCTCTGATATTAAGCTATGGATCTTTGAAGGTGAGTATCGTTTCTTTAATGATCCTGAAAAACATTTGGATTTTTCTGTTGTTTCAATCTTTTGTGGAAAAGGGAATATTAGTATTACCGCATATGATATTTGCTATTAAATATGGCTGTTCAGTTTGATTGTTTGAAGAACAGGTGGAGTGAATGTGTTGGGTTTCCCACTTGATTGCCTATAGCTGGAAATTGGATAACTTCAATGTTTGTATGGAGTTTAACACTAGTTGGTAAAAGTTGTGAAAGCACTAAAATATGGCTATGATGTAATCTCCGCTGATATACTTCATAGCTGGGAAGGTACAAGCCATAGGCCCTTTCTCGATGAATCTTTGCAATATCTCAGCAATTCTGTACTCTGATTAGCTCCTTTACCACTTTTCGCTGATATATTTATTGATTATTGTAAGCCCGACTGACGTAAGCAAGTTGAGATGTCTTCAGTTTTCCATTTTTATGACCTTGGTCATTTATGTGCCTTTAGAGGTTAGAGCACATGTGGCAGTTGATTTGATCCATATAGGCTGATCCACCTGGATTGTCACTGGAAAACAATGTTGTCTTTGTAGTTTATAGAGAGGGTTTAAGAAATCATAAGAGTTGGAAAGAAAGAGTAAGGTAGAGTGTCATGTGCTCTTGTTTGCATGTTTGCTAAGATTAATCAAGTTAATGACGACAATTGACTGTTTTTTACACTCCATAGGGAATGCGAGATTTAGTGGGGTAAAGAGGAGTAAGAGTTACTTCCATGTTCTCTTTCTTACTTTATAATGACAAACTCCGAAGATGGGCAAGCGAGTACATACTTTTTATAATCCCCCTTTCCTCCCCACTCCCACCTTAAATAGGACTTGAGGCTCTTAAGGCAGTACTTTCAGTAGGTTTACATTTTGTTTCCCATGGTTTTGGTCTCATCGACTGTGCATGCCTTAGCTAAACTTAGTTGCCATTGGTTGCCTTACATCCCCACCTTCCCTCTTCCCAAATACTAGGTTGAGTAGGCCCTTTGTTGTTCTTTGAAGTGAAAGAAACCGAAAATTGTCTTGCCGTTTCCTTTTGAATTTTAAGATTTTTTTCAAAAGTGATCTATATAAGGACTGAACAATACTGGTTGTGGTTTTTTGGATCCAGCTGATAAATCTTTGATGGGTGCCCTATGATGAACATCTCAAAAATAAGCTATGAAACTTCCACTGTAAGCCTCCCTGCCATTCAGCAGCATGACAGCTCTAGAGGGCTGTCGTCATCATCTTCTTCTTCTTCTTCTTCTTCTGCTCCGGCTACAACTACTACTGCTGTATTATTATTATTATTATTATTATTATTATTATCATTATCATCTTCATCACCACCTTTTCTTATTCATGCTGCTGCGTTTGGCGGGACTGGATTTAATGGAAAGTTCGAGCTTTTTACTGCCCCTTTAAGCGCCTGAGTTCTGAGGGCTTGCCAACATTTAGAGAAGCAACATTTCAGAAAGCTCCTTTTAACCAATGCTAAGAGTTTGTTTCTGCTAAACTTTAACTTCCTGGCTACTTGACAGTAATGACTGGACCAAGGACATTCTAGAAAGAGATTTGACTTTATCCGTTATAATGCAAAGCTGATCATTACAAGACACTCAGTCATGATGAAAATGGACAAAACAGTACATAAAGCTCACAAATTTACTTGTCAACATTTGTTACAGTGCTTTTGCTTGTATAGTGCCATATGCTGCAATCTTGCTTTGATGTGGCTATTCCATGAGTTGGCTATAACTTATTTCAATGAGGCAATTTCAATGTGAGGACTGAGTTGCACAATTCTAGTAGCTTCAATCAATAAAAAACTTGGGACCAAAGGATGATAAGAAACTAGGTACCAAACTGAAGTGGCTGCTAAACATTGTTTACGCTGCATGACCTGATTTCTTTATCACATTAAGTTCAAACCTTCAGTATGGAAAGTTTTTTTAGGTCTTATCCTTGTTTTGTAACTTTTGAATATTACTATCCTTGCCCAACATGGATTTTCTTTCATTTTACTTAACATAGAGAGTATTTGAGGGTGTCAAAAGTCTTCTTTAGCGCTTAAATGGCAATTACATCAAGATGCTAGCTCTGCGGATAGCTTGTATTTTGGATGCATGTAGTCTTTTGAAGGACGCTAGCTGTGTATTTGATCATTTGGTTGTTATATGGCAATTTATTACATTTTCCTTATTCCAAAAGAACAAAAAAAAACCTAAATGAAAAAGGGAAACATTTAGCTCGACTCCTGTAATGGTGGGAACTCCGTTTTCTGTCATTTTCTACCACTTGTGCAGCTCAATTGCCTTGTGTTATATTCTTGCTATATCCTTCTACTATTCTTGTTTACCGCACCACCGTTTAGGTTTGCAATATGAGGAAGTTTCTCTAACTAATTGCTTTGGTACATGTTCTTAAATAATAGTCAAACAGAAGTCATTGTCTTGGCTGTCTTCACTATTCATTTTTCCTTGGTTCCTTTTCCAGATCTGTTGATCTTTTCTGCATTCCGTAGTTGTATGCTGCAGTTCTGTCAATTTCTCTGAAAGTGTTTCAGCTTATGATTGACATGCTACAAACATTAGTCCTAGTAGTTTCCAGCATACAGTTGAGGTATTGGGCTATGGTTAGAGAATGCTTGCTCTCAAATCTTTGTTAAGGGATGCTGCAATTACACTTGAAGATCCAGGATGTCCAGGTAACTTGCTAGCTATTCAAATGCTAATGCCAATGGAGATGATGCTTTTGTTTTAAACTTGCTGTCAATTTATTGCATATGATGCAATTGGGAATTATTTTAACGTTAAATGACTTAGTAAGTTAAAAATTGGTTGTAATGTATGTGAATCCTTCAAAATGTGATGCTAATAGACCACACAAAATGATTTGTCATGCAGGGTGCTGCCAATAAGTTTAAATTGGGAAGATATGGTGATTCTTTCAATCCTCTATGTCATTGAGCCATTTTTCTTTGTGTCAGAGCCAGAAAAGTAAACCCGTAAGTTTGTGATTCTTTGTACAATGTATGGCTAATGTAATCCAAGTGATGCCCAAAGTATGCTTAAAAAGAGCTTAGAGATTTCGTGGTGCTATCTTTGTTACATAGGGCATATCTTGCTTTGGGTTTGAATTGTCCATATGCTAAGAAATTGCATTGTAGAGTGTGCCTGACTTGATGGTACTAGGATGAGGACCTGCCTCCATACCTCCTAACAAGTTTCTCAAAAGCTCGTAAATGAGAGTTAACTACACTGAAAAGGTTATCATGGTCATCCGCCTCTCAGATGGGTGGGGGGAGGAGATGATAAAGGCGTTGCAGGCATTGAACCCCTGGAAACTTCAATTTACTTGCAAAGTTGACACCGAAAGTTAGACAGCTTTTAAGTCTGGAATCTATTGTAATTTCTCGTGTCTGATCTCGTTTTAGATGGTTAAATTTTTATATAATTGGGCCTTAATCAACCGAGTAATGCATACAAGTCCATGAGGTTCCATTCCGAAACCAATTAACAATGGGAGGAGTAACTCACAAGCTTTTAAACATGCTCCAATCTTTAATTTGTCAATTTGAGACTTCCCTACTTTTATAACTCCATTGTAGATGAATTTTCTTTTTGGTGTGCAACGTTGATTCTACTTTTTTATTGACTCCAGTTCTTGTTACTATAAATAGGTACTGAAAATGACATGCCAAAATGGCGTCGGAGTCTAACAAAGCTGCACTTTGCCATTTCCCAAATGAGAATGCCCTTCATGTGCTGAAGGCCAATGATGGTGTGCTGGGAAAGAAGCAAGTGGAGGTATCTGATGTTCAGTGCTCCATTGTGGCCTAGAAATTGCTCAAAATGTTGGTTTAAGATCCTTGAAAGAGTGGGATTGCCAAGCCTTGATCTTGAAGTTGCAAAGTAATATCATAGTTACTAGCATCCAAGGGGAAATATCTAGGCTAAGATACTCATCCCCTCATCACCATCTTGTGTAGCTTACTAATGCAAACGAGATATATTATCTCAGAGATAAGCCCAGTGGCTACTACCCGCTGCTGTCTAAATTTGCAAGTATTCTTTGCTTGCTAAATGCAGTAAATGGTAGTATACAAAGCACATCGAAGAAGTTTTTACTTTCCAGAATATCATGTTATGCCTTTGGATGAACAGAATATCATGTTTTTACTTTCCAGAAAAAAAAAAATTGGTGTTTGTTTTCACGTAATTTCTGTAATCTGTTGGTATATCTCATTCCTCAAAGCTGTTTAAGTGGTTTGAACTTTGAAGTCCAAGAGTACCAGGAATGAGTTGTATCTTTTTACTTTCTTTCGCATGGAGCTTTTTGAATTTTCCTTTTTACTTGCATATTTTTTGGTGCAATGGAAGCCGAAGTTGGATGTAGCTCCGATTTGGATTTAGTTCTTTATTACAAACTCATAAAAATTTTATTAGTCGAGCTAACTAATATTTACCATGTGTAGAGCTTATGCTTCTGTTTCTCCATCTATGATTCTGTTGTCATTGCTACTGAGATTTCACACCTCTGGTCTCAGCCACTGGCATTTCACATCTGGCTTTGAGTTTCACCCAACCTTTCAACCAATTGCACATCACATAACAACTTTTTGACATTAAATTCGATAATAGACCCTGCCCAGAAGAGTCCAGTTCATAGTTCATCATCCTATTAGATATTTTCTGGACATTATAAGCAATTATAGTCGAAAAAGACTTGGACATGATGTTCATTTACTCTGACAGTGCCCTCACAGAGACATTCTGGATGGCTGATTATGTGTTGGTATGGGATATGACACATCTCTTGAAGATCTTATCCCAATTGACAACCATAAGCTTCGAGCAAAGCTGGTGCTCCATTTTTATAATGCATCTGTGTTCATTAATCAGCTCCACATTGTTGATGTTAGGGTGATGCCTGGAGTTAGGTTTCTTTGTCTGGTATTTTATGGTGATTTAGGTAATTGCATTTATGACTAGTAATTAAGAGTTGGTCATGTTATAAGAGCAAATGCAATAAGGGCTATCCATACAATTCAAGTTTTGTGGCATCGGTTGATGAAAATTTTCATGCTTGTACTCATTGGCAAACCATTTAGTTAAGGGTGTGCTTGGTTGGGGGAGAATGACTTTCAATTCCCGAATTATGACACTCTGGACTCAACATTTTACCTTGCTTCATCCATAATAATATGTACTTTTTAGTGCTATCAAATATTCGAGTCCATGTTAAATTTGAGTCGAATAAATCAATCAATATTTAAAATTCGAGACGAAAGATTTTGTCGGATACCTATATTTTTTACAATGAAAAGTTAATAAAGTAGTTTAAGGTTGACCTCACTAATTTTGTTAGATTATAATTTAAAAAATGAACAAATATTGTAAAAAGTGTGTGAATTAGGAGATTAAAAGAGAAGAAGGATGATAAGGAGAGGGGAAGAGGGGATGATTGATGAGAGGGTCGCTGTTGAGCTGCCAAATTCCATTGAAATGGGGGATTAAGGGGTTGCAATCAAAGAATTAATGAGGAGAGTGGTCCCTTATGCTTCTTCTCAATTTCAATTCATGGATTATCTTTTTATTTCTTTAATTTATATAATTATTAGAATAATAATAATAATAATAATAATAATAATAATAATAATAATAATAATAATTTATAAGGTCAAGATGTTTGGATCTCAGCTACTTTATTTATATATATATATGGAGGACATGGGAGGGAGTTGGTCCATCATATAAATAAATAAATAAATATAAATAATAAATAAGCCCACTTGTAGGACCAACTCTTCAGCTCATAAGTCCAATCAAATCCATTCAAATGCTCACCAAAGCTCTGGCCTTCCTTTAATTTTTTCACTTCTCACCACCATAACTTGCTTACCTATAAATTATTTATTACCTTTTCTTTTAAATTAGATTTTCAATCTTAAATTTGCCAAGAACAAATCATACTCCAAAAATTTTCAATCCAGAATTAACCCAAAATTAGTTAAATTTAAAAATAATAAAAACTAACAATTTTATGAGGGACCTGTAATTGCCCTTCATTTAACTTTAAAAGTAACAAAAATTTTAAAAAATATGAGGAATTTTATATTCGCCTTCAATGTAGACAATTTTAAATTTTACTAATGTTTCATATAAAAGGGTCAAATTAAATATAAATTTTTGAAGTTTTATTAACCAACTTATATGATATCTTTTTAGAGAGAAAAATTCTACAAAACATATAACTAAAAATTCTACGACAAATATTTAATTATTAAACTTTTAACGTGTGGACAAATATATTAGGGTTTTACATTGGTCTAAATGTTTTTTTGGCAATAAGGTAAAATCTAAATATATTTTACTGCCTCCTTTATATTAATTTTTTTAAAACATATAAAAAATTTTGTAAAAATATATGCCTACTTTTAAAAAAAACAAATTGATAGAATATTTAATTTATTGAATTTTTAAATCTTGAACTTGCATGCAGCGTCGGAGGTGGTGAGTGAATCTTCCATATCATGAGAGCGGAGAGGAATATTCTTAATTTTTTGACATATATCATTAGGAAGCGGAGTATGAAGCAATTCCAAATCCCACTCGCTTATCCGGTGTGATACAATCACTAACCGTAGCCGTGAGATGGAGCATATTTGGAGTAGAATTATCAAAGAAATCAAGCAAACAAACATTATCACACCAATAATCAACCCAAAATTTTGCTTTTTTCCTGTTTTCTATCTTCCAACTTAGACCCTTTTGAAGAGCTCCCGTTCCTTAAGTAGACACTTCCAAGGCCAAGAGTCAATAACCTTTGGTTTTCTAACAAACACATCCTTAGAAAGAGGATACTTGGCTCTCATATTTTTGCCCCAGAAATTATCCTCTTCAAACATATATTTTCATAAAAGCTTGCATAAGAAAGCTTGGTTAATCGCTTCTGTTTTCCTAAGTCCCAACTCTCCTAGTTTTTTAAGAGTACAGACCTTATCCTAGGCTACCATAGGTAATCCCTTACCTACACTTGACTTTTTCTAGAAAAAATCTCTATTAATTTTGTCAAGAGAGTCTGGCGGTGCTCTTAGAAAGCTTAAAGCTTTGCATAATATGAGTCGGAAAAGATTCAAGATTAAATTGAAAAAGAACCAATCTACCCGCTTTGGAAAGCGAATTGGCTTTCCGACTTTGCGGTTTAGAATCAACCTTTCTTAACATGTCCTCAAATAATGAGCTGTTAGGCCTACCTCAAAAAATAGGGCATCCTAAATACTTCCCAAGAGAGTTAGAGTGAGGTATATTAAAAATCGAAGCGATAGAGTTCCTAGTGGTAGCTGAAGCATTTTTCGAAAAAACCAACGATGATTTATGGAAATTAATAAGTTGACCCGATTGCCGACAAATTTCCCTCATAATGTTATGAAGACGCAAGTACGTCTTGTAGTTACCTTTGCAAAAAGCGAGGCTATCTTGTTAGTTTGAGAACAAATTTTGATACCAATCCTTGACTTCGGTTGTTGCGCTGCAAGGTGAAGCCTGTAAGCTAGCACATCCATATAAAGAATAAATAAGCAAGGAGATAATGGATCTCCTTGCCTAAGCCCTTTGAGTCTTGAGGGATGAAAGAATCCACAAGTTTCATCATTAACAATAGTTGAGTATGTAACAGTAGTTATGCACTCCTGTATCCAATCAATCCAAACCCGATGAAACCCCAATTCCTTAAGACAAGAGAGAATGAAATCCCATTCCGTAACAACCCGACCCTAAATCACATTATTTATTTTAAAATCAGATTATTTATTTTATTAATTACACTATTTATATAATTGAGCGCGTGCACTTCAATTCGATATCTTATATTTAAACTATTTTTATCCGTGTGTTATGCAGCTAAGGCGACGAAGTGGCCTAATAAAAATCTCATAATAAAGTTATAATTTGTGAACGTCATGGTTAAAATAAAAGTAAAAAGTAACAATAATAATAACAATAAATAAAAGTAAAAATAAAATAATAAATAAGCCGATTTTTTAGAAAAATCCAGACATAGAATAATCTGGAAAAAAAAAAAAAAAAAAAAGCAAGGCGGTTAAGGTCGGGACAATCGAGCAAGCTCGGTTTAAATCTTCATTTGCTCCTCCCTCCTCCCCTGCTCCTCCCTTTCCCTTCGCTGCTGCTACCCTCTCCGGCCACCGGCGCCGATGACGCCGGCGGGAGACCGGCGCCGGCCGCCTCTCGGCTCTCCCCGTCCCGCTTCCGCCCTATCTCGCGCCCGCGACCTCCTTCTCCCTCTCTTATCGCGCGCCTCTGCTCCTTCCCCGCCTCCACCCGCAGCCTCGCTCCCGGCCATCGAGCGCCACCAACGCCGGCCGGAGCCGACGCCGGCGTCGTCGGGGAGATGCTCGCCGCCTCCTCGCCACCGCACTCTCCCTCCCTCTCGCCTCGCGCGCGCACAAGTGCACGCTCCGCCTCACCTCTGCCGCGAGCCACCCTCGACCACCCACAAACAGCGGCGGCCGTCGGAGCCGATAGCCGCCGGTCGCTGCACCGCAGTCGTCGGAGCCACCGAGCACCCCCAAGCATCCTCTCCTTGACTCCTCCTCTCGTGCATCCGAAGGTAAAACTCTAAACCCTAAATTATCAAGTTCAGTACTTATTTGAGCAATTATAATTGTGAAATTGAGTTATTTGATTTATAAATATGTTTGTGGAGTAAAGTTAAAGATTAAGTTGGGAGAATTCGAATCGGTGTGGGGGATTTAGGATTCGTGTTTTGGTGAATTGATTGTACGAATGTGATTCCTTTGGGGAAATTATGAACTAGTGAATGAGTTTGAGGATGCTTTGTTATCGAATTGAACAATTGGGTGGAATTGTTACATTTTGCAAATAGCTAGAATTGAACACAAAGGAAGAGAAAGAAATAGGCGGGGAGGATGAAGTCGGATAATAGATGGTGTAAGAGGCATGAGGGACATTTGAACATTTGGTATGCCTAATTGGGATGTGAATACGAGTTACGTCGAGAAAATAACGCTTAGGCACTTAAATTGGTGGATATGTATGAGTTTTGGGCAATTCGGCAAAGTTGTGAAACCTTCCGATGGAAGAGCATTTGATGGATTAATTAACTATTTAACTATAGGTTTGAGTGCGAGAGAAGGGAGAAGTGAGGAAGGAATTAAGAATAAGTGTTTGGGCACGTATATATATATTCACCATTTTCAATCCAAGTCAACTAGCAAATCAAATAACACCAACATCATTGGACATTTAGATAGCCTAATCAACTCCTTTAATCAATATGAGTTATATTCGATGAACGCGAGTAAAGCTAAGTAATATAAACATTAGTTTAATCGATTTTCATACGAGCATAAGAAGTGAAATACATTACTAAAGCTTATACAAATTCAAGCATTAAAACTCAAGAAAACATTATTAACTTTAGAAATCCATTTTAAACGGAACCGAGGCCACTTCCGTTGCCGAATAGTCAGTGACTCAAATTTCTGCAAAAGGGGAGAAATAAATATTTTCAACTCGAGTACGTTCATTGCTCGTACCTTTCAAAAATTCACATGTTTTATCAAATTTCAACATTTCTCATATATACAAATAACAAGGAATCATTTACAAGGCAAGTTTTGCCACCTAATTAAGTGGTCCCCGCCCAATTATCAATTACCAAGGGCTTAGGCCCGCCAATTATACCGCGCGGCGTCAACTCGGGTTATCGATCGGCCGGGGGTGACACCTGTTCAACGATCGTATCAATTACCAAGGGGCTCCACTTCCGGATAATAACCAGCAAGCATGTTTTACTCATATTCTCTCCCCCGATTTCAAACTAAAATGAATTGAAATGCGCGCGCTCAATCAATATATTCTTCAAAGTTATTTTACGAGTACGGGAATGTGCGTGCTGAGTTTCGACTCACTTTTCCAAATATTTTATTGTTTTTGTTTTAGGAAGAAGCACTCGGCGAACAATCAACCATTTCTTAAGTCGCGACGAGGCAAACCCTAGCCAGCCTCGTGGCATTCACAAACCTAAAGGTACATAGACGCTCACGGTGATTTTACTTGTCACCCGGGGTTAGGTATGGCCTTGGGAATCATTGTACACTATTTTGTGGATTAGAGAAAAGTCTAGGTTGTTTAAATATTACATTGCTAAACCCGTAAACTGTACTTTGGGATGTCCTAACTACTTGGGTAATGAGTAACTACTCCTAACAAGATCATTGGAAATATAACGGTGGATGAACCAAATTATATTTCACTTTATTTCAATTATTTAGCCTTGTCTTTTTTTTTAGGACGGCGGTAACGCCTTCGATTATTACCTTCAGCTGCGACATTACGTATTAGTCCCTAATGAAGGGATTATTAAGTAATGGTGATTGGAGGCGTTACGAAGTGGTATCGAGCCAGGTTTAGAAGTCACTTGTGAGCAATAGGATTTTAAGGTGTCATGAGTTGACCTTCAGGAAAGTTACGCGGCTATTATTTCCGCAAGTTGTTATTTTGGGATTTGTGAATGTGTTATAGTAAATGTTGAATTGATGTATACACTTTTGGGTTACGCTAGTGTAAACAACGTACTCGTACATGCATTTCATATGCTTTTAAGTTTGTAGTTGTAATTAAGTTCACAAAATTTGTTCCGGACGTATTATGAATCATTTGGGGTAATTTTAAACTTTAATGTATATTGGTTGTACTCCGGCGTGTGGCCGTTGAATTGTGTACTCCGAGCGTGTGGCTCGTTGAGTGATATTGTGATTTTATGCAGGGTTTTGAAGCTTTAAATTTATGGGATAGGCCATATTACAAACGGAACTCTGCCGAAATTTTAGAAAATACCAAACTCTCTTAGGAATTCCCTATATTACTTTTAAGTTGGAATTAGAAAGCAAACTTGACATCCGAATAAGGCTTGGGAGTCCCTTTGATCGAGGATTTCTCAACCGATGAAAATCTCGAGAGAATGACAATCTAACATGCAATTGGGTATCACTTATCATATAAGCACAATAAAAGTGTGAGTTACCTAAATATGTTTTATATTAGAAGTTGTGAGCAACTTGATTCATCGGAGAGGGAAAAGATATTTGCACCCTAGGAAAAAGAGGTATAGGGACACATTGTTGCAGTGGACACATGGTGTAACACAATGAAAAATGAGGTTGTGAGTTCACTTGGAATAACTTTCTGGAAGAGTTAGAGCTAAATTTTACCCACTTGCAAATCGTGTACGAAAAGAATGGGGGTTTATAGAGTTAAAAATGGATTACAAAATGACAATAATAGAGTACGCTAATAAACTTACGGAGTTATCTAGGTATGACTCGGACCTAGTCGTTATTGATAAAGTGAAGATGTTAAGGCTTGAGGAAGGCTTGGCCTATTATATTCGACATTAACTCGATAGTGATCTACCAAAGATTGTCAAGGATTACATGAACGAGTAGTAGATATAGGGGTTGGCGAGTAAAGAGCGAACGAAGGGCCTTAAATTACGGAGACTCAAAAAGAACCGAACAACGTAAGTGAAAGTATAGTTCAAAAGAAACATGTTACTAGTTTCAACAAGGCCCATTCATTGATTATTCTTGAACCTTGAGAGAAAGTTATGTCAAGCATATGAGTTTATCGCTACAAACTTCGGGAAAACATCAAATGTGTGCCAAATCGCAAAGTTGTGAATTATGGCTAGAGGAAGAGACATTTTAGGCATGTTGTTCCAAAGAAGAGATTAAGGTCGATCCTTATAAGGTAAACGCAGATAGCAGGGTGATCCGGACCAACTAATGTCACGTAGAGGAGGAGTGCTCTTGGGTTAGTAAATTACTGCAAAAGGGTGCATCGAGAATAAGTATCCGCTACCTCGAATTAACGATTTGTTGATCAGATATAAGGAGTTAGCATATTTTATCAACTTTGAATTAACCAGGAAGATATTCCCAAAGCTGCCTATAGAATTAAATAGGGACCTTACGAATTTACGGGATGCCTAGAGGATTTACCAAGGTATCCGTTGCATTCATGGATCTCATGAATAGGATTTTGAGGACTTATCTAGGTAAATGTGTGGTGGTGATTTTTGATGATATTCTTATATACTCTAAAAATAAGAGAGAATATGACGAGCGAGTTGTGAATAGTGGCAAATGCGTGGAGTACGGAGACAAAACACAAGTTGAATGTAATAATGACAACTTAGCTTGTGGTGATATGAAACCTCCACACTATAAGTATTGAGTCAGTCTCGCATGAACAAATGAAAGGGTCCCTAGCTGCGATAGAGGTATAATATATATATATATATAACCACGCAGGGTATTCGGATAGGCTAAAACGATGATGTCGGGATGGAAAGGATCAAGAAAGGTATAAAAAGGAAAAATCTCATGGTTTCAAGGAATACGCGAGGGTAGAACCTTAAAGTTTCAGAATCAATTTTGTTTATTGAAGAAAGAGAAATTGAAAAGGAAACTCTTGAGGAAGCACATAATACACGATATTGGGTGCATCTAGGAGGAACAAGTTGTATAAAGATTTGAAACAATGTTTTGGTGGAACAACATGAAGAGGATATTACGAGAATATGTAGATAAGTGTTCCAATTATCAAATGGTTAAAACCAAACGTTGGAGAGTACAATATGAAAAGAGGTATCAATGTTCACGTGGTGAATGGAGACCTTTGGAGATTTCTACATGAAGATGAGATTCAATTTCAATGAACGCTGCCATAAGATTACCTATTATTGCTCCAACGAAAAATGTTCGAGCGATTGTTAATCAATTTATGAAATCTGCGAATTTTGTACCAACACATGACACATAGAACTTGAGATACCGACACGGTGATATGTTACAAGCTATGAGGTTATATGGAATATCGAAGGGCTTCATATCGGATAGCAACAAAAGGGTTTCACATGAATTTTGGGAAGTCCTATGGCAAGATTTCGGGACTAAATTGAGTTTTAGTAGTTTGTATCATCCGGAACTAAACGGTCAAGCCAAAAAGGTAAATTAAATATGAGAAGATATGCTGAGATCATGTATATTCGACTTTTAAAGGAAATAGGAAACTGATCCATCTTTGGTAAGCTTATCTTATAATACAATTATCGAGTCATCGATAAAATCGCTTCGTTTGAGGCATTGTATTGGAGGAAATACGGAACCTCGTTATGTTAAAGTGAGTGGAGCAACACCTTGACTATGGGTCTAAGTGGACCTAAGGAACAAGCTGAAAAGGTTAGCAAGATTTAAGACCACATCAAGAAGACCTAAAGCAACAATGAGCGATAAGGGTAAAAGTATTTTTGAAGTGTCTTCACCTGAAAGGGGGTCAAAGATTCAAAAGTAAGGAAAAGTCAAGTCCTAAGTATATTGGGCTATATGAGGCTATAAAGAAGTGCAATCCAACAGCTTATATACATATATATGTATAGCTATTTCATCTAGACCCAAATATAAGAATAACCTTTCCATATCTAGCAGCTCGGACGGCATATACGAATTCCAAACCATGATATTGTGGCAAAGCTACTGGAAATTATTGAAAATTTATGAAAAGTTTCAGTGCAAATATTGGGTTACAAGGTCAAGAAAGTCCGCAATAAAAGCATTTCCTTAGGAGGAAAAGTACTGTGGACTAACCATACATCCTCATGAAGCCACATGGGAAACCGAGGAATACTCGAGAAACTAATACCCCCACTTATTTTAAGTTAAGTTTTCAAACCTCATTGCAGAAGCCTAAGTTTCGAGGACGAAACTTATTTTAAGGGGGAGACTGTAACAACCCGACCCTAAATCACATTATTTATTTTAAAATCAGATTATTTATTTTATTAATTACACTATTTATATAATTGAGCGCGTGCACTTCAATTCGATATCTTATATTTAAACTATTTTTATATGTGTGTTATGCAGCTAAGGCGACGAAGTGGCCTAATAAAAATCTCATAATAAAGTTATAATTTGTGAACGTCATGGTTAAAATAAAAGTAAAAAGTAACAATAATAATAACAATAAATAAAAGTAAAAATAAAATAATAAATAAGCCAGATTTTTTAGAAAAATCCGGACATAGAATAATCTGGAAAAAAAAAAAAAAAAAAAAAAAGAGCAAGGCGGTTAAGGTCGGGACAATCGGGCAAGCTCGGTTTAAATCTTCATTTGCTCCTCCCTCCTCCCCTGCTCCTCCCTTTCCCTTCGCTGCTGCTACCCTCTCCGGCCACCGGCGCCGATGACGCCGGCGGGAGACCGGCGCCGGCCGCCTCTCGGCTCTCCCTGTCCCGCTTCCGCCCTATCTCGCGCCGCGACCTCCTTCTCCCTCTCTTATCGCGCGCCTCTGCTCCTTCCCCTGCCTCCACCTGCAGCCTGCTCCCGGCCATCGGGCGCCACCAACGCCGGCCGGAGCCGACGCCGGCGTCGTCGGGAGATGCTCGCCGCCTCCCTCGCCACCGCACTCTCCCTCCCTCTCGCCCTCGCGCGCGCACAAGTGCACGCTCCGCCTCACCTCTGCCGCGAGCCACCCTCGACCACCCACAAACAGCGGCGGCCGTCGGAGCCGGTAGCCGCCGGTCGCTGCACCGCAGTCGTCGGAGCCACCGAGCACCCCCGAGCATCCTCTCCTTGACTCCTCCTCCGTGCATCCGAAGGTAAAACTCTAAACCCTAAATTATCAAGTTCAGTACTTATTTGAGCAATTATAATTGTGAAATTGAGTTATTTGATTTATAAATATGTTTGTGGAGTAAAGTTAAAGATTAAGTTGGGAGAATTCGAATCGGTGTGGGGGATTTAGGATTCGTGTTTTGGTGAATTGATTGTACGAATGTGATTCCTTTGGGGAAATTATGAACTAGTGAATGAGTTTGAGGATGCTTTGTTATCGAATTGAACAATTGGGTGGAATTGTTACATTTTGCAAATAGCTAGAATTGAACACAAAGGAAGAGAAAGAAATAGGCGGGGAGGATGAAGTCGGATAATAGATGGTGTAAGAGGCATGAGGGACATTTGAACATTTGGTATGCCTAATTGGGATGTGAATACGAGTTACGTCGAGAAAATAACGCTTAGGCACTTAAATTGGTGGATATGTATGAGTTTTGGGCAATTCGGCAAAGTTGTGAAACCTTCCGATGGAAGAGCATTTGATGGATTAATTAACTATTTAACTATAGGTTTGAGTGCGAGAGAAGGGAGAAGTGAGGAAGGAATTAAGAATAAGTGTTTGGGCACGTATATATATATTCACCATTTTCAATCCAAGTCAACTAGCAAATCAAATAACACCAACATCATTGGACATTTAGATAGCCTAATCAACTCCTTTAATCAATATGAGTTATATTCAATGAACGCGAGTAAAGCTAAGTAATATAAACATTAGTTTAATCGATTTTCATACGAGCATAAGAAGTGAAATACATTACTAAAGCTTATACAAATTCAAGCATTAAAACTCAAGAAAACATTATTAACTTTAGAAATCCATTTTAAACGGAACCGAGGCCACTTCCGTTGCCGAATAGCTGGTGACTCAAATTTCTGCAAAAGGGGAGAAATAAATATTTTCAACTCGAGTACGTTCATTGCTCGTACCTTTCAAAAATTCACATGTTTTATCAAATTTCAACATTTCTCATATATACAAATAACAAGGAATCATTTACAAGGCAAGTTTTGCCACCTAATTAAGTGGTCCCCGCCCAATTATCAATTACCAAGGGCTTAGGCCCGCCAATTATACTGCGCGCAGCGTCAATCTCGGGTTATCGATCGGCCGGGGTGACACCTGTTCAACGATCGTATCAATTACCAAGGGGCTCCACTTCCGGATAATAACCAGCAAGCATGTTTTACTCATATTCTCTCCCCCGATTTCAAACTAAAATGAATTGAAATGCGCGCGCTCAATCAATATATTCTTCAAAGTTATTTTACTGATACGAGGAATGTGCGTGCGAGTTTCGACTCACTTTTCCAAATATTTTATTGTTTTTGTTTTAGGAAGAAGCACTGGCGAACAATCAACCATTTCTTAAGTCCGACGCAGGCAAACCCTAGCCAGCCTCGTGGCATTCACAAACCTAAAGGTACATAGACGCTCACGGTGATTTTACTGTCACCCGGGGTTAGGTATGGCCTTGGGAATCATTGTACACTATTTTGTGGATTAGAGAAAAGTCTAGGTTGTTTAAATATTACATTGCTAAACCCGTAAAGCTGTACTTTGGGATGTCCTAACTACTTGGGTAATGAGTAACTACTCCTAACAAGATCATTGGAAATATAACGGTGGATGAACCAAATTATATTTCACTTTATTTCAATTATTTAGCCTTGTCTTTTTTTTAGGACGGCGGTAACGCCTTCGATTATTACCTTCACTGCGACATTACGTATTAGTCCCTAATGAAGGGATTATTAAGTAATGGTGATTGGGGCGTTACACATTCAATTCTATCATAGGCTTTTTCCATATCAAGCTTAAGTCCTACATAAGCACGCTTACCCTTGACATTATTAAACTTATTAATAATTTCATGCGTTAACAATATGTTATCATGGATATCCCTACCTGGTACAAAGGCACTTTGATATAGACTAACAATTCTTTGCAGCACCGGTATTAGTCCGTTGACTAAAACGTTAGAGATGATCTTGTAAAGACTATTATATAGACTAATAAATCTAAAATGGGAAGTGAAGGAAGGACATGCAACTTTCGGGATAAGAGCAATAAGGATATTCCAGTGTTCCTAAATCCAAATTATGAGGTTCCAACATGTGAGTTTATAATTTTGCATATAAAATTTTCTCATCTACCCTTGTGCTTTAGGTGAATTTGGTTAGAAGAAAGACCACTTAATTTTTCATATTATAATTAGAAGGGACGTGTGAAAAGGTCCAAAACTATACCTTCAAAGACTGGCTCACCGTTTTTGTACATATCAAACTATATAAAATCAATATTAATTTAATTTGAACCTTATGTTACTCATTATCCATAAACTATGGTTGGTCCAATCATTTTTGACCTTATATAATAACATTTTTATTACATAAGTATGTGACATGCATGCCTAATCATGGATATCCTTAGGCATACCAAATCATATAATATTTTTGTTGTCATTTTTCTATGATATATTATATACCCCTTTCGTGACGTAATGAAAAGGGGATCCTCCCTCCTTTGCTATTGGGAGTTGAAAAGAGCAATTATCCAAACCCTCAAATTGAGGGATTATTTTATTTTTATTTTTGAAACTTTGAAAATGATGGTAGTGATGTTTTGTTTCTTCTTCTAAGGTTTGGACTGAACATGAAGTTATTCTATCCCAAAAAAAAAAAACTATAACAAGTGATGATTGCTGAATAGTTATGAATTGTGCAACTTATTGAATATTATGTATTACATTGAAAGACACCGTTATATTTAGTTTTATATTACAATTTTAGAGTTGCTTTATATTTTTTCACAAATGTTTACAACTTTATGGTCCGCTCAGCGACAACAGGAGGCTTCGTGATCGAGAGCTGGGATGGTAGATTATTCAAGCTGGGACGAAAAACTTGGGGCCAACGTCGATACTAATAGCGGATGCTTATGCTATAAGAAATGGTGCCAAAGCAACAATGCAAGTAGAGTTTCGTTCAATTATTCTATAAGGGTATAACCAAACGGTCATTAAAGCAATTAAAGGAGAAATTAAGGTATCTTGGAAAATCCAAACTCTTATTCAAGATACACTGTTGTTATCTTCGGAGGTGCAATTATGTGCTTATTCATCATACGTACACGAAGGGAATCGGATTGCAAGCCGGGTGGTCAAGTTTGGTCTTTGTATTTCTTCTTCTTTTAATTGGTTTTCTAGCCCTTCATCTTCCTTTCTCTTCATTTTAATGGAGGACAACTTAGATACAATCCTTGTGAGAAGGGTTACCTATTAGTTGTACTTATCCTTTCAAAAAAAAAATTCTTTACAATTTCTTATAATCTTACAACTCCTTATAACAAAATGGAAAAGAACTGAAGTCACTTTTAATAATAATTTATTGTAGTAAAAGGAATTCAAAAGAACTAAAGTGTACTAAATATTACTAAATTGTGTAAAATTATGATGGATTTACCAACATTTACTGAATCACACTGTAAATGTTGAGAGTAATGACTGAAAATAAGTTTCAACGAATGTGCCTAAACTCTTGGTAGTCTTTGCTGTAGTTACAAGACCCATTTTAAAAATTATATAATAATATTTTTATTATTGCTGTAACTTTTGAAACAATTAATAAGCTATTCTTTTTAATGTAAAAAACGTAATTTTCGTTGAATAAAATAAAACAAATGAAGAATAATTTAAAGTAAATGTAAATGTATATTTAATAAACTTTAATTCAATAAGATATAGATATTGATGAGTATTTTTTGAAATTTTCATATTTTATATAAAATTTTTAAGTTACATTTTGCGGAGTAATTTTTTAAATATTTTAATAATTTATATCTAAGTAATGGATTTTATTTTATTTTTGTTATGTTTATATGATATTTTCTAAATTGTTTTTTTGATTTTACACTTTTTTATAAAATTAGTTTAGATTTCCAATTATTTAGTTTTATTGAAAGGAAATTATTTCCTTTTTTTTCTTTTATAAAATTCGTCTGTAAATTTCTTAATAAAATTAGAGGTAGTTTATAATTAATATTTTAAAAGTAGTTACATTAAACCGAAGGTATCATTGTGTAATTTTTAAGTGTACATTTGTGTTAGGTTTTTCTTCTTTTTTTTTTTTTTGAAATATAAATTGGTGTTAGTTAACTAATTAGATTAATAAAGTTACATAAAATTGCTATTCAAAGTTTAAATTTAAGTTGTACCTAAAGTAGTGCTCTTTATATCCTCTTAGAGAGGTTTTTGGATGCTCAGACCACCGATAATTTGTATATTAACTCAACTTTAATACGACATTCTTTTAAAAAGTGTTAGAAGTTACAAATTATACCCTAATTTTAGATTTATAGATTTAAAACTCAAATCTAAATTTTCCTTATACAACGAGCCTTTCTGGAGAAAATAGATTCCCTCCCTTGAAAAGAAGAGAATCCCGAACCTATTTGGTTGGAAACGTATGTTAGATGGTGAATGCATTTGATGTTGTGTTTTTGGAATATGTAATCTTTGAAGATGTTACTAAGTAAACTAATTAATATCTGCTGACTTGATGAAATTGATGTGAGACTTTATGGCTGTTGAGTGATTGCGACTTTGCCTCTCATCCTCTTGCTTTTCAATTTGTATATATGCCATTTCATTACTCCTCTTGTTGCAAATTATTAATACAAACAGACAAAATCCACCACATTATTATCCAATTTCAGGTTGAATTTTATTCCTTTTCTATCTGTAAATTTGATATAATTTTCTGCATCTTTGATGTAGATATCGCTCCTATATCATGTGTTACTTCAGTTGTGGGCTCCTAATATCACTGTATTATTTTTTATAGAAAGAAATTTAAAAGGTAGTGTCAAGTATAATATTTTTTTTATTAAGAGTTTTCTAACCTAATATAGTTATAAATAAGCCCCCTATTTGATCCTAATATCGAGCAACATAGCTAAAAATATCATTGACTATGAATAAAAAAAAATAATATACATTTCGAACTAAAAATATATAGCAAGATTTAACCATTCTATACAAGAGAAATTTGTTACTTCAGTAAAAATAAAATACGATAATAAATTTAACTGTATAGTATATTCAAGATAAATACCTTCTTGATTATTTTAAATTAAAATACTGTCAATCCACGAGTATGAAAAATTCTAGAAGTTGGTAGACCAAGCCAAGTCAAATTGAAATTATGTACACACGTATCACGTATGTAAGCCACTATACATACTATAAAGGACGACGGCTTGACGTGGTCTGGTCCCGGCCCTTACTTGCGTCTTGTACACTTCAAATTCAACAACAATCAATCACCATGTCTACATTTTAAAATTTTGATTTCAATTATTTGTTTTTATTGCTCTTAAATCCATTATTATTTTAGTTAAGTTATTATTTCTGTATATAAAATGTAAAATTTATTGGTTATAAATTTTTACCATTTTACGTTTTATATACACTAACAATAACTTAAATAAAATAATAATGGATTTAATAGCTTCATCACTTCATATTTAAATATGTGACACCTATAATCGTTGAGATATGATATTGGGAAAATTTAGTTATAAAACGTCGAAAGTATCATGAAATACTTTCCAGTGACAAAATTTATAAAATCTTACAATTGTTTTTTTTATATTTAAAAAAGTGTCTTGATATCATATTAGACTTAGGTCGGACTTACTTGAATCCGGACTCGATTGAATTACGGAACAATTTTTCTTGACAATTGAATCAATATATATATTTTTTTGAACAAGGTAAATAATTTCATTGAATTCTCCCAGAACAACTGATAAGTACAAGAGAGGTTATATTTCAACTAAGTCCTCCCATTTCACCACATGTTTTTTAGCTTTCACACTACACACATGTTGTATTTGCCTTATAATCATGTCTGGATGTCTACTTTTATTTTGAAACTTCCTTTGGCACCGTTCCCGCTATAGTTCATATATTGTGCCTGCAAACACCGACCGAATCAATATATTTTTATTATTTATTTATTTATTACTGTTGTCTAAATCATCAAGTTCAATTTACCAAAGAACCCTATAATATTACCATCCTTACCTTTTGTTGTGTGATAAAAAAAAAGTTGCTAAAGTGAAAAATCTTTGGTGCACATTATAAATCCATAGCATTATGATCTAGTTCATGTTTTTCCCCCTTAAAATTGAATGGTACATAAATAATTCCTTTTTTAAATTAAAATTAAAAGTAGTAGTATTATGATCCAACCAGATCACATCCACAAATGGTCTGCAATTGTTGCCTAAGTATTATACTATGTAATTACCTCCTCTTTTTGGGAATTAATACAAGTTATTTATTTTTTCCAAAAAGAAAACAAAAAAGTTGAGTATATGTTACTTCAATCTGATTACAATCCAATTAAAAATAATCTTATATTTATTACTTTTTATTTAGAGAAGTGTTGAAGACCACCAAAATTCAAAAGTACAAAGATCATTGTTCTGTAAAGTACCTCTATTATGGGTAGAATATATATATATATATATATATATATATATATATATATATATATATATATATGATGAGAAGTGGATGTGCTTTTGTTAGTTGGAAGTTATAAGTTAACTGTAGCTTTGGTTCATTCCCTTTTGCTTTTTCATGTATAGATCTTTCCTTTGCAGAAAAGGCAAAAATCACCCTTTTCTTATCCATTAAGGCTCTGTACTCTACACTTGCTTTAGCTACCAGAATTGAAACAAATTCTCACTTTTAGGAAATAATTTTCGCACTATTTAATCAATATTTCTTTTATTTTCATCCGCGAGATATAAAAAAAATATATATTGCAGAGATGATTCTTATTAAACATTTTTATTTGATCAAGGGAAAAAATTCGATAAAAATTATATATATTTTTTAATTATGTCATTTTTTATAAGATTGAATTCTATCAATTACACATAATTAAACAATGCATTGATATTATTTCAAAAGAAAAACAAAAAACAATGCACTCAGCCAGGTATTTAATTGATGAATTGAGAAACTTGAGTACATTGTGTTATAAATAGTTTTTTATGTAATAATTGTTGCAATCACGAATGGCAGTTTTAGTTTATATAGGTTCAATTTTGATAAACAAAAATTACATGGGTTTAACATATTGATTAAAGAAAAAAATTACCTAATGAGTTATATTTATGTGTTTAATATATACATAACGAGCTTACTTAATTTTATAGGTTGATAAAACACAAAAAAAAATTAAACTATATAAAAATTTCTTTTCGATTGTTATAAGGAGGAGCAAGTGTAATTGACGTTGATCCATTAAAATACTACTTGGGATTTGTAAATATGAAGTCCTTGAAACACAAAATTATTTTTATGTTTGGTTCATTAACCATTAAAAAGTACAACATTTCGTTTAATGATATAATTATATTATTTATTTTATTTTATAAAAATAATTAATTATTACTATAGATGATATATGAGAAAGTTGTCTATTTATTTATTATCTGTTTATTGAGTATATGAAAACTGTACAAATAATTAAAATCATAAAAAAATAAATAAAGTAAAATGATAGAGTAGTACAGTAACAGATTATTATTGGTATACGTATCATAGCAGCTGCAGCGGCGTAAATTACTGGTATGGACATTATTGTAAGGGTTAAAAACAGAGCAGGAAATATAATAGTGTGGTCGTAAGATTTAAATATGGGGGCATGTTTGTCTTTATACTGTAAGAATGAGATCGTGTCTCGTGTGGGCATGTGTGTTTGGAACAAATCTAGTCTACGACGACCAAACGCCACGCCTGCAAATTGCACAGCTTGCCAACCAAGACTTAGCTGTATTATGACTTATGCCACCGAGCCAAACACATTCTTCCATGTCATCCTTTCTCTCTCCACGTCATGTCTCCCATCACACGTGGCCTCATCACTCTACCTCCTGCTCCAAAATATTATCGATATTTTTCTTTAGTGCTAATATCGATGATGATGAGAGTTGAATCTTAATGATCAAATTCTTAGTTGAGTTTCGCTCAAATGTGTATATATATATATATATATATATATATATATATATATATATATATATATATATATATATATATATATATATGATATTGATTTAACGAACAAATTTCTTTTTATTAACTTATAAATTATAAAAATTAAAAGAGAAGGAGAAGAATTTTCTTAACTCATATAATGGAAATGATTCCTAATGACGACTCTAAGAATTAATATATAATACTCTAAATAAATTAGCTAGCAAATAATACAAAGATATACTGATTAATTATTGGAGAGTGTCGACTCAAGGGAGACAATCCTAGCCTCAAACACCTGATTATAGACTATGGAATGGAATCTGCATCTCAATCTTTGTTTCATTATGCTTTTTTATATTTCTCATAAAATTATCGTCTAATCTCATTATTTGAATTTATTCAACTGAAAACTTAAAATTATTTGCGTTAAAAAATAATTTATTTTTAAATATTATTTAGTTCAACTAATGATAAAATCTTTAAAAATTATTGTTAAAGTTTAAATTTGAATCTCACTTGCATATGCCTTTTTACGCTCCTTTACACACACACAAACACAAAAGAATTTAATTGCAATTTACTAAAGCATAGTTTTTTCTATTAGTATGTTGTGCTAATTTGATTTTAACTCGAATTATTTGTAAATTAAAAATAAACATGATATCGGACAAACTTTTATAAATCTTTTAATATTTTCTCGGTGTAAATTTAAATATTTTCTACGCCTAATTTCTAAACATATAAGAATCCATACTTATAATTTAAAAGCCATATAAACATAGATAAATTTAGAACGATCTTAATTATTTTAGACACATTAAATTTAGTGATAACGTAAAGATCAAGTACGGTAGTGTTTTTTCATACAAGGGAAAGCACACATTCTCTATCCATTGTTTGATTTGTTTCTACATATATTTTTTTAATATACGACTTATTCCTACATATATATATGTACATAGTTGACATAAATTTTTCATATTTTGTAATATTTCCATATATTTTTTAAAAAATATAATTTAGATGCTTATGAATTTCTACAAATTTCATATTTTTTATACATTTTCTTAGAATATAAATTTTTATAATATCTTAAAGTTACTGGACGTGTTTTATCATTACATTTTTATAATATCTTAAATTTTTATAATATCTTAAAGTATATAAGAATAGTAGCTCCAAACTACGACAAAAATATTTTTATAATTAGATTATATTCTTTTCAATTTATTATCAATACTTTATAATTAGATAAGGAGAAACTAGCATCAAATTGCAAACCCCTAATTTTCTTAGCAATTAGTATTAATGAAGGCCCAAAAAAAGTACTCTATCATAACATGTAACAATAATTTTATCCTAGCACATATAATAATAATAATAATAATAATAATAATAATAATAATAATAATAATAATAATTCTATCCCTAAAATAGAAAAGTAAGCGCTATTGTGCTATACAATCCAAGATGCATTTGGCATTATTGTAAGTTTCTAGAAAACTTTTTGCTTTAATTTTTGATTGTGACTTTGTAGCTATAAAAATCAAGACACCTACACCAATCATTTTGGATGATTGTACGTACTAAAACTAGTCATGAATTCAAATATTTTTAAACAAACGATATGTAATCAGCTAATAATAATAATAATAATAATAATAATAATATTTTCGTCTAGATTAATTGTGAACATAGTCGATGGACTCATGTTCTCTTGAGATGACCATTAGGCTCCCACTTGAAGAATTGCATACGATTATAACTATCTTTTTATCTATAAGTGAACATTTTGCCTAAACACTAATACAATCACAAAATGTTTAATTCAGATTAGTTGTAGTAGTATTTTTCTAATGACAAGTCTGTTCAAAATTTGTCTTTTTCCGCCTTTAATATGCCCTTATTTTATCCTTGTCAAAGTTTATTGGATCTTGACTGAAAATAAATATCGGTTTACAAAAAATTAAAATATTCTAAATATATTTGTCGAATAATAACCTTACAAATGTTATTTACTATTTTCTTATTGATAAGAAATAAAGACTATTCACTGTAATTTAAGTTTTATCCAAAATACAAGTCTCTTTATATTTAAATTTTTTTCTCCAAAAATGTTGAAATTTATATGATGTGACATATATGCACCAACCTTGAAGAAAATCCAACGGTTGACGTTCAATCAGGGCAATGCGTGTGCGGGGCGTGTATATTAGCGTGTCGAAAAAGTGCTTCTCCTCTACTTTCCAAAACTTAAAAACTTATATTGATTCCCTCGTTTCTCTCTCGATAAAATTCACTAAAATTAATCTCATAAATAAATGTTGATTTCATACCCTAAAAAAATTTCCGGTTTTTTTCACCCACCCCACAAACGCGGTGTTTTCACTCCCCCTCTCCCTTGTCTTATAAGCTCCCTTAGGGTTCTCTCATCCACACCCCCTTTCTCGCTTCTCTTTCTTTCTCCTAAATTCACTCCCAAACACCCACAATTCCTTCTACCCATCAACGAGGATTGTCCAATTTCCGAGCTTTTTGCCCAAAAGACATCGAGAATTTCGTGGGTATTTTTCCTGAGAAATGCCCGCTACAGATTACCAGGGTTCGTCGTCGCCATTAACGAGTTTTGGCCGTTCGATTCTGAGCATACGACGCGATCAGGTGCCCACAATGGACGGCTCTCATGACCCCACGAGCCAGGAGTTGGAGCTGGAGACTTTCCAGAAGCAGGTGGCTGAGCAATTCAACGAGCTCTCATCGGCTGGCCCAGATGAATTGCTTTCTCTCTCCTGGGTTCGTAATCTCCTCGATGTTTTCATTTGTTGTCAAGAGGAATTTCGTATTGTGTTGTTTAATAACAAAGGCTATCTGGGTAGGCCTCCAATGGACCGTTTAATTGGGGAATTCTATGAGAGGAGTGTGAAAGCCCTTGATGTTTGCAATGCGATTAGGGATGGGATTGAACAGGTTAGGCAATGGGAAAAATTGTTGGAAATTGTTCTGTGCGCCCTTGATAATCAAAAGGCCTTAGGGAGGGCCAAATTAGGCGAGCCAAGAAAGCTTTGATCGATTTGTTGATTGGAATGTTAGATGAGAAAGAATCAAATGCTGCTTTGGCTCATAGGAACAGGTCATTTGGGAGAAACAATGGGAGCAGCAAGGATCAGAAGAATTTGGGTCATTTTCGATCCCTTTCCTGGAGCGTTTCGAGGGCTTGGTCGGCCTCGAAACAGCTCCAAGCAATGGCTTATAACCTCAGTGCTCCGAGGGCTAACGATGTGATGGCCACCAATGGGCTTGCTGTGGCTGTTTATACCATGAGTTGCGTTCTCACCCTTGTGATGTGGGCGTTGGTGGCTGCTATTCCTTGCCAAGATAGGGGCTCCAGATTCATTTCTCTGTGCCCCGGCAATTCATTTGGGCTCCCCGCTTTTGTCCATCTATGAGAGGATCTTGGAGGAGAGCAAGAAGAGGGATAGGAAGAATGCTTGTGGTTTGTTGAAGGAGATTCACCAGACCGAGAAATGGACTCGCCAAATGAACGAGCTTTTGGATTCATTGCAGTTCCCTCTCAGCGAGGAGAAGGAGGCCGAGGTTAGGGAAAGAGTGGAGGAGCTCAAGCCGGTGTTTGAGACCTTGAAGGATGGATTGCAGCCCATGGAGAGGCAGGTCAGGGAGGTGTTTCATCGGATTGTGAGAAGCCGGACTGAGGGGCTCGATTCATTGGGCCGAGGAGGCAATGCTGAATGATCCCATTCAGGGTCTGTTCGGGCCGAGGGGGTGTGTTCATCATCGGGGCATTCAATTTGAATGAATGGATGAATGTTTGGGGACAAGATTTTCTGATTTTGGCTTCTGGGTTATGCAAAATCATGTATTTTGATGGTGAAAAGAAGGAAATTTTTGATGCTTTTGTTGCCCAAATATATGGATGAGAAATTTTTTAAAAAAGAAACTCAACATCAGTATGTAATTTGTGTAAAGGATGAAAGATGGTCAAGTAAGGGTTGGATTTTCTTGGTACATTCAGCTGCTGCTAGGTCTATGATTGCCTGCCACTGCCAGGCTTCTGTTTTTCTGGGATGGTGCAGTTGTGTAACTCGGAGTTCCAGATAGTCCCTTTGATGCTGTAGCTGATTTTTTTTTTTTTCTTCAGAAGTTGCCTTCTGTTTTTGCTTCTTTTCTTTTTTAGTTTTTTAGGGTTTTATATGGATATATACATCTATTGTATTGAATACAAGGAGAGACCAAAAAAAGAAAAAAAGAAAAAAAGAAAAAAAAAGAAAAAAAGAGGAGAGCTTCAGGAGTTGATTTTCTCAAATGTGTTTTTACTCCTGGTTCAATTGTAAAACATCTAGTTGTATGGGTAACTGGGAGTAGTGTTCTAGTCTGAAGAGCAGGTTCCCTCATCAGTGAATAGTGATTATGTTCAAGTTATATGATATGTTTTCTCGTATTTGTGTCCTTCACTTCCCACTCTTCACTTTCAGTGTCATTTTTTGTGAATAGGCTTTGTTGTATCTGTTCTTCACTTCTTTGCATGTCATGAGTTGGAAGGGATTTTTCATCAATTACAGAATGATACATAGGACTATTTGGATTAACCTACCATCTTTTACATTATTGTGACACTTATGTTTGAACCGAGGTTTCAGATATTATTATTCAGACAAAGTCTTTTACGTTTGAATACGTTTATATCATTATAGTAAGATTTAAATTAAATAATGATGTTATAAGAGACGCTAGAAATGTGTTACGGATGTATTTTCCCGTAATGATTTGGGGATACAGGATGAAAAGAGCACAAGCATTGAACCTTAATTCGATAAGTCAATTTTGAGAATAGTTAAAATTGATTGATATTGATATTGACCGGATGGATGATTTAGAGGCAGTTAATGATGCTAACAAAGAATTGAATCCTGGTGGCTGATATCAGGTGGGAAAAGAAACTTAGAATGTTGCATATAGAAAAGGGACAAGTGTGAGGCCATTTGCTGTTCAGAACAGGTGTCTCCTCATAGCCTGGCAAGATATTTTACAAGTTTATCCTCTCTCCGAATATGCTTCTTCTTATTTCCCCCAAAATTGCAGAAATCATAAATGGCTGAGGCTGAGGTTTGAGGGTGACCATTACGTTTGGTTTTGGTTACCAGTTTTCACGTTGCAGGTGCACATTGCTGGTAACCACATTCTATCTCCTCTGGTCTTTTAAATTATAAAATTGATCCATTTTTTTATAGCTCACATGAATGATGAAGTAAGATTTGGCCATTTGATGCCTGTCCTTTTCTGCTTATTATAGTCTATAGATGGTGATTATCAATCAACTTTGTTCTCAGTATTAAACAGTATTGTTTAGCTGCAATTGTTATAACGGTTATATTTAACTATTATGAACTGTTAAAAATTATTATAAGTGGTTATGAGTTAATAGTAGTTATAAAAGTTAATTCGAAAGATTTTTAATATAAAAGGAGGAAAGCAGAGAGTGTGATGATTGAGCATTGAAAGCTGGTGATCTGAGATCTGTGTTTGCATTGAAGCATTCGTTGATGAGGTCAAACTTTGACAGAGCAAGCATTATTATCATTTGTGGATTTTTGTTTGCATAATTAATTTATTGGCGTTGGTTTTGTTGTTATCTGTTTTGACTTTTGGACTCCAAGTTGGGGTGGCCTGGCCATGCCCAACACGTTCGTCTTTCGCTTGGTTTGTATCACAAATTTCAACTAGTTGGGAACGTGCCAAACTTACAACGTGCCTGGAATACTTTTTTAAACTATGAAATGCCTGCATTTTTGAACCCTCCATTTCATTTATCATATTTTTTATTAATTTCATAAAAAAATGTCCTAAGAATATGCATTCATTTTATATATATATATAATGATAAAAAAATATATTTTTAAATACTGAGAAATTTATATTCAAATTCCACATTTGTTGATATTCATTCATGTTCTAGTATGGCCCACCAAGATTTTGGGTCAATCAACCCATTGAGGTTTTTCAGATAAGGATTTAATGGAAAGTCAATTTATGCATTTAAAAGAATTTAACAAAAAGGAATATAGACATGCTCATTTTTAATTGAGTTATTCAACTAAAATAAACTGCTTTTTAAGGGGTGTTGGACAATTGTATACAACATTATAAATTTAGATATTCATGTACTGTATTTTTTAAGTGTATTTTTGTTTCTAAATCATAATGCTTATAAATTTGAAAGATAATAAATAATAAATATGGTGGTTAAAATGTCTAAAAGTAAGTGGTATAACTAAAGATAATAGATATACTTATAGTTCGGTGTACGTACGTTTAATTTCAGATTGGGTGTTTTACATACTTTGGTTAGTATTACGCCATTTGATGTTGCTTTAAATTACCATTTAAATGTTTTTTATTAGTGAAATATTATGTGTAGGTCATTCGAAGTCAACTACTAACCGTGACCCATTCAAGAAAAAAAAAAAAAAAAAGCTCCATAAAACATGAGTGGCATTTTGCTAGATTAATGCAAATAATCCAAATCAATGAAAGAGGAGTAAAAATACATGTTTAAGATTGCTTCTTCTTTGGTCTAATCAAGCTAAAAACAAGCACCACAAGTGATGCAACTATGGCTGACCCCATGAAAAAACATGGAGGGAGAAACCTTGAAGTCCTTTTTCCAACATTCTTCTCCGATTCTTGATGATAATCCTCACTTGTTTTTGGACCTTTTTCTTCATCGTAATCTTGTCTCGATTGTTCTCCTTGGCGTATTTCTTCCCCTACTATCCCTCCTCGCTTGCTAGTCTCTGCCCTCTCCTCTTTTATCTCCCCCTCCTTCCATTCCTCCCCTTCTTTCCTGCTACTCTCAGCGGCCTTCGATCCCTCAACTTCTTGAATTTCGTGATCATTTTGGTTTTGTTTTTCTGAAGGGGGTATTCCCTGGGATTCCCTTTCTTCTCCTTTAACTTCAGATGGTACTGGACTCACCTGTTCATCATCCTTGCTCTTGTCTTGATCAGTGACTACTTGTTCATCCTTAACTTCTTCGATCTGATCTCCTGTTTTGCCCTTGCTTTCTTTGGGCATGTAGATTGTCAACATCGACTCCTCTTCAACATATATGGCCTTGATTCGATCCAAAATGACCCCTCGAGGGATTTTGAACGTCTTCTTGAACCCTCTTAACTCCGGTTCTTTCTTGAACATCATCCACCCCTTCATTACCATCTCTTGAACTGTCCTCTCACCGCAGATCTCAATGAGTGTCCCGTCTTGATTTATGTTGATCGTTATGTCTTCCTGTTTATAACCTATATTAAGCACGTACGATGAAATGTACCTTTGATGTGAGCATTAAGGATGAGGGATCAAAATCACAAGGAAAATTGAAAATGGATGGGAAAACTTAGAATGTACCTTTGAGATTAGCAATAAGGATGAACATGGTTTCAGTCTCTTGAGACAGGAAAAGGGGGCCGGCTCGGTCTTTAGCAAATCGAAAATCAGCTGATTGAGAACCGTCTAGGGTTTTAGTAATCTTGAGCCCTAATTCAAGCTCCATTTTTGCTAATTTTGTGTGATATTGTATTGGTAAGGATTGAAGTTTATGTATTTATTTTCCTTCGATCTAAGTTATAGAGAAGTGGGAGCAAAAATGTGTGTGAAAGTAGAAAACAGAAGGAAACAGTAGTAGTTTTGGGTCAGGAAATGAGCAAGGCATATATGCATTGCTTGCAGATTTTGGCTTGTCAAAGAAAAATGATGGGACTGAAAAAACTCTGGTTACAGTTTGTTTGCCTTGGAGGGAGATAACATCTTCCTTAAGCTTATATCCATCAACTTCTGTAGTTTACTCAAATCTTCCTTTTTTTCAAAAAATAAAAAATCTTATTATTCTAAATTGGGCCACAAGGCCCACAACCAGAGACAGAAAACCGTGAATTACAATGGTTTGGCCTCAATGGCACTTCATGTCATATTCCAATTTGGACATTTTAGGTTCTGTATTAGGCCAATGTTCTTGAATAACCCCCTTGGTGGGCCAACTCGGTTCTTACGTTTTGGAAAGACATACAACTAAATATGTTTACATGGTAAGCATACTGATCCATTGGGTTCATAAATAAGTTCTTGAGGTAAACTGGTAAAATAAGGATCAAATTAATGATAGGTTCAATCAATAACGAGTTGGCCCATTCAGAATACATTCGGGTCGGCATTGGATCAGCTCAACAATAGTCCATTTACTAACCTAATAATTCTATTAACTTATACATTGTAAAAATTATGGTGACTGCGTTAGTAAGATCTTCATCAATGCTCATAGCACTGAGTGTTATAGCATTGAAGACCAATTGATTGCAAGAGTATTAATACTTGTAAGGATAAAGTCGTCTACATAGAAATTTTTTCCGACCAAGCAAAAGCGAAACTCATGCTGGAAAGTATTCTTGATGTTATGAATCAAATGCTCATGAGTTTCATACGTTCAAAATTAGCTATCACTAGCATCCTCCCTCTCTCTACCTCTCTCATAATGTTGCAAAGACACGGATGGAATTTTAATCCGAATTTCCAATAATAATTCCTAAACACACTTTATCAATTAAGTTAAGTGACGACCGCCAAATGAATATCTTTTTAACATGTGAACGTTTTCTTGCAATGAAAAGGGTACTAAATGAACTTTCTCTATGACTTGGAAATAAAGGAAAGAAAAGCAGGGGAGAGGTTAACTCATAATGATTTCAAAGTGAAAGTCTACATCAGCATTAGCATTAGCAATCATAATACACCTCTAAATCTAATCCTAATCCATCATTACAACCCAACTAAGCCTACAATCAGTGCTAATCCCATCAGTCTCCGAAAAAAATTTAAAAAAACCTACTTCATTTAAAAATATGAGTCCATTTTTCCTGTCACAAAAAATGGAGTCATATTTTCAAATCAAAAACATTTGTCTAGGAAGTCTCTCTTTCTCTCAAAACATCACCAAAATTACAGTGACGAAAGATATCAAACCTTCTATCACCTTCACCCTCTGCAAAAGAGAAAAAGGAACATAATTAAAACAAAAACATCATCCAAAAAACCAAAAAAAAAAAAAAAAAAAAAACTAGAGTATTGAATGATGTTTTGTGTTAAATTTTTTTAAAAAAAAACATTTTCAGAGATCTCATTTACAATAAAATATATTACATATCTCATCTAGTAGTTAAGGAAAATTACAGAAAATATAATAGGTTCAAATGATAGAAGAAGAATTTGCATACTTATACCTTTCACCCTGCTCTATGAACATGGTGTTACAATATAAGTTGTCGGTATAGTTTTTAATTTTAAATAATAGCACTACACTATCTTATTTATCGTTTATCATGTTATGTAAAAAATTCATAATAAATTATTTTTTAGATCAAAGCCAAACTTTTGGAAGAGTTCTCATTAAAAACATGGAAAATATCAGAAAATACAAAAATTGGAATTTTACCTGATAAGGAGCATGATTAACCGAAAACGGCCAGGGCCTGATAGTAGCCGAATCCACCTCGCCGGTGGGCAAAGGAACCGCCGGATTACTGCTTATGAAAGGTATGCTCCTACCCTTTTCCGGCATCGCCGGCAGCATATCCGGCGCCGGCGATATTCCTCCGATGGGTCCCGGACTAGGAGGGCCCGACCCAGCTTTCTCGCGGGGCTGGAACGGCCATGGGAATGTTGGGGAGGACGAAACAACCCCGCCAGGTCTCGCCGGCGGGGAATTTTCCGGCGGGGTTGCGGGGTTTTGTGGCGGATGTGCCGGCGAGGAAAGTGGTGTTACCTGAAGGGTTAATTTTTGGCCTTCTTGGCAGGGCTTGTTGGTGCCGTTGTAGAAGGAGAAGTAGAAGTACCCGGGTCTCGAAGCGTGCCACTGAGAAATGCAGATAAGGTGTTCGATGAAATGCCTGAATAAATGGTAAAACTAGGGACATTGTGGGATGAAGTTGGGGAAGAACTCACAGTGTAGGTAGTGGAATTGGGGTTGGAGAGAGGAGTTGCTTGGGTGAAATCGCAAGCGTTGAAGGCATCTCTGTTCCTGAATACGTAGATATTGTAATGATGCTTGTTCTTGAAAACTGAAATCCAAGTAAAAACAAACAGGAGTATGCAGGGCATTAATAATTAGCATATCTAAATTGCAACAAAAAACAATTCCTTGAAGAGGAAAGTGCCTACTGATGGTGTCTCCAATATTGGCAATGGGACTAGACATCGGTGAGACTCCATCCACCACCAAAGTAGCACAGTTTGATCTTTGCAATGCAAGAAAGAAGAGAGAGAGAAAGAAGAAGAAACCCCGCATTGTTCTTCTTCAAAAACTAGCTCCAAATCTCTGTCTGAACCTGAAGGGAATCAAAGCTGAGAAAACAAAAGGAGGGGTTCTTTTCTGTACTGGTCTCTCCCACTTTTTATCCTCAAGGTCTTGTCTTCCTCTGCTTGAGAGAGAGAGAGAGAGGTTGTCAGAGAGTTTACCTTTTCATGGCAAGAGGTTCAATGGGTGACAGGCATGCAACATCGGGTAATGTAATTGCATTAATTATTACCAAATAATTAATGAAAATACATTTATTATGTTCAAGCAAAAAGTATGAATGATGAAGCAAAAAGGATTCTGGGTGATGAAAATTTGCAGAGCAATGGGTAGCTGTGATTATCATTCTAACATGATTACAACTGTGATTATCTTCACTCCTTTTGGTCACTTACAATAAGTGGGGGTGCCAAAAAATAATAATAATAACAATAATAATAAACCGTTTTTTACTTTTTCGATAAAAAGTTGTTTTCTTTTATTGGGAGATGAGATTCGAAAGGTAGCTGTAGGCTGTGTGGGTCTCCATTTGCGTTTGCTTTTCCCCTTCTTTTTGAACGCTGCGTAGTAAGCTTTTTGCCTCGCTTCTTATTTTTAACCCCTAATATAATAAAATGTCATGATTCTCGATTTTAGTTTAGACTTTAAAACTTTGATTTTGTTGATTAATAATGCTTTGGTTTAACCAATGTCAAAATGTTATCTGACAGAATATACCTTAATTAATGTAGTGACATTTTGTGAGTAGATATATTATCGATTAATCACAATTAAAATTTTCAAGACGAACATATTTTCACAACATTGATGTCTTATTGGTGCATTTGATTTTGCAAATAACAGTCGAGATTTTTTTCCTTGAAGGATAATGAATAAGATATTTGAAAACTATATTATCTACAATTCGATTTCATATATCAGCTTATAAAATAAAAGACATATCAAGATGCAAAAGTTCTTTTTATGAGACTTATTAATTATAACACCTTAAACATGTTATGATAGACATATATAGTTAATAGTTTCTTAATGACGTTGACACGAAAGTCTTGAACTTAAGTTTACGGGAAGTGATGTTTGTATATCATTCGCACTTTATGCACAAAGAACATGCACATAAGTTTGGAAAGTCGTTTAACTCTCCTTTATATTAGCTTTGTGCTTTTTAGTTTTTGCGCTTTATCTATGCGTAAAAAATAGTAACAAAGAACTTGCAAGTTGAGATGAATGAAATAAGAGCTAGCTTGTTGACTGTAGAGAAGACCTATATTTTTGTTTTCAAGCTTAGGCTTTATTATTTTTTATATAGTTTTATTTCTAGCTTTAGCTAGCCCAGATGCCTGGCTTACAATTGGAATAAAAAAATATATGAGAGTGAAAAGAATACCAGAAAATCCCAAATCACAAAAGAACAACGGCCAGATTATTGGAAATTGTATACTTGCTAAAAGGAAAAGTTGCATGAAAACGTGGAATTTAGGTCTGACTGTATTAAAAAAATAAAATTAGACAGCACTATAATTTACAACTAGGTAATGTAAATACCAAAGTTTTCAAGGGATTTAAAATTTAGATGAAATAAAAAAAAAGATTATATTGAGTTTTGTTAAATTCGCCTGATTAAGACATGGATAATAAAATGGTAAGAGGAAATAAACAAGTGTTTAAGGAGATTAAGGTGGCAGAAGAAAAGATACGCGTTAGAAAGAAATTTAACGTGGAGTGGAAGCAGAAGACATCAGTTCAGGATCAGGCCATTAACGTCCAAAAATGAGGGCACACTTACTAATGACTTCATTTTGTAGGATTCGATGGTGTACAACAAAGGGTATAGACACAGACATTAATTTGTTTGAGAACGACGACAATGGCGACAAGACAATCGAATAATACCCAACTCGACCCAGCAACCAAGAATGGAGGACCATTTCACCATCCCCTAGCCAGCACATAAATAAATTATGTTATTTTACTTTAAATTCTTTTTCCCCATTTTGAGATACCTTATAATACTCATTATTTACTCGCCGAGTGAGTGAAGTGTTTGAATTCTGTTTTACTTTATTACTTCTCGAAAGATATATTGTACCGAAATTGTTTCGGAGAAAATTTAGATGCTATTTGTATTAATGAGCTGAAAAAGTAGACTTAACGTTATTGCGAAGCTCGGATGATCACTCATGACTTCCACAAAGGCAAACCCCAAGGAATGTTGCTTTGATGCTTAAATCAGATGAGAGAATAGAATATGAGCAAAGACTCGATCTTTAAGAAAGATCAATTTCTAAATTAAGGAAAGATTTATTGAAGATGGTTCCGGTTTTTAGACAGAATAATGTATATCCCTGTCAATTCGGACGGACGGGTTAAATACGAGTTCGGGTAAAATACTTGGGTCGGGTGTATTACGATTTCGGTAAAATACGAGCGAGTTGTATATCGGGTTATACGGGTTTCGGGTTGAGACAACCTTTTTATCAGTTAAGATAGCCCGGTGGGTGTCCGAACCACCACTGCATGTTTGGGCATTACATAAGGCCCCTGTAACTTCGCTTTCATCGGTTCCTTGACCACCCGTTTGATCCCTTCAAGAGCTTTGTCAACGCTTGTCGTAGGTGAGGAAATAAAGAGTATATTATAGTATCTCTCTATCTCATTGACGATATCTTGATGGGTTGTTACCCAATCCCTGTTATCCTTTTGGAGGTGGCGAATTGTGTTCTGTTTGCGGTGTTGGGATGCTTTATGATGAAAATGAAGGGTATTCATGTCTCCCTCCTTCATTTCGTTGCTTCTCGCTGTCATAATCCAATATTGCTAATTTTTCCCATGGAGAGTATCTAGCTTTGCTTCCAACTCTAGACATGCATCAAGGTTCTGTTGTAAGGCCACTCGACATTTAGTTTCTCCGAGGGCTTTATCTGTCTTTGAAATTTCTTTTGAAATATTCCCAAACTTGCCTCTGTTGCATTCACTTAACTTGGCAACCTATAGAGCTCGACGTCCAAGCTTCTCGGATAACATGCTCGCATTCATCTTCATCCACCCAAAATTTCTCAAAGCGAAAGTTTTTTTCGGTCTCCAGGAACGGGATTTTTGTGGTTCTATATCAAGCAATATTGGAGAGCGGTATGATTTATACCTCATCATATTCTCCACTCTAGCATTAGGGAAGTTGGAGCTCCATACATCGTTGGCAACAAAACGGTCGAGGCATTCTCGTAAACAACAATTCTCATTTGGTCCACTTTTCCATGTGTACCAAACTCCTGAATATCCCAGATCCCTTAGATTACAGTCATAGAGGGCCTATATGAAGTCGTCCATAAGCCTTTGCTCTCATGTGACTCCGCCGCTCTTCTCAGCCATTGATAGTAGTTCATTAAAATCACCTCCAACTATGGTAGGAATACTTGTATCGGCCTCTTTATCCCGAATAAGAGTCCAAGTACGCCATTTATTGTGTCCTTCTGGTCAGCCATAGATCCCCATAAATTGTGTTAAGACATCCATGATATTTCTAAGAATATGATTGAGATTATTCACTTCGTCATGCCAGTAAATAACCAAACCACCTGTCCTGCCTCTACTACCCACAACATAAGAATTTTTTTAAACCAAACTCAGCATCCAGTCTCTCCATTTTGTAAGCTACTAACATCGTCTCGGAGAGAAAGATGATATCAGGGCTATGTTTTTGCTCCAATGGTGGAGCGCTTGAACTGCAAAAGGGCTACCACAACCTCTGCTGTTCCAACACAGTATTTTCATAATGACTGGCGGGGCTGGTGTAGCCCAACCTCTGTCTGTGTAGAAGCATCTTATTTCCTCTCCTCTATGACTTGGACTTTTCGTTCACCTGCTTTGCTTTTCATTAGAGGTCTAAGACCTTTCTCTTCCCCGTGTCCATGCCTGTAGTATCAATGAGCATATGGTTCCCCTCACCTTGAGGCATTTTGAGGTTGGTCATCCTCAGATTCAGTTTCGTTCCAACCCTACTGCCGCTACTTTCTCCTCTAAGTTCAAAGAGCTTTTTCGCTCCTCCTGCCATTCATCTTCAACTTCTCTTCTTTTCCGCTTTATGGGTGATCCTCTCAACTTAGCACTGTAGTGCAACTCAGTATCTGGCGGCTCACGATCATAAATTTCACAGTACTTGTAGTTATGACTAATAAGTCCACATGCATAGCAATAATCAAGAAGTTTTAGGTATTGTATGCCAACCCATTTTTGTTTCCCATCTACTATAATTCTTATTCCACATCACAATGGTTTGGATATGTCAATGTCCACCCTAACATTTAGATATTTGAGGGGTTTAGGATATCCTCTTCATCTGCTTCCAAGAATTTCCCAATTTTTAAGCCAAGCAATTCCATTTGCTGCAACAATAGGATTCACCCATCGAACCCAAGGGCCTTCATTAAGCAGGACTTCTTTCTCAGTCTGACAGAAAAATTGGAAAGCAAATAAATTTTTGTCTAGGTCTTTGATGATCATTCCTTTGGATGACTTCCATATATTTCTAAAACTCGTTTTCATCACTTTAGGGTTAAAGTGGTTCTTTGTCAATAATTTCCCAACTAGGCACCAGGCTATTTGATCATTGATTCTCTCAAATTCAGGTTCTTCGAATTCAATCACCTCTCCCTCCTTGGCTGTTAGTTGTAGCTTGCTCATAATGGGGATTAGGTCAGACGACATCGTGGTTGGGTATCAAGTAACTTTCCCTTTACGGAAGCTCGCAACATAGCACAAGGAGATCTAGGGTTTAGACTCCCACACCAGGGGAGGGAAAACGTCTACTAGGAGACGGAGGGGTGTCAACGGAAGTCCTAAGGGAGGACAGGGACTCTACACTGTAATTGTAGTTGCTTGAGCGACTAGGTTTTGCACGTCGGTGCAGTCGCCAGAGGGGAGAGAATTTTTTTTTAAATCTTAATTTTTTTATAACTTATTCTAATAACTTATTTTCATTATTTTTATATTTAACTCATTATTTGTCTTTCTATCTTTCTGCAACTTTAAACTTTAAAATTTTAATTTCTTTTGAAAAAAATATCCATAAGATAAAGATAATATTTTATCTAATTTCACAATATTACACAATATTGTTCAAAAAATTAAAATAAATTAGTTTTAGAAATATACACATACAACATAATAAACATATGATATGTAATTTTACAAAAAAAAGTCAATATTTAACTAATTTAAGTGTGTGAATCATCTAAACATCGTAAAAATTGGGTAAAATCAATATATGATTGACATGTAATGCTTAGGTGACATTGCAATAAGTCTCTTACATTATTTTTACAAAAGTTCATTAAGTATTATCGAATATTGCTTGATTTTTATTTATATGAATTCACTGTAGAAAAATTGAATAGTTTCAAAAAAATTCATGAACTTATTAAAAAAATTTATTAGTTTTTTTAAAATTCATCAGTTTATTAAAAAATTTTATCACTTAGAAAACATATTATGGACTTGCGCTTGTGGATGCTCCACTGGAGTAGGAAGAGCAACGTATAATTTTCAAAAATAAAGGAGATAGAAAAGGGAAATTTATGTTTATCCTATTTATCTGTGTCAATATGCACAACAGAGCCGGAGACGTCAACTTATAAAAAGTCTTTCTTATTCTTATCGTCTCTAAATTTAAAAGTGAACAAAAATTGGCAATCACAGTGAGGGACTGAGATGTTCTCTCTTCTCTTGAGCTTAACATTTATACCTCCCTACTCCTTTGTCTTCAATCCCATCATATTATTGTATCTCATATATATACATATAAAAGTGAATAAAGTGTTATAATCTTAATACGTCACATCAACTCAAAAGGTGTAGACTCATCTTATGAACAAGTTGAGTCGAGCATAGTGAAGCTCGTCTCATTTGGCTATCGCCTAGTAAAAAAAAAATAATGATGAGCAAGTTTGATGTATTTCAAATTTTCAGATTCGGCGAACTCATAAGTCAAATCAACCTTGAAAAATAATTCACGAGCCAATCCTCGAGCATGCCACCCTTGGACTTGACTCAACGTATTTCTACCCCTAGTACTTACAAAAACTAATATAACATTATGAACCCTTGACAAAAAGAAAAATACAATGCAATATAGGCTTATGAAATTTCCTATAAGACATTTTTGAAAATGCAGGTATGCAGCGTTATTTTAAAATTAATTTTAATACATATTTTTGAAAATACATATACCTAGAACATCAATCTTGATCATTAGATTAAAATTTCAATGGTTTACAATACGTTATTTTTGTTTTTTTTTAATAATTGCAGACCACACAACTAAACCCTATTTTATAGGTAATTTCAGTTGAACTTAATAGCCCAAGACAACAAGATAGCAAGCCCGGGCTGGGCCCAACAACCAATCACAACTCCATTTGTATAAATGCAAGGAAATTGTCAAAGACCAACATTCACTTGGTGTACGTTATATGGGTTTATGATTTGTGATATGTAGACCCCCTTCATTAGCTTTGCAGAAATTCGGAGGTGGATTTAGTAAAACGTAAAACCTATAGTCATTGCTAAACTTAACATCTATTTAGACATTGTTTTCCTATTTAATTATCCTAAAATTAGAACAATGGGAAAAAGACCCACGCTCATAAAAAATTATAGTAATGCTTTACAATACCCACTACTAATGAAGATTGTATAAAGAATGTAAACACCTATTCTTGCAGTAAATGAATAAAATGAATGAAATACCACTCAAAATCAGGAGGCAACCTATACAAACACCCTTTGCAATTTCTGCAAGAAGCCTATGTACAAGCCCGGCAACACAGTTTTCCAATTTGAACAAAGAACCACTGGACAGTATCGGGACAATCATCTTTCTCTGGTGGAGCATGTGGCATCACTGACAGTTCCTGAGTTAAATGTTGATGAAATGCATCAACTGCTGTTGCGATGCCATCTTCATTTTCTATCAGTTCAGCCATTTCCATTGCCCGTGATTTTACCTGAAATATAGGTTATGAAATGCACTTTTATAATTGTGCACTAATATGATATGCAAGTGTAAGATGCAGGAAGCAATTACAGCGAGCATGAATCTAACGAAGCATGAATCTGATGTATATCAATCTAATGAATTTTTAGTGCACTTTTGATGAATCTGATGAATTCAATTTGACTTTGATGAATCTGATAAATTTAAGATAATTCTGACGCGTGAATCTGATGCAGGTCATGTAATTTTGATGTGCAAGTGTAGTATGCATTTAGTATCAGGGAAATGGGATTACCTCTGGCTGAAGCATGAATCTGATCGCATTAGAAAGTGCCTCAACGTTAAGATGAGCAATTGGTATTGGTTCTGGCCCGATTCCTTTCTGACGAATTGCATTACCCCAAAAGAATTGATCTCCAAAAAAGGGTACTATAGTTGTTGGACACTGCACGTGATTATATATAGTCAATCAAACAAAAATACTTGCCCTAAAAGATCATATGGTGAAACAAAAATATTTTTTCCATTCTTGTGAAAAGGAAATAGAGCATCTTCAGAGCATACCCCAGCTTTTAGTCCACTTGCTGTAGTTCCAGCACCACCATGGTGAATCTGCAAAATTTACGGAAAGATCAAATAACCTTAGCTTCGAGTTTTCATCAATATAGACATGTTTAGCTTCCAGTTTCCACTGTCTAGTCCATAAACAAGAAGCAAAATTGTTACAGGGGAAATTTTCAGGGACCAACCACTCCAGAACACTGAGGGAAGAGCCAATCATGGGGGCAGTCTTCGAGAAGGAAGACGGAATCTGGAACTTCTGCAACTGCAAGGGATAGACTAGGTCATACTAGAAATTGAGAGGGGGGCTTATGGATAAGGTTTTAGCTGAAGGTCAATCTCAAATGCCACTTGATGAAAGAAGATATACATTTAAAATACAAGAAACCTTAAGTCTTCCAAATAAGGAAACAATTAACTCTAAAGAAAGCATTGCAATATACCATATTATATTATACTCGAAAACTGAAAACATTCACAACTTCATTTGATGCGTAAGTGCTCAAGCAATTTGATATCATCCGAATTGCAGCAAAATAGTGCAAGATTAAAAGAAGAATATTGGAGCAAAATAGTGCAAGATTAAAAGAAGATTATTGGAGGTCAAAATCTTTGTTTTATCGATATTGATAGATTGAGTACTTCATCTATGAGGTGCAGTGGAAAAGCAGCAATGTAAACTGTACGAGAAAGCAGGTTATAAGGATCAAAAATAAGGGAAAGCAAACCAAGAGAAGGTACTCACAGACACCAAGGTCACCCCAACCACGGTTGAGTATTCCGCGCTGTCCTGTACATTTCAGTGCTTCAAGAATAATTTCTGTAGTTTTCCTGGGATCATCAAGAAGCTGTACAAGTAGAGAGGATTACACTCTTTCATCATAATTAATCAAGCTAATTTACATATGACCTAGTACACGGGATTGATATTCTGTTATATTGTTATTTGTTATACAGTTATACCATTCTATCTTATGCATTTTAAGAGAGGGGACAGAGGCATCAAAGAAAGGAAAGAACCGTGAATCAAAAATACAAAAACATTAGCATCAACAGAAAAGTTTCAGTTCTGCTACAACTTAGCTTTTCACGTTGTTGTCAACAGCGTATATTTCAATAAACCAGAGAAAGTCTGAGTGGTCTTACCATGCTTCCAAACCCTATGTATATTGGTTTCTGCCCATTCTTTATCCAATTAACAAGCTTTTCTGGAGGCTGATACTTGAGCCATCATTTAAGAAACAATAACCAACAACATCAACTGAAGGCCCCCAATCTGCAAATTCAGTGTCACGAAAACTTAGTCATTGTCATTAACACAAGCACGAAAGCATGCATCCTAAATTAAGCTTCACACTGCCAGCTCCTTGTTTCCAACTTCACATTTTTATTATACTCATTTTCACTTAGTGAAGTACACTAATTTCAGAAAGTTTTCTGTATTTCTACCTTTTGGTTTCGGTAATATATGGCGGCTCCACATATATCCAGTCGGTAAGTGATAGAGTGATCCACAGTACATACTAAAGTATGGGATAGGAGAAAGCTTCAACTTTGTTGTCCTGAGGTCATTGATTAAATCCCTTATGATCCACCAAATCAGTAAATCGACCAACACATATGACAGCTGCACCCAATTCCGAACGGGATCAGACGATTAAGCATTTAGGCATTGCGAATGATGGGCAAGAGCCCCAGGAGGTGCCTGGGGGACATCGACATACCTTATTACCGGGACTTTTAGGTAGATTAGCTATGGGGGTGGAAATTCGTTCGTTGGCCTGTGTTAGAAGAAATTTTCAAATATGGCATTAATATAGAGCCACATCAATAACATTAAGCAACATCTATAGCTGAGTTTGATGCATCCAACATTTTTCCTCCTTCCTCTTCTTTAAATTTTATTGTAAAGATCCTTTACAAACTGAAAATAGTTTACCTAGTCAATAGAGATGTCGAAGATTGTGAGGAAAAAATGAAAAGACAATACAGAAAAGATAAGGCTTGCAAAAGACAAGCACATGGAGAAACCAAAACTGGACCAAAGCAGTACGAAACGGCCTTTAGAGGAATGATACAGTGATCTGCTAGGCAAAAACAACAGAACCAGTAATCACTCATCCCTTGGTTAGGGTTGTTCTCCTTCTGTATTTTAAAAACTACAGAACCTTCACTATACTCTCTACTTCTCTCCCTCATCAAGCATATCATACTCCCTGGTCCATTAACCTCAAACAATAGTTTTTCAAGCAAATCATATGTTCTACCTCTAACACTCTTACCGCATCAACAATCACAGTAATCTAATTTTGAGAACCCAATATCAATTTATATGCTGAACAAGTGAATATCCTCTAAGCTCTAAGAAATGGCGAGATAAAATTATGACGAGAAGAGGCACCAGCAGTATTGTTTTTCATGATCCATGGAAATATTATCTAATTTACTACAAGTATTAAGGTCTCAAGAATCACTTACGTCCATGGCAAAGTGAAGAGTATGTTCAGAGGCACACCAAGAGCTTCAGCAACATGTACTTGTCCTGCAAGTTATCATCTTAAATCTAATTAGAATGACTTATAGCAGTCCGGAGGGGGCAATGATAAATTGCAAAGAAATGCCGTCTACTCCAAGAAAATCAAGCTCTAAAAAATAGCAAAAAGGAAAAGAAAAGAGGAGTAAGATTGATCCCCAATATAGACACGGGATAAATACACTAAATCTTGTATAAATTTTTAGTACTATTTTTTTCTTGAGTCAAAACCTTCATCATTTCTCTTTTATTAACTAAAATGAAATAAATTGTAATAAATGATCAGTATATTGTAGTAATACATAATAATAGAAATAGAATTTACAAAATAAGGCACATGAGTTTGTAATATTGACTGTAATCATAACTGTTGTTTACTACTGATCCTGTTGCGGATCACCCTAAAATTACCAAATGCCCCCCCAAAAAAAAAAAAACCTAAACACCAATTGAAAGGTAGATGAGAAGAAGGCAGAAAAATAAATCACCACGGAAGAAGAGTTGAGACATAAAATCATTAAAGATGAAAACCTGTCGTACAAACTTTGGCAATGTGATCAGAAAAAATTAAGATCAAGGCATGTTTCTCTTCCAATATAATGAGCATACCATAAGCAGGAGGGTTAGCAATAATTGCTTGAGCTCTGAAAGGTGCACCAGTCTCCATATTTGGTTCGGTGCAAGCAGGTAGAATTGAGTCCATAATAGCCTTAAATTGCTTCCTCTGAATAATCACTTCTCCTGGCCCCATGGCCAACCCTTTATTTCTAGCCATATCTGATACGTAGGAAAGCAGGGGAATAATTTTGCTTCAGTAGGCAGAAAAGATTTACCACTGTCTGATAAATACCTGGTTTTGCTAATGAAAGAAACCACAAAAGGCTCAATATTAATAGTTTTCCATGATGCAGAGAGCCTCAGACATTGTAGCAAGAATTTCTCCAAGATTTACTTAATGCAAGCAAAACCTTCTGGGAGCAAAAGCTCGTAGACTAGTTAGTAAACAACTTAATCTTTGGAAGCAAGAATTACTCCAAGATTTAATGATGCTACCAAGTTGGACAATTTGACTTTATCTTCACAGCTACTCAAGCTGAGATGGTCACAGTCAGAGAAGTTTGTCAGTCAATGAGATGGAAGTAGACACCTAGCTAGTTTTTGACCCAGAACAGGAAATTGAAATGGCAAATATGCCCGAGACTTTCAAGCAGTTCTCGCAGCTCAGATATGAGCTTTGCAGGCATTTTCTCAACGATCATGAAGCAGTCAATAAAATTCGCACGCAATCCAATTAGATCACTCCCTTTTATCAATTGACTTATCTCATTATTCTACCAAACTCTATTTTTTCATTTCGAAATGACGGAGACTATAGGACATCTTTGACTATTTTAAATGTGAGGAAAACTTCTGCTTCTGCCTCTTACAAAGTGGTACCAATAAAAAGGGCCAAATGTCTAGAAGCTAGCCACAATACTATATTGAACATTTTAAACATCTTATCCACCAAAACTTTTCTCCAAAATTTTAAAAGAAATAACAAGTGAAATGAAGGTAAACAACAGTAAAAGACACAGAAGGTGCTCAGTGATTTCAAGGAATTATGATATCAGACAGTTCTTACATCCAGCTAGAACCCTCGGATCACCACCTAAAGGATAGAATTCCACACCAGCTGACTTGACAAAATCACTGAAGGCAACATGAGTTGCTAGCCGAACATGATGACCGAATTCCTGCACACGCGGTACTTTCTATTAGAAAATTTGAATCATCTTGCATATCGTACTGAAGAAAGAAAGTGTTTTCCTTGCCTTTTACCCCCTCCCCTTTCTCTGCATAGCTGATAAAGCATTTAACTAATGCAGAACACCGACAGAAAGTTAAGCCTGGGATGCTGTAATATTGTGGGATGCTGTACTATTGGAAGACAGTAGAGATGATATTGATAAGTCAGGAAAGATATTAAGGCTTACGAGAGCGTAAAAAGTTCTTTCCACAAAAGAAGAGCAAGGAGGACTAGGATAAGAGCATATACAATCCAAAGACTATGTAGTTACATTGATGGCAAAAATTGCTACCAAGAAACAAAGTGGAATCTGAAATTCAACCAGTGACTCAAAAGTACTAAAAAGTAAACATGCCAATTTTACAAAATCATCACTATATGAAGCACCCAAGGATCTGAAAGCCTTAGTGACTGAATGTGCACTGAATGCTCAAGTCATAATACTTACTAGGATGGGATAATCACATGCAAGAGCATGAATTTACTTATCCAGACCTTTCAAGACGAGAAATTCTACTCATAGGACAAGCTTGTAGGGTTCATTCCCTCAATAGTTGCAACTCTGGGAAGTTAGAATTTCCCTTTCTTCATGGTAAATGAAACTCCCCAGATAATTACTTTTTATAAGGAAAATCCCTTTGCCAGAACAGTAATATTCTAAGAGGAGCATGATATTTCATGGATGTGGTAAAATTGATCTACTTATGTAATCCAAATTCATTGTACTATTCCTCATGATTTTTTGTTATTGCCAATGCAAATCATCAACAAAATTTCTTTTTGTAAACTTCCGGTTTAAGCCACTGATAATATTACATCACCACCATAGCAATTTCACTTTTGTAAAATTTCATAAAACGAGGAGAACCTATGTAAATTATCAACTTTGGAACCCAAGTGAAACTTAATTTCAATACAAGTTACTGTCAGATATTCCTCATAAAACGTGATATAATTGGATTACCCCAAACAGGGATTACCGCAATACTGGTACTGTAAAACAAAGTTTTAGACATGCCTGAAGTCTCTTCGCCACAGCCAGAAAAGGCTGAACGTCACCTCTTGTGCCAACCACCACCAAAGCAATTTTTAACCTTGGAATAGCTTTCTTGGAATTAGGAATAACGCCATCAGCACGAACTAAACCGCTTCCAATAGCATTAGGGGGCAAGGGCTCTGAAGATGCAAGATCACTTAGACTTATATCCAGCTCCAAATTTGAAAAGCTATAACAGAGACAATACAAACCTCTTGATGGAGAAGACTGCCTCTCCGTGACTTCATGAGATTTTGCATCTGAACATCCATCTCTCACTTCATACTGCTCGTCCTGGCCTCCACCACACTCTCTCTCTTCCAAATCCCTTGAAAAACACTCAATTCCTTTCGCACCCATTTCAACCTCTGAGCATGACACTCAAAACAATCGATACCCACTTGAAGATTGAACCCGAGGAGGAGAATTTCACCCAAATTTGGCACCTCGGGTTCAAAAGTCACAGGCCCAGAATGGCATACGCAGGAAATAAATAAATCCTTACCCAAATTGACCCACATTTGAAAGATTTCTTGCCCAAATTATTTTATTTTAAAAAGACCCTTTGCACATTGGTTCAAACTGAATCCACAGGAGTCAATGGGGCCAGCTTAGCAACTGAAAAGGGACCAACCATCCAGCTTGCCTGAATGCGATTCTTAGTTGTCGCCATGGTCCTCACTCCTCATACAGGGGACACCGTATTTCCATGTGAATTGGCAAACTCAAAAAGGAAAGAGAGATGGAGAAAAGAGCATCCGATTCATTGGCCAGTCCTCAGCCGCCAGTTGTAGTATTTTACTTAGCAGAGTAGTAGCCGTTGTTTACTCTCCTAATTGGATACTCAACTTTTTCTTTTCTTTTTTTCTTTAGGGATTATTATTAATTCACAAGTATCAAAAGAATTTAGAATCCAACTTTGTTTCTGACTTTGATCAAGGATGTTCCACTCCTCTATTTAAAGGTGGTATCATGTGTTTGACTTTTTAAAATGCCAAAAGGGAGATTGATTATTGAAAAGAAATTAAAATTATCTTACCAGAATATATTTAAAATATTAAAATAAATACATAATTCCAAAAGTTAATGGTAAGTATATGATTGATTAGTTCTTAGTTTGTAACACAATTTTAGTCACTAGCCGCATTCTTCAATGTCATTACGTTTTTCTGAACATTGGTGATTTGTAATATAACTCTATGGTGCATATATGTATTTGAAATAATAAACTACATTTAAAACAAAAATCATTATTATAGAACCCTATAACATTTCATCGTCAATTAATTTGAAATCAAAACAAGCATATGTCATCTGATAGTTATTTTCCACAATCAACAACCTTCAAATCAATGAAAACTCTTATTAGGGCAAAAGGAAAACTCGTACTATTTTTTTTTTGTTACAAAGTAAATTTATTTTGCTTAGATCATATCTTTTAAACAAACTATTATTATGCAAATGTATTTTGAAATTAAATTTGAATTAAAATACAGAAATAGTAGGAGGTATGCTAAATTAAATTCAACTTGTATTAGAGTTTTCTAATCAAATTTTGATTAGACTTTTTAGAATGGAGCTCATTATGTTTATTTTTTAATTGTATTGAACTATTGACATGCCTGCTATAATGATGTGGGCTTTAATACTTATTAGCTGGAAGCATGGTGCCTTAAAGTCACTTTTATTTTTTTATATAAATAAAGGTGATAATTCTTTTTAAAATCAAATAATTCATATATTTTAAATTTTCAGCAATTTTTGATAAAAAAATTTGTAAATGCTTAGCAATTAAATTACCATGTTTTGAAATCTCTGAAATTTTATTTTATTTTATATTATATGGTAACATACTACTAGGGTGTATTGTAGAGACAATCTTATGAATAAATTATTATTTTTTTCCTGCACCCAAAAAAAACTGTTTTTTTATTTTAAAAATAAATAATTGTTTGAATGCTCAAAGGCAACCCAAAAAAAAAAAAAAAAATTGGAGTAAGGAGGTCACACTACATGTTAAAAAATAATAATAATAAGGTGGGATTAGTGATTTAGCGAGCGTAATCATAGGCGAAAACCTTTCTGAATGAAAATTAGTCTATTAATTAAATTTAATTGTAGATTTGTGCTGCTGAGCTTACATCATTCTCCCCTGCGACAATGGTAGACTAGATTATCTACATGATTAAATATATACTCTACTAATTATTATTATTATTATTATTAGAAATGAGATTATTGTTTTTTCCATTGGCCCCACAGTTGGAGAAATTATTAGGTGGTGTAAGATTTGGTCATTTGGTCCCCTTAATCATAAATAAAGTGGTGAAACAATCAAATGATGTCACATATCTTCATAATTAGCCACTGCCATGTTTAAACAACAACATTTTGATGCCTCATTAGTTTTAGCTTGTTTTTTGTTTTCTTTTTCTCACTCGCATATTCCAGTTGGAAGGAAATAAATTTATGAAACAGGTTGATTTTTTTTTTTTTTGAAATTTTTGATTAAAATAAACTGTATTTTAAGCAATATTTATGAAAATCTGATAAAATTAGTTTGGCTCTTAAAAATAGCATTTCTTATTTATTTTAATTTAAAAAAATAGCATTTTTTTATTTTTAATAAAAAAATAGCATTTCTTTTTTATTATACCCTTCATTAATGTTTAAATTTAGTATTTGTATCCTTTTATATCATTTTAAATAGATTGTCCAATTTAATAGATGAGTTTATCAAACATGCTTTTTGAAATTTCTTAATTAGACAATTGTATGCTAATAGCTAATCTAAACTACAACCGTTATTACACAAATAACATTAATTATAAAAATTACGCAGAGGTACCCTAAGGTTTTGTGCAACTATTTTAAGGTCTCTCGGGTATGAAAAATTACTCCTAAATACCCCAACCTTTGCAAAAATTATCTAGAATTACCTTAAGGTTTGGTATAACTATTTTTAAGGCCTCACATGTATGAAAAGCTACTCATAAGTCCCCTAACTTTTGTTGTAATATTTTTGTTGCTCTTTTTCGGATCACAAAATCATCGAAAATATAAAAATTCTATTTTACCCTTAATGAGGCCCGTGAAATTTAACCAAATAATCTTAAAATTTTTATTTTAATTTAATTTTTTCAAAACCCCTAATCATTTCTCTCTATCTCCATCCTAAGCTCAATCTGTTCGTTGTCTGTGCTAATCTCTCTCTCTCCCTCTCCCCCTCTTGTGAATGATCCTTAATTTTTTTGTTCAAAATTGGTTTGCTAAAGAGATATATTTTAGGCATTTTAAAAAGACATATCATGTGTGTTTTTTAAACTTTTAATAGGATTATACCTATTTTAGATTTCTAACCATTTAAATGAAAGACTTAAGTTTTATAGGTGTTACTATATTTCGTCTCAATAAAAGCAAGTTGAAGCATACATTTTCCATATTATTACATTTTATTGTCTTTACATTTACATGACTATACAAAGGAGACAATCGTAACATTTTAAATTTTAATTTTAAATAATTAAAAGCTTACTTATAAAAAATCACAATATAAAAATTTATAAATTTTGTAAGTACAAAATTTTTGCAACAACTATTAACTATAAAAATCACAACATAAGAAAATTGCAAGTTTTATTTTCTTAGATGGAAAGAAGGTAAAAAATCGATATTTTAAGTTTCAGTCATTGAAAGTTAGGGTAAAATTGGTACTCCAAAAAAATTTGAATTTCCTTCTCAACATATCGGATATCCGATATCGGTGCCGAAATCGTAGAAAACATTAAAACAAAGAAAATATACTTAGGAGTATAATTTCATTCCCGACAAGCTTTTAAATAATTATATCAAACCTTAGGGTAACTCCGGATAATTTTTTACAAAGGTTGGGATACCTTTGAGTAATCTTTCATATGTAAGGAGCCTTAAACTAGTTACACCAAATCTTAGGGCACCTATAGATAATTTTTTACAAAAGTAAGGATTTTTAAGAGTAATATTTCATACCTAAGATACCTTAAAATAATTGTACAAAACCTTAGGATACCTCTGCGTAATTTTTGACATCAATTACCTAAATAATTACTCTAACTTATATCATAAGTATTGCCAAATAGGATCTTACATAAAATATATATATATATATATATATATATATATATATATATATATATATATATATATATTGATTGTTGAACCAGCTTATATTGACTAAGAATTTTTTTTCCCCATTTTTCTTTGCTTTAGACGTAGTTTATAAATTTAAATATAAAATAAACACTTACATAAGTTCACTTGGTTATGTCATGCACGTTATCAAATATAGAAAGATCGAATCTGTGAGCGCCCATAGTATTGCTTGTAAGCTGTAACATGCACCATGTTGCTTTTTTATTTTTTATTTATTAAGGCACCCAGATTAATATTTTAAATTTTATATTCATATTTTTAATTACAAATTTTTTATGTGTTTCGACAGATGAGTCATAAAAGATATAAAATTAATATACTTTTAATATTGTGATATTATTGAATTATGATGCCTATTAATATAATATGGTGATATTATCTGTTTATATACATGGTCTTCCTTCCTTCCTCTCTGCATACCAAAGATCTATTAGATATTTATGATGACATATACGCATAAAATTGCTCCAACCATTCATGTAAACTAAAGATCTATTAGCTTTTAAACGATTACAACTAACACTAACTGCTCTTAACCGCTGCAATGAACATGTGGTAAATGCATATAATGATCAAATAATTCTCCCATCACTACATTGCTCTAAGTTTATCCTCTTAGGCTACCTTGAGAATGAAGGGTTTTTGCCAATAAAAACAAGGAGATATTTGTTCAAAATGTGTCTTCGTGGCTAAGGAAGGCTAAAGGCTAATTGAGGCTGAAGTTGAAAATGACAACAAAATAATTAGATATGAGCAACTAAACCACCACCTGCCCCCGATGGTGACTCTCATTAAAGAATACCAAACAAATGACACAAGAAACACCCCAATGATAACTTACACATTATGTCTTAAATGACAACTTTTACACCATAATTCCTTAACACAAGACAAAATAATTACTTCTACCTCGTTTTAATTTTCATTTTAGGCTTTTCCTTTTCAATAGCAAGGAGCTAGAAAAATATTGTAGTACAAGTAACAACAATATTGTCTTTTATTTTTTAATTTTTTTATACCCATCACATCTTTCTTAATTCTTTTACCGTATAACGCTGCATATTTCAACCACAACCATCAACGTAGAAAATGGGTTCTACAAATCCCTGATGTTTACTTTTTGAGTTTTAGACTTCGATAGTTCTTATTTTGATGATATTATTGAACGTCAATAACCCTTGCTTAAGAAAATAATACTCATTGACTTTGAGAGTGTTTAGTTTATATATACCATTACGGAGTCAAAGTTTTGACGTGTAATTTTATAATCTTGTACCTTATTTATTACATGTAAATGGTTATACTGAGAAAAGTGAAAGAATATATACCATGGGCATATGATATGATAAATAATCTACCACGTTATTAAATTGTATTGGGTGTGACTCAAAATACACCTAATAAGGCTTTCGTAAGGTGACACGACCAAGGCATATGCTTCATGACCGTGTCGTGGAAAGAAGAGACGAAAAAAGTAAAGAGGGTCGTAGACATAAAGGTGGTTGTGTTAGGCTTGCTTGCGGGCTACTCTTGGATTTTTTTCATTGTTTGCTGTTGTTATCTCTCTTTGTTTCCTAATCCTACGAGTAATTGTTAGCGGGTTTTAACGGTTTATTTTAGGAAGAGTTATTATAGGCCTAAGTTTCCTTTTGGTGTAGGATTTTTCTCTATTTAAAGGAGGGTTGGCCTTCATTGTAACAACCAAGGAATTATTGTGGGGAGAGTGTTATGAGATTGGGATATCTTGGGTTTGGGAAGGTCTCTGGGCTTGGGATCGTTCTTATATTCTCTCATAATAATGAAATCATCGTGCTTGTGTCATTCGTGGTTTTTCTCAATTTGGGTTTTCCACATTAAATTCTTGTCTCGTTCCTTTTTTTTTTTTATCGTCATCTAAATTCTTATTATTATTTTGTCATCCTATTACGCTTTAGCATCATTGCTCTAACTTCACCAAACAAGTGAGGTTTAGAGTGAGGTTAAATTCATAAGAAATTGATTAGTAGAAATATCTATGACTGGCGTTTGTGTTAATAACATAAATATATACACTTGAAGTTTGAAATGCTACGACAATATATTTATCATGAACAAATGATGATACCAAGAGACATAAATGAAAATATACTATTTACATATATATGACAAGAAAGTTATCAGAGTCAAAGTATGTTCAACTTGATGGTATATACAAAATAAATATAATCAAAATATGGAGCAATAAGTGATATACTTTTAGTATGGATTAACTGGAATAATTATTCTAGAAATACTAAATGAATATAAAATTTTTACTAATCAACGTGACATAATTAAAATCGATCCATCGCAATAAGTCAATGTACTTGTAATATACTTTTTGTTAGCAAGGATTGAGTTACCCTAAAAGTGGGGATTGTTTATAAATCAAAATACTGAAATAGATGCCGTAATCCCATATTGATTTAGGTTATCAATACTCTATTCATATATTCTTCAGTTTAATGTGAATGTTTATTCTTATAAAACATCGTCTCACCGTACAAATTCGTGAGAATAAAGAGAGGATAGATCGCATGCAAAGAGGATACATCTTTTATTTAGTATTCTTTGCCGAAATAAGGTATTAACATGGACTAATACTGCTCTGAGAATAATAGTATTTGTCAAATTCATGCTCAGATTTCGCACCCAAAAGCATATGCACACAAAAAAACTGCCCAAATATACCAAAAATGACTAGTGCAAAGATGAGCCCGACACAGATAACAAGCTATTCCTTTTGTGATATTTTTAAAGCTAGCACGATTCAGATTACTTTGACCCCCTTATACACATATTATTAGGGGCACAAGGCTTGAATTGGAAGAACAATACCCTAATTGAAACAAGTAACTACTAGCAAATCTACATTGCTGTGCGAAGGCAATCATGGTTATTAATAGATACAACGATACTCAGAGATGAAGGATTTCCTCTGCTAAGATTGCTCTTTTAACGCACAGTTGGACTTACTAAGTTAGGTTCCTATTCATCGTCTACCACTACATTGAGCGAACTCTCCTCAGCATTCGGGGTGGCCGCCTCCTCTCTACAACTGGGACCACTTTCTCCATCAGCTGCAAAGCAGACCAACATCATTAGATGTCTGATAATAGAAGCTAACATACACAAGCTATGTACGGGTAATGAAAGTAATCTGAAAACTTCAGAGTTTCTGCATGCTTCATTTTTGCTAATGTAGGCACTAGTATGTAAGTTTTACACAATTCCACGGCCTGGTCATCACAACTACAAGCAAAATTTCTAGCATCAAGAAACTCTGAGCATTGAGCTTACGTCAACAAATGACACAACCTTCCCCCCCAACCCCCAAAAATTAAAATGAACAGAAAGGAGCACAATGATCAAAGAGATTAGGAGACAGCAAAATATGCACGGAAAAATATGCTCCATCCACCTTGTCATATATAGTCGACATCAAGCCATCTCCATTGAACAACTTATTCAGCCTGTATATCTGGCTCCTGGAAAATCATCCAGCGGAGAGACAGTGCACAGAGTTCATTATTACAGGATTGAGGATGCGATAGGAATTGTTGGAGAGATCTAAGAAGAAAGTTTTGTTAGACTAAGACCCATGGATGTCCAAGTGCGGTTCCATCTTAAAACCAACAAAAGTAGCTCACTACACTTATACTATGGTCCTTAACTTATTTTGATGTGGGACTCTACCATTCGTGACATCCCACCAATCTCCCTCATACATGGTCTTTTCCTGAATAATATCAATGTACCTCCCCTAGAGCAGAAGATTATTGAGCAAGGCACAATAATCCATCATCAAGAACCACACTCACATCCTTGCTTTACAAGGTCTATACACTCTATCTACGAGCACCATCCATGCTACACCATGTGTTACTGCTCGTCCAGGGTGGTTTCTCAAGGCACCACCAAAGAATTCCACCTGCACCATCAAGCCAAACCGGAGCAAACGTTTTCGCACTCAACCAACACCAGCATGTTACAATACCACGCTCAACCGGGGCTACACTATTGCACAGTAGCACCCACAAGAAGTAATAAGTAGCATCCATTTTAGAATTAGATATTAGCAATAAAAAGATCACAACTTTCAGAGTGTTATACTGACATTAATGCTGTTAAGCACTCATGTCTAAGTACTGAAACTACTGTGCAGGACTGCCACCATTGTGCCCTAAAAAGTCTGACAAGTAACAGAAACATGCAGGGGCAAAGGAGGACATATGAACTAACACCGACACAGATGCACAAAAGAGGGTTATCAAGCTCTGAATTCGTATTAGATGAACCACAGGAGTATATGACAGGCCTGTTTAACATAGCTAGGATAATTCCTCCCATGCTATCAGGGACACACACACATTCTCACTAGTCACTAGAATCAGAATCCAGATAGTTAAACCCTGAGTAGCTGAAATATTGAGACAAGATTTTTACAGCTACAAGACAGTATCACAGTCGAACTTCTTACCCCTTAAAAATGCATGGACAGCATATAATTTAATGAGTCAATATCTCCAGCAAATTTCCATACTTGAATTACAGCGGTAATACTCAAACTTCTCATCAATCTCCTATGTTTCTGCTCCATTGCAAAGTAGCAGGACAAAATATGCCTTCAAATCAAGGCCAATCTTGCTTCCATGGCATGAAGACTAAAGGTTTGACTCCGCACCCCACACACTCATCCCCAGTCCTCCATGGGCAGACAGGGGTACAAGTTGGGCCCAAATTCCTGTGGAGAATTTGCAGATTCTTAACAGGCTAGCGATCCTGGTCTGTGGCATGCTGTAGTCCGGTTTACTACCACCTCAACTCATTATCAGCCTCAATGGTTGCTTTGTACAGGGAACCCAGTGAAGTGGACAGCTTACCCACCAAAAACAAATCAAGGCCCTAATAAAAATGACTGTGCAATTATACTCAAACAATAGAGAAACTCCTAAAGGCATTAATGGTAACAAGGACAAATCCCTCAGGTGGGATTCACACTAGGTTCCTGGGTGGTAGTGGTGGTGTTGTAAGTAACAATAATTGCCCAGATTGAAGCTTTAACCACATCACAACACCAGAGCTTTTAATGTTATCGGTGATCTCAGGTCCACAGAGACAGGACACGTGTAGTGAGATGGAGGGATGGGGAATTAGCGGGGAGAATTGGGAAAGCCAAAAAAATTTTTAAAAAAATTGATTGTAGTGGCCTGGGACTATTGGTCTCAGGTCCACTATATAAGTTGTCTCACAACAAGATTAAGTTATAGACTGATGGCAGCATGAAACGCTTGCAAAAAAAAAAGTTGTATCCCTTATACGACCAACGTTTCTATCAAAGCAAACTCCATTTTGATTCCCTTGCTTTGAAAACCTAGCATCAATGCTTAATATAATCATACCCTACATTCATACAGTATCATTTACAATCAAGAAGCCATATGACTCCTCCATGCTGGCAGATTGCTACGACTCTTGATTCATTGTCAAAAGAAAATAAAAATCTCTAGACTCTCACTGATGCATTTGTCATCTTTATATTTACACCATCTCTCCAACTATTCAAACAAAGTAGATATTAGAGTATACATTCTTCTAGAACTTTGATTGCTGCTCCTAAGTTTTGGCTAATATCCATCCATTCTACAAACAGAATAACATTGTATGTTAACTTGTTACACATAACTAGCTTTTTGGATATATGGCTTCCCTGTAGACCAACACTTCTACCATATAACATAGCCACCGTTAAAAACAGACGCCACAACTTTAACTAAAATTCTAAATTACAGGAGTGTTTGTTCAGGTGATTTTTTACTTTTTGGAAAGGAAATTGTTCATATACAGTTACTTTCAGTTAACTGGACCTAAGCTCAATATTAACATGATTAGAGCAAAATGTCACTACCCCAAACTTGCTCTCAAGTTACACAAATAACTACTACAATTCCCATGCAGAACTCTTCCAATTAGTTAGGCTAACTATCAAAGTTCCAATTGAAAGTTGTGAGATACGTTTTAAGAATGTTCATTCATCATAAATCTGCAGCATCAGGACAAACTACAGCACTTATTTAACTGCTATAAAGACTAGCCATTGTTTGTCAAATGTGAATTGCAATCAAATAACAGCTAGATGAAAAAGAAAGAATTGTAACATGGCCTCGGGCATCTACTGAACGAACGATGGGAATTGAGCCCTCCCAAATCTAGCACCTACAACTACTATAGTTTAACTGATGTGATCAAAAGGATGCAGAAAGCAACTAGAGCAATTACCTGTTTATACCTTTCCTTTGTCCGCTCCTCCTGTCCAAACAAAGAAACCCTTCATGAGTTGCCAAAAATATTTAAAAAATGGGGGGAAAAAGTCTTCCATGAAATATGTCACTATTACTAACTTAGCCTTAAATGTCTAGCAAGGATTCAAAATGCAGTTCAGATCAGGGCAGTAAAATTGCAGAGTTGCCCTAATGCCGCAATCGCATAGCATATCACAGTTGCTACAAAGTGAAATCTGGGTTCATTCAGCATAAAACCTTTCTGATGCAGCCATTTTGTAGTGAATGCCTCACTTTGAATCCATGGACAGTATAGAAAGGTTTAGAAAAGTTATTGGGAGATTAATGACATCTTACAGTATATCTATGTTATGAAGTATGAGTATGAAGCGTGTGAGATGAGCAGTATGAAACTATGCATGAGGACGCTATGAGGAGAAGCATGTAACTTATCGATATTTTACTGCACCAAGCATATGCTTCAAACCAAATTTCTTTTTGTAGGAGCCCACATGTGGTCACTGATGGGATTCAAGGCAATGTGCTTTGATGTAAGTTAATTGTTCACATAACTTTGACTGAAGGGACTAGAGGGGTTGACAACAAATTAGAGCATAAGAGAGACGCCGTACAGTAGTAAGGGTTTTAAATTCACCATGTTGAAGACAAAAGTAATTGAAATACAGGTTTATTAACAAAGTGGATGGAACAGGGTGAGGAGTAACCTATGATGCTATTACTGTGGCAAATAGCCAAAGGGTACGATGATTATCCGTAGTACAAGGATCCGGCGGCAAAAACAAAAGAATTTTTTTGTGTGACAAGAAGGTTCCGCTTAAACAGAGGGAAAATTTCGGTGAGAGTAGCTTGTTCTCAATGTTGAATGTTAGACCTTTGAGAAGAAGAGATAGGTAAGAGACTGAAAGTTTCCATTTTGCTGGCCAAACCCATGGCAAACATGACAGAGCACAGATAGGATGTAGGATACACATTCAACATCTGTTCAAACTCTAGATGCAGCAGTTGATGGAAAAAAGGCAGGAATATCAAGGTTCTTATTCTCCCATTCTATATTATTTTTTCCATTGTCCTTTGGTGTTTGCTGACATAGTGTTATGACAGTTGACAAACTTGTTTTACACATCTCCCCTTCTCTTTTTATGAATTAAACATAAAGTATTAGTCATCTTCTGAGTTTTGATATTAATTGAATATTTCGCTTGCTTTTACATGTCAAATATTATGCATTTTTCTTGGATGATCAATTTTAAATTGTACTTTCCATATATGAATCGAGAACTGTAGACACTGTCCCTGAATCCTAAGTTTTGAAAGAAGGTTCAAAATGAAGTTAAGCCCACCATGGTTTGCTATTGCTATTAGTCACATTTCATGTAGGAAGGGCAGCGATGAGCATATTGTATAGAGAACGGCCACAGCAATAGCTGCCCGTTATGAGACAGAAGGGTATTTATGTCTTTCATTAATATATATAGATATATTTTACCATTAGTTTTTATGGAGAGAACTGGTCTATGTTTGAAATAGAAATAAAAGTAATGGTGATAGGTTGTGGTTAGAGTGAATAGGAAATTAGTTTTAGCCTAAGTATAAAGAGTGGTAACCCTTCCTAGGGTGGGTCACTCCTATACTTCGGGGCTTTTTCAATGTGAATTTTTATGTACAGCTATATTTTTTTGTTATCAATGAAAATGTTTTATTTTCCATCAAAAAAGAAGTCAAGTTTTCCAAGTATAAATACAAAACATTGTTTGGCAAATCTACTAGTAAATTCAAACAGTAGTGACTGCCATTTACAACACTGTTGTATCAGCACGCCTCCATAATACCACATTTTGAATCCCTGTTAAACAGGTACCTGAAATGACAGTGAAGGATTTCCCTATGAGGCATAGACCTTGCTTCATCAATCGAAGAAATTTAACATTAGTGCATTTTCCATTCTGAACCCCTCTAGGCTAAATATCAAATCAAAAGAACAACACTAGAACAACAGAACTACTCTTAACACCCTGGGGGCAACAATGGTTGAGATGTGATGATATGCAAAGGGCAAAACGATATATTCAATACAAAATTTAAATACAGAACGGCTCAATAACTATGAATTTACCTCTATTCATATATTGGCATTTATGAATCTCTGCAAAAACCAAAGTCGAATATACTGACAAACCTTCATTGTCTACTTTTACATCCATGATTTTCGAAAATTGACTTTTTGTTTGGGAGGGGGCAAGGTTACAGATAGCAGAACAAGATGTTACTCAATTGCCGATATGAACAAAACGCAGCACTGGAACACCGCAACCATATACCTAATGCCCAACATACATAATCATAACACAACAACAAGCTCAAAGACCACAGTAAAGCTCTCTTCTTCTTTTCTACTTGAAGATGAAAACAAATCCTTAAGAGAGACCCACCGATGAAGACACTAGAACAATGGCACCAGTTTCACATGCTCAGGAAAAGGTTAATTCTAGTGTCATGTAGAGTAATCATATGATGACCATCTACCAAGAGAGGGTAGAATAGAAGCAGAGGCAGCTGATGGTTAACAAGTTAGTAATATATGGCCCCCACTTCCTCTATCTTGGGTATTGAGACCAATAAATTGGACATAAAACCACTAACATGGTTTGTCATGATTTTCCTCGAAAGTAGAACTTGATTTGAAAATGAGTTGAATAAGAACAATTTGATACAGTAAAAGAACTAAATACAAAAGGCGAACAAATATCAGAATCATAGTCCTATTTGAGTAAAAATGCAGAACGTTTACAATGAAGAGAAGTTCTCAGATTCGATTTGATATGTTGCAAGTTCAAAACCTATCTACCACAACTCAATCAAGAAGACAATTGCCACCAACTATCAAATAAAAAGCTGTCTATTTGCTAGAATGGGTTATCCCTGCTGAATCCTTCCACACTTCAGTTCCATCTACAGTCCTTTGTTCAAATCTTTGGCTTCCAGTACTCCAACCTCCAATCAGGCCACTCTAATGCTAGGGATTGACTCCTTTTGTATTGGGCAATGCATTAGTAAAAAGAAAATATTTCCCTTCTGAATAATTAGTCAATGAAAACTAAAGCCTCGTCTTTACATTAAAAAGGATGCACTGGCCATGAACCAGGATCAAGATTCACCATTACCAAGTTCACCCATTTTTTAGGTGAAAACACTCATCATGCATATAAGCATTGAAATGTTCTACAGTAAGAAACCAAAGCATCCACACAAAAAGGAGAGGGGCGAAGAAGGTACCTTTTCTCTCAATAGTTGTTCATTCTCTTCCTCCAATTTCACAGCCAATGATTCCAATTCAACTTGGTATGCCTAAATTCAAACGCAAAAAACCACACCAAAAAGTTAAACAATCAGCTACTCACCGAGAACAATAAAAGAGCCAAATTCACACCAGCGCCAAGCAACAAAATAGTCCCACTTCTTCGTCTAGTTTGATCACTACCCTATAAAGGAGAAATTGCGTACAAACTTAAAGGTCTAATCAACTTTCCACTTATCATTTCCTCATCCTAAAGTCGGAACTACCGGGCAGTCCTTTTAAGATCCTTTCGATCGCTAGATAGAACCAAAATCTGGTATCGAACCCAATCCACAACTCTGCTTTGTCACTTCACAAATCGTTCGAGAACATTTACACTGTTGCCAGCAGCTTCTACGATTTCTTTCACATACTTTGGCAGCATGATAGTGCTCTCTCAGGTCAGAAAGTCCTCCAGTAGCAACTTTCTACATCGGATCCTTCATATAACATCATATAGCTACTCCAAAATATTCAGCAAAATCAACAGGCAAAAGTTCCCCACAATAACAAGTTTTTGAACACTAAAAAAATCAGAAAAGGAATTAAAAGACAACCTGCTTGCGCTCCCGGGACCTGGCAGCAGATTCCCTGTTCTTAATCATCCTTCTTTGCCTCTGCTGAGCAGCCTTATCCAAGGTTTCGATTATCGGGCCACCCCTCCTCTTCCCTCTCCCCATAACCACCTCCCCTCCGCCATTCCCAACCCCCATCACCCCACCGTCCCCCACGGTCGCCGGCAAACCCGGGTACGGGCTCTGAACCAAGGGATCAAAGGCAAACATCCCCCACTACTGAGCCTCTGGGTCAGTATCGACGGTCCCGAAACCGTAACCTTGATGTCATCCACCTCATCCTCGTCCCCATCCACTCCAGCGCCTGCCTTAGCGAGGAAATCCTCCAGGGTCATCATCTCATCAGGAGCTTCCGCCTTACACTCCCCTCTCTCACTCTTCCCCGCGACAATCTCTCTCCAAACATCGTCAACCGTCTTCCCTGGACGCTGCTCTGCCTCCGAATCGAAGGCTCGGCGCCACCGTCGATGGCGGAGATGGCTCCGGCGGCGTCGATGAGGGTGATTTCGTTGTCAAGCAAGGCGTTCTCTGAAGCAGGCGCGGAATTCTCGGCGTAGACGTTTCGGAGAATTCCGTCTACGGTCATTGGATCGTTGGTGGTCCGGTGAGGGTCGGAATTGGGGGAAATCGGAGATCATCGGAGCGGAAGAAGGATGGAGGTGGTGGTGGTGGTGGTGGTGGTGAGAAGAGAGAGGAGTGAGATCCGAATTCCTAGAATTGGAGGCGGAGGGCATCACCTTAGATGACGCCATTTTTGCAATTACTCGGAGTGTGGGAGTCGATTTTGCCTCCAGAATTCTAGGGATTTTGCTCTGACTGGAGAGAATTCGAGATTAAGAGGTTGAAATTTTTGCGGGGTTGAGTCAAGGGTTCGGAATTAGAGAGGAGAGAGAGAGAGAGAGGGAGAGAGAGAGAGAGGGAGGGAGGGAGATGAGCGACAGTTGCGAGGATGGTTTGAAAGGGAAGGGAAGGGGGAATGGGAATGGAGCAGAAAGCAGAGAGCGGGGGATGAGTATGATGAACACTCAATAGACAGAGAGAGAAATGAAAGGGACAGAACCGGGAAAACTCGATGAGTCGAGGAACAAAGAAAGCTACCACTTTCGGACTCTTCTTCTCCCTTCTCTTTTTTACGTTTTAGGAACTGTTGTACATAATTATTAAAATTTGTAACAAAAATTTTAGACAATTATAAAAAAAAATTTAGCATAATTATAAAGTTATTTATAAAAAATTATATAAAATTGTAAGGATTTGTAAGAAATTTTAAAAGTGTAGCGTATAGGTTAAACCTAAATGAAAGAGAACCTTACTTTTAACTTTTTAATTCTACTATCTAGTCAAATTATTAGTGAAGTATTATTAGCCTTTTAATTATATATAAAACTTTTATTATTATTTTAATGGTAAAAAAAAAAGGACATTATGAGTTAATTTTTTACAAGGATGATGATACATATCTTAAATAAAATATTTTTTAACAGTCTGTTTAGGTTGAAAATGAAAGGAAGAAAAAATATGGGAATGGAATGGAGGTGGAAGGAAATAAGGTAAAATTAATTATGTTCCCTTATTTGGATATCTTAATATGAAGGATAGAGGAGAAGGAGACACAACTGTAAAAATAAATATTTCATTCCCTCCTATTTTAGCGAGAATAAAGCAAAATAAAAATTAGGTTAATGGAGGAGATAAGGGTGAAACGCTCCTCTGCCTCTTGTTTAATTTTTCCAAACAAAAAAATTAAAGTTAATTAGCTTTAATTCTCCTCACCCTCCCTTCAATCCAAACAAGTTTCTTGCTTTAGTTAAGGTTACCATTTTATGCATTTTAAAATCATCAAAAGTTTAACAATTATAATTTATTATTATTATGAAGTAATAATCCTCGATTACAATGACTAATACGAATGATATTTCAATCGGACAACCATATTTATGTGGTGTACTACACATATAATTTAATACTTAAAAATTATAGATGAAAGTATAATTGAAAGGATTTATTTAACTTCTAATTACATATAATAGTAATCTTTTTAAAATTGTTAAATGGTGGTCTAGGAGTTATTGTAGGAGTTTCATCCAATCAAAAATAATACTTTATTCTTAAAATAAAAAGGTTTTCATTCATTTATGAACTCTTTGAGACTCACTTCCCATAAGTTGTATATTAATATTTATTTATTTATTTATATTTTGGTTTTTAGAATGAAGATAGTTATAAAATAAAATTATACGAAAGCTAAAATGAAAATATTAGAAAATTAGGACAAACCTTTATACAATCCCCACCTATAAAAGTTACACCAATAATCGCACCGTAACAAATTGCAAATTAAATTAGCCTTACAAAATACTTTTCCCATGTTGGACCCGACATTTTTTAAATTTTCCACAATTTTGTTAATTAGTGGAGTTTTATTTTTACTACTCACCAATGTCATATTTCCATACTCCTAAAACCTAAAACACTCATATTTTCTTTTCTTTTTATCATCCATTAAAGTTGACGTAAGAAAAAAATATATGGTAATACTCCATCTCTCATTAAATTAATGTCGACACCCTATAAAATATTCAACTCCCACTAATTAAGGATCAAACACGGAAAAGAAAAAAAAATCCATGACATAATTATAATTATAATATGAGATGGTGTTACCACAACTACTTTCTCCTTTGTCATTAATGGGACGCCTCGTGGGCTTGTGACTCCTAGCAGATGTATTCGATAGGGAGACCCAATCTCTCAGTACCTTTTCTATTTGTGACATAAAGGCTTATTGGGCTCCTGAAATGACATGAAGCAAAGGGAAGTTTTGTGGATCGCCAGGTTTTTCCGTCTCGTGCCTCCTATTTCTCATTTATTGTTTGCTAATGACTCTATTTTTTTTGTAAAGCCTCCGAAGACTAAGCAACTACCATCAAACAGATTCTTCATCTTTACGAGAAAGCCTCGAGATAAAGCGTGAACTTTGAGAAGTCCGAGTGTTATTTTTGCTAAAGAGATATCCGGAGGGTGTAGGGAAGGCATAAAGCAAATACTACATATTTGAGAGGTGCTTGCCTAAGAGAAATACTTGGGACTACCCACATATATAGGCCACTCCAAAAAGCAAGTATTCCTACCGATTAAAGACCATATAGCTAAGCGATTATTGGGGAGGATGGATAAGTTGATTTCTTGGGCAGGTAGGGAAGTGCTAGTGAAGGCGGTAGCTCAAGCAATCCCAACCTACACAATGAGCATCTTTAAGTTATCCAAAGATTTCAGTTTGTCGCTTCGTAGTTTAATTAATAAGTTTTGGTGGGGACATAATCACAACGTGCGGAAAATTCAGTGGTGAGTAGTAGGAGGTTTTGTGAGAATAAAGCGGATGATGGCCTAGGCTTTAGAGACGTAGGTGCGTTTAATGACTCGTTATTAGCAAAGCAAGGTTGGAGATTAATTCAACAAGAGGGCTCGTTGGTAGTTAAAATTCTCAAATCCCGGTATTATCCTAATTCTAACTTCTTGGAAGCCAACCTTGGTGTTAAACCTAGCTACACTTGGCGCAGTATCTAGGGTGTCCATGAGCTAATTTTAAAGGGGACTAGATGGATGGTGGGTGATAGTGAAAGCTTGGATGTTTGGAGAGATAGATGGATTCCCAAATCCTATTCATTCAAGCCTATGCTGAATGGTATTACTAGCCCTCACTTCGAGTGTTGCAACTTTGATCAACAAGGAGGATGGTGTGTGGAAGAAAGATGAGCTAATGAGAATTCTACACCCTTATGACGTAGAAAGTGTTCTCAATATTCCCCTTAGCAATTTTTGGCCCAAAGACACTTTTATCTAGTACTTTGATGCTACGGGGAGTTTACGGTTAGGTCGGCTACTTGGAAAGACAGATGAAACATCTAGACCGAGCCTTATGATAGAGTTGAATGGGACTATTTCTTATGAGGTTTCAACATTATCGCTTCCAAGTAGTCCTATTCAACTCTATCGTAAGCCTTTCTTATATCAAGTTTGATTTCCATGGAACCATTCTTCCTCGGTTGCGCGTACATAGAGTGGAAAATCTCATAAGAAATAAGGATGTTGTCCGAAATCAACCTTCCCGGGGTAAAGACACTTTGGGTCTCCGACATAATATTGAGTAGAAGGGATTTTAGCCTATTTGTGATAACCTTTCGTAACTAACTTGTAAATTACATTACAAAGTAATAGGTCTAAAATCGGTAAGATGAGAAGGGTCCATTTTTTAGGAATCAACACAACATTTGTCCGGTTTAGCAGCTTTGACATTGCTCCCCCATCGAATATCCGGCACCACATTAGAGACATCATCCCCTACAATATCCCATAACTCGTTGAAAGAAGAGAAGATTGTACCCATTCGATCCTGGGGCTTTGCTTGGGTGCATACATTTCAACGCCTCCGTAACTTCTTGCCTATCATAAGGGTAGCACAAAATCACATTTTGTTCTTCTCGTAACTTTTTGTGGTACAACACTAAGTAAAGAGTCAAGAGAAACATGCCCCCAATGTGGTACACAATTGTGAAAAATAGTCTAAAACAATTACGTCAATGTTAGATTCTTCCCTCGGCTATGTTTCCTTTGTCATTAGTGAGACAAATGATGGAATTGATTTGTCTCCTCATAGAAGCCTTAGCGTGAAACCAATGAGTGTTTGCATCCCCGTGTTTCAAAACCTCTACTCATGAACGTTGAGCCCAAAAATTTCCTCCTTCTTTCACCATGAACTAATCCCTCTCAAGATATTTCCCCTAGAGATGATACTATTATTGTCATGGATACCTTTGATTAATAAGCTTTCAAGAAAAGTTCGTTTAAACACTTTTTTAGGTTTTATTCTTGCTGACATTTTAGATCTCGCCTCTACTTTTGATTTTATTGCTTAGTCTCATGTTAAAAAAGGGATGGGGTAATATAACCGCTCATGCGGCATCTCACTTTAAGATCATTAACTCTCTTCAAATAGTGTGATTTGAAAATGGACCGGACTCTATCTATGGTTTGGGTAGTGATGATATGTATACTTTCATTGACACAACGTTAATATTAATACGCTTCTTCGCTAAAAAAATTAATAACTCCCGATGTTATAAACACTATATCTAGATTTCTAGCAATATAAACACCATATCTTTGAATGATGTTTTTTTTTTTTTTTTTATGAATTTGTCTACTATATTGATAAATATATGCTGTTTACATCTGATTTGTTATGTATTGATGCAAAAATTCTGTGGTGGTTACTTAACCACCTAGGTAGGTGGTTGAATATCCTCCTTTGAAGATCATATATTTGTTGAAAAGAACTATACACATGCAAATGGAATGAAAAAGCAATTGGAAAATTGGAGAAAGTGAGTCAATTAAAGAGATATTTGCAAAGTGACCGTTTGCTAGTAAACATGGTGATAAAGAAGGATTACAATTACTCAAATACTAGGGTCCACGTGGGAAAAAGAGGTACAGTTTAAGGAAATCACACCGCGGTGATACTTGGGTTGAAACTTGTCTTACATTTGGTTGCAAATATGGGATATATTATGTATATCAGGATTCAAGAGGGTCAACAAATGTTGGATTATTGGGAATGAGAAGCAACTTGGGCATATGTAATGCCCCCAACCCGTAATCAACGGTTTTAGACTAAACAAGCCGCTAACCAATGATTAGCGCAGCGGAAAGAAAGGTCGGGAGTCGTTACTACCGCCCTTGTCCGTGGACAGGGAAAGGCTTAGGTCGATAAAGTTAAAATTTAAATATATGTTAACGACAGTACAATAAATAAAAGGTACAACCGAAATCGTAAATATTTACGAACCGTAATAACAACATAACTCTTTAACTAACAGTACAACGTTTTCTAAATTGCTAAAACCCAACCAAAGGTCCCACTCGCGAGCTCGCTACGTCCAAGTATTCACAGTTTGATACTTTTGAAAATTAACTAAAACAAAACAAGAAAATATTTTTGCAAAGTGAGTCAAAACTCAATATGTTCATCATTATGCAAGAAAATATAAGTTATAAATTTTTGGGTTGAGCCCATGCATTTCAATTCATTTTATAAATGAGGGAGAGAGAATGACTTAAAACGATTGCTAATTGATTATATGTATGGTTACCCTTGCGATCATCGGTTCCCCCTCCATGTGTACACACCTAAACCAATCGGAAGATCTAATTGGTTCCAAGCACGATTACGGTGTACCGACTTTGAATAATGGTGAAATATTGATGGGCGGGTCCACTTTTATACGGCAAATACTATTTGCAAATGATTCTTTGTTGGTTAATGGCAACCATATGCGGCCTTGATTTCGAAGGAAAACTCAAAAGCATAACCAATGAACGTACTCGATATACCGATGGTGGTCTTTGTTTTTGATGACTTGGTACAGGACTCGAACGAGCGTCGACTTGCTGGCCTTAACTAAAGTTTTTACAAAATAAATCTTATTAATAATATTACATTTGTTGGTTAAGTTAATTTATAATAACTTTACTTATACCTTTAATTATGATCTTCGCATTATGAATAACATGATTTTAGGCTTATGTGATTACTTACTTATGCTTTATTTCATTATTTGTAATAAGTTACTTTATCCATGAAAATACATAATCATTTTATTATGAACTATTATTGAGTCTAAATATGCATTATAATACTACTAATTTTTACTTAACATGCATATAGAAGTTAATTGATCACTTAGGTTATAACTAAATCCATATTCAAACATGAATTATAATGAACTAATTAACCTTTTTATGCCATTTTTATTTCTTCTAAAATTATTTAACCATAAATTCTAACAAGATTATTCCAAACTAAAATATGCATGCATAATTAAATTTTTCTTTCTTCGCTAACATGATTAATTTTTCTGTTAATTTTAGATTTTATTTACAAAAGAAAATATTTAATTGAAATACTAAAACTTAAATTATCATAATTTAGGGTTAGGGTTTACCTAGAAAAAGAGTGAAGGTAGGCCAAGGTTGTGGTGATTGATGGTGGTGGGGACTGGTGGCAGCAGGGTGGCTTCGAGCGGCGTTTGGCGGCAGTGGCGGTGGCTGGGTTTTAAGGAAGACGTGTTTTAGGGCAAAAGAGAGAGAGGGAGTGTGTATGTGATTGGTGGCGGAGATGGCGGTGGGTGGTGGCTGCAGATGGCGTCCGCAGTGGTGGTGGAACTCGTTAATGGCCGCGAGCCACGCGGTGGCTGGCGTGGATGGTGGAAAATGTAATAGTTGTTTTGGATAGTTTGGTGGGTTTGGAGGGTTTGGGAGGTATGAGTGGTGGTTGTTTTGGTGGTCAAGCGGGCGGTATTAGGGGCAAGTGATGGTGGCTGGTCGGACTGGTCGGTGATGGGAGGAGGGTGGCATCGGTGTAATGGTCCGAAAGTGGCGACGGTGCACGGTGCAAGACGGCGAATGGGTCCGACTGGTGGTGGGCGGCTGAAGGAGCCAGTGGGCGGCTATTGAGGTGATTGAAGTGGGGGAGATAGACAGGTGAGGTAGGAGAGAGAAAGTGAGCTAGGTTAGATTTTTGGGGCAAATTTTCTGATTTAATCAAGCCTATTTATACTAATTTTCATCCTAATTTGCATGACTTTGTTTTCCATCAATTTAATTTCTTTTTGACATTTGTTGATGGTGTATGATAAGCATGAAGATTTGTCAATTTGATAAACATGCTTAGTGTAATTTTTGGGGGTCAAGCTTCTATTTGACCCCAATAATTATCTTAGCTTAATTTATTTGATTATTTATTATTATTTTTTTGATCAGAGATTATTTATTATTTTTATTATCATTACTAGCATTATTATTATTATTATTATTTATTATTATTATTTGTATTATTTTTATTATTTTCATCATATTTTTTTAATTATTTTTATTATATTATTGCTAATATTATAGTTATTGTTATTATTATTACTATTTATTTGGTATTTGATCAAATTTACATTAAATTAGGTTAGTTTTACTAACAAATTTATTTCTTAAGATTGGTATTTGGATACTTGTTTAGTTGTACATAAGTTGTGCTAATTGTTATTAGATTTGTATTTATATATATATAAAGTTTGAATTTATATGAAAATATTTATGATTTAAGTTAGGAACTTAAATATGACTTATGTGAATATAATAGTACTAGATAATATGTTGAAATTAATATTTTAAGAAACATTTTTAAAATATCGGCTATCCATCGTCGTTGTTCGCATCTGGGTCATACAAAAATAATTTTGATACACATACATATAATATGATATGAAAATATTTTGAAATTGAAATGCACGTGCTCATGATGAGTCGAGTGTATTAGGTTAATATATTTCTTTTAGGGTCGGGTTGTTACAAGTATATTAACATGTTACTCAAAATATACAAGCTCTAAGTTCTTTTGCCTAGTGAACTTGATCGACCTATTTAGGTAGGTTAGCCACTCACTTACTCGCCTATAATTCAACCGAGCTTCGGGTAATATATGTCATTATCTTAATTAACCTATTAGTTTCACTTAAAAGTTATAATTAATTATTTATTTTATTTTCCTTGTATTGTAAATTTTTTCATCAAAAAGCCACCCAACAAATCAACACTACTAAGTTCTTACACTTTGGGTGTGGGATTAGATAGGTTCCCTTATTTTGCATGTTTGTCACATTAGATAATATATTATATATTACATAATATATTATATATGTTACATATATATAATAATTGATAATAGTTTAATTTATCCAATAAATAAAGTGATTTAAAAATTTAGTCAATAAACCATATTTGTAAACTACATGCTACTAAACAAATGAAATAAAGATTATATATTTGCTGAAGAGGAGCATACGCATGCAAATTGAATGAAAAAAACAATTGAAAAATGGGAGAAAGTGATACGATTAAAGAGATGTTTGTAAAGTGATTGTTTGCTCAAATATCAGGGTCCACATGAAAGAAACTTAGGCATATTAACGTGTTACTTAAAATATACAAGATCTAAGATCTTTTACTAATTGAACTTGATCAATCTATCTAGGTAGGTTAGGCACCCACTCACCGCCCGAGTTCAACCGGCGTCAGGTAATGTATATATATATATATATATCATTATCTTAATTAACATATTAGTTTCACTTCAAAGTTATAATTAATTATTTATTTTATTTTCATTCTACTGTAAAAAATTTTCATCGAAAGGCCGCCCAGCATATCAGCACTAAGAATTCTTACACTTTGGTTGTGGGATTAGTTAGGTTCTCTTATTTTATATGTTTGTCACATTAGACAATATATTATATATTATATAATATATTATGTATGTTACATATATTTGATACTTGATAATAACTTAAATTTAGGTAATAAATAAAGTGATTTAAAAATTTATTCAATAAAACATATTTGTAAACAACATACTACTAAAAAAATGGAATGCAGATTATATATTTACCGAAAAGAACCATATTCATGCAAATAGAACGAAGGAAGCAATTGGAAAATGGGAGAAAGTGAACCCATTAGAGAGATGTTTGTAAAGTGACCGTTTGTTTGAAATCATGGTGATGAAAAAGGATTATAATTACTCAAATACCAGGGTTCACATGGAAAAAGAAAACACAGCTTCAAGAAAATCACACTGTGGTAATATTTGAGATGAAAACATGTCTTACGAGTTGGTTGCAAATCTTGGATATATTTCATATATCAGGATTCCGTAAGCTCATCAAATGTTGGATTAATGGGAATGCGAAGAAACTTGGGCATATTATTGTGTTACTCATAATATACAAGCTCTAAGTTATTTTGCCTAGTGAACCGATCGACCTTTCAAGCTAGATTAACCACCCACTTACCTGTCTAGAGTTCAACCAACTTCGGGTAATATATATACGTCATTATCTTAATTAACATATTGGTTTCACTTCAAATTTATAATTAATTATTCTTTTTTTTTCCTTGTATTGCAAATTTTTTCCACCAAAAGGTCATCTAGCATATCAGCACTAAGAATTCTTACACTTTGACTGTGAGATTAGTTCAGTTATCTTATTTTGTATGTTTGTTACATTAGATAATATATTATATGTTACACACACACACACATATATATATATTATTTGATAATAGTTTAAATTTGCAAACTACATACTAACAAAAAAAATAGAATGCAAATTATATATTTATCGAAGAGGATCGCACGCATGCAAATGGAATGAAGGAAATAATTGGAAAATGGCAGAAAGTGAGTCGATTAAAGATATTTTTACAAAATGACCGTTTCCTCGTAAGGATGGAAATTTAACCAGGATTCAAAAATCCGCCTCGATTTGTATGGGTATGGGTACAAAAAAATATACATTTTTGGGTATGGGGAAGTGGGTTCGGTGCACGGGTGGGCGAACCCATACTCTTTTTTTTTTTTTTTTGAGTCCGGGCGAGCGCGAGATACTATTGTGCCAACGGCTCGGTTTCAATTTCAGGCAAAAAAAAAAACACGGTTGCTCTCCCTCCTAAACCCTCTCGCTCATCCTCTCTCCGGTATCTCGCTCAAAAACCCTAGTTTTCGTTTCGCCTCTCGCTCACGGCTCGCCCCTTCTCTCCTCTTCGGCTGGTTGGTTGTGTTTCTCGTCGTCGACATGCACTCAACCTCTCTAGAAACCGTCTCTTTCTCGTTCTCTCGCTATCGACAACCGCTCTATTAACCTTCTCTCGGTTGGTCTGTTGCATCCTCGCTCCGACTCCTTGTCTACGACTTCTCAAGGTACTATTATCTAGCGATTATAAACCTTAGTTTTCGTTTCCATTATCTCCGGCTTGCATTCTTGCTCATGGTCATGTGTTGAATCATTTTTGAATTGTTGTTCTGTTTTTGTTGAATTGTTATTTGTGCTGAATTATTGTTTCTAGTTTCCGTTTTTGCTGAATTGTTGTGTTAAATTAGAAATCCTAGTTTGTGCTGAATTGTTATTTGTGCTAAATTATTGTTTTTAGTTTTTCATTTTTGTTCAATTGTTGTGTTGAATTAGAAACACTATTTTGTGTTGAATTTTCGTGACTACTCATCACTATCGTTAAATAATAGAGTACAAAACCCAATAGGTATTATTATTTAACATGTATATATACCCGAATAATTCCCGATATACCCGAAATACACGATGGGTATAGGGATAGGTTTTGAAAACTTGATGGTATGAGTATGGGTACAGGGATTATTTTCGAAAATAGGTAGCGTACCCGCCCCACCCTCATCCCTATTTGCTCGAAACCATGGTTATAAAGAGAGATTATAATTACTCAAATATCGGAGACCACATGGGAAAAGAAAACACAGTTCAAGAAAATCACATCGTGGTGACACTTGGGTTGAAAATATGTCTTACATTTGGTTACAAATCTGGGATATATATTTTGAATATAAGGATTCCGGATGGCCAACAAATATTGGATTATTAGGAATGGGAAGAACCTTGAACATATTAACATGTTAATCAAAATATACAAGCTCTAAGAACTTTTGCCTAGTAAACTTGATCGACCTATCTAACTAGGTTAGCCACCCACTCACTCGCTTACGGTTCTACCGGCTTCGATTATATATATATATCATTATCTTAATTAACATTTTTTGTATAGAAATCTTAATAAACATATTAGTTTCATTTCAAAGTTATAATTAATTATTCATTTTATTTTTCTTCTATTGCAAATTTTTTTTATCAAAAGGCCAACAGCATATCAGCACTAATAATTTCTTATACTTTGGTTATGTGATTATAGTTTGGTTCTCTTATTTTACATGTTTGTTACATTAGATAATATATTATATATTCCATAATATTTTATATATGTTACATATATATAATAATAGATAATAGTTTAAATTTAGCCAATAAATAAAGTGATTTAAATATTTAGCCAATAAAACATATTTGCAAACTACATACTACTAAAACAATGGGATAAAGATCATACATTTACTGAAAAGGACCGGACGCAAACAAATAGAATGAAGGAAGCAATTGGAAAATGGAAAACATGAGTCGATTAAAGAGATGTTTGCAAAGTGACATTTGCTCGGAACTATGGTGATAAAGGATGATTATAATTACTCAAATATCATAGCCCACATGGGAAAAAGAGGCACAGCTTAAAGAAAATCACACAGTGGTGATATTTGGGTTAAAATATGTCTTATATTTGGTTGCAAATCTGAGATATATTTCGTATATCAGGATTCTAGATGGATTATTAGGAATGGGAATCAATTTGAGCATATTAACGTGTTACTCAAAATATACAAGCTTTAAGTTCTTTTTCCAATAAATTAATCCATCTATCTATCTAGGTTAGCCATCCATTCACTTCCTAGAGTTCAACCTCTTTCGGATAATAAATAAATAAATAAATAAATATATATATATATATATATATATATCTTAATTAACGTATTAGTTTCATTTCAATGTTATAATTAATTATTTATTTTATTTTCCTTGTATTGCAAATTTTTTCCATCAAAAAGTCATCTAGTATACAAGCAGTAAGAATTTCTTACACTTTAGTTGTGGTTTTGGGATTAGTTCGGTTCTCTTATTTTGCATGTGATAATTGATAATTGCTTCAATTTAGCCGATAAATAAAGTGATTTAAAAATTTAGCCAATAAAACATATTTGCAAACTATATACTACCAAAAAATGGAATGAACATTATATATTTGATGAAGAGGATTGTTCGCATGCAAATGCAATGAAAGAAATAATTTGAAAATGGGAGAAAATGAGTCGGTCAAAGAGATGTTTACAAAGTGATCGTTTGCTCGGAACCATGATGATAAAGAAAGATTATAATTACTCAAATACCAGAGTTCACATAGGAAAAGGAGGCACAATTCAAGGAAATCACACCATGGTGATACTTGGGTTGAAGCATGTCTTACATTTGGTTGCAAATCTAGGATATATATTTCGTATATTAGGATTCCGGAGGGTCAACAAATGTTGGATGATTGGGAATGAGTAAAAACTTGGATATATTAACGTGTTACTTAAAAATACAAGCTCTAAGTTCTTTTTCCCAGTGAACTTAATCGACCTATCTAGTTAAGTTAGCCACCCACTTACCGCCTAAAGTTTAACCCTTTTCAAGTAATATATATATAGATATATATACATTAAGAATTTGTGTAATTTTTCTATCAAAAGGCCACCCAATATATCAGCACTAAGAATTTCTTACACTTTGGTTGTGGGATTTGTTTGGTTATCTTATTTTTCATGTTTGTTATATTAGATAATATATTATATATTACATAATATATTATATATGTTACATATATAATATTTGATAATAGTTTAAATTTAGGCAAAAATAAAGTGATTTAAAATTTTATCCAATAAAACATATTTGCAAAATACATACTACTAAAAAATCGAACGAGCATTATATATTTGCTTAAGAGGACTGTATGCCTACAAATGGAATTAAGGAAGCAATTTGAAAATGGGAGAAAATGAATCGATTAAAGAAATGTTTGTAAAGTGACTGTTTGCTCGGAATCATGATGACAAAGAAAGATTATAATTATTCAAACTAGTGTCGTACTCCAAGAGCTTTAGTTGTTTGTTATTGTATTTTTATTAATATAAATAAATAATACATATATCTTCAAGAGATTAAAAAACAAATAAGATAAAACACTGTTCATTGAAAACTAAAAGACATTATTGAAATTATTTTTTGGCCATCGTTCGGTTTCTTCAATGGTGGCCATTCCAATGCAACTGTTCAAAATTTTGGAGTTCCAGCTTACTCAGAATCGCAACGAATTGCTATCATTTCCTAAATCACGCGATGGAAAAAGGCAATGGCAATCACAATGTGGCCAGATTAAATGTGAAACTCTTTATCCTAAATTCCCAAATCCAAAATCATGAGGCTTTTTTGTCTCTCTCTCTTCAACTTTCAACAAAAATTCCTAAATTCGAAATCATTTTGAATCCATCATGTAAGTCTCTTCTTCCCCAATTTCTATCCTAATTAATACATGTAACCAATTTTCGTTGTTCAATCTGTAATTGTAATGTAATCAATGAATTGCTTTTCAATAAGTGAATTTTTCTGGTTCTTTTAGATATATGTGCCTTGAGCCATACCCGTAAGAGCACCACAAGTTTCTTAATTTGCATAGCATTTAATTGTTTCAGTTTGGAATCGAGGGAAGAAAGGTATCAACTTATCTTCCTCCTAAAATGTTCTACGATTTTAATGGAAATCTAGTGCATTTCTATTTGTGTTAAAAATTCTGTTTTCAATAATCAATAGCTATCTCGAGATGAAGAAGATGAAACATTTTGAAGATTTGCTCAATGCAACTCGTGAATTCCATTTGCAAGTTGGAGCTCCGTAAACAGAGAAATGATGGGTCATGGTAATTCGTTTGCTCTCTAAGTTGTCTTTTTTCTGATATTAGTGATACTCGGAGAAAAAGGGGTAGCAACAGGAAACATGTATGAAAGAGAGGTGGGAATATTTGTTTGCGAGTGCTAAAGAGATATTGAACACTTTGATACATGCAGGCATGGCATAGAAGGCAATAGTAGATAAGGATGAATGTCGTTTGGAATGATGACCAGGAAGCATATATGAAAATGGTGGAGGAGAACCAAAAATGTTTGTTTAGATGTCATTGAACTCCAGGACCGGATGATGATATTGACATGAGTCATGAAAACTCTGTCAAGACAAGCAATTTACTTGAAGGTGAGAGGAAGTATAATTCAGCTTGTTCTCCCCATTCAGGAAAAGGTAAGGAATTTAGTTGATTCATAGCTAAAATAAGGGTTTTAGTAACAATGTCAACATCTTATTCAACATGGAATTTGAAAATTTTCAAGTTCTTATGCAAACGTTCTGCGGCTACAAGTAAAAACACATGGTCGAATGTTGATGCCATAACCGGGTGCTGCCGAACTGCTATGGTTTGAACAAAGCAAGGATCTGCTTTTTATTCTTATTTACTATTGTCAATGGTCTTAAGAGAGGAATTTTGGGCGTAAGTTTAGTGGGAAGGAAGGTGGACTCCAAGGCGTAATATGACACTAGAGTGAGGAAAGAGTTTATACCGTATTTTTAATTAGGAGTATTTTATCGAGCTGATTGATAAAATTATTCCTAATTGACAGATCCTATGCAGGATTGAAGGGTACAAGGTGTTGGAGATCATTTAGTAGGCAAGAAGCAACACATTAGATTCTCAAGTGAAAGCTGGGATGTCTCTTTTGTCGAATCATCTCCTTTTGTAATCTGCTCTATCTGTTCAACTAGAAAATTTCGTACTCTTTATTCTACATGCCACAAGTATAGAGCTTTATGGAATTGTTGGTGAGTGAGATGTATGAGTTGGATGGCTCATGTTGGTAATGACATTTCTAGATTTGATTATAATGTTATCCACCACAAGAACTATTTGATTAATCATATCATATTTTATTTGACCATTTATGGAATTTTGGGCGTAAGTTTAGTGGGAAGGAAGGTGGACTCCAAGGCGTAATATGACACTAGAGTGAGGAAAGAGTTTATACCGTATTTTTAATTAGGAGTATTTTATCGAGCTGATTGATAAAATTGCTCCTAATTGACAGATCCTATGCAGGATTGAAGGGTACAAGGTGTTGGAGATCATTTAGTAGGCAAGAAGCAACACATTAGATTCTGAAGTGAAAGCTGGGATGTCTCTTTTGTCGAATCATCTCCTTTTGTAATCTGCTCTATCTGTTCAACTAGAAAATTTCGTACTCTTTATTCTACATGCCACAAGACAGAGCTTTATGGAATTGTTGGTGAGTGAGATGTATGAGTTGGATGGCTCATGTTGGTAATGACATTTCTAGATTTGATTATAATGTTATCCACCACAAGAACTATTTGATTAATCATATCATATTTTATTTGACCATTTATGGAATTTTGGGCGTAAGTTTAGTGGGAAGGAAGGTGGACTCCAAGGCGTAATATGACACTAGAGTGAGGAAAGAGTTTATACCGTATTATTAATTAGGAGTATTTTATCGAGCTGATTGATAAAATTGCTCCTAATTGACAGATCCTATGCAGGATTGAAGGGTACAAGGTGTTAGAGATCATTTAGTAGGCAAGAAGCAACACATTAGATTCTCAAGTGAAAGCTGGTATGTCTCTTTTGTCGAATCATCTCCTTTTATAATTTGCTCTATCTGTTCAACTAGAAAATTTCGTACTCTTTATTCTACATGCCGCAATGACAGAGCTTTATGGAATTGTTGGTGAGTGAGATGTATGAGTTGGATGGCTCATGTTGGTAATGACATTTCTAGATTTGATCATAATGTTATCCACCACAAGAACTATTTGATTAATCACATCATATTTTATTTGACCATTTTTGTATCTACTTTTACTTTTGCAAACTCAAGTCATGTTTATGTAGTGGTTGTTAGGAAAAATATAATGAAGTCCATCATTATATTAACCCAGAATCCAATATATCGAATCGAAGAAATAGTTAACGAACGTACCGAATCCATGGTTGACATCGGTTCTCTTTAAATGACGTGGTTAGGCCTTCCGGATCTACACGTACTATTAAGAGAACCTTTAGATTTTCTGTAGTCTCTCAATCTCTCCGATAATGGGATGTCGGGGACAATTAATTCGTATGTGTGACCTGGGACCATAACCTTTATTTATAGTATAACTATGACAGTCCTTACGATGCATATTTAATCACATATAAGCTTATCGTTGAATTATGATCCAATAGTGGTTGCATGGAGCTATTCATTAATATTCTTTGATTGCATGCTGGAACGGTTGAAGAGGTGAAAAAATGAACATGGAAGCATCTAGCTGGGGAACATTGTTGTTAATATGGCCGATATTATTCTGTCTAGCGGGCTTTGAAATGTTGCTTATTTCTTTTCACTTTCCAGTCAAATGCCAATATCAATAGTATTGTAGTGATATTCCTAAGATTTCTCATGACTTATTCCTGCTCGTATGTTTACCATTTTAGACTTCTCACTTTCTTACAAACAGTGACATTTTATCGGGTAAAATGCTTTTTGGAATTTAGTTGTCCATGTAACAGGTGGAATGAGAGTAATGATGGTATGCTATGGGAAGCTTTGTTACTTTGCCTAAAAGAGATATAGTTCTTTTATATTCATTTCCAAATAGTTCCACTTGAGGTGAATGGTTTCTTGAATTCGTTGAGTACTACGATCTGGTTAAAAGTTGTAGTAATATGGTACCATTTTGTTCTTTTTCAAGGTACTTGATTCAGGGCTTATCTATCCATGAGTGGTAAAAGCTTTTTCCAACTGGAAGACCTAATTGGGAAACATTGATAAAGGTTGTCTTTCACTTCTTGCAATGGAAAAGGCGGAAGGTAACCCTCTTCAATGCAAATTCCTTGGCTTTGCAGTCTATCAACAAAGGGGTACGTTTTGCATTAGTTTGGACCTGTTGATTACTTGCTAGGTTCCATTCCGTTCCATTTCATTTCATTTCTAAAATTGAGTTTTATTGCTACACATATGACATAATGTATACATTTTGGTTATCCGGTATTGTACTGCTGGTAAAATGGTGCAAATTTGAGATAGTTGTTGAATTGTTGCGGAAAAGTTTGTTACTTTATCTAAAAGAGGTATATAGTTCTTTTCACTCAATACAGCTTCTTGATGTGTAAGGTTTTTCAGTTTGTTAAGGATAATTTGATTAAAAGTTGTGTATCGGTTATATAGCTTAGGAGCTTGCCTTTCCTCGACAATCAAATCTTCAGCCAATTGCCAAATCAGCCATTGTCTGAAGATCTTATTTGGTTTCTTATTTTTGACCTAAAAGGTAAAGAGTCTTAGTTTAGATATGTTAGGAGTTGACCTCTTTAATCTAGATACCTTTTCCATGTGGACATTTGGAGCTCTATTTTTTATGAAAAGTTTTTCTTGTGTTCAAGCCTTTTGTGCCATTTAGGTTCTAACATGTACTTTTTAGAATGTGAAATTGCTAATGCAAAGGATATATGAGCTTTTTTTTTCTTTTTCCCTAAACTCCATAGAGACATTTTGGAGATGTTTGTTGCTTCTGTTTTTTCTAAGTTATGTTAAGGACATGTTCTTCATGAACGAAGGTTGGAGAATGTCGTCTGAATTGCATTTTTCATCTGTAATTACCCTTCTTTGAGATGGTGAAAAAAATGTATATGCCATTTTATTTCAATCTCTACCATTTCTAGATGGTTTTTTGGGGGTGGGGGTGGGGGAGGATTGAGGAGGTAAGGAACTTCCTATCTTAATTATTTTATGTTTTACAACCAAATGAAGATACCAGCAAAGAATAAGCATATGATCTATTAGAGTTGAGAATCCATGTTTCTGTCAAGGTTCTAGCTTTGCATTATTTACTCTAAGCATCAAAGTTTTAAGGAATCTATGATTTAAGTTACTTTGTTGCTTGAGATGCCACCTATTTCCTTTTTTCCCCTCCTTTTTTCCTTTTTCTTTTGCTTCTTACCGGCAACACTGTCGGTCAACAGTTCCATAACGAGGACAGAATTAGAGGCATGGCGTGCAGAGAGTGTATCCGGTGTCTCTCAATTTATTGGCCTTTTTTTCCCCTTGTTGATTGTTTTTTGTTTTTCTCTCATACTTCAGATTTCACTAAGATGTGTATGGGTGTGTGATAGAAAGACAGGTAGAGGGGAAGCTTTTGGACGAGTAGCCTCAAAAACTGGTACGATGTGGCGTGTTTGTCAGGATGGTGAGTTTATTTGCTTTGACCACAATCTCATAAAACATGAAATTCTTAGGTAATTTAATCTATGAAATTCTATGATTGCTTGCCCATGTTTAGAAAAAACATTAACTATACCTTGTCCATATCATAGAGTGTGCAAAACCATTTATTCTTATGTAATCTAATCTATTCCTCCTTTTTTATTGTTCTCTTGATTGGATTCTTAGCTTTCAACTCCTCGCAATAGCTTTCCTATTTCATGACTACACAACAATTCACATACTATCTGCTCTTTGTTATGTTTTACTTTAATATATTCCGGTGACTTTGGAGCATGCAAAGTTACGTCGTTAGTTCCAATTCGGTATAATATTTTATGGTGTGGATAATATAGAATCACCTCTAACTAACTTTTGTAATGCATATGGATGAGTGAGTTGTACTTGTCATTCATTTTCTGATTCTTTAATATGTAGAGATTGTTATTGGTATGACATGAGGCATCGAATATAAATATTTTATGATCATTGTCTCCTTATTGTTTTCATAAAAATAGCATTATGTATGAATAATGTCGAATATGAAGACAGCGGGAAAGGTATACAAGGTGATTGTGGAATTCGTGCTAGAGCAGATATGAGCTTTCGAACAATGCATCCTTGGTGGAGTCATAAAATTCCTCAATCCCTTGACTCCTTGGTGGCAAAGATTAGATATTCACATGTATAAGACTTATTGCAGTAAATATGAGAGCACAAATGTAGGACCAAGAAGTATAGTACAAGAATTGTAATTATTATATCTTGTTGGGAAATGTTTTAGGAGGTACTTTTATCAGTCAGATGCTATCTATAAACATTCAATATGCCATGAGTAAATTTTCATATGTGACTTTGTGCAATCCTAATCATGGATAGAAAGAATTGTCTTCTAGAATTTCAATGTTTGAAATGAGAATAATGAAAACCTATGTACCTTTCTCATTGAAATGAAAATTTACTTATCACTGACCATGGTCCTGTTTGTATGTAATAGTTTCTCATAAATTAAAAAATATTACAAAGTCTTTTGTTAAGCTCACATTTTATTTCATAAAGTTTCATAGACCAACTATATTTAATGCACGCAACGCATGCAAAGCTTCAACTAGTGATTTTAAAAGTAGATAATAGTTTTATAACAATATAATTATCCTTTTTATATAATTTTAAAAATTTCTTTTATTTTCATATTTTTAAAAATTCTCTAATATGTTAGATTTTATATTTTTATTTTTGATATCAAATAAATATTTTTAAATATTAATTAATTTATTAACAATTATATTACGGTCATACTAATTACTTTATATACATACAATTAAAAAATTATTTATTTTCTTTGAATATAGTATTGTATTAATTCAATCTAATTTGAATATTTATGTAGTCAAGTAATCCTATATAGTTATTTCATATGTCATTTTACGTATTATCATATAACCATATACTTGTTTCTTTTGAACTAACACTTATACATTAATTCTATTTAAGTTTTATAAATTATGAAAAGGTATATTAATGCATATATACAAGGGTAATGTTTGAATATGAATAAATTCGTTGTTGGATCAACATAATTAATTAATTCATGATATAATTTCATATATAAATCAATTACTTAAAACATAACTAAATGCATTGCTTTTATAAACACAATATTTATGAGACATCGCCACATGAGCATTCTATGTGTCACTTATATATAACTCCTACCCAACTTTTAATATATATATATATATATATATATATATATATATATATATATATATATATATATATATATATATATATATATACTAGGGTCCATGGGAAAAGGAGACACTGTTTAAGGGAATCACACCGTGGTGATACTTGGGTTGAAACATGTCTTACATTTGGTTCCAAATATGGGATATATTTCGAAAATATATTAGGATTCCATAGGGTCAACAAATATTGGATTATTGGGAATAGGAGGAAACTTGGGCATATTAACGTGTTATTCAAAATATACAAGCTCTAAGTTCTTTTGCTTAGTAAACTTGATCGACCTATCTAGCTAGGTTAGCCACTTACTTATTGCCTAAAGTTGAACTGGCTTCAGGTACTATATATATGCCATTATCTTAATTAGCATATTAGTTTCACTTCAAAGTTATAATTAATTATTTATTTTGTTTTCATTGTATTGCAGAATTTTTTCCATCAAAAAGCCCCCAAACATATCAGCACTAAGAATTTTTTACACTTTGGTTGTAGGATTAGTTCGACTCTCTTATTTTGTATGTTTGCTACATTGGATAATATATTATATATTACATAATGTATTATATATGTCACTTATATATAATAATTGATAATAGCTTAATTTTAGCCAATAAATAAAGTGATTTAAAAAATTTAGCCAATAAAACATATTTACAAACTACATACTACTAAAAATTCATACAACAAATGCATCAAAAAAAAATAAAAAATTCATACAACAAACATCAACAATGACCAATAAAACTCCAGCAGCAAATACAATAAGTAATGCTTATCCCTTTCCGATGTTGGCGACCTTGCAGTTATTTTATGGCCTACACAAAAGTAGTAAAAGCAACACAACTTTAGACGACAACTACATGTATATAAACACCTAATAACCCCAAAAATTGAATACATGATCGATGACAAGATTTATTCATTTAAAAAGAGTTTATAAAACACATTAATAGTGACCAAAATTTAAGTTCATATATAGGCAGGTTTGTGACAAGTTCATATATAGTACTTGAAAATCAGTTTTGGCCTAGGTCCACATAACTCATTCGATAATGAAACTTCAGCTTTAGAGACTTTGAGCAGAACTCCAAGAACAACAAGAATTATTTCCCTTCCACGCAGCTTCCTTATGCCCCGATCCTCTAAAATCTTGGTAGAAAAATAATACTGCAGCGGACACTCGGGCAACATGTACCCCAACCCATCTTAGGCCAAGTATAACAACTAAATGATTACCGGTAAGTTTCAATCCTATTCCCTTGTACACCCTCTACTCATTGTTTTTGGGACAGTCGTATCTTATCATCATCACCCCCAACATGGTGCCTTGATCCAACAATGTACTCAAATGGTTTGCTTTCTCGGCCTCACGAATTTTCTCCGCGATAAGAATACCCCTTTGATAAACATATACTTTGTCATATGTGTTACATATCTTGAAAGTCAGTATGTTCTATAGATGAGCACCGTTAGACTTTACAAATCTTAATATGGATGAAAGTTTCAAATCGGGTGGCTTGGAGAGCGGACAATCGTCCATTAACTGAGTATGATCAATCAAGTTAGCATCTATCAAAAGTTCAGAGACAACATTCCCATACTTGAATCAAACATCTTTTTGTACTATTTTTTTTTTACTGTTTAATTATAATTTTTTTCAAATTTAAAGCATGATAATATGCTATATTTTTAGGTAAAACAAGACAATTAAGTCACCAAAATAAATTATAAAAACTACTATAGTTGTCACCTTTGATACCGTAAATGCTATAGTAGACATTATTCTCATTGTTCAAGTGAACACATAAATATGCAAAAATTGAAATTAAATCATTTTTAAATACATTGCCAATTATTTTGTCTAGACAACGGAAATAATATTAGAAGTATAGTTTTAGGTATCTTGACATTTTTAAAAAATACACCTTTTTAGATGGAGGAAAAATGATTTTAAAAACTGTTTAATTGTTTATAATTTGTTCTCAAAAAATTCCAGTTTTGCAATTTTTATTCTTATATTATTTTTTTTTCAATGTTGAGGTTTTATATGACGAAAAATTATAGTGTTAACTTTGTAACATTATTGGGTCCAAAATTTATACCGTAACTTTATCAAAATTCACACATTACATTGAATTATTTTTTATTAATTTGCAAGCCGATATTTTATTTTTATTCATATTAAAATTATAAATAGAACTATATGATAAAATATAGAATTTCATTATTGTTTTCAAATACATATCATTTGTATTGAAGATAATTATTTAGACCCAAAATAGTTCTTATTTTCCAACAAACATCGATATATTTCCATAAACGGGAAGATCTTTTTTCATGTGTAATATTTGTTTCAAGTTGCCCTTACTTTGGGGGTGTTTGGCCTAGATTTTAGAAGTGTTTTTAGAACTGAAAAATAAAAATTGGGCTAAACAATTATTTTCTAAAATCTCAAAATTGTTTTCAAAAAACTGAATTGTCAAAAGAAGCCCCAAAATCGAAACGCCAATTTGGTGCTTCGTTTCGGTTTCTCGCGAAACAACTCGGCCATTTAATGAAAGTTTTTATTGGATCGAAATGCCCCCAATTAAACTACATAATTCCTCTTTTCTTCTTATAAAGTGACATGTATCTTCTCTCTCCTCCTCCATAAAAACTAAAAACCTCCACATTGCCATCGCTACATTCTTTATACCTTGATAAAAATTTGATCCTTAATTCAGCCTTCAAGATTTTCTTGGGTGCTTTGAACCGCTTGGATATCCGATTAGATTTACAAGTGCTAATCATTGAGCTTGCTGTCATTAGCCACCAAAATCGAAAAATTACGATGTCCAGATTCAAGTTAGGCAAACAACTTTAATATTTTATACCTTTTCCGTCTCTGTTAGTGTAATTTATGAGATTATAATTGATGCATCATTAAATGTTATCTATTGCTTTTCAAGTTTTGTAATAATAAGGAGTTATGGGTATCAATACTTTTTTACAAGGATTTTCCATGAAAAAGTTGGTTGTAGAGGAGGGAGGGAGAGAGGGGTTTTGGGGGGAGGAAGCTGTTATGAAAAATATGAAATTTTGTGTACAGATGAGTATAGCAGTTCTCCCATAATTCTATACTATTGAATCATCCATTAAATTTAATTAATAAATGTTAATTTGAAAAAAATAATCAGTCTGAATTATTAGAAAATACAAGGAAAAAAAAGAAGTTAAAAAATCAATAAAAAACTAGGTCAAACAACTTGAATTGAAATAAGCACTTAACTATAAATTAGGCTAAACACTCTACAATTACTCCAAAAATAATTTTGGAAAAAACTACTTCTAAAAAACAAAAACATATTTTTAAAAAGTAGGCCAAACAGCACCTTTATATTCCTTATTCTAATGGATATGACGTTCTCACTCCTCTCTATAAATTCAATATTGATAACCTTTTTGTTATTTATTAAATAATTAATGTTTACTTTTATATTTACTTATTTTATATGAGGATTGAATGGAGAACAAAATTTCATATGACTATACTATGGAGATATTCTTTTGAAGTGTATATAGATATGGTTTACAAAAATACTGTCCAATAATTAACGTGCATTGTAAAATATGTATTTATATGTATTTATGGATGAAATGACATCATCAACACTATCAAAATGAATTTTACATAGTTTGGGTATGGACAAATTTAACCATAAAAATTTTGTGGTTTCTATAACCACAAAAAAAAAAAAGAAAAAAGAAGCCTTTTATGTTAATGACTTTAAAGTTTATCAAAACAAACCATTTAAAATGGAAGCAAGAAGATTTTTTTATATAATTAATAGCTTTAAAGAAGTAAGAAAATGTTACAATGATGATTAGTCAATTGGACCCATTTAGGTACGTATAAGTAACCAAGAAAATGAGAGCAATATTACGACAACATTCAATAATTGATAAAATTTTAACATCTTAAAACATCTCCAAGCTTCACTTTAGAAATAATTAATTAATTCTTTTGGAGACAAATATAAATTTAAATAGTTTAAATTTGTTAATTTTTTCAAATATATATGTCACACAAATATTCAATAAATAATAACGAAACATTTACTTTTCTATTAAACAAAAGGGGAAAAAAAGTAATGTATGTTCCATTTAGGCCCGTTTGGTATGCAAAATTGGAATGGAATGAAATGAAGAAATGATAACTAAGGGGTTAGGTATGAAACTTGAATATTCTCTTCAAGTGTTTGGTAAAGAATAGGAATGGAATCAAGTTCAGGTTCTTGTTGTTTGGTTGTTAATCATGGAATAAAATTAAAATTATTTTATTTTTTAAATTATTTTATATCATTGTAAATTATTATTATTATTATTATTAAATATTATTGTTATTTAAATATTATTATTATTATTAAATATTATTATTATTTAAATATTATTATTATTTAAATATTATTATTATTATTATTATTATTTAAATATTATTATTATTATTATTATTATTATTATTATTATTATTATTATTATTATTATTATTATCGTTTGATTCAATAAAAGTTGAAGAAGTTCGTTAGCATATTTCGTCGATATTGAGTCTTATATTTATTTAATTTTTTAATTAACTGTCTAGTAATTTTTTCAATAATTAACAAATTTTATTTATAATTTTTAGTAAACCTATTTTTTAGATTGTGCATTATTTTGTCTAAAATTGGACTTAATAGAAAATCAACGAGAACCAAATCCGTCGATAGAGTTCGGTCAAATCTTTGGTCTTGAAATTTTCACTATTCGCTCTTTGGTCATGTCCGGTCTGGTCTACCGGTCCAGACGAAGACCGATAAAAATTATAGTTTTTTTGTCTGTTAAATTCTAATTCATTCTTGTTGCTCCAACTCTTCGCGCCTCTCCCCCCAAAAGCGACTCTCTATTTCTCTCTCCTACTCCCAGTCTTTCCCCTTGCCCTCGTTGTGCTCTCGCTCCAGCGAAGTAGCCGCTTGGCGGCCCCCTCCCTCTCTGCCACCGAACCTTCACCGCCGCACAACCCGACCTATTGCCAGCAGACATATATATCTCTTCCTCACTCGATCTCTCTCCCGGATTTGGACGGTTCTTGCCTCTCACCGCTTGTCCGCCACCACCGGCAATAACTACCATTGTTGCTTGCTGCCTACCAGCGGCTGTTCCTCCGACTGCCACCCACCACGTCACACTGGCTGGTATTTAAGTTAAATTTGATTTTTGCTTTTTTGGTTTTTCCAGTCATGATTTTGTGTTGGGTATGTTCGTAGAAGTAGTCACGTACATAGTCTTGATAATAAATGGTTATTAAAACATGTAGATTATTGTTTGCTAATAAGTGGTTATTAGACATGATTTTGCTAATTCACTTTTGATATGCCACATACTATGAGAAGCCCGTCCCCTTTAGTTCTTAAGAAACTGATTATTTAGAGACATGGAAAAATTTATTATATGACATCCGAAAACTCTTTATAATTCAAGATGTGTGTTCATTCTTAAGAAGATAATTATTAAGAGACATATGAAAAAAACACTGTGAGAAGCCCCTCCCCTGGTTGTTCTTCATCTCATTCCATCTTTTTATACTAATCTTGTGTGTATTCAGAGGCTCTTTGTAAGAACCTCATTTATATTTTTTTCCATTTTTTGGATTGATTATGTTGGATATATGTTTAATTTAGGATCTTATGAGTGGAGGAGATGGAGACAATTGGAAATTTAGCGAGCAAATAGTTAAAAAAAAAAAGAATGAAACAAAGTTGCATAATTTTTATTAAGAAGATTTTTAAAAAATAAGTTATGTTTGGCTAATGGTCTTTTCAATGACTTTTTGGAAAAAATGCTTTTCGAGGAGTTGACTTTTTAAATAGGTCAAAAAGATATTTAATGTGTTTGGTAAGTTAACTTTTTGTAATAACTTTTTGTCATAAAAAATCATTTTCAAAAACTAATTTCAATAACTTTTTATAATTGGTTTTTTGTAAATTAGTTTTTTATCTCACATCTTTTTGAAAAATGACTAATTTCACTAAACACTTTTTCTAAAATAGTTAAATGTAAACAGTTAATACAAACAACTAATCCAATCAACTAACAATTAACAACTAATTCAATTAGCTAACAACCAACAACTAATAACCGATTGTCGAATAGAGCCAAAATGGTACACATTTTCGGTCTAACAATTAACTTTTTGGAAAAAATTTTGAACCAACCTTATTCTTCTTGATCCGCAATCCCGATTTTTTTTAATTTGGTTTTCGGTCCAGGGCGGTTCTAAACCGATGAACAACCCTAACTCCATTTGATAATCTAAACACTCATAACCTTATTTTACCTTTTATATGGAAAAAGTGTCATTTATTTTCTTTACCTTCTAAAAAGAACACAAGCTTAAACTTTAGTACTTGATAAAGCAAATATAAAATTAGAACAAAATAATCAAATCTATACCTGACTTGCTGATACCTAAAACAACTAATCTAAAGAGAAACCAAATTCAAAATGATTAATATCGAATCGACAATAACTTTTATTTTAAACTTGTTTTTCTTTACAATATAAGCTTGTCTGGAACAAAAATAAGTAATCATCGCTAATTTAATTTTAAAAAAAATAATATATCCTAAAGTAGAAAATTAAACAAAATCCTATCAACTTAAATACAATTTGACCCACAATTAATTTGATTTGAAACTAAATCAAATGAATTATTTACCATTTCTAACATTGAAGTAATAACTCACCCATTTCTGGAATATGCCCCAAGAATTTTTTGTTCTTATACGAGTCTATCTCTTCCACGGAAGCAAAGATTGGTTTAAAAATTTTAAATTATTATCAAAAACTGCTGTTGTATTGTCATATGAATGGGAGGGAGATAGAGGGGAGAGCGCAAATTGCAAAGCGTCTTGAATAGGTAATCTCAATAATTAATAAAAATTAATCACTCACTCAATCATGCATTCATGATTCGTGAATGATGCTCGTCAAACTTCCGACACTTTGAACTCTCTCTCTTTCTCTCTCTCACTCTACCTTGAAGACTTGAAACTCTACAGACGACGTCGTGATGAGTCGTCATAGTCGTGGAAGCTTTAATTTTTTCAACTGAAGTTTTAATTAGATTTTAATTCGTCTATCAATTTTTTCCTCCCATTAAAATACGGGTATTCTGAACTACTGCAATGATTTTTTCAGCGGTTTCCAGCGTCAAATCAATTGGGCCATCCTCTTAAATGCCATAATGACATTCGGGAATTTTCTCTTTTTTTTTGTGATTAACGCCGCTTCAAAGGCAAACCCCTTTCCATGTGAATTTCCTTTCTTCTGGGTTTTTCTCAAAGCTGAGTTTTTAAGAGGGGTTTAACATTTAACTGATCCCCGGTTGTCGAATAGCGTCGTGCGGAAGGTGTGAACTTGAAGGGGTTTTCTTTTCTCTCTCCTCCTATTTAATCTGCAGCCAGAACGCCCAGAAAAGTTGATTCACCTAAAAGTATTTGCTTATCTATTTTTGAGTTTTGAGTTTGACTGGTTGGTCAAGTTTATTGCCACCTGTTCTTATTCAGTTCGTATAGCAGCTACCACCCAGATTGAATTTCCTATCGCTTCAGGGTGTTTTCTCCTTCGAAGCTTCAATCTTTCTTATGTGTCGTATGGGGTATCAATCAATTTATAATTTTACGTTAAGTTTGTCTGTGTTTGAGCCTCTGTAAATTTCTCAAACTTCAGTAGGCAATTTTGGCGAATTTAGGGCTGTTCAATGCCATAGTTTTAGAGGTTATCAGCTGTTTTTGATGCTTGGAATGGATGCTAGTGGAAGTGACAGCTTGATGAGTAATTTAGAAGGAAGAGATGATCATGGGCAAGTACTTAATGGTAGAGGTGGGTATAAATCATCCAATGTAGGAATCAATGTTGCTGACGACCAGGAGATCAGAGTAGCAGATGAGCAGTGTGTAAAAGGTAGAAGTTCCAATGGAAAATCTCACGAGGGAAACAATGTTGAGGAGAAAAAGGATGATGATTCTCCTGATAGAGCAAAGGAGCATTTGTGTTCTTCGCTGCCCGAAATCTCTTCTGATTCTTCTCCTGGAAAAGGTATTTGATCTTCCCCCCTTTTCTTTTGGGTTGTTTTGGAATTTAGTTTGTTGTTTGCTATGTCACTGAAGGAATTAAACCATGGAACTAAGCATGGATATGAGGTTGTTTATGCCTTGTGTGTATGATTTGTGGTTGATATTGCCTGACACTCAATAATTGAGGTTTATCAGATTGTCATCTTCACTTGTACACGTGACAATTGACAAGAGTACTGTAAATCTGTAATCTAGTTATTACTGATCTTTCAGCTGTTTGCCTTAAAGATGTAGTTAATTTTGGGGCCACTAAACCTATCATGCTGTGTGCGAGATAACGTAGACGTATGATTATGATTTTCTTGTCTTCAAGAGGAAAATTTTCCAGTCGTGGCCTTTAATGCCCTCCTTTTGGTTTCTGCTGAACTTAAGGCTAATGCTTCATCTACCACGATTTGAGCACGACATCACTGTTCATCCTTCGTAGCATTTCTCATCTGCAAGGCTGCACCTCCACTCAGATTCTCAAATTTGATATCTTTCAGGATTGAAAAAGGTTGTTCTTCCAGCTGGGTACGGCTGCAGTGCTACCTCAAGTTAAATGAAAATAAAAGCCAGTCTTGTGTGGCTTGTCAATAGTTCTGTTGTCATTTAATTCTTTCATCTCCATTTTAGTGAGGTACTGAGGCTAGTTACTGTGTGTTGTAGACGAAGAGGTTGTCAGACATAACTTCGTTTAGTGAAACAAAGATGATGCAATGTAGTAAGAGTGAAACATGATAGTTCAAAGACATGAAAATGGGAGAGCTAGAAAGGGGGCAATATTTTGTGCACTGATATGGTTTCCTATTTAAAACAATTCATATTGTTCTTCATTCATCATCCCATGAATTATTGGGTTTATTTTATGATCTGCCATAACATTGTCTTGATATGCTTTGACGGACCTAAACCCCAAAAAATTCTGTTGATGGCTTCTTATGGGGTCATGGACTGTTAGATCTTCCTATAGGAGTAATAGAGCTAAGTTATTCAACAGTTTATTCTGAGCGGCAATCAACTATCTTCATATTTGGGACTTATTACTTTCAGTGATATATGCTTTCCTAGAAATTGCTCTCTGCTGATAGTAGATTGCTACAATGATAGTAGAAATTGAGCTTCAGATAAGAGAGAAAATAGGGAGGAAATGTACAAGGCAAGCAGTTGCTGAGCTATAAAATTCTTCTTTTTGCTAGAATAAACTCAGAGATCCAGTTAAGATCTGTTCGTAGGAGCACCATTGGAGCCATAATATCTAATCTTCAGCATGGTTATCCCCCTCTTTCTGCCTATACTTTGCTGCCCAACAGCCCCAACTTTGTTACTAAGCTTACCTTTTGAAAGAATTATATAGCTTTTGCCAAGTCTTATGTTGAACTCTTGTCAGGTGCTGCCTCAGTTCAGCTTCTTAGTATGTTCCATGTAAAGCTCTTCAAAAGTGGACTAATAAACCCTACTTGTTGGAGGACCGTTGCAATCCTGTTCCATTGTACTATCTCATCTATTGAATGAAAGGCCTGACATATCAGAAGACATGTCAACGTTACTATTAACTTCATCCTGTTCTTTGCCCTTACATCAAGAGGACCTGATAAAATAATGGTCCTATAAAGCAGAGGAAGTTTAGTCTCCTTTTCTCTTTAAAACTGATTGCCATGACATACTATACTACAGATGATCGTGTTCCCTGGGAGGTATTTTCTGCCTTTCCACCATGACCTCGATCTTGTTTGATCGTAAATTCCCTTGGCTGCTCACTATTACGTGTGAGATCTTGTATGAACTTGCTGCATAATTTTCCTTGCAGAGGAAGTTTAGTCTCTTTTTCTCTTTATTATAACTGATTTCCATGACCTCCTAGAGATGATCGTGTTCCCTGGGAGGCATTTTCTGCCTTTTCCAGCATGACCTTGATCTTGTATGATCACAAATTCCCTTGTCTGCTCACCATGACGTGTAAGATCTTGTATGAGGTTGCAGTATAATTTTTGTTGCAATAACTCTCTTCCATTTAATATCAAATCTTCTGCATTGTCCTGACTTCTGACCTAGACCTTCAACCCCAGATGCCAGGTTTGGTTTGGACCACTTTATCAATATGAAATCTTGACTTGTAGCTTGGATGGCATAGGCTATTTTCATCTTGTCGTGTCTGATTTGAACTATTATCAAAAAATTTCGTATTGCTCCAAAGCTCAGTAGACAACTCTGAGGTTTAGTGCTGAATTTTTTCAAGTATATGATGGTCATGAAGTTTTACCTTTTGAGAGCTTTTTATAGTTGGACTCAAGTCCTCGATCATGTTACAAAGTTGGTTTTTTTTTTTTTTTTTTAAATTTTATTTTGTTGATAAGATTATTGTGAAGAACTTGACGACATGTTATTTTGTGATTGCTCATGGGTGACATTCCCTTGATGCCTTCTTACAAAATTTTTGATTACTCATAAAAGAAAACAGTATACTCCCTTGCCTTTAGATGTATTATTCTTTCAGATGTTGCTTGGCCATGTCATATTGAATGTAACTCGTATATTTTTGCTCCGGCGAGCACGCTGATACTAAAACATCTCTCATGAAAAGGGTTGGATTATTGTACTACTGCTCCTATTGGCACTATTGGATCCCAGGGAGATTTGCTGATCAGCAGTGATGAGATTAACATGATTAGGTCTAAGACGTACAAGGAAAGTCAAAGACATGATCTGAAATTGGATAGACTCTCAGAGCTGGACAAGGTAATATAGTGTTACTTGTCTCTCATAAAAGAAAAGTAACTGTCTATTTATGATTGCAATTCAATATATATTTGTTTATGATTGCAAGTTTCGATGTTGATACACTTTTAGGTGCTATACTTCAAGGGCTTTTCTCTACCTAAGTCTTTGTTCTTTTTTGTTTCTGCCACTGTTAATTTATTTTGACAATTTTGCTAATTTTGTCAAACTTGATTCACGGGATTGTTTTTCTTTTGACCAAATTATCTATTTTTTTTCTTTTGATCAAATTATCTAATTTGGAAATCTGACATTTCTAGTGAGCTCCCACTAGTTTGTTTGATAAGGCCTATGTTACTTCGATCCTTCATGCTCTCCTGACTAACTGTGTTGGACACTTGCATGCCACTCGGACATGAGTAAGGACACTTGGTTATTTTGTTTTAGGCCGATATTATACAAAATTCTTTAGGAAATTGCCAAGTCCAACACTACATCTTGTCATGCCCTTGACACTTAGACATAGTTATGGTTGAGTCTGAGTAACATAGGATAAAAGACCTGTTTAGTATCATTTTACCTGTAAGGTGATTTAGCTCGAAGGACATGGATGGGCCCACTTTTTTCATCCTAGAAAAATCAGGTAAAAAGTTTATGTTTATCATGTTAGTTATGTGATCTGAAATACAGCCAATAGGTAGTTCAAGGTTTAATTTCTGGGTAAGATGTATCCTTATATTTCTTTTCTGCAGCGAATTTTTGATGTTTTAATTGGATGTTCGACTAAATTCATATTTGGTTGGGGGTAATTTCATAGGTACAAGTAGCTTTTAGATGGTAATTGTTGAACGGGTAATCCTTCGAGCATAAAGTTTACATGCCAATGACACACATGGAACAATTCATGCAATTCTTGGTTGTCCTGGCTTAGGTATCTTTGCTTAGGGTGATTGATCTGCCAAAATGATGAATCAAGTAGATCTCAATGTTAGAGACTGTAATTTCCTATTAGGTTGGAGGTTGAATTTCCATGTACTACAATCCCATGGTTGGAGTGTTATGCCATCTGGGTGTTCTTGTTACTTTAAACTCCCTCTGGGCTTCACCCTAACCTAGTTTGGGATGGTTAAGGATGTGGGGTCCACTGCTTTTGCAGTGATTCTTCACAGATGTTCAATAACTTATGTGAATCTGATGATGATACTGCTACTATTATCAATTTCTCCTCTAGTAGCTATGCTGTAAACTGCTACTATTATCAATTTTTCCTCTAGTAGCTATTGAAATATACATTATGTTTGGCATGTCATTGATATTTGTTCTTATATTTGGATCTTAGAAAAACCTTATTGCCAATCTGGTCAAGATCCAAAATGACGGAACTGTGGAGGTGGATTTACGTGAAAATACTCCTGTAGCTTCAGAGTTGTTGGAGCTTCATGCTGCAGAAAGTACTTCCTTTTATGCTGATGGAATTGCTCCTAATCTCAAGAAATATGTTCCAAAGATGAAAATTGCTATGCTTGTTGTTGGAACAAGGGGAGATGTGCAGCCTTTTCTAGCTGTCGCAAAAGACTTCAGGCATGCCTGGAAACTTTGTTCTATGTTGTCAAAACTTTGTTTCAAATTTTCTATTCCTTTGTGTTCTATGAAGATATTGTTTAAGAAGCTATTTTGGTGGTTACCGCTAGATGGGCTGGACAATGTGCTTGGTTTGGCTTTCTGTCTGACAACTCCATGTTGTCATGTTGAGCACCAATATAGGTTAATATACGGGTAGATGCAAGTGATGTTTTGTTGAAAGAAATATTTTGGGAATCTCTACTCAAGGAAGAATAGGAAGTTTAGAGACCCAATGAACTTTAAATCAGGAACATGATTTTTATTAATCTTTTTATTTCTTTTCTTTAAGTTATTTATTATCTTGTTGTTTCTTGGTTAGTAGGTTTTTTGACCATTGAAACCCACTTATACTATGGAATTAAACAGACTAGGGTAAATTGTGAATCAAATTGAGAATATCTTCTATTTTTCTATCAATCTTAGGTGCTGTGTGATCCAAGTCAATAGGCATTGCTCTGAGAGTGACCTGTGTACTTTTGCTGCATCTTTCGGTGTAAAGGTGGCATGCCTAGAAGGCTAGAATTCTGTTGGATCATGTGATGCTTTGGTGGGAAATGCGCCATGATTTGATGATTGTGCGTGAGGCTTAATTTTGTGCTTGTATTAGTGAGAGGTGGGTCATCCTTATTTTAAAAAAAGCTTTTTTTGTTGTTGCTCTTTACTTGGCAGTTAATATTTGAGTGAGACATCTAGGAGTGTTCAGTGAAGCTTCATGGATGTTTCTTGGGAGGCTCCTGTCGTATTTTGAGGCGCCTCTATATTTTCTTTTGTCCAGTGATTGGTGATCGTTTATCAAAATTCTCACCGGCCTTAGACATTTGAGATGTGTTTGCAGTTGAGATAACACTATCTAGGATTATACTGTCTATTCTTGATGGTCTCAATTTTTTAGTTGCAGAACCTTCTATAGGTTCCTTTGAGGAGAAATCCTAACTCTCTTTGCTTTTTGAAGACCTCTAAGAGCATAACTCTGCGGCTTGTCTTCCAAGTCCAACCCTCTCTTTTCTTAAAAGTCCTAGGTACAATAGGAAATTAGATCCTCTGATCGGGAAAACCTCTAAAAGCATGACTCTTATGCAGCTTGTCTTCCTCATTAAAACTCCAGTGTACAATAGGAAAGAGGGTGGGAAGATCATGAGGGAGATTCCATATTTTACGATGGAGAGGCTTACTGATCACTTGGAATCTTGGGATAAGATTGCAAGTGTGGCTTGGGTGGTTTGGTCCTGAGCAATTTGGAGTGAGATTGGTGCTCTGATGGGTAAATGGCTACCGTTTTCACACTTAATCTGCATCTCCATGGCATGAAGTTGATTTAAGGAAGATGGGCTCTCTAGAAGAATTGATGGAATGACATGGTTGATATTAATGTTCCTTATGCTAGCCTGTAGATGTTTTGTAGCTGCTTCTTCCCTCTGAAATGTATTGGGTGATAAAATTCACTCATGAACATATTTTTGGAGGGAGAAATTATTATATCTAACTCTCAAAGTGTTTCTTGGCCGCAAAACTTGATTGCCTGTGAGGCTGTGACTATCTCTGTTTTATTCAGTTTTGTTGTTTGAGGCAAATTCTGCTCCCTGGAACTTCTGTTTCAGGAGAGAAGTTGATGGGAGGGAGGTGGATGAGTTTTCCTTGCTGTTACTTGTTCTCTGTAAATTTTGTATGTTCTCATGTTCCAAGTATAAGTGTTTATGGTGCTGGTAATACAAGGTGTTTCACTTGTAGATCATTTACTCCCATCTTACAGTCATTCTTGCTAATATTCCTTAGGTTGGTAATTTAATTTCAATAGCAAAAGTGCTTTTTGAAGTCCACACTTCTGCTTAGACTGCTGTAAGTCTGTACTTTAAAGAATTGATGCGAACAATCTGCTGAAGGATAGGAGATTTGTTGGGCATCCATAGCCTGTTGTATGTGTATTATGTGCTATGACCATGGATTCAGAATGAGGCTGCTCTGTGATGAAACATTGGATAGTATTGATGTTGAACTGACCTGGTGTTCTCTCCATGATGACCGTGTGTTGCTGTATGATTGCTGCATTAGAATGATTTAGTGACACTGCACCTGTTACCGAAATCGTGGCTGAAACCGCATTTTGATTCCCTGGCTATGACGATGGTGGCACTAATGAGCAGTTTCCTGGCATTTGCTTTTTGTTTGTATTATTTAATTTTAACTTATTTAGCAATTCTGATGAGTTCTGGTCTGCTGGACCTTCCTCCAGACTTTGGTATCTTTAGATTTAAGAAGGGAAGGTCCTTAAGTTGGCATTTTTAGAAATCAGATGTCTCATAGGGACTTGATTTGGAGTAAAGTGGTTTGTCTTGGCTTTTTTGAGAGTTGTCTTTAATAATGTTATCTGAACAGACTTGCTTATTGGTTAGGCATGCAAAGACCATTATTGTATTTGCTTTAAATAATTTTTGTTTTTTTTTTGAGAACAGTCTGTCTTCGACTTTAATCCCTTTGTTTTAGTTCTAGCCCTTTACTTTAGCTGACCCTCACCCTACTGTAAAGGAGATAACCTGGTACAGCGAAGATCGTTAAGTAACCTGGAGAGCTGTCACTATATCACTACAGTGAGCGCTTATAGCCACACGGCTTTATGCTATAAAAGCATATATGAGCAAACTGGAGCTTTTTCCCTTTTTTTCCCTTCTTTTTTTTTGGAACACAGCTCTTCTGGATATTTAAATTACATGGTGACAATTAGACGATAACATTGAATTGAATGTTCAAACACTATGTTAAATTGCATGAAGAACTTCTTTAGGATGATGGTCCTGTTCAAACTCTGTTAAATTAGCCACTTTTGTGACACTGTAGCTGGTGCTTTCAATGGAATGTCGAAAGACAGCTGTTTACCGAAATTTGTTAGAATCTGCAGCCTTGTCATCTTTTGTGTGTTCTGTGATTATGTCTGGACAAAATTGTGTTTTTATCTAGTTATCATCCAAAATTTTGAAGAAGATGATGCATGTGGCAAAAGAAAATGATAAGAGGGTAATTCTATCTTTTCAAAATTTTCAATCTTTTTAACTTGTTCTAAATTCATGTATTTTCTCTGCAGGAATTTGGTCATCATGTTCGGTTAGCCACTCATATGAACTTTCGCGACTTTGTTAAATCAGCTGGTGTGGAATTCTATCCTTTAGGTGGTGATCCTCGAGTTCTAGCAGGATGTAAGAAGCCCAGAATCTTAGAGTTCCATGGTGTTTTCAGCCACATTGTTTTCTTATTTGTCTCTATGTTTATTTTTTGAATTGAAATTTTTGGGAAATTGGGTGGACTATTTTTGCTCCTTGGCTAGTTTTTAGCTGAGCACTATATGAATATATTTGATCCAAATTTTTTCCTAGAGGTCAGAGACTCCCTAATTTATTTACGGAAATTATTGGTTTCTCAAATTATTTTGCTAGAGGACGATGGACCGAAATAATGGTTTGAAATTTTGACTTTTAAAACACTTTAGCCTTACCTTAATGCTTAATGTTTCACATATAATTACTACACTCATATGATTTTGTCAATGTCTTGCATGCCTAAGTTAAGTTAGTACCATCCAGGTGGTCTTTAATGGTTGCAATGGTCTCAATGTGACTATCTATCAGGAGCTGTGTTGCATTATACTTCAAACAAACTATTAAAAACTGTTAATTGTCCATGCATGTATCTTATAGCTAGACATTAGTGTGCTTGATCCCCATGTTCTTTTTTAGAATGTTGCTTGTGCTTCATCTAAATCTTTTGGAATCAATGTCCTAAAGCCCTTTTCTCTTCCTTTTCTGGTAATCAGACATGGCGAGAAATAAAGGGCTAATTCCGTCAGCGCCAGGAGAGATATCAATTCAACGGAAGCAATTGAAGGCTATCATTGAATCGCTTTTGCCTGCATGTACCGAACCAAACATGGAGACTGGTGTTCCTTTTAGGGCTCAAGCAATTATTGCTAATCCTCCTGCTTATGGTATGTTCATGATAATACAACAGAACTCTGGACTTGCAGTTATATATGCTTTTCCTCATTTGACATTTAGTTTGACAGTAGCTTAGCAACTTTGTTAGTCTCAATCCTATTTCCATGATAATTCTTTTTGGGTTCATATTGTCCTTTATCTCTTGGTTTTACACTATTGTGGCTTGTTTCTCCCTCCCCACCCCACATTTTCCTTGCACAATGGAAGATTCTGACCAGCATTTTATATGTTTTAACTTTTTGGTGGCTGAATCTGAATACTTAAAAACCCTGCAGAAACTTCAGTAAGATAACTAGGCCATATTGCATCCTATGGTGAATCATTAATATTTTCCTTTAAGCCAAGCTTTTTGTCACATAGAACCTCAGGAATTACTCCATGTCTTCTGTCCAACCTTCTTGGTGCGCGGGATGATTTCATCTATCCTGCCGCAGACTGTATCCCTAGGCACTTCACTAACTTCTGATGAATTTTCTATTTGTGTCTTTTGAAGTTTTCTGCAAGAAGTTTTAAGTACTATACAGTGGGAATATACTCATATACTATTTGCTTTAGTAGAGAGAGATCTGGGGAAAGGATTACTCCTTTGTATAGCTTGTATGCATGCATTGTTCTTGTTGGGATGAAAACATGAAAGTAAATGCAGTTTCTATGCTACTTCTATCAAACGCAGTTTCTATGTTATTTCTATCAGTAGCAAATGCTTGTAAATAAATTTTGGAAAACCTAAACTGTAAATGCTTTTTGTACCACTAGTCAAGTTTGCTTTGGTGGCTATCAACATCAAATATGGATAAGTACTTGTCAAGACTCAAGAGGACATGCTGACTCCACCCACAGATTTGTTTGGGAGAAATGTGGAATTGGAAAGTGGATACGGAATTCCTTTTGGAGTTTGAAAGAGGAGATGGGACGAGGATCCATAATTTTGTTTTCATTGTAGTATTCTTTCTACCCAGCCTGGCTGTTCCCCCTACCCCCAAACACCTATCTCTTCCATTTCGGTTTGCTTGGTGTTTGAATATCCTATGAACCTGCGCTGGTGACCACACTGGGCTCGTTGTTGTTACTTGGTGTTTGAATGTCTTTGGCATTTTGAATCCTTTTTCCTTCTATGCTTTGTTCTATAAGAACCTAACATTGAATTCGAACACAATTGCTTGCAGGACATGCACATGTTGCAGAAGCTCTTAGGGTGCCTTTACACATATTCTTCACAATGCCTTGGACGTAAGTTTTCTGTCTAAAATTCACTGCATATGACATTGGATTTTCCAAATCTTGGGATTGTGAACAAGTAATGTATTTATGTGTTTCAGTCACAAGTTTAGATATCATATCAAATGTTGTAGCAGTTGTCTATTTAACGGGAGAGTGTCCGGTAAAGTGAAGATATGGAAATGATTGTCACAGTGCATGAGTTCTCTATAAAGTGATTATGTTCTGTGAAAACAATTGTTGGAAGCTCAAACCTGTGCAAGCGTTGTAACTTGTAAGGTGTTGGTAGTTGTGTAGATGAGATAGTGACTTGGTTAAAAAGAAGAAGAAAACATTTGGTGGAGTATCAGGTGACCAAAGACATCAATCGGTCGGTCCATATGGTGAACTGTATTTGCGGCCTCCTCCCCCTTCCCTTTTCTTGATGAGTAATCAAAAAATTTGTTGGGGATGCACCCATGTAGATAAGGAGGTGATCACAAAATAACTTCATGCCCTCAAGCTCTCTAAAATAATCATACCAAAATATATGAAAAAGTCAACCTTGAACCATGATCCAGAATTTGCAGCTGCCTCACTCTTAAAGGGAGGATATACTGTATGAAACAAATTGGCTTACAACTATTCTTATCGCTGACATATTGGATTGATAGCTGTGGCATTTACTGGAGAGTTTTTTCTTTCAAACAATTAGGGATCTATGATTTTTGATATTTTCTTTTACATTCTACATCGATGACTGTTTCATAATTTTTCGGGGTCTCTCTCTATCAATTTTCTTTTTCTTCCCTTTTTTAGTTGGTAAATTATGTCCTCTGGTCCATGCTGCTAATCTGGTTGCGAGTTGCCTGGTATATTAACAGGCTATCAAAGGTAGAACGGAAGGTGCCTAAAAATTCAGAGCCCCCTGCCCAAAGAAAAATACACTATTTTACTGCCGCTGCCGCTGCCACTGCCACCGATCTTGGACTACTCAATGGAAAATGAATTTTGCTGACTATAAGATATCTCAATTTCCTGTGCTTTGTCTGGCTAGCCTGGAAACCAACAGAATTATAGGCCTTATAATAGGGTCTTCATGATTTGGATACATGTCTACCATCAGAACACCATACGCACATCTGAAGAAGTGATTTGTAATAACAGTTCTAGTGGGTTATGTAGGTCACTGTGCAAAAATTGGGTCTTTCTGGCCACTACACTGGTTTCTGTTTAAGTTGGCATGTCACTCTTGTAAAGTATAAGAAGAATAATGCTGTACACTGCTTTTTGTTGTGAGCCTTTGATGCAGTTGGTTGGAAGGGAATGCTAGCAGTATGTTTCTAGCTTTCCTTTTTGACTTTGGAGGACACTTTGTCTGTGATGTCTTTCTTTTTCTTAATATAATTATTCTATCTGAAGGGTGGGAAAAAAACTCTATATAATGACACTCCCCCAACTTGAATGTCCACTCAAAGATTTTTACCTGTGATGATTTCTTCTTACACTTGTTTGTAATAGGCAGGCCAACGTATGAATTCCCTCATCCACTAGCTCGTGTACCTCAAAGTGCTGGTAATTGGGTATGTGCCTGTCATAAGTTACTCCAATTCCCCTCTCCCCCTCACAAAAGGAAAAAGCCCACTCGAAAGACTCATGTTATTGATTAGCTGATACCTTTGTTTTTTATTTCTTTTTTTGTTTTGGTACAGCTGTCATATGTAATTGTTGATTTGCTGATTTGGTGGGGCATAAGGAGTTATATTAATGACTTCAGGAGAAGAAAGTTGAAGCTTCCTCCTATTGCATATTTTAGCATGTATTATGGGTCAATATCTCATTTGCCAACAGGATATATGTGGAGTCAACATGTTGTACCAAAGCCAAAAGGTATAATACTGTTTTTCACCTATTAAAAAGATAATGTATGAAACCAAATGTTATTGTGCTAAACTAGTTGGACTATTTGCCTCAAACTTTTTGTAATGCATTTTTTCATATCTCAATAATTCTATGGCTTTGTTTTTTATGAAATCCACTTGCTTTGCAGATTGGGGCCCCTTGGTTGACGTTGTTGGTTATTGTTTCTTGAATCATAGTTCAAAGTATCGACCCAGAGAGGAGTTCGTTGAGTGGATAAATAAAGGACCAAAGCCCATATATATAGGGTTTGGGAGCATGGTAAGATCACCTGAACCTTTCCCTGGCATGGTATTTGTGTCCCTACATTTTGTAGAAAATTTATCTTCCACTTATGTGATCCACAATTTCCTTCTGGTTTTTCATTCTGAGCCCCCTGGATCTCAGAATAAAACAAAAGGATCACAGGTCTAATAGAATCTTGTGTGAAGAGTAAAGTATTTAAACTGAAGTTCAACCATATTATCAGGGCCTTTGGCTGGACTGTAGTTTCGGTAGTAGTAATAAAATGATATGCTCAAAAAGTGAAGATCTGGATTGGTTGTTTACATGGATTTATGTGTCCTCCTAGGAGAGGAGCGAGATAGGGTTGCATCTTTTCCTTGTGCATTATAGGACAACTTTATGTAGGAGGTTCTTTGACATCTTTGGTGAGGAGTGCACGTGCCTAGCCTCCATGATGGATCACCTAGGAGCTTGGTGTGTAGGTTTTTGTGTGCTAGAAACTAGAATAATGTGAAGATTTGGAGATGATGTGCCAGTAACACTCTCTTATGGTTGATTTGATTGGTAAGGAATGATAGGTTTCTGCAGTGTTTCACCCACAATTTATTGCCTTTAGGTCTTGTATAATCCTTGCGGGGTCTGGGTTGCTGGAGCTTAGGCATCTTTGTTATAAAGATTCAGTGCAGTTGGATTCTTTTAATAGTTTACCTGCTCTTTGTAGAGAAAACCTTGTCCTGTTACACTTGTGAGTTTTTGAACTAATACAATTTCCCTTTAACAAAAAGTACAGACGAGAACTGAGGATTCATACCTGTGTCCCAAAATTTCATCTAGGACTATTCAAGTGGTTTACTGCTGCAGCAATTTGTTCTAATGATATGAATGATAAAAAATCCATGGCACTCTGAACTAGAAGAAGAAAAGCTGTTTTCCAAATGAATCCTTATGAAGTACTTGGGTCTATGGATTTAGAACTTTGTTTTTGCCAAAATTATAAGGAGATTATTTGGGGAGATAGTTGCATGCTTATGAGAGTGTTTTTCATCGTGGTAGTATTCCTAAATCCTGTGAATGACTGGTTATGGCAGATCAGCTAGTGTACAATATTGCCAAAATTGTGGTTAATAGAGTAATGCCCATATTGAAACATTTTATTAGTGGTGTTTCAGTACATGTGATAACTGAATCTTGTAGGCATGTTATGAAATACATTCAGAACATTACAATACTTAGATTTTACTTAAATTTTGAATGGAAAAAAGTGTATGATATGGTCGAGTGAGATCTTTTGCTAACATGTGTGCAAAGTTGGGTTTTCATGCAAGTGATTAATTGAAGAAGCGTATTACTATGTTATCTTGTTCTTTAGCTATCAATGATGAATTTGACAGTTATTTCAGGCCATTGGGAGGATTACAATGAAACCATTTGCCTGCTTGTTTGTAATCTGTGTGAAGGTACTAGAACATTGTATGAAGAATGTATACATAAAAAGAGGGTTGGGTTTGAGGGAATCAAGACTTGCTCTGTGTCGTGTTTTTGCCTGTGATACTCTTACCTTTTTGGTAAACCAAAAACAAATCTTTAACTGGTTGAAAGCAGCTTTGGAATAATTTTTGTTGTAACATTGTCAGCTATTCTGTTTTTCATAAGTCATATAATCGTTTTCTCTAAGAATGCTTAAGCTATTGACTAGCAAAAAGGGGGACAATTTTTTATTTTTATTTTTATAATACCACATCATTACAGCTCGGAAAAATCCTTGTCACATTTTCAGGGGATTAATTAATTAATAACCTCCTTGAAGAGATAGAAACTGTCTAAAGACTGATTACCTTGCTTAGACAACGTACTTGGAATAATTGTTGTACACACCATGATATTATTTTGTGATTGCCTTTTTTGTACGTGGATGACATTCCCTTGGGTGTCTTTTTAATGCAATACTTTTGATTACTCATCAAAAAAATTGTTAATACACATCATGCAGTGTTTTGAAGTCCTGCAAAGTATGTGGAGGGATCTAGACAATAAATAATTTTTGGTGGGTGAAGGGGGGAGGTGGAATTTGGCGTGAAATACAATATGAAAAAGTCCTATCTTTGGCTCCTTGGTCAAGATCTGTGACCCAAATTATGGAGGCGGTTTGGGCATGTGGGGAAAAAACAAGCTATCAATTAAGCTTTTATGGGTAGCCTTCCTCGGAAGACCCTTATTGATTGTTTGGCTTTGGAAGAATATTTTGGGATCCACGGATCTTCATGAACATTAAAGAAATTAGAACATATGGAAGTAGGACTGGCTAATCCAGCTACCTTGCCTGTCAGGTATTTTATTCTCTTCTATCTAATAGCATGTGGTGGAAGCTTGGTAATGGTGGTTAAAATTTTTCTAGGCTCCAAGCTAAGTGATGACCATTGTGTGGTGAGATGTACAAATAAAGGAATTGAAGATATCGATCAGGCTGGCGTAAAGTTTGATTGACTCTTCTTGGTGACCAGTGACTGGCATTTGTAGGAGTTTAGCACTGTGATACATGTAAAATTGTAGATGCTATTGAGGAAATCAAAAGCAATCCTTTCTTAGCTCATCTGAGGGATGGTGAGTTATGTTGAGTTCTGTAGGGGCTTGTCTAGCTTTGAAGGGATGCTTAATTTTTATGAATGATCCACTTAATTTTTATGAGACAGAGAATAAGGTTGTCATGTGTAATTGATTACCCATATGGAGAAGTGAATCATGAATCATATTTGTTGTGTGCTACAGGTATAGCCTTGCATATGGACATGCTTAGAAGTCATCCTTCACTTTAATTTTTGACATAATTGGCATGAGGTTTGCACTAAGAATCCTTGTGAGAAGTGAGAACTCAGAATGTTGGCTAGTAGGTTGCGATGTGTCTAGCGGAGGAAGAATCTGCTGACCACCTTTTCGTTCATTGTGGGTCGCCGCTTTATGGCACCTGTCTTTTTCTTTGATGGGGGTTAGTTGGGTGCAGCCTTTAACGGTAAAAGATGTTTTGGTGGCATGACGAAGAAGGTTGAATAAGAGTTGGGTCCTAGGTGTTTGGAAGTTGATGCCATTAGCTATTTGGTGGAGCTCATGGAAGTAGAGGAATTGTCAGATTTTTGAGGGCAAGGCGAGGTCCTTTGAGGATTTCAAGCTTTACTTTTTGAGAATTTTGTACAGTTGTACAAAGTTTATTTTTGGGAATTTGTTGATATGATTATTGTCCAGAGCTTGAGGGCTATTATTTTGTGTTTGCCCCCTTTTGTAAATAGGTGACACCCCCATTACTTATCAAAAAATATATATATATTCCCCCCTTTTGGGGAATTGTCAGATTTTTGAGGGCTATTAATTTGTTGATACGATTATTGTCCAGAGCTTGAGGAAAACCCGAGAATGCACACACAGCCTTAAATGCTGAACCCATCTACTGGGAGTGTCTGCGCAAGAGAAAAAGAACACTAGGATCAAAATGCAAGGGCACGATGTGGGAGCTTAGGTGGTAGGTTCTCCCACATGATGGGGACAAATCCTTGGTGGTTTGGGTCACCCAGTAGTACATTTTGGGATGAGCGAGGGACCTCTCCTTACCTAAACAAAGGAAAATAAGAAAAGTAAGGACAAAGCGGACACTACTATGACTTAATGGATCCTGGAGTGAGGCAAGTGAAGTTCCCTATGATATGTAACTCTTACGTTATTTAGCTAGGTACTGAATATGTAACTCTGAAGTTATTTAGCTAGCTAGGATTGTTTCCTACTACTGGTTGAAGATGTGAATAGATCCTGAGTGCAATGTCTGTCTCAATTAAATTTCAGACTTTTTATTCGACTGGGATGGGTGAAAATAGGTGTCTTGCCTTTGTAAATCTTTTTTGCTCTTGCAATGACATGAACTCTCTTGTACTGTAATACATATTACGCTATGTTGGAGTCTATTAGAACCTCTCACCAAAGTCATATACGGAAGATGGATAATACCTTCCTTGTCTGGTTTCGAAGTCACATGTAGCGATCATAGCGCAGTATATGTGAAACAATCAAACAACAGTTCCATCCTGTCAAAAAGCCATCTAATTGCATTTCAAAGCTGATATGCTGTGCACTGCAAATTTTCACCAAAAGTTAACGTTTCTATAAGTCAACCTTTGATCAAGTTAAGAGGTAATCATGCACTACTTAGCATAAAAAATAAAAAGGAAAGAAAATCTATAAGATACTCCTTTCAGAAACGTTGTGCATGAAATGTATTTTACCAATGTGTCAAGCAATTTATATCTCACAAAAGGATAAATTAAGAAGATTGACCAGAAACCATAAAAAATGCAAAACCTAATAGTTGAAAAGAGAAAGCGGGTTGGCCTGGTCACCGGACTATGCATTGAAAATAGTTATGATGGTCTCTTCGACTTCTATGCTAAACCTACACCAGCTTCAGGGAAAGCCTTAAATACTATGAGGTGGCCACTTCCTTCGGGAGGGGAGGGGGCGGGAAGTATCTAAGTTCCCTTTCCTTATGCTGTTCCCTTTTTCGAGTATTTGGGTCCCATTGTTCCTGCTGCTCTGGTTAGAGTATGGTGGTCTCCTGTCACTTGGCATTTTGTTAAGCAATGTCTTTCCTTTTCTTTTTGGATATCCTGTGTGATTGGAAGGACATGTTGCCCTTTGCTTCTGTAATCTTCCCATGTACATCCTTCTTCCACTATTACAATCTCTTTTCTTATCTGGAAAGACCAGAGTGAAAGAGCAGGGATGATTGGCATACACAATGTCTTTGGACACTTGACACTTTAACATGGGTACGGCTGAGTCCGAGTAAATATCCTTGAATGCTGTAATTAATAAAGTATCTGCTTTTCATTTGTGCAACTTTTATCAATCTGCCTGACTTGTTTCCTTATCCTTTACTCTTGTGTAGCCTCTTGAAGATCCTAGGAAAACTACAGGAATTATTCTTGAAGCATTAAAGGATACTGGACAGCGTGGGATACTTGATCGTGGTTGGGGGATCTTGGTGTTTGTAAGTTCGTCTTTCCAAATACCATTGGCTTGACTGAGATTTGAGCTATTTTTGTAATTATCTATTATATAGATATCTCCAAGCAAATTTACTGGATCCAAGTGTTATCTTCCCACTTTTTCCCTCGAAACAGTCTTAAATGACTCTGAGAACTAGAGTTTGCAAAGTTTACATGTTCTTGATTAACCAACCTGCCAGAATCTGAAATGACTCAACCTGAGTCTAAATAAAGATATATGACCTACTCAGCCAAGAAAAAATAAAAAATAAAGATATATGACCTGACTGACATAGATTGGCCCAATTTGATCTGATTCACTGTCAGATGACCCATACCCAGCCAAGTGTGAGGCATTGCAGGCTTGAATGTTATGTCGTATTTGAAGCGTAAATGAACTGACCTGTACTATGCTGAACCAGATATGATGTAAACCCATTTTATTTTTATTTTTTATTCTGGTAGGAAAAGGTATAATCTCACTTGGTGCATGGATCAATTCTTGCTCTAGCTGAAATTGATCCAATTTAAATGCCAGCATTTCCTAGTCTACTTTTCTGACAATTGCCTAAAATTCTAATCATTCCACATAGTGTGGGCACCAGTTGTCTAGTGTCACCGGATAATAATTCACTCAAACCAATCACCCGTGCGCTAATAGCAAACTACACTCGAAACTCTTCTTAAGCTTGCTAGTAAGCTTTAGAGGATGCTTGACTTATGCTTGGAGAAAGCTAAGTAAAAGAACACTTAGAGAGACTTTGGGAGAATGCTTGTATATTACTTTGAAGCTTTTGTGGATTACTCTTGGATAGTTTACAAATGAGCCCTCAAGGGGGTATATATACTTGCCACCTGCGCAATGGACGGTGGAGATTAATTTGATCATACGGTCTAGATTTAGTTTCTAGAATCCTCTGAATAAATATCTCTGTTTCCATACAAATATGGAACATTATAGAACATTGTGGAACTTTATGAAATGACAAAGAAAATTCGAGAGGATTCCGGAGTGTTCTATGACATGAGGCAGTTCTTTGGCAGAGTATCTACCTCTCACCAGTACGGGCACTATCCTAAGTCAGTCTAATCTACTGTCCAAATACCCAAGCATGAAAAAATATGCAAACATAGATTGTGCAAAATACAAAGGAGAGGTTAAAACTAAGATTGTGGCAAATACCCAAACAGGAAAAGTCGGCACAAATTTGGATATCTAAATCTTAATTTCTGTAGTGCTGCCAGATTTTCAGCTTTTTGGTACCTGAATGAGCCAAAAAGGAGAAAAGAAAAAGGAAAACAACTTAACAATATGGTGTGCTGGATCAACTGTGGAATCTCTTTTATTGAAGATTAGTGGTTGGTTTTAGAAAGAAAGTTTTAAAAGGTAAAGAATCAGCTTATAAGCATGTTATGTATGATATGGTTATTTTTTATTTAAAAAAATGAAATCTTCTTGAAGTTCTTGTTCAAACCAAAAAGAAGATAAAACAAAGGAGAGGTTCTTCACATACTCAAACCTGTAAAAGTTAGAAAATTTTCTTGTATTATTATAGCTCATTGTAATGATTATGGAACTCAATGTATATCGTAATCATTGTATGTGTCTATGATATCTAGGTTGAAGAATGAGAGAGTAAGAAATTTTCATTTTTAACTAAATTTCCTGCATTTGTATGAGTCCCTCAGTAATTATGAAGCTGCATACGCTATTTCCATTTCAAAATAATGATGGTAGTGGATCCTCATTAGCTGTCCGAAATTCTCTTGCTTTTGATGTAGGTCGACTTTTAGCTAAATAATAATCTTCTTGTAAGATTGGGATTAAAAAAATCAGAACAAAATTGAATGATAAAATTCAACCGGACGATTATCTTACAATGTCGAGATGTATTTTTGACAGAAAGTAGTATTTCAAAGTATTCATGCTTCTGCTTGCTTCCTGAGATTAAATAGAGCCCTACTTTATGATGTATTTGGTTGTGATTTTTATTTTTGAAGATAAGAATTGTTCTTTGATTGCTAAGGGGCATCCTCTCGATTCTCAAGGTTGTTGGTCTCTTTTAAATGATAGACTTTGTCTTGCAGTTTCAGAAATCCCAGACCACATCTTCCTTCTTGAAAATTGTCCTCATGATTGGCTTTTTCCTCAATGTTCTGCTGTGGTAGGTTCTACTTTTTTGTCTCATGGTTATTTGCTGCATTTTTGTGGATTTGTATTTTGCCATTACTGAAATATAAGTGAATGGAAATGATATCACCGAATTGTTTCACGTACACCAACCTGATTACTTCAATGTATAGTGAATTGTTGTGGTTGTGGCCAAACGGCAACAGCATAAATCTTATGTAAGTGCTGGCAGATGTTAATATCACATGATTGATCATATCTTGGCCAAGACTGCCCTTAAACTTTTCAATTTATTCAAGAATAACACGAAGTTTTAATGCTACCTTTAAATGTGCGTGAACTTGTTAGAGTACATTTAAACGCCAATTAACTTGTTAGAGTACATTTAAAATGTCTGGTAACTTGATAGAGTACATTTTAAGTGGCAGCTAATTATCGGTTAAAAAGTCAAACACATACTTAACACTTTAATCAAGTTTAATGACATTTACAGATAGCACTAAGGTTTTGTGGCATTTTTAATAGATTGCAAAGTTCATGCTTCGTGTTCCCAAAAAAAAATACATTAAATGGACTAAATTTCTTCAAAAAAAAAATTGCAGGTGCACCATGGTGGTGCTGGAACTACAGCTACTGGATTAAGAGCTGGGGTATGATTTTTAAGTTTTATTTCTCATTTCTTGTTGATGTAAATTTGGTTGTAAACATGGTCAATATCACCAATCCTTAATTTAGTCTACATGGTGAGAAAATAATACAGTTTAAATTTTAGATCTTTTTATAACACCTTGAAAACAGACATATTCGTATCCATGATGCTTACTAATTGCAAGATCAGATCGGCTAGTGCAGTAGGTTTTGATTTGTACTTTTTGAGTTTTTTTAATAAGAAGCCATATAAGAAATTACTGTCTAGATTGTACTGTATTACATGCATTACATATCTGTATATTTCTAGCACCTAGCATCCCAACTCAAATTGTTACTAGTGTTTAGAATAATGTTTTAGCATTCTGTTGCACGTGGTAAAGGAAAAGATTGATTGTTTATATATATCATTGCAGTGCCCAACAACTATAGTTCCTTTTTTGGAGATCAATTCTTCTGGGGTGACAGAATTCATCAGAAAGGTCTAGGACCAGAGCCCATACCAATTGCTCAGCTGAGCACAGAAAATCTTTCCAATGCTATACGGTTTATGCTTCAGCCAGAGGTAATTTCTGTATCCAAAAATGTCCATTAGCCTATGTTACTCGGATTTTGCAGCAAGTATGTAAAACTATATTTGTCCAAGCACTGGACTCAATTGTTCTCTATTCTACAAAATGTGCATCTTTTTTGGTGCTAAATGAAGTGCCACGTGTCCTTCTTCATATGGGGAACACCACTTGGACAAGTAGTAAATAGTCCCTTCTCCAGAAAGAGGTTTGGGGTTTAAAGCCACCCGATGCAAGGTTTGCGTCTTATGAATGCAAGAGTTACTCGCTTGCTGTCCTTGTTATGGGCCCCTTGCCCTCAGCCTCGAAGATGGCCTAGCTTGACTTCTTAAAAATTATCAGTATCCATATTAGAATGCTTAGCTTCTGGTGTACGAAATGGGGAACTCTGTACTCTTTAACATATTGATATAAAGTATAAATTGAGATTCTGATGCATAAATTCATAGCAGGAGAGCTTCATAGTTGGTACCCTACTATTTCAGGTCAAAGCTCGAGTAATGGAGATTGCTCAATTGATACAGAACGAAGATGGTGTTGCAGCTGCAGTTGATGCATTTCATCGGCATTTACCTGATGAACCGCCAATGCCTCCTGAGCCATTGGAGGTGGAAGAAGATGATCATTCAAACCCTATTCAGCGTTTCTTTACTCAGATTGGGAAATTTTGTTGCAGAGCTTGTTCATAATCATACACTTCTTCTGGTGCTAAGGTGTCTGTATAGTTCGTGCACATTCTTTGATTGTGGTCAAGTGATTTGCTTCATTTCATTCATTTTATCCAAGGGCTTAATTAACTTAGCTAGGGTGAGAATACAAATAGGTTTATTGGTGAAATTATTTGAGTGTATTATTGTTCGGAGCTTTTGCTGCGTGGGGAATTGTTGCTCTTGTAAACTTTGTTACGTAGTATAGCCATTTTGTAAGATAGATTGAGAAAGAAATATAGACATGATAGTGAGATGCATGCCATTTACACACGGCAGACAATGTCCATGCGCTTCATTGAAATCAGGAATATGGTTTTAAGTTTATTGCTAATTTTTGAATAAGAAGGTTTTATAAGTTGCTTGTATGAGACATTAAAATTAGTTTCTGTTTTTCTTAATTAGATTTTTGTTCCCCGTATAGTACCTTCTATCCTTTTTATTTTCCTTGAAATAGTCTTATCTGAGATTAAGTTTAGTCTATTTACATAATTATATCAACATCTTAAACTAATCTTTTTAAATTTTGTGTTGAATTGGGTTATAATTAATTTCATATAATATATAATTAAAAAGGAAAAAAACATACATGGAGTGGAAGAGCCAAAGTCTTATTTAAAATTTTTAATGATGAATTAGTCTAATTTTTATAGCTCTTTTTCCCCACAAGTTACTGTTGTTTACAAGCAAAATTCCTAGCATATGAATGACATGGTAGATTTTCAATCAATGAGTTCATTTTTGTTTCAACCTAGAATTTTCTTCTTTTTTTTTTTTTCAAGTTTTTGTTCCAACATACTATCCTCAAAAATATAGATGCATCATATTATACTCCTTAAATGTGAAGATTGCAACAAATCCTCAAAGCTCTTGTTTTGGTCTCAAGTAGCACATTGTGAGCATGTGATCTACACCTTCGATACTGATTTATACACTCTAATAATAAGTATACAAAATGTCGTAAAAAGCATAAACATTTGCTATCACTTTTACCTAACTTTTTCCTTTTTTTTCCCTCAGATTATTGGATTTTAATATTCCAAATTTTGGATCATATTATTCATAATATCCTAAACTATTGATTAATTCCATAACATCTCCACCTTTAATACTAATATTTTTAGTATCATATACTTTAAAAAGTAGTTATTAATGTCCCGAAATTAGGATAATTAAGCTTAATTTCTCAAAGTATAAGATATTAAAAAATATTAATGTTAAACATAGGGATGTTACGGAGTCATTCGATAGTTCGGTATATTATGAATAACATGTCCCAAGATTCGAATATTAAAATTTGATATAAAGAGAGATATCTCTATTATGGTATCTCTGAGCTTGTAAAATATTTTCGATTATACAATTATTATTGGAGTGTTTTTCTCACTTTAAAAGTAGCAAAATTCACATTTGCCTCATAGATGAAGGTCCTAACTTTTTTTTTTTTAGTGATCCTTTTGTTTTATTTCTAACGAGTCTCTAATATTTTATATTAAAATAGTAATAGTTAATAATTTGACCAAGTTAAAAATTACTTAGATCTATTTCAACCACTAAATTTTTTCTTATCAGTAGAAAATTACTTCATCCTTTCATTTTAACTAATGGTTTGAGATCGTGAGATAATACCAAGAAAATATAAACTATCTAAAAAATTTGAAGTCAATATGACCTAATATTTCGGAGAAAATTCAATGGAAAAAAATAAAAGAGAGAGAAAAGAAAATTAATTATAATCAAATTGATAAATTATTCATTAATATGTGATTGAAACAGATGTGATTAAAAAATGACTAATATTGTAAAAATAAAATAAAAGAGTTAAGAGCATCCACATCACTCATCCCACAAGCCTACTTGTTCCATGCAAGTTCTGAGCGGGGTGAAATTTAGCCCTCCAGCAGATGACGCACAAGCTAAGTGAAATGACCTGCAAGCTGGACCGTAACCGTGGCTGTTTACCTTTTTTTTTTTTTGGTCCATCTTGCCTACTTTTTCCCCTTTTTGCTTTAGTTTGAGTTTTTTTTCCTTAAAAGAGATTATGCTTTATAAAATAAGGGCTTACTTTAATAATCATAAAATAATAAATTTTTTATTGTGAAGCATTAAATTCTGAAAAGAAAAATTTGACACATAAAATGATTTGGAATACAAAAATTAAAAATTAGTTTTGTTACGAAAAATATTAAAAAATTACAATTATTTTAAAATAGAGGATATCCTCAATCATCATCGGGAAACTATCAATTGTCATAAACAAAGACGGCGTTTACTATGTTCGGTAGAGATCGCAGATTGGCGGAAAATGTAAGGAGCGCGTGAAGAGAAACATCCAGGCCTCTTCCTCTCTCCTTCTCTTCTCTTTGACTTTTCATCGAACACGTGGTGAGCAAATTTTCTGCCCATAAATACTACATACCGGCCGAAAAATACGAGCAATAGCCGGGGCCCGATAGAGTAAAAGGCTTGTGGGGTACTATTCCCAAGACTAACCAAGCTTCCATAGACAGAGAGAGGGGGAAGGAGAGAGACTGAGGCAAACCATCGAGTATGACTATGAAGCAGATGATGCCCATGATTGTAGTGCTTTTATTTGCGTTCTTTTCGTCGACATTTTTCAGGGATCTTTTTCTCAGAGCAATCAGAACCACCGGAGTTCACCATCAACCGCCAAATTTGGCCAAACTGCTTTTTTCGTGTTGGTGGCAACGTTTATCCTGATGGGTATGTTGTTTTCTCTTTACTGATTCTGGGATTCTATGGATTTCTGTTGCTGACTTGCTGATTCTGGGGTTTGATTTTCTGGGTACCTATTGGGCTTTTAGTATTCTGGGTTCCTCTGTATTGAAACTTGTATTCAACTTTGTTGACTGTGAATTTTTGGGAAATGCTTTTTCTGCAAGTTGACTAATCCTACCTGCATTCATTGTGTGTACTATTTTTATTTACCGTCTGTGTTTAAACATTGACATTTCTTGGAGAATCATGTTGGCATTTATCTGTAGCAATTTCTCTACCTGTATGATCCCCGCTTGGGACCTGCTTGGAATCAAATGTTTCACGTAAGAACTTGGAAATCTAACTTGCATATGAGTTTTAGATACCTCCAAACACCTGAAGTACCTGGCCAGAAATCTTAATTTTAGGTGTCTAAAAATCCATTGTTTGATTTCATGGCGTAGTACTTGCAGTGATGTTGCACAGACAAATTGGTGATTCTTTTGATCTTAAATTAAGGTTGAGTGATTTTTATTAATCTGAAATTTGGCTATTGTTGAGTACTTAGGTGTAACTTTGATGAATCTGAAAAAGTGTTCATTTAACTTCACAATGCTGTGTATGTGCCGGACTTAAGGTATTATGATTATGGGATTTTCGCTTTTCTGTATGAGAAATGAGTTATAGGCTTCTGCAAAAGTTATGGGGTTCAGAGTAAAATTCTGATTTTGATGGTTTTGTTAATTTCTTTGAAGGTAGTATAGATAACGATCTTCACTCCCTCGCATGGAGCTCTCTCCCCTACCTAGGTATTTTTAGGACTTGCCCTCACTACAGAATCCATGGCTGTTTTTTCCACCTGGTCCATATCCTTCCAGCATTATTAGCTCTCCACTTTGAATCTCATTATCTTAGTGGCGTACATCTGAGTTGATGGCTGGATGACATTAAGAGAAACTAGAGAGATTTTCAATGTGCTTTTGTTTCTCATTGCAACTGAGGTATATTTATAGAAGTGCCTCTTAGGTTAGTTGTTCCTTGAACGTGGATCATGGGGGTATGAAGCATTACTAATAACTAAATTTGGGCAAACCAAGTGCCCATGAAAATCCTTGGTTGGAATTGTTGAGGGATTAGCAACTCCCTAATAGGCAAAGCCCTCTAGCAACATTGTCAGAGAAATGGGCCAAACGCTTTTTTTCCCCTCATGGAATTGATGGCTTCCGCTTATGATTTTGAAGGAATTATAAAAGGTTGTGGGTTGTGGAATGTGTTTGGGGTTAATAGTTTGAAGAACTAAGACTTCCTCATGTTTGGCTGCGATGGAGATTAGGGCCTATACTAAGAATTATCTTTATAGTATTATCCTCACGAGATGGGGTTTTTCAGAGCTGTCCATGGATGGCCACAGGAACAGTACAAGAACAAAATATGGGAGCTGATTTAGAATGAAGTCCTACCCAAAAGTGACTTTGAAGGGGAAATAGCAGAGAAAGAAGAGAAATGGAAGAGTCTAAGTGAGTGATGGAGTATCATAATATCAGAGATTTGACTAGCAACTTACACGGGAGAGGGGTAAGGGACAAGAAATGCTGCTCCAATCTTGACAGGTTGATAGCCTGCTGGGAGTGGTGCAACCTCTGTTCCAATGTCAATGTGGTGAATCAGGTTCGATTCCAATCAGGCCATTGTCCAACACTCCAACACATACGCTTCAAGACAAGAATGGCTAAATTGGGAGGACGAACCGTTCAAATTTGAGGCCTTCTGGTTCTTAAACCTGGAGTGCAAAGAAATGGCCAAAGATGCATGGCATGAAATGCTGGGTACTTCTTATGGGTAATGAGGTGTTTAACTTCATGAAGTGTGGGATGGGGAAGTGGTGCTGAAGATGCTAACAAGCCAATATTGTCCTAATCTCAAAACAAAAGTTGCTTAGTATAGACCAAATATTTTAAGGAATGTTATTCATACGATTTTGTCTTAATTGAATCTTGCTGGGGTTAATTTTTGAAACTCGAAGTGCCTTCATCCAGATAGGTTAATCATAATGGCTTGCTTGCATTTCAAGTGTTCCACCTTATGAGAAATAGATAAAAGGGTGTTGAATGGCTTTTTCTTGACATGGCCCATATTTATGATGAGCTTCTGCAGGAAATAGATAGACGTGGGAAAGTCAAGGAGATCCACTATCGGCTTATTTATTTTGCGTGTTGAGGCTCTATCAACACTTATATCCCGTGAGGAGAGCCTCGTACCAAGGTCTAGAGGTTGTAGAAATGGCCGATAATCTCTCATATATTTTTTTCAGATGACAATGTCCTGTTTTTCATGTCCAATGAGACAGAATGTTCAAATGTAGCCCAAATCTTGGGCAAGAATGAGAGAGCTTTGGGACAAAGAGCAAACTTTGATAAGTTGATTGTCTGTTTTAGCAGGAATGTCAACTATGCTGAGAGTGAGACAATCAAATGCATATTAGGGTTCAAGAAGTGGATAGACATGAGAATTATATAACCATTATTGGAAGTCAAAAAGGCTATCTTTGAAAGGTTTATAAATAGAATTTGGAAGCAGCCCCAAAGTCGGAATTCAAACCTCTCTGAACACCCAAGAAAGAAATTTAACTTAAGTCAGTCATTCAAGCCATTCCTTCCTCGAATATTTTTCTCTTGCTGAACAATTTGTTATGCTGTACTCTCTTTAATTGCCAAAGTTCTGGTGGGGGACCCGAGTAGTATGAGCAAGTTGCATTAGAAGAACTTTTTTTTTTTTTTTTTTTGGGGGAGGGGGGTTCTTTGCATGCCAAAAAGCATGGGAGACTTGGGTTTTAGGGACATGGAGGCTAAATCTAGCTATGCCACTCACAATGAGGATTCTCTAAATGAAAGTATTCCCTCATGATAACTTTCTTGATTCCTCCTTGGTTCACTATCCAAGCTGCTTTCGGTGCAGGCTTATAGAGTGCAAAAGCTCTGCTTAAGGACTGTCTAAGATAGTGAGTTGGAATGGGAACTAACATATGCGTGTTGTGGGATAATTGGCTGCCCACCCTTTGTAAACGGGTATCCCCTAGCCCACAGGACCTGTTAATCCAGAAATGACAAGATTTGTACTCATGTAGAATAGGTTATACCTTTGTGGCTAGACACTGGGACATGAACATGCATGGCTCAATTACTTCCCTCAGAGGACTTTGGTCCTTGGAGGGTTGGACTTAAATGATCAATAAAATTACCCCTTCTTCTGAAAAGAAAAGAAAGTAATTTAGCTTACTGGTGTGACAATTAGTCCGCCAGCCGATATAGATGAAAGACATGCAGCATTGTTTACTGGTGGTTGGGTGCCTTCAAATAAGTTGTTTGGCATGGATTTGTATAAACTTGGTTTCGAAAGACCATGCCAAAATAACAAGAGAACTTTATGAGAGACTTCACCTATCTGCATAATTCTTATGCTAAAGATGTGGTAGCATCTCATCAGATTGGGAAACCACATATACTTGTTGTCCTTTCAGTTCTGTTTTTCAGTCCCAGGTTGCGAATTCTTACCTTCATATGTATTCTCTGGTAGTCCAAATCCATATCTGGATTTCTTGCTTAAGCAGATTTTTTTGGATTTTCCTGTCTGTTTTTTTTTTTGGGGGAGGGGGTTGGTGGGGGCAGGGGTGTTGGGGGAAGGGTGGAGATTCGGCAGCCTTCATGGTAAGTAAGACCCATTACAAACCTGGTAACTCAAATACTTTAAATGTTGACTTGTGATATCACATCAACCGATTAAACCAGGTTTTCAAGTATCCTGAAAACATAGACTGAGGCAAAAGAAAAAAAGTACCTATACATCCTCTTGGTGTTTTTGAATTGCATGCATTTGTGTATTTGAATTTGAATCTAACAAAATTGTTCAAGTTAAAGTTTTTTGTTTGTTACATGTTATGCAGGTACTTCTATACAACTCTAAATATAGGGGAACCTCCTAAGCCTTACCATCTTGATATTGACACCGGTAGTGACCTCACTTGGGTCCAATGTGATGCACCCTGCGTACATTGCCTGCAGGTATTGCTCCACTAAGTATAATTTGGTTTAGTGTCTGAGAAGACTCGATTTTATCTAAAGCAGAATGTTTTTCTTCATGCAGAGTCCTCACAAGCCTTATAAACCCCGAAATAATGCCTTGTCATGCAAAGTGCCCTTGTGCAACTTCTTGCAACATCCCTCCAACCACCAGTGTCATAGCCCTAGTGACCAATGTGACTATGAAATTGAGTATGCTGATCATGGCTCATCTGTTGGTGTGCTCGTGAAGGACAATTTTCCCATTCGTTTCTTGAATGGTTCTTTTGCCCGACCTTCGCTAGCATTTGGGTTGGTACACTTTACCCCTTTTTGTTAACAGCAATTCCAATGCTATAATCTTTAGCTACTTTGTTGTTTAGTTCACGAGTCCTCTAATATGAAATCATGGTGCCTCTTGTAGTTGTGGCTATGATCAAGAAATCCCTAGTTCGAACCCCCTCTTGTGGATGGAGTTCTTGGGTTATCAAATGGGAAGTCAAGTATCTTGTCCCAACTTCATGGCTTAGGATTGACAAGAAATGTGTTTGGCCATTGCTTCAGTAGCGAAGGAGGAGGCTACTTTTTCTTCGGAGATGAACTAGTTCCTTCAGAAACTGTTTGGGTGCCGATGACTGAAAATCATGTTGGGTGAGGAGTTACTGCCAAGCTTTGCCTTCTCGAGGCATAACATCTATCTTGTGTAATTTTGTCTTAATTTTTCTTTTGCCTTTTATACCAACTCTCTTTGTGATTAATTTTTAGGGCATACTACTCTATGGGACCTGCTGAGCTTTCTTTTGGAGGGCAAAATCTTGTTAAGGGTGGTCTTTCCATGGTTCTTGACAGTGGAAGCACTTACACATATCTTACTAGTAAAGCTTATGAAGCTGCAGTATCCATGGTCAGTTGACAACAAAGAAATTTTGATTCACTTCTCGGAAACGATTGGTAATGTGTATTAATTTTTATTTCCCTTCTCTTTTGTCCAGATAAAGAAAAATATCGACACAAACCAGTTAAAGGATGACCCTGAAGATAAAACCCTTACAACATGTTGGAAAGGTGCTCGCCCCTTCAAATCCATCAACGATGTTAAAAAGCTTTTCAAACCTCTGGCGCTACACTTTCCAAATGTGAAGAATGCAGTCATGGAAATCCCACCAGAGGCTTATCTCATTATCAATGTAAGTTGCCACTATCTAGCTTATTTTTTGGCGGGTGTTTGGAAAACAGGCTGCTCATGCATGCCTTGACCTTCCTAAAACATGCTTTCACCAGGATACATGCTCAATTTTTTGTTGTTATTGCATAATGTTCACCCTACTATCTGTGATCAGTTGTCACCCTACTCTTTGTGATGTAAACTAAACATGATATTCATTGTTTTTCTTTTCTTAGAAAAATGGCAATGTGTGCTTGGGCATTTTGGATGGTTCGAAGGCACAGTTGGGAAATCTCAATGTTATTGGAGGTTAGACAAGTGCAAGAATGTTATTGACCTTGCAATTTCTTTCCCTCTTCACCTACTTTCAGCTAATAACTTATGTTTTCATGTTATTCACAGACATTACATTGTTGGACAAAATGGTGATCTATGACAATGAGAGGAATCAGATTGGATGGACACCAGCAAAATGTGACAGGCTTCCCAAGTTCTGAGTTGCATGAACTCTTGAATTCTGTTTCTGAGTTCCTTAACATCATTCTAGCCGGGCAATTCTTTTCTCTCTAATGTTACTGCCTGCATCGTGATATTGACAGGTATTTACAGTTGGAAGACATCTATGATGAGCTTTAGGGCCTTAGCAATGCCCCCAAATAAATGCTCGAAGAACATTCAAGCTAAAGCATACGATGAATAGAGGATGGTAAATAGATGTAAATTTTTACTTACGTAAATTGATGACGATGAACATTCCTGTTGGGAAAGGCTTAGTTTGATGTAAATGGTTATAGTTGAGAAAATTACAGAAAACAGTGATTAGTATTACAGGGATTCTTGCTCCAATGTGCTTTTTGATGATTGAGTTTTGTGAGTTTTTGTTCTATTGATTTTAGTTGATGCTTACATGCACATATATATCACACTCAAATGTACTTTTCTAGGGTTTGGTAAGGGAAGTCCCATTTGGGCCAAATCCAACGCCCTCGGTGGGTGCTTTTTTGTGTGGGGGGGGTTGGTTCTTCAGGGGATTTATAACTTTATAGCCACCTAGTTGAATACTTGGGCTATCTCTAATGGGAGCGACTCCTTTGAGTTGCTCCAAGTGCTACGTAGGTAAGAGAATTGCTTCCATTTTATTACCTATTAAAAATTAAAAAAAGTTGTTGAAAAAAAAAGAAAAACTCAGAATTAATGCCACTTGCACTGCCAGTGGGGCCCGTGCGGCAGCCTCCCCACCCTCCTCCGAGTGCGTGTACCACACACGCCGGACACGGCTCCAAGGAACTGTCCACACGACCCTTTTCCTTCTCTCTCCTCCTTTTGGTTGAGGCTCGGTTGCTCCAATGAACTTTTCTATGGAGCAACTCCATTCCATATCAGCCCCCTAAGCAGTTCTCTCTCTTCCACATGGGAGCAACTCCCTTTAAAGATAGTCTTAGTTGAAATTTCATTCATGGGATGCACACGTGTACATATTTTGGAGGCTCAATAGACTGTATACAAGGGGGAAGTGAGACAAGTCCTACCTAGACCCAAACACTAAAATTTGATATTGGGTCTTTCAAATGAAAAGGCTTAACACCTTACATATCGTAATGTATAAGTTTAAAATGGTGTGAAATTTAATTCCGATTTCTCTTAATAAAGAGAAAGTATTCAACACTCGCTCTAAATATTATGTATTGTTTATATGGTGAAATTATGAACACAACCACTAATGCAATCATATATAAAAGAAAGCAGAAAAGAAAAGAAAAAAGGAAATTCCTTGTGTGGTCAATTTGGTTAGTCTTGGTTCATCATTCAATATATTAGGGCGTTAATTAATTTTATTTTTTTAATTATTTATTTTTTAATTTTATTTTTCTAATTATTTTATTTTTAAAAGTTAATAATAAGTTAAAAAATATAAGTAATATATTTTTCCTTATATAGTTAATATAAAAATATTTCTTTTAATCTTTTTATAACTTATTCGGATAACTTATTGTTATTATTTATATATTTAACTTATTATTTATCTTTTACGCTCTTTGTAATTTTAAATTTTAAAATCTCATTTTCTTTTATATCAATTCATAATATTACACAATATTATTTATAAAATTAAAATAAATTAGTTTAAAAAATATACACATCTAACATAACAAACATATGATATATAATTTTATAAAAAAAAAGTCAATTTTTAACTTAATTATATACATGAACCATCTAAACATCTTAAAAGTTGGCTAGTATCAATGTGATATATAACATGTTTATGTGATATTGTAATAACTATCTTACATTATTACAAAGTCACATAAGCATCATACATGTCAAGCATACATTGATTTTATTCAACTTTATATATATATATATATATATATATATAAGTAATTGTCCAAGAGACGCAAGTAATTAAATTAATATAGTTCAAGGTACTTCAAAGAGAATTATCAAAAAAAAAAAAAAAACCTAGCAAAGTGATTCTTAGAAATATTAGTCATTTATCTTCGAATCTCGGTAGGAAAAGAGACGAAAGGGAGACAAGGGATGCTTAGTCTCCTATAAGTTTTCACTCGAATCTTTCAATGCTGCTAGGTTTATCTTTTTATCTTCAATTTCACCATCAATTTTGCATTTATCTTTTCTTTATTTTAACCTTTTGTTATCTTCAATCTTGATATAATATTTAAATTTTATATATTATCTGATTTATTTGATGGGAATTTAAGTCAAATTCGATGCCAATTAATATCTATATCCTCAATATTACACTATATAGTTCTACTATTTTCTTTGCCAAATTGACCAAATATTAATTTTTCACGTGAAAAAAAAGAAAAAAGATGTACTTTTTGGAAAGAAAAGAATAGGTTTATTAAATCCTTCAACCAAAAAAAAAAAAAAAGGTTTGTTAAAAGTGATGTCATTTCCTTTTTTTTTAAAGCTGTAAGGGAATATATGATTTTCATTTTTAAACATGGAGTCACCAGTTGAAAGAAGAAATCGCTGCACGAGTTACCACACCCCTCCTCATTCTTTCTCTCTTACACCAGCCATCGCCATCATGCGGTGGTCACCACCCATCAGAGGTGGCGACGGCGGTGAACACGATCGCGGTCGCGGACTTGCGTTAGCGGCAATTTCGTACATAGCTATAGACTATCTCCGAGAGATCTCACCGGCATGGCACTCTCGTCTTCAGCCAGCACTTTGGTCCATTCTCTGTCTCATCGCCCTCAGTCGCGTCCCCTTTTACAAGCACTGGGTCGCCGAGTTCCGCTCCGCGCTCCCTTTCGTCGGTTCCGTCGTCTTCCTCCTCTCTGCTTTCCTCTTCGAAGCTCTCTCTGTTCGCTCTGTCACTGCTGTTCTCGGCCTCGATTGGCACCGGTATCATTGCCCTTCTCTCTCCCTTCTATGATTCAGCTGAAGTTGTTTGTTAAATCTAGCCTTTTGTCCCGGTGCTTTTCCTTTATTTTTTTTGTGTGTTAATTTTGTTTTTGGGTGTTAACTTAGTGTGATCTGGAATCTGGGGTGAGTGTTTTTCCTTTTTTGTTTTTGGTTATTTCAAGTGAGTATTCTATTTCAAATCTTTTTCCCTAGTTGGGTTGGTTGATTAATGCCTGTTTCTCAGATTTCTGTTTGTGGGCTCTGGTGTCATGGAAGTATGCTATATTTGGGAAGTGCCTTGGTGGATATTGAATGAATTAACTTTGGGTTTAATCAATATTTCTCATTGTGAACTTCTGTAAGTACAATTATCACTAAGCAGAATTTATGACAGAGTGACAGACATAGGGTTAATTGAAGGGGTTTGAATTCTTCGGTGGGTACTACTTTCATTGAGTTGTAGGCTTTAAATGTAGCAGCTCTTTCCATTTTAATGGTTCAAACTAGAGCTCGTTGCTGTAGTGGGCTGCACACAAAGTTCGCTGGAACTGGTATTGTGCCCTTTGGTTACAATCTATATTCTAGATTTTTCTTTTTAATCATTTGAAAAACTAATTGGTGGAAGTGCTGATCATGGATTTGCTTCTTGGAGTTTTGGGGAAAATTTGGCATTCTATCTTCATTTGTCGTGCAAAGAAGCTAGGTTCATTCCACTTTTTTCCTTGTGTTCTTTATTTGGCTTTGTGCGAGAGGTAATACGGTAATGATATGAATTGTGTGGTTTCTGGCTTCTTTTGGGATAAAATTAGGGGAGTAGAACCCTTAGCCAGACACTGAAATTTGGTGTATGGATGCAAGGTATTGTGAAAAAACTACGGTGATAAGCTGAGCCAAGTATTAAGTATTGCGGCAAATATGTGTTGCGTGATACTAGTCTAGTGGATGGCGTCATTAGGATTGTATTGTTGATTGTTCCTATGTGGGATTATTGATTTTCAATTGTATGTTTTCTGTGTAGCTGTATACTTGTTGCTTTATCTAGTCATCTGAAGGGGAGACCTGGTCACATACTTACCTGTGCAGTTGTTTGAACTGCAACGGATATTTTCCACGTAACATGTGTTTATGTACATTGGTATTTTGGTACAAAAATTGTGCTTTTAATGGAGGGAAATCTGGACTATATGACATAAACAAGAAGCATGATTTTAATTCTGTTCAGTTGACTTCTGAAGGATTGGTCTTAGGCTAAGAATCCAGAAATATTGTTTACCTTGGTAGAATCTGGCTGACGCTGTATAGACGTGCAGCTGATATCTTGCAAGGCTACCAGCTGTATTTGTGGCGATCACTGTTATGGTTGAGAATAGTTTTTTTTTTCTTGTTAATTGTTGAGGTCTTAGAATCAATCCTGTCCAAGATTCATCTGCAAGGTCAGAATGAGTATAAGTTCTAATCATCATCTTATGATATTAAGGATAAGGGTAAACCCCTAGATTTATTAGGCATTAGTTGCCACAGTTGAAATATGGTCACTATTTTACTTTTGTCATTTGTGGAGGGAATTGGAAGCAGCGAGGGGCTTAAAATCCTCAAATCACTGTAGTAGAGGAACAAACTCCTTAGTAGGGTTGGAATCCAGACCAAAGCCTTTGAGCCTTCTGATAGAAAAGAACTTTTGCACTTGGAGAAACTTCAGTATAGAGCAAGAGTTGAGCAAGAAGAAGGCATTGTACGACCAAAAAATCAACCTCATTGGAGATGAGGCTTGATGGACTACTCAATAGTCACCTGGAACTTCAACTATGGAAAGGGATACTGGTCAAGGGGATTGCAAATCTTGGAGAATAGGAACAAGAACTAAAAAAAGCAATGTAGTTGATTCTACTGAAGTATAGCCTGGGGTTCCACATGCTTGCGTCCCTAGTCTTGGTAGCAGAGAGGTTATTTCAAGAACCTAAAGAAAACATTTCCATTTTTGAGAAAGAAATCTTTGAGCTAGTAAACAGCAACTGAAACCAAATTGATGGGAAGCTAAAATAAGATAGAGGACTCCCTGTAGGTTCACTACAAAAATCCTAGTCTACGAACATATACTTTGAACGTTAATACTATGGACAAGTATGATTGATAGAAAAAGTGTTCCTAGGCCTTTACTCTAAGCTGTTATACAATTATTTAAAAAGGTTGTCAAACATATTCATGATTGCTAAGATGATTGTCAAATGCTGTGGGCTTTAGTCTAAAACAGGACAGCATAGGATTTTAGAACTCAGCTGAAATACTATTGGCTGCATTAATCTGCACCTGAGTTAGTTTTTCTTATTGGCTTATGATATGAGTCTCGTTTACGCTTGTGAAGAGCCATTTAAATTGGGAGACCAGCTAAAATTAGCAATAGGAATGGCTGACTCCATGTATGCAGCTGGTGAAGCTTGCACAGCTCTCTCCTTTCTTAAGAGGGATATGGTGGTAATTTATGGAGTTATGGGCAGTGTTTGGTAAGATTAGTCACTGCTGGAACTCTGCTGCTCATTTTAAGTTGTATTTTGCAGCAGTCATGAATTTGTCTCGGGGTTATCTTGTGAAGGTTTGCTCTCGAAGAGTCTAAGTCACCTTAGAGGAGGGGTGAATGGGGTGATGAGGAAATTTGAGGGAACTTAGTAACTTTTTGCTCGGAAAAGGATAAACAGAGCTTGAGTCCGGATCGTACTCGAAAAGAAAGACACTCGGGAATACGTGGAAACTCTCTTGGGGCGGAAAACCACGGACAATGCTAATCCAAGCACCAAGTCAAATTCACTATTTTGAATCCTCAAAATACAAAGGATCGAGTCTACGGAATTGCTCCCTTAGACAATTCCTTACAAGGTTTTCCCAGGACTCGAAATTCCCTTATCTAATCTAGTGCTTCCTAAGCCGAGATACCCTTTACGAGTTAGGGACAAGCGAGCCGAGAGCTCGGTGAAGGGACCTTACTCGGAAAGTAAGAAAAGTATGTAATTGATTACAAGACTTTACAACTCAAAAAGTATTAATTACAAGTTGGGAGTTGTAAGTAGAAGATTGAATATGAAAACAATGATTTTTGCTCAAGTAATGTTCAACAATAATTTGAGCAATCTTCAATGTGAAGTGGCTTCTATTTATAAATGACCAAGCGAGTGACCGTTGAGTCTTGATTACGAACGAAGTCCTTGCGACCGTTGTAACGGCTCTTCCGAGTCACTCGGAAAAGATCTGTTGGGATGTGAACGTTGTGCAACGCCTCTTGGCTCTTAAAGGTACTCCGGTCAACTAGTGATGTTTGAAAAGTAAGGTGGAAACTACCGCTGAGCCTATTGTTGGAGTTTTTAGTTTTGGCAACGAGACGGCTCGACACGGTGTCCGAGCCCTGTTCGAAGTAGATAAAGCTTGTGTCTTGGTGATTCACAGCTTGACGAGTTAGAGGTCGACTACTTTTGTATTTCAAAAATGAGATAACCTCGCTTGAATAACCTACAAAAGTAAACCACTTTGATCCTCAAAGTATAAAATACTTTGGTCCAAAATTAGACACGAGATAATAATTTAAGTAAGACAATTAAGTGCATAATTATCTTAGGCCTAGAAAAGTGGAATTTTCCGAGTTTATTATTCAATATACTCAAATTCTATCGGAGTAAATCCTAAGAATGATCAAGTTAGATTTGAGTGATGTCCGAGTGAGTAAGAAACATCAATGTAGAAGATATACAATAATGTGATTTCGACTCGATCGAAATGTATGAAAACTTATACGAAAGTTTCTATAACACTCGGAATGTCTTGAAATGTATCAAAACTTAGAGGAGATAAGATTTATACTCGAATCTTCAAGTGGTACTCAAAATGACTTAGAGTCAGAATCTGAGTCTTCATCTTGGATCCTAGGTATCAATAAATTGGTTTTTGGGGGTGGAGGGTGGGGTAGGGGGTTGAGGTTGGGTTAGAGGTATGTTGGCTTCTGCTGCAATTATAGAGAGGATATTTTTGAGAGACTCTTGATTGTTATTGCATTAATTATCTGTTATTTCAAGTGCTCAAAAGATACATCAAGTCTTCAAATGTCTATGTTGCCTAGTCTCTTCTAATCAAGCTTAAATTCCTAAATTTCTGATAACAATCATGTCCGATATTTAGACTTGTATTCGTGTTGGAAACTTGTAGATGAGTCTAGACAACATGACTTGTAGATAGAGTGTTCTGTATAAATAAGTATACAACTTGCCTGATGCATAGTCTTGAACTCATTAAACTCCTTTTGATGAAATTTTATGCTTTTGGGAAAATACTGGAAGAATTTTGAAGCAGGGTGTAAAATGATGTGTGGATAACAAGTCTCGCACATCTGTATGAATTGTGCATCTATATGTGCTCGAATTCATGCATGTGTACTTTTGATCTCTTCTCAACTTTTTGATCAAGCTATTTTTGTTTGGTGTGTGGCAGAAATACGAATCCTCTTCCTGATACTGGGCAGTGGCTGCTTTTGGCTTTGAATGAGCGCCTCCCACAAACTGTGGTTGAAATTCTAAGAGCACATATAATAGGGTTGCATCACTACCTGATGTTGTTTATTATGCTAGGTTTCTCTGTGCTATTTGACTCTGTGAAAGCCCCTGGTCTTGGCCTAGGAGCAAGGTACTTGTTTACCATGGCTATTGGGCGGCTATTACGTACCATAACTTTTATATCGACAATTCTTCCATCTCCTCGGCCGTGGTGTGCTGCAGCTCGCTATCAAGTTCCTTCTTATCCTCATCGTTGGGCACAGAAATATTATGTTCCTTATGCTTCAGATGTGAATGCTATCCATCAGGTGATAAATCAGGATTATGCTTATGGTAAGTCTTTTATCTCAGATATAATTGCTAATGTTCCTGCCTGTCTACTGCTGGCTGCTTTGTATCAGGAGTTAAAAATAAGAAAATATCACTACCTTGAGGTCTGTGTGGTCATTTTTTTGGGGGGGTGTATATTTGCACAAGCAGAGGCTGTATCTGTTAAAGCATATGTTTTTAATTTTTAATAAACTGTTGATTGTCTAGTGCTTATTACTCCATGATTAAAGAAGTGGACTGGAGTTAGTTTATGAGCAATTTTGCTTTAGTCTACTACATAGTTTTGACCTGTCAAGGAGTGACTTTTTCTGCTGTCAGAGAAGCGACAAGGTGGTGATAAGGGATTGAAAATACTAAGGTAGGAAGAAAAGATATTGTTTAGCAAGAAATCACTTTCATTGGCATATATTATTTAAATAAAATGAATTTGTAGTAGAAAATTTTCCAATGTCAGGTAGGAGAATTTCCAATTCTATACAGAGATAACACTACTGCCCCCCGCCTTGAATACTTGGTGAGTGAGATCAACTTCCATATCTCTTAGAAGGAGGTCGATTTCAACTTTCACCTGTTGAGGTCAGAAAATCATTGTCCTCCAGTTTTTGCCAACTTCAAAAAATTGGGAAACTAGTTTCCAACATGAGGATATCATCCTTCACTCATGGGTTTGAGTTGCAAACTAGTTTTGAGGGCTATGGCCAATCCCCTCCCATCCCACTAGTCCGTCTGAGCTTTCCTTTCAGAGGGGCCAATGGGATGGGAATCATACCTTACCTAACCTTTTCCATTTTAGCAAATTATTTGATTTTTGTTTGTCATCACTTGAAGGAATCTACTTGCCTCTTCAATAACTCTTTCATATATACTTTTGTTTTCCCTGGTGGTTCCTCATTAATAGATTGACACATAAAATTCATATCCATTCCTTCAAATCTGACCTAAACAGGGTGGTGAATTTTTTTGTGTTTTTTTGTGCGTGGGTGTGTTTGGGGGGGTTTGTTTTTGGCAGTCTTACTCCTAAATTATGGAGTGGTTATTTTGGTTGGATCTATATGAAATCCTTTTAATTGTTTACAACACAAAAGGAAAAAAAGCAGAGGACAGTTTCATGAGGCATTTTAATATAGTTCGCTATAGCCTCCAAACTGAAGAGATAGTCACAAAATGATCTTTTCAGCTGTTAGCATAAGTGAACAGGCTAATAAGATTTATCATATTGTCAGGTCAAGGACCAAGGTCACTGTTTATCTATTGTAATGTACTTTATCTAGGTCATGTTGATTGGCTTTCATGTGTTCGTTATATTGGACTGATTTCTTTGTGTAGTTGCTGGTTTGCTGTGCCTTGCATACTTATGATGTTAGATAAATATACTTCACTGGCAGCTGGTGTGAATTAGAGGTTTTTCAGCACTTGTGTTTGTTGATTACCCATTGATGTAATTTTCTAGAAGTAGGTGTTTATGTCCCAATGTTCAATGTCTTGCAGCTGATCCAGGTAAATTACATGGTGAATATCGTCCCGACTGGGGTTCAATGAGCTTTCTAGTTGATTTTCTGCGACCTACTCGTGCTGAGGGGCCTTCTTGGTATCATCTGCTTAAGAGAGCTTCAGGTGGCTGCAATGACCTCCTATACAGTGGCCACATGCTTGTAGCTGTATTGACAGCCATGGCTTGGATGGTACAATCACTAGATTATTTCCAGTTCTATGTTATTTATAATTCAATAGTTCTATGTCAGGAAATGCATGAATGTAGAAGACATGGAAGTTATATAATGAGAAGGTCGCCAGTTCCTTTATCCGAATAACTACTGAAACAAAATGAAGAAACAAGTATCTATGGATGGATTGATTGAATTATACTTTTTCTCCTAGTCCCTCACATCTCAGGAGAAATTGATATCCCAGATTACCAAGTCCAAATGATTCAAACCCTGACTCAATATAGATCCAAAATAAGGAAATCCATGCCTACATAGTTTTTCTCGTTTTTTTTGGGTTTTTTTGTTGGTGGGGTTTTGGGGGGGGTGGGGGAGGGAGGGTGTGCAGCCGCCCTTTTAGTTTGATAGAGTTCCCGAAGGACCTTGGATTAGAACCTCTTCACTGCCTCACTCCCTAGTATTAACTATGCACACAAAAAAGAAAAAAGAGAGGGGGGTTAGAGAACAATTTGTAGGACATTTTGCTGTAGTCCACTATAATGCAACCTGATTTTGATCTGTACTAGGATAAACAACAATAACAACAATCTGAATGTTGCCTAAGCAATATTTCATTTTCTCAATCACTTGTTGGACAAATACACAGCATATAGAAATATGATTTTAACCTTGGACATGACTTCGGCTTGATCAGACCGGAATGGTCCACCAAGCCATTCATTCTGATGTGATTTGACCTGAACAACCCTTTGGCGAGTCTGCCTGATAATCCTACAAGTCGGATGTAAGAGGAACATTGTCTTTTCTCCTATTCTATTCAACTTCTCCTTGCTGAGTTATTGACAGTAACATCACTCATTTCCTAACCAAGCGACCATTTTATAGCAAATATGCTGTTGATCTCCCAACCATATTGAAATGATACTTATTTTTATTGGCTAGTTACTAGATTGATTTGGGGCTCTCGTGAACCAAAAACAATTGCAGGAAGCTTATGGAGGGTTTAGCTCTGTCCTTATATGGATGCTAGTAATGCACAGTGCACAAAGAGAAATCAGGGAGCGCCATCATTACACGGTGGATTGCGTGGTAGCTATCTATGTTGGTATCCTCTTGTGGAAGATGACGGGGTTTTTATGGTCATCCAAGAACATCTCTAGAATTAGAAGACTAGCCAAGCTCGAAAGAATAGAAGATCGACTAATTCGGGCCGCTAAAGATTCCGATATGGATGAGGTCAAGAAACTTCTAGAAGAAGTGGAATTGGAGAATCGGGGCAGCCAGGAGGGTAGTTTAAGCAGCAAGTTGATGTGGTTATTCCCTTTGGGAACTGTTGTGTTCACCTTCACCATTGTTTTTCTGGCCATAACATACACTGATGATGGGTGAAGTTCAACTACCAGTCACAATTTTTTGAGATTTAACTGTGCTTTTTGTCCCTTTTTTTTTTTTTGCAAAATTGCAATATACGCATCTTGAAAGTATGAGCTGTTCCTGTTTAGTTCTCATTATACATATTGAACCAACTTTGACATTTGTTGGGGATTATTCTTTAGCTGCAATTGTTGTAAAAACCTTTACTTGTATTTGTGCAATACAGTTAAGCTCTAGCTTTTAGGAATATCGTTGTTTGTCAGTTGTCTCAATTTTTGTTTTTGTTTAGTTGTAACACCCTTTGAAGAGCTCTGAAATACACGAGGCATCATTTAAATTTTTGATAGAACGAACATTGATATTTTTAGAAATGATCTCAAATTTTTAACTGAGCTATTTGAATCTTTAACAGTTTCATATAAAGATTTGAAGGTTTTGTAAAAATGATTCCTTCCCACCCCCAGCAAAAGCCAGTAACGGACTTTACATTGGGTGCGTTGCTAATCAAGGGATTTATTTTTAATCTCAAAAGAAATATTTATCTATTTATCTCATACGTTTTGTCCAAATTTTCTTTCCTAGACATATATATCCTCCAACTTTTCTATTAGATCTTTTATGTCTATTATGGTTTCATAGATCTTCTATATTTGCTATATTACTTTAAAATTGAGTCGGTTAGTCATTATTTAAAGAGTGTACATATATGATAAAAAGGTAGGGTTATAGTCGATTGCTTTGTGAACATTGAATAAAAATCACATAGTGTTTTATTGAATTATATAGATTTTCTATATCATGGTGATATATTTTTGAATGATACAATTGGTAGATCAACCAATTGCTAATTTCATTTTTGATGGTTTAAGAATTAGATTTGTTTGAGAAACTCCTCATCATAAATGCCTTTTGCTTTGAAGGTTAATAATGGAGACAATGACTATTTGAAATTGTTCATCTTGTGGCTTTGGTTGGATGTGTAATATTAAAAACCTCCATGTTGAAGATTAGCACTGATAAAAATTTGAGTGGGGTCAAAATTGGGTTGGATAAATTTGTCATTGGATGAAAATGTTTGTCTAAATCTCATTTTTTGGGCCGAACAATTTGCACAAGCCTAAATTCGAATTAAAATCTAGTCCGGACAACGAAGTAGCATTATAGAAGATGATAAAAAGACTGTCATTTAAGTTAGTAAGAGTTTTTAAGTAAAACATTTTATTCTTATTAATTACAAAGACTTCAATATTAGAAATTTAGGAGCAAAACTCTATGAATATGGTCCTTATTAAAAAAATTAAATTTAACAAATATTTCTTTTTACAAAAGATAAGCAGTACAATTAATAAACATTCGCAACGTTGCATATTAAACATAAACAGAGTTTGTTTTTTTTTTTTTGGGAAAAAAACATGAAGTTTCATTAAACACAAAAGGCAAATATAGTTCAGTAACAAGCCAAGCTTACACAGCAAAACCCATCACGACTAAAAGCATACAATGAAAGTAGACAGTAAGTGGAAGGGATAGCAAAAAACAATTCCAGCCGAAGCACCCAAAACAACAGAACAACGGAGGATTAGTTATGGCTAAAGTTAGCAACAAGGTGATCCCATTGATCCATTAACTCATTGCTATTTTGGAGGGCCCTTTGACCAGCTTGTAAAATCCATTTCACCTATGGTGGGGGAATGGTTTGTAACATGACTGGTTCTCTCTGCAAGTCACATCAAGGGCAGCAACCGCAAGGTTAATAGCCTCGAGGGCATGGTTAATCGTAATCTCCCATTTCCTTTGGATAAGCTCAATGATATGTCCTACAATATAATCCACAGGGTTAGTGTTGTTAGTGGTCAAGTCCCTTTTGATCATCCGAATCACTTCTTCCTCCAAATCAATTTTCATTTTAAGGATGTTGTAATCCCAAGTCTTCCTTAGGGTTTGTTTCAAAACCTCTAGAATGACCATGTTTTTATCCATTGAGTGACAACAACAGTAAATCCAAAGAACCATAGGTGGTTTGCAGTGCGAATGACCCCTTATACAATGAATCTGTTCTCAACTTCATCCTTGAATAGGCCAAAATTGACCTTGAAATGGACAGTCAGGCGGCTTCCAAATTACAACAATGGTATTTTTACGGAATTCAGGGCCGTGCATACTTCACAAGGTGTTAAATTGTGCAAGATCATAAGTTAAATGACTCTAAAAATTGTGAGTAAGTTAGAAAAAATCACATTGTTTCTATATAATCATATGTGCCAACAAATTATCATAAAGTTTCTGCTCCAAGCGGTGAAGTTTGTGTTAAGATTAATTCAATCTTTCCAATCAACATAATTGTCCAGAGGTTCATTATTGTCCAAAATGAAAAAAAAAAAAAAAAAGGAAAGAGAGGAATGAAAGCTGATTGAACATAAGCACACATACAACGACGAAAGCAGGAGGAAGGGGGAGGATAAAAAAATCTGGAACGTTAGGCGACACGAAGGCTTTCGCACCAAACAAGTGAACATTGAGAAATCCCTCCGCCTTCCTCAATCTCTCTCTCTCGTTCCCCAGAAACTATCAGTGCTCCTCCAATGGCGATTTCTCTCTCATCAGCGACGATTTCATCCGTTCCTCCTACGAGAGCGGCTGCTTCTTCGCTCTCCAACTCCAACTGTTCTTCTTTATCTTCTCTCCAAGTCCAATTCCCTCTGCACCTCCGTCGCCAGCTCCGAATCAGCAGTGCACGCTCTCTCTCTCCTCCACGCCCTCGTGTTCTTCCTTCGGTAACATTCCGGTTACAATTTCCTCGACATTTTAGACATTCTTGAATTGGTTTAATGTTATTCAGTTGTGCGGTTGTGTTTCGATTCTATTCCAGTCGATTGCGTGCTATATAAGTGGTTTTTTGGACTGTTAGGGTTTAGAATTGATCGATGAATGTTGATTAGGTTCTCTCTTTGGTTATTTAATTTTTGTGTCTCCAAATTTGTATAATGCGTGTGCTAATGTGTACCTTGAACGATTGAATTCTATCCCCATAGTTGAATGGTTGAGCTTACATTTAGATGTAATTACGTTGAGCTTTCCTATGCCATTTAGAAGAGTTTCAATTGAGGAGGTTAATACTAGAGTCAACTATGTGCTAGTGTCACGATAGCAAAATGGGCTTTTTGCATTTGAATGGTTACTTGGACTTTGCGTACCAACTTAAGATATGTAGACTGAACCTTTTCAAATAGCTTGATACAATGTTTGAAGCTCAAGTTAAAGAACATAGCACGCTGGACTTCTTCAAAGCCGTTGTTTTCCCTTGTTCCTAGTTCTACGTAACATAGAGAATTACTAGCTGTTTGATATGTAACTGTTTTCCTTGTGTTGTAATCATGTGTATCTTGTTAGATTTCTTCAATCATGTGTGGAGTTACTTTAGAGGTGATGTGTGCTTCGGTGGTCATTCCTTCATAATTTGCACATTGAGAGTTATGTTCCGTTGGGATGCATCAGTTTGGCATTGGCGTTTAGTCGTTCCAACCACATATACTTGTCTCATTAACATTTTAGCATTACCAACCATTTCCATCTAAGATACAACCATAACTCCATAAGTTACCACCTAATAGTGCTTTTAGGACGTAAAGGGTTTTCTAGTGAAAGCAACTGGATTCTAGAATTAATGGTTGATATTGAACTATCACTCAGCAATTTTGCTTTCCAGTATACTACCTTGAGTTTTTTACTTCTAACTTAAGACTGTGCTCTAATTCTAATACACCCAAATGTAAGGAAAAATTATTTATTGTTCTGATGAGGTTTGAGCAACCAACCAAGGTGCTCTGAAGTCCTTATGAGCCCAAAGCATATAAGTGTGCTATGCTGCTTTTTCTTCATCCAAACTGAGGGTAGAGCTCTATCCTTTCTGGTCAAAGAAGAGAGGCATACAATTATATTCTTTTTTATTTTTTGCTTTTCCTTTCTTTTCTATGTTCAGCAGGTTCCCTCACAGTGGGGGCTGATCTTTGCGAATATTAATACTTGAAAATAAATTTCTCAAAAATCTATTTGGTGATTATCTTTGATTTTCCTCATAAAACCATTCAGGATTTTTCCAAGCATTCAGCAAAACAACCCCCCCAAAAAAAAAAGAAATAAAAAGAGAGGACTAACTATGTTAATAGCACACCCAAATTTGTTCCTAAGAATTTTGCAAAGTCATGTTGTGAACTTGAAACCATTCATCATTATCATCATCCCCTCGCTACCTCCATGTGGATCTAACCAAGGTAGGTCCAGAGAGATACAAGTGTGGACAACCTTAACCCGAGATATCAATATGAGAGACCCACCAAAAACCGTTTTGCTGAAAATTTTTTCAAATTAAAATCTTTCTTTTGTTAGAAAAATACTGAAGGAGAAAAGGAACGGTTAAGATACTAATACTGAGTAGCAAACAACACAACACTAGTGTGTATAAGACCACACAACTCCAAAATTTAGGTAGAGAAATGTGTAAGACATAATCTTGAAAAAAGGATTACATAGCTTCTTTCTAGGACTCCTAGGAATGGAGTGCTGAGGCCTAAAGGAAAAGAGTATATCACCTCTCATACTGATGGTTGATTCACACAGAGTTGTTACTAGTACATCTCAACATACTTTGTCTATATTTACATTTGATTGCAACTTTATCATGTTAGTATTGTTACTCCTATGGTTCTTAAATGTAATGGGTCTTGTGTAAGTTTTCCAGATGCAGTCTACCTGCCCTCCATTAAACATGTAATCTAAAATGAGGCATATACACAGAGGAAGTGGGCTCATGAACCCCTGGTTTAGCATCACGTGATACCAATTGTTGGGCTTAAGTAAAAAACCAGGAATGAAAAAAAAAAAAAAAAAAGCTGAACAAGGAAGAGGTTAGACATTCTATAGGAATATTAGATTTCCATTGTTACACTTTAATTTTCTTTTTAATTGTTAATATGTGCCTCATACTGCAGGCTAAACACTAATTTGTAAGACAAAAACGTGGGCTTCAATTTTCACAAATGATAAAATATTTGGATGTATTTGATTTTGGAAAAACATTATATGGATTTCTATATATTTTAGCATTGTCGTATTGTTGGTTACTTGGTTCTGTTCAAATATGAGTAAGTGTAACATTCGTTTGGCATGATGTGTATTGGCTGCTGAGATGACTGAATAAAAATTTCCTTGTGGTTTCATGCAACCTGATTGCATGATAGAAGAAGGATACTGGGGCCAGGCACCATACTATTTGTTCAGTGATTGCTTGGGACTTGAGTTTGTAAACATTAGAACATATTTGAGAAAGATTGATAAGTAATTTAATATGCATTCCCTTCTTATCTGATACTCTGTAGGTTGAAGCTAAGCAGCAGACATTTTCATCCTTTGATGAGTTGATTAAGAACTCTGAGAAACCTGTTTTGGTTGACTTCTATGCTACGTGGTATGCCCTTGCTTTCTATAACCTTTGTTACTCTTGTGCATCCCTTATTGAAATTCTGTACATCTCAAATAACTTTTAATGCTTATCCAGTGATCTTTCGTTCTGCGTTCTGATAGATGTGACTGTAGAGACAACTCCAAGGCTCACATTGTCTTTGATTGACTGACAATGCATTTACCTCTGTTTCCTTTACTACTAAATCTTTTTATAAAAGAGACCCTTTCTTTTGTCTTGGGGGGTGAGGGGGTGTTTCTTGAATCAGCCTCCGTGCTTCTTAGTCTTAGGGTAAAGCTATGCAGATCTTAACTTCTTCAAACTGTCATATTATCAGGATCAAACCTTTTGAGAATGAATTCTCCTTAACTAAAATTTTTCCCGCTGATGCCTCAGTTCACAATCATATGACAGGCTAATTTACTGTAAAGTTAAATCAGTTTGATATTTGGTGTGGCACTTGGTGCCTATTAGTGGTTTCTCCAGCCCTTTGTGTCCTCATGTCTGGGGGCACTTTGGTTATGGGATAAGTTTACTTTTACCACTATATTATCTGCTTTTCCGGATCTTGTTTTGGTTTATATATTAAGCTGACTTCCATTTCATATATTATTGTTATGTTCACTTGTTGCTCATTTTCTGTAGTCTCTCAAAATGTTTGTAATCGCTTAGAATATTTTCCAACTACTTTTTTGTTGGTATTGGAGGTAAGATTGCTTATCTCTACCTGCCTTTTTGTTTTTTTTTTTTTGGGGGGGTTGTTAACAGACGCACTGATTCCCTTCATTACTTTTGGTGAGTTTGTGATCTCCTTTAATTGTATATATTTTTGGTTGATTTATGGGCAATGTCTATTCTAAGTTTGCGAGGTGTGCTCAACCTTCATGTTGGAATGATATCTGTATCTAATTTGTTAGAGGTAATTTCTGCTGAACTTTTGGGTTGATCTGCTCGCAGGTGTGGTCCTTGTCAACTCATGGTTCCTATCCTTGAAAAAGCAAGTGCTGCTCTGAAAGACAAAGTACAGATAGTGAAAATTGACACAGAGAAATATCCAACCATTGCTGATGAGTACAAAATCGAGGCATTGCCTACATTCATCGTATTTAAGGATGGCAAACCTTGTGATCGCTTTGTAAGTTGATATCTCTGCCAATTCCCTCTGTCTTGTCTAAGAGCTTTAGGCCTACATATCAATATCGCTGGTACTTGGACGGTTATTTATCATACTTTTCAGAATCAACTGCGATACAAAAATTCTTGCTCTTGGTTCTAATGTTCATTTTTCACTGTCCAGCCTTCTTCATCCAACTCCTCCCAATAATACACCCTTTTTGCATTCTGTGCTTTTGGACATTTCAGGAAGGGGCATTGCCAGTGGACAAGCTAATCCAACGCGTTGAGTCTTCATTGGCAGTCAAGCAATAGTTCTACAACGAGACCGGTTTGCTATGGTTCTTTGATGGCATCACATGTGCCGCGAACCATTGGCCCCAAGCTTTAAGGCGAGGGGATATTGGCGTCTGACATCCACAGAAAAACAGCAAAAATACTGTTCATATTGTAAGCATGAACTGAGTTTTGAAATCATTTGTTAATTAAAGTGTAACTAGCTGATAAATCTCATGAATCCTCGAGTTGTTCTGAGAGTTGTGGGCTTACATTTTCACGCAGTCTATTGAACAAAAATTTTCACAGTTTGTTGAAGGCTTAAATTTGCCTAGTTTGCTGGAGCTGTAGATGGGCATGAGAAAATGTCTCAGATGGAGTCGAAGTTATATTCATATCCATTTAGCAGTTAGCACCATCTCATCCATATTCATATTTATATCCATTTATTTTCATCAGTCTATGTCCATATTCTTTAGATGAAGCTAGAGATGGGAAAGGCTGACCCAACAAGATTACCTACACGAACTTGACACGAAAATAAGCGGGTTTGGGTAGAGATTTTCAACCCATTTAATTAATTGGGTTGACACGCTTAAACCGTTTAATTAATTGGGTGAGATTCAGGTCGAGATTTTCGAAATAAAAAATAACCTATTTAACCCATTTAGTTAAACGGGTTTACAGGTTAATCCGTTTAACTGAAGACCCGTTTAACCCTTATATAATAAAAATGAGCCTTGTGTTGTAGGTTTGTAGCTTAGGGTTCCCCTGTTCTTTTTTTTGTTTTGGGCCTTGTATTACTAACCCTAGTTTGCTCATTATAACTTATCTAAACTTAAAAAGCCCTAGGTTGCATTTCAGTTCTCAGTTTCCCCTCCCCTCTTTGCAACTGGGGAGTTCCCTCTCCTCCGCCACAGGCTTCCCTGCTGCACCACTCTTGCTCTCCGTCTCTTTCAGTCTCTCTATGTGCTGCATTGCTCTCTCCTCTCACTCTTTCTCACTGCTGGATTTCTTTCTCTCACGACTGCTCCCCTTTCGTCTCTCTCCTCCACCTCCACGGCTCTCGTTCATCTCAGTCGATCTGCATCTCATTATCCACCTCCTTGGCTCATCTCTTTCTCTCTCATGTCTGTTGCGTCTCGTACTCCACCTCCTCGGCGCTGATTTTGATCCGTCCAAGGGCAAACAACGTTTTATGTTTAATTCCAAGTGGTGTATTTTAGTTTTATGTTTAAGATTTTAGGCTTTGGTTTGTGGTTTGGTATTTTGGTTTGTAATTGTTGAAACTTAACTTCATTTTGAAGCGCAAACAACTTTTTGTGTTTAATTGTAAGTGATATATGTTTAAATTAGTGAAATTAAAACATGTTAAATACGTAAATAGGTTAAAATTAGGTCAACCCGTTTATTAAACAAGTTAGGTTCGGGTTGGGGATTCTCAACTCATTTATTAAACGAGTCGGGTTCAAGTCGGTGGGGTTTGAACCTATTTATTTTCGACACGAACACAAACCCGACTCGACCTAACATATATACTAGCTCTAGATGAAGCGGAGTATTGAATTTTCCACGAATGTTTTTTTCTAAATAATTTCCAATTGAACCCATGTATTTTGTTTAAAAATTTGTACTTTGTTCATTATTATTTTGAACAAAATATATCATGTATAAGTCTGTAGTCACATATGAAAGGTAGTTTTGAATGTAAATATTATTATTTTTTTTAAAAGGTAAGTACAAAGAACATTATGTAGCCCTTCTCTCAAGGGTTCTACCTATGTTATCATCATACGGAATATATGAAAATTCTCGGGAAGGGGAGGATGTGAAGGTAGTTGTAGACCTCATGACACATCCTAATTTAGCAATACAATCAGCTGCCATATTACCCTCTCTCGAAAACAGACTAATTGAATAACATGAGAACAATGAAAGTAAAGCGCGTATATCATGAACCAACGAGTGAATTCTCCACGAAGTATGAATGGAACCCTGAACTGCTCGAATAACTAATTTGTTGTCGCCCCCACTTGTATATGTGAAAAGCCCGCATGTAATGTCGCTTGAAGACCGATCACGCATGGCCATAACTTCAGACACAAGGATAGGAGTTTTGTGCATGAATCTAGTGTATGCTCGAATGAAGCCGCCCTTCCAGTCTCTTAAAATATAACTCGCCGCCGCACCGTCGAAGAAAAGGTGCCGTCGAGTTAATTTTGATGAAGCCGCCTGGGGGAATCCATCTTACTAAGGAGGTGGGTTTGATGATGGGAAAGGAGTGAAAAGGAGAAGTTGATGAAGTCGATTGAGGTGAAGAAAGAGTACGTTGTCTCCATTCTGTCCGAGTTACGTTTAGCCCGAATGAGTGTACCCATAGGTTTGGGTAAATCATTCCGGAAAACAATGCCATTGCGTGATTTCCAAATGCTCCATAAGAGAAATGCAATTTTAGACATATTGATCCTTCGATCAACAAACATATTAAGTAAAGAGTCTCTAATAGAAATGTGTGGATTAGGAAAGGGCTTTTCGCAAAGCCATCCATGTTGAATGGCGATATCCCGGACTCGACCTACAAAAGGACAAGTTGCAAAAAGGTGTTCCATATCTTCAATGTATGATAGACAAACAGGACAACTAGGATCCGGATGTACTCCACGATGTAATAAGTTTCCTCTAGTTGGTAAAGAATTATGACAGACTTGCCATAAGAAAATTTTAATTTTAGGCAGAACATCCAAATTCCAAATCCAATTAAACTTCCATACTCGATTGATCGGGCTTTAGATGATTATGAGCTTTCCAAGTGGCGATTTAATAGAAAATTCACCATTGCCCGTAAGACCCCAACGGAACTTGTCCTCCATCTCTGCCGAGGGAATGGGAACCGAGAGCACATGAGTGAGAACATCCGCGAGCAAAACCTGCATAAGTTTTGGCTCATCCTAATTTTTATTAGATGAAATAAAGTCGAAATTTTGATTTGAGGATCATGTAGAGTTGAAGGGTCCAATTGCAATAAATCGGGCAAACTAGACTCATGACACCAAATATCAGTCCAAAAATTAACTTTTTTCCATTCCCTAATCGCCATCTCATTTTTGTTGAAGAAATTTACGGTACGCAACATACACTTCCAAACCGAAGAAGTGGTTTGTTTGTTCCTATACATAAAAAACGTATTCACAGGACCATACTTTGCCTTCATCCGTTTAACCCAAAAATTATCGGGTTTGGTGAGGTATTTCCATGAAAGTTTGGCCATGAAGGCTATGTTGACGAGAACTTGCTTTACGCAGGCCCAAACCACCATACTTTTTGGTTGACAAATTTTATCCCAAGCGACTAGAGGAAGTCCTTTTTCCGTATTGGTTTTGTCCGGAAGAAATCCCGATTTATTCGATCTAGATTATCGGAGACAAACACTCGGGACCTGAAAACATTGCATGGTGTGCATCGATAAGGACTCAAGGTTCGATTGAATGAGAACTACCCTGCCCGCTTTAGAGAGAGAGTTAGCTTTCCAAGTAGTTAGCTTAGCTTCAGCCTTTACGATTAAATGTTGGAATGAATCAAACGTCGGTCGCCCCTAAAAGACTGAATAGCCTAAATATGACCCTAAAGAGGAACTATGAGAGATGTTAAAAATCCACGCAACGCGATGTTTAACTTGATAGGACAAGTTTTTAGAGAAAACAATATTAGATTTATGAAAATTCACTAGTTGGCCGGATTGAGAACAAAAAGAATCCAAGATAGATTTGAGAGTAAAGGCAGACTTTAGAGGTTGCTTTACAAAATAAAAGGCTATCATCAACAAAAAGTAAACAAGGGATTAGCTCTGCTCTAGGAGCAATCTTGATTCCAATACCAGATTTGGGATTAAGAGAAGCTTGAAAAAGTTGTTGTGCCAAAAGTCCATACAAATGATAAATAAATACGGAGATAGAGGGTCACCTTGTCGCAAACCTCGAGGTTGTTTAAAAATCCACAAGATTTGTTATTGACTAGAATAGAATAAGATATCGTTGAAACACACTCTTTAATCCAATTGATCCATTGTACATGAAAGCCCATACTCTGCAGACAACCAAACAAATAATCCCATTCGAGTCTATCATAAGCTTTCTCCATATCAAGTTTAAGTGCTCGCGTACTCTGTGTGACTCTTAGTAAACCGGAACTTATGCATTATTTCGTGAAGAAGGAGAATATTGTCATGAATAGCCCTATGAGGGACAAAAGCACTTTGAGTCGGTTGAATAATGCGTTCTAAAATTGGCCACATTCGATTTACCATAACTTTAGATATGAGCTTATAAATTGTGTTGCACAAGCTAATTGACTGAAAATGATTAGTTGTTTCAGGATTAACCACTTTTGGGATTAAACTAATGAAAGAGTGATTAATTTCCTTGAGTAATTTTCCGAAGCAAAGAAATCCTAGACTGCAAAACAGACATGATATTTAATAAGCTCCCAATATTTTTGAAAGAAAGAGACACCAAAACCATTCGGACCGGGGGCTTTATGAGGATTCATTTAAAAAGTGCGGAATGGATCTCTTCTTCCGTAATTGGTTTGATGAGATTCAAATTTTCTTCTTGAGATACTCGAGAAAAGGAAGAAACTTGGATGAAATTATTTGAGGTATTGCGATCGAGAGGAAAGACGACGGGAAAAATCCGAAATGAACTTTTGTTCAATCCTATGTGGCTCTTCTAGCTAAACACCGGCATCATCTCTAAAAATGCATTTAAACAGTAAAAATGTAATTTATTAATAGTGTTCACTTATTTAATGAAGAATAATGAATAATGACTAACAAATTTTTGTATCTAGTTAGTCCAAAATCAAGAGCTTCAATCTTCGGGTTGGGTTTCGAAGATTCAAATCCATGCCGATAGATAATCATTTCCGTATTGAAAAGGATAAATGCAATACAAGAGTTATGTTTTTCTTTTTGTTTAAGAAAAAGAAGAAAGACGAATGCCTATATGTGTCTAACATATGGAAAAAGATGGATAATTACCATAGCCGTAATCAACCCACTTACTATTTATACATTGATCCAATCCATTTGAGCTCATCTATATTCACCTAGTGTAGATTTGGTGGATCAAGCAAACATCGTAAGTGAAATTGTTATCCCTAATTATAGATGTCATTATTATATAAATATTTATAGCAATGTAAGATTTAGATTGATATATGTATGGTTTGAAATTGGACCAAGTTTGTTTCGCTAGGGTCCAACAATTCCATTAAAATCTTACATGCAAGACTATCATTATGCTTAATATGACAAACTACAATGCAATGTGATTAACTTCATCAATCGTCTTCCTCTAATAAAATTTCATTAAAACTAACTAACTATATTCCATCAAATCCAACATAACATTCATCTTGATTAAATAGGTGATGTGATAGTTCTATGTCATCTATTAGGTTTTCTATGTTTTAAGAGTTCCTCCAGAGACGTGGCATTACGTTTGTGGTGAGGTTGGGGGTCTAGAATTTTGAAAGATAGCTACATAAATTAATGGCTGTATGTGACGAAAGTACTAAGAAGGGTGTAGAAGTTAATAAAAATAAAAATGAATAATCTTTTTTTAAAGAAGGGTGTAATTCCTTTGAACTGCGAGCGTTTAAATTAATAAGTGCGGTTCTAAGGTTTAAATTTGCGTTTTGTTTATTATCGAGGTGAGATCGCTACCATCTCAATTAAGATTTAATTAGTATAGATAATTACTTTTAAGCAATATATTTTCTATGGGTCCTTTTCGAACAAGTCCCCACGTTGTAAGTTTTGACAAATGTTGATGTAGAAACAAATAAGGTTAGACAAATAGACCTAGGATTGAATAATCTGACGATAAGATTTGGTGCAACTCTTTGCCCTACTTTCTTCTGGCTACTACTGTCAATAATTGTTTTTTAAAAAAATTAAATAAAGGATGAGAACATAGTTTCAATAATTAAATAAATTCATGGATATTATTTTAAATATTTGAGTGTTTTCTATCAAAACATAAGTATTTGAGCCATTACATATAGTTCATTTTTTTGAGAAATTATTTTAAATATTTTTATATATTTTAGATTATTATGACATATAAAAAATTCTAACCACCTCCATTTACTCTAATAAGGGACCATCATTAACAATAACTGTTCATGGTAAACCTTAATTTTCTCAATTCTTTGATAGTTCTATCTTTTCAATAAATTTTTCTCTATTGCATGAGAATTAGTATTGTTGCATGGATTTTGTCTTCTCATGACCTTAGTGTGAGTTTTTTCCTCTCACTTTAATACAAGTTTTAATCTATGCTTTTTTTTTTCGTCTTATTGCAAAATTTTCGTAAATATAGAGGGTATTAAGTTGTGGAAGATTATTAAATCTTATCGTATAATATTTGCTCATATTAATTAGGGATAAATTACAAGATCAATCTCTTTGGATATATCATAGAAAATTATCTTTCGAACATAATCTATAACATCAAATAAATATATGTTATTATATGGAATTATACTATAGATCATTATCGTCAGAGAAAAACACAAAGACATTAAAGAACATGACTAGTGGCCTAATCTATGCTAAACGTGTAAAGATAAGAACTCATATCGAGGTTTTGAATTTATTATTACTAGGCCTATATCCCTTACTTTACAAGAATTTGAGTTAATTTTTTTTTTAATAATGCAAGATTTTTCATTTCCACTATTCCAAAAATTCTCCCTGACTCACAAATCTTTACATGTGTCCTTACACCGTTTCATGTCGTAATACTTTGCCAATTTGCTCTCTTTGTATTTACAGTGGCTAAAAATCAAACCTATATTTCACTTCCTTTTGGACATTATCATATATCTGGTTTGTCTCCTTCCCGACTTGTCCGAAACGTCTCCAATTCCTTTCTTGCCAAATATGATATTGCATTGTTGCATATGTTGCATACACCAACCGAGTTTTCATTCTACTCCATTTCCCATTCAAGTAGCGAATCATGCAACTCCATGAGGTTTTTGTCAATGTTGGGAATTGACAAACATTTAAATATACTCCCTCCGATGTTTTGTACAAAAGAGCATTGAAAAAATAGGTGATCATGTGTCTCCGATTCCATTTCACATAATGGAAAACACTCTTCAAAAGCATTATTATACTCGACCACTCTATCTCGCTGTTGGTAGTCTTCCTTGTATCATAATCCACAGTATATGTGAGTGCTTGGGTATATTTTGCTTGTTCCAAACCATTCTTGCCCATCCGACTTTTTGTTTGTCTCCTACCATCCATGAATATCCTTGCTTTACTAGATACTTGCCACTAATAGCCATGTTATGGACATAATCTCTAATTCTCGCAAAGCTTCTTAATATAGCAACACCTGTTTCCATTAGGTTGGAATTCCCACCATGTTTGATGTTTAAGGTATTGCCCATGAATCCATTTAACCCAAAGGTTTTCTTTCTTATTCGCGACATCCCACACATGTTGAGCTATCATGGCCTTATTCCGGATGGGCAGATTTTTATCCCCAGTCCTCCATGCTTCTTTGGTAGACATACCTTGTCCCAAGCAATTTGTGGTACTCTGCTGTATTTTTCGGATGCTCCCCACAGAAAATTCCCGCAAACAGCCATAATCTCCTCAAGTACTTGCGTTGGCAATACAAAAATTCTGCTCCAAAAGTCTATAACCCCCATCAATACCGAATTTATGAGCATAACCCTTCCAACATATGAAAAATGCCTACTTCCCCACATCCCGACCTTGGCTGTAATTTTATCCACCAGCTGTGCACAGTCCATTTTAGTGAGCCTCATTGTTGATATAGGGACACCTAAATATCCGAATGGTAATCGCCCTTCCGTGTATCCGATACTCTCTAGTATGTTCTTCTTTGTTGCCTCGTCAACCCCTCCAAGAATAGCTTATGAATTCTCTTCATTTACTTCCAGCCCAGAGGTATCAGCAAAGTTCTTCATCACTTCAATTAAACATTGGATGGAGTCCCCGTCGCCTTTACGAGAATAACATCGGGTCGTCTCGCAAATATTAGGTGACTCAACTTCACTGTTTGCATCTTGGATGATAGTAGTAGCTATCGGTGCTGGTTCTCGGTTTAATAAGCCTGGATAGATACTCCATGGATAGGACAAAGAGTAAGGGGGACATAGGGTCACCTTGTCGAATCCCTCTCCCACCCTTAAAATAACCATATACTTCTCCATTTATGCAAAGTGAATATGATACTCGTGGTCACACATACCATAATCCAATGAATCATTTTTTGTGGAAAATGCAGCCCATTTAGTACTTCCTCAATAAACTTTGAGTTCATTTTTTATTTCTAATTTTTTAAATATTTTTATATAATTTTTTTAAAAATTTAATAACATTTTTTAAATTTTTATTATTTTAAATTTAATTTTTGCTATATGAACTTCTTTTATGAGTAATTATGAGACAACTATAAGTATAATTTTTCTTCACGTCAAGGAGGATTGTCAAAGATAAGTAAAATATTGAGATTTCTTTTCATTCTTGTTAAATAGCTATAAGAATTACATTTTAGGTATTAAAAAAATTTTGAATACGTTGGTCTCATTATAATTATAGTCATTTATTTTTCTGAAATTGCATACTTTTTTTTAATAATAATTTTCTTAGTTACTTATTTATGATATATAAATAATTATTACAATAATATTGTACATTTTTTGGTAGTTGGATAGTCTTTATTTTAATATAATTTAATAATTATTACATTTAATCTTTGTTTTTGCATGACAAACTATATTTATTTGCTATTTATATAATCATTAATTATCTACCACATATATCCTATATGGCAATCCTACATGTCATTCATACATGAATTCAACCCAACTTTTAATATATACATTAGTGTGAATCCCGTACTTCACACATGTATGTGCTATTGTTTGAGTAGTTGATATACTATTATAAATATTAAATATATACTTCTTATAAATTATAAATATTAACCTTAGAATACATATGGATGTTTTATAATCTAAAGTTAATTATTAGGAGGAAGAATGTAAATTGAGTTACTTAATGAACGAAAATAATTCTTCATCATATGAATATAAAATAGTTTTCCAACTTATCATTTTCTTTCACCACATTTAAAAGTTAAGATGTATATGTCCTACTTTGTTAGCACCAAACTCCTTTAAATATATTGTTGGATTTTTTTGTGTAAGTGTCTAACATGGTACTACTTGATTATATCTAGAATTTAAACATATAATAATAATAATAATATCATTACTCACTATAAATAAAATAAACACATATGATTATGTATATAATAAGTTGCACCGATCCCTAAAGTAGATCAACCCCAGATCTGCAGCTGAATACAGATCATTCTCATGCTGTAATCTTCTCTATAAAATCATATCCAAGATGCCTTTCAAAAGGCATAAGATGATCTTGCCTGAGTTGATAATGGATAATCAAATTGCTTTTATATCCAACCGTTTAATCCTTCATAATATTCTTATCGCAATGGATCTTGTTAGACACTACAAAAGGAACATAGCTTCTCCTAGGTGCATCATCAAGATTGATATTTGAAAGGCATATGACACGGTGAATTGGAGATTTATTGAAGAGATGATGCAAGGATTAGGGCTACCTAATAAATTTGTTAGGTGGGTCACTAAATGTATGACATCTGCCGACTTCTCACTCAGCTACAATGGCAGCTTGCATGGTTTCTTCCAGTCTAGGAGGGGAGTCGGATAAGGTGATCCAGTCTCACCATTTTTATTTGTAATTGGCATGGAGTATCTATCTCAACTGTTCATCGACATGGCTCAAGACCCTAGATTCAAATTTCACCGAGGCTGCAAAGATTTGAGACTCAACCACTTAATCTTTGCAGATGATTTATTAGTCTTTTACGAGCTGATGTGCGGTCGGTTTCTTGTGTTGTGGAAGATATTGAGAAGTTTGCTTGAGGTTTCCGGTCTTGAACCTAATATACAAAAATAACAGATTATCATGAAGTGCCCGAGGCTACAAAGCAACAACTTCTTCGACTATCTTGGTTTTGAAAAAGGGGTGTTGCCTTTGAAATATTTAGGCATACCTCTTAAACCAGGAAAACTAAATACAAATGACAACCTTCTTCTAACTTCAAAAATCACAACTTGAATCAAAAGTTAGGGAGCAAAAAACTTAGTTATGTTGGAAGAGTACAGTTGGTGAATAGTGTGTTGTTGAACATACACTCCTTACTTGGAGTTCAATTTTTGTTCTTCCAAGTAAGGTGCTCAAGGAAGTGGAAAAAATTTGTAGGAATTATTTGTGGAGTGGCTTAGAAGGGTTTAAGAAATTAATCCATGTGGCTTGTTGAGAAGTCTCGCACCCCTAAGAAACATGGGGGCTGGGTATAAGGGATAGTTATTGCTTGGAATAAGGCCATGTGGGTTAAATGGATTCATAGTATCTACTTAAACACGAAGCCCGACAAACCACTCAAGTTAAACCTTATACAAGTTAGAGGTTTAAAAGAATAATGAACCTTAGAAAGCATCTACCCCATTGGATGGACAATCGAGTATAGTGAATGGAAGGTTCGGAGGCATGACAAGTACCAGGTTAAAACCGCCTATAAAGCCCCGCAAAACCCTTCAACAGAACCTAGGTGGTGGAGATTTACTTGGAAAAAAACGATGTGTCAAAGTATGCCTTTTGTCTCCGGCTCATTTTCAAGAAGAGACTAAAGATTAGAGACAAAATCCGAGAGATGGATCAGCCTGGAAGATACTAGTTGGCAATTTTGTGACCAAAATGATTCGAGTTGAGCATTTATTCACGTAGTGCCCATTTGCACGAGGAGATTATCAATGGGATGCATATGTAGGAAGCTGACTTAGACTGGAGACCCATATGGAACAAATGACTAGCTGGTGAAAAAATTTCCAATTCGAAACTTGCTATAATAGTCCCTTTAATTGCTAATGTGTCATAGTATATGGACCGAGAGAAACACTCGAATTTTCCAAGGGAAGCATAGAACTAGTGCAAAAATAGTGAAAGACATTGGATGGTTACTTACAACTCATTTGATACATAGAAAGAAATTATTCAGAGCATGGGTAGATAATCTACAATTGTATTCATTTTGTATGCCCAATACAAAATCGTATACATATTAGCTCGGTTTAATGGTAAAAGCTTACCTTTTTTACCCAAAAAGTGGGTGTTACAAAAAGGTTTTAATAATATAAAAAAAATGATAAAATAAAAAGAACTAATGGTGATGTGCCAAACGTCTAACTCACAACAAATCACTTAGTTTTAAGTATATACTAGTGTGATTGTGTGAAACCCGTGCTTCGCACGGTATGTGCTATTATTTAAGTAGTTGATATATTTTATATTTAGATATATTTTATATATTTTTGATGAAAAAAAGTAAGAGATTAATCAAAATTTCTTTTAATGCCATATGGTGTAATTTTTACCCTTTTATAAAACCAATAATAAAACAAATAATAAAACCTTGAATAAATATACTCAATAAACATGACATAGATAATAGCTTTGACCGAAATTATTCATCATAATAGCAAAAACATTAAAGATAATCAATATAATTTCCCTTACTAATTGCTAACTTAATTTTTTTTTTTGCTGAAAATCGAAAATAGTCATCTACCTTAGGTGAATTTTGAATAGCTAATAAAACAAAAAAAAAACATTTATACTAATACGTGTTAAATGCCTAATAAAAATTTAAATAAATCTTAAAGAGAATGATATAAAAGAGTCACCAAAAACTACACTAATCTAATAAATCAATTGACTAATAAACTAATTAAGCAACACTAATTTCTATTAAATAAAATCTAATTGCATCATCCATTCAATTATAAACCTAAATTAAAATAAGCAAAAAATAAAAAAGGAGACATCAATAATTGTAAAATCATGTACATTATCAAGATATATATGTAATAGGGGAGAGGATAACTTAAAATTAATAGAAATCTACACTAATTCAATAAAAATTCATAATAGTATGCAAAAAATATCAAAAATATGAAAATAATGATAGTTGATAGATTTTTTTTTGATCGAAAGATGGGGCGATAACCGATAGATTGAATCAAGACAAAATATGCAAATAAAATCAAAATGGTTTTTTAAAATAAAAAAGGCAAAAAGAAGAGAAGTAGAAGGATTACCCTAATAGAAGTATATTTTTGTACCATTTTATAATCAATTCCTAATATTAATCAATTAATATCCCATTAATTTTTCAACAAAAAAGGACGGTTTTGGAAGTTTAACTGTAATTGGCATTCTTACTCTCATCTAATATTATGAGTCAAAACTAAAACGTTTTATATTAATAATAATGTTGCCTATTAATTAGTTGTATAATTGAAAACAATAAAGTAAAATTTGAATGACTAATGATAACTTTTCATTTCATATATAATGGATTTTAGTTTGTTGTATGTAACTGAGTATATGAAATAAAATAAAGACAATTGAATGTTTTAAAAAATTTCTGATAAAAAAGAAAGTTTAAAAAATAATTTAGATTATAAATATTTTATAATTATCGTAAGTATTATAATCTATTTAATTTATATAAGTTTTAATAATAAAATTAATAGATATATTATATTATAATTTTTCATAACAATTAGTTTAATTATATACAATAAATATCATTTTTATTGAGTATTATTTTTAAAAAATTTTAATTTCATAAGTATTGAAGTAATAGAATAATCCTTCAAAAAAATACCTATAGTAAAATATAATATTAATTATGATTATAATTAAAATTTATAGGTAATAAAGTGTAATGATGATCATAATCATTCAAGAGTAGTGAATGGACCTCATTTCTCTTATAATTAAAATTTATAGGTAATAAAGTGGGTGTTACAAAAATATTTTGATAATATAAAAAAAGAAAAATGATAAAATAAAAAAGCCAATGGTGATGTGCGAAATGTCTAACCCTCAATAAAACACTCAATTATATATATATATGAGACTAGTGTGAATCCCGTACTTCGCATGAGTATGTGTTATTATTTAAATAGTTAATATAATTAATAAATATTAAATATATATTTCTTAAAAAATTATAGACATTAGCCTCGGAATATATATGGAGACTTTATAATTTAAAGGTCATTATTAGGAGAAAAAATATAAATTTTGATTTACTTAATGGTAAAAAAATTCTTAATCTTGTGAACCTATAAAATAGTTTGTCAACTCATTATTTTCTCCCACCATATTTTAGAATTGAAACGTATCAATCTCACTTTGTTAACGCCAAACTCCTTTAAATATATGTGTTTATTGTTGGATGTTGTTTGTAAAAGTGTCTCACATGGTCCTACTCGATTAATCTAGAATTTAAACATATTATAAGTATATGATTACTCACTATTCATAAAATAAACACATTTGATTATGTATATAATAACAAAAATTAAACATCAAAATAATGAAAGATGCAACCATTAATTTCTTTTGAAAACTCGTCCAACATTTGCCAACCTTTTTGCCTTCTCAATGTTATATTGTTGTAAAATTCCTAGGTTGACGATGGAGATGAAGAACGTCATTAGGGATTAATCATTCAATTGAGTAGTAGCCGAGTGCTTCTTGTAAAGAAAATTTTTGGTGAAAAAAAAAAACAATGACATATAGTGTTTTGCTGGCCAAATACTCAAGACCTCAAATTTTGATGAAAAGAAAGTAAGGGATTAATCATAATTTATTTTAATGCTATATGGTGTAATTTCTACCCTTTTATAAAACAAATAATAAAATCTTGAATAAATATACTCAATAAACATGACATAGGTAATAGTTTTGACCGAAATTATTCATCATAATAGCAAAAAATGTAAAAGATAATCAATATAATTTTTCCTACTAATTGCTAATTTTATTTTTTTTGCTGAAAATCGAAAATAGTAATCTACCTTAGGTGAATTTTGAATATGATAATTATCATAATTATTATAATTTTTTAAATTTATATAAGTTTTAATACTGAAATTAATAGATATATTATATTATAGTTTTTTGTAACAGTTAGATTAATTATATACAATAAATATCATTTTTATTATGTATTTAAGAAAAATTAAATTTTATAAATGTTGAAGTAATGGAATAATTCTTAAAAAAATACATGTAATAAAATATAATATTGATTATGATTATAATCAAAATTTTTAGGTAATAAAGTATAATTGATAACCATTGTCATTCAAAAGTAGTAAATGAATTTCATTTTATAATTAAAATTTATAGGTAATAAAGTGGGTGTTACAAAAATGCTTTGATAATATAAAAAAGAAAAATGATAAAACAAAAAGAACCAATGATGATGTGCCAAATGTCTAACACACAATAAAACACTCAGTTTTAAGTGTATACTAGGGTTATACCCCTTGCTATGCAAGGGTATTAATTAATTTTATTTTTATAATTATTTATTTTATAATTTTATTATTTTTAATTAATTTTCACCAATAAATATTAATAATAAGTTAAAAGAACATAAGTAGATATACATATCTTTAAATAGTTAATATAACAAAATTTCTTTTAATTTATTTATAATTTGTTTTATTATGTCGAAATAGGGATAGTCATTGCTAGTAGGAGTTAATTACTTACGATTGCATTAATGATATTATAAATAAGTATTACTATTAATAAATTATACAATAAATTGAATATAAAAATATTTAACTCATTAAAAACATGTAACTTATACATCCATTGAAGGTATAGAAATTCAAGAGTCCAAGAGAGAAAATATTAATAATAATTTTAAAAGTAATAATTTATATCAGTCATGCTAATAATATTTATATTAATCATATTTGAGTATAATATTAAAGTATAAGTATTATTGTAATGTGATTTATTATTATCAAATTTCATCACTAAATTAGTATATTACAATTGAAACAGTTTAATATTTTTGGATTATGTAGGTGGTTAGATACATTATAGACCAAAACGAATTTGAAAAAAATTACATTATACACTCTAATTTTATTATTAAATTATATTATTTTTAAAGTTATTCTTTTAAATTTTTTTGATTATGTAGTCGGTTACATAACTTACATATTGAAATGAATTTAGAAAATTACATTTTATACACTACTTTAATTGTTTTAAATTAGTACATTATTATAATATTATTGTAATTTTTATCATCAAATTTCATTACTAAGTTAGTTAAATTATTTTAAAATAATTTAATTTTTCAAATATTGAAGGATAATATCAATGTATTTTTTATCATCAAATTTCATGTCTAAATTAGTATATCATAATTAAAAATCTATAACATTTTTTTTACTATGTAGTCGGTTACATAAATTATATATTAAAATAATTTTTAAAAAATTAGATTATTAAAATAGTATAATATTGAAATATAATATTAATGTAATTTTTATCATAAAATTTCATTACTAAATTAGTATGTCATTATTGAAAAAGTATAATATTAATGTTATTTTTGCTAAATTAGTAAAGTTGTTTAAAGATAATCATATTTTACAATTAATGTTATCGCCAAATAAAGCATCCTACGTGTCGCTCATGTATCGCTTCAGATTCAACTTTTAATATTATATATATATGATTAGATGATTTCATTGTAGATATACAACTTTCATTGATGAATCACTTTTTCTATGGCCAAATCTATATCAATATTTTGCGCATCTCAAAACCTTTAAGTGATGAAAAAAAAATCAATGTTACCGAATAAAAAAGGTTGGGAACAGAAAACTGATAGCAATCAATAATAGTATTTTTAATCCACATTGTAAAATAAAGAACGACCATATAAATATATAATTTTTTTCTAAATATCCATTTTATAAAACGCCATACATTTTACAATGAATATTTGAGTTGGCTTTTTTTTTTTTTTTTAATCATCTTAGTAATAAAAAGTCGATGTTAGGGTGTGAATCCAAACTTATAATTTGTCAAAGCTTGTCATGGGATACACGATATCATGTCATATTCACAATTAAGACTAATGATTATTTTATTTCAGGTTGAGTTAATTTAACAAAATGAGTTTAATTATTAATCCAAATATCAATTTGCGATTAATCATTTCTAAATGTAATGAGCAACTGGCTTGACAACGATCAGATTGACATTTTAACAAAAAAAAAAAAAAACTCACCTTTAAATTTCTAAAATAGAAATTAACCAAATTACATTTAAAATAATTAACACGGTTTTAGTTTAGTTTTAATATGTAAGAGTAGCAATTTCTGATATAAATACTTAATTAAACATATTTAATTATACATATTGGTTTAATCAATGATATTATCTTTTCTAAATTGTGAGCATTTAAGGTAAAAAATTTCTTGATAAATGTGTTTCAGAAAATTTAAATTTATATTCTCTTTCTTACTAGGTGAGACTGATATTACTTTAACCAATAATTTATTGATTCAATATATATATATATATATATATATATATATATATATATATATATATATATATATAAACTGCCTCATAAAATAGATAGTAATTTTTTTCTTGCCTCCTTTTTTTTTTTAAAAAAGTAGTCGACCAATTGTTGATTGATTCAAGACAGTGATATTTGCCGACAGTGGGCCAGCCATTGAAGCTTCATAATTTGGGCTGATCCCACCGTCCATTCAGGTCATGGGCAAAAGGGACAGAAAGAACAAAAAATAAGATGACTACACGTTGCTTTGATATTTTCTTTTGCACCCCAAAACTAAAATGGCATATTCTCTTTGTTCCTTTTGTAAAAGTGTAGTTTTTTTTCCCTCTCACTACCTAATTTCATTTTCAAATCTTGAAAAATATCTGGACACAATAATGCAGAGAAAAAAGAGTACACATTCTAATGTTTTTATTGAATTTTTAAATTAAAATAAACCATACTTTAAGGGTTTAAAGGTTTATATACTTTATTTTAAAGTTGGATGACCGTGCATCTGTATTTTGGGGTAATTATTTTTTTAAACTAATATTGAGTTAGGAGGTGATTAACTCAATTTCATGATGATGTGAAAGACTGAGTAATGTGTATTTACTTTTGTACCCTTATTTTTGAAGTTGTAATTCTCCTAATTGACTCTTCAAAAGTAATTACAACTTCAAAAGTAAAAATACAATAGTAAACACATGATTCCACCATGAAATCAAGTCTGTCACCTTTTACCTCACTGTTAATTTAGAAAAAATTATTACTCCCAAATATAGTACACACACGTCCAACTTTAAAATAAGATATATATGTGTCGAAATCACTCTAAAATATGATTTATTTTAATCTAAAAATTCTTTTTTATTGAGGGGAATACGTGGCGTCTTCATCATCACAAATCTAAGATCTTCGTAGGGTGGTTAGTGGCCACACCATCTTATCCTTAATTACTCTTATTAGGTTTTTTTTTAATGGTTTATAGAGGTACAATATGAGACCAAATGAGCAGTTCAACTACATCAATCTTCGACCAGTATGGGACTTTATGAGGCATATTCGCTCTGAATTTCATATATTTCCAAACTTTAAAATATGTCAATTTGTGTTGCAAATGTTTAATAATTCAACATACCTTGTTTATAAAAATTAGTTGAATTTTTTGTTTTGTTGGAAAAATTAGTTGAACTTTTGTGCACAAGTCCTTTTCTTAAAAAAAAAAGAGAAAAAAAAAGCTAGTTATTGATTCACTTGCCCTCCCCTCCCCCAAACTCCAACTAATTCTTATATTACATTTTTTTATAAATATGTATTTTTACAGGTCAAATAAGTATACATATATTAAAATAAATTCATAGGATAAATTATGTATTTTCAAAAGTTACATAAGTATACATATATTTTTAAAAAATTAGTATGATAAATGACATGTGATAGGGATTAATCGATTAATTTAGCAGAAACAAAGTTGGATGACAACAAATCAAGAATAATAGAGCAAAAACAACTCTAAATATAGGAGACATGAATTAATATAGAAAATACAAAATAGGAAAAATCAGGAGGTACGATGAGCACAACGAATTCGGTATATGAGAGAGATATAAAATAAAACGAACGATATTGATCACAGATATAAAGAAACCAAAAGAAAAAGTAAAACTCTCAAACAAAACTCTCAATAAATCCTCGAAAGAGATAAAAAGATCTCAAACACAAAGAGATCAATTACATGCATAGATTATCAGCATTCTCTCAAAACTCTCACACAAAGGAACCTTCATAATTTGTTACACCAAAGTAGGTTGAACAACCTAATATAAATAGAAAATTAAAAAAAGGTGCTCTAAGAAGGTCTTCTTATCAACAATTTGGAATCCGATCAACAATTTCAAAAAACAGGAAACATAATAACTTTCATAACAGACATGAACAAAGTAATTTGAGACAATATCCAACAATACGTAGATAGAAAACACCATGTAATTACGAAAGTATGAACTCTCTAAAATACAATATGAATTCCCCCAATTATAGGTGATTGAACTTGGAAAGTCTAGGGCTTTAGGTACTCGTTCGACAAAATAAACTGTTTGAGTAGCGTATGACCGTTTGTGTAACTTTACTTCAAAAAAAAAAAACTGTTTATATAGTTGATACTGTTTAGGTAATCGATAAGCTGTTAAATTTTAAGCTGTTATCGGATAGTCTGTTCAATTGCGCAATAAAATAAATATGTTCGGTAAATTTAATGGTTGAGTTAACTAATTATTGTAAATTAATGCAAAAGGATATATATAATTTACCAAATATAAATTAATGAACGGATATTTTTGCCAAAAAATATGAAACGCTACTTTCAAATGTGAAAAGCTAATATTCTTAACTTTTCATAAACACTACTTAAAATGTTATAAGATATCGCAAACGCTAATTGAAATACTACCTTACCAAACAATAATATTTGGTTGGTTAGTATTTTGACTTGGTCAAAACACTAAAAGTTACTCTAAACATTATTGCAGAATATGGCCTTAGTGTAGCTATATAGAGGGTAAAACTTAAAAAAAAAAGGGTACGTAAATTCACCCACACCGAGTTAGGGTATATAACGTATAAGGAACTTTGATGAAGACTATCCGTATTTTCTAATTTTTTATTTTTGGGATAATGGGAAGATTATATGTACTTGGGATGGACATATAGGTTTAAGCTGTTATCCGTTAACTCGTTTGTATTATATGTTAGCTGTTAACCTGTTTGTATTAGTTGTTTGAGGAAAAGATGTTTGGTAAAATTAGTTATTTTTAACAAAGTTGTTTGGTGAAATTTTATTATGCCCATAGCTCAATTTTATTAATTGTTTTATACATTTATATTTATTTTTATTCCATATTCATATTTCTTTTTAAAATTAATTAAGAATTATATGATATATAAAATTACATTTATATCTTCCATATAATTTGAATTATGTATATCTTTTTTAAGTTCATTTTCAATAATATATTTAACATTTATGTGACAAAATAGACTAAATTACTGATCAAGATATAGAAAATATTAAAATAAAAAATATTAACTTAAATATTTATAATCATCATCTACTATTGTTTCAAAAGTGAAAAAATATGAACTAAAAAGAATCTCATATAAGTGTATTTTCAATGGCAATTATCGTAATTTCATCAAAATGTGAAGGGTAATATGTAACTTCTAAGTATTAATTGTAATAAGCTCTTCCAAAAAGTTATTCCAAAGAGTTTTACGTAAAAGACTCTTTACGTCAAAAAAGTTATTACGATAAGTTTTTTACCAAACAGTACATTTAGTCTTTTAACTTAATCAAACAATTTAAAAAAACTTTTTGGGAATAACAAACTCTTTATCAAACACCCCATAAGAATCTTCCAAGATAGCAACTGGCCTCATTAATTCCAACTTCATCATGTCCACCAAAACAAAAAGCCTCTTGGTAGTCTGCTCCCTCCATCACTCCATTGGTCTACTTCAAGTAGATGTAGTACACTGAGTTGTTTGGTTAAAATTCATGCGAGTAAGTCATATGGATATCGATGAAATTTTAATTCAAATTGAATCATTTTAATTTGAGGTAATTTTAAATTAGATGATATTAGATTTAATAAACTTAAATAAATATGTAACGTTTACGTCATTGACTTATTTTAAAATATTTTTTCAACCTTTACATTTTTGAAATAATTTTTATCCTTTGTGGTTTACATTTATGATTAATTTTATTACATAGATCATAAATTTCATGAAAAATAATGTGAAATTTTATATTTGGTTAGAAAAAATTATCTTAGGCCATAAACACTCGGGGTAATTTTATATATTGAATTCTACCTATAATTTCATATAAATACCAATCACAATTTAAGAATCTTAGAAGTATATACTTTTCAAGTCATATGAATACAATTAATCTAGGCTATAATCATCTTGTCATATTTCAGGGAGATTCTTGTAATTATGTACTGTAGTTTCTTGATCAGTTTAGTTATAATTAAGTCATAGACAATAATATTTGAATGTCAACATTCATATTTGATTACGTGAGCAATTATATTACACGACATATACAAATCAGTTATTATGAAGAATATAATGAACAATTTTATACTATATGACATAAACAACAGGAAATGTAAAACAAATACATGTAGAAATGTAAAATATACGCATCAACAATAACTTCTTTTATTGTGGATCATGATTCTGCGAGGTAGGGACATTTAGATGTATGTAATATAAGCTGTACCAATAATCCATTTATGACCTAAGTCATAGCTCGACTCAAGCCTCGTAGATTTCTCACTACAAGGCTCACATCCTGTGGAGGGTCGGACAATAGAAAGGAACGGAGATAGAAGCGCGACACAGCCAATGTCGTGCCCCATGGCAGGATCGTGCCAGGTCTAGCACTCGTAATGCCTTCCTATAAGATATGGTTTTTGTTTCTCCTGTCGTGGCTTCCGGGTTTACTTTTATTTGGGTTATTTTGACCTAATTAGATGATAGCCTACTAAAAGAGTTGTATTAGGGTTTTAATATATATTAGGTTGTGATCTTAACCTAATTATTCATGTTGTATAAGAGCTATTCTTTCTCCCTATTTCACATACCTAGTTGAGAGAGTCTTAGACGAGTTTTTTCGTATTTTCATCTCACATGAATTCATCGTCCTAGAGATCGTACCTTGTACACCCTGTTCATTATAGTGGATTATTTTGCTCTTTGCCATCCATGGTTTTTCCAATTGGGTTTTCCATGTAAATCTGTTGTCATTCTGTTTATCGGTTTCATTATTGTTCTTACCTCTAATTTCTTGATATCCCCACATTCTATTTAATTTATTCCCGCTACAAATTAATTAGGTTTATTTCTTAACAAGTGGTATCGGAGAATCGGTTCGGATATGGTTTTATGATGTCTACTTTTACTAAATTTGATATTGAGAAATTTGAGGATAAGATCAATTTCTCCATGTGAAAAGTCCATATAAGGGCTATTCTTACTGCAATTGGTTTATAGAAGGCTTTAACTTGAAAACAGCTTTGCTTCCATGACTCGATGAACAATGGGAAGAACTTGATGACGAGCCACTAGCATCTATTCAACTATGTCTCACACCTTTAGTTCTATGCGATACTATCAAAGCTGAAACAACTGCAGATATTTGACTAAAGTTGGAGTAGCGATATATGACCAAAAGCCTCCTCTAACAAAATCCGTCTCAAATAACGTTTATACATATTCCGGATGGTTGAAGGTATTCGTATTTAACTTCTTCTTGATGAGTTTAATTCTATTATTATTGATATGGAAAATATAAAAGTTGAAATTAGTGATGAAGATAAGACAATATTATTGGCCGTCTCATTGCCCTTTACCTATAGGAACTTTAAAGAAATCTTGTTATATAGTAATTTTGCTTTTGAGGATGTCAAGGCAAATCTATTGTCTAAAGAAAAATTTGATCTTGAAGTACGTCTTGAAAAAGTTGAAGACTTATATGTTAGAGAAGGAAAGGGGAGTTCAAGGTTAAAGGTTATAATTCCAATAATAAATGCAAGTACTTTAGGAAAAAGGGGTATAATGTATATGAGTGCTATAAACTGAAAAATAAGTTAGAAAAAGAGGAAAAGAGAAAATTCAAAAACAATCTCAAGAACTGCTCAAGTTGCCTTTGCTTTTGTTAATGATGTGTCCGATGGTGATATCTTATTTGCTACCTCCACTAAAAAGGAGGGTACTTCTTCTAATTGGGTTCTAGATTATGGGTTTATCACATGTGTCCTAATCGGGATTGATTTTCTATCTATGATGTTATTGATTCTGCAGCAATTCGTATGGGGAATGGTACCCAATGCAATGTTGTTGGAATCAGTATAGTTCAAATCCGGCTCATGATGATGTTGTGAGAACTTTAACTAAAGTTCGTCACGTTCCTAGCTTAAACCGCAATCTCATCACTTTAGGCACCCTAGAATCCAAAGAGTGCAAGTATTCATTTGAAAGTGGAGTTATGCAAGTTTCAAAGGGCACCTGAGTTGTATTGAAAGGTAGAGGTGTGACAACCTCTATACATTACAAGGTACTACTTGTTCCATGCTCTACAATCCATGCTACTACCGATAGGTTCAAGTCTCTCTTGAACTTAGCTCATACTTCTATTACTTGATTGCGCTTCGGGCTACGCCTACGGGGCTATACCCTTCGGGGCTCTACCCTTTCGGGGTCCTCATAATGATGTTGACTACTTTATGATTTTTGGTCCAAGGTAAAGATTGTTGGATGTGGCCCAAAATTCATCTATGACCCAAGGTATTGCTATACTCAAGCCCGCAGACTTCTCACGACAAGGCTCGCATCCTCGTGGAGGGTTGCAAACCAAACAACAAAAAGAACGGAGATGGAAGTGTAACACAACCAATGTCGTGCCACATGGAACGACCGTGCCAACCCGGCATGGTAGTGCCTTCCTATTTTTGCTAATTTTTGTTTCTCGTGTTGCGGCTTCTTAGTTTATTTTTATTTAGATTATTTTAACCTAATTAGCTAATAGCCTCCTAGAGAGTTATATTAGGGTTTACTATATATTAGGTTCAAGTCTCTCTTGAACTTAGCTCATACTTCTATCTGCTTGATTACCCTTCGGGGCTATGCCCTACGGGGCTCTACCCTTCGGGGTCATGAGGACGATATTGACTACTTTATGATTTTTGGTCCAAGGTGAAGATTGTTGGGTATGACCCAAAATTCATCTATGACCTAAGACATTACTCGACTCAAGCCCGTATACTTCTCACAACAAAGCTCACATCCTGTGGAGGGTTGCAAAATCGGACAACGTAAAAGAACGGAGACGAAGTGTGGCACAACCCGGCACGGTAGTGCCTTCCTATTTTTGCCAATTTTTGTTTCTCGTGCTGCGGCTTCCTGGTTTACTTTTATTTAGGTTTATTTAACCTAATTAGCTAATAGCCTCCTAAAAGAGTTGTATTAGGGTTTACTATATATTAGGTTGTGATCTCAAGCTAATTATTCAAGTTATATGAGAGCTATTCCTTCTCTCTATCCATATACCTAGTTGAGAGAGTCTTAGAGAGTTTTCTCTTTACTTTGATCTCATAAAACTCATCGTCCCGAAGATCGTATTTTGTACTCCCTCTTCATTATAGTAGATTATTTGTTCTTCGGAGTCCGTGGTTTTTTCAATTGGGTTTCCACGTAAATCTGTTGTCATTCGGTTTATCGGTTTCATTATTATTCTTACCTCTAATTTCTTGATATCCCCACATCCTATTTAATTTTTTTTTCTACAAATTAGTTAGATTTATTTTCTAACACGTAATTATACCCTGTGAACATTCTTTTCCATAAAATGATCGATTTCAAGAGACAACCATAGTACATAGCAACCATACTCCGTACAGGAACTTTGACAAAAACATGGTGATTCATAATGGTTTTTTTTTTTTTTTCTTGGGGGGTTGGGTTTGAGAAATGGGAGCGTGGGGATATTTTAACACTGTCTCTATCAGAGCCTGATTAATTAATTAATACGTGATGAAGGGGGCAATAGCGTGATGATCTTTAACTCTAGCCCTAGGATGTACCCTTTTTTGAGGGAAATACTGATCATAAGCTTAATGCAAACACAGGAAGAATTTTATATATTTTCATGCTAGAATTTTTTTTTTTAAAAAGAAAAGATCATCCTTATAAATAGTTAGTCCCTCTGCACCACCATTTACACCATCACACAAGAACACATACACATACCTACTGCTACTGAAACAACCAACTTAGTGATCTCAAAAACCAATTTACCCACTCTTAACCAAAATGGCTGAGAGGGGCCTTTTCCACCACCACAAGGACACCGACGAGAAGAAACCCTCCGACTACTCGGGAACCACCGGATATGGTGGCGATGAAGGAAGAGAAGAGCCACCGAAGGATTATGACAAGGAAGAGAAGCATCACAAGCACCTTGAGCAGCTTGGTGCCCTTGGTGCCGTTGCTTCTGGTGCCTTTGCTGCGGTAATGTTTCTTTAATCTTTCATATATAAAATTGTGAATATATATATATATATATATATATATATATATATATATATATATATATATATATATATATATATATATATATATATTCACAATTTTTCTAATAAATTTTTCACATGATAGTATATTTTTCTAATTGATTGACATCAAAATCACAATCTGAATTATGAGATCGACTTATTAACTATAATTGATTATACGAGCTAAGATTATGAACTTACACTAGAAATTTGATCCACATAAGAATACTATCAGATTATACATGGTTCGCTGGTAATTTCTCGGCTTTACCTTCAACTCATTAAGAACCAATTTAATTATCTTGGCTTTATTTTTTCGAAGGATTCTACAAGTATTAACGTCAATGAATATATATCTATACACGTAAACCAAATCGTTTCTGTTTCTAAATTCAAAACCAATGCACACTGAAGTAGGACAAATTAATGGGTTAAACCTGTGGAAACACATGAAAAACTAGCTTTAGACTTGTGAATCTGATTTTCTAAACCTAAATCATTATCGAACGATTTGCAGTTGTATAATTAATTTCCAATTGGATTGCTATCAGAATTAGGGACAGATACGAATTATACCAAAAACAAAATCCACTTGTCATTTAATCCTACCTCTTATTGTAGAATTATCTGTGAAAATATTATGTATATATTTAAATAAATTAACTTTTTATTTAATTAAAATCAATGCGTGGGCATAGAAAGAGGGGATAATAGTCAATAACTGGGCCATGTATTTAGGATATAGAAATAGAGGCAATCCTTTTCATTATGCTTCACATCATACATGCGTGTACTTGACCCAGTTGCGCGTTCTCAGTTCCAGAAAATGCCTTTCACATCATAATTTGTAGTTATTTCATTTATTAGTTTAGAAGAGACTTTTTCTTTTGGATAGAAAGAGACTTGGATCCAAGAAATTTGAATAAGTTAGACGTCAAAGGTGTAAAACAGAGGTATCCAATAAAATTACCAGAGCGATAGGCCAAGAGATTTAGATAAAATAAGATTACTAGAGCGATATGATTCAAGAGATTTAGATAAGATAAGATTATCAAAGCAAGAGGATGCATGAAATTTGAATAAGATAGGGTCCAATAAAGTTACAAATCTACAAAATATAAATTTGTAATATAATAAGGAAGTATAAATTGTTTGACATGTATACCAAATAATAAGTATGAATTGTTTAACATTATCAAAAAAATAACTACAAATAACTACTAAGAGATTTGAATAAGATAGGTCTGCGTTGGTATTATATTATACTAGTCTCAGATTCGTGTTATACACTGAGAGTAATATAATAGACTCTTAACAAACTATGAATTAATAAAGTAAATATTTATTGAAAATGCTTACAATACATGGAGGAACTAAAAATTACTCGAACCATGGACCTAATATATCTAAGGCCCAGTCTTAACGACAATGACATAAGCTAATATCAATCTCACATAGCGTATATAGCCAATGATATTTCATAGAAAAATTAGCTTTAAGATATATGTTAAATTTGTATTATTTGTGTGGGGTTGGAAATTACAGTTTGAAGCATACCAAGCAAAGAAAGACCCAGAGCATGCTAAACAGCACATGATCGGAGCCGGAGTAGCAGCCGCGGTGGCCGCTGGCTCTGGTGGTTTTGCATTCCATGAGCATAAAGAGAAGAAGGAAGCCAAGGAGCATAGAGAAGGGGCTCAGCAGGAAGAAAACTAACAATAATATTAATATATAAGCACCTTTGTCTTTTCTCTCTAGACTTTTTTTGATGGTGCTTTTCTCAATATAAATCACGTCTATATGTACACATCGTGTTCTTGTCTGTTATCTTATATATTCAGTTTGAGTAATGGGTTCATGCCTATATATGTGCATGACTTATTATAAGTTGTAACTACAATTGTACCTGATAATAAATCTTATTATCCGTAATATAAGTATATGTTAACAAATTAATGCATTTAAAATTAGGTACAAGTATCCTGAGTTTATCTTATCCTTCTTGATCGGTATAGATATTTTAACTTAATAATTAATTATGTTAACTAGTTTGAGGGTTGCTGACCTGGCATAGAAGTACAAGGTAAAACTAGGGTGAAGTATCGTAAATACCCTTATTTGAAGTGCTTTACATATTTTGACCAAGTATATGATATGGGAGACAATCTAATCTAATATAATTAATAAAAGAGTGTTTTTATGCAAAACTTGATATAGTGATTATTTATATACTTATTAATAAGTAGATATTATAAATATTTTTTATGAGTTACGAGTTATTAAAATACTATTTTATTATTTTATTGTTTAATATGCGTTCTATTTTTAGTTTCAAGATAAAAATCTAACGTTTCTTTGAGTACATAAGTGATTTATGGAGCAACAAAGCAACAGGTGGCCCCACGAGCATCGTGGTTGCTGACAGACAACACCCACTAGCTATTGGAAGGTCTGTGGTGGTTAGAGAGAGGGTGAGAATAATGGTTGGAGAGAGAGAAAGAGAAGTAGAGGGAGAGAGGGTGAGAGAGTTATGGTGTGTTCTGGCAGTATTGTTTGAGGTAGTGATTAGTGTTTTGGAGGATGTAAAACACTACTTATCTAAAAATGTAAGTGTTCGGCAAGGTAGTGTTTGACATAGTGAGTATAGTTTTAGGTAGTGTTTTTGAAAAGTTATTCAAAGTAATGTTTTCAAAAACACTACCTAGTGTTTGCACATAATTTCCAAAATTCCGCTTTTTATTTTCTAAAATCTTTTATCAATTATGTCCTTTTAAGTCATTTTATACAAATCGCTACTTAAGCAGACTACTATTACCGAACACACTCATCTCAAATCACTAGTTGAACATCTAACCACTAACCACTAGTCGAGAATGACTAATCGATAATAAAACAGACTAACACCTACTAAAACATCTAACCACTATTAAAACAATTAATTTTACCGAATACGCCCTTAGGGTGAAGGGGGAGAAAGACTGGAGAAACAAAAGGGAATATACGAGTGTTCATTAATAACTTACCTTCCAATCTAGACAAGTATGGTTTGAAAGGCATTTTTCATAGAATGGGGAGGGTTAGTGACTTATATATACCATTCAAGAGGGGTAGCCGAGATTTGCTTTTGTTAGATTTTGGAGAAGAGAAGAGGCGAGTTAGGAGCATAATCAACCTCAACAATATTCTCATCGGAGGCCACAAAATACATATGAGCATGGCAAGGTTTAAAAAGAAAAGGAAGTTCGGAAGACATCATGGCAGTCAAAACATGGGAAAACGAGAACATTAGAGTATGGAGAAGGAAGGTCAACAAGAACACAACGAGTAACATATGTGAAGTTAAGTCAAGAGAATGTATAAGATGCAATGCTCTTGCGCGGTGAAGTGAACTACGTTTTTGTGGATTGGCTCAATAGAAGTTTGGCGTGCACATGAACCTAGAGATTTCCGGACACTAGCACTGTGTATTGACAAATGACTTTGATAGATGGGTAAAAGTCGGGGCATTAAGCAAATTCAAGTTTTTACTAACGTTTAATAGTTCGAACGTGCGGAAGAGGTTCTCGAAAGTCTGGAAGAGCTAGAGCAATGGTTCATCGAAAGCAAAAAATGGGACATCTATGAGACATGTGAAATGAGAAGGGTTTGGCTAGAATTTCTTGGAGTACTTCCACATGGTTGGACAAGACATAATTTCATAAGTATGGCGGAAGTTTGGGGTAGAGTAGTTTGCTTCGGGGAAGCCATAAAGACAAGTGGAAAACTTTGAATCCATGAGGGTGCTAATAGACACGAGATATTATGAGCAATATAGAAAGACATTTTGTCCTCGCAACTGGAAGAATAAGGGTATAGAATATTAGTGAAGGAACTAGGAGCATCGGTACAACTTGTTCAAAAGAACCATCGGTCTTCGGAGGACTCGGACTCAAAACATTGAGATGCCCGGTAATGAAGTCGTAGAAGATGAGGCAACTTTAGCGATTGGGAAGGAAGAAACGGCCAGCAAGGTGAATGTTACGTTGGTAGAGGAGTGTGAGGTACGAGTAACTATTAGAGGAATATATGGAAAACAGAAATTTAGAGGAAGATTACTCGGAGAGTAGCTATAAGAATGCAGCAGAGAAGATAATCTTTTCATTCAGCTTGTGATGCTTTAAATAGTCAAACTAAACAGAAAACATGGCTTAAATTTAGCAACTACTACACCATGACTCAAAACTGAAAAACAAGCTTAACAAACTAGTGAATCATATCCCCGAAATGTAGGACTCTTTCATAGAAAAATGAAACAACTTAAACTGTAAAATCTATGATCCTAAAGCAATTATCTTATACTCCTCCTTGCTTAGGAGCTGCAAATTCCTGTCTTCCGCCTTAGAAAATTGAATCGCCAGTTGGAAGCGGTTTAGTAAATAAATCGACAAGTTGGTCTTTACTTCGCAATAAATTACAACCACTTCTCCCTTTTGCTGAACCTCTCTCAAGAAGTACAACTTGATGTTGACATGCTTTGTCTTTCCATGAAAAACAGGGTTATTTGAAGATGCAATGCAGCTTGATTGTCAATGAAAATCTTCGTGCCACCTTTCTCTTCCATGTGCAAATCACACATAATCTTTTTCAACCATATGGCCTCGATTTGTCTGCTATAGTTGCAGTAATGAATTCAGCATCTACGATAGATTGTGCAACGATATCTTGCTTTTTGGAACACCATGAAAATATTCCGAGCCTAAACCGAAACAATACCCTGAGGTACTCTTCATATCATCAACAGATCCACCCTAGTCGCTGTCTCGAAAACCCGTACAACTTGAAATCCTCGCACTTTTGAAATTTGACACCATAATCAATTATACCATTGATGTACCTCAACACTTTTTTGCAGCCTTCAAATGTATTTCACTAGGACAACGCATGAAGCGTAATAGCAGACTTGCCGCAAACATAATGTCGAGCCTAGTTGCGGTGAGATACATTAGGCATCCGATGAGGCTTCGTAGTGACCTTCATTAACACTATCGAACCATTATCTTTACTCAACTTTTCCTTTTGATTCATGGGTGTACTCATAGCCTTGCATTCTTCCATCCGAAATTCTTTAATATCTCCTTTGCATACTTCTTTTGACGGACAAATACTTCGTTTTCTGCTCGCTTGACTTCCATCCCAAGAAAATAAGTCATCGGACCTAAATATGTCATTTCAAAGGCCTGCATCATTTCTTGTTTAAACTCTTCAACCAATTTCGGGTTATTTCTTATCACCAAAAGATCGTCAACATACAGGGACACAATAAGTATATCATTGCCCTTATGTTTCACATACGGAGTGGAATCGGATACGCTTTTAGTAAAGCCAAGACTTAGCAAATGTTTGTCAATTCTGGTGTACCATGCCCTTGGAGCTTGCTTTAGGCCATACAAAGCCTTTTTTAGTCGATACACCTTGTTTTCTTCTCTGGGCTTCATGAAGCCCTCTGGCTGTTACACATAAATTTCCTCCTTTAATACTCCATTTAAAAACGCAGATTTGACATCTAGTTGGAACACTTTCCAACCTTTTTGAGCTGCAATTGCTAGCACCAATCTGATTGTGTCTAATCCGGCAACATGAGCAAAAGTGTCGGAATAATCAACACCAAAAATTTGTGCATACCCTTTGACAACTAGTCCGGCCTTATGCTTATTGATGGAACCATCAGCATTAAGCTTTGTTTTAAACATGAGCAAAAGTCTACTAGTTCCCGGGATTCATGTTTTTGAATCATCAGTATCTCCTCCTCCATTGCTTTCTTCCACTTTGGATCTTTAAGAGCTTCTTCATGGTCAGCCGGTTCACATATTGCCCCATTACATCTTTGATAGATGTCCGACGGTGGCCTATAACCTCCGACGGGAGGATCATCTTCCATCTCATTCAGCCAATGATCACTTGCTTGTTGTTCGGGTAGGCTACTCGGAATATCTCTTGGTGATGCTGATTGTGGATCCTTCCAATCCCATTTCTCCCCTTCATTAAAATGTACATCTTTACTGATGGTCATCTTTTCTGTTTGAGGGTGATAAACTTTGTAGGCTTTAGACATTGAACTGTACCCTATAAAGATGCCTGGAATTGCCTTCTTGTCAAGCTTGTCACGTTTAGCCTCGCGGAACGTGAACAACGCACACACAACCAAACACTTTGAGAAAATTTAATGAAGTTTTATAACCATACCAAGCTTCAAATGAAGTTTTCTCTTCCAAAGCCTTTGTTGGAAGTCGATTTTGAAGGAAGACAGCGAGTGTTTGCTACCTCTGCCTAGAAATGTTTCAAGCAATTCCATCTCATGTATCATACATCCGGCCATCTCCATCACGGCACTGTTTCTTCTTTTACTAACTCCATTTTATTGTGGAGTATAAGGCGCTGTAAGCTGATGTTCAATGCTTGCTTCGTCGCAAAATAAATTGAATTCTGCCGACGTGTATTCCTTTCTATTATCACACCGTATAATCTGAATTTTGCACCCGGATCGATTTTTCACTAATTGTTTGAACTTCCAAAAACTCCAACCACCTCGCATTTGGACTTTAAGAAAAAAATCCAACACATTCTTGTGAAATCATCAATAAAAAGAATGTAGTAGAGGCTACCTTTTAGAGATGCTATTCTTTGAGGTCCTGCAACATCCGTGTGTATTAATTGCAGCTTTTGAGAAGCCCTCCAAGTTGATTTTGGAAAAGGTTTTCTCTTCAATTTACCAAATTGACGAGCAGCACAATTTGGTAAGTGATCGGCAAGCAGCGGTAAACCTTTCCCCATCTCCTTCTTTCTCAATTTCAGCATCCTTTCAACTTGACAGTGGCCAAGTCTTTTATGCCAAAGTTCGGTGGCATTACTCGTCATTAGTATAGGTTGCCTCCTCTTCTAATGGATCAAATATGAAGCTTCTTGTTCTCACTTTAATCCTTATTATCTCCTTTCCACTAGCATCATAAATAATACAATACTAACGATCTTTAAAGGATATGTCAAATCCTTTTTCAAGCAACCGTCCCATACTCAACAAATTTTGATCAATATCAAGCACATAAAGGACATCGGAGATTGTTTTTGTACCTGAATTGGTTGTGATGGCTATTGTTCCTTTTCCTTTCGCAGGAATGTAGCTACCATTTGTGATTCTAATATTTGAAGTTTGTGTGGTCTTTAAGTCTTTGAAGAGGGTTTTGTCATATGTCATGTGGTTTACCAAGCTTCGGAAGAACTCTTAGTGGCCAAACACTGCGCCACAAAAATCTGATCTTCTTCTTCTTCTTCACTGTGTACAACATGAGCTTACGCTTCTTGCTTTTGGGGTTTATTTTTGCAAATTATAGCTTCATGTCCCATTTGGTTGCATTTGTTGCATTTTGCATCCGGCCTCTTCCAACATTTGAATGGAGGATGGCCTAGTTTCCCACAATGCCTACAAGGTGGATAGTTATGCTTTGAACTTTTACCCTTGTGGTTTTGGTGGTTCCCAATGTTCTCACCTGCTAGACCCTACACTTTTCTTGTCATTTCCTTCTCTGTATCTTCCTTGATGCTTGGCGGTAAGGCTCCTTCGATCTCATGGTCAACCGTACGCTCTTACCTCATCAACCTTCATTGTTCTTGAGGCTGTAGAGCATTGAGAAGTTACTGCCAAAGTAATTTTGGACAGATCTTTTATATTTTCCAGGGTGGTTATGGATGCTTCATAGACCTCCGAGTGTTGTTATAAGAATTTTTGTACAATTCTTGAATCGAGCAAACTCGAGTGCCAAGTAGTCCGACCTTGTTTGCTATGTCGAGCAATCTGTCCGAGTATTCTTTGATTGTGTCGAGACTTTTGCATCTTCGATAACTCGAACTCCCTGATAAGATTCAACACCTGCATCCCGCGAATCCTCTCTTCTCCAGCATATTCCTCTTTAAGGTAGTCCCAAATAACCTTCGTTGTTTTCGGAGACATAACTTTTGTGAAAATTGTTGCTGAAACTTCGCAAATAGGCACGCTTTGCCCTTTGCTTTCCTAGTTCTTATATATTTGTTGTTTTTTATTTGGGCTATGGTAGGATTGTTAAGCAGAGGAGGAACATCAAAATCCTCTTCCACAACATCCCATAAATCCAAGGCTTTTAGGTAGGTCTACATTCTAACAGACCCAAAGGTGATAATTTTCACCATCAAAGGAGGGAGGAGCAATATGGGAAAAATTAGTCTCCATTCTCACAGATCCCTTAAGAAGATAGCTCGATACCAATTTGTTAGAGGAATATAAGGAAAACAGAAATTTAGAGGAAGATTACTCAAAGAGTAGCTATAAGAATGCAGCAGAGGAGATAATCTTTTCATTCAGCTTGTGATGCTTTAAATAGTCAAACTAAACAGAAAACATGGCTTAAATTTAGCAACCACTACACCATGACTCAAAACTAAAAAACAAACTCAACAAACTAGTGAATCATATCCTTGAAATGTAGGAGTTTTTCACGAGAAAAATGAAACAACTTAAACTGTAAAATCTATGATCCTAAAGCAATTATCTTATAGTAACTCGAAGAGACTACAAACTTAGAAGGAGGCATTGGGAAGTGTAATAATCTCAGTAATATCTGGGGCCGGTTACTCTAAAATGAGAACCAAGACACCGAGTCTGTAGCCAAACTGGATTCTCGGTAGAAATGAGAAAACCATACAATTAATATCCCTTGGAAGCTGAAGAGATTAGGATGTAGGAGAATGAAGAGTATAATGCTCTAGTAAACAATTAATATCCCTTGGAAGCTGAAGAGACTAGGATGCTTGGAGAATGACGAGTGCAATGCTCTAGTTAATAATGTTCACGGTAGCTCGGGCATAATTAAGGAGAATTATTGCCACAACACAATCGATGCTCAAGAAGACAGTGAGTCACTTTCTCATCCCCCGGCTTTAATTTCCCCGATAAGCTTAGATATTGAAGACTCGAGACACTGCTCAATATCTTTCCGAGTCATGCAAAAGGAATCGGGTATAACGATGTTATTCATATAGAGTTTTGATTCCAAGGCATTCTCTGCGTCCTAGAAACTTACTTGAGTAAAATAATATTTTCTCTAAGTATTTCGGCCCTCAATTATCTCTTTTATCGCTTTTCGGTTAGCGACTCGAAAAGCTGGTTCTTTATTCCGAGTCCACTCTCACTCGGACTAATCGCTTTTGAATATACCGAGTATTCCGCCGTGTCTCACTCGGAATCGACTTATGGTTATCTACTCTATTGTTTGCATAGTCAACATTCGTAGTTCTTCTCATGCTTAGTCTATATCAAGTTTTTCCCACTCGATATTCGTTATAGAACTTGATTCTTTGCTTAAGACTAAGTCATATGGAATTCCGAGTATCATGGATATTAGACTCGAGAAAATTCCATTTCTTCTCGACTCGAGATAATCAATTGCGTAATTATCATAATTATTTTTATCTCGTGTCTAACCTTGGACCAAAGTATTTTATACTTTGAGAACCGAAGGTGTTTTACTTTTGTAGGTTATTCAATTGAGGATATCTTTTCAAACTACAAAAGTAGCCGAGCTTTAGAACGTCAAATCACCAGCGAGATATAGCTTTTCACCTTCTCTGCTTTAGTCCCGGAAGATTGTGTCGGAAGTCATGCGCTTCCATATCCGGAAAAGCTGGAACGCCAAGCCTAACGGTGGTTTCCACCTTATTTTTCAAGACACAACCGATGGTTTTGGGACTTCCAAGAGAGTTAAACCGTTGTCCAACGTCCATATTTCAACGGATACTTTTGAGTGACTCGGAAAGCCATTATCAACGGTCACGAGAGGACTCTCGGTCGGCAGAAAGAGATAACGGCTACTCTGCTTGGTTATCTATAAATAGAAGCCACTTCACAAGACTTGAAGATTGCCGATTCTATTGTTAATACACATACTTGAGAAAAGTCATTGTATTTACTTCCAATCTTTTACTTACAACTCCCATTCTGTAATTCTGTACTCTACGAGTTGTAAGGTCTTGTACTAAGTTACAAACTCTTCTTACATTCTTTGTAAGGTCCCTTGACTAAGTCTGTAAAGGTTAACTCGGCTTAGTTGTCCCTAGACTGTAAGGGTTATCTCAGCTAGGAAGTACTAGATCGAGATAAGGTAACTTCGAGTCTAGGAAAACTTGTATAGAGTTGTCCAAGGGAGCAACTCGGGTTCGATCAGTTCACGGTATTTTGTGGACTCAAAATAGTGGATTTGACTTCGTGTGCGGATTGACACGGGCCGTGGTTTTCTGCCCGGGAGGGTTTCCACGTAAAATCTCTGTGTTCTCTTTACGAGTTCATTGTAGACTCGAGACGACCTTACTTGTGCTTGTTTATTCCGATTCATTGCTTTCGAGTCCAATCTTTTCGACCCCGTGTTCAGACTCGAAAGCTGTCTTTGCCTCTTTTACGTCGAAAAGAGTGTGTTTTCGCAAAGAATTTTCTATCACCCTATTCACCCCCTCTAGGGTGACTCGAGACTCTCCCGAGCAAACCTTCAATTGGTATCGAGCCTAGCCTTTCAGAAAGGATCTAACAATCCAAAGGTTTAAAGATCGGATGGCTCGAGAACACCGGAGAGTTCGACGAAGGAAGATCTTCCAACGAGGCCACCAAAATTCAAAGGTTCAAACTTTGGTCACTTGGAAGAAGCTTATGGAATGTTTCCTCATGGATCATGATGAAGAAGTATTGGAAATCATACAACAAGGAAACTACATTCCAACGAAGACAGATGAATTCGGAATCCTTCCCAAGACAAAGGCTGAGTTCACGCCGACGAAGCGAGAAGTTCAGAAAGAATTTCAAAGCCATGAACATCCTCATGTGCGCCATAAGCTCGGAAGAATATAATCGAGTCTCTGCTCGTGACTCTGCTAAAGAGGTGTGGGACACTCTGGTCAACACCTACGAAGGTACAAGTCGGGTGAGACAAGCGAAGATCGGTCGAGTATCTTCACAAATATGAGCTTTTCAAAATGGAGCCGGAAGAGAACATTACTCGGATGTTCATTCGCTTCACTGAGATCACCAACAATCTCAAATCTTTGGGAAAGAAAATCTCCCATGAAGAAATGTGCCGGAAAATTCTCGGAAGCCTACCCAAGAGATGATGGGGTCCTAAGGTGACTGCCATAGAAGAGGCTCGGAACCTCTCACTCTTGAAGCCGGATGAGCTCATCGGAAAGCTTCGACTCATGAGATACATCCGGAAGAAGAAGATGCTGAGAGTACTTGTCAAAAGGAACATTGCGCTTAAAGCCTCGGAATCCAAAGAAGCTAGTCCGAGCTCCTCTGACTCAGAAGATGATCCCATGGCACTCATTGCAAGAGGCTTCAAGAGAATGATGAAGCACAAAAGATGGGACAAAAGACCAAAAGAAGAATTCTACAAAAAGGACAAGAGAGACGAGAAAAGGTAAGTTTTCTTCACCCTCAAAGTTATCTTTGTCTAAGAATTCTGGATGTTTTGAATGTGGCAGCAAAGACCACATAGTCAAGGACTGTCCAAAACGAAGAAGGGACAGGAAGAAGAAAAAGGCCATGATGGCAACATGGAGCGATGAGGATTCATCCGAAGACGACGAGGACTCGAGATGACTCGAAGTGTCCGATGGCAATTTCGACTCGGAAGCTGAAAGAGAGTCGGACTCGAGACTCGGACAACGAGGAAGCCGATCCTCAAGAGGTAATAAACTACTTCCTCAAATTCTCCAAAGTTGATTTAGCTAAATATATCTTTACTTTGGAAGAAAAGTCCAATTCGATTCTTCTCATTTCAAGGAACAACTTGAGTCAATCACTTCGAGAGCACTTCTTTAAAAAACGAGTTAGAAAAGCTGAGACTCACACTCGAGAGAACTCAAGACAAGTGCTCAAGCTAATGAGATTGAGTCCGAGTTACTCAAGAAAGAAAATGAGCGACTAAAATAGAAGCTCACTGAGTCTCAAGATCTGGTTTTAAAGTTTACTCAAGGTCGGAAGAACCTTGACATGCTCTTGGGATCACAATGTGTCTCGTTTCGAAAAGAGGGTCTTGGTTTCAACAAAGAGGAAGAATCCAATTCTTACTCGGAATTGTTCAAAAGGATTCCAGAACTGTAAAGTTCAAAAAGGCTGAGCATGGTCCCATTCACAGAAATGAAAGGAGGACTAAACCCGGACCTATTTACAAAAAGAAACCATTTTCTCCTATTTCAAAAGGAAAGGTTTTTAAAAGAGAAGAGACATAGACTCGGTTCTCCGAGAAGAAGACTCGAGAATCGAGACAAAACCCAAAGTCATTCAAATCCGGGTTCCGAAGCACCTTCTTCCTCGAAAAGGACCACGAGTAAGGAATGTTACTTGGGTTCGTTAGAGGAAGTGAGAAGGGTTAGATTCTCTCTGTTTTGCAGGTCACTCGGAAAAGATCAAAAGGACATTGGTACCTGGACAGCGGATGCTCTCGACACATGTCGGGTGACCAAGGACTCTTTTACGAGCTGGAGTCATATAAAGGAGGAAAGGTAACTTTTGGTGATGACAGCAAAGGTAAAATAGTGGGCATTGGAAAGATTGGAAAAGGAAGCAATCTGGTGAGCCCAGTCTACCTTGTCAAAGGGCTAAAGTACAATCTACTTAGCATATCCCAGCTATGTGACAAAGGTCAAGAGGTAAGATTCACTCAATCCAAGTGCTACATCACGAGATGAGACCACCAAAGAGGTAAAGCTCTCGGGTAAGAGATCGGGTAATACCTACATCATCCCTCTCTCGACCCAAGTCAGAACTTATCCTGTTTAAAAGCATCTCTTCAAGATGATTCTTGGACTTGGCATCGTAGATTAGGTCATATTAGCTTACATACTATCAAAAAGCTTGCATCTCATAGTCCGGTTAGAGGATTACCTAGCGTGCGTTTGAGAAGGACAAAGTATGTGAAACATGCACCAGAGGGAAACAAGTCAGATCTTCATTCAAATCTCTGAAGACAGTTTCCACAATCAACGTGCTTGAATTACTGCATATGGACTTATGTGGTGAAATCCCGGTGAAGAGTCTCGGAGGTAAATCTTACATACTTGTTATTATTGATGATTTTTCAAGATTTACCTGGGTGTGTTTTCTTAAGCATAAAAATGAAGCCTTCAAGGAGTTCAGCAAGCTCTGTAGAAAGATTCAAGTTGAGTCTCGGACTCGGATTCAAAAGATTCGAACCGACCATGGAAGGGAGTTCGATTACTCGGAATTCTCGAGTTTTGTGACAAGAATGGTATCTCTCACAACTTCTCGGCACCCAGAACTCCTCAACGAGAATGGAGTAGTGGAGAGAAAGAACAGAACCCTTGAAGAAATAGCAAGGACAATGATGATTGAACACAACTTGCCTTACTATTTACAGGCGAGAGGCGATAAACACGGCAAACTACATTCTCAATCGATGCCTCATCGGACCCATTATGAAGAAAACACCTTATGAGCTCTACAAAGGGAAGAAGCCAAATATTTCCTATTTCGGACCTTTCGGATGTAAGTGCTTTGTCCACAACAATGGTAAGGATCATCGACTAAGTTTGATGCTCGGTCGAGACGAAGGTATTTTTCTAGGTTACTCCTCTCACAGCAAAGCTTATCGTATCTTCAACAAGCGAACTAACAAAGTGGAAGAAAGTATCCACGTAGTGTTTGATGAGCTTGAACAGGAGAAACCAAGTGAGTCTTCATACTCAGAACTGAAGCTCGAAAGGATGATGACGAAGATGAGCCTACTAAGACTCAGATTGAGACCACTCGGAACGAGGAAGCTCATAATGAGACAGCTCAAGAGGTCGCTCGGAACGAACAAGTCAATGAAGAGGATCACTCGGAACAAGCTTCGAAGATCAAGAAATTCAGCTCACAAACCTGGTGAATCAAAGAAGCTGGTAAAGCATTCAAATTTACTCCCAGTCATCCTCAAGAAAACATCATTTCGATATCAACGAGTGGGGTAAGAACTCGTTCTTCTTTACACAATTTATGTGCATTCACTTGCATTCATTTCATTAACTGAACCCAAAAATGCACTAGAGGCCCTTAATGAACCTGAATGGGTAGAGGCCATGCAAGAAGAACTAAATCAATTTGAAAGAAACCAAGTCCGGACTCGACCAACCGACCTTCGACCACCCAGTTATAGGAACCAAATGGGTTTTCAAGAACAAAGCTGGATGAGGGTGGAGTGGTAGTCAGAAACAAGGCTAGACTTATAGCTCAAGGTTACAATCAAGAAGAAGGAATTGATTGTGGGGAAACCTTTGCACCAGTAGCTAGAATTGAAGCCATTAGAATACTGTTGGCATTTGCATCCTGCATACATATTAAATTATATCAAATGGATGTTAAGTGTGCCTTTCTCAATGGTTTCATTGAAGAAGAAGTTTATGTCGAGCAGCCTCCTGGTTTTGAAAACTCAGAATTTCCAAATCACGTTTTCAAACTTCAAAAGGCTCTCTATGGTCTTAAGCAAGCCCCTCGAGCTTGGTATGAAAGACTGAGCGGCTTCTTGGTCTCAAAATGATTTCAAAAGAGGTCGGATCGACAAGACTCTATTCATAAGGACCAAAGGGAAAGATTTTCTTATTGTTCAAATATATGTGGATGATATTATTTTTGGTGCTACTAATGAATTTACGTGTCGAGAATTTTCGAGTTGATGAGTCAAGAGTTCCAAATGAGTATGATGGGAGAACTCAATTTCTTCCTTGGGTTGCAGATCAAACAAGACAAAGATGGAATCTTTGTTCACCAATCAAAATACACCAAGGAACTGCTGAAGAAATATAAGCTTCAAGATGCAAAGCACGCATCTACCCCCATGAGCAGCGAGCATAAAGCTTGACTCGGATGAGAAAGGTAAAGCGGTTGATCGGAAAGTCTATCGAGGTATGATTGGATCACTGTTATATCTTACTTCAAGCAGGCCGAGATATAATGTTTAGTGTTTGCTTATGCGCACGATTTCAAGCTAATCCAAAAGAATCACATCTCACTGCGGTGAAGAGAATATTCGAGATATCTTGCGAGGCACTCGGAATCTAGGGCTGTGGTATTCCGAAACTTCGAAGCCGACTCGACTGGGTACTCGAGACGCGGACTACGCAGGATACAAGGTTGATCGAAAGAGCACATCCGGAGCTTGCCAATTTACGGGTCAATCCTTAATATCCCGACACTCGAAGAAACAAAACTCGGTAGCTCTATCAAGCTGCGGAAGCTGAATACATTGCCGCTGGAGCTTGTTGCGCTCAGATTCTCTGGATAAAACAACACTTGAAGGATCTTGGACTATTTCTCAACTCGGTTCCAATCAAGTGTGACAATCAAAGCGCAATCGGTATCACTAAGAATCCTGTCCGAGCACTAAAAAACAAAGCATATTGAGGTCGGGTATCACTTCTTACGCGATCACTCGGAAAAGGGTGATATTGCACTTGAGTTCATTCCTACTAATCTTCAATTAGCTGATATCTTTACTAAGCCTCTTGGTGAAGATCAATTTTGCTTTATTCGGAATGAGCTTGGTATGTTAAATGCTTAGTTACGTGATACGTTTATTGCATATTTATGTGCTATGTGTTTTTGTGCCAATAATCATTAGTTCGATTGATTCCGTGATCTTGGGCTGATAGTTATTTCGTGTTTCGAGTCACTCGAAACTTTTACGAGTCAAACTCGAAGTAGAGAAATTTGGACATCAAATTTTACGAAGCTATCTCTAGAACAGCTTGTAACAACCCGACCCTAAACCACATTGTTTATTTAATTAATTCATTAATTATAGGATTTATATGATTGAGCGCGTGCACTTCAATTCGACATTTTATATTTAAAGTTTTTATACATGTATTATGCCGTTAAGGCAACGAAGTGGCCCTAATAAAAATCTCATAATAAAGTTATAATTTATGAACGTCATTATTAAAGTAAAATTTAAAAGTAATAATAATAATAATAATAATAATAAATAAAAGTAAAAATAAAATAAATAAGCCAGATTTTTTAAAGAAAAATCCGGACATAGAATAATCTGGAGAAAAAAAAAAAAAAAAAAAAAAAAGAGGAAGGCGGTTAAGGCAAGCTCGGCTCAAATCCTCATTCGCTTCATTCCTCTCGCTCCTCCCGTCCCCTGCTTCCCTGTCCTCCCGTTCCCCTGCTTCCCCTCCCTCGCGGCACTCCCTCCGGCCAGGCACGGCGGGCGACGCCGGCGGAAGACCGGCGCTGGTCGTCCCCGTCCCTCCCTCTCGCGCCTCCTCCCTCTCTCGCGCTCGCTGCCTCTCCCTCCTCCCGCTAGGCGCTGCGGGACTCCTCTGCCGCGGCTCGCTTGGCGGCCAACCCCAGCCGCGGCGCCGCCGAGCTTGTCGCCGCCTCGCCGGGTGATTGCCGGTGCGGCGCCATCCACCGCCGCCCTCTGCTCGTCCTCCTCAACTTCTCCTCTTCGAATCGAAGGTAAACATGCTAAACCCTAAAATTATCAAGTTCGATTTATTTAGGTAATTGTAACTATAAATTGAAGCATATGACTTAGAAGTATGTGTTGAGTGAATTTGAAGATTGATTTTGAGAAATTCGATTTGGTGTGGATGGTGGAGTTGTGGCGTTGATGGATTGATTATGTATAAATGCGAAGGAATGAAAGCTGTTATTGAGAAATTATAATGTAGAGAACGAAATTAGGGATGTTTAGTTATTTAATTGAGTATTGGATGAATCCCGAGATTTTGGAGAATGAGCTGTATTGAGCAAACGTAGGGCGAGTATATGCATAGGTTGAGCTGGCTAATGTGTAGCTGCGAAATTCGAGAAGATAGTTCAAATGTCAAGCGGGCGTAATTGTGATTGCGAATGTGAGTTGTGGGGAAGTCATGCCCCGGCCTTAAGTTGATATATGTATGAATTGGAGCAACATGGTTAATTGTGAAGCCTCCATGTAGGAAGGCATTGGTAGGTTGAGTAATTACTTAGTTATGGGTTTGAACTCGATGAAGTGAGAAATAAAGAAATTACGTTAGGAATAAGGGTCGAAGATAAGTTAGCCTTAGATAATTAATCGAATTAGTTGTATCTAATTATAACGATAACAACGGCAATAATAATAACAATATTAACTATGAAGTGTTTAGGTACTTGTATACATGCATAAGTATATATATATACATGTATATGCGTAATTTCATTTCTTAATTTGAGTTCGTAATGCATTACATCGTGTATATATCATTGCTTAATCTAGTCGACTACTTTATCAAGTACGTACTCAATAATGGTCTAAACGAGAATTAGTGCAAGGGAATTGAGTAACAAAAACCTTAACCCGATCGATTACATAACAAATAAAGAAAATAAATCAAGGTACCATCGATTATACGAATTTAAGTATTAAAACTCAAGAAAAACCTTATTAATAAGGGAAATCTATTTGAAAGCGAAGCTGAGGCCACTTCGGTTGCCTGGAAAGCTAGCAACTTAAATTTTCATAAAAAGGGGAGAAAGCAAACAATCTCGGTTCAGGTACGTTCATTGCACTGTACTTTGCGAAAACTCACATGTTTCATCAAATCACAACATTTCTCATATATACAAATAATAATGAATCATTTACAAGGCAAGTTTTGCCACCTAAATAAGTGGTCCCCGCCCAATTATCAATTACCAAGGGCTTAGGCCCGCCAATTATACCGCGCGCGGCGTCAACTCGGGTTATCGATCGGCCGGGGGTGACACTGTTCAACGATCGTATCAATTACCAAGGGGTTCCACTTCCGAGATAATAACCGGCAAGCAAGTTTTACTTATATTCTCTCCCCTCGATTTCGAACTAAAATGAATTGAAATGCGCGCGCTCAATCATTATGTTTCAAAATTATTTTCTCGTGCGGGAATGTTCGTGCTGAGTTCGACTCATTCTTTGAATTATTTTGATGTTTTGTTTTAGGAAAAGCATCGAGTGAACGACCCATTGCATAAGAAGCTGACGGGAGCGAGGACCTAGGCTGGACAGTCCATTATCATTGTCATGTGCGGGATTAGATGCTCACGGTGATTCTCGTCCACGCTAAATTTGGGTTGACTTTGGGTTGTAATTAAGTATTGCGCATTTTCTATTGCGGTCTGTTGTAATGGTCACTAACGTTTGTAAATAGGTAGCGAGAATTGTGCTCGGGTTTGGTTACTTAAGTAGTTAGGATGACACCCTGTGATGTAGCTAAGGCGAGACCTCTAGACAACTGTTTGTTATGGCACTTTAATTCGGCCTTGTCCTTGTGGTTAGGACGGCGGTAACGCCTTCGGTCGTTAGCTTCAGCTGCAACCTTACCTAATACTCTCGGGTCGAGGAATTATTAAGTAATGGTAGCTGGGGCGTTACGGTTGTGGTATCGAGCCAGGTTTAGAAATCACTTGTGAGCAATAGGATCCTAAGGTGTCGGGGTTTGACCTTTAGGAAAATTACGTGGCTATTATTTACTCAAATTGTCGTTTTAGGACTTGTGGATGTAGTATAGTTAATACTTGGATTGACTTAAGTCGCTGACATGCCCATTCTATGCTTTTAAGTTTTGCAGCTTGTAATTAAGTTCATATAAGTTGTTTCGGATGCATTATGGATTATTTATGTTGTTTCCAACTCTAATGTATATTGGTTGGACTCCGGTGTGTGGCCGTTGAGTTATGTACTCCGAGCGTGTGGCTCGTTGAGTGATATTGTGTTTTTATGCGGGATTTTAAGGCCGTGAGTTAGGGAATAGACCATATTACAAACAAAACTCTGCCGAAATTTTTAGAAAAATATCGAACTCTTTTAGAAAATTTCCTTTATTACCTTTAAGTTGGAATTAGAAAGCGAAGCGACGCCTGAATAAGCCTTGGGTCTTCCATTAATAGAGGATTTTCAAGCGATGAAAGCTTCGAGAGATTGATAAACTAACATATAGAATTTTAAAGTGTCGCGATTTGATGTTGTGGACAATTATATGATTGTCGATTATGTTATTTATGGAAGATCTATAAACCCTAATTGGTTCGAGATGATTTTCTTTGCTTGTTTAGATGAATCATGCGGGAGCTCCTTTGGATCCCTATGCTTGTCTACATGCTGCCGGGCACCCCTGTGGCTGCACACATATCTCATCTTTACGCTAGCATGCTAGAACATATGCGGGACCCTTTATCGAATTTCACAGTTCACTTGTGCGAGCACGTCGGCTTCGTGGTCCCCGCCACTGTAGCCCCGTGGGATGAGTTTAGGTCTCGATATCATGACTTCATGGTGACAGGGGACCCTGGAGCCGACACGGCTAGGTTTCAAATACGGGGATTTGGGCCACCATTACCAATGAACTCCTAGTTAGAGAGAATCGGAGCATAGGGGGTTAATTACGAGACATTACGGTTTTCTTTCCCCTCTTGCACGACCTATCACCTCCTCCTTCACCCGAGCACTGTAGAGGGATCACCATCACCCCCACCGCACCTGGTCCCCAGCGAGCCACCCGCTTTCCCTCCGCGGTCGGATTCCGAGGATAGCACGGGAGTTGAGCCCATGCACGATCCGTGTGACGGCCACGAGGATTATGGAGGAGTTCATGTTGTTATAAACATACCGAGTCGCCCGAGCTTGTCATATTAAGCTCGGACGAGGAGGTTGATGCGGAAGAGGACCACGAGATACGGGAGTATGGGAGCGGAGGAGAGGACCAAGGTGACGTAGAGTTGATCTATATCGGTTCGGATTCCGAGGCTGACGAAGACTAATGGGACTCGGATATCGACCCTACGCAGGGTCACTAGTGTTGTGGCCGAGGCTCTGTTTTGTTGGGAACTTGTATATATAGGGCGGTAGTCTATGGTTGGTATAATTTTTGGGTATGTTTGTATAAATGATGTATGTACATATGACAAGCCAACCAACCTAACTTAAACAGGTGGTGTCGCCTAATTTTGGGGTTACCAGGCGACTTCGATTAGGGCTAACTATGATCTCTTTTGGATAGAAGGAAGGACAAGAAGGGGGAGAAAAGTACAAAACTTAATCTATGGTGGATGTTGTGGGGTGAAATCTAACATGTAATTTTGATGCTTGTTTGTGTATGTAAGTGCAATGAGAATAGTTTTAACTAAATGATGTGATGTTTTGAGTAGGTAACATTTTGTTTTGAAGGAAAAACATGTATATATATATATGTACATATATGTGGACATTATTAAGCAAATTTGTATTTATGTGATTCAGCATGTACGAGGCGAAAGTAACAACATCACTCGGAATGTGGCGGCACACGTGGGCAACGATCAAGGTAGTAAAGACCCGGCATTAGAAACTCCTCCCAACCCACAGCAAAGCCGTGGTGAGACCCAACTCTGTGTCCTCGGGGGTTCCACTGACCCTAATGACCCGGACTACTTGGAGAAATTTAGTAACGGAGTTAATGAAAAGGATTCCCCCTACGCTGTTGAATCCACTTCTAAGCTCGACAAGTTAGGCGATAGAGTTGCTCGACGCAATCCTAAGACTTACGACGGGAAAGTCGAACCGGTGGAGTTAGAAGAATGGATTAGAGAGATGGAAAAGATATTTGCGATCGTTGAGGTCCCCGAAGAAAAAAGGGTCAATATAGGGACTTATTACTGACCGGTGAAGCGAGATATTTGGTGGAGCACAACGAAAAACAAATTTCAAGGTTGTGAGTTGACTTGGGAGAAATTTCTAGAAGAGTCGAGAGCAAAGTTCTACCCAACCTCGGTCCGACGTCGGAAAGAAAGAGAGTTTACGGAGCCGAGAATGAATAATAACATGACAGTGATGCGAGTATGCGAGTCAATTCATGAAGCTATCTAGATTTGCCCCGGATTTTGTAGCTACTGAAAGAATGAAGATGTTAAGATTCGAGGAAGGCTTGGCCCACTATATTCGACATCAGCTTGCTGGTCAACCTATTAAAGATTATCAAGAAGCTGTATGAGAGAGGCTGCCGAGGTTGAACGAGTTAAGAGTGAATTGAGGGCCTCAAACCTTGGGAACCTGAAGAGGAAAGGGGACAATACAAGTGAGGGTGTAGCCCAAAAGAAACCTACTACTGGCTTTAGCGAGAGTCGCACCTGTAGCTGCCCCGAACCACGTAGCAAGTGTGGCCGGACCAATCATACCACACAAGAATGTCGCATTGGCACCAATAAATGTGTTTGGTGTGGTAGCCCCGAACATCTAATAAACGCGTGCCCAAAAAGACGCAAAGTCGTAGAGAAGGGAGCTGCGAAGCCCCCGATGCCGCCACGTCGGGGACTTGCGCCACCCCCAAAACCGGTGACCGTAGGGCGAGCATACGTGATGAACGAGGAAGGAAGCGGCTGCCTCGGGAACAGTTATTACTTGGTACACTCTTTCTAAACTCAAAGCCTTTTTATGTTTTATTTGATTCGGGTGCTACCCATTCATTTATATCTACCCAGGCTGCCTCCCAGCTACATTTAGAAAATCATAAAACTCCAATTGAGTGTCACATTGGGTTACCAAACGGAAAAGTAGTAGAATGTTTGATTCTCTACCAACGTGTACCCCTAGTCATAAGCGGAGAGTTGCTTCTCGTAAACTTAATCCAATTAGACCTTTCAGAATTTGATGTGATTCTAGGAATGGATTGGTTGGCAACTCATGAAGCGAGAATAGATTGTAAAGGTGGTACGGTTATTTTAAAGGGGCCAAGAGGGAAGGAAATATGTTTTCATGGTGAAAAAGATACAAAGAAATATTACTGTAATTTCGGTTATGAAGGTTGACAAACTATTAAGACATGGTTGTACGGGATACCTATGTTATGTTACTGAGAATAGGAAGGATAAGATAAACATAGAAGATATACCTATAGTATGTGAGTTTCCGGACGTATTTCTCGAGGATCTACCTGGCCTACCTCCTCAAAGGGAGATTGATTTTGAAATTGAACTGATTCCCGGCGCACAACCTATCTCTAAAGCACCATATAGAATGGCCCCAGCAGAACTTAAAGAGTTGAAGGCCCAGCTTGATGAACTGTTACAAAAAGGATTCATTAGGCCTAGTGTGTCGCCTTGGGGAGCTCCAGTCCTATTTGTGAAAAAGAAGGATGGAACTTTGAGACTATGTGTGGATTATAGGGAGTTAAACAAGATAAGCTGTCAAGAATAAATACCCCCTACCTAGAATTGACGATTTGTTTGACCAAGCTGCAAGGGGCTGGAGTGTTTTCGAAAATAGACCTGAAATCTGGGTATCACCAACTTAGAATTAAACAAGAAGATATACCCAAAACTGCCTTTAGAACAAGGTATGGGCATTATGAATATACGGTGATGCCCTTTGGACTTACCAATGCCCCTGCGGCATTCATGGATCTCATGAACAGAATTTTCAGGCCTTATCCGGATAAATTTGTGGTGGTATTTATTGATGACATTCTCATATATTCTAAAGATAAGGGAGAGCATGCTGAGCATCTAAGGATAGCATTGCAAACCTTGAGAGAACACCAACTGTATGCTAAATTACAAAAATGTGAATTTTGGTTAGAAGAGGTGGCATTTTTAGGGCACGTTGTGTCTAAAGAAGGGATTAAGGTCGACCCTCACAAAGTGAAGGCGGTAACTGAATGGCCTAGACCAACCAATGTTACGAAGTGAGAAGTTTTCTTGGGATGGCGAGGATATTATAGGAGATTTGTACAAGATTTTTCGAAGATAGCTACACCATTGACCAATTTGTTGAAGAAAACAACGAAATTTACTGTGGTCGAGATAAGTGTGAAGAGGCCTTTCGGGAGTTGAAGAAAAGGTTAACCACAGCCCCTATTCTTACCTTACCAGTCGAAGGTAAAGAGTACACTTGTCTATAGTGATGCCTCTAAAAATGGGTTAGGATGCGTGTTAATGCGGGATGACAGGGTCATAGCTTATGCATCCCGACAACTCAAACCATATGAAAGGAATTATCCAACCCATGATTTGGAATTGGCTGCTGTTGTATTTGCTCTAAAAATTTGGAGGCATTACCTATATGGGGCAACTTGTAAGATTTATACTGATCATCGAGCTTGAAGTATATTTTTACCCAAAAGGAAATCAATTTAAGGCAACGCCGCTGGTTAGAGTTACTTAAAGATTATGACTTACAAATACAATACCATCCAGGGAAAGCCAATGTCGTGGCTGATGCATTGAGCAGAAAGACACAACACGGTTTGAACGCGATGATAGTAACTCAACCTAGCGTGTTACAAGACCTTCGAGAATATGAATGTTGAATTAGTCTCGAGAGGGACACATAGATGGATTCTGGCAGGAATAGAGGTACAACCTACTATAATGAAAGAAATCCAAATAGGCCAAAATGAGGATGTTGATTTGGAAAGGATTAAACAGAATATTAAAAGGGAAAATCCCCGGGTTCGAAATACGTGAAGATGGAACCCTAAGGTTTCGAACCGGTTATGTGTACCGAATAAAGAAGAATTGAAGAAAAAGATTCTTGAGGAAGCTCATAATACCCGATACTCAGTACATCCAGGAGGAACAAAAATGTACAGGGACTTGAGGCAATATTTTTGGTGGAATAACATGAAGAAGGACATCGCGAGAATATGTGGATAAGTGCTTAACTTGCCAAATGGTTAAGGCTGAACATCAACGCCCTGTGGGCGAGTTGAGACCCTTAGAGATACCTACTTGGAAATGGGACTCAATTTCAATGGACTTTGTTATGGGATTACCCCTTACGCTTCGAAGAAAAATGCTATTTGGGTTATTGTCGACCAGGCTTACTAAATCTGCGCATTTTATACCAATACATGACACCTGGAATGTGGAGAGACTGGCACAATTATATGTCAAGGAAGTGGTGAGATTACATGGAATACCTAAGGATATCATATCCGATAGGGACAAAAGGTTCCAAGCACGTTTTGGCGAGGCTTTACAGCGGGCGTTTGGAACCAAATTAAATTTCAGCAGTTCATACCACCCAGAAACAGATGGGCAAGCGAGAGGGTAAATCAAATCGTAGAAGATATGCTAAGAGCATGTGTACTTGATTTTCAAGGGAGATGGGAAGATGACTTACCATTGGTAGAATTCTCCTACAATAACGAGTTATCAAGCCACTATTAAGATGGCCCCATTTGAGGCATTATATGGAAGAAAGTGCGGAACTCCGTTATGTTGGAGCGAATCTGGATGAAGCATTGATATTAGGTCCTGAATTGATCCAAGAAACAACCGAAAAGGTTAGGAAGATTCAGGAACACATCAAGGCAGCCCAAAGCCGACAAAAGAGCTATGCGAGATAAAAGAAGGAGGCCATTGGAATTTGAGGTAGGAGATAAAGTATTTCGAAAGTGTCCCCTGTGAAAGGAGTCGAGACGGTTCAATATCAAAGGAAAACTAAGTCCTAGATATATCGGACCGTATGAGATCATAGAGAAATTGAGTCCGAGTGGCTTATAAGTTAACCTTACCATCCGAACTCGAGCATGTGCATGATGTCTTCCATGTTTCACAACTTCGAAAGTATATGCCCGACCCAAGCCATAACATTGTGACAGAACCCCTCGAAATTTCGAAAACTTAATATATGAGGAGCAACCAGGTGCGAGATCTTGGACTATAGGGTCAAGAAACTCCGCAATAAGAGCATTCCTTTGGTGAAAGTACTGTGGACTAACCATACGTCCTCGAAGCCACATGGGAAGCGAGGAAGATATGAGGAATAAATACCCCCACTTATTTTAAGGTAAGTCTGCAAGCCTTATCGTCGTATGCTCAAGTTTCGAGGACGAAACTTATTTTAAGGGGAAAGACTGTAACAACCCGACCCTAAACCACATTGTTTATTTAATTAATTCATTAATTATAGGATTTATATGATTGAGCGCGTGCACTTCAATTCGACATTTTATATTTAAAGTTTTTATACATGTATTATGCCGTTAAGGCAACGAAGTGGCCCTAATAAAAATCTCATAATAAAGTTATAATTTATGAACGTCATTATTAAAGTAAAATTTAAAAGTAATAATAATAATAATAATAATAATAAATAAAAGTAAAAATAAAATAAATAAGCCAGATTTTTTTAAAGAAAAATCCAGACATAGAATAATCTGGAAAGAAAAAAAAAAAAAAAAAAAAAAAGAGGAAGGCGGTTAAGGCAAGCTCGGCTCAAATCCTCATTCGCTTCATTCCTCTGCTCCTCCCGTCCCCTGCTTCCCCTGTCCTCCCGTTCCCCTGCTTCCCCTCCCTCGCGGCACTCCCTCCGGCCAGGCCACGGCGGCGACGCCGGCGGAAGACCGGCGCTGGTCGTCCCCGTCCCTCCCTCTCGCGCCTCCTCCCTCTCTCGCGCTCGCTGCCTCTCCCTCCTCCCGCTAGGCGCTGCGGGACTCCTCTGCCGCGGCTCGCTTGGCAGCCAACCCCGGCCGCAGCGCCGCCGAGCTTGTCGCCGCCTCGCCGGGTGATTGCCGGTGCGGCGCCATCCACCGCCGCCCTCCGCTCGTCCTCCTCAACTTCTCCTCTTCGAATCTGAAGGTAAACATGCTAAACCCTAAAATTATCAAGTTCTGATTTATTTAGGTAATTGTAACTATAAATTGAAGCATATGACTTAGAAGTATGTGTTGAGTGAATTTGAAGATTGATTTTGAGAAATTCGATTTGGTGTGGATGGTGGAGTTGTGGCGTTGATGGATTGATTATGTATAAATGCGAAGGAATGAAAGCTGTTATTGAGAAATTATAATGTAGAGAACGAAATTAGGGATGTTTAGTTATTTAATTGAGTATTGGATGAATCCTGAGATTTTGGAGAATGAGCTGTATTGAGCAAACGTAGGGCGAGTATATGCATAGGTTGAATCGGCTAATGTGTAGCTGCGAAATTCGAGAAGATAGTTCAAATGTCAAGCGGGCGTAATTGTGATTGCGAATGTGAGTTGTGGGGAAGTCATGCCCGGCCTTAAGTTGATATATGTATGAATTGGAGCAACATGGTTAATTGTGAAGCCTCCATGTAGGAAGGCATTGGTAGGTTGAGTAATTACTTAGTTATGGGTTTGAACTCGATGAAGTGAGAAATAAAGAAATTACGTTAGGAATAAGGGTCGAAGATAAGTTAGCCTTAGATAATTAATCGAATTAGTTGTATCTAATTATAACGATAACAACGGCAATAATAATAACAATATTAACTATGAAGTGTTTAGGTACTTGTATACATGCATAAGTATATATATATACATGTATATGCGTAATTTCATTTCTTAATTTGAGTTCGTAATGCATTACATCGTGTATATATCATTGCTTAATCTAGTCGACTACTTTATCAAGTACGTACTCAATAATGGTCTAAACAGAATTAGTGCAAGGGAATTGAGTAACAAAAACCTTAACCCGATCGATTACATAACAAATAAAGAAAATAAATCAAGGTACCATCGATTATACGAATTTAAGTATTAAAACTCAAGAAAAACCTTATTAACAAGGGAAATCTATTTGAAACAGAACCGAGGCCACTTCGGTTGCCGGAAAGCTAGCAACTTAAATTTTCATAAAAAGGGAGAAAGCAAACAATCTCGGTTCAGGTACGTTCATTGCACTGTACTTTGCGAAAACTCACATGTTTCATCAAATCACAACATTTCTCATATATACAAATAATAATGAATCATTTACAAGGCAAGTTTTGCCACCTAAATAAGTGGTCCCCGCCCAATTATCAATTACCAAGGGCTTAGGCCCGCCAATTATACCACGCGCGGCGTCAACTCGGGTTATCGATCGGCCGGGGTGACACTGTTCAACGATCGTATCAATTACCAAGGGGTTCCACTTCCGGATAATAACCGGCAAGCAAGTTTTACTTATATTCTCTCCCCTCGATTTCGAACTAAAATGAATTGAAATGCGCGCGCTCAATCATTATGTTTCAAAATTATTTTACTCGTGCGAGGAATGTTCGTACTGAGTTCGACTCATTCTTTGAATTATTTTGATGTTTTGTTTTAGGAAAAGCATCGATGAACAGACCCATTGCATAAGAAGCCTGACGGGAGCGAGGACCTAGGCTGGACAGTCCATTATCATTGTCATGTGCGGGATTAGATGCTCACAGTGATTCTCGTCCACGCTAAATTTGGGTTGACTTTGGGTTGTAATTAAGTATTGCGCATTTTCTATTGCGGATTGTTGTAATGGTCACTAACGTTTGTAAATAGGTAGCGAGAATTGTGCTCGGGTTTGGTTACTTAAGTAGTTAGGATGACACCACGTGATGTAGCTAAGGCGGACCTCTAGACACCTGTTTGTTATGGCACTTTAATTCGGCCTTGTCCTTGTGGTTAGGACGGCGGTAACGCCTTCGATCGTTAGCTTCCGCTGCAACCTTACCTAATACTCTCGGGTCGAGGAATTATTAAGTAATGGTAACTCGGGGCGTTACAACGATGGAGAGTTTCGGATTATTCTTTTCAAAATCTTTTTCTCTCTTTCTCGAGCGCTGCGATCGGATCATAACCGTAGATTTCAAACTGCCGATATCTCAACCGTTGAAGAAGAACCGTCACACCGGGCATTAATGACCGATGGACAGGCTGAGTCGAACGGAGTTACTTAACGGATAGTGAACGGGCGCGCTTATTCTCTATAAATAACGACTATCCATCTTCATCTCGATATTCTAAAACTCCTTCCCTCTCAAACGAAAATCTTCTCGCGAAAGTTATCTACGTGAACAGTGTTCCCCGATCGTCCGCAAGCGTTGAAGAAGCTCTCTCTCTCTCTCGTAAGTCTCGATTGCTCTATTCTCTTTTCTTCTACCATTTTTCGTTTACTTCTCTCCTACACCCTTTTCTCTTTCTCACTCGAAAAGCTTCATCTTTTCTCTCCAATTCTCACAATGCCTAAAAGAGTAAACCATCCCGACTTTCGGGTTTCTTCATCTTCCAAAAGCCCCGCACCAACAAGCCGAAAGCTCAACCCCTTCTAAACCCGTTGTCACCCGAGCACCTTGCGTCTGGACGACAAATTCTTCCCAACAACCAAATTCTCCTGGTTGTCCAACATCCAAACCACCGGAGTCTACCCTTTCTTGTGTTTCAGCGAGTTCATCTATCCCGAACTTGTCTCCGAGTTTTATACTCATCTCTCCCACTCTGAAAATGTTCTAACCTCTCGGGTTCGGAACATTACTGTTCAGTATCAACACCTCCCTCCTTCACCGTCTGTTCAAAGTTTCTTCTCTCTTCTTGAACAGCAACCCTATTCCTTTCACTTGAAGTCGCAGACGACTTCTTTGAAAAGTACGCTAAAGAATTCCTCGGGTCCGGAAAGAACTTTTACGTGACTCGGTTGAAGTCGAAGCCGAGGCTTCGTGTTTTCTGCTGATGAGAACCTTCTTCTCACAGCATTCCAGCGAGGAGAACCCCAACTCCAAGCATCTCAAAGCCCTCTTCGATATCCTGGAGGGATACGAAGTCGACCTCTTCCCCTCCATCATTGAGCGGATGGCCGCTGTGCCGGCTCAACTCCAAACCAAGAAGAACACCTCCCTTCCTTTCGGTGCTCTTCTCACCCTTGTCTTCAAACAATTTCAAGTTCCTCTTCCCTCGACCCTAACGCGGTGTCCGAGGCGGCCATTGTGGTCGGCAAGAAGGAACTCCGAGGGTACGGATACCAGGAAACAAACCCCGGTGTGCTAGGTTCACAACTTCGGAGCCGAGGCCTCCTTCTCCACCTCGGACTCGAAATCAACCCCTCTCCCTCTTCCCTCTTTACCTGGTGGTGCCTCCACCTCGGGTGCTTCCAAAACTCTCTCTGCCCTCTTGTCCCTGTCTTCATGGACAAGATCGGCTCTGTGTCTTCGAACTCGGAGACATGCTCGGGGCTTTCAAGTCCGTTCTTCGAGGTCCGACTATCAACCAAAAGACCGAGTCGAGTCCCAAATCCGAGAGCGACGATCTCTCGTTCTTGAGATGAGAGAGCTGGTTAAGGAGCAGAAGGAGCTGGCTGCGCTCCTCGGAGAGAGACGGTCCAAGGCGGCTCGGGACTAGGATGACTCGAGACGCATCCGAGGCGTCTTCGAGCCCCGGCCGACCTCCTCGGACAGCGAGGAAGCCGAGGAAGAAGAGGAAGAAGCTGCGGATGCGGCGGAGGATGCTTGAGAAACCTGCGGCTGAGGCAGGCCCTTCCGGGCAAAGGGAAGAAGAGGCCGTGGCAAGCTGCCGAGGGTCGATCTGCTCCCCAAGCTCAAATTGCTGTACTCGGCTCGGACAGTGAGTCCGAGTGGGTCGAAGATCTCGCTCCTCCGGCGAGTCGGCCGAGCAGCCCCTCCCGCCCTGAGGTCCCAAGGGAAGAACCCCTCGATCCACTCTCTCCGGGTCGGCCACTCGAGCCGAGCCCCTGCGAACAATTCCGGTTCTCCCTTCGCCGCGCTCAAGCACATCGTCAAGATCGTATCCGCGCCGGCGCACCTCCGCCTCCACTCGAAATCCCCTCCTCCCTAGTTGGAGCCATGCACCGAGTCACAAATCCTCGGTGTCTCCAGAATTTCTTCGTTCATATTTTCTTTTTGTCCGGACAACTAATGTGTAAACCTTGTACTTTTCTCCCTTCTTTTTGTTTCTTTGTTTTTGCTTTGAAAGGCAAGGGGGAGAAATATAGTCGAAACTGGTTGTCTTGTTTAGGGGAGTTTATTCCCTTGTAATCGCTTTTAATGAAGTGATGCATTTCATTATTAATTTCTGAGTTCTCTATTTTTTTCGAGTTAATGTGAAAAGTATACTTTACTTTATTTTGCTTCGATATATTATATATTGCTCTAACTTATTCAATATGCATTACTCGTGAGCGAACTACTCGGAATCAATCTATTTTCCTCTAACAAAGTTTACGTTTAAGTATGGAATGCCTTTCATCAAAAAGGGGAGATTGAAGACTCGAGACACTTGCTCAATATCTTTACGAGTCATGCAAAAGGAATTAGGTATAACGATGTTATTCATATAGAGTTTTGATTCCAAGGCATTCTCTGCGTCCTAGAAACTTACTTGAGTAAAATAATATTTTCTCTAAGTATTTCGGCCCTCAATTATCTCTTTTATCGCTTTTCGGTTAGCGACTCGAAAACTGGTTCTTTATTCCGAGTCCACTCTCACTCGGACTAATCGCTTTTGAATATACCAGGTATTCCGCCGTGTCTCACTCAGAATCGACTTATGGTTATCTACTCTATTGTTTGCATAGTCGGCATTCGTAGTTCTTCTCATGCTTAGTCTATATCAAGTTTTTCCCACTCGATATTCGTTATAGAACTTGATTCTTTGCTTAAGACTAAGTCATATGGAATTCCGAGTATCATGGATATTAGACTCGGAAAATTCCATTTCTTCTCCGACTCGGATAATCAATTGCGTAATTATCATAATTATTTTTATCCGTGTCTAACCTTGGACCAAAGTATTTTATACTTTGAGAACCGAAGGTGTTTTACTTTTGTAGGTTATTCAATCGAGGATATCTTTTCAAACTACAAAAGTAGCCGGCTTTAGAACGTCAAATCACCAGCGAGATATGGCTTTTCACCTTCTCGCTTTAGTCCCGGAAGATTGTGTCGAAGCCGTCCGCTTCCATATCCGGAAAAGCTGGAACGCCAAGCCTAACGGTGGTTTCCACCTTATTTTTCAAGACACAACCGATGGTTTTGGGACTTCCAAGAGAGTTAAACCGTTGTCCAACGTCCATATTTCAACGGATACTTTTCGAGTGACTCGAAAGCCATTATCAACGGTCACAGAGGACTCTCGGTCGGCAGAAAGAGATAACGGCTACTCTGCTTGGTTATCTATAAATAGAAGCCACTTCACAAGACTTGAAGATTGCCGATTCTATTGTTAATACACATACTTGAGAAAAGTCATTGTATTTACTTCCAATCTTCTACTTACAACTCCCATTCCGTAATTCCGTACTCTCCGAGTTGTAAGGTCTTGTACTAAGTTACAAACTCTTCTTACATTCTTTGTAAGGTCCCTTGACTAAGTCTGTAAAGGTTAACTCAGCTTAGTTGTCCCTAGCTGTAAGGGTTATCTCAGCTAGGAAGTACTAGATCGAGATAAGGTAACTTCGAGTCTAGGAAAACTTGTATAGAGTTGTCCAAGGGAGCAACTCGGGTTCGATCGATTCACGGTATTTTGTGGACTCAAAATAGTGGATTTGACTTCGTGTCCGGATTGACACGGGCCGTGGTTTTCTGCCCCGGGAGGGTTTCCACGTAAAATCTCTCGTGTTCTCTTTCGAGTTCATTCTAGACTCGAACTGACCTTACTTGTGCTTGTTTATTCCGATTCATTGCTTTCGAGTCCAATCTTTTCGACCCCGTGTTCGGACTCGAAACTGTCTTTGCATCTTTTCGTCAAAAAGAGTGTGTTTTCGCAAAGAATTTTCTATCACCCTATTCACCCCCTCTAGGGTGACTCGGACTCTCCCCGAGCAAACCTTCGGATATTGCAACGCACGAGTCTAGCGAGAATAGGAAAGAAACCGGACAAGTGGATAACAATATGAGAAAGAAAGTTTTGGTCTTGAATAAGCGAGTGAACATTGAGAGGAAAAAAGGAGTTCAAAAAGTCAAAATAACTCCTAAGAGGAAGGAGCCTACCATCAGTACATTAGAAGACTACCTCCAAATTGCAAATGAAGCCGTCGACATTGGATAGATTCTGGGGATAGCAGTGACGGGAAATACTAGCATAGCGAAGCAAGAATAACAAGAAGCCTTAGGAGAAGCAAAAGCGGGGAAGAAAGGTAGGAAAGAGTAGAAAATGAAATTGGCGACGTAGAATATTAGAGGAGTGGGATCGAAAAATAAGAAAAGTTCGAGTCAAAAACCTAGTGAAAGAAGAGAATGTGTACTTCATAGGACTCTTGGAAATAAAACATGAAAAGATCGAGTCAGTGGGAAGTATGGAGATGCTGGGGACATCAACAAGTAGAATGGATCCAAGTTGAAGCTGTGGGAAGAGCAGGATGTCTAATTGCATCATGGCGGAAAGACTCCTTCAAAATGGAAATGAAATTCACCACGTAGAGGTGGATCCGTGTGATAAGTGAGTTCCTTCATGACCACTTTACCTGCGCAATATGTATAGTATATGCACCAAACGAGCAAGCTGGAAGGTTAGAGGTGTGGAACCAACTTAGAGCACTAAAATGCAACTTGTGTGTGCCACTAATCTTGATGGGGGACTTCAATGAAGTGGTGCACCCATAAGAAAGGAGAGGATCGGTGAGCTTGAATTCTAGCATGAGAGAGCTTGGAGACTTGGTTCATGATCTTCAATTGATGGATTTGGATATTAATCAAAAGTATACATACCTAAGGCGCAATACAGCAAGTAGGATCGATAGAATCCTAGTAGAGAAGGAACTTTTGGAGAAGTTTCAGAGCATTAGTGCAAGGTGCAAAGAGAGAAAGTTATCATATCACTTCCTCCTCATATTATCTACTTCCCAAATATGCTTGGGGACCAATGCCCTTTAGATCCCTTGGCTATTGGCTTGAAGACCCTAGGTTTTTAAAGGTCTTCAAATAAGAATGGATACAACTTATTGGACTTGTCGATACAACAAAAGTTCAAGGCAATTAAAGTCCAAGCTGAAAAGATGGAATAGGGAGATCTTTGATCACATCGAACGAGAGGATAAAGGCTTTTAAGGAAGAGATACATAAGGTGGACCTAAGAGCCTCGGAGGGGACTCTATTGGAGTGTGATTAGCAAAGGAAAGAGGACACAATTATGGCTGTGGATAGCCAGGAAGGAAAGGTACTGGAAGCAACTATCAAGATGCAAGATCCTAAAGTCGGGGACGAAACACTAAGTACTTTCACGTAATGGCATCCTTGAGAAGGAAAAGGAAGACAATTGAGAGGATTGTAGTGGATGGAAAAGAGGTGGCAGATCCTTGAGAAGTTAGAAATGAAATCATCAATCATTTCAAGAAGTAGTACAAAAGGCAAGACCTCCTTGATAACCGCAACCCAACCTTTGATATATCTACGTTGGGTCCGAAGAAACTTTCCTACAACCTGAATAGGCAGCTTGAAGAACCGATTATCCAACAGGAAATCCAAGAAGCAATATCAAAACATGATCTATCGGAAGCCCCGGGGTTTGATGGCTTTAACTTTAAGTGTCTCAAAGAAGTCCGGCCAATCATTGGAGAGAAAATTTGCGGTACCATTCAACAATTCTTCAAAAATGGTTGCTTCCCAAGGGTCTAAATACGACTTGGGTAGTTTTGATACCAAAAAGAAGGGAGCATCTGAGCTTAATGATTTTAGACCGATAAGTTTGGTGGGAAGCATCTATAAGATTATTGCAAAAATCTTGAGTAAACGACTCAAAATTGTACTTCCATATGTAGTGGGGAGACCCAAACAGCCTTTATAAGTGGAAGACAAATTTTAGATGGCGCACTTATTGCTAATGAAATAGTGAGTTGGTTGAAGAAATACAAGAAAGCATGTTCTCTTCGAAACTTGATTTCCGAAAGGCGTATTACTCAATCGAATAGGACAGTCTAGACTTAGTGCTTGAAGGAGATGAATTTTGGAGAAGTGGATTAGGACTTGTGTGTCAACAACAATTATATCAATCCTAGTAAATGGCTCCTCCTTTAAACCATTCGAGAATGGAGAGAGGCTTGAGACAGGGAGACCCTCTCTCTCCCCATTTCTTTTTGTGCTAATTGGTGAGGTGCTCGAGTAAGATGCTCGTGGAAGCATAAAAAATGGAGTTATGTAAGGGGTTGCAGCTAGGAAGAAGAGGAATCCAAGTAAGCCACTTGCAGTTTGCCGATGAAACCTTGATTTTTAGTGAAGCAAAAGAAAAGTACCTATACAATATTAAGAGAATTTTATTGTGCTTCCAGTCCTTTTCAGGGCTGGAAGTAAATTACGGAAGTCGATCCTTATAGTAATAGGGATGGAAGAATCATGGGTCAAAAGGTGGCGGATAAACTTGGATGTGTAATGGAAAAACTACCAATCAAATACTTGGGAATTCCTCTTGGTGCAAAGATGAGAAAAGCCTCCTCTTGGCAATGTATCATTGATAGCACCTAGAACAGGCTTAGCACATGAAAAGCAAGCTGCTTGTCAAGAACCGGTAGATTGGTGATTAGTCAAGCTGTGCTGAATAGTCTTCCATTATATTACTTGTCCATTTTCAAAATGCCTAAAAAATTGGTTGCAAGTATACTAGCAATGCAAAGGAGATTCTTACGGAGTGGAGGACAACAAGGAAGAGAAAATGCTTTAGTAAAATGGGAGAAAATACAAAGACTTAAGAATAGAGGAGGTCTTGGCATGGGAGATTTACTATTGAAGAACACAACATTGCTATTCAAGTGGTGGTGGAGATAGGCATATGAAGAAGGAGTCCTATGGAGGGCGGTAGTAAGATCCGTACATAGAGAGGATGGATGATTTTTGCCAACAAGAACATTGTCACAAATACCATGGCCATGGAAGGAGATCAAGAGGATTGCTAGTGAAGAAGGATACATACAGGAAACTTTTTCAAAAACCTACAAGTAAAAGTGGGAGAAGGAAAGAAGATAAGGTTACGGGAGGGCATGTGGCTGCTTGACAAACCTTTGAAGAAGGTGTATCCTAGATTTTTCCAAATATCAGACACAGCACGGAGAAATCATATATAATATGGGATGGTTCGAAGGAGACATATGGAGATGGACTTTAGCTTGAAAAACACAACCAAATAAGGAGGATCGGATGGAAGTTTCAAGGTTAGAGAGCTCACTCATATCTTTGTCACCCATGTAGAAATGAGAAAGATCTGGTCTTATGGTCCGGAAAAGAGAAATTCTCGGTGTCAAAGCTCATATCTAAAGCACAAGAAACAACACTCCAAGGTTAACAGGTTGACAAGCACAAGAAGGTATATCCTAGATTTTTCCAAATATCGAGCACAGACAAAGAGAAATCATATATAATATGGGATGGTTCGAAGGAGACACATGGAGATGGACTTTAGTTTGAAAAACACAACCAAATGAGGAGGATCGGATGGAAGTTTCAAGCTTAGAGAGCTCACTCATATGTTGTCACCCATGTAGAAATGAGAAAGATATGGTCTTATGGTCCGGAAAGGAGAAATTCTCGGTGTCAAAGCTCATATCTAAAGCACAAGAAACAACACTCCAAGGTCAACGAGGTTGACAGCCTTGTTTGCTTAGTTTGGATGAATCTAGCACCACATAAGGCGAGTTGATGGTTTGACTGGCCTCGCTGGAGAAGTTAACCACAAAAGACATGTTGTGTAGGAAAGGAATTATATCGAAACGGGATAACAGGTGCACTTTCTACCTCAACCACCCCGAAGACATTAATCACCTATTGGTTAATTGTCATTTTTCTTTGAACATCTAGTTCGATATAGCGACGAGACTTGGGACACCCACTCTTGCGGCAGGATAGTCTATGACAAGCTGTTTGAGTCTTGGACGAGTAAAACATTTCCAAACAAGCCCCGGAAAAAAATTTGGATGGTTAGCTTATTTGCTGTAACCTAGAGTTTATAGATGCACGTAAATGGAATCGTGTTCGACAATCAAGTATGTAATGTAGCTGAGCTTATTTACACCATTCGTTGGAGGGTAGCACTTTGGTCTAAAGCTTGGAAGGAAACTAATATGTATTCTCCAAACATGCTGGCAAGGAACTTTCACTCAATACCCAACTTATTTCCATGAAAGATGGATTAGGGTGAAGATGAGGGGAATATTACTCACTTCGGAGGATGGTGCTGACCTGGAGAGATCGGATGTGTTTAAGTGAATGAGGGGTTCAATCTGTTTGTAAGCCTCGGTCCTTTGTCTTTTGTTTTTCTTACTTTGGCTATTGTGGTTGTATTGTCCTTGATGTTGGCCGTTTGGCGATATTTATAAAAAAAAAAAAAAAAGAGTGATTTATGGAGCATTTGTCGCATTTTAATCAGTTGAATATATTTTATCTTTATTTTTTTATTTGTAAACCTTCTATACAATATCTCATGATGTCTTAAAAAACCAAATACATCATAGCTAATATATGTTTTTGCCTCATCCCTCTAAATGAAAAATATTAGACAACTGTTCAAGAAAATGGGGGCAAATAGGTCAATTAATGTCCTTTTTTCATTTATTTGTTGGATGTATGATAAAGTTAAATAATTATGTAAATTAAAGAAAATAAATTTAAATCTAAAAATTAGTGGTTGAATTAATTAATGTCACATAAGGGGAAATGTGCAAAATATTCTATTGAATAACTTCTCTAAAACTTCAATATAATTCATAATAAATTTACGTTCTCCTCTGTGACATTATTATAGTAACTATCCCTGAATCTCTCTTTTCCGTCATTTAGAACAATAACAGGTGCACTACATAGAGGTGCAGAGTTATTATTGAACATGTTTAAAGGTTAAATTTCAAATTCTAATGCATATTGCAATTATTATAAATAATAATATATATAATTAAGTAAAAAGAATACTTTTAATTAATTAAAAATGTGCTACAAATCATACACATCTAAACCCTCTCTAGCGAGAGGATTTTCATACACCATAGAAACAATATAGTAAGTGTACAAACAAAACAATCATATAATTATAAACAAGGGGAAGTCGGAATTGATAGAATAAGGAGTGATGGATCAGTGATGGTGATGATGCTTCTTAAGTTGCTTCAGTTGATGCTTGGCTTCCTTCTTCTTGTGATGCTCATGAAGTGCAAATCCAGCCGCACCAACCGCAACTGTGGCCGCGATCTCTTGCTTCACTTTGTGCTTGTGGGCTTGCTCCGGGTTCTTCTTCGCCTCGTGCTTCTCGTGCTACAAACGTCAATTCATCCCAAAATAACAAGATTAATATGTATAATTTGCATAGCTAGAAAGAAGCACGACATGAACTGAAGATGAGGCAAGTTACCCTAGCATAAGCACCGGCAGCAACTGCAACAGCTTGACCTAGATGCTCGAGGTGCTTGTGGTGCTTCATCTCCTTCTTTGGGTCCTTGACCTTCTCCTCACGATGGTGGTGGCCGTGGTGGTTGAACATGGTGCAACGTTTGTTATATTGATCAGCAAAAATCAATGCTTGAAATCTGATAATGAATTGTGTTTATGTGTTTGGATGTAATTATGGGCTCTAATGGTTTGGGGGTTTGTATATATAGACAATAAGGGGAGCCAAATGGATCATATTTTGCTTCTTGACTAAGAAATATTTCGGGCGTAATTGCACAGGTGATCATCCTTGAACTTCCTGCACAGGGAGAGTTCGAGGAAAGCGGCAAAGAGGCGACGATTCAAGTTTAATTTCTTAACCGCAGCGTTTGTTTTGTACGTGTGATGAGTCACTTTCCCGCGTGAAGTAGTTGATTGCCATTTTCTTCCTTTGTGTCTCTTTTCATATTCACTTAGATAAGGTTGTATTAGGTGTCAACTGACTATAAATATGGGTGGGTCACACACAATCCTAATCCTAAGAAAAAGTTTAACTTGATTCTATCAATTAAAAGGTTGCTTTTCAATATTATTTTCTTTATATTAGTTTTATGTGCGTCATTTATTATTATATTTTTCGATAGTTGCTAATTTAAAAGGTCAATAAGTTCGAAACTTCATGAACCCAGTTATAAAATTGATATTTATTTGCTAATAGACAAATTTATTAGAAAAATTGTAATAGTATTTATGCTTGGCAACGTACAAAATACTAGGAAAGGTCCATGTATAACGAAGATTTTTTATCGTCTACAAAAGGAGAAATTTCACTTTTGTTAACCACAACTGTAATGAAAGGTATGTTTAGCTCATATACTTTTAAGCACGTCTATTAATGAAAAAAAAAAAAAAAGGATATGATCCATGTATATTGCTCTATATATGTTCCATAATAGAATTGAATATCTTTTATTAAAGTTGTATTTTTATGTCAAAAAAAAAGTTGTATTTTATGTGTACGATTGCCGGTTTTTGTCTATTTTGAAAGATGTCAATAATAACTCAAGTTTTTAGTTATGTTAATTTCCATGTCAGCAGTCATTGATATTTGTGCAATTTGAATAATTCTGGTGACCTCGAAATTTTGGGTGGGAGTTAATGGGAGTAGTTAATAAGCTCAATGGGACTTGGAAGGCCAGTTTTTTTTTTTTTTGCTCTAAATATACGTTAAACTTATCGCTGTTATAACTTTTTTAAAGGATAATATTATAATAATTTTATAATAATCTTATAACTTATTATAATTTCTTACCATTCTTTTTAAAATTTTTTTTTTTACTGTAAAATGCCTTATAACCTAGTATAAATCTGTTTATTATATATTGGAGGGGAAATGAAAAAGGTGTATACCTAAGGGCCGAATTGTGTACCTGTATGCTCTCAGAATATGTAAAGGATGAATTGTTTGAATTATAGGTCTTGATAAAGATATGGCATCCAATGGCCCTCTTGGACAAAGTAATTATTTGAGTATGGATTACTTGTTTATGTAATTGATATTTGTTATAATTTAACTTAAATATTGATATGGAGTGTGTTGAGGTGTGTCTCAAATCTCCCGTTTGCTTTGCTTTAAGTGGACCGTGTCGAGGAATTCTTAACGGTTACGGCTCCTCTTTTCGTGGGCTTTGTTTTGGCGTTTGTCAAGGAAGTCGTGCAGCAGTTGGAGAGTAGTGGAAGAAGGAGAGTTTCAATATATAAGGAGACTAATCCCCATCGTCAAAAGGGTGTGAGGCGTGAGGCTGTTTGCTGAATTTTAGAGAGATTACTCCATCACAATACGTGAAATTTTTGCTTTAAAGAAGAGAGATTATTCATACAATCATCAAGTGAGTTTGATCAAGGCCTTCACATGAAAGTTAGGCAAGCAACTTTGAGTGATTATATTCCTTTCCAATTAAAGTGAGTTTTGAGAGAGTTTTGTGAGAGAATTAATATTCTCATCATTGATCAAATCATGGTTTCGATTGTGATCGTTTTAGTACTCTTTCAAATCATAGTAGATTGATTGTGCTCGTTGCTTCCGTGGTTTTTCCCGCATTGGGTTTCCACGGAAGTTCCTTGTGTTCATTGATTTATCGCTTTTGTTTGTTTCGTTACACTTCGATTATTGTATTACATTTGAATCGCTTCCACATTCAAGTTGTTATAAATCCTAACAAGTGGTATCGGAGTTACGTTTTAGGATGTCTTCAATTTTGAAGGTTGATATTCGAGAAGTTCGATGGGGAGATTAGTGTCAATCTCTCGGAAGGTTCAAATGAAGGCGGTTCTCATTCAACATGGGTTGTGGAAAGTTCTTAGTGTCCCTAAGACGTAGCCCGATTCAATGACCGATGAACAATGGGCTGATTATAAGACAAAGAAGAGAGGGACTATGACTTATTATGATTGGGAGGAATCGGAAGAAAAGGCACTTTCGGCCATACGGTTGTGCTTGGCGCCCCATGTGCTGCGAGAGGTACCCGACAAGACAAGCTGCAGTGGAGCTTTAGCTTCAATTGGAAGAACTCTACATGACGAAGAGTCTCGCCAATAATATTCGCTTGAAGGAACATCTATATACGTTCTCCATGACCAAAGGTACTCCTGTTCGAAACATCTTAATGATTTTAATTCAATTTTTATTAATTTAGAGAGTTTAGATGTTAAAATTGAGGATGAGGACAAAGCGATTTTGTTGGTTGTTTCGTTACCCCTCGTCTTACAAGCACTTCAAGGAAATCCTATTATATAGTAATACCGATACTATATCTTTTGAGGATGTTAAGGCAAATTTGTTTTCGAAAGAAAAGTTTGACCTTGATGTGCGTGGTGAAAAAGCCGAGGGCTTAGTTGTTAGGGGTAGACCTTCCGAAAGGGGAACAGGAGTAAGAAAAATTCCCGCTCAAAGTCTAGGAGTCGTCATGCCAATAAAATCTGCAATTTCTGCAAGAAAAGGGTCATATTTCTATGGATTGTTTCAAAATGAAAAATAAGAAGAAAAAAAGGCGAAAGGGAGAAACAATCTCGAAACCCGTTGTTGCTGATTGTGTGAGTGAGTCAAAGTCTGCAGGTGATGTCTTGGTTGCTACTTGCCTCTAGAAAGGAGGATTGTGATGAATGGGTTTTAGATTCTGGTTGTACCTACCATATGTGTCCTCATAGGGACTAGTTTACCACTTATGAGCATGTTGATTCAGGTGTTGTGGTTATGGGAAATAATACTGAGTATAAAGTTATTGGGATTGGTACCGTTCGCATTAAAACCCATGATGGTGTAGTTAGAACCTTGTCAAAGGTTAGGCATATTCCTGATATGACTCGTAATCTTATATCTTTGAGTACTCTTGAGGCTAATGGTTGCAGGTAATCGGGTAAGAATGGTGTTGTCAAAGTAACAAATGGTGCGTTGGTCTTGATGAAAGGACTCGAGACATGGAAGTCTCTATATTCTCCAGGGCACTATAGTTACAGTGCTCGCACTAATTTATAAAGTAGCATCGGTACTAATTCTACTCGTTTATGGCATATGCGTCCGGGCCATATGAGTGAGAAAGGGATGATTATTTTGAGTAAAACAGGTCTTTTGGGCAAAGAAGGTATGGGGAAGCTTGATTTTTGTGACCATTGTGTCTTTGGGAAATAGAAGAGGGTGAGTTTCTCAACTACAAAGCACCGTACTCGAGGATCGTAGATTATATACGATCAGATTTGTGGGGTCCTTCTAGAGTTGCTTTGTTTGGAGGCAAACGCTGCATGCTTACTTTTGTTAATGATTTTTCTCGTAAAGTGTAGGTTTATTTCTTGAGACAGAAAAATGAAGCATTGCCTATGTTCAAGAAATTCAAGGCCCTAGTTGAAAATCAAACTGGGAGAAAAATCAAGAAACTTAGCACTGGCAATGGTCTTGAGTTACGTGAGGATGAGTTCAATGAGTTATGCGCAATTAAAAGGATTGCACGTCACAAGACACTTGTTGGGAAACCCCAACAAAACGGAGTTGCAGAACGTATCAGCCGAACTCTTTTGGAGAGAGCTCGCTGCATGCTCTCTAATGCTGGACTTTGGGATAACAAGGATTTTTGGGTTGAAACTATTGCAACGACTCGATATCTCATCAACCTATCTCCACATTCCTCCATCGACTTCAAGATTCTCGAAGAAGTGTGGTCGAGTAACCCTGTTGATTATTCTATTTTTAGAATTTTTGGGTGTCCTGCATATGTTCATGTGAACAATGGGAAGTTGGCCCCTAGGGCTGTCAAATGTAAGTTTCTTGGTTATGCATCTAAGTCTAAGGGATACCGGTTGTGGTGCCCCGAAATATACAAAATAATTCAAAGTAAGGATGTAACCTTTAACGAAACTGTTCTATTATCTTCCGGAGAAGACACTTCGTTTCTTCTACTAGTACAGTGATCCGTAAGATACTAGTGAAAAGGTGGAGATTGAGTTACCGGTTCAAGGTGGAGTTGCTACTAATTCCAGCAGGGAGGTTCATGCTATTGAACCTGAATTTAATGCAAGTCGAATTCAGCCTCAGGTGGAGGTTGTTCGTTCTATAACCCATGATAGGCCAAGAAGGGCTATTAGAAGGCCAGTTTGTTTCACGAGATGATGAAGACAGTCTTGTTGACTATGCTCTTACAGAGTGGCACATGAGACTCTTGAAGGTGCGGAACCTTCAACTTATTCTAAAGCTATCTCCTGTCCAAGTTCATTCAATTAGGTCCTAGCTATGCAAGAAGAAATAAAAAGTCTCCACAAGAATGGGACCTAGGATCTTTGTGAGTTACCTAAAGGTCGACGAGCCTTGACTCGCCAAGTGGATCTACAAAAGAAAGGAAGGCATACCGGGGTAGAAGCCGCAAGGTGGAAAGCACGCTTGGTTGTTCGTGGATGCAACCAAAAGGAAGGTATTGACTTTAATGAAGTTTTCTCGTCCTGTTGTTCGTCATACCTCCATTAGAGTGCTTCTTACTCTTGTTGCTCTATTTGATTGGAGTTAGAGCAACCGAATGTCAAAACTGCGTTCCTGCATGGAGGGTTGGAGGAAGAGATTTATATGAAGCAACTTGAAGGCTTTGTTGTTCCCGAAAAGAACATTGTGTGTGCCGATTGAAGAAGTCCTTGTATGGACTGAAGCAAGCTCCTAAGAAGTGGTACATAAGGTTCGATACTTTCATGATTTGGCAAGGCTACAAACGGAGCCGGTATGACAACTCGTGTGTATTTTCAGCAAACTTCCGGTTCTTTCGTTTACTTGTTGTTGTATGTTGATGATATGCTGATTGCTTCCAAAGATAAGTCTTTGATCAACAAGTTAAAATCTCAACTTAGTATGGAGTTTGAGATGAAGGACCTTGGTGCAACTAAAAGATATTGGGGATAGAAATTCGTAGAGATCGAAAGGCCGGTAAGCTTTATGTATCTCAAAGGAAATATCTTGAGAAAGTCCTTGATAAATTTAATATAAGTGATTGTAAATAAGTCTCCACTCCTTTAGCCGCTCACTTTAAGTTGTCTTCTAAGTGATGTCCTCAAACCGATGAGGAAATTGAGAAAATGTCTCACATACCTTATTCTAGTGCTTGTTGGTAGTTTGATGTATGCTATGGTGTGCACTAGGCCCGATATGTCACATGCAGTTAGTGTTGTGAGTCGTTATATGCATAATCCTGGTAAGAATCATTGGGAAGCTGTGGAATAGATCCTTAGATATGTCAAAGGGACTATTGATATGGGGTTAGTTTTTTTATAAGAGTAAGGCTGCTATATTCGATGTTGCAGGTTTTGTTGATTCCGATTATGGTAGAGACCTCGATAGAAGGAGGTTGATTTCTTGTTATATCTTCATGTTGTGTGTTGGTGCTATCTGTTGGAAAGCATCATTACAAGCTATTACAACTCTCTCTACTACGAAGTTGAGTATGTTGCTACAACTGAAGGGGTAAAGGAAGCTACTTGGTTGAGGGGTCTTCTCATTAAGCTTGGTGTTCAACAAGGTGTTACTCGTTGTGTTTTCGGATAGTCAGCGTGCTATCCAAGACCAAACATATCAATGTCAAGTTCCACTATATCAAAGATACAGATTGCTTGAAGGGAACATTGTGATGAAGAAAGTTCATACTCCGGAGAATCCTGCAGATATGCTTACAAAGCCTTTCTCTACTTCTAAGTCCGAGCATTTCTTGGACTTAGTTGGTGTTTACAATGTTGATAGCCCTTCGGGGCTTTGTCCTAAGGGGCTCTACCCTTTGGGGTATTTTGGCCGAGTACTTATGTTGGTTGGGGATTTGATCCAAGGTGGAGTTTGTTGAGGTGTGTCTCAAATCTCCCATTTGCTTTGCTTCAAGTGGACCGTGTCGAGGAATTCTTGACGGTTACACCTCTCTTCGTGGGCTTTGTTTTGGCATTTGTCCAGGAATCCGTGCAGCAGTTGGAGAGTAGTGGAAGAAAGAGAATTTCAATATATAAGGAGACTAATCCCCATCGTCACAAGGGTGTGAGGCGTGAGGCTATTTGCTGAATTTTAGAGAGATTACTCCATCACAATACGTGAGATTTTTGCTTTAAAGAAGAGAGATTATTCATATAATCATCAAGTGAGTTTGATCAAGGCCTTCACGTGAAAGTTAGGCAAGCTACTTTGAGTGATTATATTCCTTTCCAATTAGAGTTTTGAGAGAGTTTTGTGAGAGAATTAATACTCTCATTATAAATCAAATCGTCGTTTCGATTATGATCATTTTAATACTCTTTCAAATCATAGTGGATTGATTGTGCTCGTCGCTTCCGTGGTTTTTCGCCGCATTGGGTTTCCATGTAAATTCCTTGTATTCATTGATTTATTGCTTTCGTTTATTTCGTTACACTTCGATTATTGTATTACATCCGAATCGCTTCTACATTCAAGTCGTTATAAATCCTAACAAAGTTTTATATTTCCTATCAAGGTTCAAATCTTGGTAACCATAATTTTTTTAGTTCAAGTTGTGGATTTCTGGTATACTGTTACTTGTGGTTTGAAGATAGAGCAAGCTCTTTGTTAGCTTAAAAGTGATTGTATATCCCCTCTCCCCGCCCACGAGCTCACTAGACTTACACCCTATAGAGGGTCTAATGGGTGACTCATTTACCATGGCCAAAAAAGTTCAACTATATTAGTGAAGAACTATTGAGTCAAAGGATTAAACCAAATATGTGTACTAAATTTTATGTCGTTAGAAAATATATTATAATATCCATCTTGTTTATTTGGAGGTTAATACTCAAGATCAATTATGCTTAATGTTTAATACTCAATATCTATAGTTTTAAACCTCGAACGCAGTTAGGTCTGGACTCTCATTGGTGATTTCACCAAATATTTATTCCCAAGCCTTTCTTTCCATCCTTTAGGACAATATATTATAATATCCATCATGGTTAATTAGAGGTTAATACTCAAGATCAATTATGCTTAATGGTTAATACTCGATATGTATAATTTTTATATTCTCACATATTGCACCTTTAATAGTAATTAAGTAGAAAGAGTACTTTGGTATTTTTAGGTGTTTACTTGTTCTAGATTTAGGTGTATTTTCGGAATTATTTTTGTTCCATTTTTGTTTATGGCGATTAATTATCGGTGAAGAAAAAGTAGGAAGAATGCTGTTTACTTAAAAAAATGTGATACATATCATACAAAAGCTAAACTCTCTAATGAGAGGGTTTTATTAATACACCATAAAGATACATATGTAGCCAAACAATTAATGAGAGATCATGAAAGGAAAACCATTAAAAATATATATGTATGGCTATCGAGCAAGCATACAAACAATCATAAATAAAGGAGCAATCATATAATTACATTAACGAAGGGGAATTTCAAATTGGGGGTATTAGCAAATGGAATAATTAGTGATGGTGGTTTTGCTTCTTAAGTTCATGCTTTGCGTCTTTCTTCTTGTGATGCTCATGCAGTGCAAATCCAGCGGCACCAGCGGCCACTGTGGTTGCAATCTCTTGTTTCACTTTGTGCTTGTGGGCTTGCTCCGGGTTCTTCTTCGCCTCGTGCTTCTCGTGCTACCAACATTAATTCATCCCAAAATAACAAGGATCAGTAAGTTATATGTACTAATTATGACAAATTATCTCAACATGATCATGTAACTAACCAAATTAAAGACGAGAAATTACCCTAGCATAAGCACCGGCAGCAACTGCAGCAGCTTGACCTAGATGTTCCAGGTGCTTGTGATGCTTCATCTCCTTCTTCGGGTCCTTGTTCACCTTCTCTCCATCATGGTGGTGGTGGTGGTGGTTAAACATGGTGGTACGATAATTATTGATCAAAAGACTTCGCAAGAGATAGAATAATAGAATGTCTTGATACAACTGATATCATCTATCAATTTGAGGACTATGTATATATATATATAGACAATGAGGCATGCCAAGTCAATTATATTTTGCTTGTTAACTAAGAAAATATCCAGAATTTGATGATAATTCTTTGGCTTGATTTCTTCAATTCATAGGGCTTCGAAGAAAGTGTAATGGAGTGGACTTGTCAAATTAATTAGTTGGATAATTTCTTAACGGTATCCGTACTCGTTCCAGCGTTCGTTCGTTGCGTGTGGCGGACCTTTCCCCGCGTGAATTACCGTTTTTCATCTCATTTTCTCCCTTTGTATTTCTTTTTTGTACATTTGGTTAGATTAGATAAGGTTATATCAAAGATGTCCATTCTATCAAAACAAAAAAAAGATGTCCATAAAAAGAGATGTCAATCAAGTATTATTTAAACCACATAGATAATGTGATCGGATTTTGACTGTATTAAGGGGCGGAGACATGCATTGTTTATGGGTGTCCCAGGACATCCATAGCAAAAAAATTGTATTTAAAAATTCTAAAAAATTTATAAAATTGTTAAAGGGATACCCATAAAAAATAATAATGTTTATAAAATTTAAGAATATTAAAAATGACACCCTTAAATGTATTTGTTAACTCCGTCACTGATCGTATTTTAGGTTAAAGGAGAAATGAATTAGATTAATGCCTTCTATATATAAAGTAAAAGACAGTACAACTTTTATAGAAAATTTATGTTTTAGGTTGATTCAATGGGCTAGGATATATTTATTTTGGATTCATATTAATTTTATAATATAACTAATTAAGCATCCATATATTGTCTATATAATTATTATTCTGTATAGTGATTGTAGTAATTAATTGTAAGGACATAAACAAATTTAGTCAATTTTTTTGTTAATTTTCTAATATTCAATACAGATCTGCATTCATAGCAATGACTAACATTGATCAAGACTGAGAAACAAGTTAACTATGATGATTTGAAAAAACAAATACCTTAAAAAGAGAATATTTTGTCTATAAAGTATTTAGTCTAGTTTGAATTGAAGAGGTATATTAGGGTGTACACCTACCTTGAGTCTTGTTGGATCAATAGTTACATTGTGACTTAGGGTACATACCTGCGTTATGTAAACTACGTAATTAATAGGCTCTTTATGAGGTTGGATGTACTACCTCCCTCTATCACATTAAAGTGTCTGTTAAGAACAAATAATTATGCTCTTATAATCTCTCAGTAATTTTTTTTCCAATAAGGTATGGGATCGATATAAATGAAATTCAAACTCAAGTCTTTAATAACAACTTATAAAGACTTTATCAATTGAGTTAACTTACGTCCATATTTTAAGTTGCATACCATAGACCAATGCTAGGCTCAAGATAGATGAGCCTTGGCTTTCAGTTTTAGTTTCCCCCATCCATGTGATTTTACAATATGTTATACCATATAGTACTTGACTTAAACCATAACAAATTTACATAAGAGAAGCAGCCAGAACCTAAAGTAAAATTTGGAACTCAATAGTGAGATTAGTAACTAATATGTCTGGCAGAACTAATTGAAGATTCAAAATCCAAATCAAACAGTTTGTACTCATATTTAACCTAATAATTGTACAGGCTCACCTAAAAGTGAACTCGGGATTTGAATGGAGCCAAATCAAACCCAATTCAAAATTTATTATTATGTTGTTTTATTTTACAAGACAAACTTATTAGACCAAAAATTGATTGATATGAAGTCTACTCACCCAAAACTTAAATACCAATTGACCCTATTCCTCCCTTAATCTGACCCACGTCAAAATCGCGTCGCTCATTTATTAGGTATAGTAACTAATAAAAGGTAATTCAACCACACCATAAAAAGATGTAAAAATTACCAAGTGAGTTTTGGCCTAGTGGCAAATACTCCACACTTTCACCCTCTAACTTTGGGGAAGACATTTTCCTTATCCCCCTTGAGTTTTCAAATCCAATTGAGATAATCCTTGAAATAGAGGCCTAATTAAGTAGCCCATACGTTAAAAAAAATAAATAAATAAGGAAGACGTAAAAATTCAAAGAAATAAATTAAGTACATTGTTCCCACGACGAAGTCAGTGTTGGCTTGATTGGGCCTCATTTCTAGCCCTCTTATTGGACAAGTCTGGCCTCACCTGTTTAGGCCCAAGTCATGTACCCCCCCAAAAAAAGGAAAAAAATATAGTATTAAGCTCAATAGGTTTAGTTTCTTTTTCTTAATTGCGAAGTTGAATCTAGAAGGAATAAGAGCCGGGGGAGGATGATATGGACCGGATATTGCCGATATCATTCAAAAGATATGAAAATCAAGTGAACCAACCATTAAAAAGAAATGGACTTTATTTTAAGTAAAAAAAAAAGAAGAAAAATTAATAAAGAGGAAAAACAATTGAAAGTGGTGGGCCAACATTTTAAACTAAATTAAAGGTTCTTCAACTTGGGATTGATATTTTTGAACATGGTCGGCTCCCATCCTATGCCTATTTTTCCTTTTTTATGTCCCTCTTACTTGGTCGGGAATATCCAACGAATATCAAGTCTTTCTATTTTTCTTTTATTCAAATTATTATAAAGTTCTAAATATTTAAATAAATTTTAACTTTCAAATAATATTACAAGTTTATCTAATATAATATTAAACTTGATAGGAATATCATCATAAGTTTTTGTATTTATTATTGTAAGTTTAATTTAGAGTAATTCATGGCTAATTTGTTTGAGTTGGATGAATGTTTTGATGAAAAGATTTTGTATTGTGTTCGATCAATCGAATTTTTAATATTTAGGTATTAAATATATTGATAGTTAGTTAACTTTTTTATAAGATATAGAGCTCTTTAATACGTATACTTTTCATTTATAAGATTCAAATTCAATCCAATTTAAGCTAAATAATTGGATGAGGGTAGCTAAAATTAGAATTAACTTTAAATTTCTCTTAAATCAGAAGTTAACATTATTACTTTTATGTGAAATAATCCAATAAACTCTTAAAAAGACATGATAATAAATAACTTTGACTAAAAAAATCGATATATTAGTTTAAATCAGGTCATTTTGATATTAAATTTTACTCTCTATTTTGAATATGGACCTGACAATTAATTATAAATCTAGTTTTTCATATTCAAATATATATATATATATATATATATATATATATATATATATATATATATATATATATATATATATATATATATATATATATATATATATATATATATATATATATAGTTGAAAATAAAATAAAATACCCAACTAAGAGAGATTCATATATATCACTCATCAGCATGTGGGGGAAAATTAAATAAGCCATGAACATTTGTTGTGTTAGGAGGCGGCCTATTCTCTCATCAAGAATATTGAGTAAAAGAATATGATGAATATGCTACAAATTGACACATTGTTGGAACCTATATTGATGAAATTAATGCTTTAAAAAATATTTATAAATTAGTGCACTATTTTTCATTGTCAATTAATTTTAAAAGTTGAAACAATACTTATATATATTGCTCTATCGATTAAAATCTAATTAATATGAATTTTGGCATTGTAATGGTATGTAAACTTAATGTATATGACATTTTCAATTAGTCATAGTCACTTTTCTTAAAAGGTGAAACTATTATTGTACTATATCTCATCAAAACTGGTACTTAATTTCTTTACTTACCATCATAATACACCTTTGTTTTTAGGTCCGGTGTTTTTTGGTCATAGGAGTCACAAATACAATATTATTTCCTGGAATAATGGAAAGGAATAAGCAATTTTTTTTGGAATTAATAATTGTTCTTTCACATTTTGTATGTAAACCTATTCTCTCTATCATTATTCAAAAGAAAAAAATGTATTCAGACAAATTCCTATAATCACAAAAAATATTAAATGAGACCATTTGAAAGTTTTCTCTATTTTTTATTTTCATAAGTTCTACATATATTATTTTCTTCTTTACAAAAATTTTAAAAAATATTGATAGTTGGTGGATGTCAATTAATTCAGGAGGCAACAATTTAAAAATTATTATAAAAACTTCAATTGAAATTTTTTATTTTTACATAATTAGTATGTCTTTTTTAAAAAATTTAGAAGGAGAATAAGGGAAAGAAAAATCCAAAATGATCACATCCACATTGGATGATATTTATGCCAATATACAAACCGCGTGGGAGGAGTGGTTGTGTAAAACCATTATAATTTTCACTTTATTCATAATTAGCCAAATCCTATTCTTTTTTTCCACTCTTTTAGCTCTCTACCTAGTAGTAGTTGGACACTTATAAATAGGGCCCTTCCCCTCATTGCTTGACCATCTCATCCAATTCACTAAACCCTTAATTAGCTTTCAAAGTTATCTCTATTCCTTCATTTTCACTCTCTTTTTAGCAAACCAAAGACCAGAATGGCTGATGAGAACAAGCACCACCACGGGCTGTTCCACCACCACAAGCACGAGGAAGAAAAGCCGGCTGAGGCAGTCGTCTACTCGGAGACCACTTACTCCACCGATGGCTACGGTGGTGGCTACTCTGAGACCACCACTGCCGTGATCACCTCCGAGGAGCCCGAGAAGGACTATGGGAAGGACGTGAGGGAACACAAGCACAAGGAACACATGGGTGAGCTTGGAGCCCTTGCTGCTGGTGCCTTTGCTCTGGTATATCATACGTCTTTTTCTCTCTTTCATTATCTTGTTCTTCTCTTTTCTTTTTTTCTTTTTCTTTTGTTTTTTGGGTTAATGATACATAATGGCCTTAAAAATTAACCGTCTAATTTTCAGTTTTATGTAATCCAGAATCAGAATTGACTCATAAACCAAAGAAGAACACCTAATAGAATTTGAATCATGTCATAATTGGACGATCTAGTACATATGAAAATCAGTATATTAATTTGTATATGTAAATTTACTGAACCAAATAATATATAATAGAACCACATTGGATTAATTAAAAAAATGAAATCACCCAATGTAGTTTAAAGTTGACTGCAACTGTTGTTAATACTGGATTAAAATTGACCTAGATTAAATGATCAATTCATCAAGACATATTGTAAATAGGTTAATTTATCAATTTATCATCTTATTTTATAATATCCTACACATTAAACAAGGATTAATTTAGTCAATTCAATGAAATCAACATGTTAAGAAAATAAACATGGTTCAAGTATATAGTACTCCTAGGTAGCTATGTTTTTGAAATTTGTGAAGTAATTTGGAGGTATATTTGTGGGAATTGTAGCATGAGAAGCACAAGGCAAAGAAGGACCCAGAGCATGCCCACAAGCACAAGCTGGAGGAGGAGATCGCGGCGGCCGCTGCAGTCGGAGCTGGTGGCTATGCCTTCCACGAGCACCATGAGAAGAAGGAAGCCAAGGAAGAGCAGAAAGAGCATGAAGGAAAGAAGCACCACCACCTCTTCTAATTAATCTAAGTATCATTAATATGACTTTGAAAAATAATTAAGCATCATTAGGCTTTATGCCAATGTAAGGTTTCATGCTTTTACTAGTGTGTTTCTTTATCCTATGAAACTGCGAGTGAGAGATCTATGGTGGTAGATGTGTTGAGTGTTCCTTTCCCCTTCCCTAAAATCGGATTTTATTTAACTTTCTAGTTTGTGGTGATATGATGTTTATAAAAATAATAAATAATATTTATTAGTTTAATCGATTTTTTTAATTTAATTTTTCAATTGTTATAGCATCTTGATTTTATGTATGTCTCTCCACAAAATTGATGGAAGGTAACTCATATTTTATAGAAACTATTTAAAGATGATAATATTTTAAAATTGTATTTAAGAATACAGTACATTATGTGAAAAGCTTATGACACGGAGTATTTGCGATTAGGATGTGATATAAGGAGCGAGTATCATCTATCATATCAAATACCATAGCATAGATTTCATACTTGTTCAATATCAGAATACTTTTATAATGTTATTAATCACACATGTATTGGTTGAGTTTAATGTCTAATATTACAATAATACTCCTTAAGTAATATGGTATATGGTATTTTGCCCTCTTAGCATTTTGGTAAATGACAAATTTGGGGAATTAAATTTCCTACAGGGAGCTCACTTAGTGTGAAGTGACAACATTAAAAAGGAAAAATTAAACCATCTAAAATCAAAATGTTTATAAAATATCATTTTTTGAAAACAATACTAACTTACGGAGAGATAGTATACTTTTTATTTTATTTTACTTTTTGAATTTTTTATCACACTTTTTGAATTTTTACAGTTGCATACGTAATATATTCTTCCAAAAATTGGACACTTTCACGGACCCGTACTTTATATGTAGCCTCTGCCTCGGGATAGCAATAGGTTATGGACCCGATCCAGATATGCTAAACCCAACCCATTTAATCGGGTTTGGGTTTAATAAATTTGGACTGATGGGTCGGGTCGGGTCCAGGTCTTAAAAATTAAGACCAGCACCCAATCCAAGACCCGTTTAAGACCCGAACATATTTTATTTAAAAAAATCCAAGCAGTAGCAAGCAGTAATAACATATTGTAATTTGGAATTTTGAAACCCTAGCTAAAGTTACTTTCTCACTTCCTTCTCCCTCATTCACGCAGTCCCACCCCCTATTAATTTTTTTTTCCAGTTAGTGTGTTTCGATTATGAAAAGTATGAATCGATTTGGTGTATTTGGTTTGTATAATAGGTTGGTTGAAAGATAGGTTAGTATGATGCTAAAAAGGTTATATGCGGCAAAATTGCTTGCAAATTTACAATAATATTAAATAGAGCACAAAATACCGATTTTTATAATTTATTTATGGAAAAACATACTAGACTCGTTTAAGACCAGTGTAAGAGTGGACCCGTGGACCTACCAGGTTCGGGTCCAAATTTCACTGAACCCGTCGGGTTCAGGTCGAGTTTGGGTCCAGGTCCAAAAGTTAAATAGGTCCGGGTCCAGTCGGACCCGACCCATTGTCATCCCTACCTCTGCCATTCAAATTTTCCCTTTAGCCTAACGGATGAAAGATAAGAAAGGGTCCGTCCGAGTCTTCTTTTCTTTATTATTATGTATAAAATGAGGCATAAAGGTCAATATATATGAAATTTAAATTTAAATTTTTAATAAGAATTTTTATTCAATGAGATTACCGACAGCCACTAATTAAGGTCAAAAGTTTGATAGTTAAGGCGTTTGTTGTATTCTTATTTTTCTATTCTTGATTGGGTTATTATTGTATGTTAGAGTATAAACATATTCATGTGCCTTTAACCATCAACTTAAATTTTTGGTATCAAAATCAGGATTGCTTCGATTTGCCACCGCCACCCCATCGGATCATGCCATATATTGGGTCTTGTAAATAACTCATACGTGAGGGGTTGTGTGAAGAATATATATATATATATATATATATATATATATATATATATATATATATATATATATATAGTGTGTGTGTGTGTGTTACCTCACATTAATAAAAGATAGTCTTGAACATGTTTATAAGTTTATGGAGCACTCTAAGTTTACGATTTACTCTTCCTCGTTGCCAATTAGTTTTGGGATGGATCCTCATAGATTTGCAAGCATTGCTCACTTGAATTAATGTTCAAATTTTAACAACAGTATGCATAAGAATTAGGAAGTAATAATGAAGTAGATCCTAAGTTTAGGACAATTTATTTGTGAAAATTAATAGACTTATATATATAGTATAGATTTAACTATTAGCTTCTGTTATTTTCCATATTCCTTTTGTTGAATCCTTAGGTAAGTGTTTGGGGTGTTTTGCAATCCAAGGCAAAAATAAGATTTCGTTGTTTTCACCGATTATTGATAGTGTTAACGAAATCTCATCTCTTGGAAGGCTAATTCTATGTCAAAAGTCGGTAAAGTGGTTCTAATTCAATCTAATCTTAAATCTCTACCAGCTTATTCTATGCAATATTTTGAACTTCCAAAATACACAACCCATTCGCTTGACAAAATTAATAGAAATTTTTCTGAAAAGCGAGATAGCAAAAAGGGTATACCTATGATAGCCTGGGATCGCATTTGCCAACCAAAAGACAAGGGACGGTTAGGCCTTCGTAAAGTAGAAGACGTTAATACTGCTTTCAGTCAAACTTATCTGAACATTATTTAAAGAATTAGATAATTTGTGGTCTCAACACATGATAGCAAAATATGCTAGCCAAGGGATCGTTCTCAAGAAAACCAAGAAACATAATTCCTGAGTTTCGAAGTCTTTGTCCAAATATTTTGCGTTATTTAATAAGGGTATTGGATGGAAAATTGGAAATGGGACGGATATTTCTTTTGCACCGATATCTAGTGCCTTAGCCAAAGTTTACTCCAAGTTACAGGGTATGATCCTACCACTCTTGATTTACAAACCAAAGCGAGCGATTTTATTACTAATGAGAACAGCTTGGAATATCCCTAAGCTGAATGCTATCTTACCACCAAATGTAGTGGATGTCTGTTAGAAGTTTATCATTATCAATCTGCAGATGAAAGATGTTGGGGCCTATCGAGTAATGGTTTGTTTTCTACAAAAACGGTTACTAGATTGGCACAGAATAGTTTTGATCATGATAGATGGGATGGTCATTGGATTCGGAAAACTTGCATCCCAACAAAGATTAAAATCTTCCTGTGGCAATTTATTTATGAGCGAATTCCACTTAGGAAGATGTTAGCTAACGAGAGGAATTCATATTAATCTCATCCGTAAGATTTGCAACTCTTATGACGAGACAAAAAACCACCTTTTTTTCCTTTGCCCACATACATATCTACTCGTGAGCTACAGCTACGACTACAAACCATCATCGAATTCACCATGTCAATACTTCATCTCTCACAATCTCTATGGTAAAGGTATTCTCCAAGCGGGAGATCTTCACTTCAATCAAATTAACCGTATATGGTTCTATTTTTGATATGGAGCGTTTGGAATAAGAGAAATGCCCTCATCTTCAAGAATGAAGAGTTCAACCGCATCAAAATCATTATTAGGGCTAAAAGGGCGTTTCCGTAATGGAATTCAAGGACGATAAATTCACCAAAAGACCTCTACGCTTCAAATAAGCATTCCCTACCAAAACAAGTGGTTCTTGTCAAATGGAATAGTCCTATGCAGGATGGATCAAGCTCAAACGTGATGAATTAGTCATAAATAGTAAGGCAACTATGGGTTTTATTCTACGAAATGAGGAAGATAGCACGTTGAGTGCGAGAGCCGCAAATTTGGGATAGACTTCTATTATAATTGTCGAATCTAGTGCACTCAGGTTTGGTATAAAGGAAGCCTTCAAACCTAAAGTTCGGAGACTCCAAATGAATTGAGACAACAAAATTACCGTTGATGCAATCAACGGAATTATTCAGCCACCATGGCAAGTTGACTTCATTATTGAAGATATCATTTGTCTTAGGAGGAATTTCACAAGTTACAATATCAATTCTATTTTTAGACAAGTTAACAATGCAACTGATTGTCCGGCACATTTGAGGCACTCGGTCCGTTCTCCACCTACTTGGGGTTGTTCCCCATTTCCTCATCGTTCGTCTATTATGGTTAATGATAATTTAGTTAAAACCCTTGTGAAAAGGGTTACTTAAGTTAGGTTGTGTACTATTTTTTACGCCTGCAAAAAAAAAGATATAACTATTAGCTAACATGAGTATATACCCCATATAATTAATTATTAAACTTTAGGTGATTATCTTATCTTTAATTCTCTAATCCGTACATCGGTCCACGTCCCATACATTGTAGGTATACCCCTTAGAATGTATAAAATACTTCTTTCTTGTCAATAACTTAGGCTATTATACTTAAATGGCTATTACACTAAAATAGTCCATCCATTTAATGTGTCATATATTGTGACAGGTAACCACTAGGAAACTTAAACTATATATACAAATCGATAACAATATTCTCTCTATTTCATAATATCTCGTCACTTTAACTAATTTTTTCGATTTATAATATATGTCACTTTACCATTCCAATAACTTATTAATAACTAGTTTACCAATTTTATCCTATTATTATTTTCTTTCCTCTCCTTCTTTCATTGATTTTTTCATTTTCAATGAAATCTTGTGTCAATTTAGTATTTTAACACAAATTTATGTGAATTTTATATTTATTTGGTATTTCCTCATAACTAGACTTGGCAAAATTGATCCGAACCGAACGAGTCAACCCGAACGACCCGAAACCCAAACCGAACCGACATCCAAAATAGTTGAACCGATTTTGACCCGAAAACCGAAATGAACCGACCCGAACTGAACCGACCCGAAATGATCCCAACCGAAACCAACCCGAATGAAAAATGACCCGAACCGAACCCAAAATGACCCGAATCGAATCAGATCCGAATCGATTTAACCCGAATGAAAGTGACCCAACCCACATTTTTTTGTTGGGTCTCTAAGGATGGACTTTTGTGCCTATAGTGGTACAATTTTGAATCGATTTTGACCCAAAAAGTGACCCGATTACGACTAGATCCGAAATTAACCCGAATCGAACCCAAACGAGATTGACCCAAAGTTGAACCGAATCGAAGTTGACCCAAACCGAAACCTAACGAACCCGAACGAGATCGACCCGAAGTTGACCCGAACCGAAGTTGACCCGAACCCGAAACCGAACCGGACCCGAACAAGATCGACCCGAAGTTAACCCGAATCGAACCCGAACCGAATGACCCGATTGCCAAGTATACTCATAACCTTAAAGTCACAAATATTTTAAAATGGAGGAAGTAGGGAAGAGTCAGAAGTTTCACCTAACCAGCAGATTTAATGTTATATTGCAAGGAAAAATATAAACGACCTATTAGGTACGTAGAAACTCTAAAAGTGATACTTGTTCCACAGGTATAGAAACTTTATCCTTCATTCCCCTTCCCTTTTACAGCTTTGTGATTGAGACTATACATTTCCCCCATCACAGGCACTAATTCTGGTAATTGATTACCTAAATAACAGGCGCAAACCACATGTGATGTGTATATATCGTGATTGTAAAAACTACTCTACCAAATTTATGACTATAAGCCCTCCTAATAAAGATCAATAATCATTCTGATGAACTTGAACAAAATTGTCCAAACTTATTTTATGTGCTGATTTAGATTCTTATTCAAAGTTAAATTAATCTTTATTAGATTTGTATGCTAATATATCGTGAAGGTGTTTGCAAGTAACAAGATGATTATATGAATTTGAAATCTTTATAACCCAAGAACTAGCTATAGCTAAAATGAGAATGGTCATCCTTTAACATGTAAAATATGCACAAGCGAAATATTCAATTATTCAAATAAATATTGGTTTATACAAATACAACTTATAACTTATTTTACCTATTAGCCTGCGTATCGTTTTCATATAAAGAGTAAAGTCCAAATTTGGATCAGTAGGGTTTGATAAATTCATTTCTAGGTTTAAAAACTTCACTGCAAGATCAAAATTTTATGCTTGAATTTTTTTAATGATAAGTAGATCTACTTACTAGGCTTTCCATCTCAGGGAGCCTAATATATAATGTGACTAGGAAAGGGAGTGTCCAATCCTCGTTGAGAAATTAGGAGATCAAGTGGTATGCTAGAATAAATACTTTTATTATGAATTGGGAGAGCAAACTTATAATACTTTTGATAAACACTCAAGAGTATGTGGGATACCTCACTTGCTCTCTTAAGAGCCCTCACTCTCTCTTATGGTGGATGCTCTCACTTTTTGTGGATGCTTACATAGGTAGGTCATTCCCCTATTTATAGTGGTTCCACCTCCTTAATTTATGGTGGAGATTTGGCTAAGTGTCAAAATCCTAATACTCCTAAGATAATTCTAGAATACAATAGTATCTAGATATTTTCTAGGATAATTCAATAATTATCTAGATATTTCTCTGCTCTAGATTTTTCCCATATATAAAATTTTAGAGATTATTTTGGTGCCTTGATTTTAGAAAGTGGGTAATGATTTTTCTCTTATTTTATTTTAACACTCCCCTCATTACCCATTTTTCTTCATTGTCATCCTTGGGCTTTGGTACTAGTTCCCAAGTCTCATTCTGAATTAGAGCTTGTGTTTCTTCCTCCATTGCCCTTTTCCATTCCATCTTTTGGCGTGCTTCTTCATAGGTGCTCGATTCCTTAATGCTCGGTCCTTCTACCAATGCTGCATTAGCATATTTAGGATTTTGCTTCTATGTCCTCTTGGACCTCCTTAGTTGTGGCTCTAAGGCTTCTTCTATCACTATCTTTTCGAGTTGGCTTACCTTCTCTTCTTACTGGAGAAGCATGATGCACACCCGTATTCCGTGGACTTTTGTGCCTGCTCGGTGTCTCTTCTTTACCTCTTCCTTCTTCGGTGACTTCTTGTTGTGGTGTTGTCTCGCTTGAGTTTTTCTCGTCATCTTCTAGCCTTTGCTCCAACTTTTCCTCGATCTCCTTAGAGTTGGGAAGTGTTATTGTCTGTGATGGCCACCATGAAGATAGTTCGTCGAACACCACATTTCACGATGTATAGCAACGTCCTGTTGTTGGGTCACAACACCTCCATCCTTTTCTTTCATTATCATGGCCTACGAAAATACAGCGTATTGCCTTTTTGTCGAATTTGCTTTGTAGGTGGTCAAGGATGAAGACATAACATACACACCCAAACACCCCGAAATGGCTTACCGTGGACTTGACATTCCATAACTTCTCATATGGAGACATAAACCCGAGCCTTGCCTCTGGTAGTCTATTGATGACATAGACCATTGTCTTTATACACTCGGCCCGAAACGTGGCGGTACATTCTTGGCACGTAGCATGCTTCTGCAGGTCTATGCAAGATGTCGATTCTTTTTCTCTACCACACCATTCTACTCGCGGTGTGCTAGGACAGGTGAACTGACGTCGTATTTTATGTGTTTGTAGGTATTCCGAGAACTCATCCGATGTATATTCTCCCCATTGTTTGTACGTAGGCTCTTTACTTTGTATCCTACTTCACGTTCAGCCTTATTTATGAACTCTTTAAATTTATCCAAAGCTTCGATTTTTCTTTCATAAAATCTACCCAAAGATATCTTGAGAATCATCAATAAAGGTAATCATGTACCTATATCCATTGATGGGTGGTTGTTTTACTCTTCCAAAGACATCGGAATGGATGAGCTCAAGTGGCACCTTAGCTTTGTATGAGGACTCCTCGTAAGGAAGTTGATGCGCCTTTCCGTATTGACACCCCACACATACTATGTTCTCTCGAATCTCAAGTTGCGGAAGGCCCTTCATCATTGACTTCGCATCATCACCTTCAACTTGTGATAACTCAAGTGATTGAGTCTTGCATGCCGTAAGTCTGCCATCTCATTCTTCCTTGTTTTGTCAATGTAAGCATCTTGGGCTCACATTACATAGACCGACTCGAGGCGTCGTCCTTCCAAAAGTGGCGGCGATGTAGGCTTGAGACTGCGATATACCTTGACATCGTTGGGACCAAAGACCACATAGTTCCGTGAAGATGTCAGCTGCGATATGGACAAAAGATTCTTCCTCATATCAGGAACGTGATAGACATTTTGCAGTTGCACTTAATGCGGACTAAACCGAGGAGTAATCAATGCATTGCCAACATCGGTTATTGGCATTTTAGAGTCATTGGTTGTTACCACGACCCGATTTCCTTTATATTAGGTCGTGCTATGTAGCTTGTTGATATCTCCTGTCATGTGGTTCGAGCAACCCGAATCCACTATCCAGTCATATTGATAGTTGATGAATTCATTGCTCATCATGACAAGAGCGGTTTCCTCTTTCGGCTCCTCGACACATGATGTAGCTAATTCTACATCGAGTGTAGCATTGCTCTCTTCTATTGCAAAGGATGCCTGTAAGTCCCACTCTTCTTTACTTTCATTGTTTTTGAAAGTAACTATGTTACCTTCCTCTTGAACAGATCTGCAGTCTCGAGCATAATGTCCTTTCTTGCCACATTTGTAGCATCGATCCTCTTGTCGATGATACTTCGATTCTTCCCGATCACTTCGAGCTTGGTATGTTCCCCTTTGAGATGGACCCCGTCCATGTTGTGCTTGTCGAGTACTTTGATTGCCTCTTTTTCGAGTAATCTTCATATGCGATATATCTTCTCCCGGATTTATCTTGGCCTTTAGGTGCTCTCCTTCTTGTAAATAGAGCTTTCTCTTCCTCCTTTATTGAGACCTTGGACATTTGTTTGTCGAGGTCTTCTTGATTGACCAAGATAATTTCTAGTTCTATCAAATTGGGTTGAGTGGCCCATCCCCGAGTTGCCGTAATAAGGCCGCTATATTTTGGGTCCAAGCCTCGGATTATGATCCGGCGCATTCTATACTCGTTGATTGCACTTTCGGGGTCTACCTTCTCTATTTCACAACATATAATTTAACTTTTCTAAGTATTGCCTTACCATCATGTCTCCTTGTTTGATGGACAGGAGCTCGTTCTCCAATTATTGTAGCTTAGCTTCATTCTTCTTCGTGAAGAGTGTAACTCGTCCTCCACGGTGACTCGACAGAACATACTAGCCTTCCCTGCCTTGATCTCCCATTTCTTTTTCCGATCGTGGTGCTGTTGGAGCAGTTTTCTCATCACCGCCAACGATACCCCATAAATCTTGCCCCTTCAAGTAGTAGTACTTGATACATGTGCACCAAGTACTATAGTTGCTCCCATTAAGCTTCCCGAGTGAGCTAGCTGATGCCGATATATCCGCCATAACAACTTAGTAAGCGCCTAGTACTTAACCAACAAGATGTGGTCCCGGACCAATAGATTTCACAGTCTTGACCGTGTCGGCAGAGTTTCTTCTATAATCCGGTCCCCGACCGTGTAGACAACAATGCTAGCTCAAGACAAGGTCACCAAAATCTTACTCGATACCACTTGTTGAGAAATTAGGAGATCAAGTGGTATGCTAGAATAAATACTTTTATTATGAATTGGGAGAGCAAACTTATAAGACTTTTGATAAACACTCAAGAGTATGTGGGATACCTCACTTGCTCTCTTAAGAGCCCTCACTCTCTCTTATGGTGGATGCTCTCACTTTTTGTGGATGCTTACATAGGTAGGTCATTTCCCTATTTATAGTGGTTCCACCTCCTTAATTTATGGTGGAGATTTGGCTAAGTGTCAAAATCCTAATGCTCCTAAGATAATTCTAGAATACAATAGTATCTAGATATTTTCTAGGATAATTCAATAATTATCTAGATATTTCTCTACTCTAGATTTTTCCCATATATAAAATTTTAGAGATTATTTTGGTGCCTTGATTCTAGAAAGTGGGTAATAATTTTTCTCTTATTTTATTTTAACAATCCCAACATCAAGCCACCCCAAACTTCCTCAAATAATGAGCGAAGTTGCTACCCTCAATGTAAAACCTAGGGGATGAGGGATGTAAATGAGTACAAGGTCATCAACCCAACACTACTTCTATAGTGCTCTTCGATTGTGCTCGAATATAATGTAGGAAGTTTTCGTAGTATATATATAGTCGAGCTCCTCTAGGGAAGTTAACACCTAGTGTTGTATATAGTTTGCCAAAATGTTAGACATCCAAAGGTAGGTTATATTCATTTATTTTTGACACACACGCACATACAATACGTTTGTCAAAATGCTAGATATCCAACGGCAAGCCATATTCATTTATTTTTTGATATACACACACCCCATTTCGAATCGTAGGCGATGTAATCAAACTTTTGACATGCACACACAGTAAGTACTTTGCCAAATAGGTCATTTTCTTTTTTTTTTTTTGACACATACACATACATATATATAAGTGTGAACGATAATATGAACTAAATTTTAATCTAAGCATCTGGTAATAACTCTAAAAAACTTTATTAAGTAAAATACCATATGCTTATAAGGTTTAATATTGATAAATGATTTTATTGATTTGACACGCATAATACAAACAGCAAGAGAAAAATGATAATACAGAGAAATTAATTAAGGGCCATGGAGAACAAATTGAAACACACGAAATATATAGAGTAATCAACTCGTCAAAAGCTGAAAATGAGCAAGTAGATCTCTATAATCATTTATAATATTGGATTAATTAAGCATCGCGGTGGTGGTGGTGGTGGTGCTCCTCCTTGAGCTCATGCTTGGCTTCCTTCTTCTCGTGGTGTTCGTGGAAGGCGAACCCACCAGCGGCCACCGCAGCAGCGGCGGCAATCTCCTCTTCTATCTTATGCTTGTGGTGGTGCTCTGGGTCCTTCTGTGCCTTATGCTTCTCATGCTGTACAAAAATTTCAAGTGTTAAACATATATATATTCCCCTGACAAAATCTCACTTAATTTAATAAACTACATTTTGGACATCTATTTTCTCTTACATATGTCTAACATTGTTAACTTAAAATAATCAAATGGACAAATAATTGAATAAATAACAATGATATAGGACTTTAGCAATCCTTATACCGTAATTCCAAATCCATAGACGTAGGTCAATGACAAATATAGCAGCGGGGGTGTTTAGGCAAGAAAAAAACTAAAAAAAAAAAATTATTACAGTGGATCGGGACCATTAATCCCTAGTCCACTACATAATTTATAGTCATTTGGGTGCAATACTTGTGAAAAGAAATTGTAACATCTTATAATTTTGTAGAACATGAAGAGAAATAAGAATATAATTACTTCTAAAAAAAGAAGATAATTACCAGTGCATAGACACCAGCAGCAACAGCGCCAGCCTCGCCAAGGTGTTCGAGGTGCTTGTGGTGCTTGTACTCTTCCTCCGGGTTCTTGGGCGGCTCCTCCTCCTTGTTGTGGTGGAAGAGGTGGTGGTGGTGGTGCTTCTGCTCCTCTTCAGCCATCTTCTTGATTAGAAAATATTAATTTTTACTGATTAATAGAGGATGAGGTGACAATAATAACTTGCATAGCAACTGAGTTTATATAGACAGCATATTCAAATTTCAAAATTATTTTAATTATTAGGTCTTTTTTAAAATTGTAATTATTTTCTGAGTGAGTTGTATCCGATGATTATTCATAATTAGATAGAACTTTTGTTTTCAGATGCAACCTTGTTCAAACCTTGACCTGGCGATTGATAAGTTGGTTAGAAGATAAATAAGCGCTTTATTTGACGTTTTGCGATTTTCAATATATCAGGTTAACCATCGTTTTTTAAAATTACATGATAGAAAAAATTACAAAATTATATTATAATAAAAGTATTTTTTAAAAGAAATTCATTGATAATTATTTCATATTGTAAATCAATATATATTTTAATTAAATATTATTAAAATTCACAAAGTTTGACATCAAAAATCAAAAATCAAAAATTTTTTTGGATTGGAGGAAGTATTATTTATAAGTATATGATGATTAATTGATAATCATAAATATTCTCACATAGATGGAAATTATAAATTGGGACAACGTGATTAGTTGAACTGTCATGATCACATGATGTAACATGTCCAATCAACGTAGCTAATCTTTGTTGATCAGGCAGCATATGCAAATTAATTTGTTGAATATAATGTGAAGGTTTATATATGCCAAGTCTGTTCATTCAACCATGACAATCGCACCTGATGTAGATCTTACTCGTATTGTGGAATATTCATATATAGGTAATTCTACTTTTATATATAAAAATATCGATTTTGAGAGAACAAGTAATTTAATAGAATAGTTGAAGAATACAAACAGATGAAAGACATTGTATGTAAACTTAAGGGACCTTTTCAGTTTGAATGATATATAGGGTATGAATTAAATACGTTTCAAACATTTTAACATAGTTTCCACTTTAAAACAATTATATGTGATTCGGGTATTTCCGGACAGGTTCAACTCACCCGACACGTCACCGACTGACCGAGCCTAATCAGTTGGATAAGGGAAGAATCGGCTCAAGATAACCCTTAAAGGGCCGGGTAAAAGCCCCAAAGCCCACTAGGGCTAGGGTTTCCTAAACCATGGTAAAGTACCATTTTACCCCTTTAAAATCTCCTATAAATACTCATCACTTCCAAAACCCAAGGCACGTTGTGTTCATTTGACAAGACATCTCATTGTAAGATAATCACTCAAGCTCCTAAGCTCTCAACTCTCATCTACATTCATAACGTTCATCAACGTTCATCGAGCACACATTCATCCTCGAGAACTTCCATCTTCGGAAATCTTCTCGTTTCCCAAGGAATCCCTCACGCATATCGAGGAAGATCTCCTCGATCCTTTCAATCAAATCGGATACTAACTTGAGCGTCGGAGGGCGTTCCCGGGATCCACCACCCGGGCTTCGCCTTTTGCGAGTTCGAGCGGTCATCACCGGGCTCGGATCGCTCGTGCCACATCCTCGAACCGGAGCGGTGAATCCCTCCTCTCTCCAAATCATCATCCACTTCATCAACTCGATTTCTCCGGAAACAGTTTGGCGCCGTCTCGTGGGGAGGAAGGTAGCATATGGTCGCCGGTGGCACTCGGTCTCGATCCAAGATGACTCGCGACACGAACAACCCACCAGTCCCACACCCTCATCTTTCAATGCCTACGGGGGCCAATCCCGCAACGCTCCTCAACCCGAGGATGCGGAATCATCACAGCGGTCCACCGGCAACCGCCACACCCAGCCGGAGGGGTACGTCACCCTAGGGACTCTCCGTAACCTAATAAAGACCCTTAAAACGATCGTCGCACAACAAATGCAAGAGCAAGTGCGAGCCACCATGGAACAGCGCATGCCAATCATGCCCTTCCACTACGCCCCAACTCCCGGGTATGGCACAACCCCTAGGGAGGTCAGCCTGTTGGCTACTTCTCGGGCGGGATGCCCTCCCACGCAGCCCCGGAACAACCAACCGAGGCACCAACTGCGCTTGCTCCCGAGCAACCAAGTGCCCTCCCGACAAGGCGTCACGAAGAAGGCGATGCCCGAGGGGTTATCGAGGCGAAGAAAGCTCTCCGTAAAGCCAACGAGAATGTTGCGGCTTCGCACACGGCCTCGACCCCCTATGCTACCCACAGCAGGCGTTCGGCCTGGTTCGACGATCATGGAGGTGCCCTTGCCCCAAACACGGAGCAAAGACCCCGGGGAGCAGAAGGTCCGTTAGTCTCGCACGATCGGCTACACGTAGCCGTAATTCTCATCGAGCCTGCGAGTGCCCCAAGGCGCGACCAAGAACGGTCCGCCGCCCGAGAGCGGGAACGATCAAGAGAAAGGCGTCATGAGCGATCAAATCCGAAGGGTCCCGAGAAGTCGGAGAGGACCAGCCACACTCCCCTCGATCTCGAGAGGAGGAAAAGTCCTTCCCTGGTGGAAGTTCCACGCCACCAACCCCGCGCCGTCCCCATCACCGGCTTCGATTCAAGGCCAACCTGAATGCTTTCAACACTCCATTTTCGAAGAAGATTATGAATGCTCCTCGAATGAAGAAGATAAAGGTTCCAAACATTGATCCATACAATGGCACAACCGATCCTGAAGATCACTTAGCGTACTACAAGTCCCACATGTACGTTCGGGACGGGGACGATGCAACCTACTCGCCGATTCTTCCCTGCTACACTAAAGGGAGTCCCGTGAAATGGTTCAACAACCTTCCCCAAGGGAGCATCTCTTCCTTTGAAGAGCTATGCGAGAAGTTCGTCGCACAATTCATTGTGAGTTGCAAGCGAAGAAGACTAGCATCCACCTCTCCAAGATTAAGCAAGGGAGAAACGAGACCCCTAAAGACTATGTCCGAAGGTTTCATGAAGAGGCCGTCCTTATCTCCGACCTGCAAGATGGAGTCGCCTACACCGCCTTCCTTAACGGACTCGAAGCGGAAGATTCAAATTTTCCCTCGCTGAACAAAAGGTGTCCACCTTGGCGAAGCACTCCGAAAGGCGGCCGACTTTATTCGAGGCCACGGAGATCCGTGCGAGAGGAAGGAGATGAGGTCGGAAAGAAAGGAGGAGATGGAAAATTTAATCCCCGAAATGAAGAGGACCACCACTTCAACACCGACCCCCGAGTATTCTGATAGAGATCAAGGGGTATCCCATGCTTAAGAAACCACCTCCTATGTCCACTCCTGCGAAAGCGCGAGCTTCCAAAAATATTGTGAATTTCATGAGCAAACCGGACACAACACTCGCAGAGTGTCGCGCGTTAAAGAAGGCGCTTGGGGAGTTGGCGGATAACGGGCAAATTGATCGCTTCTTCAAAAAAGATACTCATGGAGCACAAGGAGGTTCTTCAAGGCAAGGATATGAGCGCTATGATGATGACGATGCTACTAAGATTGTAGCCACCATCGCTGGGGATTTGCGGGGGAACGACCTCCTCCTCCTGGAAGGCTCACCTTAGGAGCGCTCAATAAGTCCCGATCACCGGCCAACCTCCACCTCCGAAGGTGCCCACAGTGACCTTCGGAGGACAAGATTTGAAAAGCATGGCCGCCCCACATGAGTATCCTTTGGTCATCACATCGAAGATTTCGGACGCCATAGTCCGCAGAGTTCTTATCGACACGGGGAGCTCGGTAGACGTCATCACCATGGAATGCCTAAGACAGCTGAAGTATGCCCCTCGGAATCTTGTTTCCCTCGTCAATCCTGTCGTCGGATTCGGAGGGCGGACGATACACCCCATAGGCATGATCCGCCTACCAGTCGGGGTTGGAGAGAAGGTCGAGGGCCGAAACATCGAAGTCAAATTCCTAGTGATCAACATCCCTTCGCTACAATGTCATCATTGGACGTCCCACCCTCAACCGGATCAAAGCGGTCGTCGCTCCATACCTTCTCCTCATGAAGTATGAGCTTAATGACCGATCCGTAGGTGAGACCTATGGAGACCAAAAGACCGCACGTGAATGCTACATAGTAAGCCTTCGACCTTTGATGGAGAAGCGAAAGAGGAGGGGAAGACTCATGATGATCCTAAGGGTAAGAAGCTAAAAGTGGAGCCCCAACCAAAGTCTTCGAGACAATGATGGTGCGCTTCACCGCCAAAGAAAATCATGTCAAGGTTCGGCTTGCTTATGTAAATAGTGCGAGCTCATTGTCCGGAGTGGCGGCCTTTCTTTAAAGACCCACCCAGCCAAGTCCCAAAGATTTTGTAAAGGAATCACCCACGATTGATGCGACTTTTCCGAAAGCGCTCAACGGGGGCACACATTCCTCTCTTTTGTACGGACTTTGATCTTTTATCAATAAAACGAGCAAGCTTTCGGCATCTTTACGTCTCGAACTTTACTTTAAGACGCTCTTGCGGGCATGAATAGGGGCTAATACAATCCCCTAGAACACCCAAGTCTCTGGTTCCTTTCGTTGTATTTTCTTAACTTTGTTAAAAGTTAGAAGAAAAAGTAAGGGCTAATATGACTCCCTAAGGCAGCTACGCTGCTAGTCTCTTTCGTTGTATGTTTTTCATTGTGCCGATTTTGGGGGCAACACCAGGGGCTAATACAATCCCCAGGATAGCCAAGTTGTAAAACTCAAAGAAGACCCCACTATGATCATGTACCCCAAGCGGCAAGAAAGCAAAAATCGGCAACAATAAAAAGAAGCAACGAGGCAAGTAAGCGTCCAACAAGCATCAAAGCAAGGATCAATCGAGGATAAAAGTTCAAGCAAAACGAAAGAGTATCAAGTCATATGGCACGCAGGACGTCAAAAATAACTCATATTCCACGAAGAGTCATGGAAAGGGGCCGATCCTCGGAGCCGTCTTTGGCATCCTCGCCAACACTATCATCCTCGGGGATCTCCCCTCCTTTGGCGCTTCTTCCTAAGGGATTGACACGGCCACATAGCTTGACTCCAAAGTAAGATATTCAGAGTGAGATCCAAGCATAACACAAGTCAATGCCAAGCACGAAGAGAACGACTATGGTCCTCAAATGCGTACATTCGTCAAAAGAAAGGCCTCTTGGACGAAAAATTACGAGCGTACGCGACTCGACAAACGAAGATCACATAAGATCATAGAGGATCTCTAAGAGACACCACTCAAGCCTTAGGTCACCGGAAAAAGGCATGAGATCAACGCCCTTGAAGAACACTTTTGTTTCGCAAGAAACCGCTCCAACACTATAAGGGAGCGATGGTTCGCAAAATGAAGACGAAGAAGGTTTTTTGGCCCCTCAAGGTGTACGATCGTTATTATAGCCCAACGCTAAACGTCGTTTGACGACATCAAGCTTGGAGGCAAACGAGAAGCTAACGAAGACCTCCAACATAAAATTACGACTTGGGCACAATCAGAGGCACCCTACGAAGGCCCACACTAAAGAGTTGATATATTTAAGTTCAACGTGGAATCAACACAGGTTCATCGAAAATGGGCTTTGATTTTTCTCAATCATAAAATGCCCAATATGTTTCGACTAACGGAGCCGGGGCCATCGCATTTCGATACGAATTGGATTCATATTTTCCGTCCGAAGGAGCCTGCAGTTTCTTCGCTCTAAAATCAAGGTCGGTATTTTTCCGTCCCTTTCGAAAATTTTTACGCATAAAATTGGTCGGGAATGTTTCCCCAAAAATATGCCAACTCAAAATAAAAATAAAAATTAAAAAATTCTAGGGTTAGGGTGTGGGCATTTTTCGGTGTTTTGCCTCGGTAGGGCTAGCGTAGGGGCGAGGGTCGGTGTGAGGGGTCGGGGTCGGGGGTCGGGGTCGGTCCGGGAGCAGCAGGGTCCGCGCGAAGAGGTGAGAAAGAGAGAGTTAGCAAGCGGGAAAGAGAGTCGGCGAAAGGGAGAGCCGAGTGAGCGAGAGCAAGAGTGTGCGTGAGGGGTCGGGGGAAGGGTCGAGGGGAGGGGTCGGGGTCGGGGTCGGTCCAGGGAGGACCGAGTCCGAGCGAGAGAGAGAGTTAGAGGCGAAACGGAGCAGAGCACGCGGTTGAGGGGCCGAGACAAGTGCAAGCGAGGGTCGGGGGAGGGGTCGGTCTCGGGGTCGGGGTGAAGGGTCGGTCTCGGGGTCGGGGTGAGGGGTCGGTCCGGGAGGACCGAGTCCGAGCGAGAGGTGAGAGAGAGAGAGAGTTAGCAGCGAAACAGAGCAGGCGAGATCGCGAAGGAGAGGCTAGCGCGAGGCCTTAGGGCGAGAGAATGAGGGGTCGGTGTGAGGGGTCGGCACGAGGGGTCGGTCTCGGGGTCGGGAGGAGGGGTCGGTTCGGGAGGAGGTGAGTCCGAGCGAGGGGGAGGGGGCGAAGCGAGCGTGAGCGCAGCGAGTGAGAGTTGCCGAGGGAGAGAGTGAGCGAGAGTGAAGAGGGAAGGTCGGCAAGTGCAGAGCAGCCTGGCAAGTGGAGACGGCGAGACCCGGAGGGAGGGTCGGTGAGCAGCAGTAGCCGGAGGGAGAGAGCGAAGTTGCAGCAGTAGGGGGCGCAGTAGGCGAAGGGGAAGGGAGGCGCAGCAAACAAGTAGCTAGGGCAAGAAGGGAAAGAGAGAGGCGGAGGGAGAATTCAAAAGCGTGGGCCGAGTGAGAGAGGGCCAAAGGGGAGGGAGAGAGGTGGGCCAAAGGGGGCAGGCCCAGCGGGAGAGAGAGGGAACCGAGAGGGAGAGAGCAGCGGGAGTGAGAGAGGGCCGAAGGGGAGGGAGAGAGGTGGGCCGAGGGAAGATAAGCCCGAAGAGGAGAAAATGGGCCGAGGGAGTGAGAGTGAGCAGATCGAGTTAGCGGTCGATCCTAGGGGTCGGTTCTAATGGTCGAGTTTAGGAGTCTTCAAAAAAAAAAAGTTTGGCGTAACTTCGAAAAAAAAAAAATCTTCCGCAACGAAGCATATGATTTCGGAGCCGAGACGTCTCTCGACGTCAAACAACGACTTAACCTCCGGGAGCTAACAAGTCATATTTCCACCTCCACAAAGGGGACATCCTTCGAAGTTACGGTAGCGATAACTTAGCCTCCGGAGCTAAAAATCGTACGCCTAACTTCATAAAAGGAACACCTCTCGGAGAACACACAATCATGCACTTCTAAGCCTACGGGAGCTGGAAGGTGGCGTAAAGACCCATGTCCGCATGGGCACTCGCACTCCTAACTTAAGGTTAGGAGGTCGCGCTTGACAGTCATGCACTTCTAAGCCTACGGGAGCTGGAAGGTCGCGTAAAGACCCATGTCCGCATGGGCACTCGCACTCCTAACTTAAGGTTAGAAGGTCGCGCTTGACAGTCATGCACTTCTAAGCCTACGGGAGCTGGAAGGTCGCGTAAAGACCCATGTCCGCATGGGCACTCGCACTCCTAACTTAAGGTTAGAAGGTCGCGCTTGACAGTCATGCACTTCTAAGCCTACGGGAGCTGGAAGGTCGCGTAAAGACCCATGTCCGCATGGGCACTTGCACTCCTAACTTAAGGTTAGGGGTCGCGCTCTCCGTGGGATGTTCCCTAGCGAGAATCATGCACTTCTAAGCCTACGGGAGCTGGAAGGTCGCGTAAAGACCTATGTCCGCATGGGCACTCGCACTCCTAACTTAAGGTTAGGAGGGCGCGCTTGACGATCATGCACTTCTAAGCCTACCTGGAGCTAGAAGGTCGCATAAAGACCCATGTCCGCATGGGCAATTGCACTCCTAACTTAAGGATAGGAGGTCGCGCTCGACGATCATGCACTTTCAAGCCTCCGGGAGCCGAAAGGTCGCGTAAAAGACCCATGACAACACTACCGTGGGCAAACTCACTTTCTTCGGATCCGAGGTACATAGGGGCTGGGACGCCTTGAGGATCCTAGAAGGATCACGAGAGGACTCATCCTCCCCTCAAGAGCCCTATAAGGACCATGGGAGGACTCATCCTCCACGAAGAGCCCCGGGAGGATCACAAGAAAACTCATCCTCCCCGCAGGACTCCTTTTTAGCCCCAAGGGGCTAAGTAAAAAGTCAAATCAAATCATTATCACAAAAATCGTAAGAATGGCAAAACAAAACGAGCAAGGCCCGAAAGCTCGTCAAGCAACGACTTAGCCTTCGGGGCCGACAAGTCGCATCTCAACTTTCACAAGGGGCTATCCTTTGGGGTCCCGAGTCAATTTGCACTCAGCGACGACTTGGCCTCCGGGAGCCGAAGATCGCACTCTCAGCCCCATAGAGTGGTACCCTACAAGAAGTTATCTCTCACGCACTTTCGAACCTTCGAGAATCGAAAGGTCGCGCAAAGACCCATTCCGTCATGGGCATTCACGCATTTGCGAACCTTCGAGAATCAAAAGGTCGCGCAAAGACCCATTCCGTCCCGGGCACTTGCACTCCTAACTTAAAGTTAACAGTGTCGCGAGCACTTTCAAGCCTCCGGAGCTGAAAGGATGCTCGAAATTACTCTCTAGGCCCGAGGGGCTAAGTGAAAATCGTTTATCGCAATAGAGCGTCTACCACAAGACAAGAAAGCAAAGAAAAGCAAAGTTGACAAAGCAAACTTCATTTATTCATTCATTCATTCATTGGGACAAGAACGCGCAACGCGCCAGTACAAGAGAAGCAAAGCGCCTAAAACTCAAGATACTACGCTACGACGCTACGGTTATACTACTACGCTACAAGTTACACTACTTAGATGGAATGAGAGCCCCGGCTACCACCTTACTTCTCCTTTGGAGGGTTCCTCTTCCTCTCCGCCGGAAGGTTCCACCTCTTCTCCACCGGAAGGTGCATCTTCTTCTCCGCGAGGAGGCTACTCCCCTTTGCCTTGGGCAAGTCCCTCCGGCCCTAAGAAGGAGTAAAAGGGCCATCTCGCTAACTCTCCACTCTCCAAGGGAGGGTCGGACGACGAGCCAACTCTTAGAGCGGTTCCTCCTCCCGTTGCAACGTTCACCGAAGAATTAAGGTTCATCGATTGAAGCTCAATGATAGGATTGTGGTTACATTCCACCCAAGCCTCAAGCGTGTCCCACTCGTAACGGATCGTGGCTGGAAGCAACTTACCATACTCCTCACCATCATTTATCAACCCCAGCCTTCCAAGCTTCGTCAATGAGAAGCTGGTAGAACGCCTCCGCGACGAAGGATAGTCGGCGATGCTCGATCGCTGTTTGCTCCACATTCCACCTACCTACCTCGGGAGGCAAGCAGGTAGAACGTGAGGGGCTAAATGATTCGGGTATTTCCCGACAGTTCCAGCTCACCCGACACGTCACCAGCCGACCGGGCCTAATCGGTTGGATAAGGGAAGAATCGGCCCAAGATAACCCTTAAAAGGCCAGGTAAAGCCCCAAAGCCCACTAGGGCTAGGGTTTCCCTAAACCATGGTAAAGTACCATTTTACCCCTTTAAAATCTCCTATAAATACTCATCACTTCCAAAACCCAAGGCACGTTGTGTTCATTTGACAAGACATCTCATTGTAAGATAATCACTCAAGCTCCTAAGCTCTCAACTCTCATCTACATTCATAACGTTCATCAATGTTCATCGACACACATTCATCCTCGAGAACTTCCATCTTCGGAAATCTTCTCGTTTCCCAAGGAATCCCTCACGCATATCGAGGAAGATCTCCTCGATCCTTTCAATCAAATCGGATACTAACTTGAGCGTCGGAGGGCGTTCCCGGGATCCACCACCCGGGCTTCGCCTTTTGCGAGTTCGAGCGAGTCATCACTGGGCTTCGGATCGCTCGTGCCACATCCTCGGAACCGGAGCAGTAAATCCCTCCTCTCTCCGAATCATCATCCACTTCATCAACTCAGATTTCTCCGGAAACAATATGAGCTTGTGTTTTTAATCTAAACACTTTTCATTTTTTGGATAATTATATAATTAATTATAAAAAGGCTGTTTTATTTTATATAAATTTGGTTCTTTTTATGAACTTCATAATTATAAGAGTTATGTAAATTTGTACATGAGAATGTTTTACATAATTTTTATGAACTTCATAATCCAAATTAAATTCTTTTTTTTTTTATGAAACAGGTCAAAGACTAAGGAGCAAATCAAAATTCTTCAATCAGGGGGAAGAAATATATTTTGGACTACTTGCATTGGTCATGTGACTCAAAAGCCGAAGATTGTGGGAAGAATTGGTCTTCTACATTTTGATTTTAAGCAAAAAACTGAAAAATTCTTTTATTTAGTTTTCGTTTTCAAGCTATTTTATATATATATATATATATATATATATATAGGTCAGTTCCACATATTCCATGGGCTCAAATTAGATCCACCAATATCATTCGAATGGGAAAAATTCGTTCTTCTGTCAAACTAAAACCAAAAAAATCAAATCATTTGTAATGGTGAACTAAACATTTTAGGGTGGATAAATGAAACAAGTTTTTTTTTTTAATAAAAACTGTATAATATTTAATCTGATTGTTCTTTAATAAGAATATATATAAAATGTTAAAATAAATCTGTATTGCAACAAAACTATTGGTAAATAACTTTTGACTGACTCTATCCTTACAACATTATTTTAGCCACAGTTAATTTGTCTTTTTCGAAAATATTAGCGAGTTACGATATAACTTTATATAGGATATGTGGTTTATTTTGTTTTATCCTGATGGCAAAATGTGGCTTAAATTAACAAATTCTCACGCCTAGAATTAAGTTTGTTTAGTACTTACTATAGGTTTTTGTCCTCAATCAAAGGCACCCTATATTTGATAAGATTTTGGCAGAGTTTTTAGCCCATAATTCCACCCAATAACCTTCCCACAGAGCTGAACCCAATCGTGTATGGGCTCGGTCATTGTCCCTGCCGCCACATACTTTCGGCTCCAAAATAGGCCCAAAGTTTCTACAAAGCCCATTTGAGTTTTGGAATACAAATTTTAAAGGCTTGTTTGATTTCTCCTTCAATGTATTTGTTAAATTAAGCTACATATCTCTGAGCGAAGGGAAAATATTTCCTCGCATATTATATTATGCGTACACAAGCTTAACTATGCAATTTTAATCCTAAGAATTTCTTTGCATTGGATACTTTTTTTTTAATGTAAAGGCAGCAATATAGATGTGTGTGAGCGTAAGTTGAATTTATTGATGGAATCACATCTAAGACATTTACAAGGTGAGCTGTTATCTTTATTTTAGTTTCTTTATTCGGATATTGACCACAATTTTTTATTTATTTATTTTACCAAGAAATACCTTTTCAAGTTAGCCCCATTTATATTTGTTCAAAAAAAAAAATCGTTAAAGTGAACCACAAACTGGTTGAATCAAACCGCTTATTAAGCGAACCAATAGTCTTTTATATTTGAAAATTTGAAACTAGCGATTAACAAAAATTGACCCGATAGTTTTTTAAAAAATTTTTAAAAATAGTTAAAGCTAATTATCCATTGTTTGCATTTGCGTGACTCTAATTACAAAGATTTCACAAAGATTAAAAGTGCAAGTAGGCGATGAAACACATAGGTAGTGACTTATTTGAGTTATTAAATTAATTATCAATGTTAGGTTTTTAAAATGTGAATCATGTATGCATATCGACCAAAAACAATGGGCAACAAATTAATTGACCCTTGGAAAATTATAATTATGTTTTTATTTGATTATTTTTCATAAATTACTCGTTAAAATATTTAGCTTTTTATTTTAATTAACTGGTGGACTGAACTGAAACACCCAGTTAATCGGTTTATTTATGTTTTTACAAACCAATTAATATGATTAACTAGTTAAAGAAAAATGATCCGAACCGAAACCCAAACAACACCGCTAGTAACATATAAAACTCCGAAATAAGGTAAAGAGGTTTTTTATTTGGAATTTCCAAATCCTATTTTAGCATGACCAAAACTTGATTGGTTGTTATTATTGTTAATTAGTTACACCTTACGAGCAATAAAGTTACTGATAAGATTTACCTACTCTTAGAAGCATTTACTGTGTTAGATTGTGAACCTGAAAATGATCAAAGTACTGCTACCACCCTTATTTGATAAGCAAAGCAATCCCCAAATGATACGAAATTTACTGCACTGCCTGCCTACCTCCTTCTGTGACCATCTCCTCTCTTGTTTTCTCTCTTCTAAACACTCATCACTTCCTTCCTTTAGTTGCACTGCAAGTAACTGGACCTCTAAGTCAGTCTATTATTTGTTTAGTGTATATGCCATGGACACACCAAGGATTAAGGTAGCTCTCAAATCATGATCAAGATTCAAGATGTGATATCATGATCAATGCATGAAGTGATTAAGTTTCTCCCATCTTCAACGTAAATCTTTGCCTCTTGATCATCACTACTTGAAGAGTTAGATATGTTGAGATCTAGAGAGATAATTAAGGAAATCCCATGTAACAAAAGTTTATAGAACAACTTATCATTTGATTGTTTCTTATTAACTATTAAGTCCGTTATTGTATTGTCCAACATTGATAAAATAAATAGTTTTAATCTAAACTAATTATGGGAAGTAACTTTTTTTAATTTATATATATATGTTCAATCGATTAAGAACCTATTGGTATAAAGTTTTACATGGTATTAATAAGTAGCACTTTATTTCGTCACTATTCTAGCATAGTTTAATTTTTGTCTCTAGCGTTGTTCCGTAGTCTGTAAAGAGTTATAAAGATGTAAGGAGTTATAAACAAGTGTATGAGGCCCTGAAATAGTTATAAAATTATTTATAAAAAGTTGTAAACAATTGTAATATAGTTGTAAAATTAGTTACAATACTTGTAAGTAATTATAAGAAATTATATGAAAATGTAAGACTTTAACTAAAGCTAAATGTTCTATAATAGACAATTCCAATTGTCCACATACCGAGAGAGTAGAGATGGTTAATACAGAAGAAAAATTCATCTACGAAGGTGGAAATGGAAATGGCAACGATCGTGAGACCAAGCTAGCCCACTAATGATTAGTACCAAATTCATGGGCATGAAACTGTTCTAATAATAGTGACAATTCTAGCATGGTTCAATTTTTCTCTCTAGCTCTGTTCCATGTATCTATAAATAATTATAAGAATGTAAGGAGTTGTAAATAACTATAAAGAATAAAATATTTATAAAGTTAGTTATAAAAAGTTGTAATAAACAATTGTAAAATAATCGTAATATTAATTGTAAATAATTGTAAGTAAATATAAAAAGTCGTATAAAAATTATTAATACAAAAAATTTCATATCATTATATTCTAAGAAGGTGCAAATGGAAATGACAACTATTATGAGACCAAGCTAGCCCACTAATCATTAGTACCAAATTCATGGGCATAAAACTCAGAACACCTTAACTTCTTAAAAGACAGACAGAAATTGACTAGAAGTATAGCAAAAATTGATAGAAATTCAATTTCCAATATCATACATATGCTTCAGTACTTATAATAATATCATATTTACTTTGAAATGCCCCCATACGTACTATCACTATTATAGGACTCACTTTTAACTACGGTTAAAAACGACCTTTAATTATCGGCGTCATCTATGTAACCGTCGTTGTATCGGGCATCTTTGACGACAGTTCAAAAACCGTAGTAAAATAAGACCTATGACGACGGTTCTTCATTTGAACTATCATCATAACTATAATTATTTAAAAAATAGAGCTCCTTTAAATCTGAAATGTTCGGATCTATAGGAGCTCTGGAATTTTGAGATCTATAAACTAAAAATTAAGGAGTAGAATGAAGAAAAATGAATGAAAAAATGCAAGTCAGCTCTAAAGGAGCGAAGGAATATCAAAGAAAAAAACATCCATAATACGAGATCTAAAAACGAAATTCAAATCAATTGTTTCCTCCTCTTCTTTCCATAATACGAAATACAAATTTAGAAACATCCATAATCCATAATACAAAAACATCCTCCTCTTCTTTTCTCTTCTTCATTCTTTTGTCAAACCAAGGAAACCAAATTCAATTTAATTGGTACATCATTTTCGTGCGAGTCTCCGAAAATACTCACGGAAGAAGGAAATCAAATAATTATCTTTACCTTGTCTAGGATTTTCACTCCAATTCAACCGCCCGGAACTATCGCTCTAATTGTTTCTCTCTCTCCTCAGTTCCATTCTCTTACTGCTCCAAGTGCTTTAACATTTTTAAAATTGTGATTCGGGACTTGCAAAATCAAAACTCTAGCCTTCCCCTTCGCCAGGACCTTCAGATTCAACGAAACCTTTATAAATCGATTTCTCTTTCTCTCTCTATTTCCCTCACCTTCAGATTCAAGCGAAACCTTCATAGATCGATTTCTCTTTCTCTCTCTATTTCCCTCACCTTCGATTCCACCGAAACCCTACCCTTCGCCTTTGCCTTCGCCGGGACGTGCAAAATCGTGTTGAAAAGGGAGAAAATAAATAAAATTACAACCAAATGGATATTGATCGAAACTCTAAATTTCTAATGATTGAACTCATAATTTCCTTTCTAAAAGTGGAACCCATAAACCTTAACCTTCGCCGGGACATATCTAAAAAAATTACGAGAGAAAGAGAGGTAGAAAAGATAGAGACGTAGAAAGTTAGAGAGACGGAAGAAAGTTAGAGAAACGGAAGAGAGGGAGAAAGGCGTATCGGCCGGCGAGGCTCCGCCGATCTGGCAGGCTACAACGGGGGAGAGCGGAAAGGTGATGAAGGCAGAAGTAGGGACGGGGAGAGAGAGGAGAGAGGAGAGAGGAGAGAGGGAGCAGGAGTGGGGGAGGTTCCTTTGAGGAGAGAGAATGAAAACAACAGAAGAAGAGAGGATGGGCCTTTTGAGGGGAGAGTCAGGCGGGGTTATTTTAATTTTAACTACGGTTCAATGAAAGAACCGTATAAAGTTAGACTTTTATATACAGCTTCTTTTAATAAACCGTAGTAATATATTCACAACCTAATATATGACGATGGTTCATTGAAACAACCGTCGTCATAGATGGTAAACAACGCCACTTGTTTACAAAAAGATCACCGGTCCATTTTTCATTATAGTTTGTCCTTTTAACCGTCGTTAAAGACTCGTCGTTAAAAATGATTTCTATAATAGTACACATTAAAATAATATATGTATATACGAAGTCCCTTGAAATATTTGATCACCACATGCACTATTACCCTCAAGATGTAATTAGTCTTTAACATAAACTGCATAAAACATATTAGTGGCTGTTGTTTGGTTAGAATTCCACGTCGTGGCCGTGGAGACCTGGGCTTGAATCCCAGTAGCCACAAAAAACTGTTACATCTTTTTATCTTAGAGTTATTGGACTAATTTATTTACCATCTCACCTGTAATAATTTCTTTATATCTTTTTCCTCTTTTAAGAGGATCTGACTTATTATCTTATCCGAGAAAAGACTAATAAAGAAATGGGGGAGGGGGATTGTTGCCAGCAAAAGGACAATTTCGTGTACATAATCTAGAAGAGGGGCAAACATCCAAGGGCATGGGGTGAGTACTGACATTTAAATTGGACCATATATATAAGTTTGATGACATATGATAAGTGCTTAAATGTGGAGTATATACAATTATACATGGTCCCAGAATTCAGCTCAAAGAATTTATTCATTTGAATAAGCTTTAGGTGAAGGCTAACTACCAAATCAGGCCAAGCTGGATTCTGAAGAGTCATATGCCTAACTACAGTGGTCACCCCCAATGGTCCATGTATTTTGATTTGTTTGTCAAGGACATGGGGCACGCACCACAACGTTATGATCGAGCAGAAGTTTTGTGGTGTTAATGTAACGGGTTGAGTCAGGGCTAGGCTAATAAGTTAGTGTTCGAGTATTTGTTAAAACTATTGTGGTCTTTTTGGTAGTGATTCGATTACATGAGAACGTACTAAGGATAAAAACAAAAACAAAAATCAATATAGCAACCATATTATCTGCTGGAGATAAAATGATGGCACTTTAAGATATTGAAATTGAAGCCAAGAAAATATCAAAACAAGTCTAAGCGGTATATACAGCTTACAGTACCGGGATTGTTTCGGACGTACGTAAAGGGTAGTAGTACTTACTGGAGACAGCTAACCTAAAGCTTTGGCAAAAGTGAGGAGAGAGAAAATCCAGCGCATTGTGTCGGTGTTGCTAGACGGCGCCGTTTAACTTGAATCCAACGATCGAGAAGAGTTGATCACGAATACAAAAAGAAGAAGCATAAGCTGTCACCCACCAGTGAAGGAGATAGCGCTGTCTGTTTCCTCTATCATCCTCGTCTCCTTTTTGCCCTTATGCCTGTGACTATGGACGTCTTTTCTAATTTTTTCATGTTAACACTTAATATATATGCATACTTTGTTACACATAAATTTATTTATAGGTATTCCATTATCAGTTTAAATTTTTTGTTAAATTGATTCTTAAATATAGTATTAAAACATTTCTGAGCGAGAGGTTTCAAAATTTGAATCTTATTAACCCTTACATTAATTATTACACAAGGTAAAAAGTTCGAATATCAGCAACCCTCGTATTGATTATTGCATAAGGTAAAAATGAAGCATTTGTTGCGTTCACGCTTTAAGTCTAGAGGATATTCGCGTGAGGAACGTATTAGAATATAAACCTATTTTTGAGCCTTCAACTATCAATTTAAACTTTTGGTTGAGTTGATTCGTGAACAACTTAATTGTTCCACCATAAATCATTGCCTTTGTCCTTCCCCTTTTGTCATTAAAAATAAAAATCACAAAAAAATGTCAAAATTTTCAATTTGTGAAGTGCTGCCAAGAGTCCGTGATCGTAAATGGATATTTTCGGTGATAAATATGTATGTGTTTAAGAGTTATAAAGTAGGTAAAAGATATAAGAATATATGTCTTTAAGTGAAACATATATTATTAATTGACAGAAAATATACGGTTCGAATTTTGGAGGAGATAATTTTCTTACAAGTTATAGTAAATGAGTTGGGATGAGTTATGGATTTGGGTTTTAAGTCTGGATTTAGTATCCCTATCCCCTTACACTTTCAAGCCTAACTAAAATTGCTCCTAAAGTAGAGTCTAATTAGGTGACCGCATTTACCCTTGAAAAAAACAAAAAAAACATTTATTAGTAGGTAGCTCTATATATGTACTTTTAAAAAGAATTATCTAAGCTCGGAACAAACAAGGTAGAAATGACATATGTCAATTTAAAGGAATAAACGGAATATTAATGTATTACTATCAGGTTTTTCAATGAAGATTGGATACAATGGATTAATCTCAACCTCAGACACAATAAAGATTGGGTGTCGAAATTTATGTCCATTTGCTGGCACATTTGAAATTATCGTAACAATTGTGTCTTTACTAATGCCTGCCCAATGACTAATAATCTATGGAATGGTATTTTCTCGATATTAAAGTGGCTAATGAGTGTTCAAGAATGCAGGGACCGGAATTCCTGAAGAACACCCTGGTGTTCTCTGGAGGACACCCACTGAAGCTCACTTCAAATTGATTGTGGGTTACCAAAGAATCCCTGAAGATTGCTGCAGGCGTAATGCACACAGCAAGACATAGCTGGTTCTTTGGGGTCACCTCTACTGTTTATAGTGATAGCAATGTCGTGGCAATGCTTGAGGGACTCAAAGAATCCCTCAGGCAAGCTTGGGAGTTGGGCATTCCAAAATTTGAGATCGATCTTGAAATTGGAGCCATTAACAAACTTCAGAATGAAGGTGAGTCTAGCAATGATCCTGCAGCCTATGTTGTGGGACAAATAAAAAACCTGATGCAAAATCAATGAAGCATTAAAATCAATCATGTGATCAAACAAGTTAATATGGCGGCTGCGGCTCTGGCCATCCTCAATGAAGACCAAATGGAACTGCTAAGATTTCACAATCTCCCACCTTCCCCAGGTGAAATGGATTCTCAAGGCTGACGAACAAGCGCTCAATATCAATCAGATGGACCTTATGGAGGCAATCAACAATTAATGACTGTCATTGGGCTTTGCTCATGGTGGATGATGAATGTTTCTTTTTGCTTTGAACGCAGTTAGGGTTATTTAGGATAGGCGGTGCCTTTTGCATGCGACCCTTGAGGCCTGCACTGATGTATTTTGCCGTGTTCTCCTTTGATGGACTTTGTTCTTGATCTCCTTTTAATATAGTTGCTTGTTTCTTTCCAAAAAAAAAAAAAAAATTGGTATCACTATCAGGTTTTCTAACTTCATGGAGTTTTTTATTTTTAAATTGATTTATGGGAAACGGTCTAAAGTTTCTATTTCAATGGATATTCCAAAACCTAGCTACATGTTTGTAGTCTTATAAGACTAGTTCATTATGCATATATATAGCGGGTCGAATTAATCCATCAATTGTCTCCCAAATATGGTTTCCATGGACACATAGAGAAGAAGGTATTAGTATGAATCATCAGTCTCTTAATCTTCACATATGAGGGCTATTAGTTGACAAAGAGTCTAGGAGTTTATAAGTGATTTTCTCTAAATTTAGCTTGTATTTAATATTGTTTGATTCATTTTGGTTTTCTTAAGTGGTATGGTCATGCGTGACCAGTGGCGGGCTCTTTAGTTTTTAAGGGTGTGCGGAAAAAAAATTGTTAAAATTTATATTTAAAGATCCTAAAAAATTTATAAAATTATTAAAGAGTACATCCATAAAAAATAATAATACTTATAAAATTTAAAAATATTAAAAAAATATTTTTAAATATTTTGTCATTGTGCGTGACAATTGTGTAGTTGTATAATTATTTTCTCCATCGTATCAACTAATTTAATTTGTACGTGAGATGTAGTATTGGAGTGTTGGAATTGTACTTTTTCTTGCTTATGTTTTAATAGGATTATACTAGCAAATTTATCTTAATATTTAATTGTTTATTTAAACTTTTAATTAAATTTATCAAAAATATAAACTTTTCAACTAATTATAATAGTAAATTTTGATACCGTTAGCAAATTTATAAATGGAAAATGATATGTGTCTTATATAAGACACACCTTAAGTGTCTTCTCTCGATCTAAAAATTTTTATATCATGTAATAAACTAATAAAGAATGATATAATTGAATAATATAATTGTATTATGCCTTACAAATTATGTAAAATCATCATTTAATTCATCATTTTTTATATTTGTAAAATTATTTGTATGACATACCTTATACGTAGGGTTGATCTAATTAGGATGTTATTTGATATTTTTCGGCGTAACCGATGATTATTAAAGCTTAACATTCATAATCAATCATAATTATTAAAAAATAATAGTTTTAAATTATAAAATACATTAATATAGGTCAAGCAAGATAATTTAAGAGTGTTTTCATGCAAGACACATATCATCACCATTTATAAATATATGTTTGTATGTGGTAATATCACTAACTTGTGTGTGTGTGTGAGAGAGAGAGAGAGAGGTAAAAAACCAAATATGGGGAGAGGAATAACTATACACCAAGGAAAAATTGAACAAATTACGTTGAAATGCTTCAAAGAAAGAAAAGTGCATTTGCATTTTGAAGTGAAGTTTACCTCAACCTTACTCATTCTTCCTATAAATCACACATTGCATTCATGCATATTAACCACACTTTGAAATCTTCATCAGCTGCCTCCTCAATTCATCTATAAATACCCTCCAGCCAAAGATAGAATTAATCATATGTTGATATATATACTTGCGGCAACAAACTAATTAGATATGAGCATGTTTTAAGGGGTGCTTTTAGTTGTAATTTTGATTGTAATTGTTGGAATTCATGATAATAGCATCTTAGTAGGAGAAGGTCGTAGAATTATATTTCGAGGTAAGATAGGTGGTCTATGGATGACATGTTCTCCATATCTACACAAGCCAGGTCCGGTGAGTGACCGGCGAGGAAGTGTTGTAAGGTGATGAAGAACATCAATGCGATTTGTGTATGTCAACACCTGACCCAGCAGCAACACCAAATGACTAGTAGGGTCAAGGTTATCGTACTCTTAAGCTTCATTTGATTCTAAGAAAATTAGAAAGAAAGAAAAAATATGAAAAATGAATTTATTTCCCTTGTTTGAATTGAAGAAAAAGGAGAGAAAAAAGTTTGATGGAAAAACTTATGGAAAATTTTATCAATTTGGTCAATGATATTTTTCTTTTAAAATTGAGAAGAAAATGGAAGAAAAAATTCATATAGAGAGAGAAATAGAGAAAAGAGACGGACTTCTATTAAGAAAGGTTATTAAAAATTCTCTCTCCTCTCATGACAATGGCGGATGAAGAAAAAAATATAGTGGCTTCAATTAATCAAGCCTACTAAGAATTTTCTCTCTTCTCAATGAGCAATGTGGTGGATGGATAAGAGATTGGAAAAGGATCATAATTTTTTTTCTCTATTTTTCCTTGAACCAAACACAAGGAAAAAAATCAATTTTTCCTTACTTTTTTTATCATCACTTTTTTTCCATTTAAATTTTCTTTGTAACATATTTTCTTAAAATCAAATAGAGCTTTAGGGTTTGTGGCTTGCCCCCTTGCCTCCTTCCTTCAAATGTGGAACCTAATTATCATAATTAGTATGTTCTTTGCAATTTGACAATAACTAGTTTGGACTCGTGCTATGCACTGAACAATGTTGTATAATGCATAACTTAAGAAATTATTGAATTACGGAGCGATTATGTATTTGTGAGTTTCTTTTTCTCGATCATTTGATTTTATTGAATGATTTCACTTTCAACAACATTTTTATACATGTTATCCCCTCATAACGAAAACGATGTCGTAACTTATCAAAGTTATCGAACCCAATACATAAAAATCATTAGAGTCCAGCACACATTCATCTTCCAATCATTCTAAATTTCAAAAGAATAAATAAATAATCTAAAATAATAAATACAAAGAATGTTAAAAAATATCATCAAGGTTTTAAGATTACACACGTGATTTGGAATATTAAGAAGTCAGGCCCCTCTAAGAATCAAACAATTTAAATAATCCTAACTCATACAGTTATATAAATAGTGTGACAATATGGTTGGGTATCAAAAGGTAAATATTAGTCAGAAAAGGATAATATATGATTGGTAGATATTGAGTTAGATGACCTATAGATGACAATAAATATCATTATGTCACAAATTAATATTACAATACAAAGTACATCAAATCAATAAAAGACTATCAAACTTATAACTCATAACTCTTTACAAAGTCAATACTAATTGAGACAAATGAATTTATTCGAAGTCCCATGGGCTTAATAGAAGTTGGCATATTAAGTTTTTCAATCCTTTAAACATAACACAAATTACGAACTTAAAGTACACAAATTACGAACTGAAACAATATAACTCCTAACTTTTTATTCATTACGTTTTATTCCACAACATATTTGAATCATAATTTTCTATCTTGGAGGCATTTTTAATTATTAATATCAAGTATATATGTAGTTGTTATATTTTTATTATATTAATTTATGATTTATTAAGGTTTATTAAATCATTCTGTCCATAGGATGAACGTAATAACCAACTTGCTTCCTCGGATAGTTAAATATTTAAATATTATTTTTATAACATGTTCCTGTTGATTTTAATTTTAAAAATTCTTATAATAAATATATTTTGAACTAATACAATTTTATGACACCAAGTCAAAAAACACCATCAACAATGAAAAATTAATAATGTTAGAAAAAATTATTATATTTCAGGCCCAAAATAATATTGCATGTCAATATACATAAAAATAAATGAGAGTTAATATACAATCCAAACCCTAAATAAATAAATACAAAACTATATATATTAATTTTATTTTATGTCTTAATATATTTTAATTTTCAGATTACTTTTCTTTTCGTTTTTGTTATTTTTTAGTCCGTTTGTTAGAAGTTAGAATAAAATTAGTCTTCTTTGATTAATTTTATTTTTTATATTATTATATGGTTTAGTTAGAATCCTTTTAATCTGTTAGTATTAATTTTCTTAGTTTTTATAACTGATTTGATAATTTTTTAGATGTTTTTTCTAATTTAGGTTAAAGTAGGTCTTTAATTTAATAAATTTATAAATTTAGTTTTTTCATTTTAGTTTTACATGTTTAGGATATATTCAGGTCCAAAAATAATTTTAATATTCTGGTAATTTAATTATTTATTTTCTCATTTATTTAGTGTAGTTTATTATTTGTTTTACTTTCTATTTAACATTACATTTTTATTTTATTATTTTTAATTCTGTTTAATTTTTCAGGAAAACTATAAAAAAACTGTTATATTTTTTCAGATTTTTTATTTAATTTATTATATAATTTTGTAAATTTGTTATTTATTAATTTTCTACTTATTTTATTTTTATTTTCTGTTTTATATTTTTATGAATTAATTAGGATGATTAATTATTATTTAATTTTTATATTAAGATTAGATAATTTTATAATATATAATTGATTTTATAATTTTTCAGACTTATTTACTAATTTAGGTTAAAGCATGTTTTTAATTTAATAAATTTATAAATTTAGTTTTTTAATTTTTATTTTAGGTTTTTAGGCTCTTAGGTCCATAAAATAGTTTTAATATTTTGGTAATTTAATTATTTATTTTCGTATATATTTAGTGCATTTTATTATTTTTTAACTTTTTGTTTAAGATTATGTTTTTATTTTATTTATTTTAATTTTTTTAATTTTTCTGAAAAATTATATATAGTATTATTGTTATTGTTGTTGTTATTATTATTATTATTATTATTATTATTATTATTATTATTATTATTATTATTATTATATTTATTTTGGCATGGAGTAAAAAGAGTCTATATATGAGTGGAAACCTATTTTTTTCAATGACAAATTATTATTTTTTATTAGACAAAACTTCTAAATTCACTCTTAGACCGTCATGTCATCTTTTTGAAAAGATTGGCATTATATAGTGTATAGATATAGATAACTAGTAGATGTTACCAACACTATAGCACATAGTAGTAGTTTCTATTTCAATTAGCCATTTATCTACTTATATAATATTCATGTATGTCAGGGCTCGCAATAGTTAAACTTAATATAATCGGACCTTATTAATTGAACAAATGTGAACCTGAATACACTAGGTTTCATGGCCAGGACCTTATTAATTGAGCAAATATAAACCTAAATATACTTAGGTTTTATGGCCATTCTTAATTGGCGATTTGGCAGAGCGATTTATCTGATGAGGTGGTCACCTACATGGCTTCATTTTAGTGATCATGCTACAGATCATTACTCTTGACAAACCAGCTCACTTCGTAAATTAGGCACACCAATTTAGTTGGTTGATGAAATTGGGTTGGTGGTGTAACTCTGTCTAGCTTGTAGTTGTAGCCATAGTTGCTGAATTCTTGTAAATGAGTCGAACTTCTTTGTTGTGAGACATTCATCTATTTTGCTGTTTCCATTCTCAAAAATTCTGCCTTTGAAACATGGTTTGTGAATGATCAGCAGGTATTTTTTTGACAGCATGCTACACTTATCATGCTCAGGGGCCACATCTGACACACTTGGTCGTCGCCCATTGCTCATATTCTGTAACACCCCGGCCCCTTGCTTGGGACATCATAGGGATTCGGAACCACTCACGCGTATACCCAAGTTTACTACCCGGAAGGACTCGTAATCTATGAGTGAAAGCCGCTACCCGTGGGTCGGAATATGTCACCTTCCTAGACTTGGTATTTCGACGCCTGTGAGCCGACCCAATGTACGACGGTACAGGGATTTGGAAACACTCATGCGTATACTCAAGTTTCCTATCCGGGAGGACTCGTAATTTAGGAGTGAAAGCCGCTATCCGTCTCATGTCACCTTCCTAGATTTCGCACCGGCAAGGTGCTCAAACCCAAGAAATCAACTTCTCATTTAACGTTATGTTTGTTATCTCTATCATTTCTTCACATATGTATTTAATAAATTGGTTTATAAGACCCAAAGTCATACTTTAAGGTCTTAAACTCGTTTCTCGACACAACATACAAGATTTACAAGCATCACAGGACAAAGCCCACAAGTTGTGGGGGTCCAAAATTGCTTTGGAGGCCTCCACACACCTTCCCACAGCCCGTGGACGTCAATGGTTGGCTCTAGAGGTCATCAAGGGCCTTCCTATGGTCAGTGAGGATTTCTGGTGGCCACCACGGGATACCCCACGGCCTGTGGGAGCACCCGCGGTGGGTATTTTGGGTTAAATAAATTGCTGCTGGCCACCACAGCCTTCCCCACAGGCTGTGGGGACACCCGTGGTGAGTGACAGTGGCTCCCAAACTCTGTTTTATTATCTTCTATTTATCTTGTCCTTGTGGGATGCCTATGAGAGGTTCATTTCAACATTATAAGTAACATATTAGCTCAATAAAATCCATTAAAATACACATGCAAGATACATACTTTTCATACCAAGTTTTGGACAAACTAGCATTTCATAAAATTTATTATCAATCTTCAATTCGAGTTATTTAATAAATAAGTCGCATATATAAATCGAACTTTCTTATTTAGACTTTCCTTTAATTCGAGCATCACATACTAAGTTTGTATTGGGTGGGTCTTGGGTGGTCAGGGTCATTTGACCCATGACCCTACCTGATCCATTTATTAAAAAGTATTGCCCAACCCGGCTCGTTAAGTAAGTGGGGCAGGCCCGGTCCGGCCCGTTGCCCGAGCCCTAGTCAAGTGGGTACATCAATAATATTTAAAAAATAGCATAATTTCGCAAACGCAAACCTTACCCAAATGCAGTTGGTATTAGAAAAAGATGCTCAATGTGATGGATATAATGGCTGCAGGATTTGCTACTGCTCATAATGGCTGGAAAACTAGAAAGTATGGCAAATATAGCATTGTTGTGGCTATGAATGGATACGACCAAAGGAGGCATCAGTCCCATGATACAAAGTGTTATGGCATAAATAGAACATTCCTAAATGTTCATTCATTATGTGGTTGCTAATCCACAAGAGGCTACTTATAAAAGACAGGCTTGCAAAATTTAGACTGCAACATGAAACAATATGAGTCAGCAGATGAAACACAAACTCATTTGTTCTTCCAATGCAACTATGTCAAAGCAGTGCCTTGGGATAATTGGATACAAAATCTCAATCAAGCAGCAGAAGACAGCAACGACTACAGACTATGCACAGCAGTCTCGGTTGTGATATATATGTGCTAGTAGGAGATACGGATGGCAATAGGCCGAGTCCAAGTGAACCCAGACCCGTTTAATTTTTTTGGACTTGGATCCAGACCCATCAGGTCTGTGAAGCATGGACCCAGACCCAGACCCGTTGGGTCTGTAGGTCCGTGGGTCTTAAACAAGTCCTAAATGGGTCTATACCATTTCAAGTTAAAATTGGTAAGAAATAACATAATCTTATCATTCTTCTGCCGGTTCATCTAATATTATTACATATTTGTAGGCAACACAAATTTCTTATTTTTCATACATGCATTAGGTAACCTATAAATTGACAAATTAAAACAAATATTCAAAACTCAAGCAAACTGAACAAATTTTTAAAAAACATGTGAGAGTAAGTGTTTGAGAGTTATGCAAGATAATTGATAATGAGCGAATAAGACAAGTAGTAATTGAATTCTTTAAGAGAATTAGCGCAAGATAAATTTAAGTCATATTTTTAAAAAATTTTAATCGGGTTCATGAGTCCGGGTTTGGGTCCAAATTCTAGACCCAGACCCAAACCCCGTTTAATACCACTTGGACCCAAACCCGATCCAAACTCATCGGATCCAAAAATTTTGAACCCAGATCCCCTAATTCAGGTCGGGTATGGGTCGGGTCCATGACCCATTGTCATCCCTAGTAGGAGAGGAATAGAAGATGTTTTGCAAATGAAGAAAGAAATGGGACCAGTTTGAGCATTGAATGTGGGAGGATAGTTCTTAGCAAAAACATTGTATAAGGATATTAGCCTAGCCTTAAAAAGGCTCTCAATGGATGCCTTGAGTATTATGTAAATGGATGTTTTTAGAATGAATATCTTAACTTATAACCTACCCAAAAAAAAAAGTTCACCCAAAATCCAAATCAAATTTGAAGTGATTTACTCGACTTGTCATATGAACTATGCTAACTCGATTTAGACCATATTTCAAATTGACTATTAGTGAACTATGTAAACTTGTTTAGATTTTTTCAGAAAATAATTTTTTTCAAAATAATTTTATTGAATCAAATATTAATAAGCTTGCAATTGACCAACTTGAATTGATGGCCTGATCCAAACCGAAGACGTAAACATGTCAAAAGAGAAACAGAAAGCCTGAAAAGATGCAGCAATAAGTCTATTTAGTTAAATTGAGTCAAGAATAAGGACAAGAAAATCATGCAATAACACCCAATCCCCATTGAGAAAGCTCACATGGAAAACATCAGCCATGAACTCTACTACCCATTTCCATGTGACCTGAGCTTAGCTTAGCTTCCCTTCCCCATAAACTGAAATTTCATTCAAACCACCCTATCCGTAACGCCTAAAAACTCACACTACCCATGCACCCAATCAACACAAAACCCTAATTTCATTTCCTTATTCCCAAAACTTCAAAATTTCCCCTATAAATACCCCACTATAATCACATTCATTTTCACATTCCTCATATCATACTTAGCTATCTACCTTACTGCTTACACATATAAAGAGAGGGGAAATGGTGATTATTCGAGCGGCGGTTTTCGTGGTGATTTTGGGTGTAATTGGTGGTTATTGTGGTAACATCCAAGTGGGGGAAGGGCAATGTCAAGGTGACTTACAAGGGTTAATAAAAAATTGTGCAGCCTATGTACAAAAGCCAGGGCCGATGACTGACCCATCGGCAGCTTGCTGTCAGGTGATCAAAGGTACCGATGTGGTGTGTATGTGCCAGCACTTGACCCCGGAACAACAACAACTGCTCAGCGCTCTCAAAGTCAGTCACTGCCTTCAAGTATGCGGCAAGCCCTTGCCCCCAGGCATCAAATGTGGCACTTAATTCTGTGTAAGTCGATAATGTTTTTTTAGGTCTCTTTACTGTAAGAACAACATTTTTATTGCTGCTTTAAGAAGGAAGACTGCGTATATAATTAAAATTTTATTTTACAATTTGACCTTATGCTTGCTCCTTGTACAATTTCTTTTGACAGGTTGACTGATCAATAGTTCTACGAAGGAGATGAAGGATTATTTATGAATCAATGCTATAGTATCTACTATAGCTTCTATCTGAGTTTGCTTTAATTTGCGTTTGGTTTTGGATTCAGTCTTCTGTGTAATGTGCTCATGTATGATCATTCTCTATGTTGAATAAAAATTCTCTGTGTGAAAATTTGTTTGAATCATAGAGATTTGAAGGACAAAAGGAACGTTTAAGGAGTGAAAGATAACACTATTTTTAAGGTGTCATTTGCCCAATCTTACAACAATTGCTCTAGAGTATGGCAAAGACACCCTCATAGTACAATTAGCCGCAGCTCATATTTCCCTGAACGTAACAATTTCAACCCCTTACTGCATACCTCGATCCATTCACGATATGGTTGGCGGTATATTCTCACTCGCCCTCGGTGGAGTAAACAGAAGCAGGCAACCGGAATGGGGGTTTTCACAGGATTCAGTAAACGCAAAAGTTGTTCTCTTGCCATAGCAGATATATAATACAAGCATCACACTTTAACCAACTTAATCAAAGAGAAATCGTTCAGGGCAAATTCAGCAGGGGACCATGAGAGTGATCCAACACAGGGCTGGCGATCTCCTGATAAGCAAGTTGGCAATAAGCATTCAGAGAGCAGATCTACATAATTTATCATACATTGTTAAACTAAACTGCCAAATTATTGGTCGAAAAACTCAAGGAACTTAATCAAATGCATAATTATCATGTCCCAGATTCCAAGGATATTGTCAAATAGTTAACAAAATAAGCCTGAAAGATCACCATTTTATATATGCTTTGTAAATTTTAATTACATCAGGGCACTAGGGTTAGTCATAATTTCTCAAGTTTACTCGTATACAATAATTCAACAATAGCTTCATAATACCCAGAGAGAGAGAGGATACCTGCTGTGTCTATGATCCCAACAGGGGAAAGCTTGCCAACAGTTACTGTGATCATTTCTCGAGGAGCATGAGGATGATCTGGATTCTGAATTCAGCAAAATACAATCAAAGTGTTATGTTCGTGACCACGGTCGCCACCACGGCCAGTGATAAAAAGTGTGGTGTGACTACTTTCACTCGACTAATGAACTCTGACCTTCACCAGGGGGCGTGATACTGTAGCTTATACCTGTGGCTAGGCGTGTGATACAGTCATTAAAGCAATGACCGGTTTTTTCCGAGCTCAAGTGTATTAAGTTGTGTTCATTTCTCATATTCTTATATATACTAAATACTAACTATATAATATTATTTGGCTTCTAAATTTTTAGATTTCTTTTCTCTCTTTGATTCATTAAATTTTGTAGACAATTCATCTAAGGAAAATAGTTTAACGAGTAGAAATATATAGTTGAAAAAATAAAAGGTCGAGAACTCTCCTAAAAATTGGAACATTTTGAAATTTTACTAATTGACAATTAAAATAAATCTTACTTCAACCATTATGGTTTTTAATGATCAGGCCTTCTATGATGGTCTACAACGGATGGTAGGACCTTCCCAGAAGGTTTCAGTATTTTTAATGACAGATTTTTCGGTTCACAAATAGCAAATTTATAAATAGTGATTGTAAGAATAGGATTCATGCAGATACCAAATTTAGAAAACGAAGAAAACTGCGAATTTGGATAAATATATACAAGTGTTTCCTTTAACTTTTAGAAATTTGATAACATAAAAAGAAATTGATTATAAATCAAACAAAATACTCAAATATTTCCAAAAACCATATGTGAAAGTTCATTAGTAAGCGTATGTCCACATTGGGGTAGACATTGTGGGTTTAATACCATGAAATATCTATAAGTTGTTCCTTATGGATGCTACCAATCACCATCATCCGTTCTTCTCAATCTTGAAGAGTAAAGATATGCTCAAAGAGTTCTCATTGGAAAATAAGTTTCCCCCTCAAGAATTGTACTTGAATTTACTTCATCGATACAATCTTTAAAGTATCATTCGATTAGAACTATGAATAATAGAATACATGGCATCAAGTCATATATATATATATATATATATAGTATCAAATGAGAGGAGGGGATAGAGTGAGAGTGAGAGTATTAAATCTCAACCATTCATTTTAAAATCTAAGGGTTTAGATTAAAACGAAGTTATTTTCTATCATTTGTGGGTGTAGGACATGAATTTTCGATTTGGGGTTCAACATGCCTTAAATTAGATGCATTCGATTAACCGCACTTTCAATTTTTTGGATCGATTTTTCAGTTTTTCAGATCAATTATTCGGTTTCGGTTTTTTCGCACACCACTACTACAGGAACCACTTTTAACTACAATTAAAAACGACATTTAACAGCGGTTAACAGGTTTCCTTTATGTGGTCATCGTTGTATGTAGCATTTTTAACTATGGTTCAACAACCGTAGTAAAAGACCATCTATAACGACGGTTCTCATGTAATAACCGTCGTCATAGGTGCCTATATATTTACATATGACAACGGTTCTATCTTATGAACCGTCATCATAGGTCCCGCCCGCCAAATTGTTTCAAGCTTATGACAACGGTTGTAATGTAAGAACCATCGTAATAGGTCTGTATTTTTTTAATAGTTTTTTTGTATTTTTATCCCCCTGTATAAAATACACTCCAAAATATATCATAACTTACACAGCAATAAACCAACAGCCTCAATTTTCCAACATAAATACAAGAATTTCCAATAATACAAGAATTTCCTATTTGTGTATTCCTTTTTAGGAAGAGAGATGTGGTCTGTTTTTATGACTATATTGCTTATTTGGAGTTGTTGCTGAGGTAGCCCGGACAACATAATACATCATATTTGCAGTCCACGCTACCTCTGCACGAACTCCAAACAAGCAATATAGGCATAAAAATATAATACCACATCTCTCTTTCGAAAAAGGAATACATAAACAGGACATTTCACCAAGCAATCTTTTCGTTTTTACATAAGTATTGAAAAAGGAATACACAAAGAGGTGGACCACATAAAAATTCAATGATCTCGCACACGAACCTATCAAAATTGAGCTCACATAACTAATCTACTACAAAAGGATCACTTTAGGAAAATAGATGACTTGAGAACAACGAAGTGTAGGAGAATAGCAGAAGTGTCGTAGAAATGCAGAAAGTAATACAATTCTTAGTCCTCATGAGCAATCACTACTACAAAACCCACTTTTAACGACGGTTAAAAGGACAAACTGTCATGAAAAATGGACCAGTGGCATTTTTGTAAATAAGCAGCGTTGTTTACCACCTATGATGACGATTGTTTTAATGAACTGTCGTCATATGTTGACTTTTAACTATGTTCTTTTTATAAACCGGAGTTAAAAGTTTGTCAGACTTTTAACTCTTTTCAATGAACCCCCATCTCCCCTCAAGAGGCCCCTCATCTCTTCTTCTGTTGTTTTCATTCTCTTCCCTCAAAGGAACCTTCCCCACTTATTCTCCCTCTCTCCTCTCTCTCCCCCGTCCCTTCTTCTGCCTTCTTCGCCTTTCCGCTCTCCCCCTCCCCCGTTGTCGCCTGCAAGATCGTCGAGCCTCGCTGGCCAGCACGCCTTTCTCCCTCTCTTCCGTCTCTGTAATTCTCTTCTGTCTCACTAACTCTCTTTGTCTTTGTCTTTTCTACCTCTCTTTCTCTGCAATTTTTCTCAAATCTATCCCGGCGAAGGCTAGGGTTTATGGGTTCCACTTTTGGAAAAGAAACTATAAGTTCAATCATCAAGAATTTAGAGGTGAATCGCTACTCTTTCTGTTGAATCTAGAATTTCCATCGACATCCATTTGGTTACAATTTCATTTAATTTCTCCCTTTTCAACATGATTTTGTAGGTCCCGACGAAGGCGAATGCTAGGGTTTTGGTTGAATCTGAAGGTGAGGGAAATAGAGAGAGAAAGAGAAATCGATCTATAGAGGTTTCGGTTGAATCTAAAGGTCCCGGCAAAGCCAAAGGCTAGGGTTTTGATTTTGCAAGTCCCGAATCATAATTTTAAAAAATGGTAAAGCGCTGGAGGAGCAAGATAAGCGAATTAAGGAGAGAGAGGAACAATTGGAGCAGCGGTTTCGGGCGGTTGAATTGGAGTCAAAATCCCAAACAAGGTAAAGATAATTATTTGATTTTCTTCTTTTGTGAGTTTTTTCATGAGACTCGCACGAAAATGGTGTACCAATTAAATTGAATTTGGTTTCCTTGGTTTGACAAAATGATGAAGAAGAGGAAAGGAGAGGAGGATGTTTTTGTATTATGGATTATGGATGTTTCTAGATCTGTATTTTTGTATTATGGAAAGAAGAGGAGGAAACAATTGGTTTGAATTTCGTTTTCAGGTCTGTATTATGGATGTTTCTTTGTTGGAATTCCTTCGCTCCTTTAGAGTTGGCTTGCATTTCTTCGTTCGTTTTTCTTCGCTCTCTTCCTTAATTTTTAGTTTTTAGATATCAAAATTCCAGAGCTCCTTTACATCTGAAAATTTCGGATCTGAAGGAGCTATGTTTTTTTAATAATTATACCTATGACGACGGTTCGGATGAAGAACTGTCGTTATAGGTAGATTTATGACGACGGTTCTTTATCTGAACCGTCATCGTAGATTGACCTATGATGACGGTTTTGTAGACGGAACCGTCATCAAATGTCCTATTTTACTACGGTTTTGAACCGTCGTCAAAGATGCTACATACAACGACGCAGACGCTAGATAACCATCGTTAAAGGTGTTTTTAACCATAGTTAAAAGTGGTTCATGTAGTAGTGAATCTCTATTTCCTTTGTCATTGTACCAAAGTAATGCTCCTCTTATGTATTGCTTGCTTGGAATTCGTGCAGGGATAGAGGTAAACAACATCACTTCTTATTAGGGTTGTGATAGAATCGTCATCATATGTCTTATTTAATGACAGTTCTCTTAGAAGAACCGTAGTTAAATGTTTCAGAAAACCTATGACGATGGTTCTTACATTAGAACCGTCGTCGTATCTCGTTAAAAAGTGCATGTTATTTTAAAATTGTAAAGTCGACAGGTATTATAAAACGAAAAAGTTAATTAAAATGACGTATATTTTGAAATGGAGGGAGTATCAATCTCCAACGAATTCATGTTCTTTTAAATTTAAATTTTATTTTGGATTTTTTAAAAGACTGTTATCTAGACTTTAATACTGGATCAAAATATTATCAATACTGATTTTGTTGCTCTCTTATTTATTATTGTTCTAACTTCCAGGGCACTCTTGGAGAGGAGAAAAACAAAAGGATAAAGTTTAATTTTAATTATAATTAGTGTAGTTACATGTTTCCAAAAAGACAAAGAAAGAGAAAAAGAAAAGGAAAGGTCATGTGGGTTATTGCCACGTGTAAGTGAGTAGAAGGTTGCTCAATCATGAAAAATAATGAGTGTTGTGATTAGGAAATGATAATGAGCAAAACAAAACACAAGAATGAGGCATCCAATGAAGCAAATAAATTACTAATATAACTTTACAAAAAGTTAGGCTACCATTATTTACCTTGAAAGGTTATTGGTATTACCACTTAATTAATTAATTAATTGCCCTAATTAAGAAGTTTATCTAGAAGGCATAGGTATTTGTAGTCGTGCCCTTGATTTAGTATATATAACAAGATGTAGCAAGTCAAGCGTATCTCTTTTCTCGATGAAGTCAAACACAATGGTTTGTCCTAATTCACAATTTCATATCCTAATTTTGGCCGGACTAGTCAATTTTACCCCCTTCACTCACTAATGTAGAGTTTTTCAATTCTTTCCAATTTGTTTTATTTATTCTTTTGGTGTTTATTGTTAGTGGGTCGATCTATGAGGCAAAATGAGGAAGTTCTGGTCTTTAAGTGCGGATGAATGCAACACCCTGAGTGTGGTTAAAGAATTTGAAATAACAATGTATATCACCAAATGTGCACTTTTTGTACGCCAACCTTTAAAAACTCTATAGTTAAGTGTCCTTGACTTGTAATAGTATGAGGATGGTTAACCTTCTAGGAAGTTTCTCAACAAGTGAGTAAAGACAAAGCATGCTAGAAATACTTGTGGTGATTTGTGAGGGCAAACGACGACCTTTGAAGTCATTTTTTATAATATCCACAACTCGAGTATGGATCGAACAGTTAGACCTAGTATAGTTCCTACTTTTGTAGTTGTGGAGAGATTCAAATATAGACAATCTTACATTATAGCCATTTCTATAAGCAAATATATCAATTCCAAAAATACCTACAAAAAAATCTAAAAATATTTTGTTGAGATGAAAACTTAAAACAAAATTGGAAAATAAATACAAAAAATAAATATTATTGTCAAGTATCATATCTTGATACGCCTTAAGTATCAAAAGTCTAACTTTAATTGAGTACAAGACATAAGAACTTGATATCTTTAATAGAAATCGAATTTCAATCTCATATATATATATATATATTAATGTTCCGTTATGATGTAGGGAAAGTAGATAAGTTGTGACAAACCATTTTGATATTGACAAAAAACCACTACAAGCTAGTATGGAGAATATGTAGCATTATCAAGGAGTCAGGGCACGGATGAGTGCAGAAGGGTAAGTATGTATGTAGATCCTTCCCCAAAAAGTTGCTTGCTATTAATCCCATATTGGTATGGCCATCCCAACTCACTTTGTGACTCATGTGTAAAAGGATACAAATAGGCACCCACTTCAAATATCACTCAAAGACATAGAAATTAAAAAAACCATACTCCTCTAATAATGTAAAAGGATCCAAGTAGACGTAGACATAAACATCGATTGTATATGGAATTTGATTTTGATGTTACTATTAAAATTATACCTATTCATTAACTCACATCCAATTCATTCATTTCACATAGATTATATTGCAATGTATTACGTGCTTTTATTGAAAGTAATAATAATAATAATAATAATAATAATAATAATAATAATAATAATAATAATAATAATAATAATAATGTATGTTTAACCAAATTGGAAGGTTCCTCATGCTTCATGATATTTTATTGATGGGCTTGAGAAAAGCTCAATTCGCACATTAAGGCCCAAATATCTTTTATTTTCCTTTAAATTGGCAAGCAGATCTTTTTATTTTAATCCAATAATAAAACCATGAGTAGGGATTTGAGTCAACTAATAAAAAATTAGGAAACACACAGTTGGTTTTACAGAACCTTCACAGAGAATTTTTGGACATCATCAAGATTAACCTTAATAATGGTGATAACTAAGTTAATCAGCATAAAAAGTAATCATAATTGAAGAGATTATGAGATTGGACTCTTGAAAAATAAGATATCATATGTTCTTTTTCTACGTAGTTTCAAACATGACCTAATTTATCAATCATTTTTAATTTGTACATCAACAAAGTTAGATCAAGATGACATCAATAATGTGACAGTAAAAGTTAAAAGTTGTCGGCTTGAAACAAAAGATGTTAACAATAAAAATTAAAATAAGCCAATTAAAATGGGTAGTACATTTCCAATGCAATTCTTTCTTTGGATGCAATTGTGAGGCCCGACCCTCAAGAAAAAACAACAAAACATTCTCCTCTCTAAGTAACCTAGGCAGGCCAAGCAGCTCTTCTTTTATGCTGGAATAATTCACAAAAAGTCAATCTGTCACTCGATTTGCTTAAACCCTAATACTCCATCTTCCCATTCAAGTTAGTGCAATTTTAGTATGTGGATATGTTTCTCTAGTTTTATATTGAAATATAATTCACTAACGATAAGAGCTCAATCTACCACTCTATTCTCTAGTTTCTTTGTTCAAGAACCAATGCAACCTGAAATCGATCACTCAAATGTTATTTGGGTTTGAAACGTGAATGTTATAAAGGATCCTACTTCTTTTTGCTTAGAAAGCTCTAATACCATGTTCAAAAATTAACTCAACTAAAAATATAAACCAATAATTAAAAGTCCGGAAATAAATTTATAATAGTTGTCAGCATTACCTTTGTTATCAAGTCATGTTTCCATGTCCATCTCACTCACCGGAAGAGGAAAATAATGGTGATTTCCCAAGACGACATACCAATTTGCCAACAAAATTTGTGAAGTGTACATCAATTTAACCATTTTGATTTGAATAATAATAATATTAATTATCACCAGCTAATGAAAACTATTACCACAACATATATTATGCATTTTAAATGAAATCGTAAAATAATTATGAATCAGAATACATGATTAATTAGACTTAATACTCTTTTTAATTAGAAAATCCCACGAGTGTCGGCATCTGTGGAGATGAATCCGAATCTGACCACATTTAATTTTTCTTTATTTTTTTATTTTTTTGATGGCATTGAATAAAATTAGATAGAAAAGAAATAGCGGAGAGGAGAGAAATAAAAAGGACGTGCGAACTGTTAGAATTATGGAGTAATAAGAAATTAAAATGATCAACTACTCACTGTATCGCTATCAACCCCACTTGCCCTCCTCTCTCTTCTTATACTATTCCTCTGCATGTGAATTTGATGCATCCACCTCCTCATATATCTACTGCTTCGCTGTCAATTAATAATAATAATAATAATAATAATAATAATAATAATTGATATTTTGTTTTCCCATAGTCCTTCATGTAAAAAGTTTGCATCATCGACTTCTTTAATTTTTGGGTCCATTTTGATGATTTATCACTTTCTATTTTAAGTTTTAAATAGATTTGGTAAATAAATCATCCAATTTTACTTTAATCAGATTAACTTCAGGTCGAGTCATGTTCAAATCAATGAAATTTAAGTTGATTTCGATTTTGTATTTATATTTTTAATTTAAATTTATTTCGGTTTGCAATTCCTGTCCTTTTCGATTTCGGATTGACTCCTAGCTAACCATTTCATATATCAGTTCAAACATTAATTTGGATTATTTAGGTCAAGTTACTTTTAACGGGCCTAGTTTTAGATGTGTTTAACTAACACTAGGTAGGGAAAGCCATAAGCCGAAGCCAAAGCAGGAGGCTTGGGAGTGTCGGTGGTTTTCAAGAGTGACAGAGTCGCCAAAATCGTTTTCAATAATTATAATCACTTTTAATTATGGGGTTTAATTTCTAGTGATGAAATATCAATCATCATCTTTCTAAAAGAAAAATAAAATAAAAAAATTCGATCAGTGACGACAAAAGAAGCAGACTTAGCTTCACTGTTGTCTGCTGCATATCGTCGGTCTTTGCTTATCAGTTGTTCAATCAATTATTATTCATCCATTCTTGAAATACCACCAAATCCTCAAAATTATTATCAAATTAAAAAGGCGAGGAAAAATAAATTAGATGGGCTCATTAATTTTCTTCTTTAATTCAGAATCATGTACTCAAATCTTGTCTTGGCAGAGAATATTTACACAAATCTTATGTTTGAGAATGTGCAAATTGACAAGATTGTGGAAGCAAATTTATCAAATAAATAAATAAATACTTTTTGTATTTGCTTTTCATGAGTCGTTTTTTAGCCCGTATATTAAAGTGATTATACTGGATAAAAAAACTTGTCAATTTTAATATTAAAATTTTCAATTACGATACACTCTTATAAAATATTTTTAAAAATTACTAAGGATGAACAATTACTCTAATCCAAAAATATGTTAGAGATAATGCTTTAATTAACTAAGTTGATAATTGTGATGTATATATTCTTTTATATGGTTGTAGCCATTGATTTGATGATGATGTTCATGACCTTTTGCCCATCTTTAATTTTAGGTAAGATAATGGACATTGATCAGTCCCTTTTTCTACATATGGAAGACAATTTTTAGAGCTTATATACTCCTTTCTCAATCTTTCAAAATATTTAGAGAATCATATTCCCGCATTTAAAAACAAGGAGAGATATCGATGTAATTCCCATTATGTTTTACATTTCTTTATAAAGTCATCATCATATAGGACTCATTTTTGTTTATTCTAATTACTCAACTTATATGAAATTTTAAATTAAGAGCATGTTTACCCTAGTTTTAAAAAAATTAATTTTATTTTTCAGAAGTATTTTTTAAATACTGTTTTTTGAGAAAAATTGAAATGTTTGGTCTAAATTTTATATTTATTTTTTAAATAATTAATTTGTTTGGCCAAAATTTTTAGAAGGAGAGAGATAAAATAAAACAACACAGAGAGAGATAGAGGAGAGATAGGAGATAAAAAAACGTAGAAAAGAGAGAAGGGGTGGTTACTCCTATTGTTGAGTGAGTTTTTCTAGAAATTAAAAATAGAAATAGTTATTTACTATTTCTGTTTTTAAAGAAATCACTTGAAAAACAATTTTAATTTTTGAAAAATTAGTGTTTTACCTAATTTTAGTTTTTAAATTTCAAAAATACTTTTAAAATTTAGGCCAAACACCCACTAAGTTGCTTACTTTTTAATTTCTCTCAAAATTCTTGCGTATATGAGTATATATTATCTAAACTAGGTGTCAAATTATTCATTTATATTTTAATGATTTTTTGTCAAAATTTTAAAATTTTTTTCTAGATATGATAGTGATTGCTGAACAATGTTAATTAGAAAAGCCAATGAGCAAAGTCCCATATAAATTATCTTAATTAGGAGTCATTTCTAAATAATGCTAAAATATTCATACATTCAAATGAATAGGTTACCAAAGGCACATATATATATCCTTTTCACAACTAATGCTACTGTCGGTTTATAAGAATAAAATTCTCTCAGCGTATATATGTCAAACTAGCTAGTAAATTGTCTGTAGGGTTTACGATATCTTTCTTTGTGAAAACCCCACACCCACCCAAACACCCAAAAAACGAAAAAGAAAAAAATTATAAATTTTTGGTTTGATTAATAATATATTATTCTTTTCGAACTGTCAGCATTTAAGATAAAAGTTATCCCAATAAAAATGTTTCAAGGAATCGCACTTGTGTTTTTCTCCTAGTAAGACACCTATTTCACCTCAACCAATACTTTCTTGATAAAAAAAAAGGTTATAAGTTACCTAGCGATGTATTTGACTAGTTAATAAGATGGACAAGGAAAAACACCTGTAAGCGAAGGTGCAAATTAGGGTTGATAAATTTCGTCCGAGTTTTAATAGTTTAGACACAAATTTTTCCGACCCGATAAAAAAGTACGATTATGAATTTTTCATCTGAGTTTAAGTCCAGACATAAAACTTTTATTATTTTTATGGTCCAAAACTTGAATTTAAGCTTTGTTCAATTTGTAAAATTCTAAAAAACATTAAAAATGGATAAAGTACTTTATTTGAATTTCCGACATTGTCTTTATACTTAAAAAAAAGTTGGACCGGAAGTTTTGCCGCCCTAGTTCAAATGTACTAACAAGTCTCAAGGCTACATTGATTGAACGCACTCCTCAAGAGGATCTAATTTAGCACGCAGAAGGGGTCAGATTGGATTATGTCCTGGTGGAGAAAGAATGTAATGTTCTATTGAAAATAGAAAAAAAAAGGAAAAGGAAAAGGAAAATAATGAGGATATTAGCGCACATATATATATATATTGGATATTTTGAAAAATTTATGTTCATTAATATATCAACTTTTATTTTGAATTACTTATTCAGACTTTTTAAAACTTATTTATTTGTTGCTAAACTTATTATAACTTATCTAGATTTATTTAGCAAAAAATAAGTTAAAAGAGAATATGACCTCAATTTATTAGAGATTGAAAAAGACAACATTTTTGTTAGATTAACACATTAGAGATTCAGCTTTAATTTATGCATTTATTAATTTTGTATCATCAGTTACGTTGAAATAGTCTATAGATTAGAGGTCTCTTGATAAAACAGAAAAATTTTTATCATTTTGGCGAACAAGTTAAATTTTTTTGTCTACTACATAATAAATTGTATACTTAAGCTATACAGTTGTTATTATAATCAGGATCATAAAATTTCTTTCTTTTCAGATGTGAAGTTTTTTCATTATGGAAATCAAGGTTTAGTAAATTAATTAATTAATTAGTAACACTAGTTGTCAAAATCGTGAAATTATTGGGGCCAAAGCAGCCACCGACACTTTCAAGTTGACCTTCACCTACCCAGCTGGAGAAGAAAAAAAACTAAAGAAATAAATAAATAGGAGAGAGAGAGAGAGAGAGAGAGAGAGAGAGAGAGAGAGAGAGGTAATTTGTTTTTGTTTTTTTAAATGAAAGGCAATTTGTTTAATTAATCAGGGTTATTCAGGTTAGAGAGGAGTTAAACTTCAGATTAGTTGTTGTTCATTTTCTACGTGCATAATCTTCCCAATCATGATTAGTACAAATGAATGGAGTCTTAAGACAACATTTTAAAAAATAGCTTTATTAATACAGCCTTAATTTTTATATTGAATTGCGTAAATTCACCTTATTGTTGTAGCTTAATCGATTTTCAGTTAGTAAATTAAAGGATTTGTATTACATCGAAAAATATAAAAAGACATCTCTGTGCGGCTTCACACAAGTAAATAATTTCAAATAATTTGATAATTATATATATATATTATAAGAGTAATTTCAATTTGATCGTACAAGCAAATGGGACAATTTTTGGTTTGCTAATCATTCCCTAATCTTTCTATTTTGTTTAAAGGTTTAATTTGTTTTGGATGTATAATGGAATTATTGTTTGTATCTGAAACTTCAATAGCTTTAGAAAATACTAAAAAAAGTCCAAGTGTTATTGTCCTAAAAAGTAAAAAATGTAAGCCAATTCAGCTAATTTATTGTCTAATTTGTAATGAAATACATTCTAGTTCAAATATGTGTTTATCATTTTATGATAACATTTCTTTTAATTACCCAAATAAAAATTATACATAATATGAGAAAAAAATTGTTTTGAGAATACTCGATATATAAATACAATATCAAACAAACTTTTCTATGTATTGTAAAATACCATCTTTTAATTTGTTTTTTAACATACATAACTTACTTATTCTTTTTTATATAAATTTCATTTATCATACAATTTTTAAAAATAAATCACATGAAATTTGTATCATCATTTAGAAGAAATTGATACAGGGTTACACGGAAGTAAAATATGATCATGCATTAATTGGATGAATGAAAAGAGAGTACATGAATTTCGATATATATTCTTAGATATGTAAAATGAGTCAAAATTTTAAAAAATCTCATGGTCGATATTGTACATGTATCCCTTTGGTTATGTGACTTTTTTATTATAACTATAAAGTAAATAACAAAGAAATAGCTTCTAGAATTCTATCTAATCCACTTCAACATCAGGTATAGTTTGTTATATAGTAATTGGTAGCCACCGCATGCACTCGATTTGACAAGGTTAGGTTTCTACTTACAAGGGCTTTAATCATATGTACGGATAATTAATTAATTAATTAATTAATTAATTAATTAATTACGTTCATATGTCAATAGCAAATAGTATGTGGGTTTTTCTATCAAATCAACAAAAATAAAGAAAAAGGGCAAACATTTGGGTGATATAATATACGTCTGATCACAATCTTCAAGAGCCCATAGTGGAGGATGGGTTGTTGTGATCAATTTCAAGGATGATTTCATTGATTATGCATGTCAAGCTCAAGGCTTTTTTTTTTTTTTTTTAAAGATAAATAGATAAAGTACGATTTCATTTATGTATAAGGAATGCTAAGTATCGACAAAATTTTTATAAATTTAGTTATAAAAAGTTGTAAACATTTATAAGAAGTTATAAGAAACTATAAGTTAAAATTAAATGGGAGAGTATCTAAGTACTCATCTTTTCTTATAGCGCCTTTTTTAGTATTGTATTATTTATCGAAATTTTAGAGTTCATTCTCTTACAAATTATGTAATAGATATTAGACCGTGGCGAGCTATTTGCTTGCGAAGGGTGTTCCGGGACACCCTGGAAAAAAATATTTGTTAAAATTTATGTTTAAAATCCTAAAAAATGCATAAAATTGTTAAAAGGAGACACGTATAAAAAAAATAATAATATATATAAAATTTAAGAATATTAAAAAATGGACATCCTTAAATATGTTTGTTAACCCCGTCACCGATTAAATATATGATAATTATCGGTTACCCTGTTCAACAAAATGAGTTGTTTGAGTAGCTAAAAGTTGTTTGTGTAGCTGATAAATGTTTAGGTAGTTTATATTTGTTAGATTTTAGCATGTTAGCGGTAGTCTGTTCAACTTAGTGATTCAATAAATGTGTTCGAGTAAAATTAGTGGTTGAATTAGTTGATTATTATAAATTGACGTAAAAGGAAATAGATAATTTGCCAAATATAAATTAATGAAGGGATATTTTTATCAAAAAATATGAAATGCTACGTTTAAATATGAAAAACTAATATTCTTAACTTTTCGTAAACACTACTTGAAACTTTATAAGTTATTACAAACGTTAGTTGAATCACTACCTTATCCAACACTAATATTTAGTTGGTTAGAGTTTTAACTTGGTCAAAACATTAAAAGTTAATACAAATGCTATTGTCGAACATGGCCATAACATAAAAGAATGTCGAAGACGACATTTTTCTTTCTATATAATGATTAGAAAAGCTAAAGTGATTTATTTTTTCAATTGATAAATTTTACCAGAGAAGATAATGCCTAGCGTAAATGAGATCCATCTTATATACAAGACCAACCAATTGGAATTTTGTTTTATGTATGACCTAAAACAAGAAATGTAACATAAATAAACCAAAAGACCTGGTATTTTGGATCACTTGCCAGATTTGTATGCCTTTGCGGCAAAAGAAAACGTTACAGCTCTCTATTTGATGATGCAGTTTTTTTTTCATTTTTTTATATGATTAAAACGTAAATATTAATATATAGTAATATTATTATTACTTTCTTTCTTTTTTCCTTTGTTCTTTTTTGTTTTAATTTTTTTGGTATGTGTGTGAATTTTGATATTTAGGAGTTATGGCCTATATCATTATAGACTTTTCGTCTATAAATTCTTAATTTGTACAAATTTCCATGACCAAACACCCATTTTATGATTGTATTTTTACCTATTTTAAATGCTCATTTTATTTCCTACATGTGTTTTTATAGATTCTTAAAAGTTTGCATAAATTTTTACTTATTTTTTTCCATAAAAAATTTAATTATTTTAATATTTTAATATATTTTTAATAGAATTTAATCCAAATTTAAAAAATTCTACAAATATATAAACTAAAAAAGGCCCTTACATGGTTTACAAATTGCAAGAAACATCCTCTGATAAGCTTGGCATTTTGCAAGGAGCCATAGTTAATTAGATGAACCCTTCATTTGGTTTTATATATATTTCTCGATTTATGAACCAACCTTGGACCAACATAATGGAATTAAATTCTTTTATCATTTAGTTTTGTTCACACTATTCATTCACCCCTTCGCAAGTCATCATAATGTGCTAATTAACATATGATTATATACAAACTTTCATTTGCACCAAAGATATACAAAATTTCATTTCAACCTAGTTAGCATAATGCTTGTCCTCTTATATGCTTTATAAAAAATGGAAAATTATAATTTTTTTTTTTTTAAAAAAGGGTACATGCATGGATTTTAAGGGCAATTGGAGTTTTTAATTGAAAAAAAAAATACATGAATGTTGTTAAAAAATTATGGGGAATTGATCATATTATTAAGATCGACTTTGTAACTAGTCGTAACTCTTAATTTGAGAATCTCATGTTATAGTCTCCATATGTGAGGCATCTTTTTGAAATCATGTTTTTCGTGATTTAACCCTTTTTTTTTTTTAAACAAAGGCAATCACTTTATTCGTTAACCAAATTATCTAGATAGGTAAATACATAAGGAGAGCATTTAAGGAGAGAAGCCACCTTGTAGGATGGAGTGTTGGATTCATTTATAAAACAGGATAACTTTCTTTATAACCCCACTCGATATTGTCCGATATTTTGATAATTTTCATATAATAAGTTAGTAATGTCTTTATTTATTGTTAACTTATCGCCAAATTTTCTACTGACTAACTTAGTGATAAAGAAAAACAAAAAATCTGTATGACTTTGACCATTTTAATTTTTAATGAAACAAAGTGATTCAAATTTTGAAGAACAATATATTCCCAATAGCATGGTTGTAATGAATAATAAATGACAAGAATATTAAAGAAAAATATTTATATTTGAAGAGAATTGCAGTCCACTAGCTTGGTGTGGGAGCGCCTAGATTTAATGAATCAATAATAATATGTGAAGTATGTTTCTGATTTATGAAAACCATTTTATTGTACTTTTGATAATTTTTAAAACTCAACTGAAGTTTTTGCATGTAGTTTTGGTGTTCTTTGTTGGCTACATGCATGGTGTTACTATTTTCATCAAATTTATATACTCTATAATAAAATTACTTGAATCTTCTATCAAATTTTATGTTGTTCGATTTTATAATTTTATATTTAACTATTTATGTGAAGATAATAATTTGAAAATCGAAACAAATATTGAGAGAGTGGAGGAATCTATATTACATAGCAAAAGATAAACAAATTTCAATTAATGTATTTCAAATAAGACTTTTTAAAAAATAACGTTTTAAACTGGCAAATTTCTTTAAAATATTAAAAAACTAAGCCATATATATATATATATATATATATATATATATATATATATATATATATATATATATATATATATATATATATATATATATATATATGACACACATATATGGGAGTGGTACATACTTTTTAGTTGCTATGTACATATATTTTTTTACACGTATTTGTCATATAAATAATTTTAAGTAAACAAATATACTCCTAGAAGAATATGTACATATACATGCCATCTAGGAGAATATGCACTCCTATGAGTGTGATCTAGGCTTTGATAAATAAATAGATTTTTCTTATTATAATTTGTAAAAAATTGAGGTTCATTTTATAGTTTTGAAAAGGTGTAAACAATTATTTTTTAAAAATTGAGATTCTAAATATTTTTTCACACTAATATAAAAAATTAATAAAATAGAAACAAATCATGAGGATTAAAACAAAGATAATTGGATCGAAATAATCCAAAGTTTGAGGGTGTTGGACACCGTTAATCTCAATCGAAGGAATTGGACGCCAACACTCCCAACTTTAAATCTATTTATATTTCTTGCACCACCATCGAGTTGAACTCGGTTGCTAAAGAATTCTTCACGTCTAACAATGCCACTATCTATACGTCATTCAACAATCGAGTTCAACTCGATGGTGATGTAAAAAAATGTAAATAGGTTCAAAGTTGAGGGTGTTGACGTCCAATTCTCTAATTGGAATTAATGGCATCCAACATCTTCAATTTTGGATTAATGGCGTCCAACTCCCTTAAAACAATTATTCGTCAAAACTCACAGAACGCATATGATAATATTTCTACCCTTTTTTTCTTAACTAATTATAAGTAATTATTATAAATATTTTGGACCATTCAACTTTATACGAAGTTATCCAACACCATTCAAACAGAAGTTATCCAACACCATCTAGCCCATTAACCATCATCAAGGCCTTTGTTTTTCTTCTTTAAGCTTACAACTTACGTCTTACAGCTTCTATAACTCTTGACTCCTTAACGTTTTTACAATTAACCTTACAATTATCTTAAAGTTGTTGTAAATCCTTAAAACTTATAGCCAACTATTGCTTATACCTAAAAACCAAGGCCTAGCACCCCAAAAGGGTATTTCATCAATAAATAATGTTAATTTCTCATAGTACGTTGAAGATAAGAAATTACTCGATCCGTTTTATAATATTTATTATTTTTTTTGTTTTGAGGAAGGGAGTGCAAAAGAAACACAAAATTTATAATAAAAATTATGCAAAAGATCAAGCCACCTCAAAGTTTTATAAAAAAATTAATGAAAAAAAGAAAAACATAATTAATCAATGAAATAAAACCATTGTAAAGTATCGAATATTATTAAATTTAAAACAATAAGTATTGTTAAATGAAGGGATACCTTAGATAAATTGTTGAAGCTTCTAAGGCTACCACCCCAAACAGTTTTACTAGTTTACCCCTCTAACTTGTTGGAGTAAGTATTCTCTCTCCTTTGACAAATTAATTAATGACAACAAATACAAACATGTACGCAGACAGCCGGACCCCACACCCACACCATGAGGTACAGCTTGCAAGAGAGAGATACTAATTAGCACCCTAGAGAGAGAAACAGTAATTACAACACAAATTACACATTTACCCTTCCCTAGCCCACCGTCACCTCCTCCATGTCCAGGCCCCCACCACCAACCCCTCTTCATCTGGCCCCCACACCCTCCCAACAACCCAAAAATTTCTTTTATTTTAGCTACATTAACAATTTACTTTTTCACCATATACCTACGTAACCTATTGTTAATATATACTAATAAATATTAATTAGTATTAATTAATTAGTATTGATTAATATTAACAAATCTGAATATTTGGAAATAATAACAAAAAATATAATTAAATTTCATTTTTTTAATTTTAAATTATAATTTCTTATAATTAGTTTAATAATTATTTTACGGTTAATAAAAATCTTATAACTTCTTATAATTAAAGAAAAAGTCGATGATAAGTGCGGATATTGAAATTAATAGGTATTAAATAATACAAAATATTAATAATAAGTAAGAATAAGTGGAAATGGTATGTAGTATTATTGTTATTCAGAGAAAAAAATAATTTGGAGAAATCTTGTAGTCCACTACTATTAGTTAAGTGAAGTTATTTTTAAAAAATATTATAATTTTGATTCCAGGTAAAACCCTATAATTTGATTGGGGGCAAGGCATAAAAACTGCACATGTAAAGTTGTAAACCCTTGAATTTCCATTTCCATTTTGATTTTCTCTCTCCTCTATTCTCTATTCTCTATTCTGTATTCTCACTTCCTCACTGCCTGTCTGTCGGTTCCTCCCTCACTCTTGTCCCTTCTGGCGTACGCGTTGAATAATCAACGCCTTAGATTCTCTCTCTCTAAAACACTCGTCTTTCTCCCTCTTCCATTTGCAATTATTTCATCTCTAAACCCTCCTCGCTTCCTCTGTCTTTGTCCATCTTCATCCACCCAACCACCCTCTGATCTCCCCTTTTTTCTTTAAATTTTTCTACCCGGTGTGGATGTGGTGATCTCAGAAAGTGCCCACAATCTCAATTTTTACAGATAGATTGAGATAAAGAGAGAGAAGGGCCCGGATTGAAAGAAAGGAATCACTGTTTACGACTTAAAACCACTGAAATTAAAGGAGAGAGAAGAAAGAGAGAGACCCACCTTCTCCTTCTTTCTTTCCCCTTTCTTAATTCTATTTTTCTATTCGTAATTGTTAATCTGAGCCCACATTTCTTGATATTATTATATTGAGGGGAGGCATTTGTTCTGGCATTTGTTGTGTTATTTCTTCCCCATCTCACATCTCTCTCTCTCTGTCTATCCCCCTTCTCTCTCTCTTTCTCTCTCTCTCTCCCCCTCCCCCTCATTACTTCTTGTGAATGTTGTGGTCGGTAGGGAAGAGAAGGAAGAAGAAAGGGCACCCAAGAGAAACTTTAGATTTTTGATGGGGTTTGTTTTCTGAGTAAATCTGGCTTAGCATTTGATTGATTTTGTGACCCCTTAATTTCTCGAGCTTTCTGGATTATTGAGGGGTCTCTGGAAAATAATGGATACCAAGGGAAGGCTGGTTGCTGGTTCCCACAACAGAAACGAGTTTGTTCTTATCAATGCTGATGATATTGGCAGAGTAAGTGCCCTCTCAATCTCATATTCTCCATTTTTTCTTCTTCAATTTGTTTGCATCTTAGGTTTTTTTGGGGTTGGAGGGTTGGGGGGGATTTGTTCATCCCATTCTGAACTGGGGTTGAAGAAAATCCCTAAAAATGTAGTCTTTCCTATATTGGGGGACTACCCATTTGCTCAAATTGCTTGTTTTGTGCTCTAATCTGATTGCATTTGGAGTCTTCTTTGTTCTATTCCATTGCACCACTTCAGTTTTTGCTTTACTTTTTAGTTGTATTTCGTGATTTGTTTCATCTCTCACTTGACTTGCTCTTTGACTCATGCTTTGCTGGGGCAACAAGCATTAAAGCTGGAATTTTTTGTCATATTATGTCGATTAGCTCCTGGATTTGTTGAGTATTTGATGAAAATTTCACTTTCTTTGGCTCAATTTTTGAGCTCTATCTGCTCCTGAAAACCTTGCTTTTCCCCCTGATTCTGGGGTTGGAAAGAAGAAAAAACAGCTCAAATCTACTTGTTCTTTATCTCCTGGAATTGATCCTTGTAGATCTGTTTGGCAATTTGGCTTATTTCTGAAGCAATTGGGGAAAATGTGTTACAGGTAACATCTGTGAAGGAATTGAGTGGGCAGATTTGTCAGATTTGTGGAGATGAGATAGAGATTACTGTAGACGGGGAGCCATTTGTTGCTTGCAATGAGTGTGCTTTCCCTGTGTGTAGACCTTGTTATGAATATGAAAGAAGAGAGGGCAATCAAGCTTGCCCTCAATGCAAAACCCGCTACAAGCGTATTAAAGGTACTTGAAGTTCATCCATAACAACAATTCTTTTTGTCTTTTTAGGGTAAGTTATAATGGGATTTGGCTAATTAGCAATGCACTTGTGAATCTTGAAATTTAGGGAGTCCGAGAGTTGAGGGTGACGAAGATGAAGATGACATTGATGATATAGAAAATGAGCTTGATTATGCAAGCAAAGACCCTCAGCTGATTGCAGAGGCCATGCTTTCTTCCCGGCTCAATGTTGGCCGACCTCCCTCCAGTGCCTCGGGCCTTACAACTCCGGCGGAGTTGGATTCATCTGCCCTTGCCACAGAAATCCCTCTCTTGACTTATGGGCAGGAGGTAAAGTTGATCTTATAATTCTGATTTTCCCACGTAATTAATTTTGTTTTACTTGAAGTCAAGGTCAAATTGTTTCTTATGGTGACTGGTTTTGGGTGAAGGATGCTGGAATCTCACCTGACAAGCACGCTCTAATCATCCCTCCATTTATGAGCCGCGGGAAGAAAGTCCATCCCGTGCCATTCCCTGATTCTACAATGTCCTGTAAGTTCAATTGTGGTTTGGTAACACTTTGTAGAGTATGTTGTTGTTTCCCAAAATACTATCGACATTGCTGATTTTGGTGCATTTTAATTTGCAGTGCCACCTCGAGCAATGGATCCCAAGAAAGACCTAGCTGTGTATGGATATGGTAGTGTTGCATGGAAGCATAGGATGGAAGAGTGGAAGAAAAGGCAGAATGAAAAACTTCAAGTGGTCAAGCACCATGGTGGAAATGGTGGGAACTATGATGAACCTGAGGATCCAGATTTGCCCAAGTATGTGAAGTTCAGAATTGTGCTTCTTGCTCATATCTTAGTTGATTATGTTATTGATCAGAGTTTTAATTGAGGATTTCAAAAGCTAATTGGGAAAGTAGTTAGCATTTTGCTCGGTTGCCTGCTGTTAGCTGCTGTTGTTGGATATTGACCTAGGTTTTGTTGCATTGAATTGGAAATACTTGACTTTCCTTGTTGCATACTACTTTGCTATTTGTAGTGTCTAACTAAGTTCTGTAGCTAGTTGTTGGCTTGCAGCTGTTAGTACTTATTGTGTTGAAATGTATATGTGGGTCCTTGTGGTGAAAGGGACTCATTTATGCCCCCTTCCCTACTGAAAAGAAGAGTTGCAGGTTAGAACATTATTTTTATTGATTAACCTAATTGGGACAGTCTTTTACTGTAATTCTATAGTTCTCGTAGTAAAATAATCAACAAGTAGATAATTATGTCTTTTGAGTCGAATATGTGATCAAGGTAGTGGATCAAAACAATTACAGAGTAGCATGAGAAATATATAACTTTTAATTTGTTGAATGGGCATTTTAATCTTTTTTTTTTGAGGTCAGTATTAAGTTCAATACATAGAGAATAGTGTAAATGAATTCTTCACCTGGATTTTTTACTTTTACTTTTTATATGGTAATGAGACGCAGAATATTATTTTTGCTGGCTTTGACACAGAGTAACCATCACCATCGTGCTTCTTGGATGACAAATGGAAAATGCAACACACATGCATGGAAATTTTTCTTGTCAATACTTTTTCAGCCATTTCATATGATATATTGACCTATTCTAGCAGTACTCACCTTTCCTTTTTGTACACCTGAAGAATGGACGAAGGAAGGCAACCCCTCTCGAGGAAAATACCAGTTCCATCGAGCAAGATCAACCCCTACAGAATTATAATTGTTCTTCGGATGGCTGTTGTTGGTCTCTTCTTTCATTATAGAATTCTCCACCCAGTGAACGATGCATTTGCATTGTGGCTGATATCGGTCATTTGTGAGATTTGGTTTGCTGTGTCATGGATTTTCGACCAGTTTCCAAAATGGCATCCAATTGAGCGAGAAACTTATCTCGATCGACTATCATTAAGGTTATATCCTACTCCCTCCCTGTTTTCTGGTCGTTTTGTTCTGATTTGTGGTTAGCTACAACCCCTCCTAGTGGGTCCTGCTTTTGCGGGTCTGGGGAGATCCTGATGGAGGCAGACAGGCTGTCTTGAGCATTGTTGCAATCAAAGAGTTTGATTCCAAGAAACCACAAAAAAATTTGATAAAACATTTTTGTTGAGTTGGATTTGTGGTTAGCTAATGAGGGAAAATGGAATTGTTAATCAGGTATGAGAAAGAAGGCAAACCGTCTGAGTTAGCTCCAGTAGATGTGTTTGTGTCAACTGTTGATCCTATGAAGGAGCCCCCACTTATCACTGCGAACACGGTTCTCTCCATTCTTGCGGTGGACTATCCAGTTGACAAGGTCTCGTGCTACGTCTCAGATGATGGTGCTGCCATGCTCACCTTCGAAGCTCTTTCTGAGACATCTGAGTTTGCAAGAAAGTGGGTCCCATTCTGCAAGAAGTACAGCATCGAACCTCGTGCTCCAGAATGGTATTTCTCTCAGAAGGTTGACTATCTGAGAGACAAGGTGCATCCTGCATTTGTCAGAGAACGTCGTGCTATGAAGGTTAGTTATGATATCAATATGCTTTCTCAGATATTTTTAATGTTTCACTCTCTCCTGACTTAAATGTTTGCTATAATTCTCAGAGAGATTATGAAGAGTTCAAGGTTCGTATAAATGGGTTGGTTGCAATGGCTCAAAAGGTTCCCGAGGATGGATGGACTATGCAGGATGGAACCCCATGGCCGGGAAACAATGTCAGGGACCATCCTGGAATGATTCAGGTAATTAAATGACTTGTAAACTTTTTCTTTTTCTTCTTGCTGTATTAAATGACTTGTATTAAAAAATTGAGTTTCTACCTCCTTTTTGGCATTCATGCCTGATATTCTATTAAACTAACAGGTGTTTCTCGGGCAAAATGGCGTTCGTGATTTGGATGGAAACGAGTTGCCCCGCCTTGTTTATGTTTCTCGTGAGAAGAGACCAGGCTTTGAACATCACAAAAAGGCCGGTGCCATGAATTCATTGGTGAGTCCATCTCCCCATTGCCTGAGCTTTACTTTGTTCTCTAATGATGAATGCTCGTGCTTGTAATTTACTCAAATCCTACTTATTACAGATAAGAGTTTCAGCAGTGTTGTCAAATGCTCCATACCTTCTGAATGTCGATTGTGATCACTATATCAACAACAGTAAGGCTCTCCGGGAAGCCATGTGCTTCATGATGGATCCCATATCAGGAAAGAAAATATGTTATGTGCAGTTCCCCCAGAGGTTCGATGGTATTGATAGGCACGACCGATATTCTAACCGTAATGTTGTCTTCTTTGATGTAAGTAATGTGTTCACTGACCATTAGATATTAGTAATTAAATAAAATGTCATTTCAAAAGCCGATTTCTTGACTTATACCCGATTTCCTTTTCCCAAACAGATAAACATGAAGGGTTTAGATGGTATTCAAGGACCAATTTATGTGGGGACGGGTTGTGTCTTCAGAAGGCAAGCACTCTATGGGTTTGATGCCCCTAAACAGAAGAAGCCCCCAGGCAAGACCTGTAACTGCTGGCCAAAATGGTGCTTTTGTTGCTGCTGTTTTGGGTCCCGAAAGAAGAACCGGAAATCCAAGTCTAAGGACAACAAGCACAAGGACAGCAAAAAGAAGATTAAGAACAAAGATTCATCCACTCAAATACATGCTCTTGAAAACATTGAGGAGAAAATAGAAGGTAAGCATCGGTACATAATTTTAAATTAGGTGTATTGATCATCTCTAGGGGATGGGGAGGAAAAGATGAGAGAGAATATTAACTCAAAACTTCTGTCAGCATTTAGTCCTATCCTTACTAGCATGCTTATCTTAATTGTTCTGGATATGTGGTGCAGGAGTTGAAAGTGAAAAGTCGTCTCTCATGCCCCAAGAAAAACTTGAGAAGAAGTTTGGTCAGTCACCAGTCTTTGTAGCTTCAACACTCATGGAGGAAGGCGGAGTTGCTCACGGTGTCAGTGAAGCATCACTTCTGAAGGAGGCCATCCATGTCATTAGCTGTGGCTATGAGGATAAAACTGAATGGGGAAAAGAGGTAAATCTCTATTTAACTTAATTGTCATTGACAAGCATTCGAAAACAATTATCTCCTTTAACCTCGTGATTTTGCAACAGGTTGGATGGATCTATGGTTCTGTCACAGAAGATATCTTGACCGGATTCAAAATGCATTGCCATGGGTGGAGGTCAGTCTACTGCATGCCAAAGAGACCGGCATTCAAAGGTTCTGCCCCCATTAACCTGTCAGATCGTCTCCATCAAGTTCTTCGGTGGGCTTTGGGGTCTGTTGAGATTCTCTTGAGTAAGCATTGCCCCATATGGTATGGGTATAATGGTGGTCTCAAACCACTTGAGCGGTTCTCCTACATCAACTCTGTTGTATACCCATTGACATCGATCCCCTTGTTGATCTACTGTACCCTGCCAGCTGTGTGTCTCCTCACTGGAAAGTTCATTGTTCCGGAGGTAAGTTCAGCCGTTTATTATTATTTTTTCTTAAAACAAACCTAGCTGAAGTACCTCTTGCATCTCTTCTAATTCTTTTCTTTGGGTGTTCGCCATGCACTAAAGTCTTGATCTGTACTTAATTTGTATGTTATGTCATTGTACTTGCCTATTTATTGATTATGACTAGTTCTGTTTGTTGGTTGCTGTTTTTGTTTTATACCTTCCCTGTCTCCTCACTCCTGCAAAAACATCGTTGAAAAATTTGTCTGTGTGGATGTCGGAGTAGGCCTCTCTGCATATCATGCTATGTGGCCTATATCGGATCTCCCCAAACCCTGTAATGGGCTCTACATTTACTGTAGGTGGTGTGGAGGGAAGTCTACACCCACAAGGAATTCTGTTACATAAATTTTCCTTGTACTTTTGTGGGTTGCCTCATCTTTCAGTACATAACCTAATCTTGATTGCACTGTAATTACAGATCAGCAGCTATGCTAGTATTTTGTTCATGGCGCTTTTCATTTCCATTGCGGCAACAAGTGTCCTAGAAATGCAATGGGGACACGTGGCAATAGATGACTGGTGGAGAAACGAGCAGTTTTGGGTTATTGGTGGTGTATCTTCCCATCTCTTTGCCCTCTTCCAGGGTCTCCTGAAGGTTCTTGCTGGTGTCAACACTAACTTCACCGTCACATCGAAAGCAGCTGATGACGGAGAATTCTCAGAGCTCTACTTGTTCAAATGGACGTCCCTTTTGGTCCCACCCATGACGTTGCTCATCATGAACGTGATTGGGGTCGTAGTTGGGGTCTCAGACGCCATCAACAATGGATACGAATCATGGGGACCTCTCTTTGGTAGGCTCTTCTTCGCCTTGTGGGTGATCATGCATCTCTATCCGTTCCTCAAGGGTATGATGGGAAGACAACAAGGGCTTCCCACTATCATTGTGGTGTGGTCTATCCTGCTCGCCTCCATCTTCTCTCTTCTCTGGGTCAGAATCAACCCCTTCACACCCAAAGGCGGCATTGTGCTCGAAGTATGTGGGTTGGATTGTGATTAGTACATCAAACAAGGAAGGGTTAGTGAGGCGAGGAAGATGATTTTTGATGGGTATGAGGATTTTTGTGTAGAAAAAAAGGAAGTTTCAGCCTGGAACAGTCGCAGATGCAGAGCTGCAACAAGGTTGGGCTCGAAGATGACCTGATGAAGGTTTGATCTTTGAAGAAATATGTGTTTGTGTAGATAGAGAGGTTCGTTGGAGGGAGGCTGACACAATTGAAAATTTGTTGTGGGTCAGATAAAATGTTTATTCATTCTTTGGATACACGTTGGTATTTGGGGTTCAAGTTGAAAGGGATTATAGATGTCAGAAGATTTCTGTAATCCCCCAAGAACATAAAAGGGTGTTCTCTTTTTTATTTATTTATTTTTGTTAATTCTTCATTTATATGGCCTCTTTATAATAAGGGACTTTTCTTTTCATATGTGAGTGTTCTTTTTGTAGTTTCTATTTATGGTCTCTACCCCAATCTTCCTTTTTTCTTTCTTCTTTCCCCCTTTACTTCTGGTTACTTGAACTCATTTCTCAGGACTTGTAATTGTAAGGCATATTACTTTATTTTTGGAACATATATTTATATCAATAAAATAGTGCCAAATGTTACCAATGCCGATATTTTTGAATTCAGCGCAGTTATCTGCAGGTCTCTTGACAGCCAGTTTTCTGCTTCTTGGCCTGTTTTAGGAACTGGCAGATTGTCTCATGCTTTTATGCTCTACTGCTCAAAGCATTCCACAAGCTCCGCTAGCACAATACAGTGTAGTCGAGAGAAAATAAGTTTGACATAATATGATAATACGAATAATAATAACATGATAATACTAATAAGACTAACCCAAATTCCTTTCTAATGTAATCGAGATAATCGTTTAGGTCCCTTTTCTTGTCTTTAGATTTAAATTTGCCATCAAGTGGTTTTTTGCACATAGGCTACATAAGCTCCCTCCAATAAATGTGAGTCAGGCACGCCAGTCCCACTTTTTTTTTTTTTTTTTTATTTAATTTTTGGCGCGAAAGAGAACATAAAAGCCGATTTAGGTAAGGTTTGAGCTTAAGTATCTGATATCCCTGTTCGACTTTACATGAAAAATAGAATCTATTTATGTTTTATGTTCGTTTATATCCTTTTATGTTTGTTTATATTTATTTATGTTCTTTTATGTTCATTATTTAATAATTTATTTATATTTGTTTATATTCGTTTCTGTTTATATTTTTGTTTTTATGTGTTTGTTATATAAATTCGAACACGCCATAAGTTTTATAAAATTTACCAATTGAGTCAACTAATACGTAAGTTTTGAACCTTTGTTTATGTGATGTCATTGGAACTTGTACCTGTGTATGTATGTACTCATTCACAGACACTATTTGCTGACTGTGCTTCATGCTTGAGCATGTGAGAGAAGACTCATGTGGTATCCGAATTCAGAAATGCAATTCTCTGCATTGGATAGTCCAGCAGTTCGCTGTTTCCGTCTTTTTCATTTTTTTGTTTTGGGGGAAGAGGGGGCGGGGGTGTTTAGAGTTGTCAATAGAAAATTCTGTCCGGCGCTGTTTGAACCCCTAATTGGGCCACAACCGAACCAACTAGGGCTAACATTTATCCTGTGTTTAAGTGGCTGCCATTTTTTTTTTGGATTGACTAGTTTCGGTTAAATGACTATTTTTCAATTTCAAAAATGTAATATTTTTTACAAAAGTTTGGAAGATTTCCACATTAGTTCAAACATACTTTTTTCTTTCATATTTTAAAAATTATTAAAAAAATTAATAAAAAATTGATAATTCAAAAAAATCAAAAAAATTATTTTATATTATTTTTAAAAATTTTTGATCTTCTGGGCCATGTTGGTAAATTGTGGCGCTCACGCAACACAAAACCATTGGAGGGAAACGCAAACCAAACTATATTATCCATGGGTTGGGCTGACTTAACCCATGTTGAAGTTTCACAGGCTGAGATGGAGCTTCATCTATTTTGGGCTGGGTTTAATCTATGCCACCTCGACACGAAATCACCACCTCTAAGCTTATCGTGCTGGTAGCTAATAGAGTTTCACATCACACGAAAGTACGATGGCTTCATAATTTTTTTCGTCTTATCTAAATGGCAATCTAGATCACACTGGATCACTATTTTTACTCATCCTCGTTGTCCCATCCACCATGTTTCACTTTTCTACTCAGTTAGTTAATTTATTCAGATCGGGATAACAAATCTAGGGCCAACATCTGTGTTAATAGGAGAAGTATAATGTCGTTAAATCAATTAAAGGAAGATTGAGGTGTCTTGAGAAATCTAGACACTCATCCAAAATACTATTTTATCTTCAATGGTGCAATCATGTTCTTATTCATCACATAAAAAGAGGAAAAATCGAATTTCAAGGGGAGCTTTCAAACTTATTGGAGAAAGGACTTTTTATATCCTGGATCTAAGCATAAAGAGATAATAGTTAACAATTTTATGTCATTTACCCTTAAATTTGGGTCTACCCCTAAATTTGGCGCCCCAACCCATTTGATACCACATGACTTGGTACTGTAGGCTCTGAGTTCAAGGTACCCCGTCTGTCCGTAGTACCAGTCTATCAAGAATCAATGACTTTTACCAACAAAATGTAGCTACGAAGATTCGAACCTGAATAAAACTCATGAAACTTTTCCGTGAACTTTTGGTACCATTTTCATTCTAAGTGATTACTAAATTGGAAGTTAACCAACCAGAATTGCAGCTATAAATTATCTAATCCCTCAATCAAATTTTTCGAATCAAGATTTGATTTTTTTCTGAAGAACGACAGAATGTGATCCGAATAAACCAGAGCACATCTTCAGAGAAAAACAAGATGCCCGATTTTAGAGTTTAGACAGGATACAGGTCACTCTACGCACACGCGAAATCTCGGAGCCCTATTTACAGAATTAACGATTCCAAGATGATAATTGTGCGCTTTGGCTCTCATCAAATTGGAAATCTATATTAGGGTTCAAGGATTGAGGGTAGATAACGATGACCCAAAACGCGAAAAAGATTCATTATTTTTTAAAAAAGTCAGAAATCTCGTGTGGAAAACCACGCTCATCGCACACCCAATTGAAAGAACTGGGGATGCTGCGTATAAGAGCAAAGAGACTCATCATTCTTTCTCTTCTGATGCATAAATGGGATTCATCAAGCTATTTTCCTGCAGTGATGAACACAAACAAACAACTTGAAGTTTCAGAAAGGGGAAAATGAGGGGGAAGGGGGAGCGAGGGAGAGATATAGAGATTGTGCGGCGCTTGAGCTGCGAATTGTGTACCAAGTTGAGACGAACAATGTTGGGGTTACACGGGAAATATAAAGGGAACTCGGAACCCTGGGCTGGTTTTGCCCTAATTTTGGTATACCGTGACATTTTCGAATTTTCCCTTTTTTTCCCCCATTTGGTCTGGCTCTCTACTCTCAGTAATTGCAATGTGTTTGATGTATGGATAAAAAAATTTCAATATAATTTGCTCTCCATCCATTGTCATTTTTGCCTGTTAAATGACTTTTTTTAATCTGATAATCGAGTCAATCGGATCGATTTTGATTTGGATTAATTCGATATGGTCATGTTTGGGTAATTATAATTCGATTAAGTTTTCAGTTGAGTCGGGTCGACTTCGAGTCAACTTATATTTGGTTCAATAAGTTTATCTTGTATAAACAAAATACTTTAGGGAAAATATTCGGGTTGAATTCGGATCATCTCAATTTGGGTTTTAAGTGTCGGATCAAGTTCCGTTTGATTTAGGTTTCGAGTCATCGATTCCGAGTTGGATCACTTTTTCTATATCTAACTTTTTTACTGTGATTATAGCAGGTTATATATGAATCCTTAGTTTAATTATCTTACCTAATGGAAAAAAAGACGTTTTAACATCACATCATTATCAATTTAGTACTTTATTCTTATAGTGGAAAATCGAGATTCTCCTATTCTTATTTCCGCTCTATTCAATTTTTTTTCAAAAAATTTTACTAAAGCACACTCTTTTTCATTTTGTACTCCTTAAAACTTCTTTCCACTCATAAAAAGAATTTCAATTCATTCCAATCCTTTCTACTCATTTAATTCTGCTCGTTTTCCACTTTATAAGAAAAAATTAACTTCATTACCCCCACATCTTACTTCTTTCCACCTGCCGTTTTAATTTTCAACCAAAAACAATGGGTCATAAGTATTGAGTATCATCCTTGGAGGATCATTTTTTATTTTTATCATTTCATGTTATATAAGCAATTAAAAATTTGTATAAACACATCCAATAAAATTTTAAAACAAGCAATGCTCAAATTATATGTGTGTACAACTTATAATCTTTACGATGTGTTACGCTCTCAAATACTGGAGTAACATTTGCAACTATAGAAATGTAAGAACTTTCATCTTTTTGTGATCAAAATTGTCAATAGTTATGTTTGCATACTTATGTAAAGGTAGAGCATATGCCATCTAGAACAAAAAATAGTACTACGACCCTGTTTCATTTAACTTTTTTTATAACTTTTTACAACTTTTTATCTTTCATTATAACCTCTCATAATAATTTTTCTTATAATTCCTTACAACCTTACAACTTTTTATAACTAAATGGAACGCAGTTTTCAAATATATTTTTCGAAGGAGTTTACTTTTGAGTGCAATTTCTTTATTATATAATTAGGCTTGCTCTTTATTTTCATGTATATCATCTACAATTTGAGCTTCGTTTACCGAAACGTACCTTTTTTTTTTAATAGGAGATCACATTCATATATACTACTATCACATGGAGTAATTTGAAATGTTAACCATAACTTGAAAAGATTATTCCAATATTACACCAATTATTAATCTTTTAATAATTTTTTTAAAATTATTTTTTTATGCAGACGAGAACAAAGAATAATATAATATTATATCCTTGCTATGCAAGGATATTAATTAATTTTATTTTTATAATTATTTATTTTTAATTAATTTATACCAATAAAAATTAATGATAAATTAAAAGAATATAAGTATATATACATATCTTTAAATAGTTAATATAAAAATATTTCTTTTAATTTTTTTTTTATTTTCTTTATTGTGTGGGGATAGGGATAGCCATTACTATTGGGAATAAATTAGTTATGGTGCATTAATGATATTGTAAATAAGTATTACTATTAATAAATTACACAATAAATTGAATATAAAAACATTTAACTCATTAAAATATGTAACTTATACATCCATTGAAGGTATAGAAATTCAAAAGTTCAAGAGAGTAAATATTAATAATAATTTAAAAAGTAATAATTTATATTATTCATGCTAATAATATTTATATTAATCATATTTGAGTATAATATTGATGTATAAGTATTAATATAATGTAATTTATTATTATCAAATTTCATCACTAAATTAGTATATCACAATTGAAACATTTTAATATTTTTTTATTATGTAGGTGGTTAGATAAATTTCAGACCAAAATAAATTTGAAAAAATTACATTATACATTCTAATTTTATTATTAAATTATATTATTTTTAAAGTTATTCTTTTAAAATTTTTTGATTATGTAGTTAGTTACATAACTTACATATTGAAATGAATTTGAAAAATGACATTTTATACTCTACTTTGATTGTTTTAAATTAGTACATATTATAATATTCTTGTAATTTTTATCATCAAATTTCATTACTAAGTTAGTTAAATTATTTTAAAATAATTTAATTTTTTAAATATTGAAGTATAATATCAATATATTTTTTATCATCAAATTTCATGTCTAAATTAGCATATCATAATTAAAAATCTATAACACTTTTTTATTATGTAATTGGTTACATAAATTATATATTAAAATATTTTTAAAAAAATTAGATTATTAAAATAGTATAATATTGAAGTATAATATTAATTTAATTTTTATCATAAAATTTTATTACTAAATTAGTATATCATCATTGGAAAAGTATAATATTAATGTTATTTTTACTAAATTAGTAAAGTTATGTAAAGATAATATAATTTTACAACTAATGATATTGCTAAATAAACATCATACGTATCGCTCCTACATTACTTAGACTCAACTTTTAATATTATATATATAATAATTATAATATAATGAATAAAAAAATTTAAACCTGAATTCTAATATATCGAATATATCTCAGTATTGACTCAAGATATCATTGGTTTAAAAATCGAAGTAGTTACCAAATTACTATAAAAATTAAAATGCCAAATTTGGCCCACAACCACTATGTATTCTGTGGCTGAAAGGCTGACCAGATACACACTATCATATTCTGATATTCATATTCCGAATCTTGGGCATCTACAAGAGGAGAGAGACAGAGTGAGAGCCCTGAGTAGTGAAGCTTGAGCACTCATCAATGGCCGCGACGAGAGTGATGGCTGCTGCCACCAACACCACCACTTCCTTGATCTTCAAGCGCCCTCCTTCGTTTCCGATTGCCAAGAAATCCCATTCTCTCTCTCTCACCTTCAATCGGACTGTCTCCAAGAGGCTCTTCACTTGCCGCGCCATTTACAGACCCGATGAGGTTCGCTCCGTCCAGGAAGGCCAGCCTGAAACCCTAGATTATCGCGTCTTCTTGGTCGATAACTCTGGCAAGAAGGTACTTTTCTCTCGCTTTCCTAATGGAAGCCGAAATCTTATCTGTTAGAGTTTTGATACAATATTGCCGCATTGGGTTCAATAACTTGGATTAAGATCAACATCTTGCTTAGACATGCTAAATTCTGCAGATTGTATTCACGTTTGATCGCTAGTTGTGCCGCGGTTCTGATTTGTTAGCCCCGAAGTACACTGAAATTGTTCGCATTTTCCATCATAGTTGTTAAAATTGTAATCTCTAGAGTACCGTACATTGTACTCTGTAGAGTACGATACATTGTATTCTGTAGAGTACGATACATTGTAGCCACATGTCAATGATTGTACAAAAAGGGAATAAAAAATGGAAAAGGAAATTATAGTTTATGGAACTACTTTGCTAGCGATGAAATTTCCGTTGCTTTCCTATTTTTGAAAGTTCTTGTTTTTGTCACTTGGTATATGCAATATAACGTGTTCTTTCAAATGTAATATGCGGAATCAATGTGTCTGTGGAAATTCTGCATAGAAGCTTTCTGAAATTTCTCCGAATTGATAGCTATACTCTATCCCCCTTTCATCATGTTGATTTGATGTTAATCTTCCCATTTTACTAGAAGTTAATGAAGTTAAGAAATAAGGCTAGGAGATAAAAAATCATGTGATCTAGTTTTTGGAAATAAGCTTTTGTTGGGAGATGATGAAAGTGAAATCATCAACTTAGCAAGAACTGTGCTTTGTAGCTATCCCCTATTGTCTCTAAGGTTCTCCTCAGGGCTAACTTGAATAGTAAAGGCAGTTTTACGGCAACCCTAGAAATCTGGTATTCTGTTGTGTTGTATATATGTAATTTTATAATATGATTGGTGCTTATTTTAAAATCCTTTCTTCACATAGGAATGCAGAAAAACCTGTATGTCTTGCTTGTATCAACTACTTCATCTTTTGAGGAGTGAGACTCTTAACAACTTCTCCCACTTTTCATTTTTCTCCATTTAATATGCTATATTCATCAACTCAAAATGTCGGAACCACCCATGGTTCTCTGTAGGTTGTGGAATTATTACACAATTAGATACACCCTATATCATCGGAAAAGTGAATTGTGCATTAGTTATGCATGCTGGTGGTGTGTTGCGATGTTAGGATTAATTCTTTTTGTTTTGAGCAAATTCCTTTATATACATTGGTGATATGTTTCTTCCTCTCACTGCATCTAGTTATTCAATCTGCCAGGTTTCCCCTTGGCATGATATCCCACTACAGCTTGGAGATGGTGTATTCAACTTTATTGTTGAAATACCAAAAGAATCAAGTGCAAAGATGGAGGTTGCCACTGATGAACTATACACTCCTATAAAGCAGGATACGAAGAAGGAAAACTCCGTTATTACCCGTAAGATATGCCTTGGTCTGTTGCCTATGGATTCTTTGACTAATTCTTTCATCTCGATTTGGTTTTGAACTTATGTTTTCCCATTGATTCTGGACACATTTCTTTAATACTTTAGCTTGATTATTGAAGGATGCCTTTTTTCTAGGGTAGTAACTCAACCGAGCTTGCTCAGCAAGGCCACAAACTCAGATAAGTCGAAGCTTAGCTAGATTTGTGATCAAACTGAGCTCTAATCAAGTGCCGAATTGAGAGTGGTGCTTTTTAAAAGTATTTATGGCAGTATGTGCATGGGAGCATGACTTTTCGATTGACATTATAACCAAATAAAACTTTTTGTCACTTTTACTACCTTTTTTAAAATTCTAATCCAGGCTTCTAGTGAATTTATCCCCGCCCCCCAACCTTTTTGCCCATCCTCTTCATCTGTCTTGCATTTCTCTCTTACTTTCAGGGGGGTTAAAAATGATCGACAATAACTCCAAGGGAAGGGAAAAGCCTTTGTCTTGTGTAACTTTTATATTATTTTATTTGTAGTGTAGTGTACTTGGTAGATCTGAAATTTGAGTTTAGTTTTTGCGATTATTCCTCTTTTAATTACTTTCTCTGTTCTCATGTTTCATGAATCCATGGCCAACTTGACTTAACTCTGAATTCAGTGAATTTAGAATTTTTTCAAGCCCAAAAAAAAGAGAGAAAAGATGAAACCAAGGTTTATCCTTATCAAGCTCTGTGTCAAAGCTACATGTGGAGCCTGAGCCTACCGGTGAAGAATCCTTTCAGATGATCCAATCTAGCAGAGTAAAGCTTGCTTAAGTTCATAATGTATATATCTAGCTATGATCTGCCATGGCTTGTCTAATCATCGAGACGGTTACCTTGTCATATCATAGACACTTATGGTATTGATGGGTATATTAGTCATCACTTCTTTATCTCAGATGTTGGAATGTAAAACTGAAATTAATTTTCACTTGAATAAACCTTGGAGCGCTTCAGTTTGCCATAACTAATATTTTTAATGACTGTGTCTTCTTTGCTGATCAATATTTTCTTTGGTCACCTCTTACGTAAAGGTACAATATAAACTGGAATTATGGTCTGTTGCCACAAACATGGGAAGACCCATCATTTGCGAATCCTGAAGTAGATGGTGCATTTGGAGACAATGATCCGGGTAAGCTACCATGAACAGAATTTGATTTAGTGCCTTTCAACTCAGTCTCTACTGTACTTAATCTTTAAAAGTGGGCCTGCATTGACTGGTTCCTTGAGAATGATTATAATTTCCACTTTTATTTTATTTGTTTGACTTCCAGTCGATGTGGTTGAGATTGGGGAGAAGAGGCGGAATATTGGAGATATTTTAAAAGTCAAACCTGTAGCTGCTTTGGCTATGATTGATGAGGGAGAACTTGACTGGAAAATAATTGCAATTTCATTGGATGATCCTAAAGCTTCCCTTGTTAATGATGTTGAGGATGTGGAGAAGCATTTCCCTGTATGTATCATATCCTTTTCAGCTTTATCAGTTTGCTCATGATAGTGCTATCTTGACGAGCGTTTTCTGTTCCTTAATTCTTAATGAAGATTTAATCATGTCTGCATATCTCAATGCCAAAGTATGATATTTATGTTGAAATTAGTAGTTTATTATATTGATCTGAGCTCCTAATTTGTTGAATGGTATGTAACCTAAACAGTATTGGTTTTAATTGTACTTCTTTTCTTCTAGTTATAAATGTTAAACTTCTTGATCTAGACTAGATGAGATTTCAGGTCAGTTAAGCTTATGTAATATTGTTTCTATGACTTGAATCCTTGGCTATTTGGTGTTATCAATTGATAGAGAAAGAGTCATGGTCAGCTACAAGGTCCAAAAATCTTGAATTTGATAAACCTGTAGAGTGACATATTGACTTAATGATTACTTCTATTAGTTTGGCTTGTGTGTTCAGTTTTTTTGATATGTGTTTTGCATGCTATTCAGGGTCAGTATGAGAGTTTTTATCCTTTAAATACCAAAGTGTTTGAAAGATTGGTTTAATTACCTTCAAGGGTTTGTGTATGCTCTTGGTGTAATCAGAGGAGTGCATGTCATGTTGTCTAGTCTACAGTTGAAACATGAGTGTACTGAATAGTCTGGAAATACACACACACGCACACACACACGCTCACATATATGTATGTATGTATGTATGTATGTCTGTATGTATTTGTGTGTATGTATATGTCAATGGAATCCAGTGATGTATTTGGGATAGAACTGCTAATTCAATTCCAGATATCAGCTCAGTTCAATATTAAGTCTAGTGGCTATGCCATTCAGTGACGAACTGTTCGCATTGACAATATATGACTAGAGGTGCAGGTCTTTTACATCTGCTTTGTTTGTTGTTTGATGTTGATTCCTTCCTATTAGAGACATGAATACATTCATATTTTACTCAGAATTTTGATAAATCTTGAACTTAAAATTTTGATACTGCGAATCCAATGGTAGTACTGCAAAACCTTTCAATAAAGATGATAGTGTTTAATAAATGTTGCCGCTACAGCATAGAGTATGTAATTGAGCCTAACCAAATGCATGTTCAACAGGGCACTCTAACAGCAATCAGGGACTGGTTTAGGGATTACAAGATCCCAGATGGAAAGCCAGCAAACAAGTTTGGTCTTGGTAACAAAGCAGCAAACAGGGTAATTTTCTGATCCCCATTGTTTCTCTTATGCAAGATTTACTACTGATGCTTGCTTTTATGTCGCCTTAACTCCATTCTTCATGTTCTTTGTGTTTTCCATCCACTTTCACTTCCATTTGCATTGGTTTGAAACTACTAACCTCATGAACAACATTGTGTGGATTATTTCGGGTCAGGGTCTATAAGATGCACATGTATGCTATCTTTTTACAAAAAGAAAAAGACCGGTTTGAAAGGCCCACAAAGAACCTCTGAAAGCATTGGATGGATTTGAGTCATTTGACAATCTTTTGAAGTACATTTATAAGATGCTAAACAAGGGGATAAAAGAAGCAATGGTAGATGTATAGGAGCACTAGTGCTAATAAAGCATTAACGACGCTATATAGCCTTTGATGAAGTCAATACAGTTAATATGCGGTCATGTTATATATTGAGAGGGGTAGGTTAAGCTAGCAACATGGACAGGTCAAATGATCCTAGAAACTGGGCCTGTCAGCCTAGGTTTAGTAAAAGAAAATTTTGCTTATTGTCCATTCAGGTTTGGCCAATTATTTACGTGACCTCTAATTTTGGATAAATATTTTTGGGTTCATGAAGGTTTGGATAAATATTTTTTGAACCAATTCCGGCAGAAAACTAGGAATTCCTAGTAAAAGGTGACGTGGCATCATGAAACGACCAATTTACCTTTTAGTTGATTTCTTGCTTGATGGAAACTAAGGCTAAATCGGTCATTTTAGAATTACTTATCCAAAATTAGTGAGTAGCATAAATAATTACCCAAACTTGAATGGACTGGTAAGCAAATTTTTCTTTAATAAACTTGAATGTTCAAGAGAGTTGAATACGGTCAATGATAAAGTTCTTCTGTGAGGTTCACCACCCCAATCTTAAATCGCTATGAGATCCTATAAAGAGTACGTGCACGCTTAGTTGTAGATGTACAAAACCTTTTCTAGTGATCTAGATGTACCTTGGATTTCTTAAGTCTTCCTTATTTACTATAGCTAATCTTCTTAAACTTTTCACCGGCATGTTTGGCATGTCAAAAGCATCTCTAGTGCTGTATCATGCAACTTATCCTCAACAATGATTACTCTCACCTTATCTTTAAGTACCTTATTCCATTTCTTACCCAATCTGGTATAAGTACGACCACACTTACAGTGAATCCTCCTCATATCTGCTAATAGCAACTTGTGGGAAAGTGTCCTCTTAATCAACTAAAACTTCGGATCACATCGTGGGTTGCTTAGGCTAGTCTTAGCATCATACTATAATCCTCACACGGTAGCATTTCTCCTACAATTCAGTTGGTATGTTCTTGCTCATGGAACTCTTTATTCTTCCATTTTTGCGTCTCCAAACGTATCTGGTGAATAATGTCATCACCAGTCTCGTCTTTGTTATTGCTATGAAGTCACAAAATGGTTTGAAACTGACATCTTTATCTAATTGCGGGTGACGGGCTTAATGCCTGCTTTACATATGTGGTCCCCCTGTTTTATAGAATGAAAAGTCATAATTATCCAGATTGCCACTTAAGAAACTCTGCTAAATATTGAGCTTTTATTAGACAACAGAAAAAAATTTATTGAGCGTGTCAGTGAACTACCACCGAATGACCCCAATTACTTCTATAAAGTTAAATGCATCCAAATAGAAAGCAAGGAATAAGTATGACCTCCTTTCGTGAAGGGTTCCCTAGACTTGTCCAAGCCCTAAAGAGTCAAAGCAATAGAGAGTACATAAGTGTGTTTTTGCTCTTATTCTGTTATTCCTACTTCAAGTTTGGTTTCCTATAAGAACTATGTAAGGGCCTGGTGCTGAGTGGTTGGAATTGCTTCTTCAAAGGTAGATATCATACACTGCGGCAATATAGTAGCATGGACCACTTGCTTAGCATAACCTTGAAGGAGCTGAGTAAAGACAGGGTCTTGGATGGGAAACTACGCAGAAGAATCTTGAACCAGGTTGAATGGCTCCACTGTTGGCTTGTTTTCCTTGCACACAACCCAAATCCAGAGTGTCTCTAGGGAAAGCGCCCCAACCTTTAACCCAATGAGAGAGAATCAAGTGGAAATATGAGAGAGAAGACCCCCCTTCGCCTTAATGTTTATAGGTATGGAATTGGATAAGGATCCCTGCCCTGATCATCTTCCTTTCTGCCCTTAGCACGTAGATCATGCTTTACCTTAGGCATCCATGTTAGGTATCATTTAGTAGTCTCTTTGTCATGATTGCCTCATATAGGCTTTTTAGTCAATTGGGCTGTGTTTTCCAGCAATATTGCATGTTGATTTTCAGCTATGTTACTTGGAATTTACAATTTTCCTTGAGTACCCGTGTTGGATACTCAATACTCGGACATGGGTATGAACACTCGACGCTTCATTTTGGACCACAAATATACACATTTTTTCAAAAAATTGCGGAGTCTAACACAACGCTCCTGTCTGGACACTCGACACTTTGACATGGGGTATGGGCAAGTCTGAGTGACTGAGATTTTCAGCATAATGATTGCTCACTACCTGATCTGAATATGCAATTGGTTTGAGTAAATACTTTTACCAAGTTTTAACCATGAATTATAATGACGTAAACATTTGTTGTTTGTTGCACTCTAGTGTTGGCATGGCCTCCTCGGGACTGCAAGCCTTTGGACTGCCAGTTTTGCCATGATGTGAATGGTTACCATCTGTGTGATTGAGTCAGTTGTATCTGACCAGGAATACATTTTCCTCCCTGTATGGGAATGATGCCGCATGGCTTCCTAGTGGAGAGTTTCCCCTCTGCATACCATATCAATTTGATTTGACCAATTGAAACCAACTTATCGCAGTTTGATGTTTGAGGGGTTTGCTCTGAGGCAGTGAAGACCACTTTTTAAAAAAAATGATAGCCATTGGGTGGAGGCAACCATTATTTGATGCTATGTTGATATAACTGCAAGAAGTGTTCAGACATCTGCTTCATATTCTCAATTTAGCTGTAGTTTGGAGATACTGACTTGCAGCTTTACCCAATGTGCAGGATTATGCCCTAAAGGTCATCACCGAGACCAATGAATCTTGGGCGAAACTGGTCAAAAGATCCATTTCAGCTGGAGAGCTTTCCCTTGTGTGAAAGTGCCCAGACTTGAAGTTGTGGGATATCTTGTACTCTACTATAGAGTGCTCCATTATGTTAAGTTCACGCGGGTATTAACTTTTATTCTTGATTTTGCAACTTGAATAATTATCTGGTAGTCATCACTGTACTTTTGTCTCGCATTGAGACCGAAATTTCCTTCTGGCAGTTTTTGTATTTTTCTGTCTTGCACATGTAAATTTCAACTATGATGATGCAGGAAAGAAATCCAGAGTAGTTTTGCCATCAATTCTAGTCTCTTATGGTTGTCTACATTTGTTGTGCTTTGTTGGGATCTTTCTAGGGGCTCGTGTGCTTCTTCCCCAGAAACTGATCGATTACGAAAGGTTAAAGGTTTGAATCTCATTACCTATGAGGAATCACCTGTGTCTAACCCTTTGACCGTCTTTTTTCCCGATTGTTGCTAAGAGTACAACTAAAATAACGAAATAAAGAACAGAAAACAAAATACCAAGAAACAATCGAAAACCACCTCTTATCATATTACCATTAAACAACTGGCAATACTATCCTTTTAGTTATAGTGCTTGCATCAGCAAATAGTTATGGGGTTTTATCTGGTTGCTCAACTTTCTAGCATCAGGCTATCAGCTAACACACTGTTACCCTTCAGCATAGGGAGACTCTCTCTCCCCCTTTTTTTCAATTTTTTTCCGTAACCTCTCCTAGAAGATTAATTTGCTTTCATTGGCGTCTTAAAATAGCAGTGGTGCATTTTTACTGTAGATGTTCAAAACTTGATTTTTTTTTCTCGGATTAAAATGCAACTATACTATTTCGAAAATTCAAAACGTTACCGATTAATTTTATGTTTAATGATTGCCATTAAACATCAAATAACAAGTATAGCGACAATCTTTGGATATAAAATCAATAGTGGTACTTTTTACTTTTAAAGATAGTATATTGACATTTTAATCCGAACACCCTTGAAAGTATTCGTCTTATGCAAGATTGGTAATAATTTATGCATAATCCACAGTTTAAATCCCAACGGACATGAATAATTGGATGCAGGTGTTAAAATATCTTTATTCGATTATCCACAACATACAGAACTCTAAAAAAGAGCAGGATTATCCTGTCTTGATATGGTAAATCACATATTTACATCACATACATAAATTAAGCCTCTGTTTTTGCAGCAAGAGTAGAAGACTCAACTGTAAATGTATTACTACGCAGAGCCTCCCAAAATGGGTGGAGAGAGAGAGAGAGAGAGAGAGAGAGAGAGAGGGCCTAGGAAGCATGTTTAGGTCGAGGCGATAGTAATAATAATAATCACCAGGAACTCATTTCAACAGCTTCTTGATACCTCTTTCCAACAGTGGACTTTGAGCTGGGAGACTGCCTGTACTCAACCTCTTTCCGCTGGTGCTGCTGCAGTGGGAGAGTGAGGACTTGCAGCGAGCTGACACACTCCGAAACCACCGACTTCATGCGGAGGAAACCCAGGCTGCCGGAACGATGAGCAGATGTATGAGGGTGGTGGTGATCAGATTCAGGGCTGCTACTGACACTGTGGTGGCCTAACTGGAGCACTGCTGTTGTGGGTGCCATTTTGATCCTTCAAAGTTTATGTTTTTATTAGTGACTAATTGAGTATGTTTCAGTTTTTGATGTTCTTGTTATATACTACTCAGAGAGAGAAAGAGAGAAGGGATCATTTCAAGAGAAAACCATAGTCACTTTCTGGGTATTTGTTGATTGGTTGCTTGATTGCTCTCTGTGTTTTTCCTCCGGTGTTCCTTCTATCTTTTTCTTTTTTTCTTTTTTTTTTTGGCTAAATGCTGTATAGTTTATTATAGCTTGTTAAAGATTTATAACTCTTTATAATTTCTTAATTAATTTTTCGCCATCGACTTATAAATATTTAAAAAATTTCGTTTTCTTATAGTTTTTACACTAAAACTTCTATACTACTATTTTATAACTGAAGAGACCTTCGTGCTAAGCTAGAGGATAACGTTGTATACAATCTCCTGTTTCTGTATGGCACTCGATCATTGATTGGCAAACAGCAGGGATTTAAGCTCTAAATCCTAACTCTGTATCTACTATTCTTTTTACTTTTTAGATTATTGGAGCTACTTATTGGCCTAGTTCCAACCAAGTGGTAAACCCCTTTTATTCAATTTCTTCTATCGAATCGAATCAAGATCTAAAAATATTGTTATTTTCTTTTCAATAAATTTTCTCTCCTTTTTGTAAGAGTTTTATTTCTTTCCTTCTTTTTATGAGAGTTAGAGTTTCTCTCCTTTTTGTGATAGTTTGGTTTCTCTTTTTCTTGTGAGAGTTTTAGAGTTATTTCTCTTACCAATACGTGCAAGTTTTATTATTAGAGCATGTTGATTCGATTGGATAATATATTTGTGATATTTTTATCAATTAATTTCATTGGTTTTGATTGACAATGATTCAATAATGTAATTTCATATGACTCGATCAAAGTAATATTTCCTTCATATTGGATCTATTATATCACACAGAGATCTGTTTTATGAAGTTATACAATAGCTCGACGATGTTCGGGAAAGACATATTAAAGTTGAAGAACACTGTTTGTGGCCGGATTGATGCTACAAGTGTGGAGCCGAACATAAGTATATTTAACATTAAATTTGTCGAAATACGGATCTATTTTGTTATTTTAGATTTATTCTTGTTGGAGAATTATTTCTATAGATGCTAGTATGGTTTTTTATTCATAAAATTTCTCTTTTTATCAAAAAAATCTACTAGTTAAAAAGAACAGATAAAAATTGGAGTATTTATTATACTTAACAAGATAATAATTGATCCTATGACGTAACTGTCTCAACAAAACTTTATGTCTTTCTAAATATCAAATAAAACATATTTGTGAACTACTTTTTCAAAATTTTTGAAAGAGGTACTTTTGTTCTACTATGAGAATAAGTAGGGGATGAGGATGTGGATGAGGAAGAGAAAAAGGATGATGATGAGGACTGCTTGTGAGGAGAGAGAGAGAGAGGGGGGGTATTGTTGCAGGGATGTCATTATGTCTTTCAAGTTTATTTTGGATGAATTATGATTAAGTCACAATGTTAATTATATATTTAGTAGTATCTACTCCTTGTATATATATATATTAATAAATGGTTGAATGAACGAAAAAATAGGAGATTTTATGAGTTTAAAATAATGATGTGACATCCGAAAGTATAAACTTTCACCTGTATATAAGAATTTGTCTGATTGAGTTTGCAATTATTTATGAATGATGTATGATACTCATTGGTGGATTAGGGATTGTCAATGTGTCTCTTTTGGGCCTCTCAACTTGGAGGATAAGGTTTATGAAATGCCCCACAAAAGAAACTCCATGCACTCAGATGCTTCACAAACTCACCCAGTTTCATGTTTGGTCTTGCAAGTTTAAAAGTCTAGCGTTCTTAGGTAGCAGGGGCAGGCATTTCGTTTGGATAAATTGAATATTCAAGATGAAGCCTTTTGTTGACTCACTAATTTCGACTCGTTGATGGATCTTAAATTTGGGTTTTATGATGTTTTCATGTTTGACTTTGTAATATAAACTTTGGATATTTTGATGGAGTTATACTTTGTAATTAAATGCCAAATTATTTCTCTAAGTTTAGACTAATTATTCAGCACTATGTTCTATATTTTGGATGATTTTGAGCCAAAATTATACCTAGAACCTAGCAATTCCAACGTTCTGAATTGTATTGGTCCACAAGTCCTAAACAATCTCGGCTCGAATTTTCATTTGGATCAATCTGATCAATCTGAATGTATCATTCAGAACAAAAATTACATGTATAAATTTGATTTTTTTTTTCTGGGATGGGCAAATTAGATGAGTTGGATGGATTTTTGTCAACATCACGTTTTTACATTGATCATTAAAAAAAAAAAAAAATTATTCTTATGTCAGACAAAAACTTACACATAAAGTATCTCGGTTGAAGGTAATTGGTTCATTTTAATTTCCACTTTTCAAACTTGGCAGACTGTTAGTCTATATTTAATATTGATTGTATTAATGTACAACAATTATTAAAAATTAAATCAACAATTATGATAATGAGCCTTGGTAGTATCTTTTTATTTAGGAAAATTGGCATTGGTATTCTTCCCCCAATAGTACTCGCTCCACCTACAGGAAAGGAAATCCAATGTTTTCTACTTGTTTAGTATTCCTCTGTCTTAGGGGAAGAAAGTTCGTAAAGAGATTGTGAAACATTGTTTGATTTGAATTTCTGCATTCATTCAAACTAATTAACCCAAAATCCAAAAACCCATAATTTTTCCTGAGTTTTTGGGTTGATTGTCATATGCAATCATCAGCTAGAAATTACCACTAATGCCAAAACCAGATGATTTTCTATACAATTTTTTAATTACAGAAATCTTGAGTTTTCTTAGTTCATAGTTAACCACAAAGACATGGAACCAGAAATATAATTGTCATCGCTCACTATACAATTTCTGAACATAAAACCCAAACAAAAAAGGAAACCTGATGTAGATTACCACGAGCTCATTTCAAGGGCTTCTTGAATCCTCTGTTCCAGGGTAGGCTTTGGGTTCAAACCCTGATGTTTCTCATGATCATCCATCTCTTGGCCTACTTTGGACTGATTCTCATGGCTCTGCACAGGGTGAGTGAGAACCCGGATCGAGTTAAACCAGTCAGAAGCGAGTCGGAATCGGAGGCCAGGAGGATGACCATGATGATCAGGGACATTGCTGGTGTTGTGGCCTAATAGAAGCATTGCTGCCGTGGGCGCCATTCAATCAATACCTTTGCCTTTGACTTTGATCTCTTTTGATGAATAGTAGTTGTTCTTTGGCCTGTGTTTTGGTTTTTGTCCAAATCTATCTTCTCCTCATTTTATACAAGAAAGAGAGAGAGAAGGGAGAAGTTGAAGGCAAAACCATGGGCATTTGTGGGCGCTGCTTGATTGCTGCCCGCCCCTTCTTTTTGCCCCCTAATTTGGAGGATATGTTTAAGTACATCACAAATAAAATTAAAAAACATTACACAATTTTATTTTTTTAATCAGACTTAGTTTTTTATGATCATATAAGTTGATGGTAATTATAAAATATAAATTAAATAATATAGTTTATATTTATATTTTTAAAAAAAGCTGTTGTAACTGATGATGAAATAATATAGGTGATGATGATTGATGAAACCAAAGTGAAAAACGCTTTTCTGGGAGAGGGGGCGGACACTGACACTGCGACACACAGAAATGTGTAGAGAGAGAGAGAAACACAACAGCAGGGGGAGGGCTGAGGCTTGCAGCACGGAAAAGTGTGGCTAAAATAGTGAAGATACCCTTGAGCACGTGGGTTTATACGGCCCTACATATATCCCTTCACCTTGACAACACATGTGCTTCACGTGCATTCCACGTGACCTCTCAATCATAGGCTGCCGAGCCCATTCGGCCCAATTGAATATCATCGTGATGAGGGCTCATAAAAATTCGGCCCAATTCATGTATGCGAATTCTGATAATAATAAGTTCCTGTTCGACAAAATGAAATTGTTTGAGTAGCGGATAACTGTTTGTGTAACCGATATCTGTTTAGGTAGTAGGCTATTAGATTTTAGTTGTTAGCGGATAGTTGTTTAATTGAGCGGTTGAATAAATGTGTTCGGTAAATTTAGCGGTTGAGTTAGTTGATTATTGTAAATTGACGTAAAAGGATATTAATAATTTGTCAAATATAAATGAATGAAGGGTTTTTTTGTCAAAAAATATGAAATGCTACTTTCAAATGTGAAAAGCTAATATTCTTAACTTTTCGAAACACTACTTGAAACGCTAAAAGTTACAAGCAAACGTTAGTTAAAACACTACCTTACCGAACGCTAATATTTGGCTGATTAGTGTTTTAACCAAGTCAAAATGCTAAAAGTTACTTCAAACGCTGTTGCCGAACAGGGCCTAAATCGAAGTTAACGTGCAAGTGTCCTCCTCTCAATGCAATCGTGTCATCGGATTAAAAGTCGTAGAATTCTACAAATCTAATATATTCTCTACCTTTACTTTAGTTAATGCTTTTATTTTATAATATTTCTTATTTTTCAAATTTAATAATATATTATTTTTATTTTTATTAATTTTTTATACCTTCTTTATTTTCAATAAAAATTTATAACTAATTTAATTTTAATACTAATTTTATCATAAATTTTATATTTTTTAAATAATTTTTAAAATTTAAAAATAATAAATATTTTAAAATAAAGAGAATATTTTCTTAATAATCTTTAAAATTTAAAAATAATAAATATTTTAAAATAAAGAGAATACTGACTTCATCCACAAACAAAATTAATTTTAGACATTTTTCATCTACGAAAGTCTTGGATGGTGCAAGATATTAGTCTTGATAAACCATTAATTTTAGCCTCATACATTATATATTTGATTCGATTTCAAGTTCCATTAATTACATATATTATATATCATTCATATACTTAGTTAAATAGGTCAAAATGATGATTATATATGAGCATGTCTAGGTATAATATAATTGGCCAAAATTTTTTAAAAGTATTATTAAAAAATTAAATTTAAATATCATCTATATACACCTTTACGTCTCATAATAATAAATTTATTTGTTCAATCTATGAGCGGGGCGGATCCAAACCCGGACCGGCCCTGGTTAGATCCCAGAGATAGTTGGTTTAATTATACTCAAAATGCTGAGACCGTTAATATATGATCATGAATCCAGATCCTTCCAGAAACCCGAGGCTATGAATCACAGCCAATGATGCTCGCAATCCCATTGGCCATGGACACGTCTCTTATTCGAAATGCATTTACCTTCTCTCTCACTCGCACATCCCCTTCTCTTTCTCTCTCCTCCAAGCTTCCACCTTCAATCTCTCTCCCCTTCACCCCAACAGTCCTGAATTCAAACGCAACGAGGTCGATATCCAAACTGGGCAGCTCTCGAAAAGACGCTGTCTTCGACGAGGCCGCCTTCGAAGCCAATCGCCTCAGCCTCGATGCCAAAGCCCGCGCTTCAATGGCGGAGGCGGCACAGAGGGAAATGATGGAAGAGGAAAGTGGAGATGACGACCCAAAAGCTTGGAAATGGAGGATTAGGAAAAGGGTTTGGGATTTCATGGAAGCTCAGAACATTGCCCAATTCCCCGCCCCGTTCATCACCGGATACCAAATTTCGTCGGTGCCCATTTAGCTGCAAATAAGGTCTTCTATACGTTAATTTCTCTCTCCAGAATTGCTTAATTTTGATGTGCCCGGGTTGTTTTTTGATCTCCTACTAGTGCTGAACTTGTGACAGCTGGCTGAATTGGAGGTCTTTCGTTCAGCAAATTGTGTGAAAGTTAACCCAGATTCTCCCCAGAAACAAGTCAGATTTTTGACGCTTTCTGGTTAGTATTTTCATTCCCATTTTGCTGTTGTTGATTCTTATTATTGCTGAATTCAAAATGTATGTACGTCTGTAGTTTTGATGATGTTGTTAAGTCACTACCATCTATGCTTATTTTGTACTGCCATGAATTTCCTGTAACTGCAAAGAGGGGAAGAGACTGATGACTCCTCAACCACGTTTGAGAACTGGGTTCTTTTCTGTTCTGGACCCACAAAGGATTTCTCCAAGTAGCATCAATGAAGCATGTACCTCAGTTGGAGCTGCCAAGTATGGAAAGCCAATTGGGTTGGATGAAAAGATCAAGGTAGACTTGATCGTAATTGGTTCAGTTGCTGTTAATCCCAGGACCGGAGCTCGATTGGGTAAGGGTGAGGTAGTTTGTCCTATACATTATCTACTGCAATGACATTTAAACCTTTTTCTTTCATAAATGCTCATATTGGATTGGATATGGTTGGTTGCTTCATCTTTCTCTTCTGTTTGTTTACTAGTTCCTATTTTTGTTTTCCAAATTTAGTTTCAATTGACGCCTTCTATGGTGTAATTAAGATTTAGAACAATGCAACAACTGGAACTGTAAATCATCCAGAGTACATCTCACCTTAGCGGGGTCTAGGGATATTTAGATGTAGGCAACCTTATTCCAATTGTAGGGAGGCTGGTTTCAACTTTCTGCAACAATGAAGCTGTATATTGATTTTGAGAACTAGGTCCAGGGTGCAGTTTTATGACAAGTCTTATTGATGATCATTATCAATCTTTGTCCTCTATGTGAGTTTCTCAACTCAGAAGCAGCTTGAATTGGCTAGATCTTGTCAATAACCTTTACATCAGTTTCTGTTCTATAGTCTACTGTAGAGAAAGGCCTCAAATTTGCCTCACCTCACCAGTATTGATACCATTGTCTTCAAAGCTTTTTGGAAAAATTTGCAGTTGAGCCAAATATGATCCAAATGCAAGATGTAGGGGTATATTCGAGCCGAGCTGAGCCCGAACCTGCCAGGCTCGGAGCTCGGCTCGTGAGTATCGTTTGTAGTTCAAGCTCGGCTCGTGGCTCACATAAAGCTAGAGCCTAAGCTCGGCTCATCAAAAGCTCGAGTTTGAGCTCGACTCGTCCTTGACTCGTTAGTTCCCTATGCTTCTTTTAAACTCTTGTTTTTAGATTCAAAGTCACTTTATATACTTACTATAAAAATATAAACTTGAACTCTATTGAGACTCTTTTTTTTTTTTTTCTCAACAATCACAATATACACACTTAAGAAAACAATATCCAAGTTCATTTAGGCTCGTTTGCTCAGCTCGTTCGACTCGTATACTCAGCTCGTCAGCTCGTTCATTCGTTCAGCTCGTTTGTAATTGGCCCGTGTAGGCTCGGCGAGCTTACGAGTTCCAAAATTGCAAGCTCGAGCTCAGCTCGGATAATTGTCCAGGCTCGGCTCGGCTCGGGTCCGCCGTAAGCTCGGCTTGGCAAGCCTTTATACGAGCCGGCTCGCGAGCCGACTCGGCTCACATACACCCCTAGCAAGATGATAGGCAATGCTACCGGAGCATTCCTTTGATCCGTAATCAACAAAAATTATTTCTTTGCCAATTAGTTTTGAATAGTATCCTTCAATGGTATCCTCTCAAAATAGCTCGGTCATGGCTGATATTCCTTTAGAGCACCATATTGAAGTGATACATGGTCTGTCAATGTCATGGAATTGAATATATTTAACTTATTTGTGTGAAGCAGGAAGTCTTCAAATTTTGGGAATCTAGAGTGATATTGACTTCCTGTCATGTTTTAGATGTTATTATGAGCACATTTTGGGCGTCAGAACTCAATATTTGTGAAAAATTATTTATTTTATGTTCCATTCCAATTGATATTTGACTGGTGATTCTGGTTGTGTTTCTCATGTCTCATAATATTCTGTGTTTTTCCTGTATAATGTTCATTGTCAGTTTCTTTTCTCCATTTTCAGTAACTAGTGATGTTTTCATCCAAAATATTTTAGCCATATTAGCAACAGATTACAGTATTGTGTCATTTGCTCTCCAAGCCATCCTTGGCGTTTAGTTCTTATACACTGACTTCACATAATGGCATATATCTAGCTTTACCTCCAAGTTTTTGAAAAAGAATTTTGATATTTAATCTACATTATTATAAATTTACAGTTGTCTCTTAATGGTTATGCAGGGATTTGCTGAGCTTGAATATGGAATGCTGCGTTACATAGGGGCCATCGATGACACAACTCCTGTTGTCACAACAGGTAATATGGATGTTTTGTGATTTATTTTAAAGCTCTGTTATCCAATTCCTTATTCCGTGGGGAGAGAAAAGCACATCTTTCATAAGATTCAACATGGTTTCAATTGAAAGTAAGTGACTATGCGCTCATGGCCTGTGTTAACTAAGAACACAGGTCAGAGGCTCAAGTGCAGGTGTCAGCCTGACCATTTTTGAAAATTTTGTGCATTGTTAGTATAATGTCAGGTGTCCATACAATTTGGAATGTTGGATGCATGACTTGGGTACATTAAGCAAAATGAAGAGGCCAAATAAAGTAGGTTCTGAGGCATCTTTCATTTCACACCTGAATTGAGCAAAGCACTCTCAGCTACCAATCTGTAGGACAGTGGGACTCTATTGAATAACCCCAGTCAACCTCGCCTTTCTTCAATTTACAAGTTCTATTTGAGCTTGTTTTTGATAAAACTAAGCATATTGCAATTGTCATTTTTCTGCTCTTGTGACTCACACGGTTCACGTTCATGTTATATAATTTGCAGAAAAGCAATGCGACTGTAAAGGGGTATATGGAAAACGTCCTTATCACTCACATGAAACTGGCACGATTTTATTCTGCCAGTCACTTGTTTGTAGGCTTTCAGCACGTGCAATAATCTAGGAAAATAACCGTCATAGCTTGGTCTTTGAGACAATCTATGTTTGTCGCTATTGGTGGTTTTATGATAACTGATTTGTGCAACGGTTGTGGCAGTGCATGATCAACAATTGGTAGATGACATTCCACCAGAGAAGTTGTTAATCCACGATGTACCAGTCGATATCATTTGCACTCCGACTCAGGTGATATTCACCAATACATGCATACCAAAGCCACAAGGTTGGTAGAGTCTAGCAGATTCCGTTTCTTGCAACCTCTTTGTTATATCTTGCTTCTGATCGCGTTACCAATTACTTCCAACTTTTGTAGGGATCTATTGGGAAAAATTGTCCCCTGAGAAGTTGGGGCAGATAAGAATCCTCCAAGAGCTCAAGAGGAGGATTGAGCAGGAGACTGGCCAGACACTTCCTTCAGGCCCATCTGAAAAGCTGCCACCTACTGCTCAACGAAGCTCTACTGCTCCACGAAGGCGTTCTCGATGACAACGAAAATGAAAGAGACTTATATTAGTTTTATTTTTGTACTGTAAAGGAGGCAGGCCACAGGAAAATGTTGTAAATACCTTATTTACGGAGTCAACAACTTCCACCGAGGAAGTTGTAGCCACCAGGATTCCATACCAATTGAGCCAAGTTATCTTGATGAGAAAAAGTATTCTAATATGATATATACTTTCACCTTTCCAATTTATTGCATAGGTTGCATAAATAAGCAGAGTAAGAATTTAATTTAAAGAATGGCAATGGACTAGTATGACCTTGCTTACTAGAAGTTTGAAAGTGATGCTTAATGAACTTTCTTTTAATCATTAGTTTTCTATTTCTTGTTGTAAGAAACGTCTCACAACTTTTCGAAGTCTTGGGTTTTCAATCTCATAACTGGTTATTAGAAATTTAATCCTTGGAGTATGTCAATGAGAATAATCAATCAAACTTAGATATTTTTTTGGGTGAAGATCAGTAATATCATTAACACTTTGGGGAAATTTCCAAAACTATACAAAACATTAAAAGGCCTGGCAGTTTACCCTAGCCTTTAATGTTGAAACAAATTAAGCAACATCTTAACTCTAGATTTCCTCGAGCTTTTTACAATGTATAAGAATTTAGAGACTATTAACTACCTCTATTTTGCTGTAAGTTGATCCACACTGTATTGAATTCCTCTAAAGATGTTGTGGTTCCTTGCCATCCAAATACACTAGGTGATAGCCGTGAGACACAACATAAAAGCCTCTCGGAGTGTTTAGTTCTTGAATTGGAGCTGTATCTGCTGAGCCATATCATGTTTTGGTAATGGAAATGAAGGCATTCCAAACGAGGACATGATGTTTTGATAGGTGGATTGACTAACTGCACATGCATAGAAGATATGTCCATGTGATTCAGTGCTATTATAGGATAAAGTGCATATCTCACTTGTCTGAATTCCTATTCTCTGCATTATATCTCTTGTCTACAGTCTTTCCTTCAATACTCTCCAAATACAGAACTTGTGCTTAGAGATACTGAATCTGCCCCATGTGTATTTAGCCATTGCATGAGTTTGCATATCCCCAATAAGCCCTTGATAGTCACTGTTAATAGTATCGCTATCTGAATGATGCTAAGTCCGAGTTTGGCCTTGATAGCCCTTCTCAATTAGCTCTCTAAGCTTCATCAGTTTCCTCCAATACCAAGCTGCATGTGATGTTGGCTCTGAGTTTCTAATGTTTCCATCCTTGATATAAATACCATTGATCCATTTCACCCATAAACATTCTTTGTCTGCATACAGATACCATAAATACTTTGCCACAACAACTTGGTTCCATTTCTGAAGGTTCTTAATACCAAGTCCCCCAACTTTCTTAGGCTTGCAAATTAAGTCCCATGCTACTGGGGGAGGGGTTTCCATAAGTGGATGATTGCTCCCACAAAAATTTCTACAGATATCCTCAATATCCTTAATAATCCTTTGAGGGAGGATGAACAATGAGGACCAATATGTATACAAATAGAAGGGCCCTGAATTGATAAGTTGCAGTCTCTTAGCATAGGATAAGTGCCTTGTCTGCCAAACCTTGATTCTAGAAACTACTTTCTCAGTGAGTTTACTACAATTGACCTTAGTCCATCTTCTTATGGTGAGTGGAATCCTCAAGTATTTTATAGGAAAGTCACCAAGATTGAATCCTGTCAGTATGAGTAATTCAGCTTTGCTTGCTTCAGGAATGCCTACAATGAATACTTGTGACTTTTGCTTGTTAATTTCCAAGCCTGTGTTGTTGGTAAAAAAACTCAAATGTTTGAGTTACAATCTGCATTGTAGGGATGTGGGCTTTACAGAAAATCATTAGATCATCTACGAAGCAAAGATTCACTAGTTTTAATCCTTTACATAAAGGGTAGAATTTGAAAGTCTGATGTTGGGCTCCAAGACTTAATGTTCTTGTCAGATCATCCATCACCAACACAAAAATGAGGAGAGTGATAGGATCACATTGTCTTAATCCCTTCTGCCCCTTAAAAATCAGCATCTGACCCATTTATGCTGATTATATAGTTGCAAGTAGAAATCAAAGCCATAAATCCACTGAATAAATACTAGGGGGATTTTCAATTTTTCCAGTAAATCATTAACAAAACTCCATGACACTGAGTCATAAACTTTCTTTAAATCCACTTTAAAAATGCATTTGGCTTAAACTGTTTTCCTTTGATATAGCTTCACTAGGTCTTGACAAATCATGATGTTGTGAGAAATTAATCTTCCTTCCACAAAGGCTGATTGGTTTTCTTGCACCAGTTCTAGGAGGACTTACTTCAATCTGCAGCAAATTAGCTTAGACATACATTTATACAATGTATTGCAACATACAATAGGTCTATACTCAAATGCATTTGCTGGATTATTTGTTTTGGGGATGAGTGAAATTCTAGTAGAATTCCAGTTTTGATTCATTCCCCCTATATCAAAGAATTACCAGACAACCTTGCAAACATCCTTTCCAATAATCTTCGAGTTCTCCTTAAAGAAGCCACTTGAATAACCATCAGGCTTAGGACTTTTGTGATTTGGGATTGAAAAAATTGCCTTTTTAATGTCCTCTGGAGCGAAGGGCTTGATTAATTCAATCTGCTGTTGAAGAGTAAGACAAGCTCCCATTTGAATAATTTCCTCACTAATACATTCAGTAGTGTGAGCTAATCCTCCCGGAAAATTAGTATAATAGTTGACATAGTGATCCTCCCAGAAAATTAGTATAATAGTTGACATAGTGAGCAGTTACCTCTTGGTAGTTCCAAGTCCAAGCTCGTCTTCTTTCTGAAAAAAGAGATCATGTTATGTTGGTGCTTCTGCTTCAAACTTTCATAAAAGAATTTCTCATTTGAGTCACCCATATTCAGCGAGTCTTCTTTTGTCTTTTGCACATAATAACTATGTAATCTCTGTTTTCATAAATCTTATGTGTCAATATCTTTTTCTCTTACATGTAGAGTTGCAGGTTTGGTGGTTGTTGTATGTCAGGTTGAATTTGTACAAGTTTCTCTCTTGCCTTTGCATGCTGCACTTGAACATCACAGAACTGCTCTTTATTGAGTAACCTAAGTGGCCTTTGCAACATCTTGAGTTTTTAGAAATAATGGCCATAGGTGATCAAGTCAAAGAGGTAGACCAAACATCAACAACTATCTGTTCATATTTAGGGAAATAGCCCACATATCAAAGTGTTTGAAAGGTTTAAGAGCACTTTCAAGCTTAAAAATCTAACTATCCCTGGTATGTGATCTCATGTGTTATCGGATAAGAATTTTGTCATAACATTGGGATAATGGTCAGTCAGTAGGAATTTATCAACACCCTATCTCGAAGACTCAAACTTTGCTCGTATAACATTCCGAGTACTATCAAGGAATCGGTACAAACTTTTCTAGTCAGCCTTGTTTTGTTTAAACTTTATCTGTCTAGATCAAGTATTCTTACTCGATATTCCTTATCCAACTTGATCTTTCTCCGGACGGACTCGGATGGAATTTGAGTATAATGAATATTAGACTCGTAAAACTCCATTCCTTTCCGACTCGGATAATTATGCACTTAATTATCTTAATTAAAATTATTATTTGTGTCTAATCTTGGACCAAAGTATTTTGTACTTTGAGAACCAAAATTTGATTCACTTTTGTAGGTTATCTAAAAGAGGTTATCCTACTTTTGAACTACAAAAGTAACCGGCTTCAAGATGTCAAATCGCCAGCAGACAAGGCTTTTTCTACTTCGACCAAGGCCCGAAACCGTGCAGGGTTGTTTGTTTCCAAAAATGGAAATCTTCAACGGTGGTTTCCACCTTACTTTTCGGACACCACCAAGTGGATTGGGACATCCTAAGGAGTTAAGAGCCGTTTCACAATGTTCACATCTCAATAAATCTTTTCCGAGCGACTCGGAAGAACCATTACAACGATAACGAGAGGACTTCTAATAAGAAGTTAGTCACAACGGCTAATCCGCTTGGTCATCTATAAATAGAAGCCAACTCTCAAGACTTGAAAATTGTTGGAATCATTGTCAATACACATACTTAAGCAAAAGTCTTTGTATTCATATTCAATCTTCTACTTATAACTACAACTCGTACTTAATATCTTTCCGAGTTGTAAGGTCTTGTAATAAGTCACAACTTTCATTCTTACTTTCGAGTAAGGTCCCTTGACTGAGCTATAAGGGTTAACTCAGCTCAATTGTCCCTAACTGTAAAGGTTATCTCGGTTAGGAAGTACTAGATCGAGATAAGGAAACTTCGAGTCTAGGAAAACCTTGTAAGGAATTGTCTAAGGGAGCAATTCGGTTGAGTCTGTCTACTCGTATTTTGTGGATTCAAAATAGTGGATTTGACTTGGTGCTTGGATTAGCACTGGTCGTGGTTTTCTCGCCCAGGAGGGTTTCTACGTAAATTCCGAGTTCATACTTTTCGAGTTCAATCTAGACTCGGACGAGCCTCAAAGTTTGTTTTAAAATTTAATCTTCCATTTATTGTTCGAATTTCCTCATCACCCTGTTTACCCCCATCTAGGATGATTAATTCTCTCCAAGAGCAAATCTTCAATTGATATCGAGCCTAGCCTTTCGGAAAGAATCTAACCATCCAAAGGTTTAAAGATCAAATGGCTCGGAACAATGGAGAGTTCGATGAAAAAGATCTTCCAACGAGACCACCAAAGTTTAAAGGATCAAATTTTGTACACTGAAAGAAGCTTATGGAATGCTTTCTACTGGATCACGATGAAGATGTATGGAACAGCATACAAGAAGGCAACTACATTCCAATGAAGACGGAAGAAACAAGACTCGTGCCTAAAGCAAAGGTCGAGTACACCACCGAAGAGGCGAAAAGTTCGGAAAGAACTTCAAGGTCATGAACATTCCGATGTGCGCCATCAGCTCGGAGGAATACAACAGAGTATCACAGCACGAAGAAGTATGGGACACTCTTGTCAACACATATGAAGGCACAAGCCAAGTCGGACAAGTGAAGATAAGCTAATATCTTCACAAGTATGAGCTGTTCAAGATGGAGCTAGAAGAAAACATCACTCGGATGTTTATCCGCTTCACCGAGATTACTAACAATTTCAAATATTTGGGTCGAAAGATTTCCCATGAGGAAATGTGCGGAAAGATACTAAGAAGCCTCGCCCAAGAGAAGATGGGGTCTAAAGGTGACAACCATCGAGGAAGCTCGGAACCTCTCTTTATTAAAGCCGGATGAACTCATTGGGAAGCTACTCACCCATGAGATCCATCTAGAAGAAGAGGACACCGAGGTCAGCACCAAAAAGAATATTGCACTTAAGGCCTCGTAAAGCGGAGAAGAAAATCCGAGTTCATCGGACTTAAAAGAAGATCCCATGACACTTATTGCCGGAGGCTTCAAAAGAATGATGAAGCACAAGAGATGGGATAAACGGTCAAAAGAAGAGTTCTACAAGTAGGGATGGCATCGGGCGGGTTTTCCCGGCCCCGCCGGGACCCGCCTCGAAACGGGAAAATTCCCTGGCCCCGTCTGGGCCGAGGCCGGGGAGAGTTTTGTGCCCTGGGCGGGGACGGGGACGGGGATGGGAGGATTTTCCTCCCCGTCCCCGTCCCCGTTACCCGGAGGGGAAAAATCCCGACCCGTCCCCGTTTATCCGAAGTTTAAATTACATATATACCCTCTGTTTTGTGCTTATAACTCATGGGCGTAAAAGTAATTTCAATAACTCGAGAATATGCCCTAGGTTTTCGCGGATGTCCGGCTCATTTACAAAGCCCCCGCCCCTTTGCCTACTTCGTCCGTCTCTACTCTCCTCTCTACTCCACAACCGCTCTCGCCTCCACCGCCGCCTCGCCTCGCTCGCCTCCAACGCTCTCGCCCGGCCGACGCGCCGACCTCCTTCCCTCTCGCCTCGTCGTCATTCCGTCGCTCGTTGTCGTGCCCGCCTTAGCCTCTTTCTCCTCTCATTTCCTCTCCTCCTTTCGTCCGAGCCGTTTCCACTACCGCTCTCGCTCGCCTGCCCGACCTTCTTCCCTCTCGCTTGACTGGGCTTGTCATCACTCCGTCGCCCGTAAGACCACTACTCGCATCCGGTCGCCCTCGCCTCTCCTTCCTCGCGACTCTCGCAATCTCGACTCTCACCTGCCGAGACATAGACCGTGGATGTCGACTTGTGGTAAGCTCTCCTCTCCTCTGTCCTTATTACATTGATGTTCATGCTATGTTGCTTGTTGTTTTTAATCGATGTTTAGCATGCCTTTAATTTGTGTAAAATATTGCAACTAGTGGTTCATGTCCACCTCGTAAAGTTGTGTCTTGCCCGTTGGGTTTGCAGTTGACTATGTAGTATGTAGAGCATTTGTGTATACTAGAGTAGTATGTTTGTGCAACGAATATCCTCCGTTTTACTCCATTGCCCACAAGATACTGAAGTAATTAGGATTTGGATATTTCAAAACAAAATAATGTCGAAAATCTTTGTTGGAAACTCTAGAAATGTTTCCTATTGTTTGTCAACTACCTACGTGTGAGAATTAGGATTTTAGCAATTGCCCCTTGCTTATGGATATAACCAAAAGCTATAAGAATTAGTGGCCTCCTGAAAACTTACTAGTCGCTTCCTCAAATCAGTTTTAGCCTAAGCATTATAAAAGATGAATATCGATCAATAAATAATCGAATAAGGAGAACACATTTCTTTCTTTCGTTTTTTTGGGTGATAAGCATCCACCAACTATAGTCACACTTGATGTTGTTTATTTTCTTATGTGCCTTTCTCCCTAGTAACTATGCCAACACTTGTTTGGGACCATTGTAAGCTTTTTTTCAATCTATGCTCTATTAATATATGGAAAATATATCATCAAAATTTTCCCACTTGGAAAAAGAAGGAAATTAAAAAAGTCATCAATGAATCTTATATATTAAGTATAGGCGGAATAAGATTATGTTGTTTTGATCTTGTGAATACATTGAGCTTAGGTTTTGAGCCATATGCCTGCTGTTATTCCCTCCTCATTCCTTTAGCCCGAACCATCTCCATGTTTGATTAACTTGCATGCTTCCTTTGTATCCTTAGTATGTCCGTGGGAACATTAATTTGTTATGTGTCACTTGAATTAAATTTGATTGTTATGATAATTACGGATCATGGCAAGTGCCAGTGAACCATCTCCATGTTCTACAAATAAAGACCCGGAGAGGGGGAAACAAATCCAAATCCAGCTCGAACTCCTCCATCAAACTATGATTCGATCCGGAACACCGGATCATACCGAGGATGAGGTGGATACATTAACATTTGGAAAGAAAAGAAAGTTTATCTCGGATGTTTGGCAACATTTTGGGTATTAAGTTATCAATGGCATACCGAAAGCTATTTGCAATTATTGTGGGAAAAAACTCGGTGGTAATTCAAAAAATGGTACGAAGCATTTGCAGGACCATCATAAAATCTGCCTTATGAAAAGACATAGAGATATTGCAAAGGACTTCACCCAAAAAAGGTTGAAGATAGAGTCTTCCGGTGACAAACAAGGGCAAGTGCTGTTTGTTAATGGTTTTGATGAAGAGCTTGCAAGGAAGGAACCTGCACATATGGTAATAGTTCATGAGTATCCTCTTGCTATTGTGGAGCATGAGGGGTTTAGAAAATATTCGGAGGCTCTCCAACCTGCGTTCAACATGATATCAAGGAATACACTTAGAAAAGATATTTTCAAAGTGTTTGATTTTGAAAAGGCAAAAACAATGAAGTTGTTAGGAAGTGCTCCAAGCAAAGTGGCTATTACCACGGACATGTAGACCGCTCAAAATCAAAAGCGTGGTTTTATAGCCATAACGGTCCATTGGATTGATAGCTCGTGGAAAATGCAAAAGCGCATTTTGAGGTATGTTTATTATTTGTGTGACTTTTCTGTTTTTAATTTTTGTTTCAATTTATGTTTCAGTTTATAATTTAAGTTTCTACCCGGTTTTTGCTCGCAGTTTATGGTTTCGGTTTCACGCTGTTTTTTTTTCTTTTTCGTTTTTTTCCCGCTTCGTTTTCGCTTCTGCCCGGTTTTTTTTTTTTTTTCCAGTTTCTGTTTTTTTTCTTGCTTCGTTTTTAGTTTATGCCTGTTTTTTTTTCTTGTTTCTATTTTCGGCTTACGCCTGGTTTTTTTCCTGTTTCGTTTTCAGTTTGTGCTCGATATTTTTTTCCTGTTTCTGGTTTTAGTTTCTGCCCGGTTTTTTTCCTATTTCTATTTTTGTTTCTGCACTTTAATGTAACAACCCGTCCCTAAATATAACGTATTAACATAACCCATCAATAATCAAGAGCACGTACATTTCAATTTCAAAATATTTTCATATCATGTTATATATCTATATGTGTATCAAATTTATTTTTTTCGGGACCCAAACATAAACGGCGACGATGGATGACCAATATTTATGATATAATTCAGAAAGTATCAACTCCCAAATATTATTCATGCTTATAATGCATACCCAATTCTTTCAATTATAAATATTTAAATATACATCCAATTTTTATAGATATACTTATACATAAGTATTCATACACATATATGTACATTTAAACATATGCAATTAGCATACTTTAGGTTTATAAGCATCTAATGTCAATTTCTAGGCTTAGCCTAATTAATAAAGTTAACCTAATTTTTGGTACTTAATAAAATAAAAGCAAATAATAAACTTAATATTAGAAAATTTATAATAAAAATAATTATGGGAAAAATAATAAAAATAGAGAATAATGCAGCTGATGAGATTAATGATGATAAAAAATAGATAATAAAAATATTAGTAGAATTAGATAGGTTTTGGGGTCAAATGGGGCCTTGACACCCCAATTACACAAAGCGAGGCTTAGCAATTGACAAATCATTAGGTTAACATGCATCATTAACAATTGTCATAAGCAAAACCCAGCCTATGCCAGCAAGATCATGCAGATAGCCATTAAAATCTAGGATAAATAGGGTTGATTAGCAGAAAATTTGGGCCTAAACACTCATTTCAACATTTTTCTCTCTCCTCCGAAACCGACCACCAGCACCATTTCGGCCATCTCCATAGGCAACAACCGACCTCTCCAATCGACCATAACTAGCCATAGCTCTTCACCACACTACACTTAACCAGAATCACCTTTCCGATCGTCATTCCGGCCACTCTATCGCCGGAAAACTGCCTCTGAAACCACCATGTTCACCAACTTTTCACCACCACCTTTCACCTTTCTATATTCTCACTCTCACCTCCGACCACCCTCAACAACTCCGGCCAGCACCCCTCCGGCAGCCCAGCCCTTCTAGAGCTGTCGACCACCCATCACCGGCCGACCACCGCCCACCAAACCACCAAAAACAACCACCCTCCAAACCCTTCAAATACATCAAAAACACTAAACAACCTCTCCCATTTCTACACCACCCACGGCCAGCCACCACCGACCACCGACCGGAAACGTACCCGCCACCACCTGCAGGCGCCGACGGCAGCCACCCAGCACCACCACTGCAGCCACCAAGCATACACACACACTCTCTCTCTCCTTTATGCCCTAAAATCCATCTTTTTCAAAAACCCACCACCACCGCCACTGCCACTCGCCACTGCCGCCAAGGACCACCACCGAGCACCGGCACTACCGCCAACCACCGAAGCACCACCCTACCGCCGCCGGATTCCACCTACAACCACCACCTTTGCTTCTATTTTCTTCCTTAGGTAAAAACCCTAACCTTAGAAATTATTTTAACCTAATTTAACTTTTAAATTAAATAACCTAGATAAAATATGAAATACACAGGAAATATGATCAGATTAGTAAGAAGGAGAATTTAATTATGCTTGCATGTTCTAGTTTAAACAACCCTTGTAATTAAGTAAGTTTAGAAAGAATAAAAATGGTAATTAGTTCATTATAAAAGGAATTCATGTTTAATTTAGAGATATTAATCAAACTATGCATGCATGTCAAGTGAAAGTTAGTAATATATTAATACATGTATAATTATAAACTAAACCTTGCATGCATGATTAAGTAAAGATAAATTGTTAGCATGAAAGTTAGTAATATATTAATACATGTATAATTAGAAACTAAACCTTGCATGCATGATTAAGTAAAGATAAATTGTTAGCATGTTAATAATAGGTTCATGATTAAACTCTCGCATACATGTTAAAATAAATAGCATGTTATTACATAAGTAACAAGATTAGTTCATAAAAAGAAATAAATTAAAGATTAATTAGTTATTGTATGCATGGTAATAACCAAAATCTTGACATAGCTATGAGATTGGTACCTAATTAGTAAATAAACTAGTAACAAACATGAAAATAGTTCATGAATGCATGTTTAAATGACTAAAACCCTAATGCATACATAAACTAGTAATCACCTAATAAATACATGCATGATTAAAAACTTGTAATTAGCTAAGCTAAAGATATTAGAATGCATGTTAATTCTATAACTAATTCATGAAAAGACTATTTTACATTCTTGAATAAAATGATTTGGCTAAATTACAATATTATGAGGCATGAACAAACTATCCATAAAGCATAAATTATGTAAAGATATCATATCATAACTCAAGAGATAGGATTATTAACAACAAAACCAAGTAGATTCTTATTAACGAATGTGTCTTAAAACTCTATGTTAAGGGCCATCTAATCAACGTCCGTTCGGGTCTTGTGCAAATATCACCAAGAATAAGTATACCATCAGCATTATCGAGTACGTTCATCGATTATGCCTTTCAAGTTTTCATTCAAAAATCAAGGCCGGATATGGCCGCCATTAACAACCAACAAAGAATCATTGGCAACAGTATTTGCCATATAAAAGTGGACCCGCCCATTGATACTTCACCATTGCTCAAAGTCGGCACACCGTAATCGTGCCGCACCAACTGGACTTCCCGATCGGTGTGGGTGTGTACACATTTAGGGAAACCCGATGATCGTAAGGGTAACCACACGGATAATCAATTAGCAATTGTTTTAAGTTATTCTCTCTCCCTCATTTATAAAATGAATTGAAATGCACGTGCTCAACCCAAATATTTCTAACTCATATTTTATCGCATAATAATGAGCGTATTGAGTTTCGACTCACATTGCGAAAATATTTCTTGTTTTGTTTTAGGTAATTTTCAGAAGTCCCGGGAGGTAAATACTCGAACATAGCACCTCGCAGGAGACTTGTTGGTTGGTTATTAGTTAGGAAAGTCGTCCGTCAGTCAAGGGTCGTGTTACCGTTGTAAATATTCATAAGTTTCAGTTGTATCTTTTTTAAGTTGTCTTGCCCATCGCTAAGTTATATGTACAGTACTAACACCATCGGACCAAGCCTTGCCCTGTCCACGGACACGGGCGACGGTGACGACTCCTCGACCTTCCTTTCCGCTGTGCTAATCATCGGCTAACGGCTTGTTCAGTCTAAAACCGGTGACTACGGGTTGGGGGCATTACATTTAAAGTTTAATTGCATTCTGTTTTTTGACGTTTGCGTTTTCGCTAGGTTTGCATATGTTCCTTGTCCTCATACCACTGAAACCATATCCGAAGAGCTCTTAAAGTGTTTTTTAGAGTGGAATATTAGTAGAAAGCTATCAAGCCTCACAGTGGACAATTGTTCTTGCAATGATGCAATAATTGGCATTCTTCTATATCGTTTGGATCTAAGGACACTTCCATTGATGGGTAAGCATTTCCATATGCGTTGTTGTGCACATATTCTTAATATCATTGTTAAAGATGGGTTGGAGGTGATTGAGAGTTCGATTGAAAAGGTTCGTGATAGTGTAGCATATTGAAAAGCAACACCTAAAAGAAAGGAGACTTTTAGAGAAGCTTGTGATAGTTTGAGCGTGCCTTACTTCAAGAAGTTGAAATTAGATTGTAAAACGAGGTGGAATTCAACATTCTTAATGCTTGAAACAGCTTTGTTGTATAAAGAAGTTTTTCCTAAGTTGGCAAGGAGAGCAAACAGTTATAAATGTGTTCCTTCGATGAGGAATGGGTAAGGCAAAAGATATTTGTGGTAGGTTGCAAGTATTTTATGATGTGACTCAGCTTGTTCTCTAGCACTAGTTTTCCTACTACAAATGTTTATTTTCCCAAGGTATTTGAAATTCGAATAGCTTTGAATGGTTGGCTTTTGGATAGGGATGTGGTTATTAGGACTATGGCTCAGAAGATGCTTGATAAATTTTTGAAATATTGGGATGTCATGCATGGAATATTAGGAGTTGCATGTGTTTTGGATCCTAGGTACAAGTTGAAAATGGTGCAAGCTTGTCATAGTACTATTCTTAATTTTGATGTATTTGATAAGGTTGATATGATCAAGAATGTTTGCTATGATTTGTTCCATGAATATGAAGAGAAGTACAAACATTTGAAGGCTTCTTCTTGTAGTGTTTCTTATGATTCATCTTCTGCGACTACGGATTCTAGTATGGGGGTTTGCCTATTGGGAAGGATATTTATGATAAGTTTGATGCATTGATTTTAATGGATCCCATATCCGTACGAAAATCTGAGTTGGATATTTACTTAGAAGAGGTGGTTACCCCAAGGGCTGATAATTTTGATATATTGGTTCATTGGAAAGCAGCCACATGGTTTCCGATTTTAGCTATGATGGCTAGAGATATCTATGCCATACCTATCTCTACAAGTAGCATCGTAGTCCGTATTTAGCACGGGTGGGAGGTTCATTACCCCACATCGCAATCGCTTGCATCCCAAGACTTTAGAAGCTTTAATGTGTGCTAGAGATTGGCTTTTGGCTACATACAAATCCGACCCGGAAGGTATATGTTTTTATTCTTTAATGAACTTTAGCATGTGCATAGTAAGAATTTCTTATATTTAAATGTTATGATAATATATCAATCAATAATTCAATTTTATATTTTTCATGTTGTAGATGATGATGAAGTTGTCTCTTATCGCCATAGTACTATTGATCAAGATCATGATGCGAAGTTGATGACGAGTTTGAAGTTTGATGGATGAATGATGTTGGATTTTACAAGAATATTTATGTTTTATTATGATGGTTGTATTTGTGTTTAACTTATGAGGACTTGTTTTTTTGTATTTTGTATTGCTATTTATTTAGACCTTCCTTTAGTTTAAACTTTGCATGGATATTGGATCATTGTGTGAAAAAAATAGTTTGGGCTTTACTTGTTTAGGGCCTTTAAATTTAATCACGAGTTGGAGTTGGAGTTTCACTTTTATTGACCCGGTTGAAGTTTGGGCTTCAACTGGCCCATCTAAATTTTTCGGGAATCGGGGCCCCGACGGGAGTGGATCCTCGGCGGGGCGGGGCGAAAGTCTCCCCGAAGCGGGGTCGGGTGCGGGGCGGGGAATATCCCTCCGTCCCCGACTCGCCCGTTGCCAACCCTATCTACAAGAAAGACAAGAAGGATAGAAAAGGTAAACACTCTTCCCCTTCAAAATTATCTTTAACTAAGAACTCGATCTGTTTTGAATGTGGCAGCAAGGATCATATAGTCAAAGACTCGTCCAAGAAGAAAAAGGGACAGAAAAGAAGAAGAAGGCTATGATGGCCACATGGAGTGATGAAGATTCATTTGAAGAAGATGAAGACTCGGATGACTCTAAGTGTCCGAGTCGATTCCGATCACTCGAAATGAGGAGACTAATCCTCATGAGGTAATTGAATATTTCCTCAAGTTTTCCAAAGTTGATCTAACTAAATACATCCGTACTTTGGAAGAGAAGTCCAATTCGACTCTTCTCGCTTTAAAGAACAACTTGAGTCTATCACTTTTGAGAGCATCTCTTTGAAAAATGAATTAGAAAAACCGAGACTTACTCTAAGAGAACTCAAGACTAGTGCTCAATCCAATGAGACTGAGTGTGAGTCACTCGTAAGAGAAAATGATCATCTTAAGCAAAAGCTCAATGAGTCTTAAGAACTTGTTTTGAAATTTACTCCAGGTCGAAAAACCTTGACATGCTCTTAGGGTCTCAATGTGTCTCCTTCGGAAAAGAAGGATTCGATTTTAACAAAGAGGAGGAATCAAATTCCTACTCGGAGCTTTTCAAAAATGATTCCGGAACCGTGAAGTTCGTAAAGGCTGAGCATGGTCCCATTCATAACAATGAAAAGATGACTAAGCCCATACCAACTTACTAGAAAAACCTTCTCCACCAGTTTATAAAAGAAAATATTTTCAAAAGAAAGATACACGGACTCGTTCTCTAAAAGAAAGACTCGGAATCGGACCAAACCCAAAACGTCTTCTTCCTCGAAAAGGACCACAAGTAAAGGGAGTTACTGGGTTCATTAGAGGAAGTGAGAAATGTTAGCTTGTTTCGACTTACAGGTGGCTCAAAAAGAACAAAAGGATATTGGTACTGGACAGTGGATACTCACGCCACATGTCGGGAAATCCAAAACTATTTTCTAAGTTAGAAGATTACAAGGGAGGCAAAGTCACATTTGGAGATGACAGAAAATGCAAGATAATTGGGATAGGCAAGATTGAAAAAGGAGACAATCTGGTCAGCCCTGTCTACCTTGTCAAGGGATTGAAGTATAATCTACTTAGCATCTCTCAATCGTGTGACAAAGGTCAAGAGGTAAGATTCACTCGGACCAACAACTATATTTCTTATATGAAACTACCAAGGAGACTAAGCTCTCGGGTAAGAGATCGGGTAATACCTACACTATTTCTCTTTCGACCCAAGTCAGAATCTATCTTGTTTAAAAGCATCTTTACATGATGACTCTTGGACATGGCATCGTAGATTAGGTCATGTTAGCATGCACACCATTAAGAAGCTTGCATCTCATGGTTTAGTCGGAGGATTGCCTAATCTGTTTCCACATCCAAGATGCTTGAAATGTTGCATATGAACTTATGTGGTGAAATCCTCGTCAAGAGTCTCGGAGGTAAATCATATGTGCTTGTAATTGTTGATGACTACTCACAATTTACCTGGGTTTGTTTTCTTAAGCACAAAAATGAAGCATTAAGAGAGTTTAGCAAGCTCCGTAGGAAAATTCAAGTTGAGTCTCGGACTCGGATCAAAAGAATTCAAACCGACCATGGAAGAGAGTTCGACTACTCGGAATTTGCAGAGTTCCGTGATAAGAATGGTATCTCCCACAACTTCTCAGCACCAAGAACTCCTCAACAAAATGGAGTAGTGGAGAGAAAGAACCGAAATCTTGAAGAAATAGGAAGGACAATGATGATTGAACATGATCTACCTTACTATTTCTGGGCCGAGGCAATCAACACAAGCAAACTATACCTCGAATAGATGCCTCAAGCAGACCAACATTTCATACTTCAAACCATTTGGATTTAAGTGTTATATTCATAACAATGGTAAGGATCACCTGACCAAGTTTGATGCTCGGTCGGATGAAGGTATTTTTCTTGGTTACTCATCTCATAGTAAAGTATATCGCATCTTCAATAAAAGAACTAACAAAGTGGAAGAAAGCATCCACATTGTTTTTGATGAGATTGAACAGGGAAAACCAAGTGAGTCAACATTCTCGGATATGAAGCTCAGCCGAGATGATGATCTTAGTGAAGATGAGCTCGTAAAGATTCAAAGAAAAGTCACTCGTAACGAAATGACTCAAAATCAACCGACTCGGAATGAAACAATTCAAGAGCCAGCTCGAATGTCGAAGGTTAATCGGATGAACAAGCTCAATCAAAATAGACTTTTGAAGACGAACCAATTCAACCTACAAATCTGGTAAACCGGAGGACATGTAGAGCTTTCAAATATGCTTCCAGCCACCCACTTGAAAACATCTTGTCTAATATCAACAAGTGGGGTAAGAACTCGTTCCTCTCTATAAAATCTATGTGCATTCACTGCATTCATTTCATTAATCGAACCTGAAATGCACTAGAGGCCCTAAATGAACCTGAATGGGTAGATGCTATGCAAGAAGAACTCAATCAATTTGAAAGAAACCAAGTTTGGACTCGACCACGCGACCTTCCGACCACCCAATCATAGGAACTAAATGGATTTTCAAGAACAAACTGGATGAAGGTGGATTGGTAGTCGAAATAAGGCGAGACTTGTGGCACAAGGCTACAATCAAGAAGAAGGCATTGATTGTGGGGAAATCTTTACACCTGTTGCTGAATTGAAGCTATTAGAATCTTATTGGCATTTGTATCAAGCATGAATATCAAATGGATGTTAAATGTGCCTTTCTTAATGGTTTCATTGAAGAGGAAGTTTATGTTGAGCAACCCCTGGATTTGAAAATTCAGAATTTTCAAATCATGTTTTCAAGTTGCAAAAAGCTCTTTATGGTCTTAAACAAGCTCCCGGAGCTTGGTATGAAAGACTCGAGCAATTTCTTGGTGGAAAATGATTTTAGAAGAGATTAGATTGACAAGACTCTTTTTATAAAAACTAAGGGAAAAGACTTTCTTATTGCTCGGATCTATGTTGATGACATAATTTTTAGAGCTACTAATGAAATTCTATGTTAAGATTTTTCCGAGTTAATGAGACAGGAATTTCAAATGAGCATGATGGGAGAACTAAATTTCTTCCTTGGTCTACAAATCAAACAAGACAAAGATATCTTCTACGTCCATCAATCAAAGTATACCAAGGAGCCGCTGAAGAAGTAAAAACTTCAAGATGCAAAACATACAGAGCAACCCCTATGAGCAACAGACGTAAAACTAGACTCGGACAAAAAAGGTAAAGTAGTAGATCGAAACTTTTCAAGGTATGATTGGATCTCTGCTATATCTTACTTCCAATAGACCGGACATAATGTTTAGTGTTTGTCTCGTGTGCAAGATTTCAAGCTAATCCAAAAGAATCACATCTCACTCGCGATGAAGAGAATCTTCGGATATCTTGCAGGGACTCGGGATCTAGGTCTATGGCACTCAAGAGACTCGTAACCGACTCTCACTGGATACTCGGATGCTAACTATGCTGGGTACAAAGTTGATAGAAAAAGCACTTCAGAGCCTACCAGCTTTCGAGTCAAATCCCTTATATCCTAGCACTCAAAGAAGCAAAACTCAGTAACCCTATCAACTCGCTGAAGCTGAATACATTGCAGCTGGAGCATGCCGTGCTCGGATCTTATGGATCAAAAACACTTGAGAGATGTTGGACTTACATTCAAATCAATTCCAATCAAGTGTGACAATCAAAGTGCGATCAGCATCACTAAGAATCCAGTTCAAGCATTCAAAGACAAAGCACATTGAGGTCATGTATCATTTTCTAAGAGGCCATTCTGAGAAAGGTGACATTGAACTTGATTTCATTCCTACCAAACTTCAATTAGCTGATATCTTTACGAAGCCACTTAGTGAAGATCAATTTTGCTTTATTAGGAATGAGCTTGGCATAATTATGTGCTTTTCTAAGTAGAATTACTTTGCATGTTTATGTGTTAAATGTCTCGTTTTTATGCTTTAATAATAATTAGTTCAGTTGATCTCGTGATACTCGAGCTATGAGTTATTACTTATTTGCGGTTTCGAGTCACTCGAAACTTTATCGAGTCGAGTCGATTTTGAGAAAATGGACATCAAACTTCGAAATCATCTCTAGATCGAGTGGAGAATTTCAAAAATTTCTTTTAAAATCTCTCTTTTCTCTCTATCTCTTGTGCGCATCAATAAGAGAGCTAGCCCTTGGGAGACAAACACTCGGAATTCTAATCGTTGGAGAGCGGAATAGTCACACCGATCCGAGGCGACCATTGGAGCTCTAGGTCGGAACGAACACCGAAGGAAAATTCTTTCTCTATAAATAGCATCCTTTTTCCTTCATTTCGCTACTTTACTCTCTACATACTCTCTCTTTCTTACTACTTCTCGAGAAAGTTCACTGTTTTCAAGAAACGAACCAACTCTTAAGCTAAGTGAAAGACACCTCAAGTAAGCACCGATTGCTCTCAGCTCTCTTTTTACTCTTTCATTTTCTTTCTCTCTCTCTCTCTCTCTCTCTCTCTCTCTCTCTCTTTGAGCTATCTCTCTCTCTCTCAAAGTTCATCTTCTCTCTTTTCTCATTCAAATATATTGAAAAGAGGTTCCCATCCGAGACTTTCTTGGTTCCGCAACCAATAAACCTCGCACAAAAGCCAAAAGGGTCCTTCCAACCCTCTAAAATCATTGTCACCCAACACCTAACGTTGGATGACAAATTCTTTCCAACCACTAAGTTTTCGTGGTTAAACAACATCAAAACCACAGGGGTTTATAATTTCCTCTGTTTCAGCGAGTTCATCTACCCGTAACTCGTTTCTAAGTTTTACTCCAACTTCTCCAGGCTCCGAGGGTATACTCACCTCCAGAGTTCAAAACGTTGTGGTCCGAGTCAACGTCTCTCTTCTCCACCGCCTTTTCAAAGTATCTTCTATTTTCCTCAACAGCAACCCTATACCTTTCAACGAGGTTGCTAATGAATTCTTTGAGAAGTACGCCAAAGAATTTCCCGAGTCACGCAAAAACTTCTCCGTGACTCAACTAAAGTCACAAGCTCGACTTCGTGTTTCTTGTTGATGAGAACCTTCTTCTCTTAGCACTCAAGCAAAGAGAACCCCAACTCTAAGAATCTCAAAGCTCTTTTTGATATCTTTGAGGGCTACGAAGTAGACCTTTTCCAACCATAATCAAGCGGATGGCCTCTGTGCCAGCTCGGACTCGATCTAAGAAATCCACCCTACTTCCTTTCTGGGCTCTTCTCACTTTCATCTTTAAGCAATTCAAAGTTCCTCTCCCCTCGGATCCTAACGCGGTTTCGAGGCTGCCATTGTTGTTGGTAGAAAAGAATTCCTTGGGTATGGATACCATGAGACCCAACCGGGTGTCCGGGTCCATAGCTCGAAGCTGCAGCCCACCTTCTCCGCCTCGGACTCAAACACAAACTTCTCTCTCTCTACCTCCTCTACCCGGTGGTGCCTCTACCTCAGGTGTTTCTCGGGTCCTCTCTTCCGCCTTGTCCACTGCCATAATGGACAAGATCTCCTCGATGTCCACTAAACTCAAGGACACCCTCCGGTCATTCAAGACTCGTCCTCCCGTCTATGACCATCAATCAAAAGACTACTCAATCCCAAATCGAGAGCAAGCAAGATGTGCTTCTTGAGTTGAAGGCCCTTGTCAAGGAGCATAAGGAGATGATCAAGCTCCTCCAAGAAAGGTGCTCAAAGGTTACTCAGGATCCGGTTGACTCGGACACATCCGAGGAATTCTCGAGCCCGACCAAATCCTCCTCCGAAGGCGAGGAAGAAGAAGAAAAGAAAAGGAGCTCGCGGGTGAGGCAGCTCCATTTGAGGAGAAGGAGGAAAGGGAGAAGGAGGAAGAAGAGAATGAAGAAGCGAGAATGAGCCAAAGCGAAGAAAGGGACAGTGTAACGCCCCAAACCCGTAATCACCGGTTTTAGTCTAAATAAACCGCTAGCCGATGATTAGCGCAGTGGAAAGGAGGTCGGGGACATTACGCGCCTTTACCGGAGGAAAGGGCAAGGCTTTATATGTATTTTACCCAAGGTTATACCTTGCTAGGAAACTACGAATTATGCAACAAGTACATGTTGAACCCGATACGAAATCAACGTCACTTGACCACTATTACCTCAATTTGCCATCTGCGAGCCCCTAAGTCCTGAACAGGCCTTTGTTTTATACCTTCAACATTTTACCTAAAACAAAACAAGAAAACATTTTCGAAATGTGAGCCGAAGCTCAATACGTCCATTATCATGCTTTGTAAAATAAAGGTTATGGAATAGTTGAGTTGAGCGCATGCATTTCAATTCATTTTGTAAATGAGGGAGAGTGAATAATATAAAACTGTTGCTAATTAATTATCCGTGTGGTGACCCTTGCGATCATCGGGTTTCCCTAAATGTGTACACACCCGGACCGATCGGGAAGTCCAGGTTGGTGCGGCGCAGCTTACGGTGTGCCGACTTTGAACAATGGTGAAGTAATGATAGGTGGGCCCACTTTTATATGACAAATACTGTTTGCAAATGATTCTTTGTTGTCGTTGTTGTCGGCCATATCCGGTCTTGATTTGTAAATAAAACATTGAAGGGCACGATCAATGAACGTACTCGATGAATTGAAATTGGTTGATGATTTGAACTTGATTCCTTTCCTTGTGATGTTTGAGCAGGGCCCTTGAACGTACGTCGACCGATGGCCTTAAATAAGAGTTAATAGAGTAAGATTTTATTTAAGACTTATATTCCTTTATTTAGGTTTAATAATGATCTACCTTATACCCTTGGTTATTATGATTTATCTTTAACATGATTGATACATTATATTTTTAGTTTGTTCAAGCTTTACCCTTTTTCTAATTTATGTGTTAAGCTACCTTTACTTATGAATGCACCCAATTATTTTACTATGAATTTATAGAATCTAAACATGCATAATAACATTATTTATTTACTAAAAATTATTGTTGATATGCATTATTTATTATGTTTTTACTAACTTAATCATTAATTCATTTACTTAATCATATATTTAGGAAATTAATCATCTAAGTTATAGCTATGTCAATATTTTGTTTATTTATTTAAGCATGCACATAATAAACTAATTATCTTTACTAAACCATTTTTATCTTTTCTAAAATTTATTTAACCATAAACTCAAATAAGATTCATTTAAACTAAGATATGCATGCATAATTAAATTTTTCCTTCCTTACTAACCTGATTATAATTTCTGGAAATTTCAGATTTTATCTAAATTATTTAATTTGAATGCTAAATTAGGTTATTGTAATTTTTAGGGTTAGGGTTTTACCTTAAAATAGTGAGTAGAAGCAAGGGTGGTGGTGATTGATAGGAGGAGCTGGTGGTGTCAGGGTGGCGGCAGGGTGGCGTTCCTGGCAGAGGTGGCGTTTGGCGGCAGGTGGTGGCGCCCGGTGGTAGTGGCGGTGGCTGCTGGTGGTTGGGTTTTTAGGAAGGTGGGTTTTTAGGGCATAAAAGGGGAAAGAGAAAGTGTGTGCTTGGTGGCTATTTTTGGTGGTCCCGTGGGCGGCATTAGGGGCAGTGATGGGTGGCCTGCAGGTCTGGCCGGTGACGGGAGGCAAGTGATGCCCGTGGTGGTTGTGGTGGTGGTTGGAAGTGAGGGTGAGGATACAAAAGATAAGGTGGAAAGTTGGTGATTAGGGTGTTTTTGGCTTGGGTTTTCCGGCGATGTGGTGGTCGGTGGGTCATCCTGAAGGTGGCTATGGACTCCTTGAAAGGTGGTGAAGGGTTCTGGTTGGAGGTGGTCGGCTAGAGGGGCCGGTGGGCGGCTGTGGAGGTGGCCGAAGTGGTGGTACTGGGCAGGTGAGGGAGGAGAGAGAAAATGGGGTAACATCATATTTTTGGGTTGGATTTTTCTGATTTAAGCAACCCTATTTATACTAATTGTGGTACTTATCAACATGGATTAGCTGGCTATTTAGATTAATCTTTGCTTGACACTTAGCTCATGACTCATGCTTAATTGGTGGCTTGGCAAAATTCTAAGTATGCTTAGTGTAATTTGGGTGTCAAACCATCATTTGACCCCCAATTTCATTATTATCCAAAATTTTAATTATCATAATTATCTTTCAGCATTGTCATTGTAATTATCTATTTATTTTTATTTTTATTTTTATTTTGTTTTATTTTATTTTATAATTATAATAATAATTATTATTGCTATTGTAGTTTTATTATTGCTTGTTAATATTATAGCTTTATTGTTATAACTTAATGTGCTTTAACATATGTGATTGCCTATACTTAGATTGGGTTAGTTTTATTAACAAGTTATTCCTTAAGATATTTGATTATTTGTATATAAGTTGTGCCAATTTGTCATTAGTTATGTGTATATATATATAAAGTTTGAATTTATGAGAATTTATTTGACTTAGTTTAGGAATTAAGTATGGCTTGTGTGCATATAAGTACTAGATAATATATTATAATGAAAAGTATCGGCCATCGATCGTCGTTGTTCGTATCTCGGGTCCTGAAAGAAAATACTTTTGATATACATATATATGATATGAAAATATTTTGAAATTGAAATGCACGCGTCGTTATAATTGAACGTATTAGAGATAATACGTTTTAATGTTTTGGGTTGTTACGGACGCAGTGCTCCGGCCCTCCAATCGGGACCGATAAGCTCGGACAGTAGTCCGAGTGGGTTAGAAGACCTCGCCGACAAAGGCCGGTCGACGGCCGTCCGGCCCGAGCTAGCACCTCCCTCGGTCAACTTCCAAGAGGATGAACCTCTAGACGACCTGGTTTTGGGTCGGTCATTCGTAGCCGAGCCCGTCCCGGAGATCCCGATGCTGCCCGCCTCGATTGTCAACATCATCCCGCTCTTACCGGTGAAGGTGCACCTGCTCGGTCCTCCACCTCGACTCGGATCGCTCCATCTCCATCTTCTTAAATTTTTTCTCTTTTCTTTATTTTTTTGTCCGGACATACAAATTTGTATCTTCTTGATACATTCTTCCCTTGTTTGTTTTTTTGTTTTGTTTTGTTTTCTGAAAGGCAAGGGGAGAATAGTTAGGAAATTTGTGTTGTCTTATTTAGGAGGAGATTTTCTCTCACCTCTTTTGTGTATATATCTTTTCTATGTGAATATTAATGAAGTGATTTACGAGTTTCAATTTATTTTTCCGAGTTCATATTACCCCAATATATCAACTCGGTTACATATTATTCATCTTACTTTGATTTACTAACTCGGTTACATTTCTTTTGTGCTTTGATATAAGCAATACTCTAAGTTTGATTCACCTCATTTCTATGAGATATTTCAGCTTTTATCTCTAATGCAATCTAAACTTTAATTGCATCGACATGATAATTGAGAAACAATGAAAACTCGGGGCTTTAACACTAACAAAGTTTCTATAAGAGTAAATAATGTCTTTCATCAAAAGGGAGAGATTGAAGACTCGGACTTTGCATGTATAACATTCCGAGTACTATCGGGAATTAGGTACAAACTTCATCTCTTGTAAGTTTTGATTTCAAGTCATTCTAAGTGTCATAGAAACTTTTCCGAGTGTTACGGAATCTATTACATAGGTTTTCTTTTGTTTCTAACTCGACTCAGAAAGCATACTATTGCTCTCTTTTCACATTTCTAGTTCCGAGTCACTCGGACAACACTTAGATTTATCGCTGTTCAAACACTCGCTCTAACACGCTTAAACACAGGTCCGACTTCATAATTCAAGTTCGGGTGAATTACGACATTAGTTCATCTCTTCTAGTCGGCTTGTTTTGTTTAAACTTTATCTATCTAGATCAAGTATTCTTACTCGATATTCCTTATCTAACTTGATCTTTCTCCGCACGGACTCAAATGGAATTTGAGTATAATGAATATTAGACTCGGAAAATTCCATTCCTTTCTAACTCGGATAATTATGCACTTAATTATCTTAATTAAAATTATTATCTCGTGTCTAATCTTGGACCAAAGTATTTTGTACTTTGAGAACCAAAATTTGATTCACTTTTGTAGTGTTATCTAAACGAGGTTATCCTACTTTGAACTACAAAAGTAACCAGCTTCAAGATGTCATATCGCCAGCAGACAAGGCTTTTTCTACTTCGACCAAGGCCCGAAACCGTGTCGGGGTTGTCTGTTTCTAAAATTGAAAATCTTCAACGCTAAGCTCAACGGTAGTTTCCACCTTACTTTTCGGACACCACCAGTGGATTGGGAAATTCTAAGGAGTCAAGAGGCGTTGCACAACGTTCACATCTCAATGGATCTTTTCCGAGCGACTCGGAAGAACCGTTACAACGATAATAGAGGACTTCTAATCGGAAGTTAGTCACAACGGCTAATCTGCTTGGTCATCTATAAATAGAAGCCAACTCTCAAGACGTGAAGATTGTTGGAACCATTGTCAATACACATACTTAAGCGAAAGTCTTTGTATTCATATTCAATCTTCTACTTACAACTCAACTCTGTACTTAATATCTTTCTCGAGTTGTAAGGTCTTGTAAAGAGGCACAACTTTCATTCTTACTTTCTAAGTAAAGTCTCTTGACTGAGCTGTAAGGGTTAACTCATCTCAGTTGTCCCTAGCTGTAAAGGTTATCTCGGTTAGGAAGTACTAGATCGGATAAGGGAACTTCGAGTTTAGGAAAACCTTGTAAGGAATTGTCTAAGGGAGCAATTCAGGTTGAGTCTGTCCACTGAATTTTGTGAATTCAAAATAGTGGATTTGACTTGGTGCTTGGATTAGCACTGGTCGTGGTTTTCTGCCTCAGGAGGGTTTCCACGTAAATTCCGAGTTTATACTTTTCCGAGTTTAATCTAGACTCGGACAGTCTCAAAGTTTGTTTTAAAATTTAATCTTCCATTTATTGTTCAAATTTCCTCATCACCCTGTTCACCCCTTTAGGGTGATTAATTCTCTCAACAAGCAAACCTTCACTATCAATTCTTGAAAAATTCTAGAGCCAAAGTTTTGCTTATTGGTACAAGTATACTTGACAGACCTCGCCACCTCATATCCTCGCAAACCAACTGTGTAAATGCATTTCGGAAGTCCTGTACATCTTGGAGAGTAACAGGATTTCCTCCAATTTTATTATCTAAATGCAGCAGATGATTAAAATCCCTAAAATAATTCATGGGCTTTGAATAGTCCCAGCCAATTGGTTTATACACCTCCACATTTCCTTCCTGTCATTTTCATCATTATAACCATATATTGTTGATAACATGAAGTCCTTGTTAGTAAATTTGTATTTCACATAACAAAACACAACTTGAGCTGATCAATCAATTACTTGGATATGAAAGTCACTACATTTCCACATAATCCATACTCGCTTTTCAGTGCAAACTTATTTGGAAATTACTTAAAAAACTAGATAATTTGTGGTCTCAACATATGATTGCGAAATATGCTACACAAGGGGAGTTGTTCTCAAGAAAACCAAGAAACACAGATTCATGGGTTTGGAAGTCTTTGTCCAAAAATTTTACGTTATTTAATAAAGGTATCAAATGGAAAATTGGTAATGTGAAAGATATTTTCTTCTAGACCGACATTTGGTGTCTTAACCAGAGTCTAATCCAAGCTACAGGGTATGATTCGACCACTCTTAATTTACAAACCAAAGTGAGTGATTTTATTACTAATGACAATAGCTAGAACATCCCTAAGTTGAATGCTATCTTACCACAAAATGTGGTGGATGCTATTAGAAGTTTACCATTACCAGTATACCCCATTGCAAATGAAAGATGATGGAGCCTATTGGGTAATGGGTTGTTCTTTATAAAAATGGCTACTAGATTGGCACAAAATAATCTTGATCATGAAACATGGGATGGTCATTGGATTTGAAAAACCTGCATCCCACCAAAGATTAAAATCTTCTTGTGGCAATTTCTTCATAAGGGAATTCCACTCAGGAAAAGGTCAGCTAACAGAGCAATTCAGATTGACCCCATATGTAAGATTTGCAACTCTCATGACGAGACGGATAACCACATTTTTTTCTTGTGCCCTCATGTATACCCAGTATGGGCTACAACAACAAACCATCATTGGATTCAGCATATCAACTTCATCTCCCACACCCTTGATGGTAAAGCTATTCTCCAAGCGGCAAGATCTTCTCTCCAACCAAATCAAGTGCATAGGGTTTTTATTTTAATTTAGAGCATTTGGAAGGAGAGAAATGCCCTCATCTTCAACAATGAAGAGTTTAATCACATCGGAGTCATTATCGGGGCAAAGAGGGCGTTTGCGGAATGGATTTCAAGGACGAGAAATTCACCTAAAGGCCTCTACACTACAAATAACCACCCCATGGAAAAACAAGTGCATCTTGTCAAATGGAATAGACCTTTGCAAGGTTGGATCAAGCTCAATTTTGACGAATCAGTCACTAATAGTAAGGCAGCTATGGGATTTATTCTACGGAATGAGGAAGGCAACATGGTGAGAGCGGGAGTAACGCATTTGGGACAGACTTCTATCATAGTTGTTGAAGCTAGTGCACTCGGGTTTGGTATACAGGAAGTCGTCAAAGCTAAAGGTCGAGACACTCCAAATAGAGGAAGACAAAAAAATTAACGTTGATGCGAGTCAAAGGTATTATTCAGCCACCATGGCAAGCCGACTTCATTATTCAAGACATCGTTCATCTTATGAGGAATTTCACAAGTTGCAATATTAATCATATCTTTAGAGAAGTTAACAATGCATTTGGGGCACTCGGTCCCTTATCCTACTACTTGGGGTTGTTCCCCATCTCCAGCTTTTTCATCTATTATCGTTAGTGATAATTTAGATAGAACCCTTATGAGAAGGGCTACCTAAGTTTGGATGTGTACTCCTTTTTACCTTGTGCAAAAAAAAAAAAAAAAAAAAAAATTACTCTCCCTCTGTTGTGACTGTCATAGTTAACAAAGTGACTCCAATCCCGAAAATCATCCTTAATTTTCCCGAGTTTCTATTAAGAACCTTAGTCTCTAATAGGTAGAGCAATCCAATTTATTCCTCCAACATAAGCTTTTCACTTCTTTATGCTTATTAGGGCTATTAAAACCCCTTATATTCCACGTGGCTATGTTATCCATTTGGATTGAAGTTATCCTTTTAGCGAGGTCCGGCATATCTTCAATAATTGGGTCTTCCACAGTTTACACTATTATTTGGAAATTGTTATGGATCGGTGTAAGGTTTACTGTTGTGACATAGCATCTCTGTCTTTCCCAAGCTGAATTTTCCACTCGATATCCACTCATCCTTCCTTTACGCTTGTATCCGCTCTGTTGGGGCCCTTGATGTTTCCCGAGGTTCAACATGAGTCACTTTTGGCCTCCATTGCCGGCTTTCACCAAACTTGCAAATGTCGCTTGTATGTCCATATTTATTGCACTCTTGCATTGTCGCTGGACACCATTCAAACTCTATTGGTCTGTCTAAGGAGTATACCATTTTTATTTGCAAATTGAACATATTTTGGTACTTCAGCTGTAATAGATACTTCAATCGGCACCCGAGCAAATCATGCTTTTGTCTTCTCTTGTGTTTTCTTATCAGCCATAATAGGTATCCCTAGGAGGTTACCCAATTTACTCAAGTAAAGAAATACTCTAATATTTAAGGTCTAGATTCGGAAATCGACCCCATATTGGGACCCGGCTCACCTATTCTTTCTTAAAACTTTTATGCCAAGGTTTGACTACGAAGGGCTTAGAATCAAAGTGATAAATCCCTTTCTGAATGTGATTTCATCTCATCTCAATCGAGTCATATGGACTAGCATAACCTCATTGTTAAGCATTACAACTCTATCTATGATATAATCCTTCCATATTCATTTCACAAAAGCATGTAAAACATGAAAAGGAGGTGAAACACCTAACATATAGCAAGTTACAACAGATTTTCAAAATTTCACCTCAATATCATTCATATCAATATATGTGTATAAAAGATCCTGCTCCTTTTGGGGGGGATGTAACTAAACTTATGCACAACGTTTCTAAGCTTTGAAATATCAAAATCATTCCACACAGATGAAGTTTTATTTTGATTTCAGATTGACCGTAAATTGAACCCGATGTACCTGTTGAAGCAGCGGAAATCAATGGAATAGTGTTGTGAGGGTTAGATGCCTCTTTTGGTTGTCCGCCCGATGAACCGTGGTTTGAGCTTAGTGGGGAGGAGTGAGCGAGTGGTGCCATTGATTGTCTAGAGTCATGGATCCAGTTTTGTTTGGTCTCCCTTGCCTTGCCATGGCTCTAGGCTAAAGAGAGAAAGAAACCTTATTGTTGTTGACTTTGATATATATATATATAAATATATATAGTGGATTTTTAAGAAAATTGTTATTTACTATATTGTGGATACAAAAAGAAAACATGTAATTAATTGTATACATATAAAAAGCTAGGAAAAATAATAAGGGACATTTTAAATGAAAATAAAAGGCAAATAAAAATGGAACAATGAAGAAGATCGACACAATATAATGTTATAAACATTGATTTCTTACCAATATAGGTTGCTTCAAATGGTTTGACACTTGTTTCTCTCAAATAAAGTTTAAAATCAAGTTTTGTGAATGAAGAAAATCTATAATAAGAGAGTTCTATCCCTTATACAGTCTAACCGTTAAATCAAAATAAATGTTAATTTTCGATTATTAAATTATTTATCCGTACGTTGTATATCTAACCTAAGTGCTAAACACATTCAACATATCCCCCCGGCCGCCACAATACCTCAATTTAGCAGCTTTTTTGTTTTGTTTTGGGCATTTCTCTTTTCACAGCATCCATTGCTTTTTACGATTTTCTGGGTGGCAAATCAGAAGTCCAGGTCCAGCCAACGTTACGTTATGGATCAGTGGGTGAGATTTTTTTAATGATTTGGAACAAAATACAAGTGGATATAACCTTTTTTAAAAAATTAAATCTGATATTCATATCATTGAAGTGAATGTGACCTTTGCTGGACACACATATCTGATATTGACATCATAAATTGGCATGATTTTCTCAAAACTTAGCTTCATCCTCCATATTGTAGGTCCCAACGACACTTGAGCTCTTTTGTTTTCATTAAATAATATAATGATTTAATAAATAAAAAGTCAAACAATACAATATTTATATTAAAAATCACACATAAATAATTGATGATCTAAAATATAAAATATAATTATTTAAATTTTAAGTATTTAATACAAACTTTACTAATGTTGATGATAATTTTATTTATGAATAATTTTCGACGACTCTATATCTTTCTTGTTGATGAATGACTTTATTAATCAATATTGCTTTGAAAATCAATGTTCTGCTAACATTTTGGACTATCAACTAATCACAACTCTTTTTAGAAGAGAGAAAAACATTTCCATCAAAGGGTATACAAATACTTTACAAATAAAGATATAACGTTAAATTGACAATAAGCAAATTAGGATGAAGCCTACCGTGATAACAATTATCGACGGCAGTTCTTCTATGGCTCTAACACAAAGAGGGGTGGACGCTAGAATTTTTGGGGAGAGGTGGAGAAAGAGTCCCTCCAATTACATGTTGGAAAATATTATGTAGTGTTCTTAAGGGTAATGAGATATATTATATTTATAACCATAATATTTGGTACTTTTTTCGGGAGGGTTGATATTGTCTATTATTTCTCTCATTTTTAGGGTTTTTTAATATATTTTGGCGGTAAATCGAAGAAGTGCTAAGAGGAATATTAGATTAGTATTTTAAGGTGGATAAATTGAATAAGATTTTTGTAATAGATTTTTGAAATAAGATTTATATAAAGTAATTAAATTAGACTTGAGAAGTAGAAGAATGGTAATTTTTATCTGCGAACTTCCACTTGATCAAGGAAAAGTGTTGTAAATATTCCCTTTTTTAAGAAAAATAAATTTTAATTTTTCAAAAGCTTGAGGACAAACCAAGAAGTAAGAAGTTTGGAACATATTTCCTTATTCAAGTCAATAATTTGAAAACATATAAAGTTAACTGAACTTGTTTTATAGACTTTCAATGCATTCAACTTGATTTTTAAGCTTTTGCATTAGAAAAGAAAATTAAAATGAATAATTTGAAAGGTCAATCTTCAAATATTAAAACCTTATAACACATAGCCTATATAAGTTCATGATATTAATGTAATCAAATTAATATAGCTTATATTTGGAAATAAGTTGTTAAAAATTTCATCTCAAGTCTATTGTCACAGAGAAGGTAATTTTTTTTTACTTTAATTTCTTTTTTTTAAAAAATACATTAAAGCTACTCTTAGGGCATGTTCGTTTCAATTGTTAAAACTAGCGGTTATAGCGTTTATAACGGTTATGAGTCATTATGAGTTGGTATGAGATGTTATGAGCTATTATTAGCTATTATGAGTTGTTATTAGCTATTATGAGTCGTTATTAGTTGCTATAATTAGTAGTTATAAGTTGTTATAACGGTTATAAGTCTGTTATAGTGGTTATGAGCTATTATAATGGTAATAACAATATTAATAATTTTTTCTTAATAATAATAATAATAATAATCATTATCATTATCATCATATATATATGAATTTATAATTAGTTGTTATTGTGGATAACTATTGTTATAACAGATTATAACTAACTCGTTATGAGCGGTTATAAACGAGTTATGAGTGGTTATAAACGTTTTTATAAACATTAATTCGAACAGGTTCTAGTTTATCCAAGATAGAGCTCTAAAGGAATAATGAGCAGTTCAATCGAAGTTGCTAAGAGGAATATCCATGTCATTTTCATCCCGGTGTAGTTATTTGGATGGCGGACTATATTCTTTTTGTATGTAATAAATATTATATTTTTTAATATCTTTTTTAATAGCGATGGAGTGAGAGGAGTGTGTACTTTAGATAGAGGAGACATGGAAAGAAGGGAGGAAAAAGGCAAAGGAGGTGGGCGTGAAATGTAGATAGTGAAGAGTTTTGGAGGACAGAGAAAGGAAGGAATCATATGAATGAAAACGAAGTGTCCAATCGGAGTGATCTGATCTGATCTTATCTGGACTGCACAAGTTATGACACTTGACAGTTTTCATAAAGATCTGGATTTGAATAAATTGAAGGGTCAAAACAGGTGAATCCCAGCTACTGAGAGAGTAGAAGTTTACTTACGTGGTCGATCAATTTCAATTTCCAGCCGCAAAATAACCTCACAATTCACATTACTTTCACTAACAAAAATAAAAGGCTGATTTGCAGTCTTTTTCTTTTTCGAATAATTCCATTCTTAAATCAATACTTGGATTTGTTACTCGGCTTTCTTGTACATATCATATCTCATCTCATAACAACCAAAACATTCTCACTTTTGCCAACGCGTGCACTTTCAACAATCTCCCACATATCACATACTCATCTTCATACGTTTTGAGTACTCTACTCTTTGTATATATATCAATAGATAATTAGATAAACGGAAATAAAAGAGTTTTACACGAGTATATATATGCTCCGGATAAATATAAAAATTTGTAATCTTCATACTCTTATTTTGCCACCCAAAATTTTCATCCTTCTTTATTATTACCTTATATATATTTCACAATATTTATTGTTTTTAAAGCTGTGAAAGAATACCGAAAAAATAGGGAGTAATAATTTAATTTTTCTCCTTTTTGGTTATACAGATGAGAAAAGAATGTATGTATCATATAAGTATACTAGATATTAATATAAACATGATTTGAATGTAAGTTTCAAGTCGAAGACAAATGCATGATGTCGACCAAGATCGTATTACTTAAACAATTGTCCAAACCTGCATATAAAAATTCATAAATTTTTAAGATAAATATCCTAAAGATTTAAGATAAAATGTTCAAGTCTTTTTAAATTTTTAATATAGGCAAAAGTTGAAGAGTCAAGAAATATAACACGTATCCACAGCCCCAATGAAGATGAATTATGTACCTTGTTTTCCCTTAATAACATTAGATGGTCAAGTATTTGGTTGAAATGATAGGAAAACACTTGTTACTGCATTGAGAGGTTGACAAAACAATATTATATTAAAAAAGAACTGTTCCGGATGAAGAAGATCAAATTCGATCTGTATTCAAAGGGAATATCCGATCTATTGGACTAGATGTTTAAAGGAAAAATTAAATCGTATTATGATATCTTCACATCATGTCCAAATCCAGGACATTGTCATCCTTAGTTTCAACCCTTTTTTGTTTTGTTGGTGATTAAAAAAAAAATTCTTTTTAACTGAAATGTTGGTTACTACGAGCATGGGTTTATCCAAACTAATTCCTTAATTCCATAAAGAATTTGTCTTTGGTGGTTTTAAGAAAACGTTTATATAATAAAACTTTTCAATTGTTTGGAGGACCACAGAACACCATCACCATCACCATCACCATCATCATATCATCACATTTGTCTTCATGTATTGTTATCAAGCATGACACAAAATCAAAACCTTACAACGCAAACCTACCCCGCCCCCCTCTCTCTCTCTCTCATACACACACCCACATTACATCTCAACTACATGACACATGTTCCCACACTACTCCTTATTGGTCAAACTCAATCAACTTATTGCTAGCTAATCCATTATTATAATATTTTTAATCCTTCTCTTTAATTAGCTAATTTATCTCCTTAACAAGAAAATCCTTATTAAAAGATTTATTTTGTCTTTTTTCGATAAATAATGGCAAAAGGTAAGAGTAATACCAAACAATTAAAACAAGTAATTGTAGTACTAGACAAACGAACTTAGCAATCGAAGAAACAAAACAAAACACCAAAACAACTAAAATTAAACTCTCTGCCATAAATAGTCCAAATCACCTTAAATTCTTACCAAAAAGAAAACTAAAATTGAAGTCTTTGAAACTACCTTAAATTTATTTTGTCTTCTATCCACCGTTAAATGCACATATTACCTAATTCACTAGGATAATATTTATAAAATAGGAAGATTATCCTAATAGAAACCATGCATTTTTCATAAACTTTACCCTTGAGATACGTGTAAAATAAATGAAACCGATATGTGTTAATAATTATTCCGATCTTCGTCCCTAAAAAATAATCCCTTTTTCTATTGTTACTAGTATTAGTATTAGAAGTATCTTATTTATGCTTCACAAAAAGAAATTATCTTATTTATACTTTATCCCATATTATTTATTTCTATTAAAAATAAAAATTTTATTTATATTTTAAAAAATAATGCTCTAAATTAGAGGAGGGACAGGTAATATATTTGAGATGGATGGATATTTGTTGGGACAAAGAAAGTTATTAATTAATATATCGTGAGTCGTGACTATGATTACTTAAGGTTTTTTTAGTGGTGGGAAATGAACTTTTAAAAAAAATTAAAATCAAAGGTGTGGGAACTTAGCGAAAGAAACATGTGTTTGATGATCGAACAGATGCATTTAATGTATTATCTTAATTAAATTGGACCACCATCATTATCTTTATATTATTATTATCATTATTAGTACTATAATTAATATTATTAAGACGTTGTTTATCATACTCACTTCTTTTCACGTGCGTGCACGACAACTTTTAAGGGAAAGTAACTACTACTATTGAAATTAAAAATAAAATATCTACAGAAAATAAATATTATTAACTTATTAATTTTATTTTATTTTTGGTTGAAGTGTTCAATATGCAAAAGGAAGAAAATTCAGGCGATCGACATTAGATCAATAAAAAATGTAATTGATGTTGGCATAATGCCCTACAGCCGAAAAAATAAAAAAAAAGAATCAATTTTCTTTTTTGGGGTTCAAATCCAATTTATTTATTTATTTAATTATTTTAGCAATAGGCGTAAAACGTCAATAATATTGACCCGGATCTCTTTCGCCAATGCACGTGTGCTTCACTCGACACATGTTCCAAAAACGAAAAGGAAAAAACAATATAAACGTAAAGAATTTTAGCATTTATAGTATTTAAAAAAAAAAAAAAAGAAAAGAATTAGCATTCAAAGTTCAAAGAAATACAAAGAGTTGTCCTCTCTTTCCCTCGAATTTTTTTTCTCTTAAAGAATGCTGAATATGTGGCTACTCAAACGTATAATACTTGGTCTCTTTCTATTTTATTTATCTATCCATTTTTTAAAGAAAACTTGACCGTATCCCTAATTATTTTATATTATTTATTAATTACGATTATTTTTATCTAAAGTGTAAACAAAAGACGACGAAGATGACAAATGAGTAAATGGAATGACATACGGTAAAAACAACTGATCATGACATGATTATCTCATCCAAAAAAGTAAATTTGTCATAGTTAAATGACTATTATCAACTAATTTTGCAAGTTATGAACTTAATATGTTATTATTCATGTTTTTTTGATTTAGTATTTGTCTCTCAATTTGAAAAATCAATTAGTTAATTATCTCATTTCGTTGCGTAATGTAACAAAAAAATTTTAATTTAAGAGTTTTATTGCTTTATTATTAATTGATTGATCAAGTCGAATTACTATTAATTAATAAAGGAGGACAAATACCAAATCACTTGAATCGAATTTTATTGATTATAAAGGAGGACAAATACTGGATTATGAGTTAAGATTTGAATCTAACTCCTTGGTCTAAAAATGTCGACTATTTTTTAATTAAATAATTTATGTGATGACTTGTATGAACTTTGCAAATTAAATGATAGTCCTAGAATAATAGACTTAGTCTATTGTATATGATAAATTCTTCGGTTCATAGATTGTGCTCCTAGGAATTTGTTAAAAAATTAATATTCATATAACAAATACATGATTGAAAAAAATATATACACATGACGAGTAAGAGCATGAGTTCCTAAAACACTGAAGACATTGTCTGTTATAGACTCGAACCTATAATATATAAGTTGAATCAACCCAAAGCTTGAATATTAAGTGATTATGTCGGTAAGAGAATAGTCGAAAATGTATTTTATTGTGCAATATATGATTAATTATTAGCTGAAAAGAAAACAGGCCCCCAAAAATGGGGGGTAAAAGGTAATTCTGTTATGACTTGGGCAGGAGGGAGGGAGAGTTGAGTTCCAATTCAATTCACCTCCTTTTTGCACTTTTCAATTGATAGACAGACACAAACACAAGTAGATCAAATGGGCCCAATTAAGCCCATGAAACTCACTCCCTGTTGGGCCACTGTTACCTAATTCTTTCTTTCACTTCCCCACGCAACTTGCTTTCACCTTTTCCCTTTTTTTTTTTTTAATTTTTTACCACCACCTCTTTAACCCCATTTACCCCGACCCCCTCCCTAATCTCAATTATACATCCATAATTAACAAAACCATCTATAATTAAACACATCATCATTATATAAGCAGCGAAAAAAGGAATCCAAATTTGAAACGATCATCGCCTTCGCCACGAGGCACGAGTCCTTCTCCTCTCTCTCTCCCTCTCTCCCTCTCGCCCTCCACCGACATGGCTCTCAAAGCAGCACAAGGGCTAACCATCTGAAGAACAGAACAGAACCGAACCAAACCCACCTCCACCCGCCCATCTCCCATTTTATCTGACCTCTCATCCGGTGTGAACGACCCCCATATATCTTGAATAGGCGGCAAGTGTTTTTGTTCCTCCCTCCCCTCCCCTCTTTTTAATTTAATTTCTCGTTTTTGCATCACATGGTGGAATAAATATCAAGTGCTCCAAGAAAAACAGAATTTTAATTTCTGTTTCTGTCTCCTCCCTCCTTTTATTATAGTATGTAGTAAATTCTATTTATATATATATATATGAACTGCAAGGCAGAGAAGAGAGAGAAAGCTGATAGAATAGAACAGGGCTAGGTTCAGAGAATTCAAGCTATACTGTACATACAACGGCTTTGCTTTTAGCACCCAATCCCCGCCACCATATATAACCCCCTTTCTCCCTTCACAAACAACAAATTACAACCACCCCCCCAGGAAAAAAAAAAGACCCTGTTTCCTTCTATAATTATTTTAATTTCCCTTTTCTTTTCCTTTTTATTTGGGCTGTCTATTTTCAAAAACCCAGAACACACACATATAAAAGAAAAACACGGGGAGGTTACATGTGTGTATCAAAGGTGGCGAACCCAAGGGAGTACTCGGGCTTTCCATCAGGCGGCGGCGCTGGAGATGAGGACAGACAAACCTACACCACCGCTACTACCAGTACTGCTGCTACCACCGTGGGAGACCTGGCAGCAGCGGTGCCTCAGCCCCTGGTGGACTCTATGGTGGCCGCCAGCGGAATTGGGAGACCTCCGCCATGGTGATGGCTCTGACTGATGTCGTCTCGGGGAGGCAGGTGGGTTACTCCAACGAGTTCGGCGGTGGCGGAGCCGGCTGGGGGATGCCGTATTTGAGTGGATACGGGCATACGCCGACGTGGGTGGGGCAGAAGAGAGGAAGAGATCAGGAAGGAGTTAGTAGTTTGGGTGGCGTTCCATTACAACACCAGCTGGCGGGCCTTGGCCACGTCGGATTGCGAGCCTACCAAAGCATCGGTGGAGCTGAGCTCAGAGGATCAGACTCCTCATCCAGTGCAAGTGGAGGTAAGTTTCTCTCTCTCTTTCTATCTCTATCTAGACTCTATAAACTCTATTTATCCATGTCTCAATTATCCCAAGCTACTCTAAAAAATCATTTACCTAATAAATATATACATCCATCTTCTTCATCCACAATTGTAATTTCTATGAAATTTTCATCACCTCAAATTTCAGGAAAAATAACATTTAGTAAAAAATAAAGAAATAAATATGGATAAATATAACAATATGGAATTAGCTAGATATAGAGATGACATATTGCATGACAATAATAGAAATGATTAGAGAAGGTGATGTTTATCATCTTGTTGGAGAGGGCCAGGTCCATAATTTTTATTTTTAAAATATAGTTGGATAAGTTTATTCATTTTTAGTTTTCACGGCTCTTATCGGTATGTTCAATCAACATACTGAGACTTCTTGGAAACTACCTTTTTTTAATTAAAAAAATACTAATTAAACAAATACAAAGAGCGAGATAGAGAATTAAGCAACAATAATCTAAGACGACCATTATCATAGAATATTTGTAAGAATATATTATATATATTTATTCCATCTTTAATTATTTGATTATATATATATATATATATATATATATATATATATATATATATATATATATATATATACTGGCTAGGCATGGTTTTCACAATCTCCACATGTAAAACAAGCAAATGAATAGTGTATACACTACAATTGTAATATTGCATGGGGTTGGGATTTTTTGAAGGGGAGGGGGGTTTGGCGGAGAAGTTTATTATTGCATGCATAGAATACCTATCCCTTTTTCATTCTAAATTTTCTTTTTGCTTTTATGAAATCAATTTAATTTTTTTTTCTTGGCCTTTTGATCAAATAATACTTGTTTTTCAAATGCGAGTATTTTCTCATTTCAGTTGATATATACCTAATTAATGGAACAGTTTATCATAATATTGAATATTTACTACCCACATTGTATACTCAAGAGGGACTATGTATACGGTGTAATCAGTGAATTAAATTTTTTAAATGAGTTTTTTTCGATAGTAAGATAGAAAATATAACTAAATTATTAAAATAATATATGTTTGTCAATGCATGAAAGGGGGCATTATGTACTTTTTTTTCACTCAGAAAGAAAAAGAGTGTTATGTACTTTTTGATCATTAAATGTGACTTAGCATGTAGCAAAATGAAAATTTTCTAAGTGATTGCTATGAGAAGTTATTGCCCTTTTTCTTGTACCAAAAAAAGAAGAGAGGAAAAAGAAGAAGAAGCTGGTTGTGGCCCATATGTTAGCAAAAATGAGCACATAAAAGGACTTGTTTTTGTTATACCTTTTACAAAAGGTACACATTTTAATGGGAAATGGGCAAACGTATCTACATGTACTTCCTATGGGTTGTCCATACAATGTATTATACCGGTCATATATTCTGTTTTGTCATGCATTGGAATTATGTATACAAAAGTATCGTATAAAGTATATATATATATATATATATATATATATATATATATATATATATATATATATATATATATAAAATGTACACGTTAATTACATATTATTGGCCTGTAATTTGTAATTTGACACTTCCTCTGAATTTTGTATATAATTATATTTATAATTTATTTAGCATAATGCAATATGATAGTCTCCCAATTGAAGTTTAGTATTATTGGTAAAATTACTTGCTTCAAATCCCTATAGTTAAATGGGTTAAACTGTAAAAATTATAGTTTCTTATCATCTTTATTCTCCACAGTGAAAGAAGAACAAACGCCGAGTCCCATACAAGTCCAATCCACCACCGTCATCGCACCTGCCGCCACTACCGCCACACCACCGCCTTCCTCAACCGACCAATCGTCATCAACCATCACAACCGCCGCCACCTCCTACGAAGAAACCGGAGGAGAGAGAAAGCGAAGGTACAGGGAGTCCGGCAGCGCCCATGGGGCAAATGGGCGGCCGAAATTCGCGACCCCACAAAGCCGCCAGAGTCTGGCTCGGCACCTTCGACACCGCCGAGGCCGCCGCTAGAGCCTACGACGAAGCCGCCCTCCGGTTCCGCGGAAACAGAGCAAAGCTCAACTTCCCTGAATTCGTCCAGGCCGTCCCCCAACCCCAACCCCACCGCCCAACGCAGGCTGCCGCCCCGTCTCACCCACCCGCGGCCATTTTCCCGGCGGCAGGAATCCCCCTTTGATTCAGTTCCAACCGCCGCAACAGCCGCCGCGATTACAGACCACCTCCGATTTGAGAGATTACTGGGAGTATTCCCAATTGTTGCAGAGCTCCGGCGACTTCAACTTCCCCGGCCTTGAGCGGATGCTTTACTCCTCAAATCAGCCGCAGATGGGTGCCCCTCAGTTTTCTCTCTCCACCTCATCCTCATCGCCGCCGCCTTCGTCGATGTTCCAGCATCCACAGACTTTCACCGTCGACCAGCCCGGGATTTTCCGGCCGCCATCCGATCAAGGGCAGAGTAGTAGTAGTAGCAGCTTCCCGGCGAGAACTTGGTCTCAATCTGGGGATTACCAGCCTCCTCCATCGTCAAGCTAAAATCTTTCTAATCTCACCTAGTTAGGGGCAGTTCTAAACAGCGGATTTTATCTTCTTTATTTTGATTTTTTGGGTGTTTTATTTTTAATTTTTTTGGTTTTTTTTTAGGGTAGAAAAATATTAAGTGGTTATCAAAGGGTTTGTTGTGATTGTTTCATTGGTGATTTTAGTGGATGATAAAATGACACAGATACGGAAGAATCATACACTTCCAAGGACAAAATCTCACTAACTAGGTCCCTATCAGGTCAAGAAAATCATGTCTTTTTTCCTCTTTCCTTTTTTTAAAAAATACTTTCTTGTGTCATAAAAATTCCTAGGCTTTCAGAACATTGGTGTGTAAACAAAAACAATGTAAACTATATGCAATGTTGAAATGTAGACAAATAGACATTAGTTTAAGCTTTTTTTAATGAAATTAACAAATTTTATCGATCAGCGTCATATGACTCGTATTTTATGTAATGAAGATTGAATTTGAGATTTTATTTTTTATATATAAAGTGCTTATTTTTAATTCCTAGAAATTAAAGTGAAGTTTATATTATTTGAATAATTAAGTTTATATTAAAATGACAACTCTTAAAACATCATTAGGTTTATATAGTTTTCACGATTAGAAGAATGAGCTAATATAATATTATAGTAGAGTGTATATGAAAGAATAATATCAATATTGATTCAAAGTTCCAAACTCAATGTTGTGTTAATAACGGCCAGCGAGATATAACAGGTAGTGATTAGCATGTTTTTGACAAAGTGGATGAAAACGGATGGGTACTAATTAGTTTATTACTCCTATTTAAGTAGGTACGGAGATATTTAGGGTCTATTCCAAGTTACATAAAAAACAAACATAAATAGAAATAGAAATAAAAGCAAACAGAAGCGAGTAATAGAAAAGAAAAGAAAAGCATAGAAAAGAACATAAATTAATAAAAATAAACAGAAAATAGAAATAGGTGATAATTTTTATGTAATTTCGAACAAGAGATGTGATATATATTACATTATAAGTAGTTATTATTTTTATTTTGAAGATTGAAGAAGGTAAAAAAGCTAATCAAGACAAGTGATGATAAAGACATGTATATATGTCTAAATCACCGACTGAGGAGATTTTTTAAGGTTAAGAGTTCGAAGATTTCCAAGAAAAAGCTTAGACCAGGCAGAAATATCAAATGGTCAAAGACTTGATAGTAGGTATTTCCCTAACCACAAAATCTAGCAAGATCAAACGAAGTAGATTGAAGATGACATTACCGCCGCCCTTCATCTAAATTGTCACTTCATTGTTGAATTAATGTTTCAAACTAAAAAAATTGATTGTCGTCCATGGATATTCCCTTCTTCTCCTTCATTTTGTTTCAGATTCAAATTCCAAGTATTCAGATTTCAACTTCCACTATGACCCTAAGTATCATGCTTGAGGATATATGTATAAGTCGTTGTTTGGAAGGTTACCTACCGATTCATATCACCAAATATAACTCTAAAGCTAACCCATCACCATGATTTTGTTTTGTTTTGTATTTTAAGGATCAACCACATCCTGCTTCTTCTTCAACTCGGTTTGTTAGGTGACACAAACCATCGGGAGGGTTCATTAAAATCAATTTTAATGGTTCGAAATCTTCTTCATCAGCTACGGAAGGTTTTTTATTAGAAGTTGGGATGTAAGATTTATTCAAGATGGGACATATAATTTTGGACAATCTTCGTGTTGGTAGCAGAAACTTTCGTTATGCGAAATGGAGTGAGATAGCGAGTACAAGCAAGATTTTCATTCAATTGTGTTAGAAAGGGATAATCAAGTGGTCATTAAAGTTATTAAAGGAGAGATACGGGTCTCTTATGAAATCCAAACACTCATCCAAGACACTCGATGTTATCTTCAAAGATGCAACCAAGTTGTCATTAAGCACATATATAGATAAGGGAATAGAGTTTGTTGATTGGTGGCCAAGTTTGGTCTCTGTATTTCCTCTTCTTTACTTTGAATATCTTTTCCCTCTTTTTCTTTTCCTCTCCATTTTAATGGAAGACAACTTGCGTAAAACCCTTGTGAGAAGGGGTATCGCTTAATTATTTTACTTATCCTCTCAAAAAAATGTTTAGACTAGTTTGGATTAGAAGCTATTACTATTGCTACTTGGAATTAATATTGTCTTTTTAATTAATCACTTATGCTTTTAAATTAAGATTAGTGTGATTATAGCATCCTCATGTCCTACATGGGGAGATTAGAGGAATAGGACGTGGTTTTGCCTTTCCTTTTCAACCTGACAAGGGATTGTTGTAGGCTAGATTTTGGATTGAAGAAAAAGTTGTTGGTTAGTGAGCAATCTCATGACCTAATCCGTTGAATCGACTCGTTATAATAACGTGATGTGCCACGTTTAACATCATATTCCTTGGTTTGTATTGCTTTAACTAATTGAGTTCAAGCTCATAAGGTTCGAATTGACAAGTTATTAATAGACTTAGAGCTTGTATTTACTATGGGTTCTGTTTGGTTTCTATTAGAAAAACCTATTATTGGATTCTCCCAAAAAAAGTGCTCATATTGCAAAATTCACAATCTTATTAATATTGTAATAGATCATAGTAGCTAGGGTCTTGTCAATAAGGATTAGGTCATCTCAATTGAGGGTTTGGATCATCTCAATTAACTTTGTATAAGCATAAGTTATTTCTTTAGTAAATTGAGACTACTTTGACGAGTATTCAACTCAAGTTTGGCACACTCATTCTAATTCAATTACAATACATAAATGTTGATCAGTCATATAATATTTTAGATCAGTCTTAGAGAAACTTTCTCAAATGTTTGATTTTCGATTTAGACTCTTAGCTGGAATAACTCTAGAACAATAAGGTTGAATCACGGTAGTGGCGGAGTTAGGAATTCGAGACAAGGGTGCCCAACGTCTTTTGGGTCAAATTTAAGGGTGTCCAATCACTTATAATTTAAAATTTTTACTCTAAACGACACCCTTGACTTTCATGTAGCTCCGCCACTGACATCAACATAAGTTTGGATCAATAAGCCCTATGGTTAGTGGAATTCTAAATCATGAACACTATATAATTAGACATAATAACTCAACTTTGTCATTATAAATAAAATTTACTCCTTTTTTTTTTTTTATCGTTAGCTTTGTGTTGAGCATTATATAAACAAAGAACTGTCTAACAAAATGAAAGGTTAAGTAACGGGACAAAATAGAATTCAATTCAAAGTGAGTTTGTCCATTTGCCTAACCTATATTGGAGAAGTCGTTAGATTATGAGGAGGGCAATGGATGTTTTGGTAAAGTCGTTGATAAATGAGTTGAGTTGGAATTTGTCATGTGTCATTGACTCCATGGTCAAATCCTTAAGAAAGGTAACAAACTTAATTAATTTCAGTTCACTTTTGAGTCCTTTTGCTGAAGGAGAAGGTGCACGTAGCACACTTGATAACCCTAACCTCTTTTTTTTTTTTTTTTTTTTTGGCTGAATATAACCCCAACCTCTTTGCTTTCTGGGCAGGACTTTTTAATTAATTATTAGGAGCTGAGATAATTAACAGTGTTTTGATGAATCATAATCAGTGGAATCCCCTACACTCATGCATGTAAATTATAGCAAAGGCTAATTAAAGGCAAACTTTGATCTTTTTCTCGTCTCTCTTCCTTTTTTTTTCTTTTGTCCCCCATCTTTTTCTAGACGAGTTGAGCGGAAATTTCTTTGTCCTATACTGCATTGCTTTTTTATTTTTGCAATGGCTGGATAATTTATTTATTTATTTATATTTTTAAAAATGAACAATAAATTCATTAATTAAAGATACATGGTGTCTATAATAAGAATCACGATAAAATTAATTTATAACTAAAAATAACAAAATAAACTTTTCGGTGAATAAAACTAATTTAAACTTTTTTATAATCGGTGTTTCATAATACATCCTATAACAATAAAATTCACAACTTTTGTATAGTCCTTTCGTTGTAGTAGCCCAAATTCAAAAGATTAATATACATGGTAGGCCCACCTTGTAAGCAATTGGAAATTTGATCCAAGCGTAAGAGACAACGCCACATGTTAAAAGGTACCGAGATTCTCTCAGAAATACAAAAAGAAAATTTATTAGTTGATTTATTACAAATAACATAGATATTTTAAATCAAATTATGAATTGTTTTGGTAAACAAAAAAGGATTAACGAATCAAAAAATAGTTTGAAAACATATAATATATTCTTGAGTGTTATTCTAGAAAAATATAATTTTTCGAACATCTTAATGCAGTCAATATATTATTAAGAACAATTTTTTTGTAAAAAAAAAAAAAGTTATGGTTTTCCAACACTTCATTAAATAAACATATTTCTAAAAAGATATTTACAAGATTTTTTTGAAGTGGTTTAAATTTTTTATATTAGGGAATTATTAAGTTTTAAATTTATAATTGCGGGTGTATGACATAGTTGTAGCTAGCTTGTCAAGCATGATCCGAAGTTATAGAGAGTTGTGTTTCAAGTACAAAGCTATTTTAAACTTTCAAGCTAGCCAAATCAAGAGAAATGAGATAATAGAATTAATCTAATCCTAGAAAGCAATAAAAGAGTGCTCAAATTTATGATTTCACCACTTAATAAACTAATTAGTCGAGACAAGTCTAAATCTACTCAAGCCTATGCAATCATTTAGAAGTGGTCAGTTGCACCATTAAAGCTACTCAAGCCACACTTTCAAGGGACATAAGTTAAATTATTTCGAACACCTATTTTTGTGGGGTTATCCTAATTTAACTGCAAAAGTAGCAATCTATAGACCTCACAAGGATTCGAACTATTTTCATGCCAAAATCTCAACTATTCTTTATACTCACATTAGTAAATTGTCTCCACCTTTCGGTGATAGATTAACGGTAAAAAAAAAAGATTTAAAACTCTTTTAGGCATTTCATCGAACACGTGGCGGGTATAAGAAACAATCCCAAATAACAAGCATGAACTAGGTGGGTTAAGGCTTAAATAAGTTCAATTAGCCATTAGAGAGGCTAATCATAATCAAAAGCAATCAAAATAAACAACTAATTAATATTAAAATATAAAATAAATCTATAACAACTAAACTAATAAATAAACTAATACAAATTGACTTGAATAAGAACATAAATTAATTAATTAAATTTAAATTTAAATTTAAATAATTAATCTAATTATTATTAATATTTTAAACTAATAAAAATTCAAACTGTAAATTAAACTAAACAACAAAATAATAAACTTGATGTAAAGAGGACGAGAGAAAGAGAAAAAATTAGGCTTAGAATTGAAGTTGAAAGATTGAAATTTAAAATCTTATATAAATTATAAACTAATTTTTCTTGTAATGGGAGTTTACTTTGGCTAAATATAAACCCTAAGATTACTCCTTAAAGTCCTAAAAACTCTATTCTTAAAATTAGCCCCAAAGTTGGCTTTTATAGCACATGAAAACTAACAGAAAAACAGAATTGCACAATGCGAATTGCACAATGTGTATGACTCTGTGATTCTGCATTAGCACATTTGCGCTAGAAGTTTCTGACTGAACTACACAGTTGTGCATGTCATTATATTCCTCCTTTTGCTTTCGGTTTTGCTCAAAACTTTTTGTTATTAGCTCGATTTAAGTTATTATTTATAAAAGTAAATAAAATAAGTAAAAATACGCAAAATATATTATTTCACAAGACAAAAGTTAGATAAATAAGGGTATAAATGACGTAATGTACGGATTGAATAGTAAGCCCATGAACTATAATTTGATTTTCTATTTAGCTTAATAATTTCTTTTATTTTTTAAACTTTTCCCCTATTTTTCCACTTTAAATAAACCATATGTTGATATGTGACCCCGAGAGTATAATGTAATGTAATATTAGGCAAATTCTCTATCAAAGGTTCTACCTATTTTATTATTAATGAAAATATGTGAAGTTGCTATAAGAAAAAGGATGTAAAAATAACTCTAAATCTTATAACACATCCTAATTTTTTTTAAAAAAACATGTTTAACAAATATAACATCAGAATAATGGATGCATAGCTCATAAATCGTAATTTGTGAACTAAAGTGTGGATCCTTAATAGGATGTGAATACCCTAAACAGGTACAGTATGGATAACTAGCTAAATGTCACCCTTAATTTAAATATGAGTGCATTATGCCTCTACTTTAATACCATTTTGCATATACATAGTAATAATAACTTCAAAAATTTTACTCCCTCCATTTCAAAATACATGTTAGTTTAACTATCCTTTTTCGTTTCACGATATCCGTCACTTTATAATTCCAATGACGTATTAATGAGTAGTTTACCAATTTCGCCCATATTAATTTTTTTCTCTCCTTTTTTTTTATTAATTTTCTTTATTTTCAAGAAAATCTTGGGGCAACTTGATTTTTTAACACAAATTTTATTTATAATTTTTGTCTTTTCTTAGTATTCCTTGTAACTTTAAATCGACAAGTATTTGAAACAGAGAAAGTATCATTCGCAAAATACATATAAATTTAACTACATTACAATTTTTTTTTTTTAAAAACCTCAATAGCTAATTAATTGATAGGCTTCCTTAACTTAAATTTTTGCCGATATGTATACAAGGTGATTTCAGTGAACAGTTAGATGTATACACAGTACGAAAACATACACAGTTATGACTGCAAGTTAGTTTACAAACATTCTCAAATGATTTTTGCATCAAAATACAACAAAAATGTGGTAAGAATTAAAGAGAAGATCCCACTTGGTTTACTACTTTTTAATAAAAAACAATAAGAAAAAGGGTAAGAAGAGCTCGTAAAACAAGGGGCACACAAGTCATAGTTTGAGTTGACCATATACCCCGTATGCTGAATTTTGGATATTGTGGGCTAAAAACAATCGTAATTAAATATTTGTGCGAAACTCTGACTCTTTCACTATTATAATATTTATCGTTTTTAAACTATAAGGAAATATTAAAAGAATATAAAATTGATGACAAATTTTTATAATTAGAAGATAAATTTATCTTAAGATTTTTATTAAAAATTAAAAAAATTAATGAACAAATTGAGAGACAATTAATAAGAATAAAATTAATAAACTGATTACTAATATGTCGTTAAAATTATAAAACGACATATGCTATAAGCAAATGAAAAAAATATATTAAAGTGACTTATATTATAGCCGGAGATAGTAGTTTCTACAACCTAGGGGACCCGTACACATTTAATTCAAGTCAAATTTGTTGACTTCTTCAACGGTCAAACGATTAATACGTGCTGTGTTTTTTACCCTTTAGCTCCATATATTAGTCAGCTATATATGGTACAGAGTATTTTATTTTAGTGCTTCGTTAAAGAGGATGTTTTTGTAGGGAGGGGGTTTGTCAAAACAATGAGTAGATTCACATTACAATTTCATGTAAAAAATCATTCAAATGAGTAAGAAATGTACAATTCTTATCAATGTCACCAAATAACAGTATTTAGTAATATATAAATTTCATGTCTTTAATTTATTTATGGTTCCTTGAAAATATTTTTATCTTCAATTTGAGCATTTTAAATATTCATTTATTGGTTCACATGTCGAATAACATAACTCTTAGTTTAATTATTTAAATATTCATTTATTGTTTCACATATCGAATAACATAACTCTTAGTTTAATTACACCTAATGTTACGTGTCTTCTTTTTTGTCTCTTAAAGCAGATAGTCAATGTTAAATTTAAAAATATGTGTTTGAGGCATAAAAGGTGTGACTAATCTAATCCAATATAAACGTTTTTTTAACCAAAAGTATTCATTTCATAACTCATAATAGCAAGAGATTGAGACAAGCTTCTTGCGTCCTGACTAATTAAAGGAAATAAATAATTAAAAATCTCATATCTTGATTCCCTTCAGCTTTATATCATCATCATCATCATCTATATCCCCTCTAGTGTCTTCACTTCACTTTTCTTTAAATTTAATAATAAATAGTAATAATTCGTGTTAAAAAAGTAATAATTCCTTGTTTAGTACTTGGGCTGATACCAAACCAGCTCGTCAATCACTCGAGCTCGACTCATTTAAAGCTTAGCTCGGGTAAGTTTGAGCCTAGCAAGCCTTGGTTTGACTCTATTTGGTTTGATTTGGTTTATGTTAAATAGTTCATTTTTTTTTCTAAAATATTCGTGTGTAGAGTATATAATTACCGTCAGAATCACTAAAATTTCATTCAAACCTTTTATTTATTGGCTTAACTCAAATCATTTATACCTCTGTTAGTACTTTGCTTCCGTACATCAATGTAATTGTTACAAAAAATAATAATTATGAATCATTTCATGACACTTACATAGATTCCTCGGATTTGCCATCTAGGTGACATTTCAAACTACAGTATATTTAATAAGAATTTTTCAACACATTATTAGGAACTTTATGAGGTGAAACCAAGAGCGAAAGTATCATGTCGACTAGGGGTGTGACCGAATCAAGCTAAGTCCGAGCTTAGTAAAACTGAATCGGTTCATTAAGCAACTGAGCCGAGTTAGGTTAAGTTGAGTATGACGAGTTAAGCCAAAATTTTCACGATAAATTTTTTTAAATTATATGATTTTAATATTTAAGCAACTTGACTAGAAATTATTAAAAATTGTTAACTATGAAATACAACAATTCTTACTCAAAGAAAAGTTGTTGATTTCTTAGTCAAAATTGCCAGATAAACTTTTATAAAATGTCGAAATGCCACAAATTTAATTTGTTACCTTTAAATTCCATTAATAATTCTTTGAGAGGATTATTATGCCAATAATGAAGGATTTGGATTTGAGGCTAGAAACTTGAAACCAACAATGTCCTTCAAATCACCGAAACCTTCTACTACGGATGACTCGGAATGGAGAGCAACGAGTGCATAATTTAAATTCCGAGGTACATCAATGGATTGAGCATTGCCGGATGCTTGAGTTACAAAATCGGCATCCGAAGGCACGAGTCGACGGTTTCGCTGAGCCAATAGCACGTATGAATGAATTTCGCAGTCTCAGCAAGCATCCGGATCTCAACGTCGACCACCACAACCACAAGAGGAAGAGGAAGAGGAAGAGGAAGAGGAAGAGGATGAGGAAGAGGATGAGTGAATTCAAATGTGAACTTTTGTATATATTGGTGATCATCACTTTGCGAACTATTTACAAATTTGTTTTAACTATGTTATGGTTGTTGATGATGTTGAATATGTAAGTTGGATTTGTATATCCAACTTTGATGAATTATTTGTGGCCGGCATATGTAAATGCCAAATGTAAGTGTCACATATGTGAATGGTGGATTTGTATATTCATTCACAATGTTACGTACTAGGATAACGAATAATTAGCTAATAATATTTAAAATTTTTCACGTAACAGCGACGGATCGGCGACGGATCGGTGACGGTCGGTTCCACTTAGCGACGGAACTTAGCGACGGAATTTGGGGAAATTCCGTTGCTAATTAGCGACGTGCTATCAGCGACGGAATTGGGGTGATTTCCGTCGCTGATTTAGCGACGGAAATCGGCGATGGAAGCCCCAAATTTCCGTCGCTAAATCAACGACGGAAAGGTCTTTCGTCGCTGATTTCTAGCGGCTACGGAATGAGAATCCGTCGCTAATTGGCGACGGGCTTGAAAACTTCCGTCGCTGATATTTAGCGACCGCTTTTCAGCGACGGAAGAGTTCCGTCGCTAATTCCGTCGCTAATTGCGAAATTCCGTCGCTAATAACTAACATTCTGTCGCTATTTCCGTCGCTAATCTGCTGTTTTCTAGTAGTGCAGCCGGTTATTACCAATTTTGATTTCTTTATTTGTAAATTTTCTTAAAAATGAAGGAAATTAAAAGAAAATAAGGATAAAAGAGACTTTGAAGTCAAACCCCCAAATTCACTTATTCTCCTTTCATTCTCCTTCTTCTTGTATTCTTCCTCTTCTATTTTCTCGCTTCACCGTCAATCTCGGGTTTCGAAAATCTTAGATTTTTTTCTATTTCGTCGTTGGTAATTTGGGTATTTTGTGCTTCTTCGAAGTCCTTTGAGAAGATCCTTATAATGTTTTCATCTATTTTTCGAGCCCCACTCAAGCTTGCTGATCATGCCCCTACTTTTTTTATTGCGAAAGATATTGCAATTGTAGGAAAAAGTGCATCATTCTCACTAATATGACAACGAAGAGCACGTTGAAGGTTTGTTAGATGCAAGAGGTTTGAAATGTCATATGGGTGTAGCTATTTTGCTTGGGTTGATGATTCTCTTTGTGACATAGTGAGGTCAATGGTGGTTGCTTTACTGATGAAGCACGAAACAATGCTTGATGAAGTTGATCGATTACAGATGTTAAAGGATTAAAGAGAAGCTGATAAAGAGGAGTTCAAGAGGAGGAAGATGAAGAATTCAATGTTAAAGGTTAAAATTAGGAGTTGTAGCATGAGGGAGAGAATTTTGATGTGGGAAATCATGTTAGTATTGGTTTGTTTGTATTTGGTGATTGGTTAGGGGTTAGTAATAGGAGAGATATGGCCTTTCTAAATCTAATCGTGTAATTTTTTTATTGGTTTAGTGTACTTCATTTGGTTATAAATTTGAATTTAGTTAGTGATTGGGTAGTTTTGATTATGTTGGATTTAAATATGACTTATTTTGATCAAAGTGGGTAGTAGTTGTATGTGCTTTTATTATAATGGCTTCAATGGCCAAATTGGCAGTAATATATGAAAGTATTTTGCTTGCAATAAACATAGTATTGTCTTAAGTGATAATAGTATAAGTGAAACGAGCAAAATAGAAGCTAATTCAACATTGTATTGACTGAGAATATTAAAGTAAAAAGAACAACTGATATTTGAGCAAAACATTGTTATATTACATACTTGAGCTTCAGTATTTTCATAGCAATGCATTCATATACATTCATGTGCACATACCCCAAAACACAATAAACATGTACATCCATGTCCATTAACACTTAACCCCCCAAAAAAAGGTGATGCCCAAATTGTCAAGCATCCCTAATTCTAGACATTTTTCTATCATCCAAGACCATAAATGTCTTGTTAGGGTGTAGCACATTCCTTTGTCTTCCACTCCTTCTAACTAACAGTTTTGATCTCATAATTGAAGTTCTAGGAGTTGTGACTGAAGAGACATGTGTTCTTGAAAACCTAACTGTGACTTTGAATTTGCTTGAAGTTATTATCACTGAAGTAGTGGCTGATGTCTTCGATGATTTTTTCTAAGAGACAACCATGAAGAAAAAATGAATAATGATACAAATAAAAGAACACACGAAACATGAACTTAACTTGTGAAGCCTACCTTAGGATCAGTTGTTGAGGGTAGAGTAGATATAGCAGATGTATAGGGTGGAGCAGATGCAGCGAGATACAAAAGGTAAAGTAGATGTAGTAGATGAAAATGTTGAGATAGGGTATGAGGAGGAAGGTGAGGCAGATGTTGAAGTTGATGAACCCTTTCTCTTTCTTTTCACATATACCTTGCTTGGCCTTTAGGTGTAAGTATTCATGTTGTGACCTTCTCCACCATAATTAGAGCAATGCATTCTCCTCTTTCTTGGCTAACTCTTTCATGTTTTCTTTCCTTTTGTATCACATGCCTCAAGCCTCCTTTTTTATGGTCTGAGTTCTCTTTTTTTTTTTGGTGGAAAGTATGAGACTGTAATGACTTCACTAGGGGCAGTAGCCCATATATCATCCCTATTGATTGGTTTATGTGTATGGTTGTATGTCATCCTTAAGTACTCAGTATTGTAGCATTCATGTACAAACTAAGGATTTAATCTCTCATCCCTCATGACCTCCAAACAGGTGGTGGCATGGAATCTCGGTCAACTACCATGCCTTGCAAGAACATGTCTTCTCGTTTACATTCATAATGAAAGCCTCCATCCGTTGTGCCACATCTGTATAACCCATTGTTTGTCGTCAAGGTACGCCAAAACCTAGCCTTTTTTTTTCCCTATTGTTAACTTTTATTTATCTTTGGGGCAATTATTTCCTTAAATCCATAAGCCCTATCCTACTTTTAAGCAACTTTTCTCATAATTTTGTTGTATATCTTTTTCAACAAATTTACAATAGGCTTAAATCATGCTGCTATAATTGTCCCATTGAATATCCCTCGCATGTCATCCACTCGAATCATAAAAGGCATTTGTCTTTGAAAAAGCCTACATAATCACTTTAGGTGTTCTTCTTAATCCACCTCCATGCCTCAACATCTAAATTTTTCATATCTTGCATGTTCCTTTCAAAATGAACGTCATCACTAGACTTACAAATTCTCCAACGCACATCTCTAAAGTTTAGACCCTTCCATGTGTTTCTTAAATCGATATATACATGTCTTGTACATAATATGTGCTCTGCTATAGGTTAAATTTAGAAACAACATCAATAAGCCCCTTTCACACAATCAAGCAACATATATGAACTTATATTACATAGAAATTACAAAAAACAAGGGACAGTTGGTACATTTTGCTGATCTAATACAAAAGTCCAAACTTGATCATCTCCAACCTCTAAGTCATTGCCAAGAAGCTCACAAAATCAACCCCAACTTTCACAGTTTTTACTCTAAACTACACCCATTTAATGGGGTACATCTTATTGTTAGCATCTTTGTCATCAATAACTAGTATTTGTCTAGGCCAAGGACCTTTTAGGAAGCATCCATTAATGAAAATAACCCTCCTACATCCATATAAAAAAACCTTTCTTCAAGGCTCCAACACATATGTATATCATAAAGAACACATACTGCCCTTGTTGATTTTCTTTGGTTTTGAGTTTCACAATCGTGCATCTGTTCATCTTATACACCTCATAGGCATAGTCTCTCAACTGATCCAATTTTTCCTTGTAGTTACCCATAATCGCTATAAAAACAATAGCCCTAGCTCTTATGCACATTGACATAGGAGTTGTATGATTGTAATTTTTCTTAACCATGGTCATGAGATCCCTAACCTTCATCATTGGATTTTTCCTAAAAGCCTCCAAATAATTCAAAGTCATTCAAGAAGTTGACATGTTCCTCCTTTTTTTCAAAATTAAAAGGAACACATGTGTGCTCGTTATGCAGTGTATTCACTTGAAAAGTGACCTCCTTCCCGACTCGAAAAACATATAACCTCCATTTACAATCTTCCCTAAACAGTTTTGTTACTAGAACCATAGTTAAATGTTTCAGCAACATTTATGATGACGGTTCGTACGTTAGAACCATCGTTATGTATGTTAAACAATTGTTGTTATTTACAAAAATGCCACCGGTCTAATTTTCATGACAGTTTGTCTTTTTAACCGTTGTTAGAGACTCGTCGTTAAAAGTGATTTCTGTAGTAGTAGCTATATCAAGTTGTTCATGGTTTCTTCATACATGGTAAAATCCTAAAATGAATTAACCATACTCTCATTACCTTCTTTCCTAAGGTGGAAAATCCTACTTATGTGAATGAATTTAGACCAATTGCCTATTGTACTTTTATTTATAAAGTCATTACAAAACTTTTGGTTATAAAATTGCAAAGCATCTTGGAGCTCATTGTTGGTAGAGAACAAAGTGCTTTTATTCAAGGGAGAAGTATTCAAGACAACATTATGCTTGCTCATGACATGGTGCACAAATACACCAATAAGCACATTTCCCCTAGGGTCATGGTTAAAATAAATATAAGAAAGGCATATGGTACTTTGGAAAGGATTTTATTTTTAGTGTGCTTCAAGGCTTGGATTTCCCTTATGAGTTCGTAAACTAGGTTAGAGCTTGTCCGACATTATTTGATTTTTCCATTATGTAAATGGCCAACAAGAGCGATAGATTAAGGGGAAAAAGAGTTGAGACAAGGGACCCTTTGTCACCCTATCTCTTTGTGCTATGCATGGACTATTTGAGCAGGTGATGCAAGAAAGCTATTGGAAGGAAATAGTTACTTATACACTTGATTTTTGCGAGATGACTTGTTATTTTTTACTAAAGGTACTAAATCTGCACTTGTCTAAGTTATGAGCATTCTGAAGGAGTTTAGGGATGTCTCTCGGACTCGGAACTAATGTGTCCAATCCAACATATACATTGGAGGTGTCACTGAAGAAGAGAAATTGAGAATTGGTGCCAGCACAAGCCTCACCCATGGGGAAATGCCCTTTAGGTTCCTTGAAGTGCCCTTGTCCACTACTAGACTAAATTTTTCCATGTGCCAACCCTTCTTCCACAAGATTCTGTCTCACTTGCAACACTCGGTCAACCAAAATATTGTACTATGTTGGTAGAAAACAATTCATAAACTCAGTTATTTTTTATACTCATAGCTATTGGGTTATTGTTTTCATGTTACCAAAGCGAGTCATACATGAAAGTACTCGTTGCATGTAGGAAGTTTTTATGGACCAATAACCCAAGTAAATATGGGATATCTCTAGTTAGCTGAGACATTGTCTGCAGGAATTATGAGGAAGGAAGATGGGAACTTCAAAGAGCTACTTAGTTGGAATAAAACTCTTACCATTAAAATTTTATGGAGAGTTGCAAATTACAAAGCCGGTATACGGCGCAGTAACCAGAAAATTTTATCGGGGGACCGGGTGGTGAGTTAGAGAATATTATTTATATAAGTTATTATAACAACCCGACCCTAAATCACATTTTTAATTTAAATCACATTATTTATTTTATTAATTACACTATTTATATAATTGAGCGCGTGCACTTCAATTCGATATTTTATATTTACATTATCCTTATACATGTGTTATGCAGCTAAGGCGACGAAGTGGCCCTAATAAAAATTTCATAATAAGATTTTAATTAGTGAACATCGTTATTAAAACAAAATTAAAAGTAACAATAAAAGAAAACAAAATAAGTAAATAAATAAATAAATCAAAATAATAAAATAATCAAATCAGATTTTTCTAAAGAAAAATCCAGAGAAGGAATTCTCCGGAATGTTTGAGACGACTTAAAATTCAGTCATCCCTCACAATTCACTCATCCTCTCTCCCATGCTCCCTTCCTCGTTCTCCCCTACCTCACCACCTCTCTGCTGCTGCCTCCCGGTCCGGCCACCGGACGCCACCCACGCCGGCCAAAAGCCGGCGCTAGGCGCCGCCCGGCAGCGCCCCTCGCTTCCTCTTCCGCGCCCTCGCGTCCCCTGTTTCTCCCCGCTTCGCCCTGCCTTTGCAAGCCTTCCCTCGGTCACGCCGGTTCCGGCGACCAGGCACCGCCAACGCCGGGCAGGAGTCGACGCCAGCACCGGTCGAGGCAACCGGCATCCCTCCCTCACGCTAGCGCTCTCTCTCTCGCTCTCGCTCGCTCTCTCGCTCTCGCTCGCGCACGGGCAGATGCCCCGCCTCGCCATCGCTGCAACCCATTCTGCCGCCAACCACCACCCGCAAGCACGACCGTCGGAGCTCGACGCCGGTGCTGCCCCCAGCCGCCGGAGCAACCGAGCACCCCCAACATCCCCTCCTTGACTCCTCCTCCGTGAATTCGAAGGTAAAACTCTAAACCCTAAATTATCAATTTCATTATCTATTTGAGCAATTGTAACTGTAAATTGAAGTATGATTAGAAATATATTTGTGGAGTGAATTCAAAGATTAATTTGGGAAAATTCGAATAGGTGTGAATAATCGAGTTGTGGCATCTCAATGGATTGGTTGTGTATTGTATGAATGAGAACGAATGTGATTCTCGTGGGGAGATTATGAATTAGTGAATGAGCTTGGGAGATGTTTATTATAGAATTGGGTAAATTGATGGATTTATTATATGTTGGAAATGGTTATATTGAACAAATGAATGAGAATGTGTATGTAGAGAGTGAAATTAAGCAATGTGTAAGTATAGACATGTGAGGGAGATTTGAGCATTAAGCATACCTAATAGTGGTTGTGAATGTGAAATTTATCGGGAGAACAATGCTTATGATCTTAACATGGTGTATGTACGGGTTTTGAGCAATTCGGTGGATTATGGAACCTTCCTATAGGAAGATATTTGACGGATTAGTCAACTACTTAACTATGAGTCTCGAATGCGGGGAAGGGAGGAGTAAGGAATAAATTAGGAATAAGTGTTTGTTAGGTGTATCCATATATATAGAGACACCATTGTCAATCCAAATCAGCTAACGAATTGAATTCCGTCAAAACAATCGAGTATTTAGTCAGCCTAATCAACTTCTCTAATTAATATAAATTGTATTCAATAATTGAAATGGAATCAACGTAGTAAAGCTGAGTAGTACCAACATTAGTTTAATCGATTTTCACATGAGTATAGGAAATGAAATAAATTGTTAATGCTTATACAACTCAAGCATTAAAACTCCAAGTAAAACATCATTAACCCTAAAAATCCATTTTAAACAGAACTTAGGCCACTTCCGTTGCTTGAATAGTCGGTGACTCAAATTTCTGCAAAAGGGGAGAAACAAATATTCTCAATTCAGTGACGTTCATTGCTCAGTACGTTTCGAAAACTCACATGTTTCATCAAATCTCAACATTTCTCATATATACAAATAACAATGAATCATTTACAAGGCAAGTTTTACCACCTAATTAAGTGGTCCCCGCCCAATTATCAATTACCAAGGGCTTAGGCCCGCCAATTATACTGCGCGGCGTCAACTCGGGTTATCGATCGGCCTGGGGTTGACACTGTTCAACGATTGTATCAATTACCAAGGGGTTCCACTTCCGGATAATAACCAGCAAGCAATTTTACTTATATTCTCTCCCCTGTTTTCAAACTAAAATGAATTGAAATGCGCGCACTCAATCAAAATATTCTTCAAGTTATTTTACGAGTGCAGGAATGTTCGTACTGAGTTTCGACTCACTCTTCCAAATATTTTACTTGTTTTTGTTTTAGGAAGAAGCATTGGTGAACAATCAACCATTTCCTAAGTCCGATGAAGGCAAACCCTAGCCAGCCACGTGGCATTCGCAGATCCGAAGGTACATAGACACTCATAGTGATTTTACCCTCAACCAGGGTTAGGTATGACCTTGGGAATTACTGTACATTGTATATTATTTTGTGGAGGGTAATGAGTAGTTACTCCTAACAGTATCATTGGAAATATAACAGTGGATGCATAAATCGTACTTCATTTTATTTCAAATTATTTAGCCTTATCCTATTTTTAGGACGGCGGTAGCGCCTTCGATCGTTACCTTCCGCTGCGACCTTACGTAATAGTTCCTAATGAGGGGATTATTAAGTAATGGTGATTGGGGGCGTTACGGTTATAAAATAAACTATTATCATATATCAAACATTAGTTACAATTAATTTTGAAAGAGTATTATGAAGAAAATTTATGTAATTAATAGATAGGAAATCATTTAAATTGTGTCCGTCTCTTTTTAATCTTGTTAAAATTGTCAATTATCATATCGACCTCGAATATCTTAGTAGTCTCTTCATCGATGTAGAAAGGCATATAATTTTTGAGAAATTCATCTTCCAACTTGCTACGAAGTATGGTTTTTATTAGTTTGTGCGGTATTCTCACGAAAATTGTCTTTCACTTGTTTCTTGAAAAATGTCAATTGTTCTATTTGACATACTTGGTTGAACTACATAAGAAAATATACTTATTAAATTACTTGACAAACCCTATTGTACTAATTTTTCAATATAGTATTAACTAATTCAATTAAGTAAATAAATAAATAATAAACTATAAAATTGTCGTTAAAAAAAATAACAATAATAAATGAACAACCAACCACAATAATAATAAATCATAGTCATATTCTTTTTTGTAATGAACTAGTTATTAGAATCCCTTTTTGTAATGAACTAGTTATTCAATATAATAATTAACTAATTCAATTAAATAAATAAACAATGATATTAATAATAATAAACTATAAAATTTTAATTAAAAAATAACAATAATAAATAAACAACGATAACAATAATAAATCATAATCATAATATTATTGCTAAACATACCTAGTGTTTCTATTGGAAGTCTCAAAAAATTATCTTCTTTTGAGAATTTCTAATTGGGAATAAAATTTACACTATTTTAAATTGAAGGGTAGAGAGAAAGAGTAATAATAAGGTTGAGAAATAGGAAGCAAGATAAAAAAAAATTGACAATTTCATGACTATATATATTACATAATAGCTTATACCATATCTTGTTCCGTCCTAATTTGTTAGATATTCAACTTTTTAAAAATAAATATCACTAAATTTTTTAAAATCTAATTTGATAAATATTATTTTTTAGATTAATTTTTTTAAATTAAATATTTATTAAATTTTTTTCCCAAAATCATGGGGATCATGGCCCCCTGGTTCCGCCGGTGTATAGGGGGTTAGATTAGAGAATATTAATTAACACCTCCGTATGGCATGCCAAAGTCGGCATGAGCCGATCCTGGGTTTGGAGAAGTTTGTTGAAGACCGAGAGATGAGGTTCTTAACATTTTAAGAGGACACATTGCAGTCCAAAACCGTATGCGTGATGGAAAATTTTGTTCAACCGACTTGTATAGTTTATTGAGAACTGGTGGCGGGAAGAGAATGTTGATTAAAACTAAGCTGGGATACAACGTGTGTGCTTGAGGTATTCTTTCATTGCTTGACTGACATTAGAGAAGAGACTACTAACCGAAGAGAGGTATGCTCTTCTTATTCGAGGGATGCTCGACAATGATGTTTTTGCACTGACAATAAAAGCATTAAGCATCTTTTTTCAAATCTCGATTGTATCGCGAAGTTTGGAGCTCTATTCTACATTAGCTAGGAGTAGCAAGCAGGAAATGGTCTTGGGACCATGAGATAAAATGGTTCCGTAGGCGAATGAAGGGTAAAATCCCCAAGCAAAACTTCTTTGATGCTCTTTGTGCACTTCTAGTTATTGCATTTGGCAAGCAAGGAACACCTGAAAATTTGGGCAACGATGAGGTTGTAGCTACTCGGTCTTATTTCTAAAATAAAGTATCTCATTTGTATTAGGCTACACCGGATGGTTTGTGATGAGGTGATGGATATAGCATAGTGATTTCCCCTTGGTTGCTTGTAATTACTTTTGAGCAATATACTTGACCTTTGTTTCAAAAAAGAAAAAAATTTTGTTAGGCTTGAGCTTGGCTTAACAAGCATTCGAGCTGAGACAACTTAGGTCGAACATAGTTCAAACTGTTATCCGATAAATTTAGACCTTTCAAGTACAATATTTCTTGTTGGAATAAGATCTCTTCATGAGACAATTGTAACAAATAGGAGTATAACATAACATAGAAAATTATTCATTCATTATTCACAAGGCACTACTACAGGAACCACTTTTAATGACGGGTCTTTAGCGACGGTTGTATTAAAAAACTATTGTAAAAAATGATGTGGTGGCATTTTTCTAAAAAGCAGATTTTAATGTACATATAATGACGATTCAATTAATGAATTGTCGTTAAAAGTTGTTAGCTTTCAACTTTTAACGACAGTTCATTCATTGAACCATCATCATATATTTATTTATGATGACAGTTCAATGAATGAACCGTCATTAAAAGTTGAAAGATAACTTTTAACGACAGTTCATTCATTGAACCGTCATCATAGAGTGCACAAAAAAAACCCTCGCTCGACCCCTGTTATTCTCACTTTTGGTCTCTCTAATCACTCTCACTTCACTTTTTCGTTGTTGCGGTTTTCGGTTGCTCCCACTCACTCTCTCTACTGTCTCCTTACCGTCGTCGGTGATTTCCGGCATAACTCCCACTCACTCTCTCTGCTGTCTCTTTTCTCTGCGGTATCCAGTTGTCGTTGCATCCTCTCTTTCATGCTCGCCGCCCGGTATGTGACTCATATCTCCCTCTCTTATTTTGTAACTGAAATGTATAAATGTGGCATGCTTTATGGTCGTCAAAGGTGTAATTAAACTCTCGTTCAACATGATTAAACTTGAAAAATTATTGTTATTATTTTGGGGCTTAAATCTTGGTCGTTAACAAAATCGCCATTGTGGGCTTAAGCAAGGTCTTAGGAATTTGTCTAAATTTATACCCTAAGTTGAAACACATACATTGTTGAATGCTATTGTAAAAGCCGAGGGCGTGCATACACTAAATGCTATCGTTGAATGTATTTGTCTAAACTTATATCATTAAAGTTTTATGAAACACAAAAATAGAATGTCATCACTTAGCTAATAAAGAACATAAAGGTGGATGGGGCCTATTGGTGGTCCTTGATTGGTTAGTGAATGTTTATGCTTTACCGCAAATGCTATTTTCCTTTACAATAAGCTTAGGTATAGATACATATTCATCAAATCATGGTCTTAGTAGTATTTAATTTCTTTCCCTATTTGTGGGATACAAATCTTCAAGAGTTGTATAATTTCTTGCAATATAAAATGGATTCTTCACAAAGTACAAAAAATTGAGGGGACGAACAATAATGAACTAGGAGAAGTTGGTGCGGAGTAGAGACGATCCAACTCTCCTTCCAAGGGTGGAATTTGATAGGGATAGAAATGTTGTAGGTGATCACGAGTTCGCTTTATGAGCTATGTTGGTGTGGCAACCCACACATACGTGAACATCAACTATAGAAGTTGGGCTACAATCCTCGATTTCATTAAGGACAACCTTTGGAACGATATTCAAGTAAATGCACTACATCTCAATATAGTATTGCAACTTATTGTAAATGGTTAATATATATGTACTAGTGCATGTCGTTCTTGTGTTTCAGAAACGGTCATCTTGGATGTTAAAGAATATAACATCCCCTTGGTGAAACACAAGACCCTTATGTCGGCGGAAGAAAAATTTAGAAACTTCAAATATTGCATTGCCACTATATGGGTCAACAAAACAAAGTAGATAAAACAAAAAGGTAGACCCTCGTAGTTCTACAACTTCATCACCGAGGAGGACTGGAAGATGTTTGAAGCATATGTCTCCTTTTCGAATACATGGTAATTTATCATCATTTGTTATCTTTTTTTTGATTTAAGTCTTATGTAGTGATATTTTCGTTGTCTTCATTACTTGCGCAAACACTAGGTGAAGCCAACTAGAAGAGGATTAAAAGTAATGTGTATCCCCATATGATGTCCTGTGGGGGTACGCTAAGTTGGAGGATAAATTGTATAAGTAGAAGCTTGAAAAACTTTAAAGCGTATCCGATGAAGGTTCCATCATAAATACTTCGTAGCTCACTATCGAGAGGGACGAGCTGTGGGTTAAAGTAAGAAAGGAGAAAGATGGAACCTTCACTACTAGCTGAAGTAGAATCTATTGTGCGGTGACTCGTGAGTTTTTTTTACTATTTTCTTTATTTATTTTGATAATTTATCGGTTTTAATATTATAAATTTCCAAATGATAATTTATTTCCTTCTTACAGGAGTTTTTGTCACAAACATCGACTTCGGACGTCACTAACATCACGGGAGGAGGGACAAGCTAGCCTTGGCCCTAGCAAGAGATGAGCATTCCGGTCGTGTTCGAGTCGTTAATGGGAGGGTGGGGATAGTTGAACACTTCGGGGTTAGGAAGAAGCACCTGTTACTTCCAATCAAGTGTATATGTAGGCCGAAATAGCCGAAATGAGGTCCCAAATGGAGTTCCAACAGTTCCAAATGTCCCAAATGACTCGCCCAAATAGAACAGGATGAGGGATCGGATGCACGCTTGGATGGCGTACTTTAACATGATGGGTATGTCAACACCCAGCATACCCAGGTGGGATTTGTGTCCATTCTCACCCCAAACACCGGCTGGCGCAAACACGAGTTCACCCGTCGACCAATTTGAACTTATGGTGGAGGTAATTTATATTTTGTAACATAATTATATTTACATACATGTTTATATTTTGACTAATCGGTGTATAATCTTATTGAATGAATGATGTATATTGTATGGTTGATGTGGAACTCCAGCTTGTGGCCATTGAGTAATTACTTGTAGTATGTATTTGTTATTTCGGATGAGAACCGTTGTTTACATGCATGTTTATATTTTGACTAATTGGTGTATAATCTTGTTGAATGAATGGTGTATATTGTGTGGTTGTTATGGAACTCCGAGTATGTGGTCGTTGAGTAATTACTTATAGTATGTTTTTGTTGTTTTGGATGAGGCTAATTATCCCGGGAAAATGTTTACTTTTAAGAGAAAATTTTGTCCATTTATTTTCATGATTCTTAGATAGTTTAACTTCTATGTCAAGGGTTATCCCCGATTCTAATTATTATTGAAGACTCGGATATAGCTTTCTATCTCTCTATGGTTTTGATTTTAAGTAATTCTAAGCATTTAAGAAGCTCATCTTTAAGTTTTCAATTATGTCCGACCCACGCAAAAATCATCTATCAAGCATAACGCATTTAACCGTGTTTCGACCCACTCAAACACAATTGAGAACAATGGCATGAGTAAATAATTTCACAAACACTTCATATTCGAGTACTAACTTAGTGTTTAAACCGAAAATGAATTACAATGTTAATTCTCTTTTCCAAGTCGGTTTATGAATGAAATTATTTACTTGATCAAGTTTATGCATTCCGATTATTCATTCTTATTAACTGGATCATTTTAAAAGATTGACTCTAAATGGAATTTGAACCTAATGAGTATTAGACTCTAAAAGTTCCATTTAGTTAGGCTGAAGATACGAGCTTAATTACTTTGAATTAATCGTTATCTTTACCTAATCTTGGACCAAAGTATTTTTATGTTTTGAGTACCACTTTGATTTGCTTTTGTAGATTGATTAAAGAATTTTAATCTTATTTTGAAAAGCAAAAGCAATCAATTTCTAACCATTAAATACCAGCAGACGATGAAAAGTAACATTTACGGACAAGGCTCGACAGACATGTTAGGATTGTTTGTTTTCAAATCCAAGAAACTTCAATTTTGAGTCTAACGGTTGTTTCCACCCCAGATTTAAGTCACAACCAGTGGGATGGACCACTTTTTAAGCTAAGGACTACCGCACAACGTTCACATTACAACGGATCCTTTTCGAGTGACTCACTAGCCATTACAATAGCTATTGAAGCTCACAAGTCCAAAACAAGCCTCAACGGCTACTCGCCTTGCTGTGTATAAATAGAAGCCTCTTTTCAAGACTTGATGATGTTTGCTTGAATACATTACAAAACACTTACTTAGTGCATACTTACTCAATCTTCAGCTTATAACTCTAATTCTTAAGTTTCTACTTTCTAAGTTGTAAAGAGAAAGTCTTGTAATCACTTCTACACTTTCAATTCTCTCGTTAAAGTTTATTGACTGAGTTGTAAAGGTTAGTTTAGTTCATTTGTACCTAATTGTAAAGGTTACCTCAATTAGAAAGTACTAGATCGGATAAGGGAATTTCGAATCTAGGAAAAACTTGTAAGTGAATTGTCTAATGGAGCAATTTTGTAAAGAGTCGATCCTTATATTTTGTGGATTCAAAATAGTAGATTTGACTTGGTGCTAGGATTATGTAACAACCTAACTTTAAGAAAACGTATTATCTTTAATACGTTCAATTATTATGAGCATGTGCATTTCAATTTTAAATTTTTTCATGTCATATTATATGTATCAAATTTATTTTCTTTGCAGGACTCGGATATGAACGACAATGATGGATGACCCATATTTTATAAATTTAAAAATATAAGTCACAAACTATTAATTATAATATATTATTTAGATACTTATATTCACATAAGCCATATTTGAAATTCCTATTTTAAAACATAAATATTTTCATATAAATTCAACCTTATATATAAATATATATACATATCTTTACAAATAAAAACTAGCATAAATTGGTATGTAACTAACAAATATTTAATACCAATCATGGAAAATAATTTTTCAAATAAAACTAACATGATTTAATAATAAACCATCAAATATTTAAAATAAACACATCATTAGCGAAAATGAATAATAATAATAATAATAATAATAATAATAATAATAATAATAATAATAATAATAATAATAATAATAATAATAATAATAATAATAAAGTAATACATGTACAACTAGTTATGTAATTATAAACCATGTTATTAATAAGAATAAAACATAAACAACTAACCAAAGGTATAAGATAAATTAATATTAATAGACTTAAACCAAGGAATATGAGTTCTAACAAAATTTTATTATGTTAAAATCTTGTTCAAGGCAATCGGTCAACATACATTCAAGGGTCCCGCTCAAGGTCACCAAGAAAAGAATCAAGTTCAATTCATCAACCAATTTCAGGTACGTTTATTGATCGTGCCCTTCAATGTTTTATTCATAAATCAAGGCCGGATACGACCGACATCAACGACAACAAAGAATCATTTGCAAACAGTATTTGCCATATAAAAGTGGACCAGCCCATCAATACCATTATTTGGTATCACCAATTATTCAAGTCGGTCATACCGTAATCGTGCTACAACCAACTACACTTATCGGTTTGGGTGTGTACACATGTAGGGAAAACTCGATGATCGCAAGGGTAACCACGAGATAATTAATTAGCAATAATTTTACATTGTTCTCTTCCTCTCATTTATAAATGAATTGAAATGTGCACGCTCAACTCATCTATTTAATAACATTTATTTTACAACATAATAGTGAATGTATTGAGCTTCGGCTTACATTTCGAAAATATTTTCTTGTTTCGTTTTAGGTAAAGATGTTGAAGGTATCGGACAATAGAAGAGTTCTGTTTGGAACTTAAAGGCTCGCAAGTTGCAACTATGTTGGGGCGTTACAGATTAGCACCTTTTGTAGTTTTACGTCCCAAGAGGGTTTCCATGTATTTTTGTGTTTTACTTGTTTATGAGTTCATTCTAGACTCGGAATTATTTTCTAAGTGTTTGCTAGGCAGAATTCTTTGTTAATTTACAAAAATTTTCCATCACCCTATTCACCCCCTTCTAGGGTAACTTAACCTCTCCAAGAGCAAATCTTCAATTGGTATCAAAGCCTACCCTTTCAAAAGGATCTCACAATTCAAAGGTGTAAAGATCATATGCCTCAAAACAATGGAGTATTCGATGAAGAAAGATCTTTCACCACCCAAGTTCAAAGGTTCAAAATTCACACACTAGAGGAAGATGATAGAGTGCTTAATCTAGAATCGATGAGGTCTGGAACATCATCCGGAATGGGAACTTCGGTCCCATGAAGATGAAAGGAGCAAGAGTTGTACCCAATGTGAAGTCCGAGTTCACCGCTCAAGAGAATGAGAAGTACGGAAAGAATTACAAGGCCATGAATTAATTCTTGTAAGTGATAAGTTAATTTGTTTGTTATTTTTCCTTTTTGATTATTGATGAATTGGTAATTGATTGTTTATTAGCACTTTTTTCAACATTACATTGTATGATTCTATTTTCAATATCTTCAATTATGTATTATTGCTTGATAATTAGATTTGTAGGGTGTGTTCAACATTAACTTTTAAGGTAACGGTTAGTGTTTTGGAGGAGTTAAAATACTACTTATTTAAAATATAAGTGTTTGACAAACTAGTGTTTGACATACTGATTAGAGGTTTATGTAGTGTTTTCGAAAGCTACTCAAAATAACGTTTTCAAAACCACTACTTAGTGTTTGCGAGATATATTTCCAAAATTCTCCCTAATAAAATAGCTAACAGCTACTAAAACAATTAATTCTCGATGAAATAGTTAATTTTATCGAACATGCCCATAATATTTTATTTTAAGTTTGACGTCATTATGAACATCATCTTATCAAATTTAAACTTCAATATAGAATAAATTCGGTTATCATGAAAGCTATATGATTCAATACATACGTGAGAATCTGCATTCAACTAAAAGACACCAATATTGAATATTTGTTCAAATATAAAATCATCTATATATCTATATTTAATTATTGCTCCAAAATTCTAGTTGAAATGATTTAATATGACATTATATTAGAATATTCCTGCATTAAAAAGGTCCCCACAAACCTTATCTTGGCCCCCATCGAAGTAAAAAAGAATATATATGAAGAAATAAAAAGTATTCTAAATTATTGATCAAGATGGAAAGGAATTAGGAATAATTTCTAGAAGATGTAGACCTAGTCATATCCTGGTGAAATATACTACTGTTGATATACATCGACATCAAGAACCTACCAGATCTTGACACATAAACTTGATCATGATCAATTATCTTTATCAAGATGATCATGACCCTTGAATGATCATATCATACCCACTATAATTTATTATTGATTGACCAATATGAAAGCTATAAACCCTCCCTTTGTACTGTCTAACCTTTCCATACGTGCACTTAATTGATTAGCCTCATCAGATTCATCGCGATTAGTGATTGAGGCTGTAATCTCACATGTTTTTCACATATTCAAGGAACCCAGCTCACACCTGTTCCTATGATATGTTAATTTATTATATGTTGTGTGGGATTACGGAAACTATGGCATGAACCGTACGATAAAATCGAGTAATATATGTAAGGTTAAGTGAAATTTCATGCTAAAATTAATCGATAATAAGTGAAGTAAGTTAATAAGTCGTACAAAAATTAATGACCATATTGAGTACTACAATTTGTCAGTACGTGACAATCGCACTTCATCTATTTCAACTAGTGGTTGATTCAAAAAAAGTGGCACTTATTTCTGAAGTAATCATATGCATATGTTAATCAAATAATGTATGAGAAAGGTTGCACTTAATTTTTGGATGGTTTGACTGCATAAAAATACTAATTATCAAAATATTGACATATTTTTTAAATTATCGTTTGAATTAGTATTTCTTGCCGCCCCACCAAAATTGTCAAAATTGGTCCAATAATGCATGCTTTGAACATTTTTATTTTTTGGGCAAAATTTTTCAAATTATAAATCTATAAAACTAAAATAATAAAAACGTTAGATAATTAATTAAAATTTTATTTTTGAAACTTTCAAATTTTTAATATTTTCTCCTAAAAATCCATAGTCAAAAAGCAACTTCTAGTTGACCTATTCTGATAAAATTAATAATATAGAGGGAGTGATATTTAATGTTTTAAGTGCATCTATTAATAAATTTAGCTTCCATATTTCAAAATTTATCCTCTCATGTCTTCTTGTTTTCATATACCTTTTATTAACTCTATGGTTGACAAATTATGCTAATTAATATATAATATTTTCATGACAAATTTACATTTTTATATTAGCTAATCAACTACTAAATTTATCAAACACATGATCCTAAATAATTTTTTTGATAGCTAATTACTTAAAATTTAAAATATAACTTCCCATTACTATTAACTATTTAAATACTTATTTAATATATGCAATAAATTAATTTAGTTGAACAAGCCTAAGCATTAATCTCACGTTGACCATGAAGCTACTCCTAATTATATAACCTTGATTTGTCTACCTTTCACACATGATGATGCACATCAATTATGTCAAGTGTCAAACAGTTATCTAATACTCAATTATCATAATTTTTGAAGCCACCCCCTAAAAAGACCTAGATTTTCTCCCCTAAAATGCATCATATTATTGGATCTTTTTGCTGAATTAAATGATAAGAAACTAAGTAAACATAATTTTGTTTTCGATCGGTCCTAAATTTTCCAAAAGAGAACCCGCTCATGCTAAGGGCCAGAGTTTATATAAGTCCATGAATGCTAAATAGAAATCTGCTTGGTATACAACATTTTTATTTTATGAACTTTACCTGATGTTTGCTAAATTAAATTATTGTAGGTATCGAGATATTAAATGTAAGCATGACATAAACGATAATAAAGGTATGTTTGAAATGGTGTTTATACCAATATTTATATAACTTTTAATTCATTTTAGTTATAATATCTAACCATTTCAACTTATTTATACTGATTTAAGGTATAATAATTATAACGAACTTATTTTAACGAGTTATTTTGAACAGAACTTAAATAAAGAATAGATACGAAAAAGAGTTATTGCTCACGTTATATCTCATGTTAATAATGATAAAATAAGTGAAAGGATAACCGTGAAAATTGGACTTTCTTTTACTGCAATAAACATAAATAGTGTTTGGTCAACAAAATAGAAAGGTGGGAATGCAGTGAGTTGGTATTATTGAAACAAAATAAAGAGTGAATTACCACATTGAGGCTCCACAAAGAGTGGAGGAGGCTGGGGAGGAGACGTGTGTCACCATTCCTCCCTTTTTTTTTTTTTCTTCTTTTCTTTTGGGACCAAAAAAAGAAAAGGGTAATTGCAATTCTCTATATCTCTGTCTTTTTTTATTAAAAAAATATAATAATAAAAGTAGGAGAGAGTTTTTCTTTTTTAATAATTTTTTAAAAGAAAAGTAGGAGAGAGTTTGCTGAACTGAATACTTACTTGTATGACAAATTGACAACGTGTAGTTTTCTGAAATTCAGTTAGTCCTTTTCAAGTTGATCCCGCCAAAAAAAAAAAAATAAACTCCCGCCTGGATTGGCGGTTAACCGACCTAATTCGAGTAAGATAAGCTTCTTTTTTTTTGGATGATAAGATAAGCTTTCTATTTTCATTTCTGACCAAGCTTAGCTCTTTTTCTTTTTCTTTTTTTTTTTGGGGGGTGGTGTTTAGGGTGTTCAGAATTTTTTTTTTTGGAAAAAAATGGAGTGTTACTTCACTGAAACATTATTTAAATTAGTGTTTATAAAAGTGTTTATAACATTAATATCTCATAATTATTTATAACTATTTATTATAATCGCTCTAATTGTTAATCACTAATAATAACCTTTGTAATTGTTAATGATTAATCGTAACCGATTAATAACTCGTCAACCACAAATCATAACTACTAATGGCAATCGATCGTAATCGCTAATCGTAATCGCTTATAACTGTTAACTCATAATTACTAACCGCTAACTCCTAGTTTTAATAGCTAATTCGAACGTACATAATTTAAATAATTTCGTTTATTTAACCGTTTGACATTTATTACTCTTAAGCAAAAGATCATGTTTGAGAAGGTTTATGATAAGATATTTCTACTCTTTATTGATTAAATGGCAACTCTGCTCTAGTAAAATAGATCCTTGTGGAATCATTGGATTTGGATCTGAACATTCATGTTTCTTTTGCTTCTTTACATTTATTTTTCTTTTGGGTTCATGTTTCTTTGTTTTTGTTTTTTTTTTGAGTTTATTTACTTGAATACTTATTTTTATTATTTTTATAATCGTTGTCAATTGTGAAGCATGCAAATAATTATAAATATTATCAAAATCTTTTTAAAAAAGAAAGATAAACATGAAGGCAAATTTAATTGAAGTAATTTTTGAGTCGTGAAACCTTAAGCAAAGAAAAAGTTTCGCATACAGAATATCATGTTATCATACTCTCATATCAATCACATATTTTTTTTTAAAAAAGAACTTAATTTTAAATAGCAGTAAAAATAGAAAGGTATAAAATTGTAAGAACGTATGTAATTTTTGCTTGACGAAAATAATATATTTTTAAAGTTTATGAAAGATAAAAGGGAATACTAGACAATGAAAATTATGTCTTAATGTAGATATTTAAATAAGATAACTTTTTCTTACATCTCTCTACAATCACAAAGGTAGTTTTCTGAGTGATTTAGAAATCATTTTTTGTTTTCCTTTCAAATATTGGTTTCATTTGATTAGAAATTGAACTTCAATAAGTACCTTTATTTATTTATTTTTTATAAGCAAGTCGGTCGATTAATCCCCTATTTTAGGGCAACTTGATGGACCTCAAAGGCCAAGGGTGGAGGAATGTAAAAGTTCAGGGAGAGTCCCTATGTCCATAAGTTCGTCACACACAAGGACCTCTCAAATGAGGGAATTTTGCCCCTAATATGTACCAAAGGCTAAGGGATGACAAGTAAGAAGTCAAATACTGTTCGGCTCAATGACTATATTTATATAAATAGAACTTATTACATAACCAAATAAATTCTGTCAAATATTTATCATATGTTCAAAAGTAAAAAATATATTAAAATTAAAACTAGCTAATCAATTTTAATCTAGAAATTATAATGGAAGAAAAGACAATTTAAAGTGAATAGATAAATTTTAATTTTTGTATTTTTTTTTGTGCAAGAAAGAAAAGGTTTCATATAAAAACATGGTTTGAAGATAAGCAATGACCTAGGAAGTGAATGATGTTATTGTTGAAGCCTAGGTAGTAGCTAGGAAGAAGAGAAAGAAAAGGGAGATTTTGCCAAATACTTGGTCAAATTCCCTTCCATGACTATTTAACAACAATACACTTGTTCATTGGGAAAGGGAATGTCTTATCATTTGTGGAGCACTACATATGTGACAAAATCTTTGGTGAAGTCTAAGTGAATGCATTCCAAACATAGGTGGGGGCCATCACCAAGTGGATGGCCACTAGAGACATGGTATTTGATAAGTGCACCCTTAAAATTATAGGACAAATTGAATTGGGGAGGGGAGGGGGGTGCCCATAATTCTTTGTTTAGTAGAGATGAACAAATTAGGGACATAAGCCTAACCTTAATCAAAGTTTTCCAAATTTAAGAACCAAAATTAGGAATGAACTTACCATTAATGACCTAAGCCAAACCTCCCCTCTTTTAGAGTTGGTGTGAATGAAATGAACCAAAACCAAACCTACCTTTGAGGTGGCAACTTCATTCTTGGTGAATGTGTTTTCATCTAGTACAAACAAGGGTAATATATACTTGATGTGATGGTCTTTGTGCCTAACATGGAAATGACATATTAGTGAAAGATTAAGTGTATAATTAAGATACCATAAACATAAGCAAGCATGTATGTTGCTTGTTGCATAGTAACACTAATGATGTGATTTGAATAATAGTTAGATTCTTGAAGATGAATTGTTGGTGAAAAGAACATTAAACAAAACATATCATGTGTGCATATACATACAATAATAAATTATATGCATCCATTATTTTATTTTAAGAACATATCACAATATCATAAACGAATTCTTCTTAAAAGCATTAACTAAGAGTGCAATACTTATATTATGAACTCAAATTTACACAACCGTTAATATGGTACAGCTTTAGGGGAAAAATTTAATTACTTTTAAAAAGGAAGATAGTAAAAATAGGAAGTATATTTTAAAAAATTAAAACAAAATATATCATAACTTAGATTTTTAGATCCTAAATTGTGGTATAATAATTTGTACTGAGAGTGACACTAAGAAATAATTCATAATTATAATATTTATCCACCCTAAAAAACCATCATCATGTGACTACAATTTTTTTTTCGTTACTGATAAGAACTACACGAATTCCACGATGTAGTTTAGTGGCATAGGAAGTTCGTTTGTTAAAATAAATCATGTCCCACCAAGTAGAATTAATGATTGAGCATTTGGAATATCCAATTAAAATATATACTTACATAGAGGTGTGGATAACTCATATATATGGATCTAGCGATTAGATCATTTAGTGTGACTGGGGTCAATATAACGGGTCAAATCATGTTTGTATTTATAAAATTTAATTTGATTTCAATTTTGGTGGAATTATTTTGATTGCGTTAAATTATGTTTGGATCTATAAAATTCAATTTGATTTCAACTTCGGGGTGGAATAATTTCAATTTAAATTAGGTGTTTCCAAGTATAAAATTCAATTTGATTTCAACTTCGGGTGGAATTATTTCAATTTAAATTAGGTGTTTCCAAGTGTTTGTCTAATTGAGTGGACAATTTTGGTCTAAAAGAAAACTATAACTGTCATAGTCTCTCTCAAGTTTAGAAATTGAAAATCATGGTCCCTCGTCCTCTCTCCTACCTTCATTTGTTAAATTGCTCTCTTCCCATCTCCTCCCTAGCTCTCTGGATTTATGGTGCAAGGCACCATGGAAGACAATAAGAATAAAAAGAGCTTGGAGACTACACAAAACATCGACCACAAACAAATGTAGGCGATAGAATAAATAAAAGTTGTTCATGTGCCAAAACAAGCCCTACCACAAGCAAACCCGAAACTTCCAAGCTTCAGCTCAACTCTATTAACTCAGAATCAAAATCAAGTCAAGTTCAAGCCAAGCTAGGCCACGAAAAAAGAGGATGAAGAGGTAGGAAATCTACTTAGTTTATACATTCATGAAATGGAGCATGGCATTGGGTACATGGCGCCCGGAACAAGATGAATCCCCTTATTTGCACAACCAAAATGCTGCAAAATGTCCAGAGAGATCTTCCACCATAGACCCCCGCTGAAGGTTACAATGCAAAGGGAAACGAACCATAGCATTCATCCTACAATCCATATTTACAGAAAGAATAATATCAGCAAGGCAGATACAATCCAGAATATGTCCAATAAACAAGACAAGCGATCCGGTCCAAACTATTCCCCCTAGAACTCACATTCCTATTCGGCTACAATTTTTTTCCCCAGATCAAAGTTGAAAAGGCAAAAACAAACGGCAGTGATCAGATACAACTAGAGAGGATAGCAATTCCCATGAGGGGAGGGGGTGTTCTATAGAGGTTTACTAACCAAATGGGAGCCAAATTTCCGACACCCAAGGAATTAAATGTACAAAATAAATGGAACACAGCCCCACGTCTATTTGCACTGATTCCGATCTCTGAGCTACTAAAGTTTTTGCTTCATCCCTCGTGGCCATCTTTTGCAGTGACATCAGGTCCAATCTCCCAGCTACTGCTTCGTCTGCCCCAACTAGCGTGTCTAATGTCAGACCTGATTGGAGGAGTGTGATAATCCGAGCCCACCATAGAACCCCCTCTGAACTGTTGTGAAGTATGTTGCTTCCCCTACTCCGTATATCCTCCTCAATATCTTCAATATTATGGCGGTGAGAGAGCTTCAGGATGTCTCCACCAAGGTCCAACTCATCCTCCACCTTGGTGCGTTGATCACCTGAATCCCCTACAGCTTCATTTTCCTGGGGTGTTCGTTGAGGCGGTGGTCTTTGAACCTCTTCCTGAACGAAAGCCCGAAAATTGTTTCTTGACGGTTTTATCTCTGTGCAGAACACTTCATGAAAATTATTTAAACAGCCTTGATTGTACACGTTAAGCCTGCTGTCAGTTCTGTAGCGGAAGTTCTCATACGTGGTCTGATCAAAAGAATAAAAATACTTCAGGTGACAAAAAATGACAGTGATATTTAGATCTATTCTATACACTGCTTTATGTACAGCTTGATTGACAAGAAAAATATATGCATGGACACACAGTGAAGTCCTCAGAGAGGTTTCCAAGAATAAGTACATGCATTGTTAAACAAATCAAAAGACGCAGAATTGCAAATAGCATAAACATCTTAAAATTAGAGCACACGAAATAAAACCCCAATAAAAAGCCTCGACAAATACTTATTACAATGTCTCCTTTGTTTGGGAAGCATCAAATCGTGAAATCTTGACTAGACCGGTCAGTTCCATAAGCAAGTGAAAAGGCTTGGGTAAAACATCTGTTGGTCGTATCTAGAATCAGGTAAAATCTGTGTTTAGTGAGTTTCAGTTATGCAGCTTTAAAGTTTAACACAACTGCATGCATGATTTGTTTTGCCCATACTGAACATCTGTCCATCGTCAGTGCAAAGTATAACTTTTCCCTTAAAAAGAATATTAATTATATTGGGATTTTGATCAAGCAACATTATAAGGCAAGTTAGAATGAGAAACAAATAGAAGAGATTAAAGAATACACGAGTAGTAACACTGCATTTTTCAATTGAGAAAGTAATAAATTTTAGATTTCCCAAACAATGATTTGCATAAAGAGAACGTTGGTAACCTGAAGTCAAGTTCTCCTAATTAAATGGAGATGAATGAATAAACATCACTAAGGGAGTTAGAAAAAAGGCAATTAAGGAGGATACTTTTAGTCAGCAACGTTACCAATAGATAATAAAAAGTGCTGACACAACAGGTTTATAATTTCTGGTTCTGGGTTGGTTTGGGTCCAGTTTACAACAGGTTGCGGTGGAAAAAAAAATTATGGTCAAAGCCTTTCAAGTTTTAGGTGGACTTCAGTGTGATCTCAGGTAGGATCTCAAGTAGGAAAGAAATCTGAGTCGCCAAATCACTGTCTGTTTGATTGTCCTTTTGTTACAGCTTTTTGAGAATTATCTTTTCATTTGCTTTTGCTTTCCTTCAGATATTGCCAGATCCAGTAAACAACATTGTTGTCTTGGAAGGTTCCTCCTGAAGATAAGTTAAACAGTATGGTTATTTCTTGCAGCTACTCTTAGAATAGTTAAATAGAAAGAGTCTTCATAGCATAGTGCTCTTGAGCGTATCAAGGATACAAAGATCAAGTTTGATGGTAGTATTTCATTGGATGTGATTAGCTTCTTTGTAGGATGCTTGATTTGCATCCAATCCTTTCAGCTTCTCTAATAATATAATTTTTCCTTAAGCTCAAACAAAAAATGATCTGGATTATGAGAAAGAATTTAAGAAAACCAAGATTTGGGCAAACATGAGCTGAAGTATTACAAATATATAAAAGAAGACCCAAAAGGCAGCGGGAATGGCAAAGCAAGCATAATATTCTGCTCTGCATTAAATGCAAAGATGGAATAATAACCTGGTTTGTGCTGATGAGGTATAAATGGAAGCCAGTGAGCCCACCAACAAACCATAATGATATGAAACAATAAGCCATGAGTATTACTGCTGCAGGTGAATCTTTCATGGCCTTCCAAACAGTATAGTGATTGTCACTCATGAGAACCTTCATATAGAAAGCCGAAAAGGCAAACACATAGATGCAAAGAAGCGTTGCTGAAGAAACAAAGAGAAAGAAATAACGGTAGTTGCGCTGCAGGAAGAACAGATGCAGTCAGACTCAAATCTATTATAACAAGATGATTTACAGATCACAGCATAACTATTGCCATAGACAGTCAGATAGATTACCAATCCGATGCACTGGCCCACCCAAGGGCAATGGTGATCAAAACGCTCCACGCAATTGTTGCATATGGAGCAATGAGAACAACGTGGTGGTCGGTACAGCATACAAGTGTCACAATATTTCACCTTAACTGGTGTTCCATTTACCATAACTTCTTTCGTTCGAGGAAACTGCAGACCTGGTGTTCGTCTTCCACCACTTTCAACTGCAGAGGAGTCATAACGGAACTCTTCTTCTGGTGGATGTGAATTTCGTGGCACAATGCCTGGGTCCCTTGTTGCAGTGAGCAACAGCAGCACCAATACCTTTTAGAATCAACCCGAAATATAAATAATGTAAACCATAATATCAAGAAAAATTGGAAATACAGATAGATAGTCCACAAAATGACTGCATAAAAGAAATCGCAATCCAACCCCCCAACAAAAGAAAATAAGAACCCAGGTACCAAAAAAAAAGGGAAGAATATTAGACAATTGTGATTCCAAAGCAAAAAACTCCACGTTTTGATATCACCTAAAGACTTGTTAATAAAGACCTAACTGCAGTTTCAGCCACAGGCAACAAGAGACATGCAACCTAGAGCCACCAACGCACTTCACCTGACAGTTGAGTCCACATACAAAGACACACATTACGGTTAATACTGATACATGTTCACAGAAACAAATGACTGAGACAAGGGCTGAAACTAATGTTATATTCACAACGCTGATTAAGCAAACCAAAGAGGATAACTAGCACGGCTGCGCAGGAGAAGAAAACTTGCATCACTTTCTATGATGATTATGAACAATAACTACATGCACGTAATGATAACAAGGAAGCTGGGGCTCAAATATCTTACATATACAGTGAACACAACAGCTACCACCAGGATGGCATATCCAACGTCATATGAAGCGAATTGGTGTGCATGGCGAAGATGCCATGCCACAAATACGCAGAATATAACAACTGGAACACTGATCAATAATATGGTGAAAAATAGTGACTTAGCATCAGGCCCCAATATTAATCGTCCACCAAAAGGAATTTCTGCAAACATCAGGAAGATAATTAAAACTCAGCATTTCACATAAGGAGATTCTAGTTACAATAAAATTAGAAAAAAAAAAAACAATATCATTTCTCGCAAAAGAAATGAAAAGAAAAATAGATAAAGTTGAATATTCACCAAGCAAGTTCACCAAGTAAACGAAACACATCCAAGAAGCATCTGAAAAATGTCATAGTTTTATCACAAACACACACACCACGAAGACTGTTGACATAATTTACATACCAGACATCACTCCTCCAAAAACAAATATTACTCAACAATGCCCTTAGTTATAGAGCAATCAAAACTAAAAAGCAAGCGAAATTATAAACATCTACATCATTACTCGTTAACTCTTGGCCAAACTCCCTCCCCTTCTCTCTCTCCCTCTCTTAGAGCGAAAATATCCCCCATCCCTCCTTCCAAGACCTAATATGGAATCTCAAAAGGGATCCAAGATTGTGAGACCACAAATGTAGGAAAAAAAAAGGAAACCATCCTTCTCTGAATCGGACCATAAGATGTCAGAAAAGAACCAGACAACACCAGAAAACTAATATAAGGGTTCTTCTGCAGGGGAGCAATATATTGTTTGCAACGAGCAGTAACTGGACACAGCAAGGTAGCTCCAAAGTGCGCACGTTGAGTGGCGACAATTTGTGTACCACATACAAGTCGGCGAGTCAGAACCTTTTTTTTAATTCCCACACTCATTTTTTCCCCATATCTCACATATGTCCAATCAGCGTAGATGTTCGACAATGGGGGACAAACACATGTCAGTGCTTCATAACTTGTGACCAGCGTAATCCTGTAATGTAGCTTTTTAAGCTCAGTTCCGCCATCTATATGTTAAAAGTTGGAGGCCTAATGCTTTCAACAAATAAGCAAAACCTAGTGGTCGTTTCTATTTTGGCTAATAAAGCTGCAAAAGGAAGTCAGTAGTCAATCATACTTGTGTCTGTTTGAGGTTGTGATGAGCTGACCTCTTCCTATTTCCTAATGAGGGGATTGCAGATTTAGTAATTTTTGAAAGAAAATCTATTATCTAAAAAAGAAAGGGGTATGACTATGAGCATGAAATTGAAGATGCAAGCACAAAGGACAAAGGGTATGATACCCCCAAAAATGCACGTTCATCGACATTAATAACATAGGCATCCTAATATTAGTTCCGATCAACCCAATATTTTTTTTATTAGTTGTAGTCAACCTCTTAACCCACCAAGTTGAGCTAAAAAACCAACCCTTGTTGTCTCTCTTGTATACTCTTCGGAAGAAGTTGTAGGATAATACATGCCCACTCGCCAGTCCACGATGCCACCTAGGATAATTTTGGGAGACCTCAACTAGCTAGAAGGAAAAAGCCAAAAGGGATATAACCTAACAAAAAAATGAACTAAGGTACGAATTGATTCCCTTTTGGGGGTCCGTTTCTGCCAGGGGAATCTATCAGACCACTATCCCACATTCTATAAGTTTTGGGAATCATGTCCAGTTGGACAAAAGACACCACTAATAACAATTTGCAAAAACACATCCAATGAATATCGTTGAATCTAGCTGGAAATATGATGTCGTTGAGTGCACACTGTAGGATGATCCAAGTGATAACCAAGTTGAACAGATTACATTTGACTTTGATAACTCACTAAAAAAAGGGATTAGAATTGACTTTGGAAGGGCCTCAATAAAGTAATTTGCAAAAATAAAAGTCCAGGCAACTGACGCAAACTAAGCTCTTCAGGTGCAGGATTTGCACTATGTGATCCCATGCATGAAGAGTCACTAACGCAAAAAGAAAGAGAGGTGAATAGTGTGCTCAAATTCATCCCATCTAAATGTCTCTCAAGGAAGCAAAGGTCAACTGGATCAAGTATTGGAATCAAAACTTAGGCCCTGCTCTTTTTTCTTTTGCACTATGACCCTATGTATGAAGAGTTACAAACACGAAAATAAAGAAGAGGTAATTTTTGTAATTGATCCAGATAAAAGTTCATAGGCAGATAAATTTGCAGCTGGTTCTTCAGGACCGCTTGACCTATTTTGGGGAGCATCATATTGAGGATACTCTGGGATGCTTCAGTTATGATAAAATGCCAAAGCAGATTAATTCAATCCAGTTCCTAAGGTATGGCAAAATGCTGAAGCAGATTAACACAAAAGCCTAATAATGATGCAGAATTCAAGCCTGTTTCCTACTGTAAGTCTTAACACATTTTTAGATCTATTCCCCAACATATTTGTCACACACTAAAGATGTTGCTCATATATTTAGTCCATGAAAACCAAGCTCCTTTCGGAGAAATTAATGGTCAATCAGGATTTGCTAAGGAACAAAAGGAAAGGTTAGATAGATTTAAGGATTGTGACCCAGTTTTAAGGATTGTGACCCAGTTTTTCCAGGATTGCATCAATGATTTTTTGCAAGGGTACAACTTTCCCACATCTTTAATTCTTTCAAAAGGTAGATTACAATACATGTGGCAACTTCCTCGCTTATTTTTGTCCACACCTGTTGGATTGCAACTTGCAAGGGTTCTTCTATGGCAAAGGAGGGTTGATCATATCATCCCTTTGCTTTTGTTCAAGTAATGAAAGACTCAGCAAACTTAACCTTGCTAGTTACCTTGCACATATCACATTCTATGCTAAGCTTGCTAGTTCCCATCCTGATATCAAGTCCCACACTATGACAAAATGTTGTCAGCTTAACCCCCCCAACAAAAAAAAAAAGCTATCTTTTCCTTGCTGATGAGAAAAGGTTGGTTTTAAATGCTCTTCCCAATCAATGTAAATACTTAAGAAATGGTTTGATTACCTCTCACCTTTTTTTTTTATACATAATCAAGAGTTGTATAAATAAGACAGCAAGGGAATGTCATCCCTGTATGAAAGTGGTGAATACAAAAACATTATGCCCTCAAGCTCTCATGCATAATGCAATCCACAAATCCAAAAAATTTCAAATTTCTTTCACTGTTAAGATAACACTTCAACTATACAACATTCTCAAAAAAATAGAACTTGAAATCTTGAAAGGGCATAGCTTTGTCAAAATCTGTCATTTCTTTCTTTCCAATTAGACTACCAAAAAGCCAAAGGAACTATTTTCCAAACACCTAGAACCCAATTTCATCTGTCTTCTCCAAGCCACCAACACATCTTTCACATAAGATGGTTTGACCCAACTAACCCCCATCAAAGAGAGAGATAATGCCTAAGCGAAGAAACCCACCCACCATGCACAAGTAGATGATCCACATAGTCTTCCTCCTCAGAGCACATAGAGCACCTACCCCTAAAACTTCATCTTTTAAACATGTGCCCCATGAAAATAATTCCTACAGTGGCCGCCCAAGCAACGAAGCAAGCTTTTGTGGAAGATTTTGTTTTCCAAATGGAATTGTCACAAGCCAAGAAGCTAATCCCAAAGCTACTGGGTATATAGGAAATCCTTTGAAGGATTGATTACCTCCCACTTGTCAGAAGCCTAGAAGTTAAACCCAAGCTACTAGGTATTTACAGAGAATAAGGTAAATTGAAGACCTCAATCATTTCATTTTTAACTTTTTACCTCTTGACCATCTTGGCATCCCTCTGTCAGCAAAACATGCCCCTTTCCTTTCCTGGAATTCCTTTTTCACTTCAAACGGGTAAGCTTGATCACCAATCTCAGTGGAGAAATTAGTGGCCAGTTACATTGCTGGGTCCAACAAGTCAACATACACTGGAAGAAGGCATTTAGTATCTTTCTCTGTTCTCAGTGCAACTTCTCTGTTTTCTTTGTAAGTGTATTGAGCTTTACTGTTTTTATTACACAACTTAAGCAGTTCCTGAAGGGTAACAAATGGCAGGGTTGTAAGTTTGATCAACTGGGAAAAGGTCTGCCATCCAAGAAGAAAAGGGAAGCCAGAATAAAAACTGCAAAATCTCCAATCAGGCCACTGCTGCTAAGTACCAAAGGAGATACATCAAGGGTTTGATAATGGTGCATACCCAAAGAGTTATGAAATGGCATTTCTATTCTTTTTCTTTTTTATTTTTGGAGGGGGCATCAAGGAGGATTGTGAATTCTGGAATGTTCATTTTCCAGCTAGTACTAGAAGAAAATCCAAAGCCTTAGACCTCGGTTAATAGTTTACTAAGGGAAGAGCAAAATTATATCCACCCTATAGATATATTCTTTACAGATGGATTTTGGGGGAAAATAAAAATTTCAGGCTTGATAATCTAGTCTGGGTAAGAAGTATACTCGAAAGCGTTCCTTTACTTGCTAGGTTGTCATCTGGAATTACTAATTGATGAAATGCGGTGAAGATTAAATATGACCTTGAGTGTGATGTGTGCTCTTCATGAGTCTGCATCCAAAGACTATGAACATCTGTTTTCCCAGCTACAGCACAGCAGGAAGCCTTCGCTGCAGCTATATACTGGACATATTGGCATGCTAGAATTTGCAAGGGAACCAGAATCAGAAAAAGAGAATTCTATTTGCCCTTCTAGTTGCTAATCATGTGTAATGTGCGACAGGAAAGGATTACGAGGATCAACAAAAAGAAGTTAGAAGTTATATGCACGCATGCACACATGTTTGTATGTGTGCGTGTTAATGAGGGAAACGAAAGGAATTTATGCTAATGGTGCATCCTGCAATGACACTTTTGGACGAATGCAATCTGGGATATCCTTCAGATGATATTTGTGGGCCTATGTCGTCTTCCTAATAGCAATTAACTGATCGGGAATAAAAATTATATATTAGCACATGAAAAAGAAGGGGGAGAGAGAGGAGAATATAGACAAATCGATGAGCAAGCTACCAGGGGTTTAAAAATTATCCCATAATGATAAACTCTTTACAGAAACCAAAAGAATTGGATCCTAGCTCCAAAGCATGCATCCTACAAAGAAAGTAATTACACCCCTTAAAAAACTATCAACAAAATTAACTAAATCCCCAATGAAGATGGGCAACCATACTTGCCTACTTAACCTTTGCACACTCAAGAGGTCTTTCCTCTACAACAAGAACTCTTCTATTCTCCATCAAGATATTCCAAAAAATATCGTAAAAAATACTCCTAATAGTGTTTTGCTTAACTTGCCTTCCAAGAAGCCATCTTGAGCCATCAGATGTTTCTTAGAAGGAAAGCACAAATAAATAACACCTAACTGCCAAGGGTCTCAAGCAAATGAAAAAAATTATTATGTGATCGATATATTCCAGATCCCCCAACAGAATACCTACTAACCAAGATTTATCAGCTGTTCTGCAAATCATCACATGTAAACTTTTTACCAACAGTTTCCTTACAGACAAGGACACTTTTGCAAGGACGAGGGACTTCCAAACAAACTTCAAAGGGAATCCATTATCTGAGATTGAAGGAATCAGAAAAGAAAGAGAGACCAAGGCTCTGAAGAGATGATTTGCCTATAAACATCATGATAAATAAAAAATACATCCAAACACCCCCACAGACAATCCCATAAAATTTGCTAAAGAAACTAGTAAAGGAATCATTGCAGAAAGAAACAGGATAGCAACACAAAAACCAGATGTTCAAGTCATAGTATGAGAAAAATACATCTCTTTGTCTTTGTCCCTCTGAAAAGAGAATGGACGACATCTCTGAGAAAGAAAGGAAGTCACATCATATGTCATGCTAGAAATAGATTGGTGACTTGTCTCTAACCTCAAGTGAAATACAATAGTCACCTTTGACGATGTACCTCCCTTAGTTTAAAAAGGGCACCCTGGGCGCATAAAAGCATGAAGCCCACGAAGCCCACCCCTTGCGCCTTGCAAAGGGTCAAGCCCAGCCCTTCCAAAAAGCCCCCTGAGGCGCCTCAGTCTGTGCATCAGCCAGGGAGAAGTTGCTACTCATGTGCCTCAGTGGGATTTTTTCTTTTTTTGGCTATTTTTTCTCTCTTTTGTCTCCCACCCCCTTCTCTTGTCTGTGTCTGTGTTAGACTTTGAGCAAGAGGGTAAGTTTCCCCTTTTTTTCAATTTGTGCTATTTTTTCTTTTTTCTATTTGCTTTTTTGGTGAAAATCGTAGCGAATTCATCGCGTTATCACAATCTAAGAATCTTTGCGATATTTTCGTAGTTACGATAATATCTAATAACTGATGTCATCATCTATCATATTCGACCAAAAATATTGCTTGGTAATAATTTTCAAACATTTTTAGTGTGCCTCGTTCCAAAAAACACTTGTCTTTGCCTCAAAGCCCGAGCCCAGGACCCTTTGTGCTTTTGTGCACCTTGAGCTATTTTAAACTAAGGCACCTCCAAAGAGACACACCATATCTATTGTTTAATCCAATAGGAAAGACCAAGCTCCACCCTTTATTTGAGACTATCCATATTCCTCCACAGATTATACTTCACAATCATGAACCTCCATATTACCGGAAGGCCTCATGAAAAAGTATGAAGATCACTAAGACCTAAACCACCCAATCAAATCGATTGCACTTATCCCATTTCCATAGGTGATACTTTAAGTCATCCTTGATATAGCCCCCACATAAACATCCTTTCAGCTTAATCCATTCTACTCAAAAAAAAAAAAAAAGGCAAGCAAATCGAAATGCCAAGAAAAGACACTTCGATGAGAGTCCATGCAGCTATCCCCTTATTATTAAGAAACTTGACCAAACAAACCAAAATAAACCAATAAATACTCTCGAGATCTGTCTACATAGGGTGTAGGGAGACAATTATTCTAGCCTTACCCTTGAACTGCATAGATCCTATTTATTAATTTTTTTATTTGGACCCTAGATTTTTAGTAAGTGGAGGGAATTTAGCGAAGCATTGTACAATAAGAAAACCATGAAAACCTAAACTGAAGAAGCTATATAAGTAAACTAAAGCACTCAAGGCTACCTATCCAAAGCATTGGTGGGAATCAAAGCTAATGAGACAAGTTACCTCCCTGTACTTCAATTTATCATTACTATGTCTCAGTCAGTCCAGGATAAACAATCAAGTTCCTTCGGACTATATTACACTTTCAGGCTAAATCAATCAAAGTTACCACTTAAAAGTTTATCATAATGAGAAAGCATTTGTAACCATCTCACCTAGCTCTGGAGTCCATAGTACGTGTGTAAATGGAATCATTGTTTGTGGTATACTTACAGTCTCCTAGGAAAAATAATGGAAGAAAAAAATATATACAGCCCAACCAATCATCTTGAACTACCTTATGTAGAAGATGGAAGTTCTAATGGAAAATGCAGGAAGGATAAAGAGAAATATCCTCCTTAATTGAAAATGTAAAATAAAACATGTGGCTAAAACAAATTTTTGCTAAGTCAATGCAGCATATTCGTCATGAGAATAATTTTGTAGAATGAAACCAAGGTGCAATATGAAATCCATCAACGTCACAAGAACAGAAAGGGACAATATATCGATGGCAGCCCTACATTGCTATAGAAAATATTATGTCATTAGGGGAATCAAGATTCTTAAAATGCCCTATTGATATTAGAGCATTAGCAAGTGACAGTCTTCCTCCCAGAAGCAATTCACATGCCCAATAGGTCAGGAAAGTATTTTGGTTCAACATTGCTAGGCTGCCGCACGGACAACAAATGACTGTTGGAGAAGCTTATCTTAGAGCAAATGCTGGCTTATGAAAAATGCTCCATTGAGAGACGTACAAAACCAGTCCAAAGCAATCAAACAAGGAACTAGAACCATTGCTTCTCGTTTATTTGTATCCAACTGCAGACAGTGGGCTGATGGGCCCCATGGTTTCAAAGCTTAAACAAGCTCAAGTAGCTGTACAAGTATCCCTTGGCAATGTTGATATATGAACCAGAAACGCTCAATCCTCAATAATAGTGAGCTCTCTCAATTCCCCCTCCCCTCAAAGAGGGGCAATAAATAGCAATCACTATAACCAACTGAAATAGGAACAACAAACGAACTCCCTAAGGATAGCAGCCCATACATGACGTACTCCCAGCTCATATGCTCATACCAATCCACAACAAACACCTAATTTACTACCAAAACAACACAATCTCCAAAATATCCACTAATTCTCACAAGCAAAAACCGTTGACATCAGAAGCACAATACCAATAAAACAGAAATCCAAAGGATCAAGAAACCAAAATTAGGAAATTAGGCAAGTATAACCTAAGCATCAGAAGGAAAATTCTTACATTGCTGCCTTTCCAGACTTGATAAACGCGTTTCTCCATGAGAATGAAAAACACGGGAAAAGCACCGTCCCTCCCCTACTACGCTGGATTAGAGTCGAACACTTGGAACTTGAAATTTCCCATTTCATCTCCTCAACCCCATCTCTATCTCTCTCGCTCCTCTATAACCGGATTCGAGAAGGGAGAGCAGTCCTGCCGGCGATTCCCAAGTGAGAATTGCGAGACCAAATTTGAACAAGAAAGCGAGAGCGAGCGAGAGAGAGAGAGAGAGAGAGAGAGAGAGAGAGAGAGAGAGAGAGAGAGAGAGCTTGATCTGAGTCTGAGATGGCGGTTTGGAAATCGGGAAATTGGGAAGCGTTAGAGAAGGGGGAGAGAGAGAGGGAGAGTGAGTGCGTAATCGTATGTATGTGTGGAAAGAGGGAGAGAGAGAGAGAGGGATGGAATTTTGGAAACTTACGGCCCATCGTCAATCGTCATCACGTCGCCACACTTTCCTCCCTTGGCTAAATTTCCTTTCTCACTCTAAAAATAAAATACTTTCTCATTTCTTCTCACGAATCTTCAAATTTATTTTTTATTACTTCACTCCAATTATCAAATTAGCTTGCGTGGGTTGACCTATAATTTTGAATTATGCCTTTTCCCATTTTTTAATTGGAACAGCATGATTTTAATTATTAAATAAGCTGGCATACTATATTTATATTGGGAATCATTTTTAACCACCTTTTTGTGACGATACATTAATCACATTTGGTGTAAGTAGGTATTTTCTCTATGTTAACATATATATTGTTTTAATTAACTTTTTTCATTTTATAATATCTCGTCACTTTAAATTCTAATGACGTGTTAATGATTAGTTTATCAATTTTGTTCTTATTAATTATTATTTTTTTTTTTTATTAATTTTTTATTTCCAATGAAATCTTTGGACAATTTAATCTTTTAACATAAATTTTGTCATGAATTTTGTATTTCCTTGATATTCTCTCATAACCTTAAAATGACAAATATTTTGAAATTGAAGGAGTAATTTTTTTTTCATTTACGAGTCTTAGAGTTTGTTCGAAATGTCTGTTAACATTAGCTATTATAATCTAAATGAGTTGAAATGATTAAGCTGTTATACTCGAAATGAACTGAAATCGTTAGACAATATAGGTGAAATGAATCGAAGATGAGCTCAAATGGACTGAAATTAGTTGAAGTAAGTTGAAACGATTAATTGTTATAAGCTGTTGTAGTTGAAATGAGGTGAAAAGAGATAAAATAAGATGAAATTTGTTATAAATGAAGATATAAACGTAATTTCGAACGAGCCCAAGGGGTTATCATTCTTAATTTTTAAAGATTGAAGCAGACACATTATTATTATTTTTTTAAAGGATAAGTATATCAACTAGCAAGCAGCCATTTTTGTAAGGGTTATATTCAACTTGTCATTTATTAAAATGGAGAGAAAAGAAGAAGAGATAAAATAAGACCAAACTAAAGTAAAAGAAATACAAAGAACAAACTTGGCTACCCAATCGCAGCTCGATTCTCTTCTTTATAAATGTGGTTAATAAAGATCCGATTGCAATGCTTTGGAGAAAAAATGGGTGTCTTGAATAAGTGTTTGAATTTCACTTTTAATTGCTTTAATGACTGTCCGATTATCTCATTCCAAGATGATAGAGCGAAACTCTACTTGGATTGTAGCTTTGCCTCCATTTTGCATAGCGGTAGCCTCTACTAAAAAAAAGTATAAGTTGGCCCCAAGTTTGTTGTTCCAGCCTAAACAAACCTATCATCCCAGCCTCTAATCATAAAACCTCCTCGCCGCTGCCAAAAATACCTCGAACCGTCGAAGTTGACTTTGATAAAACCGCTAGGTGGTTTGTGCCAACGAGACAAACCGAATGGAAGCGTTGGCACGAGGAGATGAGGACAAAGAGGATGGGTTGAAAAGTTGATCGAGTCTAACCTTGCTTGTCATTCAGCCCAGGACAACTTAGCTCGTAGGATTGTAGCAATGGAATTAGTGGATCCATTATTGAAGAATGTATCATTCCTACTCTTCCAAATACTCTATAATAAATGAACCATTCGAATCATCTCGAGTTGGTTTTCTTATCCTTCTAAATCATAAATAATATGATTTAGAGTGGGATTCTGCAAATCTCTTATGTTAATCTCCGACCACTTGTGCCGATAAGTTGTGTCCCGGATATCCAAAACACAAGTGCATTGCGAAAAAGATGGTCAATTGATTCACTATGAGCCATACAAATCGGGAAAATAGTGTCAATATTCAGCCCTCTTTTAGTCGATTATTTAGAGTAGAGAATGCATTACGTCCTATCTCGCCATAGAAACATTTTCAGCTTCGACATCAAACCCATACTCCAAATCCACCCAAAATCCCACGATCGAGAACAAGTAGGGATATTAAAGGCATTCCAAATAGAAAATTTAGTTATAAACTTACCTTTACTAGACAACCCCCACTACTACAAAACTACTAAATAGCGACGGAAACATGTCCGTCGCCACATAGCGACGGAATTAGCGACGGATTTCGACAAAAGCCGACAACCGTGTCGAGCAATGAACGAAATTAGCGACGAAACAGGAATCCGTTGCTAATTTGGAATCGGCGACGGAAATTTTTGTCGCTATTCCATCGCTAAGGCTAGATCGATTTTTCGGATATAGGAAAACCCAAAAAAATTAAATTAAATTAAGTTAGTATTTAGCGAAGGAATATTTCGTCACTGTTCCGTTGCTAAGTAAAATTTTTTATTTAGCGACTGAACAATGACTGACTGTTCCGTCGCTAAATCCGAATAAATCCAGATTTGGCTTTTTCAGCTAGACTGAATTTCCGAAAGCAAAGAGAGAGAGACTCCGAGCGAGCGATTGCGAGCGTTAGTGCTAAGACCCGTTGCCACCCCCACTCCAGCCCGCCGGTTCGCCCGCCGCCGCCTTCACCGGCCGCCCCTCCGGCCGTCCGCCGCTGCTGCCGACCCTTGTGTCACCGCTGCTCCCGACCCTTGTTTGCTCCCGACCCTTGTGCCGCCACTGCTGCCGCCTGGAGGACGCCGCCATCGCCACCGTCGCTCCTGCCGCCGCCCGTGCCGCCCCTTCTTTGAAGGTATTGTTTTCTTAATTTTTATTAAATTTAGGGTTTTAAAAATTTAACTTCAAATTGATGAATATATGTAATTTGTTGAAAATTAATGTTGTTTGTGAATGAATTTGAAAAGGAAAATGTGCAATTGTGTTATTTATGGAGTAAATGTTTTTGAAGTTAGATTTAGGGTTTTTAAAAATGTAACTTCAAATTGATGAATATATGTAACTTGTTGGAAATTAATATTGTTTGTGAATGAATTTGAAAAGAAAAATGTGCAGTTGGAGTAAATGTTATTGAAGTTAGATTTAGGGTTTTTAATAATTTAACTTAAAATTGATGAATTTATATAATTTATTGCAAATGAATGTTGTTTGTGAATGAATTTGAAAAGAAAAATGTGCAATTGTGTTATTTATGGAGTAAATGTTATTGAAGTTAGATGTTTTTATGTTGTTTATGTTAAGAAATATAGACAGAGGTAGAGGCGAGTCCAAAAGATCGGTTACTTGGGGAAGGCCAAGAAACACCACTACCAATGGGGAAGGTAATGATGCCAGCACTTCTACCCCCTCTCAAAACCCTCATAACCTTTAATCTCCTGTAGGTGGAGCACTATCTCCACACTCCCTTACAACCAAACTCCAATGGGGGGTCATTCATTCCCAACCCTCCTTTTTCTTACCTCCAAACATCCCCCACATGCAAAGCCCAATGGGTGGGTCTTTCATCCCAAACCCTTCATATTCTCAGCACCCTCATATGTACTCAAACCTGCCCAACACATATGCATATAACCAATATGGTACAAATAATGTACCACGCATCCACGTTGGTGCCGAACAAAGGCCACCACAAAGGCCTACAAATGATGGGCCAACCGATGCAGAGCAACGAGCATGCTAGTCTTGAATCAAGCAATGTTAGCAATCGAGAAAAGATTCGAATTGAGCCGGATGGTGAAGGGTAAGTGTGATAATAATTAATAAAATAAATTAAGCTTAATAGTTTAATAGTAGAACTAACTATTTTATATGTTTCTTGATTAGGTTCTTCCCCATTGATAAAGTTGTGGGCACGATTTCCCACATCTTCCAAAGTAAGTATGATGGAGCTTGGCCTACGTGGGGTAAAGTTCATCGATCACAACGTGATCTCGTGGTTTTCTAAGTTCAAGGTAATGACAGGGCCGGAGTTTTCTGAATTTCGGATAACATAATGACTTATTGTGCATGTTCGAACATTATATTATAATTTCATAACTTATAAACTACTTTTTTATTTATATAGAAATTTTTCACTTGGTCTCCAACCGATGAAGTCCAAATAAGAAGAAATTTTGAAAAGAAAGGAAGTGATCGATTAAAGGACTTCATGCTGAAGGCGAGGAAAAATAAGAAGAAGCTTAAATGGTTGGGTGACAACTATCGGCGCGAGTTGATGGAATATTGGGAAACTGCCGACTACAAGAAATTCCGTGAGCGAGGCTCAAAAACCGCCATGCTGATCAAGGGGGACTTGGTTCATCGCTCCATACTTGTGGCTCAATCCCTATGACGGAGCATAAGCGGTGATTGGTACATATCCCTTTATTAGTGATTACGCATGCAACTATTAACATGTTTATATTAGTACATTGATTCTCTACTAACTTTTTTTTATTTAGATGAAGGAGCTTAAAGGAGTTCAACCTCTACCGACCCAACTATTTTCACGAACCCACAAAACAAAAAAGGAGGAATGGGTCGACCAAAATCCAAGACAATTATGTGAGTAACCTTATATATGCAATTTTCATATTTTTCAATCTATGGTTTTTGTTAACAACCTCGTGATAGTTATATGCCTCAAATATTTATATATTATTCAGGACAAGTTTCAAAAAGAGTGGGAAGAGTTGCAAAATACTCATCCCACTCAACCTTCTAGTGATGACCCCAACTCTTCCGAGGATCATGTCTCCACCCTTTCACAACATGAGTTGTGGGTCAAAGTCAATGCAAACAAGAAAGGTCGCATTTATGGACTTGGATCCGAGGCTAAAAACTTCAAACCAAATATGCCCTTCAAATCACGGAAAGCTTCTACTACGGATGATTCAGATTTGAGAGCAACAAGTGCATAATTTAACTTCGAGTTACATCAATGGATTGAGCATGCTCGGGTGCTTGGGTTGGAAAATAGGCAGCTTAAAGAAAAGGTGGACAGATTACGCTGAGCCAATAGCATGCTTCATTGAATTTATGAAGTCTCAGCAAGCATTTGGATTTCACCGTTGACCGAGTACAACCACAAGAGGAAGAGGAAGAGGAAGAGTGAGGACCCCGAATGCATTGTGAACTTTTGTGTATATTGGTGAACACTTTTCAAACTTTTCATATGTGTTTATGGTTTCTTATGAACTTTTGTATTGTTGTTTTTTGAACTTATGAATTTGTTTTAAAAATGTTTTGATTGTTCATGATTTTGAATATGTAAGTTGGATTTGTATATCCAACTTGGATGAGTTCTTTGTGGTCGGCATATGTAAATGCCAAATGTAAGTGTCACCTATGTGAATGTTGGATTTGTATATCCATTCACAATTTTTGTACTAGGGTAACAAATAATTAGAGAATTGTATTTTGCATTTATGCTTGAACAATGACGGAATAGCGACGGACCTACGTTGTTCAGCGACGGAAATATCACAATTTCCGTCGCTATAATCAGCGATGGAACATCATTCCGTCGCTAAACTAAATCAGCTACGGAAGACGTTTCCGTCGCTGATCCGTCGCCAATTAGCGACAGATTTGGGAATTTCCGTTGCTAAATTTTAGCGACTCGAGTTTCAGCGATGGAATATTTCCGTCGCTATTTTATGAAATCCGTCGCTATTGGACAATATTCCGTCGCTAATTGTCGGTTTTCTAGTAGTGCCTCAAAGCATACGGAATTCTCAATTTCATGAGAAGGGAGAGGAATAGTCTTAATAACTTGATAAACATTATTAGGTAGAAAAGTATTAGGACATACCAAATCCCATTCTTTTTCGGAAGTGATGTAATCACTAACTATAGCATCCAAGGGAAGAACATTCAGGAGAGTATTGTCATGAAGTTTCAACGACCTTGAGTTTCCACACCAGGTATCCAACCAAAATTTCACCTTTTTATCATTACCTATTTTCTATTGTAGACCCTCCTTAAATAGCTCTCTTTCCTTGAGCAAACACTTCCAAGCCCAAGAATCGACGCCTTGATTTTCCTTGAAAAAATATCCACATCTAGTAGGTACTTGGATCTCATGATATTCCCTAGGAAGTTATCCTTGTCAAATAAGTATTTCTACATAAGTTTTCATAAAAGGCTTGTTTGACCATTTCAGTTTTCCTGAGGCCTAGACCACCCAACTTCTTAGGAGTACAAACTTTATCCAACGCCAAGCATAGGTAGCCCTTCGATGTCATGGGATTTTTTCCAGAAAAAATCACAATTGATTTTGTCTAGAGTGTTAGTAGTGCTTTTTGGTAATTTAAAGCTCTACATTGTATGTGTAAGAAGAGACTCAATATTAGATTGAATAAACACAACTCTACGTATCGTAGAAAGTGAGTTGACTTTCCAGCTTTGTAACTTATCATCAGCTTTCGTCAAAATGTTCGCAAATAATGAGCTATTGGATCTTCCTCTAAATACAGGACAACTTAAATATTTCCCAAGTGAATCCGTATGTGGAATGTTCAAAACCGAGGAAATTGAGTTCCTAACCACAACAAGTAGAATTTTTGAGAAAACTAAAGTAGACTTATGGAAATTAATAAGTTACCCCGATCTGGAAGCACAAGTCATTCAAAATATTATGCATCTCAAGTCTCATAATTAGCTTTATAAAAAATTATATCATCAGCAAAGAAAAGGCAAGGTATTTTCTGTGCTCATGGACATATTTTAATCCCAATTCCAAACTCATTATTTTATATGTGTTTGTTAGGACCAAAAAAGAAAATCAATAAAATGGAGAATACAAGGAGATAAGTGTACACCTTAAAAGGTGAGAGATAGGTCATGTTCTTTTTAAGTTTCACTACTATAGAAACGACTTTTAACGATGGGCCTTTAACGACGGTTATAACGAAAACCGTTGTAAAAATGGATGTGGTGGCATTTTTGTAAAATAAGTGATTTTATTACATATATGATGACAGTTCTTTAGTTGAACCATTGTCAAAGGTGGAAAGTCCACTTTTAACTACAGTTCATCGAAAGAACCGTCGTCATATATGCATATATGATGACAGATTGTTTTATTAAACTGTAATGAAAAGTCTTCGTAAATAAAAAATAACCCACGACCGATCTGCACCTTTAGTCTCTCGACTCTCACTCGTCACCGTCATCCGTCACTGTCACTATCACTCTGGTCTCTCTGTTCTCTCTGTGTTTTCCACTTGCTCTCCTCTCTCTGCTCACTCCTCTTTGCCGTCCTCGCTACCGTCGCTGGTCTCCAAAAAGTTGACGAGCCATAAGTGCATGCTGTATGGTTGTAGCTAGCTAAGGTCGATCCCACAAGGACTTGATCTAGCAATGCACTAAACTAGCCCTCTCGCTCAATTGCTAAGCTAATCGGGTTTTGGAGTTTGCTCTTTCTAAACTAGTTTTAACTATTAAAATTAAGAAAATTAATCTAGACTTAAATCAATGGATAAAAATATCTAGGGATTTGCTTACCTAACAATGAGTTTGATTATTTAAACCTAATTTGTGCGAGTCATTCTTTCAAATGAATCAAGGATCGATAAGCACAAAATTCTTCCGCTCTTTCGATGCTTAATATAATTGCTCTAATTAACCTAATAAACAACTTTTGTATGCCCTTCAAGTTAATTAAAGATAAAGATTTCAAACTATCAAAGTGATCCCCTAATTTACTAATAATTTTCTTAAATTTCATAAACTAGGTAGAAAGGTTGGTCGTTGGATTATTCTATTTTACTTTTCAGTATATGATAGATTAATCTCTAAACACAAGTATTCTAGGCCTTCAAAACACTCATGAACATGATAACATACAACTTTCTATTAATCAAAATCAGAATTCAAGCACAAATCATGGAAAACTAATTAAACTTCATTACAAATCCCTAGAAAAACCTAAACTACTCACACATTGTTATTGAAAACTTAATAAAAATCCAATACATGGAAATCAAACCTCAAATAGCAAGAAACAAAGAAGTAAGATGATAGACTTGAAGAACCCCACTTGAATCTCTCGAATTCGAATGGAAATCCCGCAACTGCTTCAAACTTCTTCTTTGATCTTCAATTGTATTTGGTTTAATATGGATGAATGAAGTTAGGATGATGGCAATGGATATGGAGGGTGAACTACTTATGGATGCCTCAAGAATTAGCAAAAAATAGGCTTAAATAAGCTATTAAGAGGCAATCAAAGGCCGAAACCGTCAAAACCGAAGCGTCTCGGCATAAGTTACCACCAACACGGGCCATGTCAGTAGACACGGGCTGCCCGTGTTGGTTGTTGGAAAGCATGCGTCAAACGGCCCGTGTTGGTTGTTGGAAAGCATGCGTCAAACTAATTCGATCATAACTTCCTCGTCCGATGTCCAAATGATGCGATTCTTGATTTGCCATTGAGTCTAATTTCTAATTCTTTCGTCATTACTCTTGCTTCATAAGTGTGGGAGAAAATGATTTAGAGAGTTAAGAAGTGTCCATTACCGGCACCCTTCTTACTTTCCGGCTCATATCTTTTCCAATTTTCAACAGAATTGAGCTTATAATATGTCATTGGAAAGCTCTTTCAATAAGGAAGTTAGAAATATAGACTCAAAATAGCTTTGGACCGAAAAAATGACTAAAAATCAGGTCCAATCACTAGGAAGCTGCAGAAATAGACTAAAAACGCAAAAGCCAGTGTAAAGCATAAATGGGGCATAAAGTACATAAATATGAAATAAATCCCTGAAAATGATAAGTAACCTCCTTTGAAATCTAATGCAAATATGGCACTCAAGCTCGAGGGAGCGAGAAGCATAGAACTAGAAGAAGGGAAACTGGAGCAGAGAGGAACGAGAACGATTGACTCGGACAGAGGCGAGAAGAGAAAGGGAGCGACAAATAACGAGGGAGCGAAACATAACAGAGTAGAGGAAGAAGTGAGAACGAGGATGGTGAACGATTAAGGGAAAACCAGATGTAGCACGAAGGATAGGTAAACCGAGAGGTAGAAGAAGAAAGGGGAAATCGAAAGGAAGAGGAAAGAGAAGGAAAGGAAAAACGATCATTTCGAAATCTAATCCAAACTGAAATTCTTAGAACCATTAAGAATCTAAGGAGAGTAATTCAAATTCATTCTCTAAATCTAAAATGAATTAGGTGGATTAAATTCAAAATTGATTCATGAAATTGGAAACCCTAAGTTTAATTGAAGAAGTTAGAGGCCTAAATTCACGAATTTAGCAACTCACAAATTGAAAAGAATGTTGTGATTTATATGATATCTAATTCATGAATTTATGATGTTTGAGTATTTTTGAGCATGATTATTGAGGTTTATGTTGATATTTTTGATGAATTCAAGTTGAATAGGATTAGAAGGTAAAATCGGATAATCGAATACATGTTAAAAATGCATAATTTTGCTCTATTTATGCTACTGTCCGAATTCCCGTGAATTCATGTGTAGCCCAAAATTCTTGAAACTTTTATTGTAGCTTCCTGATAATTTATGAGAATTTTCTGTAAAGTTTTGTATACGTTGGATGAGTATCTTGGAAGATATGAATTTTTGAGTGAAAATATGTTGTTTTGGGTGAAATCGGGGCTGATTGAGTTATTAGGTTGAAAACTGAAATTTAAGAAGTTATATGGATAGATTAAGAGATATGTAATGATTAAGAAAAGTTACAAAATCATAAACCACCTATACGCGATAATACGCAATCATGAAAACGATAAGTTCGTTAATTAAAAATCCTATTGATATGTTTATCTTAAAATACATCGATTATAAATGAGATAAGCATGTCTATATGAGTTATATTGATTGTGCTTAAGTGGGAACTTGTTTACGTGAATTACTAGTTCTGAAGATTTTACTTATGAAGTTATTGAACATGATTTACAATTAAGTGCATTTTGTCGATAAGTAATAAGAAAATAATAAGAAAGTAAGAAACATAAACAACTAAAAAAGGGAAAAATAAAAGGATTGTGTTATTGATCTAAGACCCCACGAATTAAAGAACCTTCTAAAGTTATGGCCATAGAAGCGTCTATCAAACCGAAGTCGCGAATTGAATTGTTTTCACGAATTCTCGACAAGTACGTGTAACACCCCAAACCTGTAATAACTGGTTTTAGTCTAAACAAACCGCTAGCCGATGATTAGCGCAGTGGAAAGGAGGTCAAGGACATTATCGCCGCCCTCACCGGAAGAAAGGGTAAGGCTCGAATATATCTATATGTATTTTACCCGTGGGTGTACCTTGCTAGGCAACTACAACTTATGCAAAAAGTACATGTTAAACTTGATAAACGAATCAACGGTACTTGACCACTAATACCCGAACTTGTCATCTGCGAGCCTCTAAGTCCCGAACAGAACTTTTCTCTTGCTTTATACCTTCAACATCTTTACCTAAAACAAAAAAGAAAATATTTTCGAAATGTGAGCCGAAGCTCAATATGTTCATTATCATACTCGTAAAATAAAGTTTAATAAATAGTTGAGTTGAGTGTGCATATTTCAATTCATTTTATAAATGAGGGGAGAGAATAATGTAAAAATGTTGCTAATTAATTATCTCGTGTGGTTACCCTTACGATCATCGGGTTTCCCATACATGTGTACACACCTGCACCGATCGGGAAGTCTAGTTGGTGCGGCACGGTTATGGTGTACCGACTTTGAATAATAGTGAAGTATTGATGGGCGGGTCCACTTTTATATAGCAAATACTGTTTGCAAATGATTATTTGTTGTTGTTGATGTCGACCATATCTGGCCTTGATTTGTAAATAAAATATTGAAGGGCACGATCAATGAACGTACCGATGAACCGAAATTGGTTGATGATTTGAACTTGATTTGTTTCCTTGTGACTTTGATCAGGACCCTTGAACGTACGTTGACTGATGACCTTAAATAAGAGTTAATAGAATAAGAATTTGTTTAGGATTTATATTCCTTGATTAATTTTAATAATAACCTATCCTATACCTTTTAGTTATTATGATATATTTTTAATATGATTTATGCCTTGTATTTTTAGTTGTTCATGCTTTACTTTATTTCTAATTTATGTATTAAGTTACCTTATTTATGAATGTACATCATCATTTTACTCATTTATTGAATCTTAAAACATGTATTATAACACTAGTAGTTTATTTTAAACATGGATTTAACTAATTACCTACGCTATGATTATACATGCATTATGAACTAATTAACCTTATTATGCTACTTTTATTCCCTCTAAAATTATTTAACCATAAATTCTAACAAGATTATTCAAACTAAAATATGCATGCATAATTCAATTTCCTTTCTCTACTAACATGATTATATTTTCTCTAAAATTTAGACTTTATCGAAATTATTTAATTTAAATGTTAAATTAAGTTATTATAGTTTAGGATTAGGGTTTTACCTAAAAGAGTGAATAGAAGCAAGGGTGGTTGTGATTGATGGGTGTAGCTGGTGGTGGCAGGGTGGCGGCGGGGTTGGTGCTCGGCTGCAGGGGCGGTGCTTTGGCGGTAGTGATGGCAGCTGGTGGTGGCTAGGTTTTTAGGGGGTGGGTTTTAGGGCATAAAAGGAGAGAGAGAGTGTGTGTGTGTGTATGCTTTGGTGGCTGAGGTGGCGGTGATGGGCGGCAGGTAGGTCGGAGATGGTTGGCAGGCGGTGGTTGGAGCCCGTGGTGGTCGCTGGTGAAGGCTGAAGGTGGTTGTGAAAGTGTGAGGGATGATGGTGGAAGTTGGTGATTATGGTTGATTTGGCTTGCGTTTTCCGGCGATGGGGTGGTCGGTGGATCGACCTGCAGGTAGTTATGGATTCAGTGCAAGGTGGTGAAGGATTTTGGTTGGTGGTAGCTGGCTGAAGGGGCCGATGGGCGGCTGTAGAGGTGGTCGAAGTGGTGGTGCTTGGGCAGGTGAGGGAGGAGAGAGAAAAATGCTAGAACAAATTTTTAGGGTTAATTTTTCTGATTTTTGAAGCCTATTTATACTAATTGTGGTACTTACCTACATGGATTAGCTGGTTATGCACATTAACTCTTGCTTGACACTTAACTTATGACTCATGTTAATCATGGACGATTTGTCTTGCTTAGAATTAGGGTTAGTGTAATTTTGATGGCAACTTCGTATTTGTGAGACCCCGAAATTTCAGGTGCTTGCCTAGTAGTGAATTATTAGAATTTTTCCGAGTCGGAATTAAAAGTCGAGAACCGAAACCGAGCATGGGCTAGCTAAATTGGGACTTGAGAAGCTAGTTGGGCCCAATTAAAATAAAACAAAAAAAAAAAAGAAAAGGAAATGAGAAAGGTAGAGTTGGCAGATTACTAAGCAAGGAAAAGAATGGGGTCCAATTAAACTTGGACAACGAACCGATTAGGTGTGATTAGGAGATGAGGAGAGAGAGTGAGGCTGAGATTAGGACTCGAGAACAAAGAAAAGAACGAGAAAAAGAACCAAAAGCGAAGCGTGGAAAGAAAAGCACGGGAAGCGAGAGATAGGGAAAGCGAGAGAGGGAGCCGGGAAACGAAAAGGAGAGAGCGCGAGAGCCAACGGTCGGTGGCCACCCGAACGGTGAGGTCGCCGCCGCTGGTGGGCAAGGGAGAGCTCGGGCTTGAGAGGCCGAGCAGAGCGAAGAAGAAAAGGGGAACGAAAGGACGCGGAAGCGAGGGAAAGTGAGAGGGACGCCGGAAATCGGCAGCCGGCGAGCGAGAAGAGGATGGGCAGCGGAACCGGGTAGAACCCAAACAAAACCGAGACCAGAGAGCGAGAACGAGAGGAACCAGAGCAGAACGAAGGAGCAGGGGTCAGGAAAGAAGGAGGAAAGGGGGACCGAGAGGAAGAAAGGGAAAGAGGGGAAACAGAATCGAAACCCAATTCGAAACCCTTCCAAAACTGAATTCTTAGAACCTCTAAGAATTTAAGGTGAGTAATCTGAATTCATCCTCAAGAAATAAAATGAATTAGGTGGATTGAACATGAATTCGAAGCATGAAATGGGAAACCCTAAGTTAATTGAAGAAGTTAGAGGCTTAAATTGAAGAAACTAGAAACTCATGAATTGAAAAGCATGATTTATGAATTTAATGATATTTGAGCATTGTTAAGCATGATTATGGAGCTGTGTGATTGAGAATTTAGGGAAGTTAGCTTGAACAGAATTTTTGAGAAAAATCAGGGAATTGAATTTCATGATTCATGTGCAGATTTCTATAAATTAAGCATGCTGTCCGAATTTCTGTGAGTTCATGTGTAGCCTAAATTTCCTGTAATTTTTACTGCAGCTTTGTGGCAATTTATGGAAATTTCCTGTAAAATTTGGTATGCATTGGATGAGTAGATTGGGAGATATGCAATTTTAAGTGAAAATGTTCTGTTTTGGGCTAAATCGCACATAAGTGAGTAACTGAATTAAGAACTGAGATTTAAGAAGCGTTGTGGCTAGATTAAAAGATATATATTGATTAAGTAAAGTTATAGAACCATAAACCACTTATACGCGATATTACGCGATCATGAAAACGATGAGTGCATTGATGGTGTTCCTAGTTTGCATGTTTATGTGATTATGTGCTTATCTTGAATTACATCAATGATAAATGACATAAGCATGCGTATGTGATATGAACGGATTGTGTTGGAGTCGGAACTTGCTTATGTGAATTGCTTGTTTTGAAGAAGTTACGCATGAACGTGTTGAGCATGAATCATATGAATTAAGTGTATCGCATGTATAAGAAGATAATAAGAAGATAAGAAACTTAAAGAACTAATGAAGGGGAAAGGATTGTGTTATTGATCTAAGACCCCACGAATTAAAGAACCCTCTGAAGCTATGGCCATAGAAGTATCTGTCAACCCGAAGCCACGAATTATTTTGCTTCTACGAATTATTGACAGTATGCGTCCTTCGTGGAAGGGAGGCTGCCTCGAGGCCACGAATTATTCGCCTCCGTGAACCGAGCCCACGAATTATTTTGGCTCCAAGAACTGGGTCTTTAGAGCAGTGCATAAATCTTCTTTCCATTCGAACTAAGAAGACTTAAAAGAATTACGATATGATGAAACGAATGATCGTGCATATCGAGCAAGAAAGAACGAATCGATGATTTATGAAATGCATGATTGAACTCAAGAAGAAGAATAAGAAGAAGAACGAATCTTGCTTTCATAAGAAATGAATATCATAAGAACTAAGATATGATTGACGTGATGAATGATTTGCATGATAAGTGATTCTATGACTTACTTGCGTAGAAAGACGAATGATGCATGTTTAATTGAATTCATGAATAAGTGATGTCATTATGATTCTCGGCAAGTTGGTAAGTTTAGAATTTCGCATGTCTTAAGCATGTATGATCTGAATCGCATGTTATTAATGAATTGCGAACTTACGTGTGTTTGTTAATGAATTAATGTGCAAAGTGAAACCCGGGGTTGGGTTTGGATTATTCACTCGGGCTAGTGAGCTCATGACATCACCAACATTTCAGTACATGAAGTTAAGACCGGCAGGAGTTGCCTTTGGCTTTTGAAAATAGCGGACGAATAGGAGATGCCTGGACTTACTACTGGTTTTTCTGTCTTTTGTTTAGAAAGATGTTGTAAAGACTATTGTATGTGAACTTAAGTTTGATTATGAATGTATAGCCCTATGTGAATACTCCGAGCGTGTGGGTCGTTGAGTTGTGTTGTGTTTCTCCGAGCGTGTGGCTCGTTGAGTTTTAGAATGTGTTTCGTGCGGGGTTAGGGCTTTAAGCCTATGGGTTTAGCCAGCTTACGGAGGAAACTCTACCGAAATTTCCAGAAAAACCTTCGAAAACCTAGAATTACGCTTCCGCCAATCCAAGAAAGGGTTATTAACCCCTGTGTTGAGATCTTCAGCAGCCTTAGGGGTTCCTCTCGGGAACCCCGGCATGTAATACTCCTAGGGTGGGTCTAGGGGTGTTACAAGTATTAGACCTACAAATTCATCTTAATCCAATTCTTATTATTTATTATTATCATTTATCATGATTATTATCAGCATTGTCATTGTTATTATCTAATTATTTTTATTTTTAGTTTTATTATTTTTTATAATTATAATAATTATTATTATTGCTATTGTTTTATTATTACTTTTGTTAATATTATAGTTTTATTTGTTGTAACCCTAATGTGCTTTAAAATATGTGATTGCTTATAATTAGATTAGGTTAGTTTTATTACCAATTTACTTATTAAGGTTGATATTTGGATATTTGTTTTAGTTGCACATAAACCGTGCTTAATTGTTATTAGCTAGGTATGTATATATATAAAGTTTGGACTTTATAAGAAAGTATTCATAATTTAAGTTAGGAATTTAAATATGACTTATGTGAATATAAGTACTAGATAATATGTTGAAATTTTACGAAAAATATCGGCCATCGGTAGTCGTTGTTCATATTTGGGTCCCGTAAGAAAATTTTTGATACACATGATATGAAAATATTTTGAAATTGAAATGCATGCACTCATTATAAGTCGATGTATTATGCTAATATGTCTTATTTAGGGATGGGTTGTTACAGATACGGGTCCTTCGGTGTTTGAAGCTTGCCTCTAGGCCACGAATTATTTTGGCTCCAATAATTGGTTCTTTAGAGCTTGACATAAATCTTCTTTCCATTCGAAACTAAGAAGACTTAAAGAATTATAATATAAAGAAACGAATGATTATGCATGATGAAGAAGAAAGAAAGAATCAATGAATTTATATGATAATGAAATGCATGAATGAACTCAAGAAAAAGAATGAGAAGAAGAATGAATCCTGATTTCATAAGAAATTTATACGATAAGAAGTAAGATATGATTTACGTGATGGATGACTTACATGATGAATGATTATGTAATGCATTTGCATAGAAAGAAAAATAAAGTATGTTCTTATTGAATTCATGAGTAATTGATGTCATATGTGCCACTCGGTAAGTTGGTAAGTTTAGTATCTCGTGTGTCTTAAGCATGTATGATCTGAATTGCATGTTATGAATGAATAGTGAACTTACGAGTGTTTGTTAATGAATTAATGTGCAAAGTGAAACCAGGGGTGGGTTTGGGTTATTCACTAGGCTCGTGGAGCTCATGACCTCACCAATATTTTTAGGTACAGAAGTTAACACTCCTAGGAGTTACTTTTTGGCTTTTAGAAGAAGCGGGCCAACGGATAGGACATATCCGGACTTGTTATGTGCTTTATGTTTTCATGTTTGTAAAGATCAATTGTATGTGAGCTTAAGTTTTGACTGTGAATATAAAAGACCAATGTGTTTACTCCGAGCATGTGGCTTGTTGAGTTTGTGTTGTGAATACTCCGAGCGTGTGGCGCGTTGAGTTTATAATTGTGTTTTGTGCAGGGTTAAGGCTTTAAGCCTATGGGATTAGCCATATCACAAACGGAACTCTACCGAAATTTTCAGGAAAACCTTTTGAAACATAGATACATGTTTCTGCCAATCTAAGAGAAAGCTAGTAAACCTAAGTTGAGATCTTAAGTAGCCTTGGGAGTTCCTCTCGGGAACTCCGGCGATTTAATACTCCTAGGGTGGGTTTCGAGGTGTTACACTTTATGAGCTATATTGGTGCGACAACCTGCACATATGTGAACATCAACTATAGAAGTTGGGGCACAATCCCCGATTCCGTTGAGGACAACCTTTGGAATGATATTCAAGTAAATGCACTACATCTTAACTTAAAATTGCAACTTATTGTAAATGGTTAATATGTACTTAGCATGTTGTTCTTGTGTTTTAGAAAACATTTACGTTGGACGTTAAAGAATTTGATATCCCCTTGGTGAGACACAAGACCCTTATGTTGGGGGTAGAAAAATTTAGAAACTTCAAATATTGCATTGCCATTATTTGGGTCTACCAAACAAGGGCGATAAAGGCACCAGGTAGATCCTAGGAGGTCTACAACTTCATCTCCGAGGAGGAATGGAGTACGTTTGAAGCATATGTCTCCTCTCCGGAATACATGTTAATTTATAATTTGTTATCTTTTTTTTTATTTAAGTCTTATTTACTGATATCTTTGTTGTCTTAATTACTTGTGTAGGCATGAGGTGCAGCCAACCAAAGAGGATTAAGAGTAATGCGTATCCCCATATGATGTCCCGTGGGGATACACGAAGTTGGAGGACAAATTGTACAAGCGAAGTTTGAACAACTTCAAAGCGCATTAGGTGAAGGTTCCATCATAGATACTTCACAGTTCACCATTGAGAAGGACGAACACTACTACAGGAACCACTTTTAACTACGGTTCAAAACGACCTTTAACTACGCTTAACTGGCGTTGTGTATGTGGCCGTAATTATAGATGAGCATCTAATACTACATTTTAATACCATAGTTAAAGACAACCTATTACTACGGTTGTTATGGACAACCATAGTAATAACCGTAGTAATAGAGAAGCTATTACTATGGTTGTAGGCCAACAACCGTAGTAATAGGCTAAGATATGACTACGGTTCTTATCTAAGAACCGTAGTAATATGTCTGGCCCCAAAACAACCTATTCTGGCAAAAGTGTTTGGCCCAAACCTATGACTCGTGGTTGTTGACTAACAACCGTAGTCATAAGTTATAATTCGGACCTATTATAACGATTGTTCCTTAAGAACCGTAGTAATAGGTATAAATTTTTTGTTTGTTTGTTTACCCTCCGTACAGTACAAATAACATATACAACCATTTACACAAACTCTTTCAGAATATATACAAACTAGAATCCAACAATCTTCACTAGAATATATACAAACCAGATTTATCACCCAGTTGTATATGGTACATTTAAAATAATGAAGACAATGTAAATTGTTAGGGAAGAATTGAGTCTTAAATTTGTAACCACAAGTGGATGGCGTAGTTGTAGCTAGTCGGCAAGCACGGGTCATGTCCATAGAGAGTTGTGTTTTAAATATCGAAGTTATCTTAAACTTTTTGTCTAGGAGAATCAGCAGATATGAGAGATATGATAACTAATATAATCCTAGAAAATAATAAAAAATGCTCGGGTTGTGATTTTACCACTTAATAAACTAACTAATCAAGCCAAGTCTAAACCTACCAAGCTTATGCAAGTATCTAGAAGTGGTTGGTTGCACCATCAAAGGACACTCAAGCCACACTTTCGAGGGTCATAAGCTAATCAATTGGTCTAACCACTTACATTTCGTGGGCTTAGCCCAATTAGACTACAAAAACAGAAACCTATGGACCTAGCTAGGATTCAGGTTATCTTCATACCAAAATCTTGACTGTTCTCTATACCCACACTAGCAAATTGACTCCACTTTTCAGTGATAAATTAACTGCCTAAAAATCAAGATGAAAAACCCTTTCGGACATTTTCATCGAACATGTGGTGGGCATGAGAAACAATCTCAAATTACAAGCATAAACTAGGTGGGTTAAGGCCTAGACGAGATCAATTAGCCATTAGAGAGGCTAATCACAACCAAAGAATTCAACTTTAACAACTAATTAACATAAAAGTATGAAATATATATAAAAATTACATTAAAGAACAAACTAGCACAAATTGACTTGAATAAGAACATAAACTAGATAATTAAACTCAAACATAAAAACAAGTAATCAATCTAACTTTAATTAACATATAAACTAATAAAAATTAAATCTATAAACTAAATTGAACAATCAAAATAATAAACTTGAAATAAAGAGGAAAAGAAAAAGAGAAAACTTATGCTTGATTGAAATTGACGGTTTGAATCCAAAATCTTGTACACAACTCTACACTAATATCCCCCTAATGGGGTTTTGTTTTGGCTAAGTAAGAACATTAGGAGGTCTCCTCAAATCCCTAAAACTGAACTCCCTTTTATCAGAGCCAAATTTGCTATTTATAACCGCAAAAATCAGGCAGAAAATGCGCAGCAAGGGCCGTACGGCTGTGCTGAGTTCAACGCAGGCTGTGTTGTGTTAATCGTGGGTTGTGCTGTGTTTCGGGAAGATGGCACTGGTAGTGCCAGGGAAAGAACAACCAATGTTGGACTTCTGCACGGCTGTGCCGCCAATCATGCTTCACCCGTGCACCTTCTCGACATTCCGGAAAAAGCTGGAATTGAGAGCACGGTCGTGTTGTCAACTCGTGCTGCACCGAGTGCACTTCATTATCTTCTTCGTTTTGCTTTGTTTTTGGCTCAAACTTTTCCTATTAGCTTGATTTCAACTTATTACCTACAAAAGTAAATAAACCAAGTAAAAGTCATCGAAATATATTATTTTACAAGCCAAAAACTAAGTAAATAAGGGTATAAATGACGTAATATTTGGACAGAACATAAATATATATACCTATGTAATTGTATACCTATGTAAATGTATTCCTATGTAACTGTATGGTTGTTTAAATCACAAACTCGACCAATCAAATAATGAATAATAAGTGTAAATATATACCCGTGCCTTTATACGGTTAAAAGTGATTTCGTAATAGTAGTGTTTAACTTACAATGTAAATTACTCTTAATTCTGAAAGTCATGTTTTGTTTATTAGGGCAAAGGGTTATTACTCTTAATTCTTAAAGATTGAAGAAAACGCATTGTTTTATATGTGTTTATTAAGACCAAAAAAAATATAAAAAAGTCAGCAAAATAGAAAACACAAGGAGATAAGTGCACATCTTAAAAGGCGAGAGAAATTAAGACTTAGATATTTTTTTAACTTTAATTTACAACGTAAATTATATTATATAGCCTCATATACAAGAGGAAAGTACACACTCAATTAAACAACTGCTTTTTGTGTACAATTTTTTTTTAAAAGGGTAAGAACAACAACTACTAGGTAACCCTAGTAAAGCATAATAAGTTCTTAGTTTATCAACCTTTCCCCAATGTTAGTACAGTTGGCCAAGTGGTAGAGATATTGTATTTATTAGTTTCTTAGGTTGTGGATTCAAGGCACATTACTTGCCAATCTATATTGTTTTTTTAAAAAAAAACAAATTCTTTGACATTGTTAGTTACTCGGCTGATTAAATTAGTTTTAGTTGTTGTTGATTAGATTAGTTGTTTATATTTAATTGTTTCTAGAAAAATTTTAATAAAATTAGTTGTTTTTAAAAAAGATGTGAGACAAAAGTTAATTTACAAAAAGTCAATTATAAAAAATTATTCAAATTAATTTTTTAAAAATGGCTTTTTGTGGATAAAAACTATTTTAAAAAGTCAAAAGATCAAAACCTTCTCAAAAAGCTATTAAAAAGTCATTAGTCAAAGATGGCCTTTTGGAATAGAACTTATTCTATTGTGTTTTTTTTTTTCAATTAAATTAAGTTCTTATATACTTAGTATAATCAAATTAAGTTCTTTTCTAATATTACTTTGTTTTTAATGTAGAATATTTAAGGTTAGTTTACACATCGTATGTAATATTCTTTAAATTTAAATTCAAATGATATTAAATTGTATGTAATTACCAAAAGAGTATAATAATGTTATCATGATATTCCAATCATACAATCTAGAATATTCTGTTACGCACCAAAAGTAATATGAATATCCTTTAGTAAGAAACTAGTATGACAATATAAGGCCACTTTTTCTTATCCTTTTTTTCTTTTCAAGCTATGTATCCGTTAAGCTGCTATTAGACAAGTTGAAAGCCAATTTGTAAGCACACTAATTATAATAAATGGACTTTGAAAAAATAATTTAATAGGTTCCAAACGTAAAAGTGAGCTGAATCTATTCGAATTAACATTTATAAAAGCGTTTATAATCGCTAACAACTCTTAATAGATGATAACAACTCTTAACAGTTCATAACAAGTAATAGGAGCTCTTAGCAACTTTTAACAACTTTTAACAATTATAACAACTCATAATACCTCTTAACAACTATAACCGTTATAACAGCTTACTCACTATAACAACTAATCATAGCATAATAATAATAATAATAATAATAATAATAATATTAATATTAATATTAATATATTAATATTATTATTATTATTATTATTATTATTATTATTATTATTATTATTATTATTATTATTATTATTATTATCGGAAGGGGGCATTAATATTACTCCAAAGATGAATACAACTTAAAATTCGTGGCGGTCGGATCCATGACTTGATCCGGATCCTCTCCAAGTCAAACTCGGGTTGAGGAATCATAGGGATGGAGATGAGCTAAGTAATGGGCTACCCTATTTCCACCTCTTTTAACGAACGACAAACAATAAAAATCAAACTATAAACAGAGTTGCAGAATGTCAGAACAATAAGCCAATGCATGATGCTAAAGACGCCTTCTTCTTAAGTTTTGTGATGAGGGCCAAGCAGTCGCGTTCAATCTCCACACTTTTAATACCACGCCTGAGGGCTTCCATTATAGCAAATCTACAAGCTTAGGCTTCTTCCATTTAAGGGTCGTAGAAACCCATACCTTGGTGAATGCTAGAGAAGATGATGCTAGTGCTATCCCGCGCCACCACCCCTAGCCGAATCCCCAATCGCCTAGTTTAGCCGCATCAAAACTGATTTTGATGTTCCTATCATAAGGTGGTTTCTAGCCTATTGGTAGCCTAGTCTCCTCCACTGTAGTATTAGCGGACAACTCACGATACCCATGGGCCATCATTAATGTGTGCTTAGTCACCTCCCTCAAATGCACCCTCTCCTCCCCAAAATAGTGCTTTGTTACGGGCCGCCCACACCCCCAAGCTATAGTTACGAACTCTTGCCATTCGTGAACACCTAGCTTCTTCTTCATACTGAAGAAAACCTCCCAGACATCAGGTCCAACATATTATAGATGGAAGCAAATTTGCTATTGTCCCAACTCTCAAAAGCGTGAGGACAATGGAAAATAGCAGAAGCTCACTCTCCTCTATCCACCCACTTAGAGAACACTGCTTGGAAAAAGAAATGGGTCGCATACCTAATTGATGAGCTTAGGAAGCGCTCCAACACAACACCTCTAGGCGAAAGATCGGACCCTCGGTGGCAGATTCATTCCCAAAATGTTTCTCCAGGTCTTCTTGCTCTCATCGCTACTAGCCCCTGTAGCATCCGTCCTCTGTAATGATAAAATAAATTGATATGCTAGTTTAGCCGAGAGTTCCCTATCAGGCGAGCCATATCATACTAACCTGTTAGGGGATAAATTGATGCTCAATGGGATACTTCGAATCACTTCTGCATCAACGACTAAAAATATAGAATTCACCATGCCCACGTTCCAATCTTTCTGCTCCCACTCAATGAGATATCCCACACGAATAAATGAATAGTTCGGACTGAAGCGAGTAATGACCTAAAAGGAGTCCGGTCTCAGAATCCACTTAGCATCTCATACATTAAGTGGCATTCCGTTACCAACTCGCCAGTAGCTACCTTTCTCAATCACCCATCAGACCCCCACAAGCTTCACCACGTAAAACTAGGTTGGTGCCCTAGATTAGCATCCAAAATGACCCGATCCGGAAAGTACTTAGCCTTAAGCAGATGCCAAACCAGTGAAGATGGGTGTTGGATCAAGCGCCAAAGCTACCTAGTCAAGAGAGTTGAATTGAACTCATCAAGATCACAAAAATCCAACCCACGCATGTCCTTTGGATGGAAAAGTTGTGAGAAACTCAACAAGTGGATCTTTCGGGAATCAAGAGATGGATGGCCCCACCAAAACCGGTTTATCAATGATTGAATAACATCACATAAGTCTTTGGGAAACTTAAAAATACTCATAGAGTAGGTAAGGATTGCTTGCGCTACAACTTTAACTAGCACTTCCCGCCCTACCCAAGAGAGGTGCTTCCCCATCCAACTAGAAATACGCTTAGCAATAAGATCCTTGATGGATAAAAAGACTTCTTCTTATAATACCCAACCGTAGTTGGAAGACCCATATACTTATCGTGAGCTAGGACCTCTTTAATATCTATAGTGATGAGCACACTATCTCGTCTAGATTGCGGAACTCCTTTACTAAATGACACATTAGTCTTAGAACAATTGATTTTCTACTCCAACGCATCCTCATACTTTTGTAGGAGATCCTTGACCACCACCGCTTGGTCAAACAACAGATAATCGTAACATGTGCAAAGAGAAGGTTGGAAATAATGGGAGCCACATAACATATGTTGTGACCAATCAACCACTCATTAATAACGATATTAGAGATAACATAAGAAAGGCCTTCTGCAGATAACAGAAACAAGTAGGGAGATATAGGGTCCCCTTAGAGAAGGCCTCGCATTGGAACAACATACCCCCAGCTCACCATTGATAATAAAAAGAAAAACGCATATTGAACATAACCATGTCAACCCATATTTCTCTCCAATCCCCGACCTTATCATAACGTTTCTCAAAAAGCCCCACTCCACAATTATTATTATTATTATTATTATTATTATTATTATTATTATTATTATTATTATTATTATGAACATTATTATATTTAAAAATTTTAGTAATATCATTACTATAATTATTATTGTTATTATCATCGTCGTTGTCATAAATTGTTGTTGCTCTCATTATTAATATTATTATTATTATTATTATTATTATTATTATTGTAAAAACTATTATATTTAAAGATTTTATTATTAGCATTGTAACAACTCATAATAACTCATAACCGCTCATAACAGATATAGCAGCTCATGATATTTAAAAATTTCAGGTTCAATTAGTTTGTGATTCGTGATATTTACTCTTTAAATGCAAAAGAGAAGTAGAAATTAATGTTTTGCTTTTGTTCTCTTTTACCTAGGATTTTAAAGTTATTTTCTAACTCTTCCTGTGAAAACTTGATTTGCTATTTATTAATGATTTGTAACACCCCGACCCTTTCCTAGGGACGTCATATTGCCAGGATCCTTAAGGCTGAATTAGGAAACATCCTAACTAACTAAACATGCTTTTAAAACTCATGGAAGTCCAGCCAATATTTTATATTTTTTGGAAAGAGAATCTACTTCAAGTTTTAACCCCATACGACTTCAAACTAAACATTTGGGTTCACACAACCCTACAACATAAATAAAGTACATCACCGATAAAGTTTTGGTGGGGGCCACCGATGCCAAATCAGAGCGTTTACAAATGCCAACATACATATATCTACAGACATGCCTGATTACCAATAAGTCTTACACGTCATACTCAAAAGTACACACAATTAAACATAAGTAATTAATACATTAAAGTTTTTTGTAGTTAAAAGAGTATCAAAACAGCCTCTAAAATGATAAAGCTTTTCAGGAACCTTACTTTTGCTCTAGATCTGAAAAGATGAAAAAAGTAGGGGAATGAGCAACAAAACCTCAATGGGAGTCCTTCATCTCCCAAAACCAACGTAGCTTTGCATGCATATATAATAGAAATCAATGCTTAACAATAATATTAGTGATCAAGTTGCATCAATAAGATAATCTTACCTTACTCCACCCTTAAACGATTAGAAAAACCATAATACATTAGAAATCAAGTGTACCACATTTTCTTCATAAATGTGACCAAATCAATTCCCAATCTGAAATTTCATTTAATTTTTATCATCTTCGATTCCTTTGGGCAAAACTAGTACCCTGGTACTCAACCGATGCCTGTGAGCTGACCCAACGTACCACGGCACTAGAATTTGAAACCACTCACGCGTGTGCATAAGTTTCCTATCCGAGAGGACTCGTAATTTAGGAGTGAAGTCGCTGCCCTCAGGCTAGAATAAGTTACCTTTTTAGATTTTGTATTTTAACGCTTGTGAGCCGACCCAGCATACCATAATACAAGGATTCGAAACCACTCACGCGTATACCCAACTTTAATACTCGGAAGGACTCATGATTTAGGAGTGAAAGCCGCTACCTGTGGGCCAGAATACGTCACCTTCCTAGACATTTTATTTCAACACCTATGAGCCGACCCAACATACCACGGTACAGGAATTCGGAATCACTCATGTGTGTGCATAAGTATCCTATACGGGAGAACTCGTAATCTAGAAATGAAAGTCGCTTCCCTCAAGTCGGAATAAGTCACCTTCCTAGATTTTGTATTTTGATGCCTGTGAGCCGACCTAACATACCACAATAAAGGGATTTACAATCACTCACGCATATACCCAAGTTTACTACCTGGAAGGACTCGTGATCTAGGAGTGAAAGTCACTACCCATGGGCTGGAATATGTCACCTTCCTAGACTTTATATTCCGACCCAACATACCACGGTACAGGGATTCAAAATCACTCATGCGTATACTCAAGTTTCCTATCCGGGAATACTCGTAATCTAGGAGTGAAAGTCGCTGCCCTTAAGCCGGAATAAGTTACCTTTCTAGATTTTGTATTTTGACGCTTGTGAGCCGACCCAATGTATCACAGTACAGGGTTTCGGAACCACTCACACGTATACCCAAGTTTACTACCCGAAAGGACTCGTGATCTAGGAGTGAATGCTGCTACCCATAGGCCGGAATATTATCTCATGTCACCTTCTTAGATTTTATACCGGTAAAATGCTCAAGCCCAAGAAATCAACTTCTCAATTCACTTTATGGTTATTATCTTTCTCATTCCTTATATATATATGTTGATTAGATTACTCAATGAGGTCTGAGACCATACTTTAAACACTTAAACTCGCTTCCCGACATAAAATACAAAGCTTACAAGCATCCCGGGATAAGGCCCTCGGGTGGTGAGGGTCCAAAATTTACTTTGGAAGTCACTACGGACCTCCCCACAACCAGTAGGGGTCAATGGTGGGCTCTAGAGGTCACCATGGGCATCCCCACAGCCAGTGAGGATCTCTGGTGGCCACCACATGATACCTCACGGCCTGTGGGAGCACCCGTGGTGGGCGTTTTGGGTCAATTAAAACACTGCTTCCCACCACGGCCTGCCCAGGAGCCGTGGGAGTAGACATGGTGGGTGGCAATGGTTCCCAAACTCCATTTTCTTCTACGTATTTAGTCTTTGTGGGATACCTATGAAAGGTTTGGTTTATAAATTTTTCAATATTCTAATTATCATATTAGCTCAATAAAACCCATTAAATTGCACATGCTAGGTAAATAATTCTCAAATCAAGATTTGGACAAATTTGAGCTAACATTTATGATCACCCATCCTTAATAGCACTACACTAAGTATATTCACTAGTATATTTCAAACCTGAACCAAAATCATGATTTCACAAAGATCTAAACATGGTTGGTACGCTTTCATGTTCATGCATGAAATTATAACACAAAAAGAGAAGCTCAACCAAGTAGATGATGATGATCATGTTTCTACTCCTTTTTTTTTTTTTTCCTTTCTAACATTCTCCTAACATGTTTATATCAATGAGTCACTCCAAAAACACATGCAAGCATCAATTTCATAAAATTTTGAGTACTCAAAGTCGATCTACAAGCACACTTATGAAATTCATTTTGGTTGGAAAGTAATATATAGTGGGGAGAAGAAGGAAAGCCACCTTAATGAGTATGATTTGTACTAAGTTCTTGATGGTTGTGTTCTTGAACCTTCCTTCTATTTTTTTACCTTTGTTCTTGCCTCTATCCTTAGTGAAGGTGATTAACAATGGAGGAGTTGAAGCTTGGAACAAGGGAGGTTGAACCTTGATGTCTCCTTTGCTTCCCCCTCTCTCTCTCTCTTCTCCCTCATCTCTTTATTTGGAGCTGATGAATTTTATTTCTAAAGAAACCGAGTCAACCCCTGATTTGAGCCTCACTTTGATTTATGCACCAAATTTTGGAGTGGGTGTAATGATGGTGAGGCATGGAGACTTAGAGTTAGGAGGCTAGAGATGATGGTTGCAATATTAGGCCAAGAAAATTGTAACGCCCCCAATCACCGTTACTTAATAATCCCTTAATTAGAGAATATTACGTAAGGTCGCAGCGGAAGATAACGACCGAAGACGTTACTGTCGTCCTAAAAATAGGATAAGGCTAAATAAGTGAAATAAAATAAAAGACAATTTGCGCATCTAACTACTACATTTCCATTGGTCCTGTTAGGGGTAATTGCTGATTACCCAAGTAGCTAAGTCATCCCAAGATACAGATCACTTGTTTAGTAACATAATATTTATACAACCTAGACTTTCATCTATTCCACGAGATAATGTGCAATGTGTAATAATTCTCAAGGTCATACCTAAACCACAGTTGAGGGTAAAATCACTGTGAGCATCTATATATCTTCCGAATCACCAATGCAACGCGACTGGCTATGGTTTGCCTTCGTCAAACTTGGTGGTTAATTGATTGTTCACCAATGCTTTTCCTAAAACAAAAACAGTAAAATATTTCGAAAAGTAAGTCGAAACTCATTACGAACATTCCTGCACAGTCAAATTGCTTTGAAAACAGCGCATTTCAATTCATTTTAATTTGAAATCAGGGGAAGAGAATATGAGTAAAACTTGCTTGCCAGTTATTATCTGAAAGTGGAACCCTTGATAATTGATACGATCTTTGAATAAGGTGCACACCTCCCGGCCAAACGAGAACCCAAGTTGAAGTCGCGCTGGTGGAATTGAAGGGCATAAGCCCTGATAATTGATAATTGAGCGGGGACCACTTAATTAGGTGGAAAACTTGGCTTGCAAATGATTCATTATTAGTTATTTATGTAAGAAATATTGAGCTTTGTTGAAATATGTGAATTTTCGAAGGGTTCAGGCAATGAACGTACCTGAACTGAAAATCTTTGTTTCTTCCCCTTATAGAAATTGAAATTACCAGCTAGTCGGCAACGGAAGTGACCTCAATTCTGTTTCAAATAGATTTTTGTTGTTAATAACGTTTCCCTTGAGTTTCAATAATTCAATTGGTATTCATTTCCTTGATTTAATACATAACTAGTTGAAATAAGATTGTTATTACTCAATTCTATTGAGTTAGTTTTGTTTGAAATGTTGTCTACGACACATATTCATCAAGGAAGTTGATCGGGGTATATTTATATGATTGTATTCATTAGTCGAATTGGGTTAAAGATATATATGTATATATATTCAAACATTTATCTTAATTATTAACATCTGTTTGACAGGCATAAAATATGCTCCTAATGGTTATTATTATCGTTACTATCATTGTTATTGTCACTATTATTATTATTATTATTATTATTATTATTATTATTATTATTATTATTATTATTATTATTATTATCATCATCATCATTACTATTATTACACCCTTAACTCAACTAATTATATCGAACCAAAATCTCACCTTCAATCCTATCCTTAAGTCACCTTTCGCCTCATCTTATCATCTATTCCACAAATTAATCAATTTACTCCACAAATTAACTAATTTACTAAAATTCCACATACATCAAGACACACTAATTTCAACTTTTATGCATCTTTTCCTCAATAAAATCCACATCTACATATACAATTAAGTACACTAAATTTCTCAAAGTTTTACATACTTTCAACTCTACGTATTATCCAACTTCGATCTATATATACACATTCTCTTTCTTTCACTCAAATATATCCAATCCCAAAATACCATGAAAACCATCAAATTCCCTCAAAATCTATATCACAACATCCCCAATTTAATTCACTAACTCATAATTTTACAAATTCACCAACTCACGATTTCACAAGAGCAATATATTCGTTCACTTTCACAACAACCATTCCAACCAAATCCCAAATCATAATTATTCACAATAGTTCAAATTTTTCTAATTCAGCCACTAAATCCACACCACAAACATCTTTCAAAACCCATATAATTCAATTTACAACTATAATCATTAAGTAGATAATGAAGTGTGATAATTTAGGATTTAGGGTTTTACCTTCAAATCAAGAGTGGAAGCCAAGATGGGGAAGGAGTGGTGGTGGTGCAGCACAGCTGGGCATTGATGGCTACTGGCAGCACTAGCGTCGATTTCCGGTGGCCGAGCTCCGGCTGGTTGGCCGGGAATAGGTGGCGAGGCAGGGCACTCGCCGCGAGAGAGAGAGAGAGAGAGAGAGAGAGAGAGAGAGAGAGAGAGAGAGAGAGAGAGCGAGAGCGGGAGAAGGCACAGTGGCGCCGACGCCGGCTTCGGCCGACGTTGGTGGTGTCCGGTGGCCGGAATCGAGGCAACAGTAGGGGTGGTGAGGCAGGGCGAGAGAGAGAGCAAGTGCAGAGGGAGAGAGCGAGAACGACAGATAGAGAGAGGAGAGGGAAACACCGGCGCCGGTTTTCTAGCCGGCATCGGTTGCGCTGGTGGCCGGAGGAGAGGCGGCAACCGGTGGAGTCAGGGGGACGTGGGAGGGAGATGGAGAGCACGGGAGGATAGTTGAGGAAGATTGAAGCCGCTTTGCCTTGAACCCAATTATGAAGCTGATTTTTTTTTTTTTGGTATTTCCAGAAACCATTTCTGGATTCTTCTAAAAAATCGGCTTCTTTTATTTATATAACTTTTTTTCAGTTAATTCTAGAAAATTTTGATTTTTATTTGTTATTATTATTTTTAATTTTTTTTTATTTCATTTAGTTAGTATCGCATATAAAATTACACGATTCATTCTTAAATACAACGATTTGTTTAAAATATAGTCTTTAATGGGCTTATAACCATGTACGTTCGCATTAGTAGGTATTCTATATTTAATACAATTTTTAAATTTCCTTTTTAAACATATGCATAAATTTATAATCATCATTATAAAATTTCATTAGAGGTCACTACGTCGCCTTAGTTGCATAACACACATATGAAATAATTTAAATATAAAATATCGAATTGAAGTGCGTGTGCTCAATTATATAAATTTTGTAATTAGTAAAATAAATAGTGTGATTTAGGGTCGGGCTGTTACAAAAATGATGCAAGCCATCAAACGTTTTGGCCTAAATGCTCAGATTTTGGGAAGGAATGAGCATGTTTTATATGTTTATAACTTAGGATCATAATCAATCTTTGATATTATTTAATCCAAGCAATTAGTAAGTCAAATAAATATTTTCTAAGCTTACTCCTAATATTATTTTCAATTAAATTGACCATCCACTAGCACACATGTAAATAAATACTTGCATGTAAGTGTAGGAACCACGGCCGACTGGGGCCCATCGAGTTTCCCCACTTGTGTCGGGTTTCTTTTATAAAGATTGATTTTGAAAATGGTTTTAAAAAGTCGATTTTGGAATGTGGGGATGAACCTTTTATTAAAATTTTTGAATTTTATTAAATCTGATTTAAAGTGAATTAGGCAAAGTTTGAATGACGGTTTTATTTTAGTAATTATTTTCAGAAGTCTTAGGATATTATCTCTTAACCAAAAATAAAAATAAAAATTAGGGCTTTTGTTTCTGCCATGAGGCTCTAGGGCCAAACTGGTGTGAAAACATCGGTTTGGACCCAAGCCCACCTATCGACCATACGGTGCAGGTGACAGCCTGCACCTAATGGTGGCCAGTGCCGGCCAGAGGCTAAGGCTGATGAGATCAGCCTCGGCCTCTGCCCCGGCTTGGCAGATCCAGATCCCGTTTTTCCCTGTTCAGTCAAAAATAGTCGGGAAGCAGATTTGAATAGATATAAGCAAGAAGAGGAGTCGCCACTTAGTTTTTAAGAGACAAAAACTAACAAAAACGAAAGTATAATTTTGCTCTTCCAAACTTAGCATGGGAAAACTAAGACTAAAAGAGGCTAAAAATGACTCCAAAGGTCTTTGAACCGAGAATCGGATTTGGGGGTGAGGGTAAGAAATGTAGGGATAAACCCTTCCATTCCACCTGTCCGAAGACGACCATTATTAGTTCCACTAGTGAATTAGAATAATGTGAAAAACACAAGCATACAACAACATGTCATAAAGAATTAACAGCAATCAAACATAATTAAGGAAAGTGATAAAAGTGAAAGTAAAGAAAGCGGAAAAGCGAAAAGAAAAACAAAATGAAAACGAAAAGAAAAGGCAAAGAGGATATTGTGAAAACAAAATGAAAACAAAATGAAAATGAAAACAAAATGAAAGAAAAGAAAGCGGAAAACTAAAAGATTACATCAGGAGGGGAGGAATTAAAAGTGACACATCGTTTGTCCACAATAAGGAAAACAATAAAGAAAGTATAAAATAAAATAAACCGTTGTGAAAACTAGATCTGTGCCCTCAGTGTTGTCCCACCCGCTGATTTAGATCTTTAATCTGGATTTCTTGATGTGATGGTGGTGAATCAAGGAAGGCTTTTTGTGAGTATTTGGTGTAGGTAGGTGAATAATGGAGTTCAAGAATCGGAAGTAGGGAGTATGATGGAAGTAGGGTGAGAGATCAAAATATAAAGATGAGTATTCAGTAGCTCTTAGGCGAATTTCAGCCGTGTAGGAATGAGACCCAACACTCTCTATTTATAGGAAGAGGTTAGGTCAAGGAAGTGACCTAAGGTTAGCTCAGCCAGCCGTCCAAAAGAAGCAGCCAGCCACCTGGGCAGACCAAGGGTTTCGTGCCCTAGTATGCTACTCCGGGAGTCTGCAGAATGGAACACAACGTTTTGAGGTGAAACTATGCATTGAAGGCACCTGCCATGCAAGGCTTTTCTAAGGTTTTGTGTCCTTCCGTGCTGTCTCAGGATTCCTTAGCCAAAATGCAGCATTCCTTGTGAAATTACCAGCAGGGGGCGTCGGCCATGTTGGGCTTTTTAAGGATATTGTGGGCTCCTAGTCTCGGGTAGACTATCTTGAAGTTTAAACGTAGCACTTCAATTCTCGTGATCATGAAATGCAACGTTTTACGCCATCTTTAGGTTTTCGCCTCCTTGTCTGGTTGGACTGAAGTAAAATGCAGTATTCTTAACTTGGAATTTCCCAACACACAGCATTGGACTCCATTGTCTCTAAAGGCTTGGCCTGGTTCTTGGATCGCCTGAAAGAAAAGGGGATTTGTGGATAGACCCAAGGCAAAAGACTATTTATTTGGTGCTGAGGGTTCTTTGTGGTTTACTAGTTTATGTCGCACCAATCAAATCACAATTTGAGATCTAAATATACAAACAGGACTCGAGATTTCATTATCAGGTCAACAAATAAATAAAAGAGAAAATGCATGACATTTTTTAGGTGCACTACTACAGGAACCACTTTTGACTAAGGTTAAAAACGACATTTAATTATGGTTAACCGGCGTCGTGTATGTGGTCATCATTGTATATAGCATCTTTTATTACGATTCCAAAACCATAGTTAAAGATAACTTATGATGACGGTTCAGATGGAAGAACCGTCGTCATATATTAACTATGACGATGATTCTTATACTAGAACCGTCACCATACGTCTTGCACAACAATTGTTTAAGCAAGGGCATATGACGACGGTTCTAATTTAAGAACCGTCATGATATGTCAGAATTTTTTATAGTTTTTTATTGTTTTTCCATACCCCTATACAATACAAAATAGATCACAACTTACAATACATCACAACTTATACAGTAAAAACCAACAACCGCAATTTTCTAAATATATACAAAAATTTTCCACTTACTACAACCACAACAAGTTCCATTGAACAAGTTTGAAAACACAATTCCATAAATTTTCACAATAAGTTACAACAATGAATATATTACGATGATGTGAAATTATAATACAAAGAGTACTCGTTCATTATTTATGTGAAAAATTCATCTCTATTTACCCAAAGTGATGCTTTTGTAGTAAATTTAGTTATGTCATTGTCTTTATGAGGATATTGCTTGCTTGGAGTTGTTGTAGAGGTGGCCTGGACAACATATATATACATCATATTTACAATCCAAGCTAACTTTGCCCAAACTCCAAGCAAGCAATATAATCATAAAGACAAACACATAATTCAATCTACTAAAAACACATCTTTAGGAAAATAGAGATAAACCTTTTGGAATAAATATTGAAATCATTTAAACCACAAAGTTTCAAGAAAAAGAAATACACACAGAGGTGGACAACATAAAAACTCAATGATCTCGCCCACGAACCTGTCAAGAGTATTACTCCTTTAAGGCAAACTGTCTCAGCTGTCGAGAGAATGCAATGAGAAAATCAGGGACGAAGGTAACATTCAGGAGTTTAGTTCTTTTGACCCTCATCGAATGATGATTTTCTAGCCCGTCATTAGAGATGTTGGTCTTTTGTTTGCTTACTTGGAGTTCGTGCAGGGGTAGAGGTGGATAACCTCACTTCTTCTTCGAGAGGTTCCTCTTATTCTCCTTAGGGAGGTTCCTCCCTTTCTCCTTTGGTAAGTTCCTTGGACCGGAGAAGAACGAGAGAAAGGACCCTCCACCGATTCACTGCTCTCCGGGGGGACCAGACGATGAGCCTATGCTTGAAGTGGCGTCTCCGCCCGCTGCGTCACTTGTTGATGAGTACGAATTGCTTTCCTGGATTTCTACAAGTTCATCAAAGTGGCGCTTTACCCATGCTTCAAGGAGGTCCAAGTTGAAACGCAACACAGCTTGTTTGAGAGCATGAGCTTCGTCAAAGTCTACAAAATGTAGCTCCATAGCATCATCAATCAGAAGGTCATAGAATGCCTTCGCAACAAGGGACGGGCAGCAATTTGCAACAGCAAATTGCTCAAGCACGGTCCTTATTGAACCGTGGGTACAATTTCTTGTAACCAGAAGGAAGTGCTCTGTAACTCATTTTTCACTATGATCAAAGAAAAGAGTTAAGTCAAAGAATTATTCTTACCAACTACCTCAATAAAGCCTCTACCCCTCTTCCCATTCAAAAAAATTTTTGCTTCCAATTGTTTACGTGTATATGTGTGTGTGTGTGTGTGTGTGTGTGTGTGTGTGTGTGTGTTTGTGTGTGTGTATATATATATATACTTTCCTTTTTACTTCTAATTTTGATGTATTATACATTATCGAAACTAAATGGATGGGAACTTTGGATCTAGTTATGTCTTGGGTTGTTAAAGCAAACTAAGTGGATGGCCTAAACATTTCATTGATATTCATTATTGTCTTATGCATTACATAAATTTCAAAAAAATCATATACTGTAGTTTACGACCATGTATAATACAACAAACTTGCACCAAAAAAGGAAACCGAAAATTTAGGTAATTAGAAAAATTAGTCCACCCCTAACTTTAACTCATCAAAATAAATAAATTTGATAACAAATTTATCTTTATACAAAGTATCTGGGGAGATCTCTATATCCAAATACCTTTCTAATTTTTTACATTTTCACATTTATATTTTCTCCCTTTACATCCTTAAACCCTAAATAATATATATATATATAGTTTCCTTTTTGCTTCTAATTTTGATGTATTATACGTTTACCATAAACTAGACATGATTTTTTTTTAAAGTTTACATAATTCATAAGAAAATAATGAAATTATGAATGAAATATTGAGGTCAGCCATTTAATTTCCTTTGATGACATAAGATATAACAGGAACCAGAATTCCCTTGTTGTGATTAACAATGAAGTTGGGTTTACAAGACAAAACATGTAATGTACATGCAACATAGGTCGATCGACGAAGAAGGGCAAAAGGATCGAGGAGTCAAATGGAATTTTTATGACCTTTTGTTTCCATTTGACTCCTCGATCATTTTACCCTTCTTCGTCGATCGGCCTATGTTGCATGTACATTACATGTTTTGTCTTGTAAACCCAACTTCATTGTTAATCACAACAAGGAATTCCGATTCCTATTATGTCTTCAGTTGTTAAAGCAAACTAAATGGATGGCCTCAATATTTCATTCATATTTCATTATTGTGTTATGAATTACCTAAACTTCAAAAAATCATGGCCTCTAGTTTACGATCATGTATAATACAACAAACTTACAAACAAAAAGAAAACCGAAAATTTAGATAATTGGATAAATTAGTCCACCCTCGACTTCAACTCATCAAAATAAATAAATTTGATAACAAATTTATCTTTATGACAAGTAATTAAGGAGATCCCTATATCCAAATACCTTTCTGATTTTTTACATTTTCACATTTATATTTTCTTCCTATTGATCCTTAAATATATAACCACAAATTTTTCTATTTCCTCAAACCCTAAACCGTTTAATATTTTTATTTCTCTAAACTCTAACCATATTTGGATACCAATTTCGATTATTGGATAAATGAGTTTACCATAACATCATCTCATCAAAATAAATAAATTTGGATACAAATTTATCTTTATCGAAGTTTTTAAGGATGACCTTATATCTAAATTATATTTTTATTTCTCTAAAATCCTAAACAAATTTGGATTCCCTCTTTCGATCTACCATCCTTAACTATCATATTTTGCTATAATTACCACAAATACTAAACTCCTAAACGCATTTCTCAAAATCTCAAACATTTCACGAATTTCCAACTTAATAAACTAAACAAATGTTACCCACATTCTCAATATTCAACATCTCAACAAAGATTCAACATTTCAACAATCTCAAACATTACCCACATTCTCAACATTCACAATTACCGCAAAATACATTCAACATTTTAACTATAATACATTTTCTAAATAACTTAAAATGAAAAATAAGAGAGGATAGAGATTCATACCTAAGAACCGATAACGGCGAGGGTGAAGAGAGGCTTGATAGCGAGAATTAGTTTGAGAAAATCTACACTTCAAAGACACGAGAGGAAACTATGAATAAATGAAAGATTAAGCGAGAGGACATCTAAACGACGAGGGTGAGGAGAGGCTTACCAATTCAAGTCAAAACCGAGAGGAGATCTAAACCGGTGAGGAAGCACAAATTCTAGATCTGTATATGGAAGAGACAAAACTGTAGAAAACGATAAGACCGAGAGTAGATGGCCGTGGAAACAATAGGTATGTTCTCGCGTTTTTAATTTGATGTGAAAGACATATGACGATGGTTTTTAACGGAACCATCATCATATGTGACATTTAACGACGGTCTCGTTAAAGAACCGTCGTTAAATGTATTGACAAAACATATGATGATGGTTTATCTGAAAGAAACGTCGTCATATGTATGAAACAATGCCGGTTATTTACAAAAGTGTCACCAGTCCATTTTTCATGACGGTTTGTCCTTTTAATCGTTGTTAAAGACCCGTTGTTAAAAGTGGTTTCTTTAGTAGTGGTGTCTATAGTTAGCCCCACTTTGACCAAGTCTCGAAACACGAATATCAAAATAGACATTAAAAGGTACTTACCCGGTACCGTGTCGAATGCTCGATTGAATTGATGTGTCCGAAATTAGGTACCTTATGGCTTGAACTTTTAATAGAGAGGCCTGAACTTGACCGGTGGAGTCTAAAGTCCTGGTTGTTTATTCCCGAACTTGGCTGCTTAGAGACCTGAAGTTTGGATTCGCGTGCCTAAACTTGACATGAGCTTAGTCCGAAGCTTGGCATGTAGCTTGAACTTGACTCAGGTAGTAAAGTCCGAAGTCCAATTGAGGTGCCCGAATTTGACCACTTCTTGGATCCGAAGTTCGGCTTGGTGTGCCTAAACTTGACCTTTCTTGGTCTGAACTATACTTGTCAATTCGGGCGGGCGGGTTAAATACGGGTCAACTATATTTGGGTTCGGGTAAAATACGGGCGATTGTATATCGGGTTATACAGGTTTCAAATTGACCCAGCGGGTTGAGACCGCCTTTTATCGCTTATTTTTCTTTTTTAATTATAAAAATTCAGCATATATTTTTGGTTAAAATTGCACATATTTCTTCGAAAAAGTATAATATTTGTATTTTCTTAGAAGAATATTAAAATATTCAAAATTTTCATTATGATATTTGTGTGAAAATTCATTTAGTCGAGCGGCTTGATCGTTTGACCTGTTTAAATAAGGTCAATTGAAGGTTGGGTCAATAATGGGCTAAATAATAATGACTTGTTCTGTTCATGATTTATTTAAAGTTCCCAATGTTTATTTCACCTCTTCTATTATATTAAGAAGGTTTATATGGATATTTGCTGCATTTTAAAACATATCGAAAAGGATTGACATGGGTAGGCGTAACCGACCCATTTTATTCACTAACAAAAACTTGACTTTGTTTTAACCCAATCCATTGCCTATCCTAGATGCTACGGTTCAAGTACAGTTAAAACAATTTCAAATAAATAAGAATTAGAGATTTATAATAAAATAAAATAATTATTTTTAAGCATAACGTCAAAATTTGAAATTATTATAGTAATATTATTTCTACAAAACAAAAGTATATTATCGAAAATGTGACTCATTATATGCATTTCACCAAAGATACTGCAAGTATAACTTGTGCATTTTTAGTATTTTTAATATATCATGTCATTTGAATCCAAACATATTTGTATTGAAACTAACTATGTATAATTTTTGTATATAATGCCTTTTTCATGACAAAGAAGTTGAGAAATGAAATAGTATCAGTTTTTGTTTGTAAATGATTGCGATAAATATGTAACGTCTTTCCAAATAATGTGATATGACAAATAACCATTACTAAAAGAGTGATAAAGTGAAAGAAAAATCATATAATGTGCATAAAACATTCGATCAACAAGTAACAAAGCTAAAATTGTCATTTTTATTGCCTTGACCCAACAGGTTGAATGGGTTTGGGTCGAGTTTGACCTGCTAATTTGCTGGTTTTTCAGGTTCGGTCAAGAAAATCGTGTCCAAAACCCAAGAATTTCGAGCGGGTTCGGGTCGGATTTTTGGGATGGGTCAATTTTTGCCAGGTCTAGTCTCAACCTTGGCTGAAAAATTTTTCTACACTAACAGTTGTGTTAGCTAATAATCGAATAGAAACGGTTTCAAGTGTTACCTGAAGATAATTTGTAATTAGATCATATTTCAAATGTGGTTTCTTAACTTGGCCATGGAGTGGTCCTGAAGTCCTAGTGTGGTGTCCGAACTTTGATTGTTGTTGGGCCTCAAGTTCAATTGAAGGACGTCTAAACCTTGACCATGGTTGGGCCTAAAGCTCGACTAAGTTGTGTCTAAACCATGACCGCTGCTAGCCCTAAAGCTCAACTTTTATCCACTTTCGTTGGAATAGGGACGCATGCTTACTTTATGTAGAAATTCTTGCTCATACTTGGTTATTGGATAACCTGAAGTATAGGGAACACCCGCTTGAAATATGATGTTCCACGAGGTTATGTGCCTCATTCTAAACTTGAGCATTTAGTTTGTGTGCTAATAGCTCCTTGATTGGTAGACGATTTGTGTCATCCCAAATATGCTTGGAGTTGTATGATTCTTTCAGTCATGAGCTCCCACGTTCTTCTTGGGTGCTTGTGTCTACCTCTTCTTGAATGTTGGAGAGTTGAGTAGCTTTGATTAGTTGATGGCATGGAAGATCCTCTTTGAAGGTGATGGTGTCGGTGGCCTTCCTAATGCTAACTTGATACTTGATGCTGCTTGTTTGAATAATTCCTTGTAGGGTACTTTGTTATTTAATTTTTGTGTTTTTAGGAGTTTGACTCATGCAAAGGAGATGAATGCAAGACTCTATTCTAAAAACAAATGAATTATTTTATTAAGATGATGAAAAAATTTTAAAAAGACAGAGAAAATTGCACTTTAACCCCCATTCCCCAAAGTAAAGCCTAAAGAAGGAGGTCGCTCGAATTGCAATGTACTGCTCGCTGACAAGTGAACCTTGGGCAATGAACCTTATGATTTGGTGTTGAATCGGACTCGCATACTTTTTGACGATTTGATGCAATTTTTCGATGGGTTGATGTCTACTCTTTGGATAGAGCAAAGTGGCTTTTGGATTTGGGAAATTGGAAATAAGAATTGGAAAGGTTTAGGTTTAGGCCTTGGGTGGCACACTCGGTGTCACACGTAAAGATGGGGGACGTACTGGTGTGGTACGTGCTAATATGGGACGTATCAATGTTGATCGCATCGATGTTGAAGTAGATTTCTTACTTCTTAGACGCTTCGTGCCACGATTCCAGACTTGCATTGGATTTCCTATCCTATATCCCAAAAGAGTACGCTCGGGATTGGCCCTTGGAAGAATTTTTAGGGAGATGGAGCTTAAGTGCTTGACCCGAGGAATGACTCGATCCTAAGATAAAAGAAAATGGTATGCTTTTTTATTTGGGTGCACATAAAGGGATGCTAAACAAATGGAATAGAATGTATGCAATGATGCGCATGACTTAATCGGGGATGATTCTATGATTTGGCTAATACAGAACTGAAATGCATAGATGATTATTCCTAATGGAAATGAATTTGTTTTAGCTAAATGAGAAATGAAAATGCAAAGCAGACTCACCTAATCGAAGATGAATTTTTGTTTGGCTAACGCAAATGAAAGACTCTCCTAATTAGAAATGAATTTAATTTTGGCTAATGCAAAAATGAATGGACTCACCTTAATTGAGATGATTTTTAATTTGGCTAATACATAAATGAGAGGCATGGAAACTTACAAAATTCATTTTGGTTAGAAAGTAATATATAGTGGGGAGATGAAGGAAACTCACCTTAATGAGTATGATTAGTGCTAAATTCTTGATGGTTGTGTTCTTGAATATTCCTTCTATTTTTCTACCTTTGTTCTTACCTCTATCCTTAGTGAAGGTGCTTAACAATGGAGGAGTTGAAACTTGGAACAAGGGAGGTTGAAGCTTGATGTCTCCTTTGCTTCCCCTCCCCCTTCTCTCTCTTCTCTCCCCCTCTCTTTATTTGGAGCTACTGGATTTTCTTTCCAAATAAAATGAGCCAACCCCTTAATTTGAGCCTCACCTTTGATTTATGCACTAGATTTGGAGTAGGTGTAATGATGGTGAAGCATGAAAACTTGGAGCTAGGAGGCATGTATCTTCTTATACCCCATGCCCATAGGACACAACATCCTCTTCACCTCATATGTACAGTTGGGAAGGATATTGCCTTTTGGGAATATATCTTTGAGCACACTCAGCAAGTCCGTAAAACGTTTGTCACTCCAGCCATTAGCCGTTTTTAAGTTCATCAACCTCAACACAACCGATAAACGGGTATATTTATCACACCCTGGGTCAAGAGGTTTCTCCGAATCAGTTAACAATTGCTCCAATACATGTGGTTAATCGACTAATTCACGTTCTACTCCATGAACTAGATCTTTTGATCGATCTTCTAATTCCATATCGCCGACTTCGTTTTCATCATACCTTTCATCTTCTCGTACGTCATTATTCACAGACTCCTCTTCCCCATGCCATACCCATACCTTATAAGTTGTGTCAAACCCATGTCGATATAGGTGACATTTTACAACCTTGGGGGCAATCTTGAGGAGTTAAAACACCTTAAACACGAACAGAATATGGACTGTTCTCCGAATTTGGTTGCATGTTCGATGGCAATCTCTAGATAGTTGTTAACACTATCACGATATTCTACACTCCTCCTATCACTATAAATCCACGCTCGATCCATACCTTACCCATAAACACAAGAAGGAATTCACCATATATAGTTCGAGATGTACGTACTTACGCACAAATAATATGACATGAGCCTAAGATCCTTCTACAGGGATATATGGTCCTAAACCTATTTAAGAATAATATGACCCTAAACCGTGTAGCAAAATCTTATCATACATTTGACAAAATTTCGACAGCATTTCCCCTTAATCCTTCAAGTACAACATACGAAAATAAAGTGGCTAATATGTATATCCTTACTTAATTGTATGAGCATAAGTAAAGATATACACATCAAACTCATTGCCATCATAATTGCACTCGAAGAACGAGAGGGAAATGAACACCGTGATATCTTGTCAAATTTATGATAAGATTATAATAGCCACACAACCTATTATCATATTATTCTCGGACTGTCCAACATGGACAATCAAAAACATATACATACCAAGCTAATATCCTAAGCGCTATACGCACATTTATGCACGTACCACAGCCTAGGATAATTTGTTACATACAGATTTTTGAACGGGTTCTCTAATCTTATGAAATACATACAATAATTTTATGAAAACCATAGATTGGCAAACAAAATAAGCAAAATTATACACAATTAAGCATGTCATTTATCAAATTATATGAAAACAAAAAAGTTGATGTTACTTAGTATATATTCCTAACACATACCATTATTGTAAGTTGATATTTTTTGTACTCGGTTAAATTTTTCTTTTTAAAATACAAAAAGGTATGTATATATAATATATGGTTTCCTTTTTGCTTCCAATTTTGATGTATTAAACATTTATCATAAACTAGACATGATTTTTTTAAGTTTTACATAATGCATAGCATAATTAATATGAATAAAATGTTAAGAGCATCCCTTTAATTCGTTTTAACAACCCTAAGACATAACTACAACCAAAGTTCCCATAACCCTTGTTGTCTTTAACAATGAGATCTGGTTCACAAGGCGAGACATAAAGTTTATCTAAAACATGGGTCGGTGCACGAAGAAAGGAAAGTGGGACAAAGAGTTTATCGGGAAAAAGGTGATAAACAATCACAAAACTAGTAATAATTCCCTATTGTTTGTCACTTTTTTTTTCCAATGAACCCTCTAACCCCTCTTCCCATTCTTCGTGGACTGATCCACGTTGTAGATAGACACTATGTCTTGCCTAGTGAACCCAACCTCATTGTTAAAGTCAACAAAGGTTAAGGGAACTCCGGTTCTAGTTATGTCTTGGGTTAGTTAAAGCAAACTAAATGGATGGCCTCAACATTTCATTGATATTCATTATTGTCTTATGCATTACATAAATTTAAAAAACTCATGTACTCTAGTTTACAATTATGTATAATACAATAAACGTGCAACCAAAAAAGAAACCGAAAATTTAGATAATTTGATAAATTAGTCCACTCCAACAGCAACTCATAAAAATAAACAAATTTGATAACAAATTTATCTATATGACAAGTATTTAGGGAGATCTCTATATCCAAATACCTTTTCAATTTTTTACATTTTTACCTTTATATTTTCTCTCTTTTGATCCTCAAACCCTAAACTACAAATCTTTTTATTTTCCCAAACCCCATAAACTATAAATATTTCTATTTCTCTAAACTCTAACCATATTTAGATACCAATTTCAATAACTGGATAAATTAGTCAACCCCAACATTTAGTTATACAATAATTTATCTTTATGACAAGTTTTTGGGGATGACCCTATATCCAAATTATCTTTCTATTTCTCTAAATCCTAAACAAATTTGGATACATTCTTTATATTGACCATCCTTAACTATCATTCTATTTCCCTATATTAATTAAATCCTAAACTCCAAAATCCATTTCTCAAAATCTCAAATATTTTATGAATTTTTAACTTAATAAACTGAACAAATGTTACCCACATTCTTAATAAACGATTCAACATTTCAACAATCTCAAACATTAACCACATTCTCAACATCACATAATTACCCCAAATACATTCAATATTTAACTATATAAATTTTGTAAATAACTTAAAGTGAAAAATAAGAGAGTATAAAGATTCATATTGTAAGAACGAGGACAACGACGAGAGTGATCGAGAGGTTTGACGGAAAAATGCAAAGGCAGCCACCGACAACGGATACAAAGCAAGAAAGAAGAGCTGCAACTAAAAGAGACGAGAAGAAAGAGTGACCGAAATGAAACAGTCAACAAAAGATACAACAGCGAGGATAACTTACCGGCGGCAAGTATAACTCGAGTAGATCTAGATCCGAGGTAGTAGTAGACGAGAGGGAACTGTGGAGAGTGATAACATCGAGAGTAGGGAGCAGATGAATTGGGTGTGGAAAACAACATATATCTATTCTCGGATTGTTAGAGTGTATTTGAAAACACATTTGATGATAGTTCAATGGAAGAACTCGTCATCAAATGTTGCCTATGACGATTGTTCTTTCAAATAACCGTTGTCAAAAGGCTACGGCTCAACCTGAAAGAATCGTCGTCATATGTGTTATACAAGGCTGCTTATTTTAAAAAATGTCACTATCTCATTTTCATGACAGTTTGTCCTTTTAATCGTCATAAATCGATCTGTAATAAAAAGTAATATCTATAGTAGTATTTACAAAATTTATATTAATTTTCCACCTAATATAATATTTATTATACTCAATTTAAATAAAAAATAATATCAAGTAATAATAATAATAATAATAATAATAATAATAATAATAATAATAATAAGGTTTGGTGGCATATATGGTAATTTCTCTAAACTTTTGGATAAATGTGTCATTTTCACAAATAACTCTTCCCAAAAGGCTAATGAAAAGAGTTATTGAGAAAGAGTTGTTTGGGGTCAAACAACTATTTTAAACAGTTGTCTAACCAAATAATACTTTAATCTGTTTTAACTCTATTTTGACTAACTCAAAACAGCTTAAACCTTCCAAACAACTTTTTTTTTTTTTCACACACAACTGTTACAATCAAACAAGTCTTAGTCTTTTAGCACAAAGTTTTATATGATTTTTGTGTTTTCTCCTTCACAGACACAACAAATATTGTAAAACGAAGAAAATATGCTTTGAGTTTTAAAATCTAAATTCAAGGCTCTTAACTTTGATAGCCAAAATTATCCCGCTTGAGACTTTGAAGGAGAAATGCAATACACGCTGAACCGAGGCAAAATGAATGGAGAGAGCCAAATGTAAAATGCAGTTTTTGTGGATTTTTTTTTTTTTTTTTTGGGTGTGTGTAGGGAGAACATGAAAAAGTAAAAGGGGATATGCCAAGCTAAAGAAAATTCCACCTTTTGGACGATTCGTTACCCCCACAATATTATAAAGACAATGTTCGAAATATTGGAATAAAGGCTCTTAAAATATCATTCATAAAATTGAGAAACTTTTGAAGAGATTGTGAGAGGAAAAAACGAGGCTTCTAATTCTCCTTCATTGTTCAAGTGTCTCCTTCCAAGAGTAGGCGATATTTATAAGCTAACAAACAACCGCAATTATCAAATATATCTCTTAATAATCCAGATCTTATATTGAATACCTAGAAGTAGACGTATTTCTATTCTTAACCCACTAATACATGCCCAAAAATGCGAATACTGATGTTATATATGTACGTATTGCCGAGCGGGCACACCAAATATATAATTGATGTATATTAAATATAATATTGATACACACTAAATATAATATTAATATATATTATATAGTTTGCGTATATACTATATATTTTTGGTGTTTGGTTTGAATCTCTATCTTCTTTTTTCAATATTATTATTATTATTATTATTATTATTATTATTATTATTATTATTATTATTGAGCAAACGTTCACCATATATGTAGCAAGTTATTGTTTTTATGGGTTTTAGTTTATCTATTTTTTTGTTTAATAATATTCTATTATGATCAATTCCAAAATGATGTTAATGAGATGATGCTCACTAAGTAATATTATTATTAATGCTCATCAAATATAACATTAATGTTCATCAAACATAAACTAATACACACTAAATGAGTCTCCTTTTCCTCCTTTTCTCGCCTTCTCTCTAAAAAAAAAAATTTTACCTCACTCTTTTCTTAGGGAATACCATTGGATTTTTCTTAATGGTAAGTCCCAATCTCCTTTTCTTTTATGTCTTATCTACTATTTTCTCTACAATAATTACTCCCTCTCTATTTGTGAGAGTCTCTCCATACCCTTTTCGAATGAGTAGTATTATTTCTCGCTTTTGAAGCAATTTTATTAATTTGATTTTATAAGTTTATGATTGTATGTGTTTGAATTATTGATTGATTGTGAGATCGGTCTATATCGAGCATTAATTATTCAAATTCGGACTATTGCAACAAATAAATATATTCGAAAGGAAGGCTATACAAGATTTGTACATCTCCTCGTTAAAGGTTGTATGATGAAACATCGATCGAATGGAATAGGAGCGTTTAGAAGAGTTTCAATTAGTTCTTTCAATCGAAAGATTTATTTTGTTATTTTAGTTATGAATTTTTTTAAGTTTGATTTTCATTATAAATGCCATACGACTTTCAATTAATGAAATTCATCCATTATTCTTAAAAAAACTAATACACACTAAATATAACTTAATTGCTCACCATACATATAAATACTCATTAAATATAATATGAATTTTACTAAAATTTCATATATTCATTGTAAATTAAATTTAGTTGAATAAAATATAATTGATATGCATATACCAAAATATAATACTGATGCATACCGAACCAAACATAATATTAATACACAATTCATTTTGCTTGTTGACTATATATTTTGGGTGTTTGGTTTGTTTTTCTTTTTCTTTCTTTTTTTAAATTATTATTATTTGTAATATTTATTTATATTATTATCAATCAATATGGAGCAAAACTTTCACTATATATATCGCAAGTTATTATTTTTATAGGTTTTAGTTAATTTATTTTTATTATTATTCTATTATCATTGCTATCCAAAGTGAGTGTATGTGTGACAATGTTCATCAAGTAGATATTAATGTTTACTATACAATATTAATGTTTATCAAACCTGCGACTATGCTTACAAAATATAATTTAATTACTCACCATATATGAACGAACTAATATGATATGATTGTTGACCAAATTATTTGATGCGCACCGAATATAACAATGATAAATACCAAACATAATACTAATTATTTGTAATATTATTTATAATTTTTTTTATTGTTATCAATATATATGGAACAAATATTCACTATCTGTATTGCAAGTCATTATTTTATGAGTTTTAAGTGATCTATCATTTTTTTTTTTTTGTATTTCTATGTTATAATTATTTAAAATAATTCATACGTGATAAATTGATAATGCAGACCAATTATAAAACTAATGTTCATCAAATGTAATGCTATCAATCACCATAATATTAATGTTCAATAAATATAATTAAACTTCTAATTGTATATAATATTATTACTCAATATATATATAATATGAATGTTTGTCAAACACAACACTAATTCTTGGTATTTCTTAAAAATATAATATTAATGCTCATCGAAAAATTTTTTCGGGTATTCATTATAACAAATTTAGTTAAATAGAATATATTATAAAAGAGACTGAAAAAACTAAGTTAATTATATAAGCTCATTATTTTTTATTTTTTTGGGCAATATCCATTGTGAACCACAATCAATTGAGTAGAATATTCAATAAAGAAAAAATCCAAGTACATGAACCAAACAGGGAAAGAAAGCCTTTTGTTTCTAGAAGTAAAAGTTAAAAAAAAAAAAAGTTAAACGAAGGGGAGAAGCTGGAAGAATGTAAAAAATGCAAGTAAATGAACGAAAAAGGGGCGAAGTTGGAAGAGCCAACATTTGAATAACTCGCCCCTCTAACTTTGCTAAATTGGCAAGAACTTTCTAGGCCTGGTAGATGTGATAATTGGTACAAATTACATGGAATACGTGGGGGTTTTTTTGGGGAATCCGGTTCCGAATTTGGACTTATTTTAGATCCGATGGATTTAAATTCGGACTCTGGTTGAATTGGATTCAAGATCGGATTCAATTTTCAAGACCCGATTACAATCGGGTCCGGGATCGAGTAACAAAAGGTGGACTTGGACCCGGACCCGAACTCATTACTTGGGTACCTAGTTTATATATAAACTAACAGTTAAAATAAGAATTAAGAACTATTAATCTCAACTGTTAAAATTTAATCTAAGGGTGTAAATTCCCACATCATCATCAACTCTAACAAACAACCCACAACCCCCACCCCCAAAACCACCACCTGTGCACAACCGTCGCCGCCAAGAGCAACGCCCAACACCACCAGCCAACGGCTAACCGGCGGACAACGAACCCAGAACGAGGGTCATTGTTCACCGGCGAATTCCGTGGTGGTTGTCGTTGGTTAATTTCACGGACAATTCGGGCCTCAATCGAGCACGCTGCCGCCAAGTTTGCGGAAATTCGTGATTTTCCTATGGTGGGTTTACCTTGCCTTTCTTTTGTCACTTCTCCCCTAAATTTTCGTTTGAATTCCTGCAGGCTTCGCCGCTGAAAGACTCATAAGTTTACCAAAATTTGCAATGGGTAATCTTTAGGAGGCAAGATTATTAGCCAACGGAGGGGCTGTGATATTGGTCGCCAGAGTCAGAAAATTTCGCCTGAGATTTGCCGGCTTCCAATGCCACCATCACGACGGATGCAGCCAAGGGCCACCACCGGTTATGGCTGTCGTAGTTTGTGGGTAATGGAGGAGAGAGAGGGGAAGTGGAGGTAAGTTTGGTAATTAATGATTTACTGACGTGACATAATCCAGTATTTTGGTTGAGAAATCAATAAATGAAATTTAAAGTTTTTAGTTCTTAGTTTAGATAGTAGTTCTCACTCTGTATATATAATCTATTTGTCCCACTAATACCTTTGAATATCTATCTATCTGTACTATAAGTTGCATTAGGCTTCTACGGAGCCCCTGCCATTAATATTAATATATATATATATATATATATATATATATATATATATATATATATATATATATATATAAGTTTACTTTAAAATTTTTTGGATTTAAGAGTCACTTTTTAATGGTTAATGTTGGATTATTTGTGATATTTTTTTAAGATTTAAACTTATAATTTCGTATTTGTATTGTATGTGGATTTGAGACTTTTTGTTTCATTATTGATCTTAGATTTGAAACGTTTTGTAATAGTCACAATTACAAGGTTGCATACTTTGTATTATTAGATGGAGTGCATTGCAAATATCAAATAATTATAGGCCAAAACTTTACAAAAAGAAAAATTATAAAAAAATCACAAAAACTCAAATTGTGAAGTAAACAACCATGTACCTGGTTGTGGACCAAGTTCCAACGGGTTCGGTATCGGTTTCATATTTTTGGACTCGGTTCTAACCGAGCTCGGGACTGGGTCCAGATTTCGGACCCAATTCTAATTGAGTCCGGGACCGGGTCCCGCCAAAATGACCAGTACCAAGTCCCGCTCACCCCTAGGCGGCGCTATTGTAAGTGGATTGTTATTTGATCACAAGGAGCGATATTTTTATGATTGTTTAATAAATGTCAAAATAATTGTAATTATAAAGACGAAGATACGTGAATGTGGTTAAAATGTAATGATAAAATCATTATTACCAATTTGATTACATTATTTTTTTTTATTAGTAAGCACTCAAAGAAGGAAAGTGATGGTAGAATAACCAACAAACAATTGTAAAGAACAAAAGACAAGAAGAAACGCCCAAGACAAATTTTCTAAAATCCGGGCAACCACATGATTCTAAAAGAATGAGATGACTAAGGGTCTGTTGAACTTACATTCAAAATGCACATAAATAGAAACATAAATATAAACGAACATATAAAAATAGAAACAAATATAAACGAATAAAAATGAGTTATTAAATAAGAAATAAACATAAATGAACAAACTTAAACGAACATAAAACGAATATAAAAGAACATAAATAAATTATGTTTTTCATGTAAAGTTGAACAGGTAAGTTCACGTATTTTCCATGCCTACTCTCCATTCCTCCTTGAAGCCAAATACTAGAGACTGAAACTCTTGTTAACAGCAGATGGAGAAAGAAAGTTGGCCGAATTTAATTCCAATCTCCACGAAGAAGTCCACTGCTCAATTTTAAACCCATGTTGTGATAATGATAGTTGCAACCTGAACAGCTAGAAGAGCAGCGACTAACATCCTACAGAAACAAGAACAATAGAGTTAATTGTCCCGACCATACCACAGAATCACCCACACAGCAATCCATTACAACAACACTACTACGGGCTGCAATCTCAACACCATTACTATTGTCTGCATCATTGATAAAGATGGGCAATTGAAGAGAAATTTCTTTCCAGCACCTCAGGTGAGTATACCATCCTCCTTTCATGCTTTAGACCACATTGCCACCCTCCATTTTATTGTGTGAGTTAGTGTACTGGCATCCAAAGTTAGATTCTCAAAAATTATGTCATTTCTCTGCATACATAAGCTCCATGTGGTGGCAAACAAGGTAGCAATCCACACCCTCTTCCTTATCCTGTTGCTGAAACGCATGCTAATCCAAACTTCATAGAGACCCTAATGTGGCGTTTGGTTGGATGTAATGCAATAAGGATGTAATGTAATCAACTATGTAATGTAATTACATATGTAATGTAAGGGGACAACAATTACATTACCATGTTTGGTTATATAAAAAGTGTAATGTAATCACAATGGTAATGTATTATTTCAATGACCAAAGTTAGTAATTAAATTATTGAAGCAGAGATAAATCATACCTGGCAATCGGGTCATTCGGTTCGGGTTCGGTTCGGGTTAGTTCGGTTCGGGTTAACTTCGGGTCGATCTTGTTCGGGGTTCGGTTCGGTTTCGGGTTCGGGTCAACTTCGGTTTGGGTAAACTTCGGGTCAATCTCGTTCGGGTCCGGTTCGGTTTCGGTTCAGGTCAACTTCGGTTTGGTTCAGCTTCGGATCAATCTCGTTCGGGTTCGATTCGGGTTAATTTCGGATCGTGTCTTAATCGGGTCACCTTTTGGGTCAAAATCGATTCAAATAGTGCTACTATAGGCACAAAAGTCCATCCTAAAAAAAAAAAGTGGGTTGGGTCACTTTTATTTGGATTAAATCGATTCGAGTCTAATTCGGTTCGGGTCATTTCGGTTCGGTTCGGTTTCGGTTCGGGTCATTTCGGTTCGGGTTGGAATCGGGTTCATTAGATTTCGGGTCGGTTCGGGTCGGGTCGTTTATTTCGGTTTTCGGGTCAAAGTCGGTTCAAGCTGTTTCGGATGTCGGTTCGGGTCGGTTTTGTCGAGTCTAAGATAAATGCTATCTAAATAAAAATTTGAGCTACATATTTAGATTTGAACTTTTAAAAATATTTTATATCAAATAATCAAGATTTGAGCTTTTAAAGATAAATGTTATCCACACGAAAATATTTTAAATTCAAAATCATAATTGAAATTTTTTAATATTTTATATCATATTTCCTAATTTTTAATTTTTTGGTGGCAAAAAAATCAATTCGATTATTCTAGTGGCAATAAATGTTTGTCGTAGTGAACATAAATGTTATCCTCATAACAAAATTTTAAACTCTAAATTTATATTTGAGCTTTTTCTTTTCTATCATATAATTAATAAGTTTTGAATTTTTTTCATGAATAAAAAATACAAACTAAAATTATTTTATTTATGATAAATATTTATTGAATTAAAAATAAGTGTTAACAAGAAAAAAATTTGATCTAAAAATTTTAATTTAAGCTTCTTTTATCTTCTTAATGGAATACTTAAATTTTAAATCCAAAATATTAAAGTTGAAATTTTCTCTTAATGATTTAACGATCATATCATATATTAAGATAATAGAAAAAAAATATAATTTCTTATCAAATGGATAAATTTTTTGCTTGCCAAGGAGGAGAGAGAAAATGGATATGGAATTGGGGGGAGAGAGAAAATTATTAGAAGTGTATTAAAATTTGATCATAAGGATGGATGTAATCATGATTGTTTAGTAAATGTTCAAGTAATTGTAATTGCATAGGTAAAGGTTAATGTGATTACAATGCAATTTTGATTGTATTACAAAATTGTAACCAAACATGGTAATATAATCACGATTACCAATTTGATTGCATTACCACTTTGATTACATCCTACCAAATATGCCCTAAGGGAGGTTCATGTAGTGATTACATTACCAATTTGATCACAGCAAGCCAAACAAAAATAAAAGGTCATATAATAATCAGTTTGAGGAGGCTAAAATCATTCATATACCGTATAACTTATTGGTGTGCTTGTCAAAGTCAAGTAATAATCTAACATTATTTTACATGATGACAACCTATAAACGAAAAGATCCCACTAACTTTTATATCATACCTTTATAAAAAATAAAAAAAATTAGCCTCTCAAGAAAATGGAATATAACATCGAAGGTCTTTGACTTTAGAATATTGAAATGATATATGTCTGACACCTATTGAAATATTAATCTAAAGGTACTTTTTGGTAACATCTTCCACCGATATTTATACGATACATTTGGTGATATGGTAAAATTTGGGAAAGAGAATCTAATCTTTTATGAAAAGAGGATCGTAAAAATAGAAAGGTAAGTTTAAAAAATTAAAATAAAATACTATACATAATAACTTGATTATATACACAGTCAATAATATAATTTGTAGGTCATATCTAGACTAACCAATATTAAATGCCATTGAAAAGCTGTTACATTATAACCCAAGATTTTAATTTTATAGTTTAGGCATATCTCAGTACCTTAAATATTCCATTTTGTCAATATAGAATGTTCGGTGAAAAAAAAAAATGGAATGTTAAGGTACAGCTAGTGCACGCGGCACTGTCAAAGATAAAGATGTCTAAACACTGCACGTCTTAACAAGATCACAAGAAACAACAAGCCAGCTAGCTACTGGGATATATTAGCAGAAATTCATCTGGAAAAATTATTGGCCCTTGAAGGAAGTCATAGACATTCTCCATCCTTAAAAATAAATAAATAAATAAATAATGAAAAAAGGGCCACAGATATTAACGTAAAGCTAGCTGCTCTTTTTTTTTTTTTTTTTTTTTTGATGGTAAGGTACAGCTAGATAGATGGGAACCTAATTCAGTTTTGATTTGTGAACTACAATAACAAAGCATAATTACTGATTCCTCTCATTTAGCAGCAATCAATCACCCAATTCTAGTGCAAATTCGTCTTGTGAAAATGGAGCACGTTCATGTGAGCATAGATGAAAGGAATCGCCAAGTTGCAGGATTTAGCGTGGATACTCAGGCGCGTTATAGACATAATCCCCATAACACACAGCCCGGGAACTCTTATGATCCCCCTGCAAATGAGCAGGAAGCCGGAGGTATGAATTATGTAGTATTTTTAACCTTAAAAGAAAATATTTTTAAGGAAAGTAGATTTCATGTAGTTTTAGAATTATTGTTGAATATTCGTGTCATTTATAAGAACTGTTAAAAGTTTCATACAATGTAGATATGAAATTTGAATTTGGCAAGTATATATATTCATGTGATATCAGATTTGGTGGAAGAGGAACGGAGAAGAAGAGAAGGTTACGTAAGATACAATGTAGCGTTATACCTGGCTGCTATGAATGGTGATTGGAAGAAAGCAATGGCTATCTTTAAAGAATATCCTGAGCTGGTTTGCTCACCAATCACCGAAGACAAGGACAGAGCTCTTCACATTGCAGCGGCTGCAAAGCAGACTTACTTCGTGAAGAAGCTGGCAATGATGACGCCTCCTAAAGAGCTCGAGGCCAAAAACAATCTCGGGAACACAGCTCTCCATTTGGCTGCATCATCCGGGAGTGTTCAGAGTGCTAGAGTTATGGTACAGAGAAACAACTCATTGCCAAATATAAAGGATAACCGCAGGAGGGTAGCGCTTAGTAAGGCTGTCTCGTATGGCCACAGGGCAATGGCTAGGTTTTTGCTTGAGGTCACGGATATGTCCCAATTAGGGGATGACACCGATGAACTACTCATTAACTCCATTGATGCAAATTTCTATGGTAAAATTCAACTATCTTTCTATTTTATTTTGGTGTACATATGCATATATACATATACATTTGATCATATTATATATTCCTTTAATGTCAGAGGTGGTGAAATCAATCCTAGATCTTTATCCCAATAAGGCAACTACCCACGATTCAAAGGGGGATACTCCATTGCAGGCATTATCAAGAAGTAGGCCTTCGACAACTCCTGAAAGCCCAGAAAGCATGCCTAGAAAACTTATGCAGTGCCTTTGCCTCCGTAAGCATGACTTCCTAGCTAGCTATTCGGTTGAAATGAGCCCACTCACTCTATCCAATGTCAGGCACCTCTTGACGATAATTTATCTCAGTGTGCAGCTTCTTGTGTCTAAACCAAGATCCAAAGCAGCAATCAGGTTACCCTGAAGTCGTATATACTGTATGTAATGAAATACTCAAAGATGAAACGCTGGTTTCATATCTTCGTAGCAAGGCTTGGGCTCCACTGATTGTTGCCGCACAAGTTGGTAACGTCGAGTTTTTAGCTTTACTAATTCATTCCTATCCTGAGCTGATACGCAAAATGGATGAAAATCTTCGTCATGATCTATTTGAGAATTTGATTAAGAATCGTCATGGAAGGATCCTCAAGCTTTTACATGATTTGGGATACACAGAAGATTTAGTGGGTTCTTACAAAGATGACGATGGAAATAACATCTTACATAGAGTTGCAAAGCAGCCCCTGTGGCATCGACTTAATCAAGCTTCCGGGCTGCACTCCAAATGCAACAAGAGTTACTATGGTTGCAGGTGAATTTTGCGCTTCCTCCTCTCCCCCTTCTTTACTTTTTTTGTTCCAATATACTTCCAATATGGCGATAATTTCATTACTTGTAGGCCATACAAAAGATGTTGCCAATCGAATATGCTATAACTCAAAATGTGGAAAACGAAACTCCAGAAATGGTATTTGTTCGCGAACATGAAGACCTAAGGAAACGAGGAGAGGAATGGATGAAGAAGACTGCAGAATCTTGTTCTCTTGTTGCAGCTCTTGTTTCTACGGTGATTTTCGCTGCAGCATTTACCTTGCCGGGTGGTAATGATAGCCATGGGGTCCCAATTCTTGCAAAACACACGTCCTTTGTGGTCTTTTTTGTGTCTAATGCGGCATCCTTGATTTCTTCCTCTTCGTCCTTGTTGGTATTCTTATCTATCCTCACCTCAAGATACGCAGTGCATGATTTCCGCAAGTCATTGCCTTTGAAGCTGATGAGCGGCCTCGCTTTGCTGTTCCTCTCAATAGCAACCATGATGATAGCATTTACTGCTACCTTCTTCATGACTTTCAGAGACGGTCGCATGAAATGGGTCCCCATTCCTATTGCTCTGTTGGCTGCTGTACCCATTGCTGCTTTCTCCTTACAACACATCCCACTTCTTATGGATTTGCATTTTTCTACCTATAGATCAAAGGTCTTGTAGGGCATATTGGCTTTCTCATGCCAGGACCAAACTGTGTTGGAGGGATATATGCATTAGTTAGTTCAATCAATAAAGGTTTAAAGATTTGTACAAGTCCGTGTATTTTTCTCATTTGAGTTGTTTGTTCTTTTTGAAACATTTCACTTCTCATATCCTATAAGATTGGTAGCCATTTTGGCTGATTGGCCAGTAAATTATTATTGTTTGAAGTTTTTTTTACTCCAAAATAAGAGCATTTCTTTGACGTACATATTCATGATTTGGTTTTATGGTTAACCCATTTAAAAATGGGTGTGATCAAGGATTATAAATTTATAAGATTAGTAGCCATTTTGTTTTCTCTAGTTGTTTTCATTGTTATGAGATTAGTGAGCTCATAGTTTTTTTTTTAATTTTAATTTTGTATGAATTAGTTAGTAAGTTTATTGTTAGCTATTGTGATAGTTCAATTCTTGGAACTTTCGGTTCTCTCCATGATTGGTGAGACCCACATCATGTGAGTATTAAAAAAATGTTACACCGAAGTCATAGATGCAACCATCAGGACCCTCGACAAAATGGGTCAAGAGCATTTATTCCCATTTCACTCTCTTTTTGATAAAGTTGATCTTTGAGATCGAGAGGTCAAGTTGTTAAGCAAAATCTTCTAAACTATACTTAGCATAGGACGGTGTAATTCAAATCATTTCAAGTACTTCAAGTCCCTTTTTCACTCTATATTATATATTGGAGGTTTTGGGAGAGTTGTAGCATGAGAGCAAGTAAGCAAGTAGCCAAGTGTGCGAAACACTTAAGAGTTAAAGTGTACCACCAAAAGGTGAGGAAGTTCCATCAAAATTGGGTGAGATCATCACTTTTGTATTCCATCCCAAGTACGTGAGGTATTGAGTATGTACTCTCTAATTTATTTAGAGGAAGATAATATTGTAATCCTACCACTCAAATAGTGAAAATATATTTTCCGGACCAACGTTCTCGTGGTTTTTCCCTCTGTTTTTGAGTGTTTTCCATGTAAAAATTTTGGTGTCTCCATGTACTACATTTTCATAAATTTATTGCCCATCTTAAATTACACAAAGAGAAAAAATGGCTCGTTTTCGCTATGCCGACCCATCTTTTCCCAATAGAAACTTGACATTAGGTAATCATAATTCATGAGGAGGCTTGGAAAACTTCTAAAAATATAATGCCCCCGACTTTCGTCATGGATGGTAAATACCCCTAAATATAATACCCTTTTACTGTTGGAGATATCCCTTGTACCGCGTAACATCTTATATGCACCGAGAATATCTCGCTCTTTGTCATATGTTAATAGATGGTTAGACGAATGGTAAAATAGGGGACCGATTTTATGGGCCTAATCTCTCTCTCTATTTCTCTCCTCGGAGTATATGCTCCCGTAAGCATTTAAAAATTTGCACTTATACTCGTTGATGATGTGGCCTTGTAAAAAATGACGTGAACTTTAGAAAAATTTGTTGACATGTAAAAAATTAATAATAATAAATATTTTTAAAATAATTTTTTGTGAACAATTTCTTTTTCAACATGATGAGCAATATTTTTTAAATACATGGCAAGGCTAACTAGGTTTTCTAATCTAGTGGGGGTGTATAAAACTTGAAAAAGTTAGATATAGATTTATTGTGGTTTTGTAAAATAATTTATGAAATTTATAATTTTAGATAAATAGGAATATATTAGGTTTGGTCAATGGGGGACAAATTTCGGGAATAAACTTTAGTTTTTGGTTAGTTTCCAGTAAAAAAAAATAAAATTGACGTGGCATCCGCATTTACAACTGCCACATCATTTTTTTATCGGGAAATAAAGTTTGTCCCTAAAATTGAACCCATAATATTTAACCAAATCTTATATGTCACATAATTATTTATCTAAAATTGAGGGCTCTATAAATTATTATACCAAACCATATTAACTTGAATATTAATTTTGAATAATACTAACCTCTTACACAATATTAATCTCTTTCAACTTGGATATAAATTGTGCTTACCAAAATTAAAGTAAGATATCTCAAAATTTGTTCAACACATTTTTTTTAATATTGTTGACTTCATGCCTTTTATTGGTAAGATTAATGTAAACCCAAGTACGAACAAGCTTGAAATTAATTTTTTTTTGGTAAGAAGTTAAGATCTTCACCATTAAGCTGAGCAAATCAAACCTCAATATATAGTTTGAGTACATCAAGTAGGCTCAACTACTAGATTCTACACACTCATTCTCTAAAAGCTTTCTTTCTAGGAATTAGATGAGTTCCGAGATCCCATCTCATGTTCTACATTATATCTTCCAACGACTGGCTTTTCTGCTAGAATAATATTTGATTCCTTTCTTGCCAAATCGAGTATGCTATGGATGCAAATATAGGAGCCATTGCTGCAAGCTTAGCATTGGAAATGTGTTGCCTAGATAGCCATTCATTCCATTTCTCCCTCCAATCCCGCTCATGATCAATATCAAATATGTTAAATATACTCGTGAGAATGAGCATTGAAAGAACAGATGATCAACTCGATTCTTGTTGATCACAAAATGTACACTTGATATCCTCCATGTTGATCCATCTCTGTAAGCTGCCTTTAGTCAAAATCCTTTTCTTGAATATCATCCACAAGCAGATTGAATGTTTGGGATCACATTTCTATGCCACACCAATCTCCACCAATTCATTGTAGTATGAGTTAGATTGATGGCTTCATATGTTGCCTTAACATGAAATTTATCTAGTTTCAGGACTTTTCCATTCATTGGTTTGAGAGTTATGCCAATTAGGCAGGAATTTTCTCAATTGCATAATTTTCTTAAAGTACTAGCTTGCCTCAAGATGACATTGTATTGTTTTCTAGTCTCCTTCTCTTATATACACACTCGTGGATCCATTTTATCCACGATTTTCGAGGCAATTGCTGAGATACCACAAATGTTTAGCTACCATTGCTCTATTCCAGTTCTTACTGCTTTTGATCCCCAATCCACCTTGTTGTTTGGGTGTGCACACCTCCCAAGTAATAGGATTAATCTTCTTAACACCTATCATGCCTCCCTACGGATATTGTCCGCACATCCTGTTCAACTTGCTCGATAACTTGCACTCGGGAGAATAAATATTGAACTCTAGTAAATGTGCATGTTTAAAAGCGCTGAATTTACTAGTTAAATCCTGCCTGCATAGTTGAGTTTACGAGCTCCCCATCCTCTCACACTTGCTGCAATTCTAGAAGCAAGCGTATCGTAATCATCTTTGTTTAATCTTCCAGGCTTTAGGAGTATACCTAGATACTTAAGGGGCAACCGCCCTTTAACAAGGCTAGTCATTTGAATCAATTCTTTCTCCTTTTCCTCCTCAACACCAGCCGTTGTAATGAATTACTTTTTTATATTCATTTGCAACCCAGATACATTAGCAAAGGTTTGCAAAACTCCCATAATATAGGACATTAAGTATGATTTAGCCTTGCAGAACACTAACAGGTCATCAGCAAAGATCAAGTGTGATAGATTCAAGCTTTTACAACCTGGATACCTGAATTTAGCATCCCCTGCCATTTGCTTAAGTAGTCTCGAGAGATACTCCATGCCAATCACAAAGAGGAGGAGGGAAATTGGATCTCCTTGTCTAATTCCTCTACCATTATGAAAGAAACCATGCAATTCACTATTGTAGCTGAGTGACATTGATAGAGTTGTTATGCATTCCCTAATCGGATTCACCATTGAGCTTGTAAAATCAAGACTCTACAACATTTCCTCGATAAATTTCTAATTGATTGTATCATAGGCTTCTTAATATCCACTTTGATCAAGCATCCGGGGATATCTTTTTCCTCTTATAATGTCTAACTAGGTCTAGGCCAATCATTACATTATGTAATATTAACCTGTTAGACACAAAAGCCAGGTAGTATAATCTTCAATCTGCTGCATATCATCTTGGAAATAGCCTTATATATTGTATTATAATAAGAAATAGGTCTATATTCAGCTGCAAACTATGGATGCTCAACCTTTGGGATTAGAACTATGGCAGTAGTGTTGATTCGCTTAAGAAGCTTATTTGACTTTAAACACATCCAAGTATGGCATTACTAATATCCTACCCTATAATGCTCCATGTTGCTTGGTAAAACTTACTACTAAACCCATGTGGACATGGGCTCTTGGCTCCATTAATACTCCAAAATGATGCTTTAACATCTCTTGGATCAAATGCTTTCCTCAGTAGATATTTGTGATCCGTAGTCAAGCAAGGACCAAGTTGAATGATGGACCATTTAATCCTGTTTCTAGCTGGTTTGTGGGCCGGAAGCTGTTGGAAAAATGTATTCAACATGGTTGACGCCTCATCTAGGTCATAGCTTAATATCCCCTCATTTGTCATAACACTTGTGATCCTTGATCCGAGTGTTTTTTTTTTTTTTATTTCAAGTCAACATGGAAGAAAGTTGTATTTAAGTCTCCTTCCTGTAGCCATCTTATTTTACTTTGCTACATATGCATTTCTCTTATATTTCTCCTCGGTTTGTGTATTTACGCAACACAATCCTTCTCTTGCTTTTATATTTCTTCATTGCCCTTTTCCTAAAAAAAAACATTCCTGCAATTTTAATAACTTCAACCTAGTCTCCTCCAGACTTTGCATGCAATTGTCCAAAATCTGCTCTATGCAGGGACTTTAAGGCTTGTTTTACTCTTTTGAGTTTTTGCACTACAGACAAACATCTTGGTCCCACTTCCATTATATTTCCATTGTTCTTGAATGATGGGCAAAATGCTTTTAGCATGACACCACATGTTACAAAATTTGAAAGGTTGTTTTCAGTGCATAATTTTGTGGTCACTTAGCAAGAGACAACAATGGTCCGATAATCCTCCAAGCAGTGATCGAATAATCCAATTCAGGCAGTATCTCCATCCATGCCTCATTAATCGAGCTCTTTCCAATCTAGAACAAATTCTCTCATGTGGACTTTGTTTGTTAGTCCAAGTGTAAAAATTCCCCACATGCCTCATTTCCGAAGATTGCATTCATTTATACACTTGTTGGAACTCCACTATGTCCTGAAATTTTACTTCAGCCCCTCCCATCCTCTCATCCTTGCTCAAAACACAGCTTAAAATCACCAGCTACAATCCATGCTGATGAAGTATTTATGATATCCAATATCTACCATAGTAAGTGTCTTTCTATATCATCATTTGAGGCATATACAATTGAGAGGAAAAATACCTTCCTTGATGCAATTTGAGTAATTTGACGATGAATAATTTGCTTCGTACTAATAATATCTCCACTTCAAATGTATTAGGATCCCAAACAATCCAAATTCTGCTCCATCTATCATCTCGTAGCATTTGTAACAAACATCCAGTTTCTGCAAATTTTAGCAGCAGTACTCTCCACTACTACCTTCCTTATCTTGGTTTCTAGTAATCCAACTAACTTCATCTCTTTATTCCTTAAGAAGAGAGCAATCTCTTTTTATTTTGAGGGGTTATTCACACCCCTCACATTCCAAAAGCAATGTTATCCATTGGGGATATCCGGGTTAATCCTAGAGTTATCTCCCCAGTCAAGCTTATTGCTCCCTGCTGAGTATCATTCTGCTGGTCCAAGTGTCTCAAAAGTATTGTTTTGGACTATTAGCCCTTGTCTGCTCTTATACAATTACTTACTCGGATATAGCAGTAACTATATGCTCTTTATGTACCCCTTGTATCTTTATGGGGGCAGGGTTAATAGTCTTAGGTTTTCGGACCTATTTAATCCCCTTCCTGTAATTCTCATCTAAATGCCCATACATACCATACTTCATGCACTTTTCAGGATACTATTTAAATTCAATCCCCTAGGTAACTATTTCATCATTTTTATCCACAAATACAACTTCCTTAGCTAATGGTTTGGAAATATCAACCTCTATAAGAACCCATGCATAACTCAATCTGTCTTTTACAGAGGTAAGTTTATCTGCTACAATAGGGTTGCCTATCGGACTCGCTATTTTACTTAATCCATCCATGCCCCAAAATTTAGGATGCAGTTTATGAAGTCTTACCCAAATGGGGACCAAAGATGCTTGGATATCCATGTCCTCTCCCAGTGACCATGCTCGACTATCATCAGATTTTTGTCGAAATTGTAAATGTTGTGATTGATGACCTGGTCCCTATCCAATATAGCATGAAAGCTCACTATATAGATTCCATTCTCTTTCCTTATCACCTTGTCAATCTTCCCTTTGTGCAGATCCTTTGCGAAAGCCCTCCATTACTACTTGGGGTGGATTTGCCCCCAAAATACGACAGATAATTGATGATTCCCAATACTCATCTTTGAATCAATATCTGCATATTCAATCTTTTGAATTTTCCTTCATTTTGCTCAATCGGTGGGATAAAATCCAGCTTCATTCCAGCATTAGGGATTTTCGTTGTATCAAGATTCGACCCTGCTTTTCTTACCCTCTCTTCACTTCCACTAACATCAATCTATCAACCCAGGAGAGGCTACAATTATTCTTAGATTGGCCATGTCGTTGATTCTCAACCGATCACTGCACCTGTTCCATTGATGTCTAAGTTTTTATCATTTGATTGTGGGTGGGGTATATGAGTAATTACCGGAGAAACTATTGGAGAACTTGTGGGTGTGGATGACACGAGATAAAGCTTTGGGTTTAGGGTTTGAAGATTTCTTCTTCCTCACCATTGAGGATCGGAGCTTTTCACTCTAAACTTTCTCTCTCATCGTGTTATTTGTTTCGGCTTGAAATTAAATTGATTAATATCTAACCATGATGAAATATTTTAACATATGAAATTAACCTCTTACACAACATTAATCTAATTCTATCATAAAACTCGAGCAACTATAACCAATAAGACATATTTTTGGCCCGCACAGTATAATTGGGAAATATTACATTTATGTTGAGAATATTTAAAGGTAACTTATGTGAAAATTTTAGAGGAATAATTTCGTTCATGTTAATTTGTTTATCAAATTGATATTTTGTACATGTCGACAAGTTCTAATTGGACTCATTTTTGGTTAATTTTATAAAATTTTGTCATATTTACTTGTGTTTAAAATAGAAACGATTGTGGGGAAATTAATTTTTAGTACCTCGACGTATGTGACATTCATTTTTAGGGTCTCACCTTTTTTAGCTAATTTTAAAGTACCTTCACCGTTGGAAGCGTTGACATTAGTGGGGTTAAGATTTAAAATTCCGATGAGCGAATAATTTAGGCAACAAATGGCGGTTGAATTACCATTAATACCGATAAATGCATCTAGGTTAAAATAAAAAAAGTTAAAACTCTCCTCTCCCCTTCATTTCCACCATTATTGAAGTTTGAAGCCGTCTTCCTTCATCTCCAACCTAAATCGTGGACTCCATTGTCGAGGAGGCAAGGTAAGTGTTGTTTTTCAAATATCATTTTTTTAATTCCTTCATCTCCTTCCTCTCTCTCTCTCTCTCTCTCTCAACCAAGCTCCGGAATTCGCTATCCAACAAGCGAGCTTTCAGAGATCTTCCAAGCTCGAGCCATTCAACAAAAGCAATCTCGAGAGAGTTGTCAAAGAGTCTCCATTGATCGAGAAATCCAAGAGGCAGCTCGCTAGTTAGTCTCTAATTGTATCCCTTTGTAATTGTTTTCTAGAATTTTATTCACATTTTTGCCGGAAGGCGTATTTTAAGCTCAAAGATCTTGAACTGAGTTTGTATTTCGATTTTCAACTTCTTCAAATACTCCCTTTTTCCCCCTTTTTTCTCAAATTGGTGGTCAAGATAAATAGGAGGTGCACAACTAGTTCGAAAATTAGACTGTGATTTTCTTCTCCATTGCATATTTCTTCGGGAAGAGGCTCGAAAGGAAGAGGCGGAGAGGTTGATAATCAAAGGGAGAGGAGTGAAGTTGCTGGTGGGGTGCCCCCATGGAGTTGCATCGATTCACAAAGCGAAGAAGGAAGTATCAAAATCCGAGAAGATGGAGACAGAGGCGGTGAATGGGGAGAGAAAAAACCATCGTATATACCAAATGGGTGCTGAGGCCACTTGGAGGAGATAGAGGAAGAGGAAAAGGCAAGAATGTCAAATTCTCCCTTTACTAGGCTGCTTAGGTTCGGGAGGAAACACCGTGCTTGGTACTCCCCGCCTCGGATAATTCAACTTATTGATTGAATCATTTTTAATTGATGATGATGCTTGTGAAGTTGCGAATTGCCATCCAATGCAAATTTGTGGATTTAGGTGTAGTAATATGTTCTTCTTCTTCTTCAACTCCTTTATCTTCCTCATTTTATCTCTCCTCCTTTGGTTCCGATTTGGCCGCCTTCTCCTCATCCTCCTCCTCATCATCTTCATCTTCATCTTCATCTTCTTCTCTTCAAGAGCTTGGTCGATAGAGAGGGAGGGAGACAGAGAGCTTCAAGTAAAATAAAAAATTTCATTTGCTAAACATTTAGAAAGGGTATAATCGTCTAATTTCTTGTCAAACATTCACTTATCGGACGATTAGCCCTACTTTATACAAGTTTAAATGGTGAGGGTACTTTAAAATTAGGTAAAAAGGTGAGACCCTAAAAATGAATGTCACATGCGTCGAGGTACTAAAAATTAATTTCCCACACGATTGTGTTACTTTGAGTTTGATTAATTTGAACCAATTGTTAATTAGGTGTTGATAAATTTTTTATTGTTTTGATGTAAAAGAAATATTCAATGTCATTGTCTTCAACAATTAGGCATGGATTAAATTTTCAATGAAAGGAGATAATCAAATCGTTATTAAAGTGATGAGGGGAAAGATCCACGTTCCTTGGGGAATTCACACTCATTTATGATTACCATTGTTATCTTCAAAGGTGTAACCTAGTTTTGATTCAGCATGCATTTAGAGAAGGGAATCGGGTTGTAGATTGGGTAGCTAAGTTTGTCTTTGTATCTCTTCTAATTTAGTTTGTATTTCTATTCCATGCTCTTCCTTTCTCTCCATTTATCTTCTAATTTAGTTTGTATCTCTCCTAATTTAATGGAAGACAATTTAGGTAAAACCCTTGTGAGAAGGGTTACCGTCTAATTGTTTTATTTATCCTCTTAGAAAAAGCTAATAAACTTATTAATTAATTATATTATAAAAAATTATTATTATTATTATTTTACATGTGAGCAATTTCGCTTTTGTTAAGACATGTAGTTTTTAACAATATCACATCATCAATAGTTTAGGGGTATCTTCTATAAATAAAAGGGTATTTACTTGTTAGATTTAAGGGTATTTAGCACCAATAAATAAAAGTCTAGAGGCATTATATTTTTGAACTCAGGCTTAGCCTTATATATTGTACACAAATTTTTCGAGGTTAAATGCATATTTATTATAGTGGAAATAAATATAAATAAAATATTGATTGAGTTAGTAGTAATCTCAAACTTTTATTTTTACGTTTCATTTACAAGAAAAAGATCCCTAATCCTTCCCGCCTTATCATCATTCAACCAAAAAAGAGTGTTGTTTTTTTCGGTTTGAGTGGTGGGGGTAAGGGTGGAGAAGGTTTTAGAAATTTCTAATGTTTTCCAGTGAAAATCATTCCCGGTAATAAATCTGGTCACAAGTTCGATCGGACAAGAAAGATCCATTCACGGTATGTTTAGGCGTTGTTGTTTCTCTACTTTTCTTCTTTTTAAATATTTGCCTTTGAAATATGTTTGCAAAGCCAGCTGAGTAGTAATTTAAGTTGTTTTTCAATTCCATTCCCCTTCTCGGATTGCTTCGTTATCACTAGATTGACAAGGGATTCACCCCGAAATGTCTTGGAAATTTGGGTCAAATTGAATCCTCGTGTTTGCAAAACCCATAATTCAAACATCACGATTTATCCATGCTTCGATGTTGAAGGAACTCCCACCTCCTATGCCGTATTGCTTATATTTGGAGTTAGCTGGGATATCCGAAGGTAGGCAACTCAAAAGGTAGAACCGTTAGGCTAGGCCAATTTGTATTTTGCGGGTTTTTTAATTTGTTTTTATTTAGTTGATGTTGGGTTTTGGAATATATGATTATAAGGCATTTCTTATTAATGAGCACTTACGGGTCGGTGAGTTTATAGATGTTTGAGGCCAATTCCAATCAATGGATACTTCTTGCTTTGTACTTTGTAGTGATTCTACATTCAAAGATTGATTTTGTTTGTGTTATTGTTTTGGATGTGATTCTACCATGGCTTCTTGGTTTATACTTTGTAGTGATTTTGCTTTGGATGTGACTGCCTCACTATTTATGATGTTTCATTTTAGCACTTCCCCTCATATTGTAATTTCCATGGCACTATTGCTATCCGGTTGCTAAGAATTGGTATTTTCCAGAATGGGATTTTCTCCACTGGATTTGGTGCTTGATTCATGAGTGAATGAGTATTTGATTGTATGTTACTATGATTAAGTAAGGTATGTGTATGCATTTTGGGAATTGAGCTGTGTGTGGGGGCCTATTTGTTGCTCCTTTGGCTTTTGCTTGAGGTGAAGTCATGGGGAATAGGAGTCCCTTAGATAGAATGCTCAATTGCTCATCCATCTTACGCAAGTCATCGGGACACTGTGTACTTCCATCGTGACCAATGACTCCGGAACATATGCACGTACTTATAGTTAGATTCTATTGTGTAAATTATGTGGTTCAATGGTGGATGAAATTGTCCATGTTGCGCATTTTACCTAGGATATATGAGGAGTTTGGATCTGGAAATTTAATTATAGTTCACTATGATTCTCAATGGATAGATTTGTTCAACCTCCCATGCCTCAAGTGTGGGAAAATATGGAGAATTTGGGTAGGAATTCTATGAGATGAATTAGGTCTGGGATGAGACAGATTTACTTATAAGACTATTCCACAGGCTACAGCCTACTAGTCTGTTAGGATAAGTGATAACTAATGTACGGGATTAATGATTCATGTCGAGTAACTCACTTGCCATTTTTGTCTTTGTTTAGGGTTTTTGTTTGAGATGATAACAATTCAGGCTCGTATTGAAGGAAACATTGGTGCTAGTCACCTAGGAACATTTTTATTTTGCTTGTAGCTTGAGAGTAGATGTTTGTCGGTCTCAAGTGACGAGTTCAACCGACAACGGCTCACTGTTTCTACTTGGTTACGAGTCTTATTTGAATTTGATAGAGCTGATATTAGCATGGGTATTATTACGTTCTTTGCCACAAAATCCATGGTTTGTAAATGGATTAGAGGGAGTTAAATAAGTTATTTAGAGCTTTAAGTGATTTTTTACAGAGTAGTGCACATTTTTCATTAGTGTTTCACGATCTCCTCTTGCTTAGAGTTGGTGCCAGTATGAGGGTTACGAGAATACACTTTTTAGATGGAGTTGATTAGATGTATAGGGAGGTTTGTTCTGTGTTATGTTTCTATTCTAGTTAGCGTTCATGGGACCCTTTGGCTCTTGCACGAAGTTAGAAGGACGTAAAAGTCCCTTAGATGAAATTCTCCATCTTAGGCGGTTTATCGGGATGTCATTTGCTTTCATCCCGACCAATGGAAGATGGAACATGCATTCATAGTTTCTTTTCTATACTTTGTAGTGCTTTGATGAATTATGGAGTATTATGTTGCTTTTTTATTGCCACGTGAGGACTAAAGATACTTGGATTGTAGGAATCATGATGTTCATGTTTGGGAATTTGGCACTTCTCATTTTGAAATTTGAAGATTTTGATCCGATTTATTTGATTATTTTTATGTGATCTTGTCAAAAATATGTAAAGTTCTTTTAAAATGTATCATGGTTCACGAGAATCATCACATAGCTTGTTCCTAAAATCTTCAAATTTTCCTTAACACCCCCAACGAGAAAATAGAAAGAAACTTTTGTTCTTTTCTAATGAACTCAGTTCAATTGAGATTCTTTTCTAAATTGCTTGAATGATTTCCAGTTTCCTATATTCCCGAATTCCGTTCTTGATGAGATATGGAGAGATGAACCTCTCTACACTTCTCTTGAGGGGGTAGGGTTGAATGCTTGACCCCCCGACCATGCCCTTCAAAGAAGTAGGTGAAGTATTAATTTTTGGTGCATATACTTTTCAGGTCCCATGAAATCACAATTTGCAAGGTTTGTGGCCCTATGGGGTTAGTATTGATACCTCTGCTCGGATTGTTTAAACACTAGGTTGGAAGCCCTTTATATCTAAGGGAAACGTTGACCTATGAATTTTATAACTATTGTTGTACTGGTGGTGGTTGTTAAACATGAAGCTATGAATTCTTCTTTTTTTTTGTGCGTGGGGGGAATAGGGGTGTTTCGGGGTGGTTGCTTGGTTTGTTTGCAAACAATTATTAGATGGTATTTACCTCTTTTTAAAGAAACTTTTTGTATGTTTCTTTTGAACAAAATATGTTGTGGGTGGGGTTATCTAATATGAATGTTCCATTTGATTGAAGGTTGATGTGGATACATATTCCCTTAACCTTATACGGGGACTTGTACCGTAGGCGGATCGAGTCACCTTGTTGCCATTCATGTTGAATCTAGGATCCTTGTGATGAGTTGTAATTGTACACAGTGGCACTTGATTATACTCCTTTGCTAGAATTGTTTATAACTTTTCTAGTTCCATTGTTGTGCTTGTATTGTTGTGTATATCCATGATTGCTTGTATCTTTCTTCGAGTTTGGTCCCGATTAATATTTTTCTTTATGGAGCTGTTAATGGTACATCTTTACTTGGGAACAATGTTATCCTTTTGGCTTGTGAACTGCATGCCCGGAGGATGTAGGTTTCCGAAAACTAAGATTTGCCATCTTAACCATCACGTCAGGTGATGTTCTTGGTATCTCTCCGATTTGAACAAGATGGTTACAATCGAACCACGTACCGGATCTTCAATTTGCTAAACACATTTAGGAGAATCCTGTTGGAAAGTTACCGGTTCTCGTCTCCGGTATTTAGTATGTTTTACTACCAAGACTTTCCGGATGGAAAATCACATTACAACTTTGGGTCCGATGGATAAGAGCCAAGATGTAGAAAGTACAGGAGCCTTTCTTGGTCGTAATGTCTTACGCTCTCGTGCTTGTCGGATGAAGTGAATTATCCCACCTAGGATCTTCCGATGGAATTGAGTTGGTCTCTCATTCTCAAATTTTGCATAATTGTCTATCCTCGGACATCACTGGAGTTTTGTTTCATGATTCAATAAGTTGACTCCGATGATCGGTCTCGATCTAGGGAAGATATTTCATCCTTGCTATGTATTTTTGACGGATGATTTAGCGTTACCTTTTAATGTCATTTGTTTTTTCTTGATCATCGTTAATTGTGGCTTCGGTTCGTTCTAACCGTAACGAGATCTTCGTGTCCTTGTAGCTCTCTATCCATTTCTCATTACTAATGAAGAGAAATAAATAAATCGATTTAAATACATCTCATTACTAACAATACAAAAGGTTTAAGCATACCCACGAAAATGAAAACAAAGCAAAGCCCCTCGAATAATAATACTAATTTTTTAAAAGTGAATAATAGTACTAATTGAGAATATAGGCAACTTAATATTAGCTTTCATTTGAGGGATGATTTAATAAAATTCAAGTAGCAATAATAAAATTTCCGATGTAAGCATTTAGCATACACATCAGTTATCAAAATGATAAAGACTATAAAATTTATTCCTGACTTTTGAGCATCAATAAAAATCTAACACATTGAATAATTTAAATCATAATACTTTGTAATAATACTTTGTATTACAGTATTGTTTTATATTTACTTTCAAATAAATAAATAAAGTATAATTTAAGTTTTATCTAAAAAATGGAAGTAAATGTTTAATTTAAATTTTATAGTCTTATCATTTAATATGATATATATATATATATATATAATACACACATGAGCTTTTTGTGACAATAAGTTGTTTGATTTTAGTATATTAAGTGATTATATGAGAAAAGTATATAGTTCCATCGCATAAAATACATGATATATCACATATCGCATACTCATTACTATAAAAAATAAGAGGTGTATTAAAACTATATCGTCAAGTTTGGTCCATTATAGCCCATACTTAAAATAAGTGTGGAGATATTTATTTAGATTATTAATATCTAACAAGTATACTAATTTATAAATGGTGGTTTAACTAAAAAATTTATGTTATATTTAAACTTATAAGTTTATTTTTTTCTTTAATATTAATTTCTCCTAACTTTTTTTATTCGACTTCACACTTGAATAAGTACATTATTATTTTTATAAATATAAATGAATTTTTAAATTTAAGACTTGTATAACTTTCTCACTTTTTTTAAGTAAAAGGTTTAATTACTTTTTTCTGATTAGAAAAAATATAATTGAAATTTATACAATTTACTTACATAAAACTAAAAATTAAATTTACAATTATATATACTTGTTTTAGAGTTTGCATGTGCCTTGCACCAACATTCTGACCTAGCACCTACTATAGAATAGCACTGATAAAAATTTGGGTTCAGGTCAAAATCGGGTTGAACAAATCGGTCACTGGATAAAATTTTTTGTCCAATACTCGATATTTTCGGACTAGACAATTCGGACAAGCATAAATGCGGATTAAAATTAGGTTCCGACAACATAAATAAAAAATTTTATGTTCGAGTTTAAAATTCGGACAAAAAAATTTAATAATAGAACCTGATTTTTATAGATCGAATAAATTCGGATAACCAGATTTGACGAAATTTTGCCAGTGCTACTATGCAAGTTCGGTTGTGGTTAATCTAAGATCAAAAGGCGACCACAGGACAACTGAAGGGCATGGCAAGTTTAAAAAGGCCCATTAATTTTGTTCATGACGTTCTTAAAATAGTTGAGAAAGCCCATAAAGAAGGCCCATTTGAAGCCCACGTCTCCACGGCTCCTCCAACGTTATCCACACTGCTACTATTACATTCATCATGAAATCAGACTCCGAGCTCAAGTTTTGCCTTAGCTTCAACTAGTGGAGCAATTTCTTCTCAGAGCTCCGGATAACAATGGCAGCTTCAGCTTCAATCTCTTCTCTCTCATCTTCCTTCTCTTCTCTCTCCTTCTCCTCCAACGTCACTTCCAAACCCCAGAGAGTCTCCTTTGTCTGCGCCAAACCTCGCTCGCTCTTCCACGCCGCCGGCGTTAAGCCCCTCGTCGCCGTCGCCTCCTCCGCCGCCGCTGCTCCGGCGGAAGCCGAGACTTCTGACCTTCAGAAGTTCGTCAAATCTCGTCTCCCCGGCGGATTTGCGGCCCAGACTATCATCGGCACTGGCCGGAGGAAATGCGCCATTGCTAGGGTTGTTCTTCAGGAGGGAACGGGGAAATTCATCATCAATTATCGTGATGCTAAGGTATTGCGTTTCGATTTCCTTGATTTTGGCGTGGATTTTCTGTTGTTTCATTTACTGCTTGTAATTGGAGTCATTAGTTCATTAGTTTGTTCCTCATTATGCTCTGAGTTGTTTATTCTTAAAGAGTTTTATTTCTGCAGTTTGGTGTTCATGAGATAGTTATAGCTGGAAAATTTTGTGTAGAAGAGAGTAAACAATGTGGTGTAGAGAGAGAGAGAGAGAGAGAGAGAGAGAGAGATCCTGCTGGGGGAGGGGGCCATTAACTTTCTAATGTTCTCAATTTCGAAGATAATGGTTGGGAATTTTGGACCAAAACAGAAAATATTTGACATCTTTTCTGAGCACAATAGATTGGTTATGCTGTATTGAGCGGGAAACTTGTTTAATTGAGAGAATTAATGCAATTCAATCTTATGAGCTGCTTAGAACTGGCATTTTTGGTTACCCCTTTATCCATAATATGATTTTGTTTTTTTTTTTTCCAAATGCTACACAGCTGAGTTGTTATGATAGGGTTAATATGTCATCTAGCCCGGATAGAACTGGCCGTAAGAGATCAACTGAATGAGTCAACCAAAATTGGCCTTAAGTGTTTGAAATCCAGCTGAGTGCTGGCATTTCTGTGAAACTTGTAGCTGGTGCGTTTAGCTCTGAATTGAATACAAACCATTCTCGGTACTTGCATGTGTTATGTGGCTTCGTAACGACTCATAGTAGGTACTAATGGTATTGGATTTGAACTTTTAATTACTCTTAAGTCATCAATGACTGTCTTGCTTTTTAATATTTGACAAAATGCTTGAGGAAGCTGCCCTCTAATCTTGTTGTATAAGTTGGCAATATACAGATCAAAACTTGCGCCTGATAGAACACCTTCTCTTTACTTTTAATATTATCGGGTAACATTGCATGTATCAAGATGAACCATGTATCCACTTACTCTCAGCAGGTCACTCTCATCAAATCATGATATAACTGTCCTGATTTTTAGTACGATAGTATCTGACAAAATGTTTGAGTAAACCACCTTCTACGCTTTTTGTAGAGTATGCAATCCATACGATTCAAATCTTGTGTCTAATGGAATCATCTTCTCAGGCATTTAACATTATGAATTACATATAGGGTGATACTGCATACATCAGACCTCCCTTCTCTCCCCCAGTGGCTGAACTCTCCTAAGGTAGGATAGATGGTGTTCGTTACATTTGGCATCTTAATTCCCTAATGCCACACACATTAGTTAGACACTTATGACTTGTGACTAAGGGAGGGTGGTATATGAGAACATAGGAAGCAAGTTGTTATATCAGTCTTGTAAATTGAGAGAAACTAGCCTGATTGAGTCCTTTCCCTAGTACCCCGCTTCCCCCTCAAACAAAAAAAAGGTCTATAATTTTGTGCCCCCTTTTAGCATTCCTGTCATATAATGTGTGGGTTTCTTCTTATAAAACTGTGCCCAAAAGTATAGCAGTGACTACTATTCCTAACTGATGTTTGTTGTACATGTGTGTCTAGGAGTATCTTCAAGGAAATCCACTGTGGCTTCAGTATGTCAAGAACCCACTGCAAACCCTAGGGTATGAGACAAGTTACGATGTCTTCGTTAAAGCTCATGGTGGTGGTCTCTCTGGTCAGGCACAGGCAATATCACTTGGTATTGCCAGGGCTTTACTGAAGGTCAGTGAGAGCCACAGAACCCCTCTCAGACAGGAAGGTCTTTTGACTAGAGATTCCAGGGTGGTCGAGAGGAAGAAGGTTGGTCTCAAGAAGGCTCGCAAAGCTCCCCAATATTCAAAACGTTGAGGTTAGAACTGCTTTGGCTATATTATATGGAACCTCTTTTCATGTTTTTGGATTTCTCTTGCTAATCGTCACAATTTGCACACTAACATGTTGAAAAATCCTTTTTTCACGAATATGAATCATGATTCGTGTTTGAGTAAAATTGTGTCTATCGTTTGAGTAAAAATTCTTATGATTATTGTGCCTTAAATAGTTTGGAAACCCTAGCAATGAACTTTGCCTTTACACAGAGTTCTGTTTTTGGGATTTAACTGCCACTACACAATCACCTTGGTCGTGTCCTTTCCTAATGTCCTTTGTTGGGGTTTGGATTGCTCGTTGCTTTACCCATGATTGCCATTCCTATAGAATGTGGACAACATTGTTAATATGTGATCTAGAGGATTGGAGGTATCAGGTGTATTTTCTCTTTGAGGAGGAGTTGTGGCCAAACTGGGGTATGTTAATGTGTCCTGTCTTGTGCTGTTTATAGACACATAATACTATCAAATGGCCATCCCATTCTATTGCTACTAAAGTTTATTGGGACTCACAATGTAGTCTATCAAGAGAAGAGTCTAAGATTAATGCTGTTATGATTAAATATTGCTTGATTATTTTGGATTCTGTTTTGAAGATATTGTTGACTAGTAACTTATGGTTCATATGGTTGTTTGGTGGGGTTGAAATAGTTGTATGCCCAGTTTTTTGTTTCCAGTTTATCCACCCATCAGATGGTTTTTCATTCACCATATAGTGGAATTCCCTCTGCAAGAAAGGCTTGGAATAAGACATACCCCTCCCGCCCCCGCCCCCAGGTCTTGTGCTGTTTGGCAGTCACTTAATGGCTGCACAACTTGTTTGCTCAGATACGTTTGTTGACCTCTCCTTTAATAAGAAAGGGTCTGTATCATATGAAGCTTTTATTTACTTGTGTATCTTAGGAATGTGGAAGATTGGTTTGTGTTCATTCATGCTCTGAAAAAATGGATATCTATGTATATTTCTAAGAATTGAAAAGTATGTAAAGAATCACCCCCCAATCCCACCAAAAAAAGTTTGTGCTAAGTTTGCCGAACCTTGGAAGTCAGGTTCCTTGCCTATTTTCTAATTGTTGATCTCTCTAATATAATGATTGATCTCTGCTATTATCGTGATTGTTACTTTGAGCCCGTCTTGTATGTATTATTGCTGCAGGTAGAAAGTATTCTGAGCAAAGAAAGAAGGCTTGCCACTACCATTTACAATGGCAATTCTACATGTACATTGAAAAGCAGCAGGATTGATTTGGTTGATTGTGTATTTTCTTACTGGGTACTAATTAGGACTCGGAAAGCAATGTCTTTATGTTTTCAGACAAGTGGTAGTCGGCTTATCCAGTTCATGTTCTTCGAGATTTTGAGGTGCTGGGTGAGCCAGCATGTTTTTAGTAACGATGTATTTAAGGCTTTAAGCTTCACTATCTAGTATGTTTTACTTTCTGGTTATCCATAGGAAGATTGTTTGTGGTAAGTACAAGATGTGTTTCGTCTATCTTGTCAAGGCTGATAATGAGAATGCCGATTACCGGCTTGCTAAGACCAGCACAAACGAATGAAAAGAATATACTGGATAGAGGAATTGCTCGAGCAGATTTTATTATTTTCTATCCAGAAGTAGTCACAAGTCATGGTTCCTTTACTTGCTCAGACCACTACCCAATTATTATCGGCATGGAACTAGAGTATGATCAGCAAAGGCCGTACCTATTTCGGTTCCGAAATTTCTGAACTAGAAATAAAAACGTTGATCAAATCGTAAGAAAAAATTGGAAGAGTATTGACAGGGGTACAAATATGTATAAATTCTTGAAGACAGTGAAAGCTACCAAGAATCATTTGAAGACTTGGGCATAATCAACTTTGACCGTCTACAAGGGAAATTGAAGAATAACATGAATAGAACCAACTGACCATGTAAAAGAAAAACTCGTCCAAAATCCTACAAGTGTTCGACTCAACAAATGGCTTCACCTTCTCTTTAAATTTACAGAAACGACGACGTTATTCAACCAGAAATACTGGGGACAGCTAGCGAGATAAGAATGGCTAACGAATGAGGGGCTGAAATTCGAACTATTATCAGAAAATAGCTAATCAAAGATGTAACAAACAGTTTATGACCAGAATGTGTAGGAACTTTGTTGTGAAAGCTTGCATATATTTGCTATTTACTACATTTTTGGTTAAACTTGGTTCATGAATGTCTTCATTATTACTGTTTGTATCGCAAAATTCATTGTTGCAGGTGGATATAAGAATTTGTTGGACGAATAGGAGCATAGGTTAACGAGATAGTTGGACAAATAAGAAAGCTTCATTATCCACATATGTTAACGAGATAATTCGACGAATAGGAACATAGGGGAGGTTTTGTGGGCCTAAAATATGCTCCCAAGTGGATATAAGAATTTGTTGCAAGTGTTTTAAGGTAAAAGCTCTCTTACAAGTGTATTTTCGGAGATTCAAACTTGTATTATTTTCTTATAAAGGTTAGCTTCTACCACCTCAACTAGCACTTCATTGGTATAGTTTATTAATTTTTTAAATATTAACTGCTTCAACCTGAATACCATGACAAATATTTCAACGGTCAACTAAGGCAAAATACAAATACAATCCATTAGTTCCTCTCAAATTCAAAATAGGAGGAAATATATTACTAAACTTAAAAGGGTGCACGCCCAAATTTCAGTCAGATTTATTGAAATTTGATGATACTTAGAATTCGTTGATAAAAGGGAAAAAAAAACCTTAAGAATTGCATTGGCTGAATTGGTAACATTCTTACTTTGTTAAGGAGAAAATTATACGTTCAAATTTTTGGAAACATATTTATTAGAAGGATTTTTACTTTAAAATGCTCGCGACCGAAGTGATTATTCCCTTACTCAAATAAAACAAAAATTTGTACGGTGCACTTACTCCTTGAAAAAATTGATTCGACCCGGAAACACGACCCGAACCCTCCTAAAATTTTTAGATTTTGGACACGATTTTCTTGACCCGAATCTAAAAAACCAGCAAATTAGCGAGGTCAAACCCGACCCGAACCCTTTCAATCCTTTGGATCAAGGAAATAAAAAAACTTTTAGCTTTATTACTTGTTGATTGAATGTGTTTATGCACATTGTATGATTTTTGTTTCACTTTGTCACTCTTTTAATAATGATTATTTATCATATCATATCATTTGGAGAAACATTACATATTTATCGCAATCATTTACAATCGAAAACTAATACTATTTTATTTCTCAACTTCTTTATTATGAAAAAGCATTATATACAAAAACTGTACATAGTTAATTCCAATAAAAATATGTTTGGATTCGAATGATATCATATATTAAAAATACTAAAAGTACACAAGTTATACTTGTTATATCTTTTGTCAAATGGATATACCAAGTCATATCTTAAATAATATAGTTTTGTTTTGTAGAATTAACATTATTATAATGATGTAAAAATTTTGATGTTATACTTAAAAATAATTATTTTATTTTATTATAAATCTCTAATTCTTATTTATTTGAAACCTGTTTTAAGCTGTACTTAAATAATAGAGTCTAGGATAGGTAACGGGCCGGGTTAAAAACAAAGTCAAATTTTTGCTAGTGAATAAAATGTGTCGGTTACGCCTATCCAAATCAACCCTTTTTCAATATGTTTTAAAATGCAATAAATATGCATATAAATCTCGTTAGTTTAATAGAATAGGTAAAATAAACATCGGAACTTTAAACCAATCATTAACGTAACTAGTCATTATTATTCAACCCATTATTGACCCAACTTTTCATTGACCTTATTTAGAATCAAGTGGTCAAGCGACTCGACTCAATTCACACAATATATTATAGTGAAAGTTTTGAATATTTTTGAATATTCTTTTTAGAAAATATAAATACTATACTTTTTCGAAGAAATATGAGCAATTTTTAAGCAAAAAATATGTTGAATTTTTATAATTAACAAAATAAAAATAACTTCTAAAAAGATGGTCTTAACTCGTTGGGTCGACCCGAAACCCGTATAACTCGATATACGACCACCGTATTTTACCCAAGTTCGAAATACATCCGAGCCGTATTTTACCCAATCTAAATGCACCCGTCCCATATTTTATACGAACCAATATACATCCGATCCATATTTAACATGTCGACCCAAATTGACAAGTCTAGGTGCACTGCATACTTGGAAGGATAAGACTATCGGTAATAATTTCACCAGCGAAGAAGATAGATGATCTCAGAACAAAAATGTTAGACTTTCAAGAGTACACTCTACTAGAACATTGTCATATTCTGAAATTTATTAGTTAGTCCATTAGATATTTACATATTTTTAGAAAAATAAAATAAATAAAGTCAAAAAACAATATTATCTCTTATAAGAATTTGAGTTCGAGTCAATCCAAATTTGAATAATTCGAACATTCGGATAAAAATATCATACTTGAAACTTGTCTAAATCATAAATATGGACATTTGATTAAGTCCGAACCCAAACTCAAACCCGAACATTCGGATGTTCAAGGTTTATGAGTTGAATGCCATATATATATATATATATATATATATATATATATATATATATATATATATATTCCCATTATCTGAATTTATCCCACGTTACATAATTGATCCTCAAATCGGATTTGAATTTATTAATTTAACTACAAATCATTTAAAATTTATGATCAATTATAATTTAGACTAATTTAAATAATTTTACAAGAAATTTGAACATTCGTTCTTTTAAATTTAAATATAACTTCTATAAAAAAATCTACAAAGAATCAAAAATTTAGATAACCAAGTATATATATCGAATCAAGATTTGAATATATATATATATATATATATATATTTGGTTATCTAAATTTCTGATTCAAAGTTTTGTAAATTTTTTTATTGAAATTATATTTAAATTAAAAGAAGGAATGTTCAAATTTATCGTAAAATTATTTGAATTAGTTTAAATTATAATTGATCATAAATTTTAAAAGATTTGTACTTAAATTAATAAATTCAAATCCGATTTGAGGGTTTCGAATTTATAATAACGTGGGATAAATTCGGATAATGGGAATATTTTTTTTTTGGCGCTAAACAACAAAAAGCGATGCACAAGCTAATAATTTTCAGCAGCAAAAATGTTTGACCACTAGACAACAAGACCGTTGACTCGTGGGAATACAACCATACGAGTCTCTGTCTCTCTTTCCCGGAAGCCTCCTATGGCGAACCCCTTCCCACATTCTCCTTCCGATTGGTCAAATTTCAGACTTCAGACCCACTCCCTTTTCTCTCTCTATCCTTTCTCTCAAGCCATTCGCGGCTCCAATTACGCCATCCCCATCTCCCCATTCTCTCTCACTCTCCTCCAATGCATAATATACTCCAGATCTTCCTCGCCGGAGCAGCCAGCTTTGTCGCCATAACCATCATCTTCTTCGTCGTTTTCCTCCTCTGCCAATGCAGAACTGCCTCCCATACCCACCGCCGAACTCGTTCCCACTGGCTGAGTCGACCCCCGCTGTCGCCGAGCTCTCCTCCGTCGAGGCCGGTGAGTCTGCTTCCTTCGACACATCTCTCGAGCAAGTCTCCATGTCCGAGCTCATCAAAGCAACCAACAATTTCGACCCACAACTCATCATCGGCGACGGAAGCTTCGGGTTGGTCTACAAAGCCACGCTCTCCAAAGGCGTCACCGTCGCCGTGAAGAAGCTGAGCCCAGATGCCTTCCAGGGCCCCCGCGAATTCAAGGCTGAGATGGAGACTCTGGGCAGGCTCCGCCACAAGAACATCGTCAAGATTCTTGGGGTTTGCGCTTCGGGTCCCGATCGGGTCCTGATTTACGAGTTCATCGAGAAGGGTAGTCTCGACCAGTGGCTGCAGGACACGTCATCGCCGCCGGAGACGGATGAGGAGGTGAGGTTTCCTCTGTCTTGGGACGTTAGGGTTAGGATTGTTAAAGGGGTGGCTAATGGGCTAGCTTTTATGCATGAACTTGAAACCCCAATTGTTCATAGGGATATTAAGCCTAGCAATGTGTTGTTGGATCGTGAATTTGAGGCCCATATTGCTGATTTTGGGCTGGCCCGGAGGATTGAAGGGGCCCATTCCCATGTGTCTACCCAGGCCGCCGGGACCATGGGGTACATGCCGCCAGAGTACCGGGCTGGGCTAACGGCCGCCACTGTCCAGGCCGATGTCTATAGCTTCGGGGTGCTCATGTTTGAGGTGGCTACCGGCAAGAGGCCGAATTGGCCTGTTATGGAGAACGGGCATGAAATATGGATGCTTGAGTGGGCTAAGATTAGGATATCTGAGAATAAGCATCTTGAGGTGATTGACCCCAGCATTCCTAGGGAGGAACTGAGAGATTCTGTGGTTGGTGAGTTTCTTAAAATCGCGGATTTATGTACAAGTGAGAAGCCAAGAGACAGGCCCCTCATGCCAGAAGTAGTCAGAATGCTTAGCCATATACCTCACTAGAAAGAGATAAGAGAAAGTGAGTTGATTTTTATTCAACAAGGGTTTGATTTCCTGCTCAATTTGCAATGATCCTCTTTCCATTGAATTATACAAGGAAGGAACATAGCTCACTAGGAAGATTTTCATCAAACTCAGTAGATGTTTATTCCACGAGGATTTGATTCTCCCACTCGACTGGGAGTCATCTTTTTCCATGGCATCAGACAAGGAGTACAGGTATTAAGTATTTGTAGGTGGATAGGTATGTTTCTGGTAACTTGTATAAGCTTTTCTAAAGTGTAAATTGTGGTTTTATTCAAGCAGACAGTTGTTTGCTTAGTGAATAATATATATATATTTCACAATATTGTTATAATGGTAAACATAAGAGGTCTGTTCCAGTTCTGATTCTTCATGAGTGCCTAGTTGTTACCAATGTCTTTCAAAACTTCACTTGATGTTGGCTTTGCTGTTCCTGTCCAATATGGTGTAATATGAAACTAGAAGTTGTTTCTTTTTGTCCTTTTTTTTCTTTTCAAAGACCTCTGAGAAGAGAGACTAACTCTAAATTAGATGAGTAATAATTATGAAATATGATATGAAGCTATAATTTTTTAAATATAGATATATAAAAAAGGGTAGCATTTCTAGAGACATTGGCTATGCTGTCTTGTGCCGCTAAAATTTTGTTAAATTTCATTGTGAATCATTTAAATGTTCCTACATATATCTCAAAAATTGCTATTTTCTGTCTCCCACTCAGGTATTCAATTTTTGACCTGGCTATGAGGTGATGCAATACTATCCATTTGGTTAAAATTGGTAGAACTTGCACTCTTGCTCTTCCCTTGGAAGCATGTGTCAAGTTTGTCTATGGATACGAGTGCTCTGTTTCTCGGTTTCTTTCTTTTCCCATGTCTTTTTAAATCCAAACGATGGATTTTGGCTCATGCAGTTGATACTCAATTTAAACACATTTAGGTCATGAGGGAAATGCTACCCTTGGTATATGCCTTTCTCAAAGGTATCTCTGTAGAATGATAAAAAGAAACTTATTTCTTGAGAACATTGACAATGGCTGCCTTAGAGCTCTCCCCTTGTTTGTTGCTGTAGATCCTGTAGCTGCTCAGTCAGAGTTTTTAATTGCAAATCAGATTATTATTGTTCATGATTTGTGTTGAACTCCTTACTATGCTAATGGTGTTTGCCAGCCAGACTTGTTTTTGGTAATCTCACACGTCAATAATTTCAATCAGGAAAATTTCGGTCCTTAAGGATTGCGAGTTTGTGATTTTTCGGACTTCATTAGCCTGAGTTATGTCACAAAATCTTTATGGATACACGTATGCTGCATTTATGAGCTGGGTTCAGATTGTAGGGAGTGAGGTGTTCTTGTTTAGCATGGATTTAAATAGATGTAATTGCAGGGAATTATATCCATACTGTTACCTGTATTCAACGGTCTGTCTGTAATGATGCATAAGAGCTTGCTTCTTGTATATGGATTAAGAGCTTATATCCTGCTTCAATCCTTCCTTGGATGGCTAACACTTGACCTTTACACTTCCCAGGTATATGGCTTGTGGCTTCTCATAGTTACGATCTGTTTATTCTGGTTGATTTTGAGATACACGTAAATTTATCAAGATTTTTTAATGTAGCAGGAGCTAGTTATTTAATGAATGAATAATTGACTCTTTTATTCCTGCTTTGCAGCATTTAGATAAGTTGTCACATCACACTTCAATGGCGATGTCAAGTTAAGATTGATTGCTGAGGTTGCACGCCATTTGCCTGCATATTGGCTGCTTTTATTGCCAGTTGTACCTCATGAAATTCGTAACCGAGAAAGCTGTCATTTGCTTGGAGCAACTCAATTGAAATTGACTTACTGATAATTTAGATTGAGCATTGCTAAACTTGCGTGATTCCCTGGGAGATGACGAGTTATTTCATTTAGTAGAGGTGTAGTTAGCAGATCATACTGAGCATGTTTCATCTGGTGTTGGTCCATTGTCATATATTGTAGACACAAAGTGGGTTTAAATTTACTGAATATGCAATAAATTTTACCTGTTAGTCAAGTGCTTTTCAGTGTCATTTATTGGGGGCTGGATATGTTTAGCAACATTAAACCAGCTTGTTTGATAACTATCTGATGGTACCAACTCCCCCCCAAAAGCTGTCTGAGCCCATAGTTCTGTTCGGTAGCCAACATCTATGTCTTGCGAACTAGTTCTAAATTTTGTAAAGATAGCTGCAATTAGTCTGATATTTTTAACTGGTATATGCTTGGTTTGAGTACTAATAGAACCTGCAAGACAGTGCGTCAAACCTTCTTGTGCAGCCTACTACTGGACAAACTCAGAACAAGGTCAGTTGCTCCTAGGAAGAGGTTCCACTAGATTTTCCTTGTGCTAGCATCATCGACGTTACCATTTGGAACATGTCGCAAGACATTGCCTCTGTATCTCAACTTACATTTCGGCAACTCTCTGTGGGGACCACTTCTCTCTATTTCCTTGACATGGATTCTTGTGTGAATGATAATAAGGATTAAGGCATTGTTTCAAAACTTTCTCGGTGGCATCCGTGTCACTTTACTGTGTATGTCTTCATTAGGTGAATTCGAGCTTTTGCTTTGTACGAGATGTTTCCTCATGTTGTCATATTATCAGATTTTTCCTTGAAAGAGACTCCGAAATTCATGATGACAAGGTGTAAGGCATTCTTTTCAAAGCTTTCTCAGCAGCTGCCTTTTCTCCTTTATTTTCCTTTCTTTTCTTGCGCGTGTGCGTGTTGCTTTGAACTGAAGCTGTTTACCTGTATGAAATGTTCCTTCGTGTTCCCCTTTTTTACAGATTGATGATGAGCCTGCTAGGATTTAGGATGAATGGCAGGACACCGCTTTATTCTGCCTTCCTCCTCTCTTATGCTGAGCATTTTAGATAATTGTGAGGCAGTTCTTACATAAGAACTTTTTCCTATTGCCGAGCCTAAGAGCTTCTGCTGTTTCAATTCTCTCTTTGTTTGCTTTGAAAAAAATTCTCTCTTTCGTTGGGATTTTTAGAAATATATTTTGGGTGCAATCATGAATCATATTAACACTTTTAAGTAGTGATATCATACATTCATACATCGGCGTACGTGTATATAGAATTCCCTTTAGAATTGTGGTTTTAAATAGGGTGCAATAAATGACTATGTTCTGTTTAGCTTTAGTTGAACAGCTTTTAAGAGCTCCTTATAACTTTTTACAATTGATCTTATATTTATTTTATGCCTCTTTACAACCTTTACATTTGGGGCCTGTTTGAAGTTGCATATATACCAACATCTATTTTTATTTTTTATTTGTTTCTATTCGTTATATTTCAGGTCGTTATTATTATTATTATTATTATTATTATTATTACATCTTATTATTATTATTATTATTATTATTATTATTATTATTATTATTATTATTATTATTATTGTGATTATTATTATTTTTACTAGTCCGGACCTGTACTATGCACGGAATAATGTAATATATTTGAAGAAGTTATGAATTAACAAAGTAAATATTTAACAACTATATTTAGAAATAGGATTAATAATCGAAAATAATATAATAATATAAGTCATCCAGTATATTTGACGATAAAAGGTAATGAGTAAGTAGTTGAAAATTATATCACGGTAAAGGATATGAGTAGTCCAAGTTTATGTTCATTGTTATAACATAAACGATTTTAGGAATATATTAAATAAATATTATTTGTAACCAAAAACAATAATGATAGGTATGTTATACAAAAATTTTGAGATAGATGAATTTATTCAAAGTCCTCCGGGTTACGGAAATTGGCCTATTTTCATCCCTTCAAACATGACACAAATTAGAAACTTGAAATGATATAATTTTCACCATTTAAGTCATTATGTCTTGTCCTCTAACATATTTAAATAAAATATTTTTATCATTATAGGTATTTCAATTATTAACGTCAAGTATGTATGTAATTGTCATATGTTTACTTTTCTAATTTACAATTTCTTAAGGTCCCTATGAGCAATAGACCAGTGCAAAATTGACTCGAACCAAACGAGTCAACCCGAACGACCCGAAACCCAAACCGAACCGACATCCGAAACAGTTGAACCAATTTTGACCCAAAAATCGAAATGAACCGACCCGAAATTTAATGAACCCGATTCCGACCCGAACCGAAATCGAACAACCCGAAATATGATTGACCCGATTACGAACCGAACCCAAAATGACCCGAACCGAATCGGACCCGAATCGATTTAACCCGAATAAAAGTGACTTAGCCCACATTTTTTTTGTTGAGTCTTTCAAGATGGACTTTTGTGCCTATGGTGGTACAATTTTTTGGTGGGTACAATTTTGAATCGCTTTTGACCCAAAAAGTGACCCGATTACAACCCGATCCGAAATGAACCCGAATCGAACCCGACCCCGATCCGAACGAGATTGACACGAAGTTGAACCGAACCGAAGTTGATCCGAACCGAAACCGAACGAACCCGAACGAGATCGACCCGAAGTTTACCCGAACCAAAGTTGACCCGAACCCGAAACCGAACTCGACTCGAACAAAATAGACCCAAAGTTAACCCGAACCGAGCTAACCTGAACCGAATGACTCGATTGCCAGGTATAAGAAATAGTCAAATTTTTATAACATGTTTGTGTTAATTTTAATTTTAAAAATGCTTTTAACAATTATATTATGACACCAAGTGAAAAAACCATCAAATAATGAAACAGTAAAAATGTTAAATAAAATTATTATATTTCACACCCAAAATAATATTACATACTATACACAAAAAAAAAGCTCATAATCTAAAAATCTTAATAAATAAATACGTGATTATATTACAAATAAATCGTTAATGTCCAATTGGATTCTTCCTTTCCGTTTTGTCAAAAAATCGTGAACATGAGGGGAAATATTCAATTCCTATTACTCAATTCAATAGTGTCAAATACCCAATTAATACATTTATATTTGTCCCAGGAAAATATTAAGTCAAGTCCCCCACCATTACGATTACACCTCTCTAAAAGAAAAAAAATGTTGAGTATACATTAAGCATTATAATAATGATGAAATAACGTGCTAATCCCCTAAAACTCTAATCAAAATATATTTAAACCAATTCTATAATAAATCAATAAAAGAGGTGAGGGAGCCAATATCATTTACCCCAACACCTCGACCTATTTGAGTGTTATTGTGTTCTTAAACATTGGTCTTGAGCATGAGCATTCAAGTCAAATATTACTCATTTTAAAAAATAAGCAAATCTCAAATAGTTAGCATTGAAAAAGACTTACCTAAATATGGGTAATTTCATGTTCTATCAACATTTTGGAATACGAATTAATGTTCATCATTTGTTCGATCTTACATGATTAATATTTCTTCTATTGTCTTTCCTCCCCCTCCCCCAACCAACCCAAACAAAAGAGCCCCTAGTCTATAATATTGAATATTTTGTTTATGTTTTATATTTCTCCAAGTTGGTTATATACATTCATTACTTAGTGACAATGTATCTTTATAAAAGAATTAAATAAAATATTAAGAAAAAAAGAAGGGGGCCAAGGATGAAAAGAAAAAGAATGGAGGACATGACGTATAGTAAACACTATGCATGTATAGAGAATATGTCAGAGTGATAAGTAAACATACAATATATGCATATTGTTTTTTGCAAGTGTACGATATCAATTGAATTAATATTAATTAACTATTGATCCTAAGCTTGGGTTTAATCTAGCTTATATGTCAAGATTATTTAAAATCAAGGCAAACAATAAAGGGCAAAATAGATACAAAATTAGAAAATAAGGATAGAGATAGATAAAATGATGGAGCAAACAAATCGCAAATTTACATATTAAAAAATAGAAAATAAGTAGTTAAATTCATACCTTAATTATAGCAAACTTCCTCTATTTAACACGACCCCTGTTGATGCAATGAACACGTACCAAATGAAACTTTTTGAAAAAAGGAGCTCACCAAAATCCAAATAATATATCTAATACTTTTAAACCAAACATAATTAAAATAACAAGTGTCATATCTTCGCAATAAAGAGAAAAATATGAAAAAAATGAAAAAAGGATTTAAAATTTTCATATTGTCATTATTTTCAATAAACAATGATGCATGGGAGATTGTAATACCAATATCACAAAATCTTATTCAAAACTTGAAACCATTAATTAAAATTGTTTGAAACTGATACCCACTTATTTAGACACTTTAACCATATCTTCCTATCAAATCAATAAACCACATAATGACATAAGGTAATGCTACATTTTGAAATATATAATTTAGTGGAAAGGAAGAATCAAATTTTCAACCTAATGAAGTATCTTATTCATCCACCCAAAAATATATAATTAAATATGTACAATTTTGAGTCCTCACTCACAAAATTAGTCAAAAAATACATCCACTTCGGTAATCATCTTGTTAGATGTTAGTCAGCGGTACAATTTAAAGTCACAAAGAAAAACAAACAACATAACTTGTGATTCTCAAATTTTAAAATAAAATCAAACCAAAACTTGAAATAATATAGATTGTGCTTTTTAGATTAAAAATATTGGTGAGTTACCCTTAACACCGTTAAACCATAATATCCTTTAATTGTATTTTAAATTTTTTTCTTAATAAAATTACACTTAATTACATCCCTTTCTAAAAATAATTTAGTATACTTTTTGACATTAATATACTTTTTTGAATTTTCACATCAATATCTATGGCATAAATATATCTTTATAAATTTGCATGTAATCATAAATAGATTTTCACTAACAATTGACATAAGAGTGAACTAAATTAATTGATAAGAGTATAGATATCTTAGTAATTTTATATTAATTTTATTTTAAGTCTTAATATATTTAATTTTCAGATTATTTTTCTATTTATTTTTGTTATTTTTAGTCAATTTGGTAGAAATTAGATTAAAATTAGTTTTCTTAGGTTAATTTTATTTTTTATATTACTATAGGTTTAGTTAGAGTCTCAATTTATTATTATTAATTTTATTAATTTCTATAACTAATTTGATAATTTTTTAGATTTATTTTCTTATTTAGGTCAAAGTAGATTTTCAATTTAATAAATTTGTAAATTTAATTTTTTAATTTAATTTTAGGTTTTAAAGGAATATTTAGGTCAAAAAATAGTTTTAATATTCTAGTAATTTAATTACCTATTTTTGTATTTATTTTTTACATTTTATTATTTGTTTAATTTTTATTTTAGATTTTTTTGTTTTACTGTTTTTAATTCTGTTTAATTTTTTTGAAAAATTATTAAAAAGTATTTTTGGATTTTAGGTTAGTGTATTCTTTCTAGATCTTGAATTTAATTTATTATAAATTTTTTATGTAACTTTTGTTTATTAATTTTTTGCTTAATTTTGTTTTTATTTTATGTTCTATAGTTTTCTGAATTAATTAGACTAATTATTTAATGATTAATTTTCTAATTAAGATTAGATAATTTGTTAATATTATTTATTAATTTTCAGAAAGGAGACTCAATATTACCTACATAGAGTCCACTTATTAAAGGAAACTTGATTTTTTTCCTTTTAATAAATTTTATTTTTTATTTAATTATTTACATCAATGACTCATATTTAGTAGATAAATAATTTTTATGGTTGAGATTACACTAAACTCCTACAATCACTCTTATTACACTGTTTAACCAATTTGAAAAGATTACTATTATATATTGTATAGATGAAACATGTCACTAAAGTGATGATATATCAATTGTTATGTAATAAGATTATGAATATTATAAAAGTACACATTACTTTACTCCAAAATATTATTGGGGTTTTTCTAATTTTTTATTTGGGTTTTGTTATTTTTTAATTGTATAATTTTTTGCCTTTTTGTCAAATTAGAAAAATTATATTTCTTAAATTATTTGAGATAGGTATTATGGGGAACTCATTCTCCCTAAAAACATTATCATAAAAATAAAATAAAATATTTTAAAAAATTATAAATCATAATTTTTAAATATTCATTATTCAACAACTATTCAAATATTGTGAAATATATAAAATGAATAATACTTTTTAGCATTGATAAAAATTCAGGTTCGGGTTAAAATCATGTTGGACATATCGGTTATCGAATGAAATTCTTTGTTTCATACCCAGTTTCTTTAGGTCGGAAAAGCCTAAATTCAGGTTAAAATCGAGTCCGGGTAATAGAAATAAGAAAATCTTATGTCCAAAATTCCGGATAACAAATTCATGACCGACCTAGTTTTTTTCGGGTTGGAGAAATTCGAGTAGCGTTAATATCTTTTAATAGTAAAATAAAAATTTTGTAATAGCTCATAACAACTTCAATAATAATTGTAACAGCTTATAACAACTCATTTTTATTCGTTTCTATTCATTTTTTCTATAGCAGCTAATCATTTCTGCTCATTTTCACTATTTCCTTTCATTTTATATCCTCCATTTCAAAAGGTCCTTACAACTGTTTATTGCTTACAGCTTAAAAAACAGGGCAGGAGCTTCTTATCGAGGTATGTTATTGTGAGTTTGGATACACTAAGATGTAAGTCTTCTTGTCTATGTGGAATTCATAACACCTGAATTGACTTATCATCTAATAGATCGAAGTGTAGTCCTAATGCGAGCATTTGACGTGGTTTGCGATTGAAACTTGTGTTCGGTTTTATGCTGCCAAATATGTGGTGAGATGACTCTACACTTGCATTTTACTTTTGCTTCAGATAAGTTGGATTTATTATCCTTGTACATACTTTTTCAGCCTAGTTCTGTTTTGTGTCTTTCACCTTTTACATAGGCAGTTAGTTTGATACCGTGGCAATGGATTTGGCTCTTGGATGGAAATCAAAGGAATGTTGGTGGCTTTGAAACTGAGATTTGCTACCTCTTCACAATCATGTGAGGTAACTTCCGTTCTCATTGCGAACCAAAGTCCATGGTGAAGATTTAAATTGACTTTACCTTTGCCATTGTCATGAATTGCCCGCAGAATTGCAGGGATTACTAGGCTAGTTTTTGTGTGGGTATGTCTGAAAATTTTCAAGAACTTTGAAGCTCAAATATCATTCCTTTTTCAGGCGATGATCGCCAAGGCCATGCCCATAGCAGTATCGTTCTTTGTAGACTCTACTTGGTGAAATTATTCACTAAGAAAATTTCGGCAAATTCATGAAAATTTCTTTGGACTTATAAAATGTTGAATGATAAACATAAGTTCTGTAAGGGAATATGATATGAAATGTATGTGGGTTGAAGACTAACTTATACTATCACAGATGATGGCAAGGCATCTTCTCGAAATTAGGATATTTTATGCAGCCAAAATTTTGTTAAAGCATTAGGTAGGCAAAAACTCTTTTTAGGGGTGGGCATTGGGAAGGTATGGATAGGGTAATTGGGTATACCCATACCCACATTTTACCCTTAACTTTTGATGATGATGTTTACTAGGTTTTGCTTGGTTTCCCTGCCCCTGACGGAATGATGTAATTCTGGACCTTTATGTTATTTATGTAATCTTCTTTTTGTCCAAAAAAAAAAATATAGGTACCATCTATATTAGCATTATCCATAGAGATCCATGGGTTTCTAAGTTTACTGCTAAATATTCAAAACTACAAGGGAGAAACGTTGTGGTTAGTTTGAATTTATGAAAAAATTGGATTTTGAAAATCAAATTTTTTTTCATTGGGTTGACATTTATCTTTATTACAAAAAATATATATCGCCACTAAAGAAATTTATTTGATTTACTTGTTATTAATAAATTTAAAACTAAAAAATAGAAGAGGCTCCTTTTGACCTGAGAGACTTCTCTCTGCGCCATGACAAAGGGCAAAAGGGGCCGCCCAGGCCTGAATACCGCGCGGGAAGGGCGGCGCAATCAACACCGAGACCTTCAATTACACCAAATAGTACACATCTAAATGCGACTAGTACTGGGATAATCCTATCCGACTCAAACCCACATGCAGAGATGAATGAAACAGTAAACACAGAGAGGGCCGAATTTCCATTGTAGGAATCCTCGAACCAGAATGATGAGACGCAACCCAGATCTAATCCATCTACACCACCTCAATCATTTGCTGCAATTGTTGATGAGGATGAAGGTACGCCTTTAGACTTTATCCCAGCAACACTGATTGATGGAATCAAATGTGCAGTGATTGTTAAGGAAGACATAATTCCTGAAATTGAGTATTGGGCACCATCTCTTATATGTTGTGTTGTTGGGGCAAATCCCCTCTATAATATCTTTAATGGCTTTCTGAATCGAGTCTGGGCAGATTGTAAGATCCATAAAGTTGTCGCTATGAAGAGCAGTATATGTTTCATAATGAAGAGGATATGGATACTATCCTGAAAAAGGGCTTATGTTTTTTGATAAGAAACCAGTATTGATGTAGGCATGACATGAGAATTTCAACTTTAATAGAGATCAATCAGAGAAGTTTCCCATTTGGGTTAAGTTTCATAAGCTCGATGCAAAATATTGGTGGCCTCCCAGTCTAAGCAAAATAAGTAGTCTCATTGGACATCCTATTAAAACTAATAAACCCACAAAGGAGAAAAACAAATTGGGTTATGCAGGGTTGCTAATTGAGGTAAAAATTGATGATCCACTCCCTGATGAGGTGACCTTCACTACAGAGGATGGTATTTTACATCACCAAGTTGTTGATTATGAATGGGAACCCACTAGATGCACCTTTTGGAAACTATTTGGCCATGATACTAGATAGTGCTGGAGGAAGGTAAAACCAAAGCAAGTATGGAGACCTATCCAGAGACAGGAAGTTGTAATACAAGAGACACCAGTTATAGAGCTTCAAACCACAGAGGTGATAGAGGTAGAGGGATTTAGACTTGTTCAAAAGAGGTCAATAGCCAGATCACTATATTCACCTACTGTTAATTATTGAGAATATCACCAATGATTTTAATGTTCCAAATACAATGGAGATGGTGACTGACATCATGGGTGAACCCCCAACATGACTATACTTTGCTAGAATGTGAGAGGGCTTAACATGCCCAATAAACAAGAAAACATACTGTCTTTCTTACAGAAAATAAAACCCACCATAGTTGCTTTGCTAGAGACCAAAGTGAAAACTGAAAATGTGGAAAAGATTCACAACAAGATGTTTTATGGATGGAATCACTACATCAACGATGAAAACTATTATAATGGTAGAGAATGGGTATGTTGGAAGCCTTGTGATTATGATGTCACTATTGAACATAGTACGAGTAAAAATGTGGAAAAGATTCACAACAATATGTTTTATGGATGGAATCACTACATCAACAATGAACACTATTATAATGGTAGAGTATGAGTATTTTGGAAGCCTTGTGATTATGATGTCACTATTGAACACAGTACGAGTCAACTGATTCATTACAAAGTGCAAATGAAAACTCAACTGTTCTATATCACTTTTATTTATGGTTTCAATAAGGATTTTGAAAGGATACCTTTATGGGAGGACTTAATCACCATTCAGCAATGAATGAATGGTCCTTGGTGTATTCTGGGGGACTTCAATAGCGTGTTACATCAAGATGACAGAATTGGAGGAAAAGAAGTTTCAGTAGCAGATATCAAGGATTTTCAGCAATGCACAACCACTTGTGAATTCATGGAGTTTCCTACAAAAAGATCTTTTTATACATGGTCCAATAAACACGAAAATGGCAGTAGAGTCTATTCCAGAATTGACAGATGTTTGGTCAACCAAGAATAGATGGCCACAATGAATTTTTCAGTGGAATTCTGGCCTGAAAGGACCTCTGACCATACCCCATTGCTCATGACATTTCAACAGCTTCATCTCCAAAGGAGACTTCAAATCCTGTGACATGTGGGTCAACAGCTGTAACAACCCCACCCTAATCATTATTATTAATTTTCTTAAATAACAGTTAAGCTAACAAAATCGAGTGTGTGCACTTTAATTCAAATTTTATAAGTATTTGTTTTTGCAGGGTTCAAACTACCGTGCGGGGTATTCGATCAAACATACAATTTATGCATATATTGGATAAATAAGATTACTAATGAAGCGATCAAGCTAAATATTAAATATCAAATACTAAATAATAAAAATAGAATTACATCCTTATAACATTTATAAAAACAGAGTGTAGTAACACACTTAAATATATATATATATATATATATATATATATATATATATATATATATATATATATATATATATATATATATATATATATATATATATATATATATATGCTCCATATAAATAGGGTAAAAATAAATTTAATAAATAAGATCAATTATGAACACTTGTATATGAATACTTAATTTGAATATGTCATTTAATTGGTCATATAATATTTTTGTTAGCCTTAATATTTCTGAAAACAATTAGAATTATGTGTTCATTGGATTAATTCACATGTATTAAAATTATTGACATTATATTTAGTAAGTTACCTAATCATATAAAAGTGGTCAAGCCAAAGTCAAAATCAAGTCAAGTCAAGTTAAGTCAAATGCATACCTAGTAATTAAGCAAAATATATAAGCCAATTGTTTTAACTTGCACATATATTTTTCAAAACCAGGGTTTTGTTTAGCCATAGTTTTTAAAATGCACATGGTTTTAGCCTATGATTTTCTAAAAACAATTTGACAAGTATCATACATGCATTGGTTTAAAATTCCTATAAATATGAGTTAGTTTTCCTCCCTAAAAGCACCAAAAGAAACACACCAAAAATAGTGATGAGGAAAGTTTGGAGAAAATGAAGAGTTTGGAGGCTTTTGCTTATTAGATAAAGAAACACAAAAAGAAGTAGAGAGAAGGAAATGATGATCTGGCAATTAAGTTGCTTGTGTTATTTGGGGGAAAATTATAAGTTGAAGATATAAATGGAGATATGTAGGTTAAAGTAAAGAAGTTACGCTTAGGAAGCAAGGAAGATAGGCGAAGAAAAATTTTAAATAAGGTGTACAATAAGGTGTAATATAAAGCTAGAATATGGAGTAATTTATGATATATTAAAGTTTATAAATATAGTACGACGTAGAACAGGAAGATGTCTTTCTAACAAATGAAATTTCACTGGATTTGGAGGTGTACAATCGAGTTATGACCGTTTTACCCAAATGGTGCAATTTTTACGTAAATTGGGATCAGTTTGATTCAAGTAAGTTTTTGAGGTTTTTCTTGTGTTTTTGGACTTTATGATTTGAATGACAGTTTTAGAGCACTTTTTAAGCTTTCTAAATTGGGGTCTTATGCCTTGATTCGACGTTGGATGAGAAAGATATGAATTTTCTAAATTAGCTTTAAAATATGACCAAAATGCTCAAGGTTTTGTTATGGGATTTGTGACAATTTAGCATGAGTTATCGAATTAGTTCATAATTAATAATAAGGAACCATGTTAAATGACTACCTTGGATATGTTAAGAGTTTACTTTTATTTTGTATATTTTTGTGTCGTTTGTAAGTTAGTATAAGTCGAGATAAAATTGATTATATTTGAATAACTTTTTATTGTCATGAGAAGTATACAACTATAACGTATATAGGAAGGAGATTGGAAATGGAAGTATGTGGAAAATAATGACAAGAAAAATTAATATGACAATATTATTAAAGGAAAAGAACATATATATACACATAAATAGCGATATGAATTATTAGGGAGTCACAGAGCACATAAATTACGAATTTATAGCCTAGTAATACTTATTACTATATTTGGGGACTAATGATCAATTTTCATAAATCCGCGCTGGTGTTTTCCAAGAATGCGACTTCGCAACTAGAAGCGCAGTCTCTTCTATTTTTAATATTCCGCATAGAGACTCTTTTGGAAAATATCTTGGATGCCCAGATATTTAAAGGTAGATCAAACAATACTATATTTGTCGACATCTTAGTCAAAGCGGACAAAAAATTACAAAATTGGAAAGCTAATTCGTTGTCAAAAGCAGGAAGGGTGGTGCTGATTCAATCCAACTTGGAATCCCTTCCTACACATACAATGCAATGTTTTAAGTTACCAAAGAGCACAACAGACTCATTAGATAAAATCAACGAGAGATTTTTTCGGATAAAGCAAAAGATATCAAATGGCGCTCCTTTGTTTCTTGGGACAAAATTTGTAAACCAAAAAGATGGGGGCCTAGGCCTGAGGAAAACAGAGGTTGTTAACCAAGCCTTCCTCTCGTAAACTTATATGGAAATACCTGTATGACCCAAACAATTTTTGGGTTCGAGATCATGCGCTCTAAATATCCGATATCCGAAGACCTTTTCTGTGTAAACCCAAAATTTCAGATTCTTGGGCATGGAGATGCCTCCTGAAAGAAAGGTAACTCTTTAAAAGAGGGCTCAAATGGACAATAGGCAATGGGAAGAAAACAAAGTTTTGGCAAGACATTTGGTGTGGGCAAACAGCGCTAAGCCAACATTATGATAGTACTAGAAATGACATTCCAAGTACTTAATGCTACTGTCAATATTTGTTTTACGCCAGGGAAAGAATGGAACATGCAATTCCTTTCCTCCTTCCTTCCGATGGATATATGCAGAAAAATCAGTAGCATACCCATTCCATATCATGATTTGGAAGACACGGTGTGTTGGGGACTATCGAGTACAGGAAAGTTTATTACCAAATCAAGCAACTTGTAATGCACACAATCTAGAGGACCATAACCATACCGGGAAGGTAGTTGGATATGGAGGTTGGATGTCATGCCTAAATTAAAGATATTTGTGCGGCAAATCCAACACAAATCCATCGCTACATGTGATACTCATGCAAGAAGAGGGCTTAGTGTGGATAGACACCGCCCTTTATGCCAACAAAGTGAGGAATCGATTAACCATCTCTTTGCCGGATGCCCATTGGTTAAGGATACTTGGGAGAAAACTTTTCTTCAAAAATGGCTTGATATTAACGTAGGACAATTTCAAGGCTTGTCACTAGGCAATATTTTTCAAAAATTTAGGAGCCTCCATAAACCAACTCAACTAGTCGGAATGGTATATTTAATCTGGAGCATTTGGAAAAGCAGGAACGGTGTAGTATTTAACAATGGAAGGTATAACACAATCCGGACAATAATTAAAGCTAAAAGAACTTGGGTAGAATGGAGGGCAAGAGGCAAATTTGATGGAATTTATTCTACTTCTACACCTCATTCATCTATCATTTCTTCCCCCTCAATTCAACATATAGGTTGGAAGAAACCGCCAGGGGGTTCATCAAAATCAACTTTGATGGATCAAAATCTTCTACGATCACGGCTGGAAGATTTGTCATCGAAGTTGGGACGGAAGATTCATTCAAGCGGGAGTTACAAACCTAGGGTCATCTTCGATCCTGGTTGCGGAAGCCACGACAATGCGAAACGGAGTACGGGCAGCCATCCTAGCAGGATTTCGTCACATCGTAATCGAGGGAGATAACCAAGTGGTGATTAAGGCCTTGCGTAGAGAGTGTCAGCCGCCATGGGAAATTCATATTCTCATATAGGACACTCAGCTGTATATTAGGAATTGTTGTAATGTGCTTATCAAACACCGGCTTCGGGAGGGAAATAGGGTCTGCAGATTGGGTCGCAAGATTAGGTCTTCCTATTACTCATTCCTTGTACTCGGGATACTCTTCCTTCCTCCCCTCCCTCCTCTCCATTCTTATGGAGGACAATTTGGGTAGAACCCTTGAGAGAAGGGCTACCTACTAGTTGTTTTACTTACCCCTTTAAAAAATATATATATATTTGGGGACTAAGATGATGGTCAATAGGAATGGTCTAAATAGAGAGCAAAATATTTTGTAAGGAAATCGGATTATGACAATTAATATAATAATGAAACATTGAACATTGCATAAAGAGATTTAAAACTTGCAAGGAATAATCTAATCAAATTATTGACCATATAACTATTTACTTAAGTAGCGAAGAGGATTCTCCAATGGTTGTTGAGCCAATGCACATCATTATATATCAAGGCTAAGATACGTTTATTGCTTGTGCCTTACGACAATTCACATGTTTATATATATAAATACCAAAATGGTTTGCATAATGAAAAAAGAACCATTTCAAATATTATTTGTCACCTAATAAGTGGCCCACTCCATATCAATCATGTTATATCATGATCATATCATATCATATATTTGGCCATTATCAACCAGACTTCTTGATCGGTTTAGGTGTGCGCATACTTAGGGAAATCGATGATCGTAAGGAACCACTCGGATAATGAATGAATAACTATTTTACTATATTCTCCCTATCTGATTTATGAATGAATTGAAATGCACGTGCTCATAAATAATTTTACATAATATTCATTTACAATGCAAGGATAAATGTACTTGAGCTTTGATTCACTATTTCGAAATAATTTATATGTTTTGTTTTAGGTAATGCTAATGTTGATGGAAACAAGGAGTAGACATATTTATTTTGGTCAAGGAGACTTAGAGGCTCACAGTGGTAGTAAGGAATGTAATGTTTGGAAGTCATATATTTTTTGATTAAGTTGTAATCATGATGTTATTGTTAAATTTGACTTGGATGTTGTATAAGTTTGGCGTCCGAGATATTTTGAACTTTATTTTCGCAAGTGACGTGGTGGAGTCATATTCATATTATATTTTCAAGGGAGTTGCCTTGCTCTTTGTATAGAGTGGCGGTAATGCTTCTAATATTCTTTTTCCGCTGCACTAATTACTAGTTAATTAGTCGTTAAGACTAAAATGGTAATTATGGGATTTAGGGGTGTTACAACAGACTTGATTTCAAACAAATAATAGAGGAAGTAATATCTCTTCAAGTTGAGGGGTTGTGTTATGTTTACCTTAATGAGGAAGCTGAGTTATATGAAAAAACCTCTTCAGCTCCTCAATAAAAAAAGAATTCTAAAATCTTCACCAAGACCTGCAATATTCACAGAACAAAGCTAAAAATGATCCAATCGAAGTTACATGCGAACAACCTCGAACTAGCAGCTCTAATTAGAGGAAAGGAAAGCTAGGCAAAAATACAACATATGCCTTGACTACTCCCTGTCACTCGAAAATGTAGTAAGCCAAGGAGGACTCGGACTGAAAGAGGAGATGTGGGCTCCAAGCTATTTTATGCTTCGATTAGACAAAGGAAATAACAAATATTAACTTCTTATGATATCAAGGAAATAGAATAGAAGGGAGGAAGAGTGTTAAAAATGAGCATCCGGTGCTGTTTTTTCAAGACATGATAAGAGACCCCGAGACAAACAGAACAAAGATCCCTAAGGAATATTTTAAATACGGAGAGACACTCTCAATCAATGATCAGATTACACTATGTAAACCTTTTACCCCCGAAGACATCAAGAAAGCTATTTTCAGCATCCTAAGCGAGTAAGTCACCAGGTCCAAATGGTTATAACAGTGGGTTTTTTGAGAGATGTTAGACAAAAGTTGGCAAACAAGTGACAGAAGCCATACAAGATTTCTTTAAAACTGGAAAGTTGCTTAAAGAAATCTTCCATAATTCCCTTGTACTAATACCAAAGGTATCAGTACCCCAAGAGGCAGGTGACTTTAGACCTATTGCCTACTCGCACAGATCATATACAAAGCCATCTCAAAACTTATGTGCCAAAGATTGAGATCTGTTCTACATAATCTTGTAGACTATAATCAATGTGTATTTATTCCAGGGAGAAGAATGACACACAATGTTATGCTATACAAAGAAATATCCAGAGGCTATAATAGGAAAACTGGTTTTCCCAAATGCATCATGAAGATAGATCTTTGTAAAGCCTATGACTCTGTTGAACATGGCTTCATCAAAGACATGCTATAGGGGTTCAAGTTTCCGCCTAAGTTTGCACACTTGGATAGTGGTCTGTTTAGAGAATGCATATTTCTCTCGTGCACATAAATGGAGAAAAACATGGATACTTTCAAGGAAAAAGAGGTTTAAGATGGGGATCCAATTTTACCTTTGTTATTTGTTCTAGTTTTGGAGGTGTTCAACAAGGCTACTAAATGGCACATTAGCAACACTCCTTTTTTTTTTATACCACCTTAGATGCGAGTCTCTCAAATTATGTCAACTATCATTTGCGGATGATTTAGTACTATTCTCGCAGAGCTAAGATAGGGTCAATCAATTGCTTAATGAATATTTTTGAGGATTTTGCTCAATGCTCAGGTATGAAAATAAACCATGCCATGTCTCGGATGGTAATAGCAGGAGTCAACCAAATAGAAAAGATAAAACTCCTTCAATACACTCGGATTTATAGAAGGAAGCTGCATTTTAAATATCTCGGTGTGCCCATAACACCGGGGATACTATCTACATCAGATTACAAGTTACTAGTACAGAAAATCATACCAAGAATTCAATGTTGGAAGACGAAAAACCTCTCATATGTAGGAAGAGCAAGATCTGGTCAATGGTGTTCTAATGGGGATATATTCATTCCGGGTAACAAACTTTATTCCGCCAAAAGATATCATCAAGAATATGAAGGTATTTGGAGGAATTACCTTTGAAATGGCATAGCTACATATGGTAGAAGACCTATCGTAAGCATGGCACAATACATGTCAGCCGAAGGTCTTTGGAGGTATTCGACTTAAAAACCTCTTCAATTGGAATCAAGCAATCATGGTAAAACATGTGTGGGATGTAGCCAACAAAAAGACTCCCTCGGAGTAAAATGGATTCTTGCCCATTATTTGAGGAAATTGAATTAGTGGGAATATAAACCCATCCCGGATGTTTTTTGGCACTAGAAGAAGCCGCTAGCTCTCGGAGATAGGATATATCGTGGCTTCAATGGAGGATATTGGCTTGCAAATAAACAAGGCTGCTATACTTGTTTCAAATGGATACAATTGGTCATCAACTTTCACCCCAAGCCTTCTTGGTATAAAATGGTATGGGCAAAAATAAACCTCGCCTAAGCACTCATTCTTTTTATGGATTACAATTCAAAACAAGCTGCCGATGTTAAAGAGAATTGGATCCCTTATTGCACAAACGCCTATAGAGTACCCATTATGTATGACGGTTGAGAAACCCATGACCATGTTCTATTTGACTGTTGCATAGCTATCGAAGTCGTGGTAACGATCTTTGAACTGCTTCAAATCAAATACAAGCCAAGAAATTTTCAGCAAATGCTAAAATGGCTAACTAATATGAAAGACCAAGACAACACAAAGTTGTTATCCAAGCTGCTATAACTATTATGCTTTATTACACTTGACAACACAGGAATGAGATGGTATTCAACAGATTAAAAAATCCCCGATCAGATTTTTGCATCCATCAAGAGTAGTATTCTTACTAAAGTTTCTGTAATGCAAACAAAAAAAACGCTACCATGGATGTCCGAAGTGGTTGGATAGTTGAAAATAGGCTGTAGCAAATGGTTGCATCTAAACTGGCACCTCGGTCAATATTTAAACAAATTCTTACCAAAAAAAAAAATTAAACTTGATTATCTAATAGAAAAGATTTAAAAGACCTCAAATTTGAATATTGGCTTTAAAATTTCTTCATTTGGTTAATATTTATTTCTACTATGACCAACATGTATCACCTCAAATAATTCAATTGATATTTTTTGCCACAAAAATTAAAAACTTCGTTATTTGATAGAAAATATTGAAAACTCATTGAATTTTGATCTTAAATTTTTTTTCATTTGGTAAATATTTATCTCTACTACAAGACATATTTTTTGCCGCTAACACAATTAAAATTGACAATTTTTCGCTACTAAAAAAATTTCAACAATTTGAATCGCAACTTGATTGACATGGAAGATTAAAAGAAGCTCAAATCAAAACAAAAAATTAAGTTTAAAATTTTTTCATTTGGTTAACATTTATCTCCATTACAACAAATTGCCATAATAGAGATGAATGTTTGTTATAGTGGAGGTAAATTTTAACTAAATGAAGACATTTTCAACTCAAAATTCATATTCTTAACCTTCTTTTGATGTTTTTTTAATCAAATATTCAAATTTTAATTCGAATTATTAAAGTTAAATTTTACTCCTAAATTTTGGCCGAGCCCATCATCAAGAAGAGATTAAAAGAGCGGCTTATTGTGATTTTGTTTTTTATATTATACAAAGAGTATTATCATCCTTTAATATTACTAGTGGGTTTATGAATATCCTCTATCGAATTAATACCCACAATAATTCTGGATAGATATATCCACCTTACCTATTACCCATTATCATTGTACCCATTAACCGAGCACAAATGTCCATCCTTAAACCATATAGAGTAACATATTATGAGAGAAGTAGATAAATTTCATAAAATTGAGCTTTTGACTAATAAATTGGAATTTATGTTAAGTTTTTATCATCTCGTCTGATGATTCATTTAATGGGAGTCGAGCTACTATTGACTCGAAATCACATTTTGTTTTTCATTTACAAAATTTGATCTTGAAAGCACAATTAAGGGCTATAAGTGTCAAGACATAAGATTCGATGTGGAGATATGTGAAATTAGGGAATTTTTGGATTTAAGAAGAAGAATGGAGGGAGGGGTATCTCTTGGCCTGCCTCACTAAGTAGGCCAACCACAACGGTAAAATTTTACATGTAGAATGCAGAGTACTTTCATTTTCTAGATGCAGAAGATGACATGCATGGATACATTTCATTTTGATTTGTTGGCTTATTGAGACTAAGAGAGCATAGTGCTTAGTTAGGAGCCAAATCACCAACCTCATGAGGGGAGGAAAATTGTAATGCACTCCTGGATTACGGACTTTTATATACTTCCGGAGCTAATTAGTGTGTGATTGTACACCGATTAGTATATACTTGTATACCGATTAGTGTAGAACACTATATTAATTAGTGTATAATTGTATATTGGTTAATGTATAATTTGGATATTGATTAGTGTACAATTTTATAATGATTAGTGTACAATAGTATCACTAATGGTGTAACGAAGAGAGAGCGAAAGAGACAGAGAACGAGCAAATACAATGTGATTGTCTCGATGATCGTTCTTCATAGATTCCATCTTAAACTCTCTCTCAACAAAAGAAGTTTAATCAGTATATGAAGAACAGACTAAAATAAAAAGAATGAAAATTTAAAATTTAAAATTGTTAAATATAAAAGTAAAATCAAAATTGATTGAAATCGCAAAAAAAAAACCTAATTATATACTTATCTCAACAAAATTGTTGAGAAATTGTAGGTTTGTAAAGAAATTGAAGAAATCATAGAGAGAGGGAGAAATTTGGAGAGATCCGGGAGGAGGGGGAGAGAGAGAGAGAGAGAGATAACCAAAGAATAAATCTGACATGGGCTGAATTTTATTTTGGGGCTTCAAGATTGGGTTAAGAGTATGAATAAATCTGTACTCCTAGGAGGACAGTAGATAGATTGATTTAGGGATCTATTGTCGGATGCAACATATCTATATTTACACTTTTTCTCAAAGACAAATCAAGAATGTTAGCGTGGTGTAAGTGTTAGCCTAGTGGCAAGCAATTCATACGTCCATCATCTTCATAAAGGTTAACCTTGGTGGAGAAAATTTCCTTACAAGTTGTGCAACGCAGCTGGGATAAGTTGTAGGCTTGGACAAGTAACACTAATACGAAACCACTTTCAACAACGGGTCTTTAACTACGGTTAAAAGGTCAAACCGTCATGAAAACTGGATCTCGTGACATTTTTGTAAATAACGGGCATTGTTTAACACGAGAACCGTCGTCATATATATTGTTGAAGACATTTAACGATGGTTCTTCAACGAACGATCGTGAAATGTCACATATGACGACAGTTCTATGAAAGAACCATCATTATATGTCTTTCACATCATTTTAAAAACGCGAGAACATACCTGTTGTTTCCACGCCCAATTACATCTACTCTCGGTATTATTGCTTTCTACAATTTTCTCTCCTCTACATATCTCCTTAGATCTAGAATTCGTAACTTCCTCGCCGGTCGACTTGAATTGGTAAGCCTCTCCTCACCCTCGCCGTTTAGATCTTCTCTTTCTTAATCTTTCATTTCTTCATAGTTTCTTCTCGTCTCTTTTAAGTGTAGATCTCCTCAAACTAATTCCGGCGGTCAAACCTCTCCTCACCCTCATCGTTGTCGGTTCTTAAGTATGAATCTCTATCCTATCTTATTTTTTACTTTAATTTATTTATAAAATGTATTATAGTTAAATATTGAATGTATTTGCGGTAATTATATGAATGTTGAGAATGTGGGTAATGTTTTAGATTGTTGAAATGTTAAATCGTTGTTGAAATGTTAAATATTGAGAATGTGGGTAACATTTGTTTAGTTTATTTAGTTGAAAATTCATGAAATGTTTGAGATTTTGATAAATTGGTTTAGGAGTTTAGGATTTGTGGTAATTATAACGAAATATGATAGTTAAGGATGGTAAATCAAAAGAGTGCATCCAAATTTGTTTAGGGTTTTAGAGAAATAGAAAGATAATTTAGATATAGGGTCATCCCTAAAAACTTCTCAAAAAGATAAATTTGTATCCAAATTTGTTTATTTCGATGAGGTGATGTTGGGGTAAACTCATTTATCCAATTATCGAAATTGGTATCCAAATATGGTTAGAGTTTAGAGAAATAAAAATATTTATGGTTTAGGGTTTGAGGAAATAGAAAACATTGTAGTTATATGTTTAAGGATCAACAGGGAGAAAATATAAATGTGAAAATGTAAAAATTAGAAAGGTATTTGGATATAGGGATCTCCCCAAATACTTGTCATAAAGATAAATTTTTATCAAATTTATTTATTTTGATGAGTTGAAGTTGAGGGTGGACTAATTTATCCAATTATCTAAATTTCTGGTTTCCTTTTTGGTTGCGGGTTTGTTGTATTGTACATGATCGTAAACTAGAGGCCATGATCTTTTTGAAGTTTATGTAATTCATAAGACAATAATGAAATAAAAATGAAATGTTGAGGTCATCCATTTAATTTTCTTTAACGATCTGAAGACATAATAGGAAGTGTAATTCCCTTGTTGTGATTAACAATGAGGTTGGTTTTACAAGACAAAATATAAAGTGTACATGCAACATAGGCCATCCACAAAGAAGGATAGAAGGTCAATGAGTCAAATGGAAACAAAAGGTGATAAACAATGACTATTGTTTATGACCTTTTGTTTCCATTTGACTTTTCGATCCTTCTACCTTTATTTGTTAATCGACTTCGTTACATGTACACTCCATGTTTTGTCTTGTAAAATCAACTTCATTATTAATCACAACAATAGAATTCTGGTTCCTGTTATGTCTTGTGTCCTTAAAGGAAATTAAAGGGATGACCTCAATATTTCATTCATAATTTCATTATTTTCTTATGAATTACGTAAACTTAAAAAAAAATATGTCTAGTTTATGATAAATGTATAATACATCAAAATTGAAAGCAAAAGGAAACTATATATATATATATATATATATATATATATATATATATATATATATATATATATATATATATATATATATATGGATGAAAAAGGAGAGAATATAAATGTGAAAACGTAAAAATTAGAAATGTATTTGGATATAGGGATCTCCCCAAATATTTTTCATAAAATTATTATCAAATATATTTATTTTGATGAGCTGAAGTTAGGGGTGGACTAATTTATCCAATTACCTAAATTTTCGGTTTTCTTTTTGGGTGCAAGTTTGTTCTATTATACATGATCGTAAATTAGAGTAAATGATTTTTTAAAGTTTGTGTGATGCATAAGACAATAATGAATATCAATGAAATGTTGAGACCATCAATTTAGTAGTTGTAATAGCCTAAGACGCAAGTAGAACTGGAGTTTCCATAACCCTTGTTGACTTTAGCAATAAGGTCGGATTCACTAGGCAAGAGATAAAGTCTATGTATACCGTTGGTCGGTCCACAAAAAAGGAAAAAGGGATAAAAGATTTATTGGAGAGAAAGATGGCAAACAATCACAAAATTAGTAATAATTTCCTATTGTTTACCATCTTTCTCTCCAATAAATCCTTTATCCCTTTTTTCCTTTTTTCATGTACCGACCTACGCTGCACATAGATTTTATGTCTTGCCTTGTGAACTCGATCTCATTGTTAAAGACAATAAGCGTTATAGGAACTCTAGTTGTGGTTATGTCTTGGGTAGTTAAAGAGAATTAAAGGGATTGCCTCAACATTTTATTTATATTAATTGTGCTATGCATTATGTAAAACTTCAAAAAAAAATCATGTCTAGTTTATGATAATGTATAATACATCAAAATTGGAAGCAAAAGGAAACTATATATATATATATATATATATATATATATATATATATATATATATATATATATATATATATATATATACACGTAAACAATTGGAATCAAAAAACTCTTTGAATGGGAAGAGGGGTAGAGGCTTTATTGAGGGAGTTGGTAAGAATAATTTTTTGACTTAACTCTCTCCTTTGATCATAGTGAAAATGAGTTACGGAGCACTTCCTGCCGGTTACGAGAAATTGTGCCCACACTTCAATAGGGACCGTGCTAAGCAAGCTGCTGCTCGTTAATTGCTTGCCCGTCCTCGTTGCTAAGAGATTCTACAACCTTCGATTGATGATGCCATGGAGTTGGATTTTGTAGACTTTGATGAAACTCATGCTCTCAAACAAGCTATGTTGCTTTCGACTGGGACCTCCTTGAAGCCTAGGTGGAGCGCCACTTTGACCATCTTGTAGAAATCCAAGCAAGCAATTCGCATTCATCAGCAAGTGACGCGGTGGGAGGAGGAGCTACTTCAAGTATGGGCTCATCCGGTCCCCCTAGAGAGTAGTGAATTGGTGGAGGGCCCTTTCTCTCGTTCTTCTCCGATCCGAAGGAACTTACCGAAGGAGAAAGGGAGGAACCTCCCTAAGGGAAAGAAGAGGAATCTCCCTAAGAAGAAATGAGGTTGTCCACCTCTCTCCTCGCACGAACTCCAAGCAAGCAATACATAAGAAAAACACCACTTTGGGACAATGACAAAGGAAATAGACATCACTGGTGAGATGACCTCTTTGTGTATTGCTTTTTAGTATTTATACCAAAAATTTAATTTCTTGGTCTTGGAATTTCGTGGAATAAATGACTTCAATATTTATGCCAAAAGGTTCATCTCTATTTGCCCAAAGTTATGCTTTTAGTAGATTGAGTTATGTGTTTGTCTTTATGACTATATTTCTTGCTTGGAGTTTGTGCAGAGGTAGCATAAATAGTAAATATGATGTATATATGTTGTCCATGCTACCTCCGCAACAACTCCAAACAAACAATATCATCAAAAAGACAATGACATAACTAAATTTATTACAAAAGTATCACTTTGGGTAAATAGAGATGAACTTTGTCACTTAAATACTAAAAGAATACTCGTATTATAATTTTACATCATTGTAATATATTCATTGCTGAAACATATTGTAAAATATGAAATTGTTTGTCGAACTTATTCAAGATGGGACTTGTTGTGGTTATAATAAGTGGAAAATTTTTATATTATATTGGAAAATTGGACTGTTGGTTGTTGTAAGTTGTGATAATTTTTAGTGTATTTTGTACATGGGGTACGGAAAAACAAAAAAACTATAAAAAAATTCTAACCTATGACGACGGTTCTTACATTGGAACCGTCGTCATATGCCCTGCCTAAACAATTTAGGCATTATGTATAGGACCTATGACGACGGTTCTCATGTTAGAACCGTCATCATATAGTGACCTATTATTACGGTTTTGAACCGTAGTAAAAGATGTTACATACAACAACGGTCACATACATGACGCCGATTAACCGTAATTAAATGTCTTTTTTAACCGTAATTAAAAGTGGTTTCCGTATTAGTATTAAACATGGACTTGTGCTAGCTAGCTATGAGCATATGAGTAGAATGAATTTATGTACCCAACTGCTCATTGCCTATCGTCATCATCGAACACTTGCTTAGATTATAGTGTTCCGAGGTCGAAGATGTTCGAGTTTTGGTCAAATTTGTATATATGGAACAATTATACAAGGTAAAAAGTAACACCTATAAGTTTGTACAGTTGTATATATATATATATATATATGTATCAAGTCTCAACATTTGGAGTTTAGTTCAACCAATATTTGTACATATCAGGGTCATTGTGAGGCATTAACTTCTATATCCCAAACCTCCACAATCTAAAATCAAGGTATACAAATTTTCCCTTAATTGGGAGAATTTGTCGGTGACAAACATGCTGAGCTTTACTTGGTCATATATTCAAGGCTTCAAGCCTTGCCCCTTCGAGTATGAGTCGGTGCAAATGCACAGCCCATGAGACCCTATCCATGGAAGAATAAGTACCCTTTATCGAGATTTAGTAAATAGACAGTTTATCTTATAGAAAAATATTAAAAATTATACTATATATATATATATATATATATATATATATATATATATATATATATATATATATATATATATATATATATTTTCTCATATAGCGCACCACTTCAATGGGCCTAATGCAAAGCCCAGGAGACCCTGCCCATGGAAGAGCATTTGTGACCGTCTCAACCTGTTTTTCCTTTGTATGTTTTTAAAATCGCCTAGTCACCCTATTTATTTAGCAATATGATATGTATATTGCTACAAGATAATTCGTAAATGTCTTCTATTAACTTAAAAGTTATATAATTATATATTAAATTTAAAACAATAGTACGGGCTGAAGATTATAATTGTGGTACAATTTATAATTTATGTAAAAATGATATTTTTATGCATAATTCACGTGTATGATACATCTTTACATATAGAATTGATTCGATTAAGATATTATTTTATTCTCATTAGTGTAACCGACGCAATTTAAAACTTTATACTTCATAGTTAAATATATTCATTAAAAATTTGGTAATTTAAAGCTTTATAATATATTAATTTAAGTTGAAATAAGACATTTAAAATGTGTCTTAGTACCAGGGGTGTGCACAAATAATTTAGTTAGTTATATTTCTAAGTTTTCGTTAGCTGGTGGTTGCATGTTTAGTGTACTTGTCAGTAGTTGTTATCAAGTTCATGTTTTGTGGCCACAAATTTTATATTGAATAGGCCCTCTTCAATATTTATTAAGTCTCTTTAATGTTTTTAGATATAAAAGATTCTCTAAGTTTGGCACATATATTTTTCTAGATAATGCTCCATCCTTTTCACAATAAAATTTTTATTAAAAACCAAATTATTCAAATAAAGTAAGTCAATGAAAAAGAAATGACAGAAAAAATCAATTAATAAGGACAAAATTGGTAAACTAATTATTAATATGGTATTAGAATTATAAAGTGACATATATCGTGAAACGAAAAAATTAGTTAAAGTAAAATGTATTATGAAATGAAAGTTTGTGATTTAACTCTAATTTTATTATTATTTTAATTAATTTTTTTATTTATTAATTTTGTAAAGGTTACCGACATATTTTAATTTTCATAAAGAAAAGCCTTGTTGTCAATTTAATAAAATCAGCCTAAAATTATTTCAATAAGATTAATATCTCAAAAAAAAAAAAAATTCAAGAAATAATTTAAATTGAATATATCTTGATACCTCCAACTTATCAAGAGTTGTCAAGCACAAGAACATTGAAATTAATAGGATTTCGTCTAATTTGCATACTTTTTTTTTTTTTTTTGGGATTCATATGGAACTTGAGAATCCATTCACTTGCAGTGAGCACTTTAGGTACGTATCCTTATATGTCACTAGACACATGATCATATTCTAACTATATATATTTATATGCGTATGTGTACTTGGAATATTAATATTTTAGTACTTCCATGATATTTTTAAGGATAATTATCACTTTTAATATCAATTTTTTTCCATGTTTGAATTTTACATTAGTTGTGAGGTTATATGTTAGGATCCTTATTTGAACAAAACGTAACCGAATTTATTAGATTATAGAAATAGTTTAACTATTCTTCGTAGGCGATGAACTGCAAAAGGATTAAATTACATATGTAATTATACTGACTTATATACATAATTAAAGTTAAATCGATTAAGTTATACACGGTATAAAACTATATTAAAAATTAGTTCATTCTGTATCAGTATAATTTTTAACACGGTAGAAGAGGAGGGGAGAGTGGAGTATATAATATGATATATATTAGCACATGTACAAGCCATGACGTACGAATGTATTATAGGAATGCATGGCCGACCCATCACGTGGGATATTTTAATGATTCACGTGGGGCATTGATGGCAATTGACATGAGGCCAGGAAGGGAATCAGTCCAATTACAATTCCAACTCATTTTAAACATGTGCACTCAAAACAATGTGTGGCTCAAAAATAATCTCAATATTGTTTTTTTTAATTTTTTTATTTGAGTTGATGATATTCTAAAAATGTGCGGCTGAGAGTGGACTTCCCTTACTTTAATTTTCTTTTTTTGAGACTTATAAATTCAATAATTAATAATAAGCCTTAATTTTGCAACAATATTTTTTCTATTTTTAGTTCATCGCCCCCAACATTTCTGCCTAACTCTCATTACAACTCCCTCTCAAAGTCTCTTCCTTTCGTACTTTGTTTAAATAAAACATGGGTTACGTACCCCTCCTTGTACGTGTCCTATGATTCACATGGATTAGCTAAGTGGATTATGACCTTAGAACTTTTTTCTTTCTTATCTTCATTTTGTTTTGGGAGAATCGGGGTTAAAGTTTCGTAAAAATATATGTTCTGTCATCATATGTTTAAAAATATATACTTTCAAAAGTCATGTAAATATAGATGACGATAATATTAGACAAATAGTTCAACACATGTTCATGGCTTTCGGGAGTACTCTGAGAGTTAGTATATTCTTCCAAAATGAGCATAGGGATTAAGGGCCTATAAATTTCAACTTAAGCATACCGCTTGTTGCTACATACCACTCCCTACCATTCTCTACTTTTGCAAATTTTTTTGCAACTATTTGTTGCTCCTTACGGCTGGATATTACACTTTATTGCTTACCGCTAGTTCATATGTACCGCTAAAACGTGCAGGATCTAAATATACATTGCGGCTAGGGGGTACTATTTTCTATAAATTTTAAATTTCTCTCCTCAAATAAATGCCAGATGATTCAAAATTTATGGTCCAGATTTCTATATAAATATATATATTTTTTCCATATTTCTAAACATTTTTTTTATAGATTTATGAAGATTTTTGCGGATTTCTCACACACAGTATTTTCGCGAATTTCTCCATGTTTCTTTATAAATTACTATTAAAAGTTGAAACTCCTTATATTACAATTTTGTGCAGAATTCTACATGACATGAAAATGAAACAAAACAAAATCTTTAGAGGCAGAAAAACATCTTAAAAAGTTGGACATAAATTCTTAGGCGAGTTTGTTTTATAAAAATGCATGTTATGGTGATTTATAAGATTGATTTTTTTAAGAGATGACCTTTTTAGGGATTTTGAGGTGAGTAATCACTAATTTGAAAGTGATTTTTTAATTTACAGGCGAATAAAGAAAATAATTTAATAAAAATTATTATAATAAATAAATAACTAGTTTTCACTATAATTGTTAAAAGTCACCGTGAATATATTCATCTTACAGTGTCTCATATGGTCATATACAAAATCTATTAAAAACTCGATCATATACATTCAATAAGAATTTATAGTTGAAAGAGAAAGTTTAATAATTAGTACACTTTAAAAGGTATGAAGTTTAACTTAAAATCATTTGACTAGAAAAGATGAGGGTGGGGGAGAAAGAAAAAGGCAGTAGTGGGTCATATGTCATTTGAACTGCCATTCTCCTTGAAAGTGAATATATAAAAGGGACGTTTTTCAAAAAGAAAATAATGAAAGACAAGTACTCCCAATAAATAATCTAGGACCAGACAAATTCAGTTTATAATCTCCACACGCTGATTGACAACTTTTCTCAGCCTCTCTAAACATTTCATCTTTCACTTATCGGAGTCGAGTCAGTGTTAGACATACAAAAGGTAGAGTTCTTTTGTGATAAATTTTATCTATTCATAAAACTCGAACATAATTAAGGAAAACAACTGAAATGGGTATCTAGAACCATTCAAAATTAATACATTTACTTTGGGAGAAAGATACAGCAGTTATATTAACCTTAATTACTACTATTGGGAGATAACCAACTCATGATTAAGGTAATGTTAGATTAGACACTATAACTGAGGCACATGCATTTTGCAATAATCAAGGGTTTGGTGATAGATCGTACTTATGAACTTGAGGTAAATCTATCACATTAATTTTATCTTTTTATGTTTTGTAGATAGTGTTACATAAGGATTTCGATATTATTCTTCAATTAAATTCAATCTGACAGATATTACATCTGATCCATCAAAATTCAATCTAATTAATAAAATCCAACATTAAATAATTCAGTTACTTTACTTGACGACTACTATGATCATATAATATAATAATATATATAATTTTTTTTCTAGCAATTAATATTCCTAGGGAGGAAAAAAAAGAAATTAAAATGCATGGGCAGCAAGTTGCAAGTGATAAGAGAGCCTTGGTGGAAAATTGAAGCCCAGAAAAATTATGGTATTTTATAAAATTCTAGGGTTTAAAGGGTGTAATGCATGTGAAGATTTTCCTTCTGGCATTTGACAAGTTAGGCTGATGTCCAATTCCAATCCTGTATGGCCAAGCACAAATATGGTTAACTTTGTGAAAGCCTCAGATTCATTTTGCTTAAAATAGCCATTCCTCCTTTCTATTTTCTCTCTTCACCATAAATTCAGTTAGGTATTTGTAAGCTTATGTATGGATGCGTGGCGTGCCATTGCTCGTTATATTAGATATTTTTTTTATCGAGTTAGGCCGACATTTTTATCAACAAAAACCATATTCACATATGGTTTAATATACGTGTTACTAAAATATAACTGCACTTTTTTTTTATTCAACTAAAAGAAACGTGTACAAAGATTAATACGAGCTACTCGTCTGTGTCATAAACTTTTTGAAATTATCATATAAGGAATATGTATTGGTCAGTGCATGGTCCATGCACTGTAAAGTGGTTTTCAATTTTCCGAGATCCTTAAGCCTCAAGAAATAATGGTAGCCAAACAATACATGATAATGAGAATGAAATGTGAATGATAAAACCTAACATCTTTTTGAGAACTTTATTTGAAAAAAAGACACATAAGTTAGGCCATCCATGCTCATCAATATAACTTATTTCTATTTAAAAATGGTTATAACACACAAATTAAGGCGAAAATAAACTAGTTATTATAATCGAATTTGTATAAAGTTACACTATGACCTTTAATATTGTATAAAGTATATCGCATGATATGTTCTAAATAAGTTTCATCATCGTTATTAGATGTACTTGTTAATTTAGTATGATTATGAAGAGGACGATTATTTTAGTCTTTTAAAAAATTATTTTGTAAAATTAGTTTATATTTAAAATTAAACTCTAAATATTTTATACATCAATCTTTTGTTGAAGATAACTGAATTCGTAAGTACAAAACACATTAATGACTTCATCAACTTGTTTCAAATGAAATTGACAAAGTGATGTAAATCAAGATTTACGACTATATTGGAAATTAAGTCGTTATTATTCCTATCCAATGCCATAATAGGCATAGCAAAAGATTAGTCAAATCACATCTTGAAAATTAAGTAAAGTAAGAATAGTATACCATACTCCATCATTAGAGATGTGACATCTAAGATTGCTGTTAATTTAACCATAATAATCGAAGTTCCCGGTTGTGTGTTGGAAGGGCATTGAATGATACGTATGAGTTTATTAATTCCAATAAACTCCCTCTCCATCGGTGTTAACCAAAAAAAAAAAAAACACCCGTAGTACTCGAAGTGTATTATATGTAGATAATGATCGAGATCCTGAAATCAAGCTCTATATAACATTAATACATAAATGTTTTCCACAACATTACACGACTCATAAAGTGCCATCAACTTCTAGGAATATATATAGCACTCATATGTTGTTATATGCATACAAATTAACAGCCTGTAATTATCATCAACCATGGTACGTAATTCATATGCTAATTAAAGACCATTCGGGATTTATAATATAATCAAGCAACTTCACGTTACATACATATAGGATATATATGCATGCTCTAGCTTAATCTCCATTGAAGAGTTGCATGGACCAAAAATCTTCGTCGACAGTTCCCCAGAAGGTGTTGGCCTCCACGGGGTGCGATTGATGATGAGGGGCCATCATGTAAGCAGTTGCGTCCATGGGTGCTTGATCAGGGCACGAAGAGGGTGACATGGATGGAAAGTAAGCGTGGTGGTCATTGGGTGCCATGACATGGCTGCTAGTCGAGGCAGCTGATGAATTCGATACTTGGCTTGAGCTCGCTTGTTGCTCGTGGTGATCCGAGCTGTGACTCGAGTTTGTGGTGGCACTCTGGGTGTGCTTCAGATGCTTCTGGATCCTTGTCCTCCAATAGTTCTTTATCTCATTATCAGTTCTTCCAGGAAGATGCTTAGCAATCTTTGACCACCTATATTTTGTCAACAAGGGAAAAAAAGCAACATAATTAATGAAACATATCATTTTTTTAATTATGTCATTTGATCTTAATTAAGCTACATAAACTTCAAAAAGAAAAAAGCAAAAACAAAACGAACTTGCACCAAACATTTCTCAATAGTGATTACCAAAAAATATTATCACTCAATAGTATAGAGTCAACATGATCATACTTAATTTAAGATAAAATCACAATTACATAGTTGTATGTAATACTATTTTCTTTTTATCGTATGTAATAATTTCCTACTGCTAATCAAAAAATTCTTAAAATGAGAAACTATTAATTTATTTTTTTGAAAAAAATTGAGGACTATAATATCAAGGTTATCTACTAGGGAGAAGAAAAATTTGACTTAAATTGAATTAAAGTCGCGAACAAAAAGTTAATTTTAAAAATTTCTTCGACAAAAATTGGAGGAAACTTAAAATTTAAAATAACAGCTGTGTGATTTGGCATTAGATCGAAGAAAAATAAAATAAAACGAAGAAAATTAAAAGAGCAAATTCTAGAATTGAATTTCCAAAGGACAAGAACACATGAGTACCCATTTTTCACGTTACGTTGATTGGTCCGAAGATTATCATGAGTGCATAGGCATGAAGGAGAGAAACTTTGATGAAGCACGTGTAGAAATTTCTCTCTCATTCTCATCCGCATATTGATTATATCAAGGACTTTCACATTTTGCACATGTCAAATCTCAAAGTGAACCCATCCTATTCTAACTATGGCATCTATATATATGCCCACATAGATGAAAAGCGAATCATGTAGGATCAAAATATTGCATCATGAGAAACCTTTAATAATATACGTTAATTCCTTCGGGAAACAATTAAGAACATGTCTTACCTGTTACCCCACTTAGCATGCAACTCCATGATCAGGAGCTCTTCTTCAGGAGTAATATTGCCTCTGCGGACATCTGGCCTTAGGTAGTTCAACCAGCGAAGCCTACAGCTTTTTCCAGTACGCTTGAGCCCTGAAAAACATAAATAAGAAGAATACATGAACGAAATAATAAGATAGTCAGATTGTAAATGTTTATGATAAGATAAAATTAGGGTTGATTATATATAAGTATATAGATACCGGCAGACTGGGCTAAGGAGTTCCAAACACCTTCACCATGATTAGCTATGTAGTTGATGAGGATCAAATCTTCCTCCATAGTCCAAGGACCTTTCCTCACTTCATTGTCTTGGGAAGTATTGGGTTTCTTGTCCATGATGCTCTTGGGTTGGTGGTGGTGGTGAAAGACTAGGGTGGGGTGGGGTGAGGGTAAGACGGTGAGAGAGAGCAAAGGAGAGAGATAGAGATAAAATATTTATAAGGGTAGAAGGTATCATAATTATGAATGTAGCTGGGTATTTATAGAGGGGAGATAACACCATAATTATCAACAATTAATCCATAAATTTAATCCAAATCACATGTTAATGAAATTATAAACTTACCAAATTGCCCTTGATAATTTTCATTATTTCTGCTTCAACCCAATATAAAATACCCATTTTGCCCCTCTTTCCGAGACTAAAAAGTGAACTCCTTTTTCCTTGGGAAATTCTCTCCTTCTCTCTTTTCGGCTTCTTCATTCTATTACTTTGCATGTCTCACTATCAGTTTGTGACGCAGTAGGTTCTTCCAACTCATTATATTCAAGCATCTCTGTCTTTTTCTCTCTCTCTCTCTCTATCTCTCCTCTCTCTCTCTCTCTCTCTCTCTCTCTCTCTCTCTCTCTCTCTCTCTCTCTCTCTCTCTCTCTCCATCTTTGAACCTCTGGAAGATGATCCTGGGTCATTTATGCCCTCCATTTTTGGAAATTTTTTGACCCGTTGCAAAGGGCATATATTTATAAGAATAAATTGGTGGTACATGGATTCAAGTTACCTCCAAACTCAAGGGGAAGAAAATACATCAAATCACTATAAATCCCACCCAACTAATTTTACCTGTAAACATCCTTACTCTTTCAAATCCCTCTAGAGTGTTCTCAAGAAACATATCAAACCTCTAATCAAAGTTATATATCCGTTTTTAATTAGAATAAAACGTATCAGTTATTCTCAATTCGTATCGTTACATTTAAAAAAATAAAAAAATAATGAATTTTTATTTGGTATGTTATTAATTGGTACAAAATTGAATAATATATATACATGTATATAACTAGTATGTTTAAGACTCGGCCTACATTGACAAAGGACATGAACAAGTCCATTTTGGATTTAATTGAGTTGAGACATTAAACCCAATAAGCAATCTAATCAATCACCCACATCTAAGCGAGAATGTTAATTTGTTGAATATATTTATATAATTCAATTTAGGAATGAATTCTAGAAACTACTATTACTAATTCGGTATCACCAATTAAAGTCCAAAAAAAAACCCGTAGCACAAAATAAGCTCGAAGATGTGGGCTACAAAGTTTGCTTTTGGGGGCCCAAAATTAAAATACAGAGAGATATAACACTTTGAGCCCATATTTTCGAGCATGTTAGTATTAAAATTTAAAGAATAAAAAAAATGAAGAAAATATGTCTGGCTTAAACCCTAGCTGCACCTAGGGATCTTCCTTTCGCCCCCTTCAACCCTTCTGCTGCTGCTCCTCTCTCTCTCTCTCTCCAGCTTTCTCTGCGTCGCCTTACGCTTCACTGCGATCTCTTGCGGTGTTGCTGTAGCCTCCCAGGTTCTCTCTCTCTCTCTCTCTCTCTCTCTCTCTCTCTCTCCCTCCCCTCTGTTTGTCTGTGTCCGTTTTCTCACTTTTCAAATACTGCTCTCTCTGTGGGGCATCTGAAAATTTTGAGCTTTTACAATCTGGGTTCAGTCCGAATTTTGTTAATTTGTGGCTTTGGGTTGTGATTTATTAGCCTAATTTCGACGGTGTGCCTAATCTTCTATGTGCGAATGATTGAAATTTGAATTTAGAATTTGGAAATTAGACTTTTATGAAACAATCATATGAATCAAATAAGACCCATTAGTTCGTATTTCAATTTCCGGGTTCTTGAATATCAAATTCATTCAGGGTAAGAAGGAATTGTTTGGTAGTAGCATGAATTAAGAACTTTTTGTGCCAGCTTTCAACCAAAAGCTAGAAATGGTTACCACAGCATTTGTTTGTTCCCGTTCTTTGAAAGAGATCAATCCTTGCTATTCAAGTTTTAGGTCCAGGGAAATACTTTGCTTTGGAAGGGTAATCTGTATAAAGGGACGATTTTGGAAAGTTGGAAGTTAAATTTATCGAGTTTGGAGTGGAAATTATCTGAACTTTGGAAGGGTAATCAGTATAAAGGGACGATTTTGGAAAGTTGGAAGTCAAATTTGTCGAGTTTGGAGTGGAAATTATCTGAACTTTGGACAACCTGGAATGACCAAGACAGTTGAGTAGAATAGAATGGCAATAATTAGGCGTTATGGATAGTGCCTGTCAGGTTTTAAGCTCTTCGTCGATAGCTTTCAACTTTTATAATTTCGTGAGATCATCTGCACAGCATACTCTAGGGTCAAAGTGACCTTAGCATCCATGTTTTCAGATGTGATGTCTTCGTGCTTTGTACATATATCTTGCAATTTTATATTGATTCTGTCTCAATGATTATTTTGTCATTATACATTTAGATCGAAGTCTTCTTGTCGTAGTAGTTATGGATGAGCTCATTTGATTGATTCTGGACAATGTCAAAGTGTGTGGATGGTTTTGCTTGATATAGTCTGAGTTTGTTGGGCTAGATAAGGTGAATTACCGAGTTGAAATTGTGGAGCAATATCCTGTAGTTCAATGTTATCTAGGCTTTTGATAGAATACTGAGAATGTGAGTATGTTAGTTTAATTTTCAATAGCGTGTAGGTGGTGAAGTCACTATCTTTAATCTACAGTTCTCTAAAATATCTGGGTTGATCAAACTATGCAAGGTGAAATACCAAGTTGAAATTGTGGAGCAATATCCTATAGTTCAATGTTATCTAGGCTTATGATAGAATACCGGGAATGTCAGTATGTTAGTTTAATGGGGAGGTTATTGAATAGTGTATAGGTGGCGAAGTCGCTATCTTTAATCTACAGTTCTCTAAAATATCTGGGTTGATTGTACTATGGGAGGGAGATTGATGATGAGATTATTCACAATGTACAAAGCAGAAGAAATGGAAGACCATGTTAGGATTTTGTGTGACAGGCAGGTTGTGGTTAAACTGCAGGGACATTCGACTGCTTAGTTATGACGTCCCCTGTTTTATGGTGTGGATCAAGAGAGTACGACTTCAAAGATGAGGTTAGTGGAGATGAGGATGATTCGTCTCTTTGAGACCATATTTAATTGGGTAAAAGAATGAGTGATTAGAGATAATGCAACAGTGGTTGTTATTGAGGATGAGATGTTTGTAGCATGCCTGGTGGTTCCGGAAAGTCAAGAGCAGATGTCCCTGATAAACCAGTGAGTAAGTGCAAATATTAAGAAAAATTGTAGGAAATCATTGTACCAAATTAGCCATCTGCAGGTTACCGAGGACAACCTTTGATAGGGTTTGTATTGATCATGGATTAGGGTTGAACTTTGAAGATCTTAGGTAAGTTTTGACTTCATTTTTTAGCTCTCTGTATTTAGTCATGTGTCTTGAACTTTAGCATACTTTTGTTTGTTAGTATTGTGTCTCTCTACGTATTTTTATTGCCTCTTAGTTGGTTTTACTTGAATCAGAGCTTGTCCAGTTATGTTTATTTCCTTCCCTTTCCATATCTTGGACCATAATGATACTATTTCATGCATTAATGCTTTCTTTATATTACTGCTGTATGCAAACCATTATGCATTTGCTTACTTTTCTTTTCTAGCTTGCTGATTTGTTATTTGCAAAAGTTTTTTTTTTAATTGTAATACTTGTTTCAATGGCGATGTTATGAATCTTTTTGAAAACCTCGTTATACTTGTCAAGGATAAAGTTACGATCTCCCTATTGCCTCAGTTGAGTCTTATATGTTGTACTTTGAACTTGTAGGCCTCTGCAGTCTCAATTCCATGCATCTTGATTATCTCATGTTTTTCCCTTCCTTTGTCATTTCATTCCAGGTTTTAAGAAGCAGAGAGTGAGATGGAAGCCAGCGGGGCCACAAATTCTATGGAAGTTGAAGGAACTGCCTCTGGCTCAAATCCAATGTCCGCTTCTCTTACGTCAAAGCCTGTGTTTAAGCCTTTGATGGCTCATGAGATGTCTGATGGTCAGGTACAATTTAGAAAGGTCCCTGTTCCACAGCACCGCTTAACACCCCTCAAAAAGGCGTGGATGGAAATCTACAAACCCATTTATGAGGAAATGAAGATCGACATCAGGATGAATGTTAAAGGCAGACGAGTGGAACTCAAGACAAGACGCGACACACCTGATGTGAACAATCTGCAGAAGTGCGCGGACTTTGTCCATGCTTTCATGCTTGGATTTGACGCACCAAACGCTGTTTCTCTTCTGCGAATGGACGAGCTGTACATCGATTCGTTTGAAATCAAGGATGTTAAAACATTGCGAGGTGAGCATCTGTCACGTGCCATCGGAAGACTCTCCGGAAAAGGAGGTAAAACGAAATTTGCCATTGAGAATGCGACAAAAACACGGATTGTGATTGCCGATTCACGTATTCACATTATGGGGTCGTTTGCCTGCATTAAGGTAGCCCGGGATTCCCTCTGCAGCTTGATTCTGGGTTCCCCTGCTGGGAAGGTTTATTCCAAACTTAGAGCAGTTAGTGCAAGATTGGCCGAGAGATTTTGAGTAGTTGGTTTTGTTGTGTTTATGTTTTAGCAATCAACATTCAACAGTACTCTCTTCAATGCTTTATGTGAGGAATCACCGTGGGCATGAATTTGAAGAGGGCTGCAGTTTTGTGTTCGGAGCTGTCTGATTTCTTTACAAATTTTTTTAGTTTTGGGAAGAGAGGGAGATAATGGTCTTGATTATATGTATGATGTTTATGCATTTATGCTATTGAAAGGATATAATTAACAGAATATTGAGGAATGCCCATTTGATGCATTGTTTCTTTTGTCGTTGAATGCTGAAGCTTGAAGCCCAAATGCCCAATGAGAGATCCGATAAAAAGGGAAAAAATGTAATGGGCTCTTGATGGTCCATATAACATATGTTTAGAAAATATGATGTACATATTTGAGTCCTTGAAAAGAAATAATTGGCAAGAATCCTTCAATATGGTATTCAATGAAGACATGCAAATAATTCACATAGTAGACGCACAGGAGGATAGTATACTGCAGAGCGAACCATGCAGTGAAGATACTAAGGTCCTGTTCATTTCAATATTTTTATAGCTTTTGTAATCTTCAACTAATGATCACTGTTAATCGCTAATTTTTAACAGTTGAAACGAATACGCCCTTAACAACTTTAAATCTAAATTTAAAATCTTGTCTTAGTCTTAGATTGGTGGAAAAAATTATGGATAGATATAGCTATTGTATTTCTAAATTATAGAGAAGTTTGCTCCATTAGATACAAAATTAATTATATTTTTAATAGTTTACTGAAAGAAATAAATAATAATTTAAAATAATAGTTTTTAATACGTTGTAAGAAAATTATTAAAAAAAGTTGACATCTTGAACTATTTTCAAAAAAAGAACAGTAAACAAATAAATTTGTCAAAACAAAATTGGTGGACAGGTATCAAATCATGACTTTACTTTGTTCCTTTTGACAGGTTCATAATTCATTGCATATGCAGTATTTGACATTAATTCTTTATCTACGTGTTCTAACTTCAAAAGTAGTTGTATTATTATTATTATTATTATTATTATTATTATTATTATTATTATTATTATTATTTCACTCAACTACTATGTACTGGAAATATTTAATTGTCTCGTCAAAATTAATGACATATGCATGATTGATTATTGCGAGCACATCAGTCCTACTTATTATGACTTCGAGGAGGACTAGCTTTGAGGGTTCAAAAATACCACTTCCGCCATAGCTTGTAATATCTGTTTTTCATTCTCACTTCTTCACCGTAACTATAAAGATTGATTACTTTTAATTCTTTTTGAAGGAAATTGGAGGAGTAATTATTTTGTAGAATTGTTTCCAATCAAATCTAAGGATGGAATAGCTGTATAGGGGCTATTTTCTTCAAAATCTGGAAAGAAGAGAGGGTAAAAGTTAATTGTCTTAACCTTGTCCCCTTGATTTTTCTGCAAGTTCACTGAATTTACCCCTATTCCTCAGATTTTTCAAAAAAAAGGTAAACTATACAATAGTACAAGAATTGGTAATTAAAAAAATAATAATTTAAGTATATGTTTTGATCTTGGATCCTTTATTGAAGTCGAGCTATTCTCGGCTTAACTTAAATTATAGTTTTTTTTTTTCATAAAACTCGAATAAACAACTCAACTTAAAAGCTTAAATAATTTGATTAATGACAAAGGTAACTCTTAGGGCTGTTTGATACACCTGAAATATGAGAAGAATGGAATAAGATTTGATTCATGATATCCCCGAAAATCAAATCTCATTCCTCTAAAGTTCAACTAACACAAAATATGAAAATTTGATACTTAAAAATATCAAATTTCATTTCTAAATCCCCAACCAAACGTCCCTTTAGACATTTCTCGTGGTATAATACTCTAATGATTTCAAATCATACGCAAAAAGAGATAGGGGGAAAAACGGCTAGCAAATCTTAGTTTTCCTCTTTGGCAGGTTCATTTCTTTTTCGTGTGCATTTATTCTTTTATCTATATCTTGTATTAGACTCTATTTTCTAATTAGGACTACAAATAGTCCTCCCCCGGTCCCCTGACTTTATTATTATTATTATTATTATTATTATTATTATTTTGAGTCATATGTTATAATAATACATTGTCTCATCTAAATTATATTTGATAAGATTTACTTTAAAGGTAAGGTCATTACATCAAACTGCTTTTACCTTGTCCACTGGAGGGATTACTAGAGTTCGAATTTAAATTTATATTTGTATTTTCATTGTTTATTATATTTTATATTATAGCAAGCACTTGGATTTTATAAATTCCTGAAAAAAATATTGATGAGGAATTAGTTAAAATTTAAAACCAAATATTGATGAGGAATTTAAATTTGTATTTGTATTTTCATTGTTTATTATATATATATTGGCCACTAATTACCAAAAAAAAAAAAATTGTTTAAAAATAGGCATCATGTTTTCTAATTCTAGTATGCGGCTCATGTCAATGACCTGTTTTGATGCTTAAAGTGTTTATGGATATGCTATGGATTGTTTCCACGCAAAAATCTTAATTGCAACTCTCTGATTTTATAGTAGGCCTCTATCCTTTACTATGCAAGATTTCAGATAAACTTTCTTTTTGCCGTTCTAATCTTATTAATATTTTTATATAAAATTTTCTTCGCTTTTGACATCATAGTTAAATCTATTATTAATAAATTCTCTTCGCTTTAATCGTAAGAGTCCTGTTTCTCTCATTTAGCATTTCTTTTGGCCAGTCACCCTAGTGTAAGCTTTCCTCTCACTCTTGTGTGAGTTTTTATAAATATGAAGGTTGTTCAATGTGGAATATGGTTGAAATTCATCAATTGTGATTTGCTTATTTTGAGTTGGGTATGAATTTACATTGAAATTTCATAGAGTTTTATTATAATGATCTTTCTTATAAGTGCAGCCTATCATGTCAAATAAATACTTGCTAAATGTAGTTGTAATATACCTCCCGACTTTCGAGAAAGATGCAATAACATTAAAGAACACAATTAGTGGTCGGAAAGATGCTACAAGATTAAAGCCGGTCTACAATATATTTACTATCAAATTTTTAGAGATAAATATTTATTTTTATATTTTTAGATCTATGTTTGTTAGATGATTTTCATTTTAGATTCATACGACCTTTTATTAATAAATTTCTGATTTTCTATTAAAAAAAAAAAAGAAAGACTTTTTCTTTGTCTTATCTATTTGAGGTTTTTTTTTTAAAATAAGACAACTTTATCCGAGATATAAACTCCTTTAATACTTAATTATGTAGTCCTAACTAGTTAGATTATGCAAATGGATGGATTTATGTATGATTAGGGTCAATTGCTAAAGTTTTTAAGATTTTTATATCAAATAGTTAGATTTGAACTCCATTCACATTGATTTTTACACCTCATAAACAGAAAATAAAATAAAATAAAAAAAACAAGAACAAAAAAGAAACTAAGGAGTGTATTTTATATTTCATTTTGATGCAATCAATGAAATATGGTCAACAACTTGTAATGTTGGTTTTATATGGTCAATCTATAATAAATATCTATGAATATGATAATAGTTCATAATAAAATACTCCCCTTTTTTTTTTTCTCTATTTAATTCTAGAAATCTAAATGAGAGATCGAGAAATTGGGCACTAGCAATGGCCTTGAAAATATAACATGGGATCGTGTTAGCTTACCTAATTTTCCCCTTTTACAGTGCTACGCATAAAGTGAATAATACACAACAGAGCAAGACCTTTAATTATCAGCTGATACGTTTTTTCAAGTAAAAGACGGCAATTATAATAATATCAATTAAATTGTTAATAAAATAAAATAAAATAAATTGTTAGAATAGTCAAAATAGGTGCAACAGTGACTTTGGAGTTTGGCATTGCTAGACAGAGAATTATAGGCATTAGTATTTTTTGGGGGTATTCTCAATTTTTATTGTATTTTTACCAAAATACATATACATAATTGGCTTGCAAGTCGTAAACTTTGAATTAGTTGTTTGCTGGGATTGAAGGACACATATGCATAATTCATAGACCTGAAATTATAATGTAATTGCTCTAGGTGATTTGCTAAACCTTGTAAAAACATAAATATGGATATATATTTTTCCTTTTCATCTTTTTTTTTTTTTTCATTCTTCACTATTTATGTCTAATAAAATACTAAGAATATGTAAGAAAAGACGGGCAGATAGTCATGAAGCATATCATTATATTCTTGTAAAGATATAACATCGCCATTAATTATCAAAAAAATGTTTAGAAAATGTAGTCATGATGAATCATCATGTTATAAAGACCAAAAGCTGGAAAATAAGATAAGTTGGCATAACACAGATTCATACTAATTAAAACAACGAAAATGATAGGCGTCAAAATTTGTGTCTTATAGGATGAGTTGCTTGCAATATTAATTGCGACCTTACCCATGACAAATTGCTTTCTAAAATAATTGTACAAATATTAGGAATCTTTTTTTTTTTATCCAAGAAGGGGATTGTATTACTTATTTGTAAATAGATACAAGTTTTTGGCAGCTAAATCAAATACCAAATCGGGGCCTTCAACCATCCATGTTCTACAACAAGAATCATAGGATTGGAGGTACGCCAATGAGTGAGCTACCATGTTCCCCTCCCGACACACATGCGAAAAAGAACAAAGGCTAAAAGACTTACACAAATCAAGGATTTTAGAAATAAAAATACCAATGTCGACATCTAACCCCTCCCTTTTGGTGATCTTGGAGATCAACGAGAGGCATTCACTTTCAATCATCAGGTTGGTGAAACCATGCTCCAGTGCTAACTTCATCCAAAAGAGGCATGCTCTAACTTCTTCCATTTCCGCACCTAAAAATCTCGGGCTTTGATGGACCACACACAACACCATGGAACCTGTATTGTTGTGAATAACCGACCCCCAACCGAATCCCCACTCGTCCCAACTTAGCACCATCCACATTAAGCTTCCATAAACCCATCTCCAGGGGCTTCCACCTTACTCGTACAAGGGCCGGGAGACGGAGATAGCTTGACTTGGACATCCCTGTATTCACTAACAAACTTTAAAGCTTTTTGGCGCACTTTAGCGTTGTCACGGTCCCCCTCCCCAAAGAGTTTCCAATTTTGTGCATTCCAAACCTCCCACATTATGGCCAAGAATTCCTCCCATTCCGCTTCACACAACTTAGATTGAGTGTGAGCAACAAAGTCCCACACAGCAGCAAACGGGACGAGTCCACACTTCATCCGCAAACTTGCTTCCACTCAAGAATGCAACAACTTGTGGACATCGGAACAATGCATGACAATAACCCTCCTCGGCGAAACCACATATGCTATGGCCCGGATTGAAGTTCGGAACTCGCCTCGCAATCCACGGCGCTACTAGGGAGAGCTTTAACACACGTTCCCTACACAAAAATTTTAATCCGGGAGGTAAACAATTTGACCAAAGCTTTTCAGGAGCTCGAAGTACCACCGCCACTTACCTCTGGTTCATTCATCCCGCATTAGTTTCGGATACATTTATAAGCCTTTTTAACTGTCACCTCACCGGAACAAAAATAATGCCAAAGAGTATTGTTGGTCGGGAAGGAAGGACTTAGCGAGAATGGATTTTATGCACTCCACATCAATGGGCAAAAATATAGCTATGAACATGTCATCCCTCCAACAGATTTCCTCTCTATCAATGAGATCAACTACCCGCTATGTTAAGAGAACCGACCCGGAGATCAACCCGGTTTAAGGAGTGGGTCGATGGGTCAATCGGGCGGACCACTTAGACCGAGGTTAGACCCGTTGACCCGGTTTACCATCAACCCGCTTTAGACCCGCATGACCGGTTATATCCCGAGCCAATTTTTCTATATATTAATATAATATTTTGATTAATCTTACAACATTTATGACAAAAAATATAATTTTTAGATAAATATTAATGCAAAATCATAAATTGTTTGTTTTACCATATATCTATTGAAAAGGAAAAAAATCAAGGCCCATATTAAGCCCATAAAACTATACCATCCTTGACCTTTGAACCTTTGAACCTTTTAACTAAAGTGAAAAAACCTAGGTCACCCTCTCTCTCTTTCCTTATTAGTTACAACGCCTGCCGCCTCCCCCTTTCTTCTTGTCTCGTTGTTTCTCTCTCTTTCCCTGTACTTTCTCGGCTCTCTTTCCCCTTTCTCAACATCCCCTTTATCAGTAGAGCAACTCTCCTATGGCTCTCTCTACTCTATCAGTCGTATCTCTATCTACTCTATGACTTTCTTTCTCTTTCCTCTGTCAATCTCCCCTTTCATGAGTAAAGCAACCCCCATCCCACCTCCGCGGCTTCGCACCCTCTTCCTCTTCCTCTTCTCTAGCGTTTCTTTCTCTCTAACATTTCTCTCTTTGGCTTCTATTTCCCCTTTCTCTACCTCTCCCTTACTTTATATCCTTGAATTCTCGGTCTCGCACAAGTCTAAGATCGATATCCTCTTGAGCTAAGCAGAAAAGTAGTTCGATTTGTTTGGTATTGTAAGCACTTAAAGTATGAAAGGCAATCGGATAAAGAAAGCCTTAGAGGCAGTGATTCACAAAACTAACATGTCAAAAATCTCAATTAAATGTCTCTACACTATTCACAATTGCGATGAATTAAGGAATCGGAGCGGTTTGAACTACCTAAGCCTTCTCTCGAAGGTCATTAAGCTAATTCAATTGAATTAATTGTTATTCGCACATAATCAAGTCAATGAATTACAAGATTATCGATTCTTCCCTTAATAACAACCTAAATTATTCTTATGTCTAAGTTGTAATCATCCATCAAGTTGAGGTATAATTAAGCCTCTTCTCTCGAAGTCTACTTAGTTCCCAATAATAATGAAGATGGGATTCTCTCAAACCTTACACCAATTCAATAAATGACAACTAGATGGAAATTCACCAAACAATTGCGAAAATCACTAACCTAAGTTGGAAATTTAGCCACACATATTCATGACATATGGCAACGAATTGAGAAGTGAAATATCAAAAGCAAGAACGAAAGATAAAAGAAGAGAAGAAGAAGAGAGGAATAATAATATTATCTAAACTTGAATTAGATTGCGATTAATTAAAAATTAACTTCAAGCTTTGATCCCCTAACAATTAGTACAGGCAAGGTCTTGACTTTGACATAGCCTCGTGCTAACAACTACGACAAACAACTTTTAAGAAAACAACACGAGTAGTGTAGAGTTTGGCATTGCCCGTGCTAACCCTTGTCTCTGCCTATGCTATCAACCGTGTAACCTCACGACATCTTCAATTAATTTTGATTCCCTAGCACGGTCCGTGTCGACTTTTAGCACAACTTCGTGCCGACGTACTGAGCTTCAACACAACCTCGTGCTAGAGCTAGTACAACCTTTGTTAGGTCCTTTTTCCTTCTTTTCTTTAGCACGACTTATGCTTCGCTCTGTGCTTGACTTGGCTTGACTTCTTTCTTCAATCTCCTACCTTCTATGGCCTCCCGCTCTTTTCTTTAGCACCTCGAAAGCACGTATTCTTCATCATAAAAGCTAGGATCACCTGAAAAGATAGAAATTTACACACTTTAGTCACTAATGAAAAAAGTAAACGAAATCAAATCAAGAATTTAGGTGAGAAGGCCTTTGAAGAGTCAAAATCAGTCAAGAAAAGAAAGTAAAAACCCGTAAAATTGCTTGTTTATCAATCGTTAACAAACAAAGTGTTTCGTCCCATTTCTTTATTATTTGTTTGTTCTTTTTTTTTTCCAGAATCGACTTCATTCTAGAACAAAGATCCGATTCTATGATTTTATTTTTAAAATACCCTAGTCATCCCCCTGTAAGGTATATCCGACCCATATGAGAATAACACAACACGACCGATGTTGCCTGCCGACTATCCCTACTCGACTTGTTTGCCATTTAGGAATACCATAGTAGTTATCCCTTGTTATCAAATTGCTTATTTTAGGTTATCATTTTTAGAATTCTGATATCACATGATTCTCAAGGAGACATGTCTAATTATTCTATCAGTGCAAAACTCAATCAACAAAAGCAGTGGATCGAAATGTGAATTTCCAATTTAAGTTAAGTTTGAAAACACAAGGGATTATAAGAATAAAGATAATGAAATTTGATTTGAATTTTTGAAATTGAAACCATATCATGAGAGAACATAACGACAAGTTGGTGTCCTAAACCAAGGAAACTATTTTAATATATATCCAGTTTGATGATTAAGAAAAAGATTAGAAAAGCCAAGTGCCCTAAAAGAACAAGAAAGAAAAAAGACCTTGTCTCGCTTTTTCACATAAGCTGTGCTTTGTTGACGTGATGCTAGCAAGTAGTCACAATGTATCTACAGCATACAGCAGGGCATCTATAGATCACACCTTTAATTTCATGCCATGTGTTAGGTTACTTTTTTTAAATAATTTATTGAGCTAGGTTAAAATCATGCAAAGATTAAAAAACGATAATAATAATACGTTAAGCCAGTGAGTCGAGATGTTTAAAATATCTCGCAACTATCCTGAGGAATATAAATTACGTTTGTACATATTTATTTTTATTTGAAATAGATCAATTAAGTACAAATTTAGCTAGGGAAGGAGGAAGAGTGTGCACCCTGCTAACCGACTCCAGCTGCTCTTCATTAAGCATGGCAAGCACAGTGGCTGCTATGCTGACTTGTTTTATCATCTACTACAGTAAAGCTGATAGGCCTGGTTAAATCTTACAACTAATTGACTATTTGATGAACAATTTTTACAAAACTATAATATTAATTACTTAATTTAACCTATTTTTTTAATAGTCATTAATAACCAAAAGGCAATATAGATATCACACAAGGTCTAAAACCCAATAAAAGACAAACTAAAAATTTTGAAGAAATAAGGTACATATTAGGCACCACCCCAATCAAAGAACAGCACCTACCAGCTGCGCCAGGGCCACATTTTAGAGATAAGAGCCAGCCAAATATCTTCCCAACAGATCCTTTGTGTATCATTCCAAGTTTAAAACAAAATAATGAAAACCTTCCAAATGAATTATCAAACAAAAAATCGTAGCTATAAATCATATATGCACATATATAACTGTGATCGTTACGATTGCCTCTCGCAACTTACAGTATCGCTAGGGCTCTTAATTGGATCAGAGTCTCAGTTCTTTACATTCGGGATGATAATAATATAATGTGTATCACATCGATTACTCCTCTTGTTGGGAGTTTTCTATTCTACATGTATTAATTTTCATCATTTTTGTGTCTCATAGGCATGAAATGAAGTGGGAAGATGAGATGAATGGCATGCATATTCTTACGTAAGGTTTTGAAAGCGTGTAGATAGGTGATATCGCACGGCTCAATGTGTTTCCTGGAAATTAAATAGTTGACAATGGCAAATTACTAGAAGAAAACTTTGACAATTTTATTCAACATGTGCCTACTTTTTTCTTGTGGTATACACATGGTATACAGTAAACCATAATATCTGAAATAAGTGATATAAAAACAAAATTCAAAGGAGTCGTTGGATCCAAGATATTATTTAGAAATACCAAATTGGCCGTTTGCTGCTAAAATTATCTACTATAACTGGATCACTTGATATTATATAAGACTTCTAATATTTATATCGGGTCTACTTACAATATTAGTATAAATGACGACAAATCTAAATAAATAAATTATTTTTATAAATTTTCTTTTATATTAGGAAATGGGTTTTTATAAATTACTAGTACAAATTTTATAGGAGTATATCCAATCGGAAAAAAAGTAAATTTGTGGGAAAGAAAAAAATACACACTTTGGATGAAACTCTACTTAGTCTACTTTGATTAGTGATTAAATAACTACGTAATTGGTTATTTTTTCATTTAGTCTTCGAGTTATGGAAAACACCTATTGGCAATTCAAATTATTTTTGCTTCAAAATAATGATGAGAGTGAAAGGGACAAGGCAATGCCTAGCTGGACAGGTGGTAAATGTAATAGTCAATTGTATAAATGGATTTATTTCGTACTCGATTGTATTGTTTTGTTTGTAGTTGTGACGTTTATATATTCTTTTTTAACGAGTTCAATACATAAGTCCAGGCTTACAAGAGATGTATAATTTACTTCGTATAATTTTCTTACAAGTATTAAACTCCTAAAATTGAACTAGATTTTCTTGATAAGTGCAACTATGTGCCTATATCTCTTTTAGCATTTTGAAAAATATATATTGAAAATATCTTTCTTTCTTTCTTTTTTGTAAAGTCTTCTTCTAGTACGTATTTACAAGTCTTCTTATATCCCATACACTCTTAGCAAAACTATTTAGAGGTGGTGTTGTGATGTCGCCTTTTATTTTATTATGATCCTTCTTTAATTGTTATTATTAGTATTCTTAAATTTTACACCTTCGACCTTATAATTATCGGGAAAAAAGGTGATCTACACTATAATTTTTATTATTGTGATGGCAGTAGTAACAAATAATAACGAAAGAACACACTAGCTAGTACACTACTACCATACAAAGCACATGAGTATATGCTCCTGGCCACCACACGTAGGCATCCATTTCTCAGTCCAAATTATTTAGAGGATAGTTGGGCTGCTACTGTACCACCAAATTGAAAATAGACAAACACATAGACTTTTCAATACTTAAATTACGTTTAATTTCTATCCTTTTCAACTAACCCATTAAATAAAAGGTTTAAAAAACCATTTCCCTCTATAAATAAGGCTTTCTAAAGGGCAATTTACACACCAAAGACAAAAACAATAAAGGAAATGGCCTCTTCTTCATTTAGGTCCGTTTTCTCTCTGCTTCTGGTCATCTCATCCTTGGCAGTGGCTACTAATGCCGCAGTGCCTGTAGTCCCAGGACTTTCATACACATTCTACTCTAAAACCTGCCCAACTTTGCCTTCTATTGTTAGAGATCATCTCAAACAGGTTTTTAATGCTGATATAACCCAAGCTGCTGGTTTGCTCCGTGTCCATTTCCATGATTGCTTCGTTCAGGTATTTATGCTGATCATGTATATTACTCGTACAGAACTTGACAACTTTTCATTTATTTTTCTTTTTTATAAAATTATTTCCAATCAAAATATACAAAATTAATAACGAAAATATCAATTGATGCACTGTTTTCTATTGTACTCTGAGGATCATCTTTAACGGACATACATATACTTCAAAGATATCGGGAGAAAACAATGGAAACGTTTATACATGGGGCATGCATGGTCGAGTGACCATGGTCTTGATTATTCAGGGTCTAATTATACGTTCATAAATTGTAGGATCGACTTTAACCAATAAAATTTTTGGAAAGAGTACGTACTGGATAGCCATTATTAGGCAATAGGCTGTGGACCATTACTAATTAATAATAGTAGTACAGATATACCGAATATAGCTAAGAAATAGGCCATACTTTTGAATGGGACCTCAATTAATTATATATAAATTTCTCCAAATTATTTATTTTTTAAAAATTTATATACAATGATGTCGAGTCAATGGATCCGAGACACTAAAAGAAATCTCCCCCTCTAATCCATAACCTCATATTTCTCCTCCCTTCCAATTACACGTGACTTAAAACTATAAATCTCGGATCCAACTATATAACTTTTGCTATATGTACATGTCTGTTGATTAATCTAATGAAAATAAAAGAGGATCCCACCGCATGTTGAGGACAGAGGACAAAAGGGAACAGAGGAGAATAGACTATTCAAAGTCTGGATAAGCTAGTTGAACTACATTATTATTCGATTCATTTCAACTAACCCCCATTACACCCGAAAAAGATATATATAACCCTAGTCCCTTTCTCTTGCCTATATATTATTGGTGTTTTCAGTGTGCAATCTATATACCAAAAAACAGAACAATGGCCTTGGGTGAAAAAACAGCCTCTATTCTCACTCTCCTCCTACTCCTAGCAGTCGTCTCATGTTCCTTGGTAGTGAGAGTATGTGAGGCCAAGAGCTCAGTACCAGTAGTGAAAGGATTGGCTTATCAATTTTACTCCTCTAGCTGCCCAAAACTAGAATCCATAGTTCGAAAGGAACTTAAGAAGGTTTTTAAGAAAGATATTGGCCAAGCTGCTGGCTTGCTCCGGGTACATTTCCATGATTGCTTTGTCCAGGTATTCGATTGTTATATGAGACGATCTTATGATCTGTTTTTTGCGAGGCTGATGTTTGTTCTATATATTACGGTGTATTTTACACTATGTTCTGTTTTTTAAGTGAAATAAGAGGGTTAATTGTGTCAGGGATGTGATGCATCGGTGTTACTAGATGGATCAGCAAGTGGTCCAAGTGAGCAAAATGCACCTCCGAACTTGACATTGAGGAAATCGGCTTTCAAAATCATTAATGATATCCGAGCTCTCGTCCATAAGAAATGTGGTCGAGTTGTCTCTTGTGCTGATATCACTGCCCTTGCTGCTCGTGATTCCGTACACCTGGTATGATATATGTATCATTCATCATTCACTTTCTTTACTATTATGCACATCTAATTGACAGAGGGGTTCATAATGATCTCCAAAAGTGAATTCAAAGTCCTCCGTATGTTTTTATAATACGCTTAATTTTGAAAGAAATCGGAGTGTGAAAAGATCCAACTGATACATCTTCCACAGTAGAAGAGAGATTTTTCTTGAAAAGTATCATGATATCATTCAAAGTAAAAAATGTTCTTGGAAAAAAAAAAAAGGCTGTACTAGTCTAATTTATAGTACATAGTTTTGACAATTTGTCATGTTAATTTGCAGTCAGGTGGACCAGACTACGAAATCCCCCTAGGAAGGAGAGATAGTCTAAACTTCGCCACACAAAATGAAACCCTTGCCAACCTACCAGCCCCTACAAGCAACGCCACAACCATCCTCAACTCTCTTGCCACCAAGAAATTCACCCCCACCGATGTGGTGGCCTTGTCCGGTGGCCACACCATCGGGGTTGGCCATTGCTCCTCCTTCACCAACCGCCTTTACCCTACGCAGGACCCGGTCATGGACAAGACCTTTGCCAACAACCTAAAGAAGACTTGCCCAACCTCCAATACAAACAGCACCACCGTCTTGGACATTCGTAGTCCCAACAAGTTCGACAACAAGTACTACGTGGACCTCATGAATCGCCAAGGCTTGTTCACCTCGGACCAGGACTTGTACACCAACTCGACGACAAGGGGTATTGTGACCAGCTTTGCGGTGAATGAGAGCCTGTTTTTGAGAAATTTGTCGATGCCATGATCAAAATGGGGCAACTTAGCGTGTTGACAGGCAACCAAGGGGAGATTCGGGCTAATTGCTCTGCTAGGAACGCAAAGAACGACATGGGATTGTGGTCTGTGGTGGAAGAAGATCAGCAACAAGAGGGCAAATTGTCACAGTATTGAGGAATCTATGTATGTTGCAAGTGTCTTTGGTTTTTGAGTTTAAAGCGTTTCGTATGAGTGGTGGAAAATAAGGTAGTTTGGCTAAGATGGGATTTTGGTCGTCATTGGTCCGCTTGGGTATAGTTGACCCAAACTATACTTTGACAAATTGAATCTTCCCAACTCCTCCCCCATGTTGGTGATCTGCATAGTTGTTGTTGGTTTAAGTCTATATCATATTATAGGCTCGGAACTATAATATAAGAACTGACTTTTATATGGATCAACTCCTAATGTTAATAGCGTTATAGTTCTATCTAACTGATGTTTGTCTTCGTGAAGACATATACACAATGATAAAATTGATCGCTCGACTTGAAGATATACATCGCTAAGACATACCTAAAACATATTGAACTCAACTAGAAATTAAAAATATATAGGTTCTCTGGATATCCTTGAGATAGGGACCCGAGAGGACTAGGCCCACTCAACAAAAAAATACATTAAAAAGTTCATTACTCCTCTTTAAACCCTAATTTTGTACGTATTATTAGTTGGAGTTGTTGCCAAGCATAGTTACGAGTAAGTTGTAAGATCTTTTTACTTTAATTTTTTCAGATCGAATCAATATCTAAAGGTATTTCTATTTCTTTTAAATAAATGTTCTCTTTGTGAAAGTTTAAGTTTCTCTTTTGTTTGACGAGTTAGAGTTTCTTATCTTCTTATGAAGGTTTTTCCTTAAATAGGTAAGTCGGGAAGATTTTAGTCAAAGTTGCCCTTAAATTTTACAATTTATTAAAAAGCGCCATTAACTTATGTCACTATACCTTTAAATGTCATTAAACCTATTAAAGTCCAATTAAAATGTTATAAACTATGATTGGTTTTTATAGACCCGGGGAGGAAATGAACAACGAGAGAGAGAGAAATTAAAAATTGAATTCCCGTCACTTTTATTTCCTTAAATTTGAAATAAAAATACAAAAAATAATTAAAAATACTATAAAATCTGCTACTTCCTGGTTAAAAAGTCATAAACGAGCATACTTCAACATATAAATCAAATTTAATGACATTTTAAGGTAACGAAATAAGTTTTATGACTTTTTTGAATAAATTGTAAAGTTAAACAGTACCTTTGGCTAAGATATCTAAGCCAGGGAGTAATGTAATATTTTATCACTACTATATGACATTGTTCTCCTTATGATTTTAATAGTGAGTAACAATTAACATGTTACTTGTGTAAACCACATATTGAATATGCCTTTTTGCTCGTAAATAATATAGTTTTAGGACTTTTATTCATTTTTATTTACTTTTGTATGAAATAAGTTAAATCCAACATGTTGTGAAAAATGAAGCAAAACCGATGGAACAATGATAACTTGGGTCCCGATTATGCAAGTCAAGTCATTGTCGCTACCTTCAATGAGCTTATGCTAAGACTGCGTCGATTTGAGATCAACTTTTGGAGCTTTCATGTCCAAAAGCATGAATTTATACACGCCGCCCAAGACGTCCGAATGCCGCACAACAAACTCCAAAGTAAAAAGATGCTGGGAAAAGGGCTTATAAACTGACCGTGGGAGGGCTCACTGCCCGTGCCTTAACCAATGGCAACCTTGTTACTTGGGTTATTTCCATTTTTCGTCCAGAAAGAAACACGGACAAACCCGTGTCACTGCCCATGTCATTTTAACATGGCCATATCACAAGGTTGGTGTTTTGGGTTGCGTTTTTTGGTATTTTTCCTGGATTTACTGCTTATATAAGATTATTTTGACTGAAATTTGAAGGGGGCTCATCGAAGAGAGCTTGCTTAGGGTTTTAGATATTTAGATTTATTGTTAGCGAAGAAAAGCTCTATTAAGGAGTAATTAGGTTAAACTAGTGTAATTGAAGATTTTCTCTTTCCATGTCACTAATTTGCTAAGTTTTCTATCTCTTGCCATTTATGGTTTTATGCTTGTTTAAATGTTTAGATTAATGTTAGTTATGTTTGTGTTGAGCTTAAATTTCTAGTTTTTCTTATTCGTTCATATTTGTTTCTTTGTTTTATGCTACTTAGATTCATTTTCTCTCAACTCTTCATGCTTGTTATCTATAAGAGATTTGCATGTGCTTTCATGTTGATTAGTGGCTTTTTTATGTGGCTTAATCTACGGTCCCATCCAGAATCTTTGCCCCACTAGGCTACTATCCAGGGCTCTTATGTCCTCTAGCTCAGCTTGCGATCACAGTGCGGCTCTAATACCATATGTAACACCCTGATCCCTACCTAGACATTACCAAGAATGACTTCAATAATCTACGACTAACCCCACAAATCACCAAAAAGTCTTTCCAATGTATTTCGTCCTAAGTCCTCGCTCACATACTGCTTGGGAAAATTTTTCAGGAGGTCACACGTCCCAAGACTACTGCAAGCTAAGCACGTTTAACTATGGAGTTCTCGAGAATAAGTTCCCGAAAAACGAGGTGTAACTTTGGTGATATAACTAGTTTTTTCAAATTCTTTAAGTCAAAGTCAGGATATTACCCTTGGATTCAAGTTACGTGTGTATGTTAAATGCTAAAAATTTAAAAATAAAGTTGAGCATAGAGTCTCTAAGTAAGTAGAAGGCATTACAAAAAACACACAAAATTAGCGATAGACATTTTCCGATAGGAATGTCCCGTCGGACATTTCGACGGGTTTTTTTTTGAAATTCCGACGGGAATTCCGCTCCGACGAACGGAATTCAAATGGGCATTTCCGTCGAATTCCCGTCGGAATTTGGCAAATTCTGTCGGAAAACCCGTCGGTATTTCAACTTTTCTTGTAATGAGGGGAACCGTGTTTGTTTTACCAATTTGATTTCCAAGATTTGATAAAATTTTGCACTTTACCACCAAGGAGTACATATCATATCATTGTACTATGTGGGGTGAAAAATAAGAATCTAAGGGTGCATTTGCAGCTTAAGCGTGTCTTAATTGTATATTTTGCTTATACATAAGTTAGTAGCAAAGTTGGTAGTTTGATAAAACTAATTGATATGTACATGCTTCCCTTTGCTCAGTATATATATCTCATGCTTAAAAAGTTCAAAAATATTTCAAAGATTGTGTGGTCATATCTTTTACAAACCTTTCGAGACTTCACTCATCCACTTGGGCTACTAAGGAGTTTAAAGGGTTTGTTGCATACACCACGTGCTACTATGATTATTGCGACAATGAGTTATGATTTCATTTTGTACTCGAGCAAAAGATATGTGTGCAGGTATTTTTGTTAAGTGCGTAAATGACGTATTTTACAAACCCTTTGACACTTATTTTTGATTCGTAAATAATATAATTTTTTAGGTTATTTATTTATTTTTATTTACTTTCGTAAGAAATAAGCTAAATCTAACAGGTTATAGAACATGGAGAAAAAATAATGGAACAATGGCAAATTGGGTCCAGATGATACAAGTCAAGTCATTGTTGCTACCTTCAATAAGCTTCAGCTAAGGCTATATCCATTCGAGATCAAGTTTTGGAGCCTCCATGACTAAGCATTCATGTCCAAGGGTATAAATTTGCACAAATACTCGTTATTGAAGACGTCGAGATGTTGTCCTGACAAACGCCAAAGTAAGAAGATGCTGGAAAAGGGCTTAGGGACTGACCATGGGCAGGGCCCATGGCTTGGCCTAAGGCCCGTGGTCTAACCCATGGCACCCTTATTTTCTGAGTGGTTTCCATTTTTCATCTAAAAAGCAACACATGCCATTTTGGTTGAGATTTGAAGGGGACCTCTCTAGAGAGAGATTGCTTAAGGATTTGAAGATTTTAGATTAGATTTGTAGTTTGTCAAATAAAACTCTATTAGGGAGTTATTAGGGTAAATTAGTGTTACTTTTTGTACAAGAGTGATAATTTTCTCTTTCCATGCCATTAATCCGCTAGGTTTTCTCTCTCTCTCTCTCACTTTATTTCTTGTTTTATGCTTGTTTAATTTGTTCATGTTTGTCAGTTTAGTTGCTAGAGTATGTGTTTTCATGTGGATTAATGGCTAATTTTGTAGCTTTAGTTGTGATTAGCCTTCTCATGGCTAATTCCGACATGTTTTTGAAATAAAATTTATACTAGCATTTATAACAACTTTAAGCTCATTTCAACTGTAATAGGTATTTTAGCTAATAATTTCGGCTCATTTCACCTATACAACTAACCATTTTAGCTCATTTCAACTATAACAGCTTAATCATTTTTCATTTCATTTCGGATATAATAGTTGATTTTAATAGCCATTTTAAACAGGCCCGTAATCATATATTAGGCTTAGTCGCACCTAATTTATGTTCGCAAATTTGAGTTTCTAATGCCTACAAATTGTTTGATGAAATGTTTGAAAGAGCTTTCATCCTTTATTTTTGGCGATTGACTTATGCTTAAAGGTAAGGTTGATTTTCTAGTGTAAGAGAGTTGAATACTCGGAATTTTGACATGAAAATAGCCCGAACCCAAGTTAGGTCCGAGGGTTGCTAATCATGTGTTCAATTTAAGTGAACTTTCTTGATGCAACCGACCATCTCAATTTGCTAGCTTACTAGGAATCGTCTTGGCTATTTAGTACATTAATTGGAAACTTCTTTTAATTTAGTTTTCATTATTTTCAATTTCATATTTGATTTGGTCTACCTTGAGTCACTTGAGTTAGGCTTGGTACTTAAAACTGTTCTCCCTTTAACTCAACACCCCGAGTACTTACTCAAAATTCATTTATTTATGAGCCGTAAAAATTATGACGAACATACAATCATTAAGTAAAATGCATTTTTTTACTTTTATTTATGAGATTTGTTAATTGAATTTATATTATTTAACTTTAATATATGTATATAATATGATTTAACTGAATTTGAACCAAAATTTTCTTATATTTCTTATGTGTTGTTGTGAGGTAAAAACAAGTTAATACTCTTTTTGTCACGAATCTTTTGAATATAATCTTTTTGCAGTTACAGAGAAAATACAACTTATTTTGATTTATAAAAAGGGGAAACGTTAATCATTCCATTTTTAATCTAAAGTTCTAGAAACTCATAAATCTAAACAAGAGTTTTAGAAATCCTACAATGTGAATATAGATATAAATGATTACCAATTTTTTTTTTTTTTTTATCGTATTTCAAACCTTTGTTAATTAAAGAAATTCATAATTATATTTCTTTTTGTGAAGTCAAGTAATTTCTAAATTTTGTCGGAATATGAAAAAAAAGTGGGAGTGTAATTAATAAGATAAAATCTACAATAGCGTTGAGTGCCAGTTAGCTAAATTGGTAATGTCTTTGAAGATTATTGTCCATCGCTTGATTTCAAATTCTGTCTATATCAGTCTTTGTATTTCATTCGCACAAAAAAAAAAAAAAAAAACAGCAACTAGAAATAATTAACAGGATATCATCCTCGCCCCCAACAAATGTAAGCAAATGCATTTTTTTATATTTTTATTAGCAATGTGTTGAATACAATACAGAAGTTTGAGAATCATTTTATCTAATTTGTACCCAATATTAAAGTTGACTGTTATATTTAAACCTGTTTTGATCGTTTGGCGATATTTTAAAACTTTGAAGAAAAATTGAGTGATTTTTCAACTATTTTTTTCTTTTTACATAGTATTTTGCTTAAATTTTTTTATAATAAGATGGAATTAAGATAAGAGTATATTTTTTGGTTTTTAACCAAGGGTGCAATTCATTTTGAGTCGCAAGCGTCTCGGACAAAAGTTATCCCAACAATTATAATTACATAAATTCAAAATTATACTCTCCTCTTTATCAAGATGAAGCCGCCACCACTGTACTTCAACTAACATTTTATTAATAGACAAAAGTACATATTTAGATAACCCGTTTTCTTAAGAAATCTACCCAAATCATCTCAAATACCCTTTGTCCCATGTGAATATTTCACTTTATATTGTAGCAACCAAGACTTTGTATCCATTTGTTCATTAATTAGGTCAGAAATAAATGCAACAATGAGACCAAAAGCATCTTACATTTGGACGAAACTCCCATAACAAAAGTCAGAAAACTTATGTATGTCATTTAACCCAAGCTTGGAATTATCAAGTCCACAGACAAACATGGAACAAAATACTTAGGACCAAGAACAAAAATTAAAGTTGACATTTTTTATTTTTGGACACAAATGGACATTATTTTAATGTATGATACACATGCTACAAAACAATCCAAGTAATCTTTATGATAATCTCAATTAAATCTAAAGTTGTTGGACCACAAATATTTATTTATAATAATACACATGGGAGGCTGCTATTATTGTCAACTATTTGGTTTCTTATTTTAAGATCTTACACTTAAAGTATCTCAGTTGATTCACACTCATCTCATAAGTCATTGGATCTTTATGTCTGTTTTTTTTTTTTTATATAAAAATAACATAAAGAAAAAAGATAATAATATGTGAAAAATGATTAAATGTTATCCTAGCCTCAATGTATTATGCAAAAAATTATGTTATCTTAATCACTTGGATTATGTATCCTAGAGGACCTAGCTAGGTCCTAGAATATTGTGAATGTCTTTGTCTTGTTCCATCTCTAGGGCAGGTGTGTGTTTGCTTAGGATTAAGGATGTTGGTTTGTCTTAAATTTGATCCAAGTCTATTAAAACTGATGTTCTTTAATATACATGTCGGTTCGGATGGTTTTTAAATTCTCTCGTTTCCATTAATTAAAATTTTCGATGCTTTAAGTCTTGTAAAGAGAGAAAAACTGTATTTGAAAGAGTTCTACTTCGTATAACGTGATTTGATAAGAAATAACAAAAGTAAGAAAAGAAAAAGAATATATTGATTTTTTTAAGTAAAAGAATATGTCGAAAATTCACCTAGGCCTAATTGGGGAGCTGGTGGCTGAGGCTTTTACCTTCAATTCATGCCTCTGTAATGGGATCGAGAATATCTCTCTTTCTATCTATGAATCTCTACCTACTACACCAACACTAGATCTAATGTTACTCATAAGAATTAGGTTTTTCTTGTAATAATTTCCAAATACTTTATGAGTTGAGTTAACCGACATTTATAAAATTTATTTTATTTATAATTTTGTTACGTTTTGCTTCTTGTATCTTTTTGTAGTATGTATTTTATACAATTTATCATCACTTAACTAAGTATAAGAAGTCACTATAAAAAATAAAAATATAATTATTAATTTTAAAAATTTTATTCTCACAAACAAAAAAACTAAAAGTATAACAAACTATTATGATTGGTCGATTTTAATCAAGATGATATTCTTTATCTAATTACACCATATCACATCAGTAACAACTATATATCCATTTTATTAGTATATGTAGAACTACCATAACTAAAATTCAGGGACTGTATTGAATCCGTTCATGTGGGAAAACGCCGAGAGAAGGTTGCAAAAAAATGGGACTTCAGGGGGAAAAAACAAAAGCATTTTGAGGATCCATTTAAAGAAAATCCATGATAATATCCATTAGACTCAAAAGATCATTCATTTTCTGTCAATTTATTAAATCTAGATCACGTATAGGCCTACAAACGCCCCCCCAAAAAAAAAAAAAAAAAACCACCCAATCCCCAAGATATTAGAGTACAAGATAATGCAATAGTTCAGAAATTATTACATTTTTTTATTTAGATGAATTTGAAATAACAGTATATTACAATAGATGACAAAAGAATTAAACATAAGACCTGTTATAGTCTAAAATCTTTGTCTTGACTCTTAACCACTTATCCAAGACCCCATTAATGTCCCAAATACGAGATAGTAAACTTGTTTATAAGACATAAGTTATAATAATAGGGTAATTAATTTAAATAACCAACACTCATATATAATTGTAAAACCTAGATGGTGTTATATATTATTTTGACCAAGTAATTATGAAGTTATCGTAGGTATTTTTTTTTTTTTTTTTGGTAAAGGAGTTACAAAAGATATTACAATATAATAGGGAAAGTGGGAGTTGAACTTAAGACTTAATGTATTAGGACCTCAATTTTGACCACTAAACTAAGACCTTATTGGTTAAGTACTCTTTTCTTTTGCGGCGAATATCATATTTATGGCCACCATGAGCACGCAACGTAATCATGTCCCTCACCAAAGAGGGATGATAATTAAATTGAAAAAATTCGTGGGGATTAATTAAGCCTAATCCACCATTGGGAAATTAATTACTAATACAAAAATATAAACTATTCAATTTTGAATTACATTCAACATTAATTCATCAAGTTCTCAACTAATCCATAAAAAAATCCCCTGTTCTTGCTTATAAATTGGGCTACTAGGGAAGGCAGAATTCATTACAGCATCAAGTGAAAGAAAGAGACAATGGCCTCTGCAGTTGGGTCTTGTTTCTCTCTCCTTCTCCTTGTCTTCTCATCCTTTGCTGTAGTTAGAGCCCAAGTGCCTCTAGTCCCAGGGTTGTCATACGATTTTTATGATTTTAGCTGCCCACTTTTGGAACTCATCATCCAAAGCCACCTTTACCAGGTTTTCCAAAATGACACTACTCAAGCTGCCGGTTTGCTTCGTCTCCATTTCCACGATTGCTTTGTTCAGGTACTGTATATATGTCGCAAACTATATTAATATATTAAATCCTCAAAATTTAGCTTACTGTATTAAACCCGATATCAGATATATCATTATCGCTCGAGTACGTATCCAAACTAAATCTCTTACGTAATTTTCTCAAGCTTTAACAAATATGCTAGCTAGCTAGGCATTACTTGGGTAAATCCTCTTCATGCATGTTACTCATAGAAACACAGAAACATCACCTACCCCATGTATAATTTATCCTAAATGAGCATTTATTTATCTTCTCCATCTAAGATTTATAAATTTATCCTAAAGTCACCTAATTTAATAAATTGTAAGATATAAGAACAAAAGTGGTCGAATTATTAAAAAATATATCCAACTATTACAAAAACAATAGATAATATTATATGTAGTTGCCACCTCCTTTGTCAGGTACTCTTTGTTAAATATGAGTTGCTTTATGTCCAAACCCAATTAATCATGTATTTTGAGTAGTGAATTTGTTTTTAAATGTTTTTAGTTTTGTTTTAAACATTATTGTATGAGGTAATTAAGAGCTTAAAATTTGTAGGGATGTGATGGATCAGTTTTACTGGACGGATCAGCAAGCGGCCCGAGTGAGCAAGACGCACCTCCAAACTTGACATTGAGAAAAGAGGCCTTTAAGATAATTAATGACCTCCAAGCCTTAATCCAATCCGTATGTGACATTGATGTTGTCTCTTGCGCTGATATCACTGCTCTCGCTGCTCGTGACTCAGTCTTCCTGGTATGATATGCAATTCAATCCTCACTGTTTTATTATCAGACAATCAGATATGTTTTAAAGGACCCTAATTGAAACTCCCTCTAAAAAGGCATAAAAATCTGTTAAGCAGTAGCTGTCAGATTTGAAATTTTTGATTGGCTGTTCAAGGATGAAATTGTTTTTCAAAGGGATTGAGTGTGAAGACATGTATATATATGCTGACAAGAGAAATATGCTCAAGAAATTTTAGGTGGAAAAATTTCAACAAATTATTCAATGTTAAACAAAACTATACCTTCAGGTGTATTATTTCTAATCAACAACTTGTCATATTTGTTAATTTACAGTCAGGTGGACCATTTTATTCTGTCCCCTTGGGGAGGAGGGACAGTCTAAACTTTGCAACAAGAAATGACACTTTAGCCAACCTACCATCCCCTTTCATGAACACTAGCACCATCCTCAACGCCTTCGCCTCGAAGAACCTAACCACCATTGATGCAGTGGCCTTGTCAGGTGGTCACACCATCGGGATTAGCCACTGTACCTCCTTCGAGAACCGGCTTTTCCCTACAAAGGACTCCAACATGAACCAAAACTTCTTTGATAGCCTAAAGCTAACATGTCCAGCCGTGAACACAACCAACACCACCAACTTGGACCTTCGTACTCCCAACGCCTTTGACAACAAGTACTATGTGGACCTTGTGAACCTCGAAGGCCTCCTCACCTCGGACCAAGAGCTGTACAACGATACAAGGACAAAGGGCATCGTTGAAAGCTTTGCTGCGAACCAGAGCTTGTTCTTCGAGAAGTTTGTAGAGGGGATGCTCAAAATGGGACAACTTGGCGTCTTAACCGATACACAAGGGGAGATTCGAGTGAATTGCTCTGCAAGGAATAGTGGCAGTGTGGGCTTGAGGTCTGTGGTGGAAGACAACGCTGATCAACAAGCAGGAAGCTATCGCAGTACTAACTATAATTAAGCATATGTATGATGAGTGTTGCAATGTTATCAGTATGTTATTTTGGCCTTGGTTCAAGGAATTCTATTCTATGAAAAATAAAGGTATGGGACTATGTATGCGGGTTTTGATTTTGATTCACATCAGCTCCATCCACAGTTGCATTATTCCGTTTGATCATAGATATGTATAGCTTGTATATTTATCAACAGGCACCATTATATTATTTGTCTTTTTATTGATCAAGGTACTGTATACTATGATATGGCCGTCTTTTTGGAAAATGAGCAAGTACAGAAGAGTTAGGTAGTCTTTATTACAATAATTTTACCTAAATTATCGTCAAAGTTTATCTCTACCAGGAGGCCAGGGTAAAGAAAATACTACAAATGGGAGAAAAAAATCAGAGAAAAGTACTGCGAGTGTGGATCAATAAAAAGACATAATAGCATATATATGGGAAATACAAATATCTCAGGCATTGTTTATTTAATTATTTTCCAGCGGTTAATTAAATTGCAAAATTGACACAACTTCCTCTGTAAAACATTCCGGCAGTTAAAGCTACAGCGGATATATATATATAGGTAATTAAAGAGCTTGGCCTCACGCTGAATTTCTTTCTTTCTCAATTCTCAGACACATGTAAGGAATATGCAAATATTGAGACTAATCTTATATAGGAAGGAGAATGCAACATTTCTTACTGTTACTACCAAGAGCAATTGTAGCTCAACCGGCATGAAGTAGTGCCAGCTTACATGGAAGACGCAGGATTGAATCCCTTCGTCCACACTTCTCCTTATTGTGAAAAATTTGTGATTGAGAGCACAACTAGACCACTAAGCCTGGGTATTGTGCGCCTATTCCATCTCCGATCTGTCCCAATTCCTGGTATTTAAATTTACAACTTAACTTATTCTGAATTTATTACCAACTTGTTAGCTGAATTTATTGATATGAGGGAGGAGGTGGAATAAAAAGGGCGTTTACAAGTTTCATAAAAATGAGGGATAAATCTTTGATGACTAAGGAGAGAAAAGTAAAAAATGAGGGAATTAAAGGACAAAGTACTTAGACAACACATAAGCGTTTAGGACAAAGTACTTAGACATCCTATATACTCATAAAATAAAAGGCAAAAAAAAGGAAGCAAATGTCATTACGAGCAAAACTCACTCGACCATCCTATTAGTTGTAAGGTTACTTTCTTTTCGACTTATTTGCCATTTATTTTTGAATAAACGGGTCACCTTCTAATTTCTTATCTCAAGGAAAAGTATAGAAGGCTTAGATGGGAAGGGGTGTCAAAGCATGTCATATTTCCTCCCACACAATCTCCTCAATTGAGGAAATTGTGCCCCTAAGGATCGAACCTGGGGGTGGAGAAGGAAATGAGATGGGTGGCCATTAGGCCACTCACCGCTTCGACATAAAAAAAAAAATATTATATACGGTAGTGAAGGTTAATTATGTGTAACTCTGTTTAAAAACCTGTGAGGGTTAGAAAAGTCATTGCAAATTGGTTTAAGGGTAGGACTTCCCTCTAAAAGAAGGGGGGATTATTGGTGTGGTAAATGTCTTTAGATGTTATCCAAATTTGTACTATAGCAATTCTTTTTAGAGATGGTATCATGTGCGGCATAGAATAAGGTCATATATCTTCTAAAAAGAATTACATCATAGTAGGGGTTAAAGTCATGTATAGCTTCTAAAAAGAATTGCTATTGTGTCAACTTTTCTTACACAAGTGACGCCCAACAATTAAATTAAAAAGGACACCAAATTAACATGTAAATATTACTATCTAATTAAACAAGCTTTTTATGCCTCGCTTTTCATCCTAAATCAATAATTAACTCATTTTTTCATTAAAATAAAATTAAATATTTTAAATATATTAATTATAATTTTTAAGTATTCATTATTCACCAAATATTCACGATAATGTGAGATATATAAAGTGATTAATATTTTTAATATTATAATAAAAATTTCATAATAACTCATAACAATTTCAATAATAGTTACAATAACTATTGTTTGTTTATGTTCATTTATGTTATAACGGTTATTTGTTTACGTTCATTTATGTTCGTTTTGTTCGTTTCTACTCTTTTCTCTTCATTTCTAGTATATATGTTATTTTTGTTCATTTTATTCGCTATTTTGAATCGGCCCTTTTAACAGTCTTAGATGTTAAAGTTTACACATGAAATGACTTTATTCTATGCCGCACATGATACAAAAGCAAGAAAGTAGAAAAGGCTACAAAGTGCCATCTACAGTAGTTGGATCTATGATACTATTTATAATAATATTGAAACTTTAATATCATAGTTCATTCAAACTTATTAAAATTGGTGAATTTTTTTGGATGAATAAATTATAATATACACAGAGAGAATCAAATTTTAATTTTTTTTATAAAAATTAGTAATCCTATCATTAAATTAGCCCAAAAAGCCGAGAGAGTTGATATTATGCCCTAAATTTTTAGGTCGACTCAATAAAATATACATCCTAAATACTAATTAAAAAACAAAGACCAGCATAATACAAAATATAAAGTTATTATATCATGCTCATACAATTGACATAGTGTCCTTGTCAAAATTATACTACAGTAGTTAAATAGCAATCAACATCAAATGACACCCTCTTGCATATTTATTTTTTTCTTAAAAGATAATTGTTTGTAGTTTTTCCCCCTTAACCTAAACCAATACATCAAATTTAAAATGTAAAACCAATATGAAGATCATCTTTTTGACCAAATAATATGATTATCAAATCCACTGGGTTTTTATAAAAAAAAATAGACAAGTAGAAGTTGAAAATTCTGAATTACACTGAATATATTGCAAGATTTCAACTAACCCATTAAAAATTGCCTCAAATGGTGCTTATAAAGTGGCCATTTGTGATGGGCAATTCAAAAAAAATCATACCAATGGCCTCTGCATTTTCTGGCTCGTCTCTCTCTCTCATTCTTGCTGTTCTCTCATCTTTGGCAGTGGCTAATGCCCAAGTACCCATTGTCTCTGGGTTGTCTTACACTTTTTATAATTCCAGCTGCCCAAACTTGACTACTATCATTAGAAATCATCTTAACCAAACGTTCCAAAAAAATAACACCCAAGCTGCCGGTTTGCTTCGTCTTCACTTCCATGATTGCTTTGTCCAGGTATTGTATATATATCTTCATTCTTTATTATACCGAATTACCGTATTATATATCTCGTTCTTTCGACACATATATTTTTTTAAAAAGTTCTTATATATGTAAAAAGAACGTGGAATACCAATAGAACAATACCGCACACATTATTACCATCAGTTTAAGTCCCTCTATACACTTTCTTTTAAAACCAGACAAGCATTTTATGTCATTAGCTCATTCAGAAAATACAACTTGACTCCCCAAATCAGGAAGTGCCAAGAGCAAAAGAATTTTCAACTAATCAAACAAACAACCACCTCACTCATTTACAAATCTAAAAGCTCTGGATTCCTTTGCTGATACCTTGTAATAATTTCCCTCATTAATTTCTTTCCAAATAAGCTCTAGGTCTCTACTTTCCCCGAGTCAAGATAGTACTGCACACTAAATGTGCAAACTAAGAAGCAATACCAACATTTACATTCCCGTCTTCACTTAGGTGTCTGTCGGTTAGTTCAACCGGTAAATTCTTTAGAGATTAGTACCAAAAACTTAGGCTTAAATTCCATCTACATCAGTCTTTACACCTCATTCGCACCCAAAAGCTGTATCCCCGCATCTATACCGACCTATCCAGAGTGGCCAACTTTCCTAGCGCGGCCAACCAAAGGATAAATTTATGACGGTTCCACCAAAACATTGTACCTTAGGCTGACCTCAAGACAAAATAATTTATCACTTGTAATCAAATGAAAGTTACCATTCACAGCTCAAGTGTACGTCTCTATACTTATTATTGATTATAACTTGTCCCGTGTGAGACATGCATTTTATTTCTATTACACAGCCAACCACTAGAACTTAATCCAGTGCACTACTACAGTAAACAATCAAGAAGATACATTAAACATACATTAACACATCCTCCAAGCCAGGATTAGTGATTAGTGATTAACTTATTATATACTTATTTTTAAGAAACAATGCAGCAAATATTTGATATGGAAATTCGAGTTAAATTTATCCACCTATGTAAGTAGAGAATTTCACCGACACAAAAAAAAAAAAAAATAGACAGAATTTTGAAATTTATTTTGCAATTCAGAATCTCACAACCATGCATTAATATTATTACAGTTTATTATAAGTAAAAAAACACCAAAAATCAATGATCGAGGTATCATAAATTTCAGTTAAGCACAGTATAATTAGTAACGAATTAGATGAATATAATGTTGATATATAGTCATTTGGGATTGGCATGAAATAAACTGATAACAGGAACAGTCAACTAACCTAATTAATTACTATGTTAATCAGGTATTGTTAGGACTAATGACACACTTAAACACAAATACAAAAAGGAAACAAATGAAAACAGTGGTACAAATCTATATCCGCAGTCTAGTCTTAGTAGGACGGGTGAATCCGATATAGTAATTTTACCCTTGATTCATAGATATTATGAAGGAAATTATTCGATTTCTCTGCTTCTAGTCCTTCTTTGGTTTAGGTATTCTATTATATGTGTGGTACATTTAGGATTAATTACTAACCAAACAAATTATCAATCATGTAATCTAGCCATTAATAGTTCTGGGACTATTAATTACTTAAAATTAGTTGGGGTTTAATTGTGTATATAGGGATGTGATGGATCAGTCTTACTAGATGGTTCAGCCAGTGGTCCGAGCGAGAAGAATGCAACTCCAAACTTGACGTTGAGGCCTGAGGCTTTTAAGATCATTAACGATCTTCAAGCCCTCATCCAAGCTCAATGTGGCTCTAAAGTTGTTTCTTGTGCCGATATCACTGCTCTTGCTGCTCGTGATTCCATCTTCCTGGTATGTTCTGTACATCAATAATTCTGAGGGTATTCTCATTGATATTTACATACATAATGTTAGATGTACCAAGATTAATACTATTTCTGCAAGTAGATAGGTGTATACTGAAGGACCTACAAAAAAACTTTTGCTGAAAACTATTTTTATGGTACCTCAATTTTATTTAATGTCCATTGTGTTTATAGTAGAGTTTGCAGCAGAGAACAATGTAGCCAACATTCATATTATTTCAAATTTTTCCATATTTTAGGGATGACATTTTGAAAGTAAGTGTGAAAGCAGGTATGCTTTCACAATTACCAGAAAGATGCTGATCTAGAAATTAGGTGAAACTGAAATCAAATTTCAACCGATAAATGATTAATCAATACGTGTAAGAAAATTCCATGATGTATATGTATTTGTATCATAGCATATAATTTTCTAACTTCTCAATTTGCTAATATTTTTACAGTCAGGTGGACCGGATTACAATGTCCCCTTGGGAAGGAGAGACAGTCTGAACTTTGCAACACAGAATGCTACATTAGCCAACCTACCAGCCCCTACTATGAACACCACGACCATCCTCAACGCCTTCTCTTCGAAAAACTTGACCATCACTGATGCAGTGGCCTTGTCCGGTGGCCACACCATCGGGATTGGCCACTGTGCATCCTTCACTAACCGGCTTTACCCTACACAAGACTCGAACATGGACCAGACCTTTGCTAATAACCTAAAGCTAACATGTCCAGCTGCCAATACCACCAATACTACCAATTTGGACATTCGTAGTCCTAACACCTTCGACAACAAGTACTACGTGGACCTTATGAACCGCCAGGGACTCTTCACCTCCGACCAGGGTTTGTACAATGATTCAAGGACAAAGAGTAACGTTACCAGCTTTGCTGTGAACCAGACCTTGTTCTTCGAGAAGTTTGTCGAGGCGATGCTCAAAATGGGACAACTTGGGGTCTTGACTGGTTCACAAGGGAGATTCGATCAAATTGTTCTGCAAAGAATGGTAATGACTTGGGATTGTCGTCTGTGGTGGGAGATGAAGATCAACAAGCCGGGACATTATCACAGTATTAAGGATATAAGAATGTTATAATGTTAATTTAGCCTTGCAGGTTTATGAGGGAGTGTACGTGTATCACTTTGAAAAATAAGCTCCATGAATATGTTACTGTTATTGCGTTTTGTTGGATGTCTACTCTTTGTCTTAGTATATATGTGTATGTACCTCGTTACTTACGGTTTAAAAACCTATTTAACAGAATGTTAGAATCAGGAGTTCACTCATAAACAATAAAATAGGAAAAAGAAAGAATAACAAGAATTGGGACAAGAGATTCAATGTGGAAAACCCAAATCGGAAAAAATTACACACGATTCACTAGATTTGAGCACTTATTACATGGATTTTACACTCAAGCTAAACAAGCTATACACCTTGCAAATCTCTGCTACATAACAACAATTGGAAGCCAATACACTAATTTATAGCAAAAATTGAGAATTAACCAAGCATTAAACTGGAGAAAAATATAAGAAATAGGCAGAAAAACAAGGAAGTCGAAGAGCCAACAGCTGACAAGGATCGTGTCCTTAGACACGGCCTGCCCGTGCCAGCTAATGGCTGGGCAGGCGCCTCTTCTTCCCACTGCAGGGTCCATTTTCGTTGTACTTTGAATCGTGTTCACTATTTCTAGTCCCACAACATGATATCCAAAGCCTAAACGCAACATTAAACTCCATATATCCAACACAAAAAAATTTAAACTCCATATATCCAACACAAAAAAATTTAAACTGATAGTTAAAATTCGAGAATTATCTGAATATTCTTGAAGCTTTTGGGCTTGTTGTCATACATGGACCTGGTGGAAGTGGGCTCCTGTCCCTCCTTATATCTCTCCAACATTTCCAAAGTACGAAAATGAAGAGTTATTTTTATGGGAGTTACAGACCGATATTTTAGTGATTATATATATATATATATATGAGAGTTAGTTTATCTCCTCTTTTAATAGCTATCGAGATTTTTCTTATTTGTACTGAGTCCGGACCCGTGTTATCCACTGGAGTAATGTTGTACAATGTATAACTTAAGAAATTATTGAATTACGTAGCGATGTTGTACTTGTGAGTTTCTTTTTCTTAATCATTTGATTTTAATGAATGATTTCACTTTCAACAATATTCTTATACATGTTATCCCCTCATAAAGAAAACGCTTTCGTGAGTCATCAAAGTTATCAAAACCCAACACATAAAAATTATTAGAGCCCATAACACATTTATCTTCCAATCATTCTAATTTTCAAAAGAATAAATAAATAATCTAAAATAATAAATAAAAAATGATGTTAAAAAATATTATCAAGATTTTAAGATTACACACGTAATTTGAAATATTAAGAAGTCGAGCCTCTCTAAGGATAAAACAATTTAAATAATCCTAACTCATACGATTATAAAAATAGTGTGACGATATGTTTGGGTATCAAAAGGTAAATATTAATATTAAAGCAATAATATATGATTGGTAGATATTGAGTTAAATGACCTATAGATGACAATAAATATCATTATGTCACGAATTAATATTACAATACAAAGTACATCAAATCAATAAAAGAATATCAAACTTATAACTCATAACTCTTTACAAAGTCAATACTAATTTAACTTAATATACGCCTAGATAAATATTTATATGCAACCAACCTACCAAAACATCATTGACTTAAATATTACATGAACTCTTAAAAAGTATACATATATCCATGATGACATCTCATTTTTTAAAAATTATATGGTGAATACAATGATTTATCCATTTTTACCTACCTCTCGCACACAAAGATAATTAAACATATAATAACTACTTATACTAAGATTAATAGTAAAAAAATATTATAATGATAGAAGTGATCCAAATGTATTTAACAATAAAAGTAACTTATATTATAATAAAGGGCGTGACGAGTCAATTCGTGGCGTATGGTAATAAAATCATCCGTTTTTGTACTTATGTTGAAAATTGATTGCGATTTTAGTAGTGAATCAATGGGGCAAAAATATTGATACAATCGAAATTTTATAAATACATGTTTTACTCGATTAGCAACCAATTGCTTCCCTCAAGACACAACTCTTACTCTCAATTAATTAACATAATAAGAGTAATATAAATTTTATTTCAAGATGGCGGGCGGGTTTGATAACAAATACTCATATTTTAATAATTTAGAAAACTTACAATAGTAAAAGATATGATTTAAATATTTTTGTCAATAATAAGTCACGAACTGAGACATGTTAAGAAGAAATTAAAATAAACTATATTTGTAACAAAAAAATGATCCGTATGTTGTGCAAAAAATTTGAGACAAATGAATTTATTCGAAGTCCTATGGGATTAATAAAAGTTGTCATATTAAGTTTGCAATCCTTTGAACATAACACAAATTACGAACTTAAAGTACACAAATTACGAACTGAAGCAATATAATTTCTAACTTTTTATTCATTACGTTTTATTCCACAACATATTTGAATCATAATTTTTTATCTTTTAGGCATTTTTAATTATTAATATCAAGTATATATGTAATTGTTATATTTTTATTATATTAATTTATGATTTATTAAGGTTTATTAAATCATTACGTATATAGGATGAAGTTAATAACTAAATTACTTCCTCGAGATAGTTAAATATTTAAATATTATTTTTATAACATGTTCCTGTTGATTTTTATTTTAAAAATTCTTATAATAAATATATTTTGAACTAATACAATTTTATGACACCAAGTCAAAAAACACCATCAACAATGAAAAATTAATAATGTTAGACAAAATTATTATATTTCGGGCCCAAAATAATATTGCATATCAATATACATAAAAATAAATGAGAGATAATATAGAATCTAAACCCTACATAAATAAATACATAACTATATATATTAATTTTATTTTATGTCTTAATATATTTTAATTTTCAGATTACTTTTCTTTTCGTTTTTGTTATTTTTTAGTCAATTTGTTAGAAGTTACAATAAAATTAGTCTTCTTCAGTTAATTTTATTTTTATATTATTATAGGGTTTAGTTAGAATATTTTTAATCTATTAGTATTAATTTTCTTAGTTTTTATAACTGATTTGATAATTTTTTAGATTTTTTTCTAATTTAGGTTAAATCAGGTATTTAATTTAATAAATTTATAAATTTAGTTTTTTCATTTTGATTTTAGGTGTTTAGGATATATTCGGGTCCAAAAATAATTTTAATATTCTGATAATTTAATTATTTATTTTCTCATTTATTTAGTACAATTTATTATTTATTTTACTTTCTGTTTAAGATTATATTTTTATTTTATTATTTTTAATTCTATTTAATTTTTATGAAAAACTATAAAAAATATTTTTGGGTTTTAGGTTAATTTTATATTTTTTCATATTTTTAATTTAATTTATTATATTAATTATTTATTAATTTTCTACTTAGTTTTGTTTTTATTTTCTGTTTTATATTTTTATGAATAAATTAGGATGATTAATTATTATTTAATTTTTATATTAAGATTAGATAATTTTATAATATATAACTGATTGATAATTTTTATTTACTAATTTAGGTTAAATCATGTTTTTAATTTAATAAATTGATAAATTTAGTTTTTTCATTTTTATTTTAGGTTTTTAAGCTATTAGGTCCATAAAATAGTTTTAATATTTTGGTAATTTAATTATTTATTTTCGTATTTGTTTAGTGCATTTTATTATTTGTTTAACTTTTTGTTTAAGATTATGTTTTTATTGTATTATTTTAAATTTTGTTTAATTTTTCTGAAAATTATTATTATTATTATTATTATTATTATTATTATTATTATTATTATTATTTTTGGCATGGAGTAAAAAGAGTCCATATATGAGTGGAAACCTATTTTGTTTCAATGATAAATTTTTTTTTTTTATTGGACGAAACTCCTAAATTTACTCTCATACTCGCCATGTATCTTTTTGAAAAGATTGGCATTATATAGTGTATAGATTATCATTATCATTATTATTATTATTATTATTATTATTGTTATTATTATTATTAGAGTCCATAGATGAGTGGAAACTTATTTTTTTAAATGATAAATTATTTATTTTTTTATTGGACGAAACTCTTTAATTCACTCTGGTTGCAGCATTTCAAAATTTGAAAAGATTGGCATTATATAGTGTATAGATTATAAAGTTAAAAAAAAGTAAAAAAACAATGCATCATATCTCAGAACAGTCCATTATCTCAGAACATATACAGTTACACCTCAATCTTCCCCCCTCCCAAAAAAAAAAATTGTATTACATGTGGAAACACAACAACCTGAGAAGTTGTTCATACATACATATATTGCAAATTAGCTTTTTAAAAGTAATTTTTTGTATATGGGTGTTTTCTTATTTATATCTAACTTAAACTGAGCTTAATTGTAGACACTGTATCATGAATTATTTTCTAATAAAATTTTTAGTTTTTATTTAGACAAAAAAATCTTGTGAATCATAATTCGATAAGAGTAAGCATTTGATACATAGCATGATTAATGCTCGATGATCGTGTAATGCAACATGTTTTCGCATCTTCAATTATTGGTTTTAAATTTTTGTGTAGAGTTATAAAAATGAATAGTAACATCCATTTTTAAATAAAAGATCTCAAGTTCAAACTTTAAATACATTTTTGTGTAACTTTTCTCATCGAAAATATATACTAAGGTCATGATCGCGAAGTTGGGTATAAAAGACAATAAACAGATACAAATTGGAGTTAGTTATATTATTGATTGATTAGGTGGGTATTATTTTTGGCGTGAATTGCATGTCGCAATTAATTAAATAAAGATATTTGTTTTGATAGGGCAAATCTAGAATGTTTATGTAAAACATCAACTAGCGTAAAGCTTAATGACACAAGCAAACGTTTGTGTTGCATGCCAACATTGAGTTAATTACTAACGGAGCATTAGCAAAACAAATATGTAGTTGTTACATATATGATATCAACTTAAATATTTTTATTAAGGGGCTAGGTTGATCTAGAGCTAGGAAAAGGGTCGGTTTTGGTTGATTTATATATAATAATCCAGTTAACTTTGTGTTGATTTTGGAAATATCTACATGTTTTCACACCAAACGATCAATTCGTGTCGCGACTTTGTGTCAAAATCGGTTTAGTTCGTGTCGAGTTCGTGTTTTCTCAATATTTTAGGTGGAATTCAGGTTGTGTTATCGTATCGAGTCATACTTTTTTATTTCTGGTTTGATCTATGTGAAATGAATGACTCGTTTAATTTGATAAAATCAATTTTATTACACAAACAGATTGAATTAATTACGAAATCAATTGGATGAATACATATGTGTTGAGAAATTAGGAGATCAAGTGATATGTTAGAAGCAACTCTTTATTATTAATTTGAGAGAGCAAACTTACAAGACTTTTTGATAGACACTCAAGAGTATGTGGGATACCTCACTTGCTCTCTTAGGAGCTCTCACTCTCTCTTGTGGTGGATGCTCTCACTTTTTGTGGATGCTTACATAGGTAGGTCATTCCTCTATTTATAGTGGTTCCACCTCCTCAATGTATGGTGGAGATTTGGCCAAGTGTCAAAATCCTAATGCTCCTAAGATAATTCTACGAATACAATAATATCTAGATATTTCCTAGGATAATTCAATAATTATCTAGATATTTTTAAGATCTAGATTTTTCATATAGAAAATTCTAAATATTATTTTGGTGTCTTGGTTCTAGAAAGTGGGTAATGAATTTATATTATTTTATTTTAACACTCCCCTCATTACCCACTTTTCTTCATTGTCATCCTTGGAACCATCCCGAGGCAGGTTCGAAATTCTTCAAACTTAGTAACATTGAGTGGCTTCGTGAAGATATCGGCTACTTGATCTTACGTCCTTGTGTACGTCATGTTGATCTCTCCTCGTAATACTTTCTCCCGTATGAAATGATAATGTACCTCCACATGCTTAGTTCTTGCATGGAAGACTGGATTCTCTGCAAGTCGTATAGCTAAAAGATTGTCCCATTTTACCTCCACTCGATCATCGGTAGGTTGGTGAAGATCCTTAAGTAACCTGGACCAACCACGTACATTCTTGGGCTGCCATCGCCGCTGCACGATACTCGCTTACGTACTTGACGGTGAAAGCTGTCGGTTGTCTTTACTACACCATGATATGGGAGTTGATCCTAGGCTAAATACATAGCCTGTAGTAGACCGTCGGGTATCATGATCACCAGCATAATCGGCATCACAATAGCCGATCAATTTGAACTTGTCACCCTTCTTATAGAATAGACCATAATCAAGTGTTCCTTTTACATACCTCGGTATTCTTTGTATTGCTTCCGGATGAGGCTTCTTCGGCTTCGCATATACCGACTTACAATGCTAACGGCATAAGTAATATTCGGTCTTGTTAATGTGAGGTAGATTAGACTGCCAACTAGTCTGCCGATACATTGTTGGCTCTTCAAGATCTTTCCCTTCGTATGAACAAAGCTTAGTATTTGCTTCCATCGGAATTGAGATTGGCTTGCATTCAAGCATGCCGTACTTTTCAAGAAGATCCCGGGCATACTTATGTTGGCACAAGAATGACCCATCATTTTTCCTTTCGACTTCAAGACCAAGGAAATGTTTTAACTCACCGAGATCCTTCATTTGGAAGCGTATGGAAAGATTGGCCTTGATTTGCTGAATTTACGCTTCGTCGTCACCGAGTGATGATGAGATCATCCACGTAAACAAGCACTATAGCAATCTTTCCTTCTCGAACCTTGACGAATAGGCTGGAGTCCGCCAATGTCATGGTGTAGCCACTCTGTACCAAGAACTCGGCTATCTTGCCATACCATGCTCTAGGCGCCTGCTTTAGTCCATATAACGCCTTCTTCAACTTGCGGACATAACTTGGATGATTCTTGCTCTCGAACCCTTTAGGTTGGTCCATCTATATCTCATGATCAAGTTCTCCATGCAAGAAAGCGTTCTTCACATCCATCCGCCATAGTCTCCAAGACTTTATAGAGGCCGGTGCTAATAGAACACGTACCGTGGTGATTTTTGCTACTTGGACTGAATGTTTCCTCATAGTCTAAACCGTACGTTTGTGAGAACCCTCGAGCCACCAATCGCGCTTTATACCTTTTAATTGAGCCATCGGGGCACACCTTTAACTTGTATACCCATTTACAAGAGATGGGCTTTGCATCCTTAGGCTTAGGTACTAATTCCCATGTCTCATTCCGAATTAGGTCTTGTATTTATTCCTCCATTTCCTTTTTCCATTCCTTCTTTTGGCACGCTTCTTCATAGGTGCTCGGTTCCTTAATGCTCGGTCCTTCTACCAATGCTGCATTAGCATATTTAGGATTTTGCTTCCGTGTCCTCTTGGACCTCCTTAGTTGTGGCTCTAGAGCTTCTTTTATCACTTGTCTCTTCGAGTTGGCTTGGCCTCTCTTCTTACGGAGAAGCATGATGCACACCCGTCTTCCATGGACTTTTGTGCTCGCTCGGTGTCTCTTCTTCACCTCTTCCTTCTTGGGTGACTTCTTGTTGTGGTGTTGTCTCGCTTGAGTCTTTCTCATCATCTTCTAGCCTTTGCTCCAACTTTTCCTCGATCTCCTTAGAGTTGGGAAGTGCTATTGTGCTGTGATGACCACCATGGAGATGCTTCGTCGAACACCACATTTCGCGATGTATAGCAACGTCCTGTTGTCGGGTCACAACACCTCCATCCTTTTCTTTCATTATCATAGCCCACGAAAATACAGCGCATTGCCTTTTTGTCGAACTTGCTTCGTAGGTGGTCGAGGATGAAAACATAGCATACACACCCAAACACCCCGAAATGGCTTACCGTGGGCTTGACATTCCATAACTTGTCATATGGAGACATAAACCTGAGCCTTGCTCGTGGTAATCTATTGGTGACATAGACCGCTGTCTTCATGCACTCGGCCCGAAACGTGGCGGTACATCCTTGGCATGTAGCATGCTTCGCAGTTCTCGCAAGATGTCGATTCCTTTGCTCCGCCACACCATTCTGCTGCGGTGTGCTAGGACGAGTGAACCGACGTCGTATTTTATGTGCTTGTAGGTATGCCGAGAACTCATCCGATGTATATTCTCCCCCATTGTCCGTACGTAGGCACTTTGCTTTATGCCCTACTTCACTTTCGGCCTTACTTATGAACTCCTTAAATTTATCCAAAGCCTCGATTTTTCTTTCATAAAATCTACCCAAACATATCTTGAGAAATCATCGATAAAGGTAATCATGTACTGTATCCATCGATGGATGGTTGTTTTACTCTTCCAAAGACATCGGAATGGATGAGCTCAAGTGGTGCCTTAGCTTTGTATGAGGACTCCTCATAAGGAAATTGATGCGCCTTTCAGTATTGACACCCCGCACATACTATGTTCTCCCGAATCTCAAGTTGTGAAAGGCGCTTCATCATTGATTTACGCATCATCACCTTCAACTTGTGATAACTCACGTGACCGAGTCTTGCAAGCCATAAGTCTGCCGTCTCATTCTTCCTTGTTTTGTCAATGTAAGCATCTTGGGCTGACATTACATAGACCGACTCGAGGCGTCGTCCTTGCATAAGTGGCGGCGACGTAGGCTTGAGGCTGTAATATACCTTGACATCGTTGGGACCAAAGACCACGTAGTTCTCTAAAGATGTCAATTGCGATACTGAACGAAGGTTCTTCCTCATACCAGGAACGTGATAGACATTTTGCAACTGCACTTGCTGCGGACTAAACCGAGGAGCAATCAATGCATTGCCAACATGGGTTATTGGCATTTTAGAGTCGTTGGCTGTTACCACGACCCGATTTCCTTTATATTCGGTCGTCTTTGTGTAGCTTGTTCATATCTCCTGTCATATGGTTCGAGCAAACCAAATCCACTATCCGAGTCATATTGATAGTTGATGGATTCATTGCTCATCATGACCGGAAAGGTTTCCTCTTTCGGCTCCTCGACACATGATGTAGCTAATTCTACATCGAGTGTAGCATTGCTCTCTTCTATTGTAAAGGATGCCTGTAAGTCCCACTCTTCTTCACTTTCATTGTTCTTGAAAGTAACTATGTTACCTTCCTCTTGAACATATCTGCAGTCTCGAGCATAATGTCTTTTCTTGCCGCATTTGTAGCATCGATCCTCTTGTTGACGATACTTTGATTCTTCCCGATCACTTCGAGCTTAGTGTGCTCCCCCTCGAGATGGACCCCGTCCACGTTGTGCTTGTCTGTACTTTGATTGCCTCTTTTTCGAGTAATCTTCATTTGTGATATATCTTCTCTCGGACTTATCTTGGCCTTTAGGTGCTCTCCTTCTTGTAAATAGAGCTTTCTCTTCCTCCTTTATTGAGACCTTGGACATTTGTTTGTCGAGGTCTTCTTGATTGACCAAGATACTTTCTAGTTCAGCCAAATTGGGTTGAATGGCCCAACCCCGAGTCGCCGTAATAAGGCCGCTATATTTGGGGTCCAAGGCTCGGATTATGATCCGACGCATTCTAGACTCGTTGATTGCGCTTTCGGGGTCTACCTTATCTATTTCACCACATATAAATTTAACTTTTGTGAAGTATTGGCTTACCGTCATGTCTCCTTGTTTGATGGACATGAGCTCGTTCTCCAATCTGTTGTAGCTTAGCTTCATTCTTCTTCGTGAAAAGTGTAGCTAAGGTATCCCATGCTTCTTGTGGTGTCGTGCAATCCTTGATCCGATGTAGGAACTCGTCCTCCACGGTGGTGACCGAGAACATACATAGCCTTCCACGACTTGATCTCCCACTTCTTTTTCGATCAAGGTCCGTTGAAGCGACTTTCTCCTCACCGCCAACGATACCCCACAAATCTTGCCCATTCAAGTAGTACTTGATACGTGTGCACCAAGTACTATAGTTGCTCCCATTGAGCTTCTCGAGTGAGCTAGCCGATGCTGATAGATCTGCCATAACAACTTGGTAGCGCCCGACACTTAACCAGCAAGATGTGGTCCCGGACCAATAGATTTTACAGCCCTCGATCGTGTCGATAGAGTTTCTTCTATAATCCGGTCCTTGACCGTGTACACAACAATGCTAGCTCAAGACAAGGTCACCAAAACCTTGCTCCGATACCACTTGTTGAGAAATTAGGAGATAAAGTGATATGTTAGAAGCAACTCTTTATTATTAATTTGAGAGAGCAAACTTACAAGACTTTTTGATAGACACTCAAAAGTATGTGGGATACCTCACTTACTCTCTTAGGAGCTCTCACTTTCTCTTGTGGTGGATGCTCTTACTTTTGGTGGATGCTTACATAGGTAGGTCATTCCCCTATTTATAATGGTTCCACCTCCTCAATGTATGGTGGAGATTTGACCAAGTGTCAAAATCCTAATGCTCCTAAGATAATTCTACAGAATACAATAATATCTAGATATTTCCTAGGATAATTCAATAATCATCTAGATATTTCTAAGATCTAGATTTTTCATATAAAAACTTCTAGATATTATTTTAGTGTCTTGGTTCTATAAAGTGGGTAATGAATTTATATTATTTTATTTTAACAATATGTACGTATTGTTTTGATTAATTAGAACTTGAAAGCCCACAAATAACTTAAAAAAGTTTGATAATAAAAAATGGAGAAGGCATCATGCTGTCTGTGATCACGACATTCAGGTAGGAGAGAGTGAAACGTAGATGTTGTAGCCGGTAATTCCTTGCCGAAAATAGACAAAGATTTTATGGAAAGATACTTAAGTTTTCAACTAACCCATTTAAAAATAGATAAACCTACAATTAAAATATTATTAGCTTTACAAGTCTCCCTTTAATCAACAAAAAAGGGGAAAAATATATCACTGGGTACACTGTGGAATAGGTAGGAAAAACAGTATTGGAAGCCACTGCAGTTCTACGGGAATTGTAATTTTAAAATTCTTTCCTCTGTCGATTCAGGGATAAAAGTAAAGACAAAGATGACATGTATGCAGAGTGTAATTAAGATCTTACCATTTTTAGCTTCCTCATAAGACCTCAACCTTTGATCTCATGTTTTGATATGATGTAATTAACGATGTAATATAATTATAATTATGTGGTTCGTGGTAAATCAAATAAATTAATGTAAAACTCGTTTGAATATGTTGCTCATAATTTGCCATGATTGTTTTCTTCTCTTATGATGCATGCTTGTGATTCCCGATGGTTGCTGTTCATTTTCTTGCGTTAGTATGGATGCATTTTTGTTTTGTTCAGTTGCGAATTTTGTGATGTTATTACATGACGACGTTTTCAATTTGAACTGGCTATTTACAAGAGTTTGGATCATATTTAATTGCATCGTAAGGATATAACCAACGTTATTAGAATCAATCGGGGTAATTAGAATTGAAATCGTAAAATCGAATTGAGGATTATAAGATTCTAATATTTGTTTTTAATAGTGATTTTTTTTATAAGAATAAAAACCTTAGTAAATATTTATAAAGATTTATAGGAAATCCAATTCAACTATACTTTGTGAAAGATTTTGTTTCAAAAACATACTACTGTGATAAATTCTCGAATAAAATTATGTGTCAGCAATTTATGAAATTTATTTAAGATCGTGGAGCATATCGTAGAATCGTAAAATCATACTACGATTCTACCACATATGTCTTGAACTAAATTAAGACTGTAAGATTCTACACATTTAAGATTCTAATAGGAGTTGGATCGATGGAAGGTTTTTAAATCGTAGAATTGTAGGATCGGAAGTTTAATAACCATGAATATAACCCTAGTGTTTATGTTTATTTATCTATTCCATGAAATCTCTGATCCGGCTTATATTCTTATAGTTAAGCAATAAGCTAAACCATAATCAGATCTTAATCATATGCATCATAAAAATTTATATTATGCTAAGGCATTGCCTAATAATTAATCATTCGTGAAGAAAATCGACAAAGACTTGGACAAATATGCCTAAGTTTTCAATTACCCAATAAAAAAACATCAAATTTGATACACGGGCCACCCCTCATTTTGCTTATAAATTGGTTAGCTCTCCTGGGACACCTCGGTACAATCAAGCAGAGTTATAAGAGGCAGAAAAACCTAATTATTTTTTTTTTTAAAATGGCATCCATGGTTGCCTCCCTATTGTCTTTCCTTCTAATTGTCTCACCCATGATGGCAGCAAGAACTAGCCCTAGGCCTGAGGAGATTAAGGGCCCTGTCCCAATAGTCCCAGGCCTCAACTACACATATTATGCTAAGACCTGCCCATATGTGCAATTCATTATCGCAGATTTCCTCTACTACCAGGTTTTCCAGAGTGATATTACCCAAGCTGCTGGGTTGCTTCGTCTTCATTTCCATGATTGCTTCGTTCAGGTACATCCGTACATAAAACAACTCTTGTACATGACATTCTGATATCGTTTTAAACAAAAGCCCAAAAAACGCACTTAAATAAATTGAATATGTAATGTATGTATGTATGTTAGGGATGTGATGGATCGGTTTTACTGGATGGATCAGCAAGTGGACCAAGTGAGAAAGATGCACCACCAAACTTGACATTGAGGCCAGAAGCATTTCAGATCATAAATGCCCTTCAAGAGCGTATCCAATTCTACTGTGGCCCTGTTGTTTCTTGCGCTGATATTGTTGCCCTTGCTGCCCGTGATTCTGTCTTCTTTGTAAGCTACCCCTTAGCTTTGATTTCTCTTCATTCCTTTTTCCTCGTGTATTCTGATAAGTTTGTGATTCGATTTCCAGGCAGGAGGGCCATACTATGACATCCCCTTAGGAAGGAAGGACAGTCTAAACTTCGCGACAATAAACGACACTTTGGCTAACCTACCAGCCCCAAGCAGCAACACCACGACCCTCCTCAACGCTCTCTCCAAGAAAAACTTCACCCCTACCGACGTGGTGGCCTTGTCCGGGGCCACACCATAGGTCGCGGCCATTGCACCTCCTTCACTGACAGGCTTTACCCTACACTAGACCCGACCATGGACAGGAACTTTGCCGAAGACCTAAAGGAGGAGACTTGCAAAACCCGCAACTCCACCAACACCACTGTGTTAGACATTCGATCTCCTGACATTTTCGACAACAAGTACTACGTGGACCTGATGAACCGCCAAGGCTTGTTCACCTCGGACCAGGACTTGTACACTGACTCGAGGACTAGGGGTATTGTCACGAGCTTTGCAAAGAACCAGAGCTTGTTTTTCGAGAAGTTTATCGAGGCCATGCTCAAAATGGGACAACTTAGTGTCTTAACTGCCGATCAAGGGGAGATTAGACGCAACTGCTCGGCTAGGAATGTGGATAGGATGAGACAACAGTGGTCAGTGGTTGACACTGGTAAGCCACAACTGTCTCAGTAATGATGGATTAATTAATGTAATAGTAATTTGTAAGAATCTTAATTGCCCTTTGGGCTCTGTTTGAGACGTCTTCTGTTACTGTAGTAAATAAGCTTAATTGCTGTGATTAAGATAATATTCTGATCCTCATCAGTTCTGTAATCACATATCGCAAGTTTTTTTTGGGGGTCACATTTGGCACATTTTTTTATCCCCTCTTTTATATGCAACTCTTTTTCCTTTTTTCTTTTTGCTTTAGCTTTGATCTTTTTACTCGAAAATCCAAGTGTTATTTGTCTTTGCATTATGGTTGTTTGGTGGTAGGTTTTTTCCAAGAATATTCAGGGAGGAGTATAATGTTACATGGTCGTAGATTTATTTTTTATTTCAGCCCAAATTCGGTGGTTAGATTTTTTTTCTCCATTAGTAATTTAAGATATTTACTGTATCATTTTATTATTTCTTTAAGGCTGATCCATGATTTTTTTTTAAAAAAAAACTATAGAAGAGGTTTCTAAATTAAATTATGTATTTGATCGTTGGGAAAAATTCAGCATCCTCCTTCAAGGTCACCGTGCCCCTATGCAAGTCCAACATTTAATTGGGCTTATCATAATTAGGCCCATATGGAGGAGGCCCATTTTTCATTTCTCATAATTACTTTTGTAAATAACAGACTTTTAGAAACCTTTCATCGAGGATACTCATAATTTATTCTACATCTGTTCATCACTTGAAAATTAATATATTATCATTATTGTTATTGTTATAATTTTATCACGTTTTCAACCTATATTTTTTATGAATACACACATGATTATGTTATTTTTTAATTGTATGTGTAAGATTCATAACAATTTTTTCTATCAAAAAAAAATTCATAACAATTTTGATCCAAAAAGGAAAAAAAAAAAAAGGATTCATGACAATCATAATAAGGTCTCATAAGCTTACCGTGAATATATGGATTATGTATGTACTCTCATTTTTCTTTTTCCATTTGAAGCCTATAATTTTCGCTATTGGGTTGTTGTATAGGGCCACCTTGTTTTCTTTTTCCTTTTCTTTTTCTCAATAGAAAAAACAATAAGGACAACCATATATATATCAACAAAGTACCAGCAAAATGTTGAACGATGCGGTAGCGTCTAATAAAGAGGAGAATACAAATTTAATCCTTCTAAAGTGTATTTGTTGGGAGGATTTTTATCTTAAATGTGTGCGGCTTGAAAGGAATACACCCTTCACCTAACTTAAAAATATATATATTAACAAAGTATTAGTTGAGGCAGCAGTAAAAAAATACAATTTTAAATTCTAAAAAACATACTTATTTAAGAGCCTTCCCTTATTTATTTGTAACTCAAAAGGATTACACTTTTAATATATATGTGTGTATATTAAGGTCTCTATATTTATCTAAATAAATTTAAACAGACACTGCGGGCCCAGTTTTAAAAAACTAAATTAATCCCTTCTTGTATCATTATTAAACTAAAAAAAAATAAGGTTATATAGTAGTTGAAAGGTGTTATCACTTGATTATATCCATTTTTCTTTCGGCAACAAAGTTGATTTTACAATGTTGTTATGTGCCGCCATTGGCATAGCTGGTGATTCATCAAGCTTAACAATTCATAATTAATAGAAAACATTGATAATTTGGTGTATTTAGAGCTTCAAATGTACCAATCTAGAACAATTCAAGATATTTTTTACTTTGTATTATGTGTCAAGACCTATGTTATCACCTAAAAAGGATCGGAATTGAGTTAAAAGGGCAATATGTAAAAACATTTAGGCATGTTTTGCTTCGCATTTATAATTAGTTGTTTGTAACTATCGGTGTTTGCGTGTTGTTATAATTAGCGATCTAATATATTATTACAAACGCTAAAATAAATAAGTAAAGATCAAGGCATTTTGCACGCAGTTTGACTGAAATGTACATTTTAGGCCCGATCTAAAAATAACACCTGCAAGATAATCTTTTCGCATTTCGCGAGAACAATGTAAGTGTCGGGCAATTAGGGGCGGATCCACGGTTGAAAAATCAGGATCATCCGACCCCGTCTTCTTGAGAAAAATAAATAAAAAGTAGATACCTAGAATTTGACCTTATTGTATTTCGTAACGAGCCCCCTTAGCTTAGTAGTAACTCTAGTCCAACGGAAAGGAAACTAAGAGGTTGTGTGTTCAATTCCGTGTAGAATTAAGAAATTAAACCCAAATCAAATGGAATCAAATTTTACTTACCTAAGCAAACATGACCCAATCATAATCAAGTCGACCCAAAGCCAAGCCGAATAATCAATTTGTCCGGTTTAGATAATGGTTTGTAGCCCAATTTCCCCAAAAAAAAAAAAAAAAACAAAAGGTAAAATGAAAATCTTCTACTCATCCTACCATTACATTTGAGAGACTACCATTACGTTTGAGAGAGTCACTACGATGAGAAATGCGCTGCTAAAGAGGATTTAATGGCACAACTTCATCATTCTTCCCGCCCTAAATTGATCCCCTCTCTCAAATTCCTTTTAGGGTTTCAATCTTCCACCCTCTCTTTTTCTCCCTTCTAATCTTGCTTCTCAAATCTGCTTTCAATTGAAAATCTAGGGTTTATGCGTCCACAATCGAGTCGAAATCAAAGATGTGTCATTACGAAGTGAAGATGACTACCCAATGTCAAACTTTGAGAGGGAGGAAGACGAAGAAATCGAGCCCAGATTGTGAGTTTGGTGGCTAGACTTGCGAGGATCGGAGCTCAAATGGCAGAAATTAAGGCTCGGATTCGTGCTTACCAACACTTGAGTTGTATCATGTGTGCTCTCATCTTTCTCTTTCTTGCCTACATTTGGTTTCGCCTCAAATCGTGAAGTTGTGACTCTGTTTAGAAATCAAGACTCCTAAGAAATTCCCAATTATGCAATTTAGGGTTAATGTTGTGTTATATTTGATCCCTCTTTGTAGATGACATTTCGCTAATTAGGAAGAAATTTTGGGTTTTCTTTTCTTGCTTGAATGGAAGTAATTGGATGAAAGAGAAGTGATTTTGCTTTCATCCTTTCTACCCTTCTAAATTTGTTGTATTAGTGTTATTATTATCATTGTTGTTAGGCTATTAATATTATGTTTGTGAGGGCATTTTAGCTATCGATCCGATTCATATACAAACTTATGTATTCCGTGTTAATTTTTAAATACTTTATCAGTTAGCTTAACTAAGATTAAATATGTTGATAATTAATGGTTGAAAAATTAAAATTTTCCGAAGTAGAGCTAGTATCAAAGAAACCACCATTTGTCCATGTCAACGAGTTCCGTGAACTCACATAGAAGATGTCACTCGACAATGGCTTTGTTCTCTTTTGTCATATTTTTGAGATAACTTTTTCAATAGTAATTTAGTAAATAATAATTCTTTTGAGATAATTTTAGCTTTTCATCTCTATTCAAAGACTTTTTAAGGTGATTGGTAAATTAGTTTGGCTTTTTATAATGTTTTTTACCTCAAAAACTATTTATAAAAAAAACTATTTTAGTAGTCTTTTTGTACTTAACTTTTTGAAAATTACCATCTTATATCACATTTTTATAAGAAATAATTAATTTCATAAAACATATTTTTTAAAACAACTCAAGAAAAGAATTGATGTAACACAACTAATTTAATTAGTTAATAATTAATAACTTATTGCAAAAAGTCTTTGCATGCAATAAAAAAATCAATTTTTTTCAATTTCTAAATAGGGTCAATATTCTCAAGGAAGAAGAAGTATATATATATATATATATTATTTTATTTTTTTGAAATAGGGTAAGACTTCAACTGCTAGGCAACTCTTCTCTCAAAGGTTCTGTCTAAGTTATCCTCCATAAAAATGGAGAGAAAAGAAGAAGAAAGAAAAGAAACCCAAACTACGGAAGAAGAAATACTAAGCCCATATTTAGCCACCCAATCCGCAACTCTATTTTCCTCGCGGTAAACATGATGAATAAGGATATGGTGACAACTCCGAAGGTAACATGGTGTCTTGAATAAGTGTGTGTATCTCACAGGTGGATGTATTTTACCTCTTAATGCTTTGATGACAACTTGGTTATCCCCTTCAAGAACAATGGACAAGACTCCTGCTCGAACCGCTGCTCGTACCCCATTCCTCATAGCCGTTGCCTCAGCCACCAGGACCGATGATGAGCCCAAATTAGAAGTTCCCACTTGAAGAAATCTTCCTTCCCAGTTTCGATAACAAAACCTCCAAGCAATCGACGATAAAGATTTAGATCCATCGCAGATTGATTTTGATGAATCCCCCGGCGGTTTGTTACATCTAATAAAGGTAGATGGCTTGGAGGAAATAAAAGAATTGGTTGTGGAAGTAGAAGAGATATGATCATCCAATTTTGCTCTAGACTTCCATTCGGCCCAAAGCCTTTTAGCCCATAATATTATAGCCACGAGGCTAAAACTATCATTGTTGAAAACCACATCATTTACTGCTCTTCTAGATACTCCAAATCAAATAGATTGACCAAACCAAAAGGTTAGATTTGTTCATCATTCTAAATGAAGATTAAAATATCATCTAGATTCATAATACTAGGTTGATTGATATTGCAATCTAGCCACTTCTTCGATAAGCATTATCCCAAGTATCCTTAATATAAGGGCATTGAGAAAATAAATGATCAATTGACTCATTACCTTGATGACATAACGGACAACTTTGATCCATAGTGACACCTCTTTTAGATAAATTATCCTTTGTTGCAATAGCATTATGTCGTACTTGCCACTTGAAAAGCTTTAATTTAGGTAAAACATCCAACCCCAAATCCAGGAAGAGTTCTAAGACACCCGCTCCGTGGGAGTTAAATTATGCGCATTACAAGTGGCCGACTTTGTTGTAAAGTGTCCACTACCCGAGAGCCCCCAACATACAGAGTCATCCAAATCATAACAAGGAATTGGGATACTCTTAATTACCCCAGCAGATATCCAATGGAAGAAAAGTTCGAAGTAGCTGGAAATTCCATTCTTTTTCGGCCGAGAAGCACTCGTTAACTATAACTTCTAAATAAGGGATTCCTAGAATATTACTATCATAATATTCCAATAGTGGAGAATGACCACACCAAATATCATGCCATAGTTTAGTAGTTCTACCATTACCAATTTTTCATCTTAATCCTTTCTTGAACAAATCCCTTTCTCTAAGCAAGCATTTCCAAGCCCAAGAATCCAAAGATTTGGATTTCCTAGAAAAAAATATGTGTCCAAGTGGATATTTAGAATGCATGATTTTAACCAAAAATTATCGGGTTCATAAAGATACTTCCATACAACTTTGCAAAGAAAGGATTTATTTACCGCTTCTCCTTTCCTTAAACCAAGGCCACCTAACCTTTTTGGCATGAAAATTTTATCACAGGAAACAAGCGGTAATCCCCTATTATCTTGAGATTTTTCTAAAAAAATCACGATTAATTTTATCTAACGCATTAGTCGTAGCTTTTGGAAGCTTGAAACATTGTATAGTATGGGCGAGTCAAGGATACCAGATTAGACTAGATAAGAATTACTCTACCTGCTTTGGACAGAGAGTTAGCTTTCCAATTTTGAAATTTACCATATGCTTTAGAAACAATATTCGAAAAGGTCATAAGATTTGATCTTCCTTTAAACACTAGACAACCTAAATATTTGCCCAATGAATCTCGATGTGGAACATTAAAAATGGAGGCAACTGTATTCCTATTAGCAATTGTAGCATTTTTAGAGAACACAAGAGTGGACTTATAAAAATTAATAAATTGACCCCGATTGTATACAAAATTCATTCGGAATAGAATTAAGCCTAAAACACGTTGTCCGACTTGATTTACAAAAAAATAAGCTATCATCAGCTAAGAGCAAACAAGGTATTTTTGGGGCCTGTGGGCAAATTTTAATTTAGCTGCAACGCTGCCTGATGAAGTTTGTAAGCTAACACATCCATACGGATAATAAACAGGTAAGATGAGGGGATCCCCTTGTCCGAGGCCTCTAGATGGTCGGAAAAAGCCACATGATTGAACATTAATCATAATAGAATAAGAGACAGTTGTGATACACTCTTTTATCCAATTAATCCATGTTTGATGAAAACCCAAATCTCTTAAACAAGAAAATATAAAATCCCATTCAATTCTGTCATATGCTTTTTTCATATCCAACTTGATTCCACTATATGCTTGCTTGCCTTTAATATTACCAAATTTATTAATAACTTCATGAGCCAAGAGAATATTATCATGAGTGTCTCTGCTTGGGATGAATGCACTTTGATAAGGACTAATAATCCTCTGAAGAATGGGTCTTAGTCAATTAACCGGAACTTTAGATATGATTTTATACAAGCTACTACACAAACTTATTGGTCTATAATGAGAAGTCAAAGTAGGATCGAAATCTTAGGGATTGAGGCAATAAACGTATGATTAACTTCTTTAAGCAGACTTACCACTATTAAAAAAATGAATAATGCATTTAACAATATCATTTCCAATGATATCCCAATGTTGTTGGAAAAAACCTGCTCCAAAACCATCCGGTTCGAGCGCTTTAGCGAGGTTCATTTGAAAAATAGTAGTTTTAATTTCTTCCGGAGAAAAAGGTGAGATAAGTTTCAAATTTTCGCTATTTGTAATAAGAGGAATCAAATTAGTGGTGACAGACTCAGGGAATTTCTTTGAGAGAGAAATCTATGGGTGAAATCCGAAATGAATTTTTGTTGAATAGCACTATTATGAGTGATCTACCCTACGGAATCATCTTTAATTCTTTTAATATTTCTCTATTTTCCGACAGACACGGCTTCTATGGAAAAATTTAGAATTCCGATCTACTTTTGTTAGCCATTATTTCCTATAAAACTTTCCCCAATACTTTTTGTTGAACATGAGCAATCTCCCTCTCTGTTTAATAAGTCCGGAATGCCAATGCAGGAGTTTGGGACTACAAGGATCATTAATTAATCTATCTTCCACTTTTTGTAATTGGAAGGAGTTCCTTTCCACACGTTGACCGTAATTACTACGGACTCGAGCAACCCATTTTTTTGAGATGAACCTTAATATTTTTCATTCTACCGACAACCTTGAACATACAAGTTCCTCGAAAGGCGAGTAATCTATTGATCTTTAATGATTTTTTTTTTTTTGCCTCACCATAGCTTGACCAATGATTCTGGAATCTAAAATTCCTACAACGTCTATAGTTCATATCTCGAATTCGTATTCAGAATCATGTAGCTATGATTCGAGCAAGAGAATGGACCATGTGAAACCGAACAACAAGGTACAAGTTAAGCCAATCTCTCCGTGCAATCACTCTATCTAATCTTTCATAAATAAGCTAACCTTTGATAAAATTTTTCCATGTAAATGACCTTCCCACAAAGGGAATGGATTCACCTTGAATTGTTGCTAATAAATCCTTCATACGTTGCACATTAATAAGAGATAGATTTTTCCCTCCCATTTTTTCATTAAGATTCTCCATTTCATTAAAGTCACCTAAAATACACCAAGGTAAATTAACAAGAGGGTTAAGTTCCTTAAGGTGGTTCCAAAAGTCATCCTTATCAATAGCATAAGTCTGGGCCATATATTCCGGAAATGATACATTCCCTTTGATTACTTTTGTCAAATATATATAAATGTATTATTCTATGATCTTTAGCCAGTACTCGTGTCGTAATGCTAAATGAATTCCATAGAACCCACAATCCACCACAATGATTATGTGGGAGGACAAACTCGTAACAATCATAGCCTAAGGAAGATATGATTTTTTCCGAATTATTGGCATTAGTCATTGTCTCAATAAGAAAAAGGATATATGGACGATATTTTTTATTAATCATAAGAATTTCCTGTTTGATTTGGTGTCTTTTAGCACCTTTTACATTCCATGCAATAATTTTCATGGGAAAACCAAAAGGGGGCCCCCAATAAACCACTATGTTGGGAGAAGGAGGACACACGAAGTCATCAAAAGGAATTGGTCCCAAGGAACAAAAATATCAAAAACAAGTGAACTCATCAGGAAAAAATAAGGAGATCATACGCCAAGTTGTCTATAACGAGCTTTGGAGCCCAAGGGAAAATCACCAACCTAAGGAAAGAAAAAAACCATGCTGCAAAGTAATAGCTGTAAATAGCAATAGGATAAACATCACGGATCCAAACGAGGATATCCGCCGTCAACTTCCAGTAGACCATGCCAGTTTGCATATGCCGGTGAAAAGAATAAAACCCAAAAAGAACACATAACTTGCATTGCAAGAAACAGACCCTTTTCGGGGTGGTCGGAAGAATAGCCTTGGAAGATTCGGGTGACCCCGAATCTTCTCTCGTATTAGCAATCTCAATAAAGGAAGAAAAAAACATCAAGAATGATAATAAATTCTGCCATAATTGGATCTTAACCCTCCAAGCAAACCAAATTCTTCTTGGGTAGAAAACATTGTGCCTTTTCGCGATCTACTAGGCTTGTTCCATAACCCGACAATTATGTAGAAAAATACCCTATACTTAGCATTGTGAAAATAAAACAAACTCCAGAGAGAGAGAACAAAGAAGACAACTGCAAGAGAGTAAGCTACAAGACCAGCCAAAACAACCTAGCAAAACAAAATAGTCGGAGCAACAACAAGAAGATCAATAAGAATCGTCTCCGAAAGATCTAATCTATCATCATTGACATGAATCATACTCGGTGGCAAGGATCTTTGTAGCTTCCAGCCTTCCCAGGGGTAGCCCACAGAGATACATATGCCTCCATAGTAAAAGCAATTCCAAATCTTACTTTACATAATATAGGTCCCCAGGAAACACTATCAAAGACACTAGAGGTGTTCTTATCATCATGGTCCATGAGAAGAAAAGAAAAAGACCCTTCACTCCGGACAATCAATCCAAGTGGTAATCAAATGATAGTTAACCTGGTGAGAGGCAAAATGAAAATAATTAAGTTCATCATCCAAAAGCCATCTTAGAAAAAGAAAATTAACACAACAAAAACCTTCAATAATATTATAATCACACTTCGATAAGGCCAATATACGAGAGAAACCCAACCAGCAACCATAATGTAGTACAAAGGCGGAGAAGATGAGAAACAGATGGAGCTCATAGGATAGAGTCAAGCAACAAAGATAAGAGAGTCTCTACTTGGAAAATAAGAGAGAAGGAGACCAAGAAATACAATCCAAATAGAGATAAAAATAAGCCGCACCGGAGAGTAAGTGCTGACATCTCTAGAAATAATAAGGGATGCAAACCATGTCGTCTTAAAAACAAAGCAATAAAAACCAAACCAAATAGTGCCCAAGAAATGAAGAGACAAATAATCCAAAAGGTAACGATCAAATCTTCCGAATTAGAGCTAACGTAGGTATGTGTAGGGAGGCACATAATCTCTCCAAGACAAAAGCAGCTAGGAAAAAAATAGTACCACTCGAATGTAATAGCCAAGCCAATCATATGCAAGAAAAATAGAGATGCTAACCAGTCATCGGCGCAAAAGTAGAAGAGAAGCGGATAACCGAAAAGCAAGAATGATGAAAGGAAATAGCTAATCCATAAGCGGTTAAGAAAAGAGCCAACATAGAGGAATATACAACAACACCCTAATCTCCTTGCCGAAAGAGCAAAGGTCAAAAGAAAACCCCGAACCCTCCATAACCCAACAACCCCGAAGTACATAAACACACTCGAAGCCAACACAAAGAAAGAAACTACACCTAATGCATAAGACGGGGGAACCGACATACATCATACTAACAACAAACCAACCACTAGTAACAAAGGAGCCCAAAAAGTGGAGTACATACGGATCATCTAGAGGTTAAGAGAAGAGGAGGAGAAATGTTCCTCCTCCTCATTCATCTTCCTTTTCTTTCCTGTGTCGGAAGAATAAGAGACAACATCTGTCTCTTCCACTTCCTTAAATTCTTCTTCATGAACCACGTTGCCATTATCAACTAAAAAGTCCAACTCCATAACGGAATCATCGGTAGAATTTGGAGAGAGCTGCTCAACCATAAGAGGATCATTGGACTGAAAGTTCGGAGTGGAAGTGGGGCTAAGAGGAGGAAAGATATGAGAAGGCGTGGGAATTGGAATAGGAAGGATGCCCCTATCCAACCCTGCAATAATAATCTTAATTCTTTCCTCCAAAGGAAATAAGCTCGAGTTGGCAGCAATCGTGCCTATCACGAGTATTAGTATGCTCATTAACACCATCCTCTTTATTCAATGCAGCACCCGCATTGAAGGAATCGGAGATATGCAAGGACTCGAGAGGTAGTAGTAGCTTTGACAATAGCTTAAGTGGTAAGAACATCTTTAGACATTTTAGAGACCCTACCCCTTTTCTTAGGAGTCACCTTAATCCATCTTTCAAAAGGGGAACAAAAGTAGAAGAAGACCGACCCATAGCAAAAGAACCCCCTCCCCAATCATAGAAAACCCATCACTCCCAAATTTTTCGATCACCACCTCAATTTTGGACTCAACTTGAGCCTTGGGACAAGCCTCAAGAAGGTGAGACTCACACCCACAAATTTCACAAACTTCATGGAGACCCTCTTAAGTAAGAGGAAGCAAAACCGAGTGATTGGCATCACCCACGGAGATGGACCCTCTCAAGGGTTTCGTGATGTCAATATTGACACAAGCTTTAGCAAACCTGCCTTTTGTCGAAGCAAGGTGTGCTTGTCAAGTTTGACAACCTCCCCAACAGACTTTAGCATGATTGACGAGTGCATCAAAATTCCAAAACTCCCAAAGAAGTCTTGGAATACGAATCCACTCGGTCAATCTTATTAATCGAGGAAGCATATGGGTCAAAGAAAGAAATCCAGGGCCTATGCACAAGATTCAACCCTTGAATAAACCAAGGTCTATTGGTGCAGACATAATTCTTATCCTCGAGTTAGCAAATTGGAATAAAAACCAACCATTACCTAGTTCTACATAATTAATATTACCCTTAACGGACTTCCAATCTAGCTTAGTTTCACCCTGCAAAACATGAAGAGGCAAGGACTCCCCCACAACTTACCCAACAGACACAAGGCTTTCGGAAGATCAAGATTAGACAAAGAAGAAGAAGTAGGAACCAACATCTAATAACCAGTCAAGTTAGGAATACAACTTTGAGAGTTATCATCTACCCTATGTGGGTAATCATTTCTAGATCCTCTGTTGAGAAGACTAGGTTACGGCACAACTGGGGCGAGATCAAACACCATGTGGATCCTCCGGATCGAACTTAACCTTGTTGCCCGAAAGAAGATGTGAGCATTCAGCCAACACACTTGGGTTTGGAAGTTGGGAAGAAAAACTAGAAGGAAAATCTTTGTTAGAATTGAGTGGCGAGGCCATGGGAAATGTCGGTAGTGAGGGGAGGAAAATCAGAAATGAGCAAGTAAAAAATAGCTAAAGAGAGAGAATGAGGAGGTGTAAGCAAACAAATGCCCGCATCCCGCAATTTATAGAACATCGGATACCACACTCGAAGGCCGGTCTTAACAGAGACTAAAGTGATAGTAAGCACAACATAACAAGTACACAAGCAAACAATGAACAGAGAAAAATCCCAAAACCCATCTCGAATAAGAGAGGTCCCAAAATTGTAATAGAAGACCGACGCCATCAAACATCACCAAAAGAAGGACCTAGAACCCACAAACAAGCATAATTGAAATCAATGAAAGAAAGGATGAAGAGAGATGCATACTTGATAGTAAATAAAATTGAATCAAAACTTTGGAAAAACTCGAACCAAAGTTTACCTTGATGATTAAGAACATTGTGAACAGTAAGAAGCACCGACCCACGAGGAGTTGTCACCCACTCGGTAAGGCCTTCCGCACCGATGTCCTTACACCGAACAAGTACTTGAAACGACGGAAAAGGACCTCAAGCCCTCATTAACACCAAGTATGCCCTTAAAATCAGCCGATCTCCGAACACCCAAACAAGATCACCAAAACGAATTTCTAGAAGCAACCAATTCCGTAACAACCCATGACAAGAACTCACAAATCCCATAGGCTTTAGCCCAAAAATCGCTATTATGCTTGAAGAGATCCGGAAAAACATAATACTAAAGGATAATCCGAGGAATAATCAAATTATTAGGGCAAAGATTAGAGGTGGAAGGGAGAGAGCGATTAGGGTTACAACAAGGGTCTGGAGGCTTCTTGAGTCTAGGGAACCGAAAAAACAGGAGCAACTTTCTCTAAAGTAATCTTTCTCTCACTAGAGTTTTTCCCCAAGTGGCGCATACAATTTGTTCTATTTACCTTTTTTCCTCATCTTGTTTTGAGAGCTTGTGAATCTTTCATGGGCCATAAGCCTAAGACCCTATTCGACAACGAGTGTTTGAAATAGCTTTTAGCGTTTTGACCAAGTCAAAACACTAATCAACCAAATATTAGCGTTCGGTAAGGTAGTGTTTTAACTAGCGTTTGCGGTAGCTTTTAGCGTTTTAAGTAGTGTTTTTGAAAAGCTAAGAATATTAGCTTTTCACATTTGAAAGTAGCGTTTCATATTTTTTGACAAAAAAACCTTTCATTCATTTATATTTGACAAATTATTTATATCCTTTTACGTCAATTTACAATAATCAGCTAACCCAACCGCTAAATTTACCGAACACATTTATTCAACCGCTCAATTGAACAGACTATCCGCAAACGAGCTAAAATCTAACAACTATCGACTACCTAATCGCCTATCACTGCACAAACAGACTATCCGCTACTTAAATGACTTCATTTTGCCGAACATGGCCTAAATAAGAAGAAGTATATATGTGCTTTTTCCCAATCTTAGAACTTTTTACAATTTAGCACATATTTTCTACTCTTCGTGGTATATTTATTGTCAAAAATATTCATATCATAACCTCATTATATTGTCAAAGTTATTATTAATATTTTCTTTTTAATAAGAAAAGGCTTATTACTCTCTCAATTTTAAAATATTTGTCATATCAAGGTTATGAAATAATATCAAAGAAATACAAAAATATGATAAAATTTGTGTTTAAAGACCAAATTGTCTTAAGATTTAATTAAAAAATAAATAAAATTAATAAAAAGGAGAATAAAATTAATAAATTAATAAATTAATCATTAATACATTAATAAAATTATATAGTGATATATATTATAAAATATAAAAAATCTATATATTTACGTGGAAGTATTACACATTAAAAAGAACACGCTTTAATGAGATTGGTAATTGGTAGTTGAAAGATACAACGAATTCTTCCCGCCCTAAATTGAGCCCCTTTCTCAAGTTCCTCTCATTTTAGGGTTTCAATCTTCCAATCTCCTCTGCTCTGCTGCGCATCCATCCTCTCTCTCTCTCTATCTCTCTCTCTTCCTCGCTATTCATCTCGCTCCTCAAATCCGCTTTCCATCCAAAATTTAGGGTTTTTGCGGGAGTCAAAATCAACAGAGAAAAAGATGTGCTATTACGGAAGCGAACATGATTTCCCAGTGAGAAACTACGGCGGGGAGGAAAATGAAACGATCAGAGCCCGGATTGTGAGATTGGAAGCTAGAGTTGCCAGGATCGAAGCTCAAATGGCGGAACTTGAGACTCGTATTCAGGCTGTACGCCGCTTGAGTTGTATCGGTTGGGCTCTCATCTTTGTCTCTCTTGCCTACATTTGGTTCCGCAAATCGTGAATTTGTGCCTCTGTTTAGAAATCAAGGTTTTCAGTGTGAAATTTGGGGCTAGGGTTGTGCATATTTGACCCCTTTTCTGTAGACGCCATTTTGCTATTAGGTTGGTTTGGTTTTCTTAACAAGAAATTGGAGGGTTTTTTCCACCTTAAATGGAAGTAATTGAGTGAAAGAGATGATTTTGCTTTCACCCATTCTGCCCTCTTAATTTTATTGCATTAGTATTAGACTGTGTTTGATTTAGTTCGAAGGAGTTATAAGGTTGTAAGTAGTTGTAAGTAAAACTCCAAGGAGCTGAAGATCATTGTAAAGTTAATTATATAAATGTTATAAGGAGTCATAAGTAGTTGTAAGGAGTCATAAGTAGCTGTAAGATAAAGTTAAATGAAACATGCCTTAATATTATCATTAGTTTTTGCATTAAGGTTGTGCATATCTAAAATCTTCTGTAGTTGAGATTTCAGTATTAGTTGGTTTTGATTGAGGAGTATATGCATAGTTTCTTTTCTTTTTTATCAGAGAATTTGAGGAGTTTTCTTGCTTAAAAAACAATAATTGAGGATTCACAGATTCTCTCTGTTTCTTCAATATCAGAAAGTTTGGATTCATGGAGTGGAGCAAAGAAAATTTCTGCTTTACTTAAAGTGCGGTGAATTTGTCGATCTTACAGATACAGGTAACGAAAACCAGAGGGTTTAACAAGAAACTATATGAAAATATAAGATTATAGAATATCGAATGGGGAGGGAAATGTGATTCGTGATTACAAGAATGGCAGAATCTAGAGAAGGAAGATACAGAAGACGAGACCGGGAGGGGATTTGTAGAATATAAAAAAACGGAAGGTGTCCTGGTGGGTTGTCTCATTCTAAGTCTACAATCCCCAAATTGGAGAGAATGAGCTTTACTTGATCAACAAAGTCCGATCCTGTTGCATACTCTGTAAGCATCCCAACTGCAAAGCCGAACATTGCCCACCTGTTTATCCAATATTCAGATTCAAACAGCAGGTTATTCAATCTTGAAGCTAAATCATGGGCCATAACAAAGCAGAAAGTAGTGTTATATGAGATATCTATGTCGATGAGCACATTCAACTGAAGTGAAGAATCAGCAAGCATATCTATAGTGACCTCAAAATTCACTTTGACAAAGTATCAGAAGAAAAGTGGGATTTAGCTTATATAAAAACTTATGGATATTTCTAAGATATACTGATGTCCAACATAAATCATAAAAGAAATCACTACTTTCAGAATCACAAAATCTTGATGGAATTTATTCACAAACGCCAACCAGGACCCATAGAAATTGGAAAATCAGATGATGTTGGTCTGACAACTGATGAATGGCATAAGTTGATCATCACATACAAGATTGAATATCTTCAGTACTTTTAACTGTTCCTATTAATATATTCAGTATGTCATAATGTTAGAACTTAGAAGTATATGTCCTTGTTACCAAAAAAAAAAAAAAAAAAAAAAAACGAAGTATGTATCCTACGGCATTGCATACAGAAGCTTAGAACATCTGGGACATGAATGGATTCCAGGTTTAGTATGAGAAGTAGTCCCCATCCCAGTTCAATTAGTCATCAATTTTGTGCAGTTAAGCAGAAACAATCTGGAAAACTGACTTTGATGAGTAACGAGAACATTAATTCAACAGCCTTTGTGGATAATGCACAATTGCTACCAACATATCCATTTTGTTTGTTGACAGTAAGAAGGAACTTATTAGGCCTAGGAAATGGATTGTTTGGGTCTAGCTTTTAGGTGGACTAATTTTCAATCAAATTAGAACAATTAGTCAGATATTCTGGTTCAATCATTTTGGGTTTTGGGCATCACCCGACAAGTCTATCAAGAATTGGATTGCCAATCTTGTCTGAAGTCCAGTATAGGTCAGATCTAGTTTCAAATCCACTGGGAGACGCCATATGATCGGCTTTACTAGACCAAGGGCAGAGTCACTGCAGCATCATAACTCCACAGTATCATTGTGAAAGAGGAGAAGCAAAGCCTCGGAATTCATCAAAGACAGCCACTATATATAAGCAAACACAAACACAAACACATAAACACATGCAGAACAGTTTGGGAGTTTTGATGCATCTCTGCAAGATTTCAATATCACGTGTGGGTTTCCATCTTCTTGGCAATGATCTGGATCTATGGAATACTGCAAATGGCATAGTTTTTTTAAAGGTGGTGAGCTTTGTAATGAAACTAGTTATGGAGAATCAAGTTCGGGGCAGGTTGTTAGATTAAGATTTGGCCGGATAATATTAGCCAAAGCCCCTGAGAAGGTAGCTAGATTTTGTACTTGTATTGATCAAAAGGCTGTTAATATGTCATTTTTTAAGCAACAAAACTGGACCTCCATCTAGGTTTCAATGATTAAAAAATTAGCGCGCACACACACACACACATACACAAAGAATATGCAAAACCAGATATCAAAACAAAATCAGCACTAAAGAAGTCACTGTTTCATTGCTCGAATTCCTTGTTCGGCCATTGAATGGAGGGTTTTACTCGAAGACTAACCCATAAACCCAAGGCCAATGAGGTTCATTCAAGCTTATTTCAGATCCCCAAGTGCCAGGAACTAAGAAAATACTCATTGGTCTCTCACAAAAAATGTCCAATTTTTTTTTATGCCTTTATGGTCTATACACACAAAACAGAAGTTTAGAGGATTGAATTGTCACAACTAAACTCATTTGACAATTATTTTTGTAAGAATCATCAGACCTTTCTTTCAAAAAGTTTTGATCAGTCAATTGAAAACAATCTGTGTACACGTCGGAGTAAGGTTGCCTACATCTCGATTTTCAAAACCCAATTAATGGAAACCATATTTTGAGCATTATTGAAAGTCATGTTTAGTACATGTATAACTCAAGCTTAGAGGATGATATTGAGCCTAATGACTAAGGCACAGGCAAAAAGAGGGGGAGCAGGAAATTGAATCAAAATTCACAAGATTGAACATGAATTTCCCTCAAATTACAAACCCAATAAATCAGAAAGCAAAGCAGAAATCTAAAAGAGGTAAATACCTTCCATTGTTGATCTCATTTTTGCCCAGAAACCCAAACACAGGGCCCTGATTAGCCTCTTCAATCTTCTTCTGCTTGAAATACTCCTGAAGCTCCTTAGCTTTAGCCCTCTGGAACTCCAACGTAATCACACCCTTGTCCTCCACAACTGCCGAGGCCGCCTGGGGAGTCGGCGTCGGCGGCGGAGGAGCTCGCGGCTGAGAAGGCGGCGACGGCGCCTGCAGAGGCGGAGTCTGCGGCGGCGACGGTGAGGGTTCTCTGAGTGGAGGAGCCACCGGCCTCCTGATGGGTCCCTCAGTTTGGGAGCTCCGGATGGTAGTGAATGAAAAACAAGGCTTAGTGTGGGAAAACCTCAAGGTGGGTGATGAAGAGGAGCAACATGATGAAGCTGATGATGAAGACGCAGCCAATCTTATGCATGGGATTGAAGCCGCCATTGACATCCTTCTTCCCCCTCTCTCTCTCTCTGCCTCTCTTCTCTCCCTGGGGTGGATTGGTGGGTGGCTCTCTGGGGTGGATTTGGAGGAGAGAGAAAGAGAGAAAGAGAGAGAGAGAGAGAGAGAGGGAGGAGATCAGAGGTTGGAGAAATGGGTTGGTTCGTGTTATCAGAATGGATAAAGTGTGGCTTAGTTTCATTGGAGATTTTGCTATGCAAGTGGAGAATGACCACTTTATGTGAACCTCACGCGCCTATAGAGTGTGAGGCCAAATAATCCTCCACTTGTCCTCCTTCAACCACACATCCACTCAAAAAAGCCAACACCAAAGAACTAATTTTTATGTCAGGAAAAGTTTAATTGCACCATATGCACCAAATATACACTAATATTATCATTAGTTGATTTTATTTTTATTCTTAAAATTTTTCTATTTTTATATAAATGTCAATTTAGTATCTGTTTTGTAAGTGCATTTAAAATAATTATTTTATATTTTATCAATTCTCATTTTTAACAACGATAAATATCTAGCTATAAAATATTTTTTAGCGGCAGATTGCCTTATATATACTATGTTGTAGGACACAATTGGCCAAAAAAATTGTTGAAAATTTATGTGTAAAATTTTTCAAAAATCTATAAAATTGTTGAAACAGATATTCATAAAAAATAATTAATACTCATAAAATTTAAAAATATTCAATAAGAGACACTATTAAATAATTAATGCTATCTTATTTTGGCTTAAATAATTTAATTATTTGAGTAACCCGATTAGATTCCTACTTTTACTTTTTTATTAATAAATTTATTACATGATATTATCATCATGAGAATTGGTACGTCTTATCTAGGATGGTTTTATTATTGTTTTTAATAGTTAAAAATACTATGTGTGAAAGAATGTAATGATAATAATAACCAAAAACATTATAACAAAATGAGAGAACATAAAATTTTTTGCAGAAAAAAGTAATATAATATAGTTATTATAATAACATTTACTTACTATAAATTAAATTATAGACAATTTTAGAAGGTCGGAAAAAACTCTCAAAGTCTTGGACCATGGCCTTCACAAATCATACAGTATGTAGTTACAATGGCAAAGTTGACGACTAGGATATATACATAAATAATATAATGCCCCTTTTTCTCTCACCACAAAATCTATAAATTACATTACATAATTCACAGAGATTGTAGAGAAGTAGAATGGACGAGGTTAGTGGTATAAGTCTCAAGCCATTGATCTGCTTCAATGAATGAAAGATCAAGGAAAGGAGCAACTACAGTGTCGTTCAGCTTTTGCTCATAAGCCACCCTCGCGCCCATATTTGCTCCTGGCCCTGAACACATGTACTCCCCGTAGAAAACCGTCCTGCACGCACGTAATTTCATTAAATAACCGAGTCTGACACTTGATCACTTATTCATATTGGACAGTTATATGTGCGTACTTGGAGGAAAAGAAAGCGAGAGTTATTGGGACATATATAGATACTCACGGGTCGTTGTTTGGGTTATTGAAGTCATTCCAACCCTCGGGGGCAATAATATCAGACATGTTGGTATAAGCGAAAATAACACGAGAAAATGGGCGCCATGCTCGGCCAAGCCATATTCTTCCGGTACCTCCGATGGTGCAATTGTAGAATACAAACCCTGAGTTATCGTCTGGGGTGGCTCTTCCGCTTGCTGTCACCACTCCATTTATGTACTTCTGTCCTGGTTGCACAGGGCTTGCTATCGAGACCAATTGACAGTTCTATGACAGTCAAATGCACACATTGTTACCTCATTTAATTTGCTCTTAAGAAGTACGAGAACAATCTAGTTGGATCTGAAAGATATCTAAATATAGGCAGTCTTACCAGGCCCCTACAAATAGAGAGACTGATTTTGACATACCCACACACTACAGGTTGATATTTAATACTACCTTGCTTACAGGATTCAGGGAGTCACAGTCACTGAATGTGCATGAGGATGAAGTTAAAACGCCCTTGCTTAAATTAGGGAAGATCAAGTAGTGCACTAATCACATATTTAATACTACCTTTAGTAATGATAGTAATGTGGTAGCAGTTGTTGTGGAGGTGGTTTTCCCCCTCCATTCAGGGATTTCCTCATTGATTTACGATGGCGATTCGGTTTTCTTATAGGTGACGCTTTTGTTAATTTTCGTAGATCAGGTATGATACTTTCAAAGAAAATTCCACAGGATGGTGGGGAGCCTCAGAACTCTACCAAAAGTCACAAAACTCAGCCTCAAACATTAGAGCTGACCTACCCTCTGCATATTTTAGGGCTCACGCACATATTTAAAGTTTTAGGCCTATTACCTCATAAAATGACCTTCCATTTCCAAAGATGAAATCAATGGAACCTTGGATGTAGCAGTCTCGAAAGTAATGGCGGCCTCTGTCATCATGAAGCGTGTCTTGAGCTCCGAAGAAACCACAACCCCAGAAGGCAGCTGCATCTCCTCCTACTCTAATGGCCACTGCCTGTGCTCCCACATCTCCTGGGCTAGGTATTGGAGCTATGTTCTACTACCAAAATGTGCATAAAAAATAGACTTGTTATGAAACAAACCATCAAAATGCATCTAAGTTCTGGCAAATTATTCTGCAAAACTTACTTACCATAAAACTTATATTCTTAGCAACAAAGTTTGCCCCAAAAACTTGAACTGAACCACTATAGAAGGTCCCATGAGAAGAATTAGCTGTATCATTCCAAACTATCGCGGTCACAGCATACCCTTGCCCTTGAAAGGTGATATTTGGTTTGTTTCTTGGAACCATAACTTTCTCACTGGCTCAATCACATCAATATGTTATTCTTCGAATCCAAAAAATCAAAAGGAATGGCAATTGAACACAAGGACTCATGGGGGAAAAAAAAACAAGACTTACTAATAGACTCCAGAATTTATCCAAATAGTGACTCTCTTTTGACTAAGAACCGGGGCAGCATCAACAGCAGACTGTACGGTAGTGAAGTTACAGCACCCATTTCTATCAACACACAAAGTCGAGGTTGTGTTGGTGTCTGGAGGGGAAATCTGGAGGGAAATCTTCACATATGTCAACTGTTGCCCTATCCTCTTTGCTGTGATTATGACTGTGATGATGATGATGATGATGATGATGGCTTGAGATAGAGTTATAATCTTTCTTGTGGGTAAGGTTAATACTGGTTATGTTTTTGAGAAATGGCAGCATAGGTTTTGTAAAATTTGTGGATGCCAGGGATAAAGCAAGAGCAATTAATAACACAAGCAATGCATCTCTGAGAACCACCATTTTGCTTATTGAATTATTGAGATTAGCATTGAGCAATTTTGAGGGTAAAAGAGAATATATATATATGCACTTGAAGTGCAAGCATTTAGCAACATGTCTTGCAAACCACCTTTCTTCCCTTCCATACTTGGAAGGATTCCCAAGCTACCAACCAACCAACATGCACAAACTTCTCTCTAAGCAAGCTTATGGCTCTCTTCTTCAAAGCAACCCAACTGCCATTTTCGGTCGGAGTAACATATACCACAATAACTAACCTGCTAGGTAAGGTTGACTATATTTGTACTAAACAATATACCACAATAACTAGCTTACAAGGTAAAGTTGACTACATCTGAATCTGCTCTCACCCAAGCGGGACCGTACAGGTAGTGTTGTTATTGTTGAAAATAATTGACCTTAGTTTTGGGAGAGTCACACTGACATTAAGTTCAGGATGAAGTGGAAAATGAAGTATATAAAATTATGCAACCAAAGTTCTTGTCAAACCTCTTATTCACAAGTTCTGAAGAGACAACTCGATGAAACCCTGGATGAAACGGGACCTTATAGTCTCTGAATTACAAAGATAGAAGATCTTTAAAGAGATGTGAATAAGATCGAATCCAATGAACTTGAAGGAGGTGAAGAAATTAATAGACAGAGGTGATAAGAAAACTCAATAAGACGATCCACACAAAGAAAAAACAAAATTGACAAGATATTAACACAGCGATCCAGCCAACGGAGGCATCCAAATGTTCGACGAGCATGATGGTGACTGTACGAAGTATGCAATCAGAATCTCGAAGTCCTTGGATCCAAAGTTCCGCTCAGCAGGCAAAAATAGGCAACTGCAGCTGGAACTTGCAGTATGCATCACTCAAAGCAGCTGAACACCAAAAACAGTCCATCTTCACAATGCAGAAACCGAAAAATCAACACAGATATGAGCTCTAATTACATTATCCTGCAAGAACAGGTCTTCCCATTCCCATTGACAAATTCATCGTCTGATCCACCAGCTTCGCTGCAGTTCATTCAAACAAAATTAAGAGTTGAAAAAAATGGCGAAAATTCTTTAGATTATGTAGGTAGAGCAACTCCAAACACAAAAAAGCACATCAGACTATCAGAGAGCTTGTGGGAAAAGTCGGTCCCCCACTCCCAGCCACAATATAATATACACCCCATTTCTGAAAAACAAAAAGGGAAACAAATGAAAAAATGGGAAAAAATTATGGGGAGCACCATGCTCGGTCCTCCCCAGTTAACGATATAAGAACTGCCAAGTGAGCTGTACTGACCAGAACTGCCAACCAGCTTGCCACTTCAACCATCAAAAGGAAGCAGGCCATGCCTAGGCAGGTCAGGCTAGCTCAAAACCATGTTTGCCTGATCCACCAAGCTGGATGCCTGGAACCCAGCCAGTCCAGCCAGAGGCAGTTTGTGAGCCAAACCGATCTAGCAAGACAAGCTAGGCTGGTTTAGTAGGCTTAGATGCGTAAGCTACAAAGACATGAACCCAAATCTCAGCTTGTTTAGTTTGGTGGGCCAAGCAGGTGAGGATCAAGCTTTCAGCATGCAAGCATTGTCAAAAATCTAGTCATGATATTTTTCGCATGATTTCTTTCATTTATGTGATCCTTGATAATTAGGAATACATGCCGATAGAGAAATACTTTAAATCCAAATCCAAACCCATACTCCAAAAGTCCCACCATCAGGCGTGCGTGCGGGGGGTGTTGTTGGATATAGCAGCCGGTGACTACCGACAGCTTCATAAAAAAGAAGCAAAGGAAGTTTAAAGAGGTATTTTGCTTCAGTCCACTATAATCCAAGCTGAAAAGATAGTCCAAACTTGTCTTTTCGGCTATCCGGATAATGGACATAAATAGAGGAATACTTGATAGCCATAAAAGGGCATTTTACTGCTCAAGGATTGCAGTCATGCAGCTGTATAATTCGTACTTTTTAAGAAAAATTACTACCACAAGCAGTGGCAAAACTAATGCTAGAGCACGGAGGATTCAATTCTCACAAAGACAGACATGCCTTTGATAACTAAATACTCTACCAAAGCTGTCAGGTTCCAACAGCTGGTACTCTAGCTTTCATGGAGTTGGTCAAGAAGTGGTTGATTTCATTATCATGCAGGAAGCAAGCACATGACAGGTAAAATGCATGCATATCCAAACTGCAAACATGATTGTATCTCCAAAAAAATTTGTATGTGAAGGTGCAATGTGGTATTTGCAATTGCCCATCCATGAATTTTTTCCACTTTTATATCTCCTAAGCGAGAAGAAAACATGGAACTTTGGAACACTCCAGATGCAAGATCAAAAAAGAGATTCCACAGGGTACAATTCTTAACATTCCCATCAGCTGGTAGGAATGCATGCACGCATCATTTCAGGAAACACTACGTAGACAATCCTCATAAGCCCCCCTCCTTTCTCTAAAAAACCAAAAAATAATGATCATTCAAATATAAAAATAACAGCCAAGAAGAATAAGAAGCCAGGGAGTCTGAAAAGATGCAGGATTTTCTGACAACAAAATTTCAATCACACAAAACTGTGCTTTGATCAGTCCAAAATCTATGATCCTTAGCATGATAATAACAAAGACAGGTACTAGCTCTAATAACCTCTTTTAACACCTCCTGGCTACATCCATCCCAAAATAATCATCTTTGAGCAATGAATGAAGAAATTAAGTATAAGCAATTGATTCCATGATTATTAATTGTGCCCGACAATTTTGACCATTTATTTCATTGGCTCATCCCAAAGTTGAATACAACAACAAAACAAGATTGATCCCATTGACAGTGAGACAATAGAAGTGAAGGGAGAACGAAAGAAAAACAATTGAAGTACTAATACAGAGAAAAGCAGTTCTTACTTGAAGGGAAAGGTTGCATGCATCCAAACAGCAACCCTCAACACACTCCTCCCCCTTCAAAAAAAAAGGGAAAAAAGGAAGAAAGATGAGGAAAAAGATAAGGGTAGAAAACCTGACCTAGGTCGGACTCGAGAGTACAAGCTCGGTTGACTTGGTTGCAAGGAAAGAATGTCTCAGACGTATTTTTGGGCTGTCTTAAATCATCATTTGAACACTGTATAACTTTTATTTGTATCCAACCTTTTACTCCTTTTCAACATGAAAAACAAAGGGAATTTGCAATAGTTTGGTGGTGGGTATCAAATGAAAAATGCAGATTCTTGTCGGTGGTGGGTATCAGATAAATCATAAGTGCCCATCTAGGATCTTGAACTGTATTCTATTAACAAAAGGATTGAAGTTAAGTGGCAACTTTCCACTTAATTTGATGATGTATTTTGTCTACCTAAAGCAATCCTTCAACAGAACGAGTATGGACTGCTAGTGGGGGTGGGAGGAGAGAGAGAGAGAGAGAGAGAGAGATGGAGTACAAAGGAAAACAAATAATTGAATAAATACTTAGATCTAAAACCTAAAAGGACAATCAGGATCAAGAAAGCATCTCTCCCTTACCAAAGGGATAAGACTTGTCCAACTTTGTAAAAGATTGCATGTGATAGCCTGAGGTCCACCCTTGTTCACCTCTATAAGACACAGCCCAGAAGATAGGGGGCCATCAAGCTTCACAACTTTGTTATTGACTGTCACAATTGGACTCCACTTCTCTAAGATCGGAAAAAATTTTAGCGTGGTAAGCACTTTTCCTTTTTTTCCCAAGTTTTTAATACATTGAACGGGTTTTCTCTTGGGGTGGAATCTGTTAATTTGCTCCATGAGTGCCACTGAGCCAACTATTTGTCAGCTCCTTTTAAAAAAACATGCTATAACTTTATCAGAAGGTTCATAAGAGCAATGACATGTATGTACCAGGTTAAGTCGTGAAATTAGTATTAGAAAATCAAAATTAATATATAACCCTGGAGATGGAAAAATATGATTTGGCAAACTTGGGAAGTCTCCCCCAAAAAAATTGGGGGAGAGGTAATTATCATAATGATAATAACAACAACAACAACAATAATAATAATAATAATAATAATAATAATAATAATAAAATTACTATACAGGGATGAGTTTCAAACTTCTTCACATGTATCATCAACAATATCCATATGATGTGTTAAAACCCATAAGGTCTTAAACATCCGAAAGAAAATCTCCACATGCTATTGAACATTCCTAGTTCACCAAGATAAAACAAATAACTACTGAAACCAAAATGCCTAGAAGAGATGCATGGTAAACATGTATGCCATCAATGTCCCACCAATCAACTCTCCACCCAAAAAATTTGTAGAATGCCAAAAGGTTATTTGTGCTGGGAACAAAATGAAGAAACCAGTTTTGGGAGGGTTGCTTTAATTAATTAAAAACCAGAGAAGAACTTTAAATGAAGTTCCTCACATGGACATTACAATCTTCAGCAAAATATATTGTACTCCCGGAGTCTCAGGAGAATGAAGTCTTGAGAGCTCTGTCTGTTTCCTTATCTACTTGTATTTATCTCCAACTTTTTCTTTTTCTATATAACGTGTATTTACGTGGTTCCTGTGAGTACACATACTCCCAGGACTACAACATAGGAATTGGCACCTTCTTCCAGGGGAAGAATCCATGTATCTTATGCGACCAATGGATTATGGCTTGCTCGCTGCTACTTGGTTCATCATAAGACCAAAACTCAAAATAATTAAGAAATCTTTACTGCTAGAAAAATTTCTGCTGACTTAAGTTCCTATTTGGATACTTAACTAAGAAGTTTCAGCTCCAAACTTAGCAAGGGCCAAAACGCAATCCAAATGCTGCATTCCTAAGATGATCACAAAGGAACAGGTCTACTAGAATAGCCTACATAACTTTAAAAAATGCAGCAAGGGTTGTGATTACTAGAATTTTTACATTATCTAGATGCTAAATATTACTATAAATGTAATGATGCTTGCATAGATGCATTCATCCAACCACTCACATTTATGCTCATACCACAGTACCAAAACCTTGAAACATCAAATTCTACAGATAAGCATATACAATACTGCAGTTAAGATGTAATGCAATTATTATAAGACCCATTAATGTCATCAAATGAAGCCCAGAATGCGTACAGAATAAATACATATATAAACCTATTATGGAAAAAAATATTTTGGAATGATGGGAACTTTTCCGTTCTTTTTTTTTTTTATGTTGTAGATTTTGTGCATACATGGTGCATTGGATGTATATAGTACTTTTGTAAAATGCTAACTCTGCATCCACCCTTTTGATCATTATATATCAATCTATTCTGTTTTCCACATTTGAATTCCAGTAATAAATAAAATCCCCATCATGGAAACAAATGTATTTGTGCCAGCAAAGCATCGATATTAAAACAACGTTGCGGGCCAAGATAGCAGAAAAAAGTGCAAGACACATAAGCCCAGCTTAATTACAGGTATAATGCAAGTATGGAGCAGAAAAAGTAAAAAAAGTAAACGAATGCCGCATAATTTATAGCCCTCTAGAGTCACATACCTGAGCTCAAATTCCCTGATCTCAGCAAGCTCTTTCCCACATGCATCTGTCCACTGTACCTTTCTCCTCTCCGTAAGACCCGGGAGATCATTACCCTCTTCAGGCGGGGGCTCCTGTTCATTACTGTTCTTAGAAGCCTGTGAAGCGCAATGCGATGGCTTCTTCAAGCTACTCTTCAGGGTGACATTTCTAGCATTGTTAATGTTACCATAGTCAACAATAGTGCTCAGTTCCTTGTCTCCCTCAATTGCAGGACTATCTGGTAAGATATCCTGTTGTTGCGTAGGACCTACTTTAAGCGGCGATTGTCCATCTAGTCCTGCGGAAGCGCGACCAAAGCAGACAAAGGAAGCGCACCCGCGGAAAGCCGATTCTTCCCAGAAGCCAGCTGGGTGTCACTGTCAGTTTCTTCGTCCACCAACTGGTATTGATTCCAAGGAGCAACTCTCATGTGCTTCTCATCACTCCTTTGGCCCAAAAGCAGAAGGGAGAGGCCCTTACTATACCCGGAAGCTGAAGAAGAGAAAAACCCTCCTCCTTCGACTGCTAATAACATCAGTTCTTCTCATCTGGGCACCAGGACTAGTTTCAGTCCAAGTCCCAGAGCCTTTAAAGTCTAAGTCTACAATTTTCTGACATAATCATGTCACAAAATCAATTCAACAAGAAGGTACAAAGTCTGAAAGCCCACCCGCAGGAAGGGGTAGGGAAGAATACAGAAGAACTAAGTAACCGACACAAAATTCTCAAAATTCTTAGTCAGTTGTGCAAAGAATAATTTTGATACCTACGGCAATAATAACTGGGTTATCGTTAGAGAGATGACCATTTTTCTCACCCACTTATGCACATAACACCTACTTAAAAGCACTCTCCCCTCCCCACCCTCCACCCTAAAACAACTTCCACTCAAAAGAAAAAAATAAAAGGAAACAAGAAAAGGAAGAGAAAACAAAATGGGAAACTGATAGACTTTACTCAAGAGCAATTACAAAAGAAGCAAAACACATGACCAAAAGAATCCAAATCCTCTATAATGCGAACCCAATTCAGCTAAATAGACTCAAATAGTATAGCTATGTAAGAATAGGTTTTTTCATACCAGCTGATCCATGGCCATTGATAACTATGCTTAAATAGCTTGAATGTCACAGCAATCAAAGTTTTTAAAACATAGAGTACAGTCAGAAAATCTAATCAGCTAGAACATAAAATTTGAATAAAGGGCATGCATAAATTGATACCATTTCTCATGTGCAAAATTGTGCACCCCAAGAGTAATTGGTTATCACACGATTTAAATCTACATCATGTTACAAAACTAACATTACAATTGTAGTACCTTGAATATTGCTAGAAACATTTAAACATCACTGGCACAGTTACTAGCCATCATTAAATCATGGTTGAAAAGATATTTCTAACATCATAGTACCAACTACTTCCACAAGCTTAAAATGCATAGCACTGTTATCTACCAGCAGACTTCAGAGACTAATCACTGATACTCCAAACTAAATGCAACCCAATAATATATTCTGCATTTGTCAACTGTCAACTCTAACCAATAACAGTTAAACAGCACCTCCAATGTCAAGACTATAGTCACAATATATTCCCTCATCCACTAGGTGTTGGAGCCCAGGAGAATTTCTCATATCCAATGCTGAGACTCTTGTTAAGATTCAAACTCCTATACGTGATAAAGCAAGCATCCCTCAAAGATAACACCTACAGGCTCGTTCACATGTCTCCTTCGCAAATTTCTATTTTTCCCCTATTTGATTTTCTTTAATTTTTTTGATTCTAAAAGAGATACACAAATGTCAACACCAGCATAGAGACACAAACATGTCATCCAACAAGTAAATCAGATATCATCCGGGAGGTGGGGGGTGAGCCAAAGGGGAAACAAAGAAGAACCCAAATGCAAAAGGGGAAGGGCAAAGAAGCGAAAAGAAATTCACATAATCATGAACTTTTTGTGGGTTGATCACAACAAAAATCAGTTTGGGGGTGGGGGGAGAGAGAAATCGCAAGGGAAATCAAGAACCTAGAAAATAAAACCAATATAACAAATAATCAAAAACAGAAATAAGACAACAAATCTATCGCCAAACATGCATGAGTTCAAGCTAATTTTAACCAACTTTTACCAATTTGAACCAATTCTTACCAACCACAGCTCAAGATAACCAAGTTCCCATAACAAGACAGAAACTTTTCGCAAGAAATTAGCACAAAAATGGTTGCCCAAAACACCCAACTAGTCAAACAGCGATAATTAGATGCAGATTTGAGTTCCCAAAATTACCCAATTGAAATTTCAAAGCAAATGCTGGAATCAGTCAAATTGAGTCTAGGAACGACAAGCACCTGACTATAGATAGAAGGCAGAGAGAAAAGGCAGATCTGAGAGATCTCTCCGGCGACTTATTCCGATACACAAAGAGATGTGAGTTCTCCACTTGATGGACCAAAGAAGCAAAAGGGGGAGAGAGAAAGAGAGAGAGGGAGAGGGAGAGAGAGAGAGAGATGAATGAAAAAACAAAATACAAATGCAGGACCCAGAAAAAAAAAAATACACAAATTACAAAAGGGGAGATTAGAAAGTGTGAGTGGGCATTCTTCTTACGGTTTTTCTATCAAAAAAAAATGACGCAGAAAGCGATTATCACGTTGGATATCATGAAGTAGAGTTGAGGACAGTAGAAAATTGAACTCGAAACAGCTTAAATTATAATTGGGAAAGTGGCATTTGATGCTTTTCTTATTGAGCTTATTTCTTTGATACTCGATCACTTCATTTGTTATAATAGTTGAAGAATTTTTTTATTAGATTATATAATCTCAATCGTATAAATTTATGTCACATATTATATTATATAAGTTACGAAAAAAAATAAAGAAGTAAGAGAAAGGGAAAAACTTTGTCCTCCTCTTATTGTTGTAATGATTGAATTCACTCTTTATTAGATCGGAGTCTACGTTCATATTTTATTACACCACTATAATGATAGTAAGAACGTAATATATGTAACATATGTTGTCTAAAATATCTTGTAAAAAGAATGAAAGGAGATCAATAATGATAACAAGATCAAATTGAATTTTTATTACCCAAATATTTGATTATCTTGTACTCGACCTTTATGATAAAATGGATAAAAATAGAAATTAAATTAAGTTAATAAAGAGTAAATAAGAGGTGAATAATATTGGTCCATTCACTATTTATTTGAAATAAGGAAAAAGAATAAATAGGTTAAAACTACACGCGTCTTTTTTGCCGTGATTCATAAATCCACACAAGATGGGCATGTATTTCAAATACTTCCATTACAAGCTCGTCTTTTCAAACTTATTTTTTAGGACACGTATTTAAATAAGATTACGTAAGTTAGTTATTTAAAAATAAATTCAGTTAAACAAATGATTATTTTTTTCTACCAGGGAGAAAATCAATTCCTAAAAACTATAATGCATGAAGAATCAAAGAAGTCTACTAAAGTGTGTCAAATAATAGCGGAATTGCACGTAAATAAGTTCAGATAAATTCAATATAGCAAAAGTAAGTTAAAAATAAGTTCAATGCAAATAAGCATAGTAAAAATAAATTGAAAAAGAAGAAGCATGTCACTCAACTCAAGTTTTTCCAAAAGATTCACGCTTATATCATTTCATAAAACCAATTAATAAAGATCAAGTATATTACCTTTAAGGATTGTTCTTTTCAGCTTATTTATACTTAATTTAAATTATCTTCGTTGAACTATACTTATGGCTATTGAATTAGAACAATGCTTCTGCTTTCATGTTAGAAGGAATGGGAACTATGTAGCAGATTTTCTGGCTATGGTTGATTTAAGGGAAAGAGAAAGTATGGTTGGATGTTTGCCTTATTGAATATCCCCATATGTGTTTATGGATAGTGTCATTATTGAATGAATCCTAGGACATCATCCATAAAAAAATTTAAAAAAATGTCATTGAAAAAACCTTGTCCTACCCCTCATTGTGTTGGAGGGGCTGTCATTGAAGAGTTTTTGATGAGAAACCTTGTCTTGATAAAATTTTACATAAAATGTCACTTTAACTTGTATTTTTTCTAAAAATAAAACTTGTATCTTCATCTGTAAGTTTTATTTATAATTTGATTAGAATATTAATTGTTTTTCTACATGAGAATTGTGATCAATTAGTATAAGCTAAAACGTTGGATAAACATCGAGTTTTAAATTATTATAGAACAACTTATGAGGTTCTCCATCAACAAAAGATTGTCATGCTTTGCAAAGCCAAAATTCAGAACACTCATTATAACAATTATTTAAAAGATAGATTTTAAATTATATCTATAGTTATTCATGTATGATTTTCACTAGAAGTGCCGTTTGACATTTTATTAATAAATACTTTTCTTTACAAAATCCATTATCCATGTCTTTTAAAATAAAAGATGAATTTATTTATTAAAGAGTCATGCATAGCCTATAGTAGATTTCATACTCAAATGTTAACACATACTTAAAAATAGTATAAACGATGTTTAAAAAAATAGAGAAGAGAAAGATGAAGGAGATTGGGAAGAAAAACGCAAGCAACTAAAGACTAGAAAATTCAATTCAAACTTGTCTCTCAATGATCACCAAAATATAGGAGATAATAACTGAAAATGACATGTATTCTTCACAAGGTCTCCTATCAAAGAGGGCCATCGAATAAGACTCCACAATTGGGAAAAAAATTCCCCCAAAGCAGTTGTCAAATCAGGCCTAATACTGCCTTTATGAAATAAACAGAGTATGGTGGCAACATATAACCCGAATTACTATCTCAAATATCCAGCTTTAGCCTCTCTAAACATAAACATACAAAGATAATAAAATTCAAACAATATTCAAGCACTAATAATCCTTCCAAGACATAACCAGCTAACATCAGAGTGACTTTGATAGCCTCAATCGCAACCTCAATCTCCTCACCTGACTCAACCAACCTCCTCTATCTATGCCCCTCATTTATCTCCTACTCTTCAAGCCTAACACATGCTTTGCTCTGATCCTCCACCCAACAACCAGCCCTGAAACTGTTTCTTCTGCCTTATCTGCTTCCCGCTTTCTCTATTCTCCAACATGTTGCCTCTTCAGGCCCTCCTATGCACCTAATTGTGTGACAAATCGACCAAATAGAGTTCAAAAATCCCCCAAAAACACACACACACAAACATGTAGGTGTATATATTGACATGCTAAACAAGCAGAACAAAGAAATACAGCAAGCTTGATTGATTGTAGACAAACATTACCAAATTAGATCGTTCAAACATCGAGCAAAGTACACTACATGGTCACGACCATTAAATAGACAAAACACAAAGGTTCATTGGACTGCACGGATGGCCTCTGCAATGCATCCCACAGATACACACACGACCTTTCCCTCCCATTCACACACTCCAAGCTAGTGAATAGCACATACTTTATTCTATGCCAAGCCATATTGCATGTGTTGTTTTCTTGACTATGCAAACTGCACTACTTCAGGATGACAAAGCAACCCAGGAATATGCACAAGGAACACAACGTTCAGCCATAGCAGACCGTGACCCAAAAGAATTATCAGTAGTTAGATTCAGGACCTGGGCTATCTTGATGCATGTCCATTGACGAATCATTGGAGTTTGAATCTCTGTTCTGATGGCCGGAAAAAACAGTTTCTGTAGTTCGACCTGAATTTCCGGGTTGGGGGCCCCACTTGGGTAATATCCTCCTTGAGCATAGTGCTGAAGGCTCCTACGAATGGGACTCGACAAAGCATTGGAGAATACCGAATTCTTTGTCTGATTATCACATTGCTCAGACCTAGGTCCATGAATGGCTGTTGTTTGAGCTGACGGACCAGATACAAGAAAGCCCGGATTAGTAATATGCATGGGTGTTTGGGAATGGTGATGCTGCACAGGGGCTCGAGGGGACATAGATGGCTCATCTCCGCAGAAATCAAGCTCATTCTGCAAGAAATCAGTAACTTGTGAAATTTTCAAGCTTAGCAAATGCAGAAAAACCTTGTATAAGTTGATCACTCAAATGCAAAAAGCCACATGCCATAGAAACAATTTTTAAAACATCAACTCCCACCTCAAAGAGTTCATGCCAAGTTAGAAAGCTGCAAACAATAGGCATAGTCAAAGCCAAATGTAAGCTCATCAAAAATTTAATACCAAAAATCAAAAGGTGGAAGCATGCAATTGATTGCATCAATCATTGTATACTATTGGCTGCCAAGTCCATCAGTCAAGTTAAGCTTCCCAACCCTCCAAGCACTACCATACATCATAAGTTGCAGATAAAGCAGCAGCAGCATCAATCAAAAGCATGACAGACCAGTCACCAACATATTAGTAAAATGACATTACTGAGGATGGGTAAACAGTGAAAAGGGAGGCCCTTCCTCTCCCCATGAAACAAGATGTGCAAATTTCTAGAAAGGGAAAAAAGCAAATTTTTTGTCGCCACTACAACTTGTTTCATCTTATCACATTTACTTCTGCAGGGTTTAATCTTGCCTATTAATGAATATGGAAACTTCCATAATAAAAACCTTCAACACTTATGTTCATTGGAGACAATGTAGAGGCATGAAAAAGAGTTATTTTCCTCTCACTGTCTGCAAACCCCCCCTTTTTTTTTGAAGGTGGGGAGAATAGAAGGGGGGTCTTCACCAACCTCCACCACACAATAAAGGGTTCCTCTCTCTTTCATGATATACAAGAAGAGTTTTTAACAATGATAAAGAATGTACAACTTCAACATGAGCCCTCAAGGTGAAAGCCTGCCCCCTCCCCCCAAAAAGGGCACTAACATAGTAAAGTAACATGCTTTCAATCATATAGGTTTCTTACTAATTCTGACAGGACATGTTAATATACTTTTACGGTACTCACGTACTGAACTAGCAAGCAGAAAAAAGCACAAAGGAGCTGTTTCCTGTGGCTGACACAGAAAACGTCCATGTTAACAGACACTTTCAACAACTTCGAAGAGAATATCAAGTCCTCTAAGAGCTGTTTGGCCTAGTTTTTAAAAAACTGTTTTTCAATCGGAAAAGTGGTCTTTTAAAAAACTATTTCGGAGGAGTTATGAAGTGTTTGGCCTAGTTTATTGTATGTGTGCTTTTAAGAAGTTTGAGTTGTTTCCCTGAGTTTTTTAGAACTGTTTTCGTTTTTGTTAATTCATTTTACAGTTTACTTTTACATCAATTTTTTGTGGATATTTTCCTTTGCATTATATATGATTATTATGTTAGCACTTATTTCTTCACTGAATTACATATTAATTTCATACCTACTTAATGATAAAATTTGACCAGGAGCAAATTAATTGCTAAATGTTGTTCCTACAAAATCATATGCTTATAATATCGGGGACATTTGTACTTTTAGAATGAGAAATGGAAGGGTAAAAGGATTAACATCATCCAAAAAGGCAATGTCCCTGTTTCAGTACAAAGAAAAAACGGATTAATGATTTTTAGCTAAAACAATTGGTATTAAAGGTGACAGCAGAATCGAAAAAGAAATGTAAGTAGAATCATCAGAGAAAAAACCTGGGGGAAATTGGAGATCATTAAAACAGCAACCGTGTAACACCAGATGAGATTCATGAGAAGATTATTGGCACAATTTGAATAACCATTCTGCTAAAAACCAGTAATCGAATTGCACTCACACCATTCAATTGAATGTTGTTCATAATTTTGGGAGGGGAATAGAGCCCAAATTGAAGAAGCAGGCAGATGTTTCTAACTGGAAAACAAACTGAGTTTTTCTTCTTTTTTTTTTTTTGGGGGGAAGGAGGGGGATTATGTGAGATATGTACCAGTCTGTGGATATTTTATAGGTACAACGTGGGAATTACTTTCATTCTCCAGGATACAAGACTGCAACTTCAAGATATCACTTAGTGAATCTCCGAAAATTGAGGTGCCTTTCAGAGAAGTTAGAAGCAGAAGCAGCTGGTTCTGTTTTTGAGGATAATATATTATTTTCAGAAACAGTTTTCAACTTTTTACTTGCACTCACAGTTGTCAACTTTTTTTTTTTTTTTGGGTGGAAGGGGGATTATGTGAGATATGTACCAGTCTGCGGATATTTTATAGGTACAACATGGGAATTACTTTCATTCTCCAGGGTACAAAAGTCCAACTTCAAGATATCACTTATAGAATCTCCGAAAATTGAGGTGCCTTTCAGAGAAGTTAGAAGCAGAAGCAGCTGGTTCTGTTTTTGAGGGTAATAAATTATTTTCAGAAACAGTTTTCAACTTTTTAAAAAATCAGTGTTTGGCCTAACTTGTGTTTCCGAAGTTCAAAAGTACCAGATACAGTTTCATGAAAATGAATCCAAAATACCAAGATCTTTCACACAGATAATGATTTCATTGTTAGCTGCCAACTTGAATACCATACAGCTATACATCGAAAAGATTATAGCATCATCTGACATTCTTTCAAGAGGCTTTATTCGGTAAGCAATAAACAAAGGAAATGGCGACACTATCATCATTATATGAAAGCCTAAGGGAAAAACTAGCTTGAGATGAAAAAGTAGGTATTAGGAATCCCTAAGGAAATAGCTGTGTTGGGAATTTGGGATCCACGTTGCTGCTCAAGAGTCATGACCATGCCACCACCAGTATGACAGTGTCCATGTCATGATTCTTAGAAGACATATGTTCAACTATTATTATTATTATAATATAAAGACAGCAATCATGAAATAAGTTACCCCCTCCCCCAACAAATAAAAAGAAGAAAAAAAAGAACAAAACACCCCACCCACTCCCACCCTTCACCCAAAAATTTAGAAGAGGAAAGAAAAATCATTTCCCTCCCCTACATTCCTTTTTGTTACCATCATCTCTTCCCTTTTGCTTTCTACTCTTCAACTTGGTTCTCTTCTAACTAGGGATGGCAATGGGGCGGGTGCGGGCGGGTTTCCCTATACCCACACCCATACTCATTTTCAAAATACGTACCCATACCCATACCCATACCCACTGGGTGTTAAAAATCCATACCCATACCCATACCCACCGGGTTTTGCGGGTATGCAGGTTTTATCTGGGTATAAATAGATTAAAAATAATAATACTCATATTTAATAGTTCTCATAATTCAACAAAAAAAAAATCAACAATTCACAAACTTGCAATACCTTGCTAACAAACATTTCACAATCAGAAATAATCCAAAATTTGGTCCTTATGTCTCTCATAAACCACTTTTCTCAACTTTTTTTTTTTAACCATTTAACAAAACAGATTATGGGTATTTAAGTGGGGCGGGTTTGGGGCGGGTACGGGGCGGGTATTGCGGGTATGGGTTATGGGTGTTATATGGGGCAGGTATGGGCCGGGTGAAGCCTAAACCCATACCCATACCCGCCCCATACCCATTTTAACCATACCTGCCCCATACCCATTTTTGAAAATTTTTTAACACCCATTCGGGTTTTAAATGGGGCGGATTTTGCGGATTTTAAATGGGTTTGGGTTTTTCTGCCATCCCTACTTCTAACTTAGTTCTCTTCCTAACTCTCACTTAATCTTGTTGAGGTAAACAGCTCATATGATAGATTGCATAATCCCATGGACATTAAGAAATTTAGGACGGATGCTTCTGATAGACCCCCTTGTCCTTCCTAGTTGGTTCAGCCAACCGTCTCTCAAGACAATACACCAATTTGTAACTTTTATCTTCCCAAGAGCCAAACAAGAAATAACAATGAGCGCATGGTATTGCACAAAGGGAATATAGACATTTTAGACCTGAAGGTAGGTTAGTATGTCGCCAGTTGTCACTCTTGCTCCTGCTTCTTGCTGTCTTAAAATCCACTGATAAAGCTTTTCCTGCAAAGAAAAGTTAATCACTTAGAAAATACCACCTTCCATATGACAGAAAGCTAGGGGAACAAAGAGGGGATATTCCAGTTTTCAAGTCAAAATTACATCTTCAACACTAAGAACATCAAAACAAATAATGATGAGCTGTTAACCAGACATAGTCCAATTAGAAGAGAAGCACCACACAATATACATTAGGACTTAAGTATCATATAGTACTGATAAAGTATAATCCACTGATCATTTGCCAGCAGCTCCTTCATATTGACTCTTGCCTTTTCCAACATTCCCACTACCCAACAGAGTGTGCAGAAACATTCATAAAAATGCAAATGAATAAGTAATCATGTAAGACCAAAAACAGGTTATCACTCATGTATTAAACTTGACGGCGTGCTTGCTACTACAATTTTCCATTTGCTTCTCTCAAAAGAGTTCCTTCGAAATAGAGAAAGATGACAACCTAAAACCCAACTCAGAACTTTGTCAAAGTGATAAGAATTGGGCAACCGTTGGAACTTGGAAGAAATATGAAACAGTAATCCATCCCAAACCAACAAATGCGTATAAAAGCTGGACATATAGAAACGTTAATTAGTTCTGGGATGGAACCTCAGTTCTGCTAATAAGTGCTTCTTCAGTTCACTCGGGTCGACTACCATCTCCTAGACAGGATTTACTGTGCCATACATTGAGCTTTATATTAGCCCACATGCAACAGGTGTTGAAATCGAGCAAGCTGGTGTCTACATTGAGCTATTGAAATGGCATATAAGCAAGCCAGTCACTCCAAGCTTATGGTTTCGTACGTTCAAGCTGACATGTCTCATTCAATTAAGACCGAATTGCTTTTAAAATGTTCCCAACAGTATCTTCAAGAATAATTGAATTTTGAACAAACAAATTCATTTTTCGTACAAAGAAGCAGCTTATGGATATCATCGTTCAGAGGTTTAAGGTCTCCAACACCCCCAAAACCTGACAGTCCCAATACTTCGATATTACACCTCGTAAAACTCCCAATAAGGATAAATAAAAAAAAAAAGTCAATAAATTGAAAATTGAGAAATCTTCCAACTTCTCCACCTATGCAACTATAAGAAACACAACAAGCGGAAAGCCTCAAACAGCCATCTTCATCAATCGAATTCCCCAACACCATACATATCACACCGACAAAAACAATCAGCCAACAAACACCGACAAATTAAAAAAAAACCCCCACTCAGAACCAATTAAACACCCAAATCGCTGAATAATTCGAAAACAACAAGGAAGAAGGAAAAACCCAAGAAATTAGGATTAAAACAGAAGAAGGAAGGGGGCAAGGGTATTTACAAGGCCATGGCGTTCGCCGGCCTGGAAGGAGAGTTTCTGGTGGTTCATAGCCTGAGTATAGAGCTGAGAGAGAGAATTAGCGGCGCTGCAAAAGACGCGTACATGGTCCGATCCACCTCGTCAAGGCTGGTGGCTATGGACTTCCTCTTTTTCCCCATCCCTCTCTGTACTACCTACTTTCTCTCTTCTCCGAATCTTACCGGCGATTCACAATCGGAAAACGGCGACTCCGGCGGCCGGAGAATCGGATTCCAGATTCTACACGTCGTCGGTGAATGAATTGGAAGAAAAGCAAAAGGGCAGAAGAATCTGTGTATATACAAATTACAGAAGAAATCTGGAAACACAAAAAGGGGGAAAGGGAAAGGGGAGGGTGAGGAATTTCTCCTTTTCGGTGGAAGAACTCGAAGGAAGGGGATGCGATTTTGAGGGTAAAGGTTTGGATTTTATATGGAGAGAGAGAGAGGGGTTCAATGGACGGAAGAGGAGAAAGAGAGAGAGAGAGACGATGAATGGTATCGTAGAGTAACTGCATTAGGCACAGGCGTGCGTTGCGTGTGATAGTTGCTCCATACCTACGATTTTACCCATTATTATTGGTTGATCCACTCTATTGATTATATTAGATTAGACTAGATTTATCGAGCCACATGAGCCCACACACACGCATACAATAGCGCTTAGTGGTTGTGTTTTATGTGTATTCGACTAACATATCTGCTTTTTGGTTGGACTCGATTAAAGTAACGATGATTGAAGCGGATTGAGTAATATTATTGAGTTTGTAGTGTATATTCTTGTTATTGGAGATTGGGAATTGTCATTGGGGGATCTTTTTTCTTTATATTTGTCATATTTCGTTGATGATGAAATTGTGTGTAATTGTACTAGACTATTACTAGTGAAATGATGGATGTTGTAAACAAATCTAGTGACTAGTTTGAATTTTGCGATGATGGTAGAGGAGATAAGATAATATTTAATTTTGTTATGGTAGAAGGATATATTCACCACATCTCTTGCTAGCAACTTACCAAGATTTTTGAATATCGAGACTCAATTATTAAGGCTTTACTTATATATCTTAAATTTGTATAATGTGTGAATCTTAATAGTAGCTTACCAAGACCTATGATAAGCCATAAGATGCAAAATAATTCATATACAAGTTTTCATCTCAAAGGGCTTATAATCACACAAATACTTTTATCTTGATTTGTGACGAGGATATTGATGAAATCTACATTAATTTTGAGAGGATTGAGATAAAACAAAGTAGACATATATGTTGAAAGTATTCAACCATGCTTTTAGAGCTTTTAGTTTAATTGATCTAAACATTATACTTCGGAGTATTACATGGTGGAATGGATTAATAAGCAACATGGATATGTTGAAAAATGTTAAATAGATCCATAAAAAAATATTGCTGAAAATTGAGCAAAAATGATGGAACAGTGGAAAGTTGGGTTCCAATTATGCAAGACAAGTCATTGTCATACCTTCAATGAGCTTCTGCTAAGGCTACATCTATTTGAGCTCAAGTTTTGGACCCTCTATGTCCAAACATTTATGTTCAAGAGCACAAACCAACACATATACACACCACCCAAGACATCCCAATGTCGCCCAACAAATGCCGGATGTGGCTAGAAGAAGGCCCACAGGTCAGCTCACGATCATGATGGGTCCCATGGCCCATGGCGACCTTGGTTTCGGGCTATTTTCATTTTTCGTCCACAATGCAACACGGTCGTGTTATTGCCTCTGATCACTGGGTCGGGGATCCAAGTCGTTTTTCACATTTTTCCTAGTTTTGCTACTTATATAAGAACATTTTTTGCTCGGGTTTTGGGAGACCTCGAGAGAGAGCCCTGCTTAGGGTTTAGGAGTTATATTAACTTTGTAGTCGAGTCAAAATAAAAGTACATTAGGGATATTAATTAGGTAAGATTATTGTAGATTTAGGTCAAAGATTGTGAACCATGAAGCTTTGGAGCATAAATGGCTAAACTTTCTTTTTCTCTCCTTTTATTTCTTGTTTTTGCTCTAGTTAATTTTGTTAGATTAATATTCAGATAATGTTTTGTTTAAATGTTTGATTTTGGTTATTGATTTACATTTATTTTCTTGGTTTATGCAAGTTTGTTTAGTTTTCTCTCTCCTCTCTATGCTTATGTTGTTATGTTGCTAGGTTAGGCTTTAGTTTATTGTTTGTGATGTTCGGTGAGTAGTTTAGTTGGCTTGGGTTGTTATTAGCCATTTGATGGTTAATTAATTATGTATTCGGCTTACTCGAACCTAATTTATACTCACAAATTTGAGTTTTCACTAATATCTACCAAGTGTATGATGAAAAGTTTGAAAGAACTTTCATCCATATTTTTAGGCGATTGACTTATGTCAAAAGAAGAGATAGATTTGCTAGTGTAAGAAAGTTGAACGGCTGGGATTTTAGCTGAAAGTAGCCCGAACCCCGAGCTAAGTCGACGGTTGCTAACCTTGTGGTATATTTGGGCTAACTTCATGAAAATAGGTGGTTAGGCTACTTAGACTAACTCAAGACCTATGAAAGTAGGTTCGAATGAGCTTTCTCGATGCAACCCACCATCCTAATTTGCTAGCTTAAGTTGGATAAGTCTTCAGGCATAAATGACGTATATTATATATCCCCTAACACTTGTTTTTGGCTCAGTAAATAATATAATTTTATGATTTTTACTTGTATTATTTACTTTTATAGGAAATAAGTCAAACCCGGCAACTTGCGGAGAATAGGGAAAAAATGATGATGGTTTCGGCAAATCAAGCTTCAAAGATCCATACTCAACTTGTCATAACCATATTGGACCTTACGCAAGCCCATGTGAACATTTCGTGAGAGTTTCGAAAGTTCGAAGTAAAGTTTCGAATCACCACACTCAAAGTTCAAACATTTGTGGCATTTCGGGACCCAAGAAGAACCTCTCAAGGACCCTTTGGAGCGATCACGAGCCGTCAAAATCACATTGGACTAGTCCTAGTGCCGGCCAACAAAAGTCAAAGCAAGAAAAGGCTATTTGGAGGCACCACGGCCTGCCCACAGGCCATGACACAGCTTGTGGGAGATCCCACGGTCTGGGCCATGGCCGTGGGGAAGGCCGTGGTGGCCTGTTTTGGGCATTTTTGCTTTTTCAGCCAGAGCCTTGGCACGGTCATGCCCGTGTCAAGGCCCCGAGTCTCGGTTTTGGCTGTTTTTAGGTTATTTAAACCGGTTTTTGGCTACATTTTTGGAGGAGGTCTTTTGGAGAGAGCTCTTACTTACGGTTTATGTATTAGATTAGTTTGTAGTTAGCTAAAACTCCATTAGGGAAATTGGCACCGTTGCCGTGGAGTAGCTAGTTTTCAATATTAGAGCTTGTTTTGAGTATCCAAGACTAGGCCGTTATTCCAAAAATCCAAAAAAAAGAGTTTTTAAAAACCAAAAAAAAAGTATCAAAATGGAAATTTCCCAATTCATTATGAAGGTTTGCTCAAGGAGAGGCTAAGTCACCCTAGAGGGGGTGAATAGGGTGATGTAAGATTTTTCGAAAAATCACACTCTTTTGATCAAAGAACAGACGAAGCGATTCTGAGTCTACAAAAGGGTCGGAAAAGTATGAACTCGGAATGAAGATGCGAGATAGAGCCGAAGCTTTAAGACAGTCCGAGTCTAGAATAAACTCATAAAGTAAATTCACATAAATTACGTGGAAACCCTTCTCGGGCGAGAAAACCACGGACCGTGCTAATCCAAGCACGAAGTCAAATCCACTATTTTGAATCCACAAAATACGATGGACTGATCGAACCCAAGTTGCTCCCTTAAACAACTCCTTATAAGTTTTTCCTAGACTCGAAATTCCCTTATCCGATCTAGTACTTCCTATCCGAGATAACCTTTACGAGTTAGGGACAATCGAGCTGAGTTAACCCTTACAGCTCAGTCAAGGGACCTTACTTAGAGAGTAAGAAAGAGAGTGTTTGTAACTAAGTATAAGACCTTACAACTCGGAATATAATGAATTACAGATTGGGAGTTGTAAGTAGAAGATTGAGAATGAATACAATGACTTTGCTCAAGTATGTGTATTAACAATAGGTTCGGCAATCTTCAAGTCTTGAGAGTTGGCTTCTATTTATAGATGACCAGGCAGCATATCCGTTATCTTCATCTTCGACTGAGAGTCCTTTGTGACCGTTGTTAAGGACTTTACGAGTCACTCGAAAGTATCCGTTGAGATATGAACGTTGGACAACGGTTCTTGACTCCTTTGGAAGTCCTAAAACCACTGGCGGTGTCTTGAAAGATAAGGTGAAAACCACCGTTCGCTTGGCATTGCAGTTTTCCAATTTTGGAAACAGACATCCCCGACGCAATCTTACGGGGCTAGGTCGGATGTGGAAAAAGCCTTGTCTGCTTGGTGATTTGACGTTTTGAAGCTAGGTTACTTTTGTATTTCAAAAGTGTATCCTCATTTGAATAACCTACAAAAGTAAATCAAATTGGTTCTCAAAGTATAAAATACTTTGGTCCAATATTAGACACGAGATAATAACATAATTAAGATAATTAAGTGACTAATTATACGAGTCGAGAAAAGGAGTGGAATTTTTGAGTCTAATATCCATGAAACTCGAAATTCCATCCGAGTTAGTCTAGGCAAGAATCAAGTTACATAAAGAATATCGAGTGAAACAAACTTGATCTAGACTAAGCATGGTTCGGACTAGAAGCACGGACTATAACAGAATAAGACCTGTAATATGAAGTCGGACACGAGTGCGGTTATGCGAATACTAGTCATTTGAACATGCGATACTTCTAAGTGATGAGAGACTCGGAGCTGAGTGTACAATAGTAAGTACAGATATGCTTTCCGAGTCTCACAGAGACAAGCAAGAGTACATGAATTAAATTCTTTATCACTTAGAGAAAATACTATATCATTCGGAAAAGTTTCTAAGGTACGAGAGAATGACTTGGAATCAAAACTCTATAAGTGACAAAGTCTTATACCGATTCCTTTGATAGAACTCGAAATGTGTGGAGTAAAGTCCGAGTCTTCACATTCAATTTGAGCATGAGCCTTTTTGGAGATGTTTGTCAAGATTGAATGACTATCATGCTGAACGTGTTCCTTTCAAGTATCAAAAATGGAAAATTTGTAATGTCATGCTTGAGGGTATAACTCATGAGACTCAAGCCACTCTTGAGTCCATGAGTTATGGTGGTCTTTATACTTTGAATGCCGATGATTTATGGGAATTATTTGAGACTTTGGCTCGATTTCAATGGGAAAATAAGCATGCTAGTGAGATTTCCTGGTGTCCTTCCCCTCCCCTTATGATTTAAACGCTCAATCTCTATGTGTTGATCATTTTGGGAATGTATATCATCATCAATCCTCTCATGCTCTTGTTATGTGTTCTAATTGCTAATCTTTTGACCATGATGTGAATGCATGTCCAAATCATATCTCCCATGATTTTTATACCAAAATTGAAGGATGATTGATAGAATGAATGAGCAATGTGCTAAATTTGACGAGTGAAATGAGGGAAATAACTAAACGACATGTGTAAATTTTGAATGAAAATAGGGAGTATAACCCATTGCATGAAACCGACCCTTGCCTACCATTTCTTAGATCCGAGGTTAGTCTATGTGATGATGGTGAGTCTTCTTTTTCTTTAGAATCGGGACTAGAGGAAGATTTTGACCCTCCTTGGATTCCCTCACCCTTAATTGCTTGTGATAGTTTACTACCATGGTCGGAAGAATTTACATTGTTAGAGTCGTATTTTGAGGAGACTCCTCTAGATGACCCATGTATCGATGATTATGTGGAGGATACCTCTCCTGGCATTATGCCCTTTGATCTCCCTTCTTTCGAGCCGCTTGAACTTGTCCCCGTCTCATCCCCCTTATCCCCTTCCACCCTCTCATTAGTGCATGCTTGTGATGAGTCCCTAGGTTACCTTAGAGGGTACGATTCTTTTTTGATCCATATTGTGCATACGTAGAAGACATGTCTAGGAAAGTCATGTGGATTCATGCATTTCACTCGTTCTTTGACTCTTCTATGGCATTTGATAAATGTAAGAGGGCACTTACTTTGTTTGCTACATCTTTACTAGTGTTCTCTTACCTCCATCATTCCGAGATGCATGCACCAGCACACGACAAGCTCTTGAGAGCTTTGATGGCATCCGAGTTGGAGATCTGCGTCTTGAGACGAGGAGTGGCTAATGCTCCTCAAGCCTCCCGAGAAACATCTTAGAGAGGCATAGTTTTACAATCGGTACCCGACACTGGTATAATCATTCCTTCTCTCTCCCTTTTTATTTATTTATTTTTGTTAGTTGTAGATATCTAGGGTTGTGTTTATTTTTCACTTAATTGTGGATATTTAGGATTGTGATTTTATTGGTGATCGGTTTGAGGATGAAACTTGGGATGTTTTTGAGCCTTGATGGTTATGATCAACGTTTTCATGTTTTTGGTGGAGTTTTTGTATGTATATATGTGTTGTTTTGTTGGGACATTTTGTGTTTCTTATGTTGTGTTGTGTTATTGGCGTTGTGACTCCTTGGCTGCCAATGAGGACATTGTGAAATCTTTTGTGGGGGTGGAGAAATCATGTACCTATGTTCATGTTTCTTATAAAAAATTTGCATTTCTTTTTGGCTCCCAATGATTTTGTGCCCTTTTTATTGTTTTTTTTTTATCTCTAGTAGCTTGGTTTCTATCTTGTATATAGGTAAAATGTGCATAACTAAACACTTTGTTTATGGTGTAGGTTTTGATTTTTATAATAATCCTGCCTCATATGTACAATTTTGTGCCGACCTTGTACACCAAACCATCACCTTAGGGGTTAAATTGCTCTTTTGTTTACTTAATGACTTCGTAATGCTCATTAACAAATGTGTTTATGAAAAAAAAGTAAACAAAATTGACACCATTATTCAAAGCCACTATCTTTATCCATATCATTAATTGGCTTTGAATATGTGGTTGTTTTCTCTTGATTTCAGCACCTCTACTTGGGTTGTGAATAAGTGTTATGCATAAATTAACAAATAAAACCCCGTAAAAGGGAAAACAACTCCATTATGTGCTTGCTTTGTGTTTCCTCTCGTAGTACTTAAGGACCTCAAAATCCAAGAGCTACCCACCCGAAAAAAGGGACACTTGGAATCAAGTTTTGTGTGTGTGTGTGTTAAATATCGATAATTCAAAAAAAAAAAAAGACGAGCATGAAATTCATCTAAGTAACTAAAGGGAACCATGTTAACTTTAACAATTTGATTTACGAGGTTTGATGACAATTTACACTTGAGCACCAAGGTGTACATATCGTATCATTGTGTTATGTGGGGTGAAAAATAAGAATCCGTGAGTGCATTTGTGGTTTAAGTGTCTTGATCGTGCATTTTGCTTGTATATAGATAGTAGCTAGCGTGTTAGGGTGATAAACCTGATTGACTTGTGCATATTCCCCCTTTGCTTTGTATATATCTCATACTTTTGAAAAATTCAAAAATACTTCAAAGATTTTCTGGGTATATCTTTTACAAATCCTCACAAGACCTCACTCGTCCACTTGGGTTACCAAGAGGTTTAAAGGGCTTGTTGTATATGCCAAATACAACCGCGATTCGCTATGACAGTGAGTTAGAATTTTATTTTGTTTGTTTTTCTTTTTATTTTACTCGCGGACGAGCAAAAGATAGGTGTGAGGGTATTTGTTCGGGGTAATTGACGTATATTATATCCCCTAACACTTGTTTTTGGCTTGTAAATAACATAATTTTATGATTTTTACTTGTATTATTTACTTTTGTAGGAAATAAGCCAAACCCGTCAACTTGCGGAGAATAGGGCGAAAATGATGATGATTTCGGCAAATCAAGCTTCAAAGATCCATACTCAACTTGTCGTAGCCATGATAGACCATCCGCAAGCCCATGTGAACGTTCCATGAGAGTTTCAAAAGTTCAAAATAAAGTTTTGTAATCACCGCACTCAAATTTCAAACATTTGTGGCATTTCAGGACCCAAGAAAAACCTCTCGGGGACTCTTTGGAGCGATCATGAGCCGCCAAGATCACCTCGGACCAGTCCCGGTGCCGCCCAACAAAAGTCAAAGCAAGAAAAAGCCATTTGGAGGCACCACGACCTGCCCACGGGTCATGAAACAGCCTGTGGCAGTTCCCACGGTCTGGCCCATGGATGTGGGGAAGGCCGTGGTGGCCCTGTTTTGGGCATTTTTGCCTTTTCAGCCAGAGCCTTGGCACAGTCATGCCCGTGTCACTTGGCACGGCCATGTTAAGGCCCCAAGTCTCGATTTTGGTTGTTTTTAGGTTATTTAACCGGTTTTTGGTTACATTTTTGGAGGAGGTCCTTTGGAGAGAGCCCTTACTTAGGGTTTAGGTATTAGATTAGTTTTGTAGTTAGCTAAAACTCCATTAGGGAGATTAACTAAGTTAGATTAGTGTAAATTTGGATTGAAGATTGTGAACCATGGAGCCTTGGAGCATAAATGGCTAAACTTTCTTCTTCCTTCTCTCTTTATTTCTTGCGTTGTTCTTGTTCATTTTGCTAATTTAGAATTAATTAAGTTGTAATGTATTTAAATGCTTAATCTTTAATGTTCATTCACGTTTATTTACTTGTTTTAAGCTAGTTAGATTTACTCTTTCTGTCTCCTCCATAGTTATTTATTGTTTTGCTAGTTCATGCTCTAGCTTACTTTTTATAATGTTTAGTGGGTAGTTTGGTTGGCTTGTACTTGTGATTAGCCATTTGATGGCTAGCTAGTCATGTATTAGGCTTAGCACACCCAATTTATGCTTGCAAATTTGAGTTTTCACTCGTTCCTACCAAATGTTTTATGAAATGCTTGAAAGAGTTTTCATTTATGTTTTGGGGCAATTGACTAACATCGAAAGGTGAGGTTGATTTGTTAGCGTAGGAGAGTTGAATGGCTGGGATTTTGGCATGAAACTAGCCCGAACTTGAGCTAGATCCGAGGGTTGCTAACCTTGTAGTCTATTTGGGCTAACTTCATGAAAATAGGCGGTTAGGCCACTTAGACTAGTTCATGACCCATGAAAGTGGGTTTGAGTGAGCTTTCTCAATGCAACCGACCATCTCAATTCGCTAGCTTAAGTTGGGTAGGTTAAGATCTTATCTTGGCTAATTAGCTCGTTAATTGACGAAATCACAATCGAGCTACCTTTTTACTTTCTTTAATTTAGTTTTCATTATTTAATTTTTTCATATATTTGATTTGACCTAACTTGAGCTGCTCGAATTACACTCCCATACTTGAAAGCCTATTCCCCGTGGTTCAACACCCTCGAATACTCATTTAAGGTCACTTTTATTTGTCGGCAGTAGAAAGCTGCGACGAACAATAAGTTAGGACCTTATCTTGGTTTATTGGTCCGTTGATTGGCAACATCACAACCGAGCCACCTTTTTAGTTTTCTTTTACTTTGATTTTCATTATTTAAAACTGCACGTTTGATTTGACCTAGATTGAACTGTTTAAATTACGCTCTTTTACTTAAAACCCTTTCACCTGCGGCTTGACACCCGAGTACTCACTAGTAATAATTCATTTATTTGTGAGCCTTGTAAACTGCAAAGAACATTTATGTTTTGGTTAGCATGGATAACGGAGGGTTGACTATCATTTACCAATTACTTTGATGTTATCGATAATTTTTGTGTAGTTTTTAAGCCTTCCTAGATAAACCTATATCAAGTTATGCTAATATTGATTAGATTATTGTTACATGTCCTGATTCAAATGTTGAACAATAGTTTTCCTTTATTAAACTATTTTGTAAAGAAAAAGTGAACGTGTAATATACAGAGTGAGGCTTAAACAATTTTATACAATAATTTATACCTTTGAAGGTACTTTTTTTTTTTTTTTTAAAGGAGTCCATTGTTAAGAACTTCATTATTAAATGTGTTTGGCGTGGAGCACTTTTAAGATTAGTGACATCTTGAGAAGTTTTTTCGGTAATATATGAGTGAGATAAAGTACGTTTGAAAAGCTTGTGATGACTTGTAGACCTAGTTAACAATTTTTGAAGTTTTTTCTATCCCCGATAACTACCGATAATCCAAAAGGGATCGAAAGCTAACTCTATTATTATTTCCTACTTATAAGAGCCTTGGTCATGAAGGCCTTGGGAATGGTTTTTAAGTCTCGTTGGCATGACACTAAGGATGAGGTAACTTCATTCATCCACCTTGTATTTTTTTTTTTTTTTTTGCAGGGTTATCTTAAAAGTTAGAACAATTGATTTCTTTTGTGCTTAAGGTTACTAATCCTATATTGCCATTAATTCGAGACCTTTTGGAAGTTGTAACACCATGTACAAATACATGTCTAAAATTAATTATGTTATGCTTAAAGGTACTTGCCTTACATTGTCAATGAAACCAATATGCCTTTATAGTGGGCATGTTGTAGTATCTCTTTGAGCCTAATGAAAATAGATTTGAGGGAGGTTTATGATGCAATTTTTTGGAGTTTTGTTAATTCATTGCCTAAAAAGTATGCTTAAAGTACTTCCACTAGAAGTATGTCATTGGGGTATGACTTTTATTTCAACGAATAGTTTTTTATAATTAATTAATGAAAGAATTCATAACATTTTGGAAGGGAAAAATAAATTGATACGAAGGGATCCAATGTCATGTCACCACTAGCTTTTGTGCTAGTTATGGAATATATAAAAAAGCATTAGCTAGATCTGCGAAATTTCCTCAATTTTGTTTTCATCCTCTTCGTAAAAGATTTAAATTAATTAATTTATTCTTTATTGATGATTTAATGATATTTTTGAAAAGCTCATATGCCAACAATCCAAATAATTGTTCAAATGTTTTAGCATTTTACTAAACCAATAAATATTCAAGTGAACCAAAAGCCTCTAGTTTATATTACACGGGCAGGGAGTAGGTTGGACTTCAAATTCTCAACTGAACTAGTTTTATTAAACGAGAGTTTCTTGTTAAATATTTTATAGAAATCCTAGAAAATAAACCAAATATAAGTGTCGTGGATAAAGTTGCAAAAAGCTATGATGCTACAGCTAACCATATTTGGAGTGTTGCTCTTAACTTCAAGTAAAATGGGTGAATGGTGTTTATTGAGCAGTTTTGCATACAAGTGCAATAATCTTCCTTTGTGAGTATTGGACGGAAATAATCTTATTTTGTTAGTTGGATACTAGTATATCCACTTCTAGTCTTATTTATTTATTTTTTGACCGTCACTAAATGAACAAGACGGACATAAAATACCTAAAAAGAAAAAAAGTCGCTCGCAACATTGTGTTAACTACCAATCCACCATTATTACTATATCAACCATCTTTGTTCGCACTAGGACGAACAGTTTAGCTCAAGATTATAGAGCAATAAACTAGAATGGCCAATTGAATCGTAATTTGTTTCTTTTGGTTTCAGAGTTGAGAGTATATCACCTTGGGCTCTATCAGATTGAACAATACTTGGTTGGTTGATCCAAACTTGAACGCCTGAAAACATAGTAGAGTTGTGAAAAAAAAAGAAGCTCAAACTTAGTTTAGTAGTTTAGTAGCAGAAGCAGTATTGTGGTGTCAAAGCCGTGGGATGCCATTCAACTCCTCATTTATATATGCAACAACACATCCATCCATCCATCAGAGTTAGGAATTTTAAGGGAATAACCCCTAAAGAAGTCTTGATTCCCCTGTCGTAAAATGCCATGGAGAGCCACATTATCCTGGAAATGAAGCTAGATCATGTTGATTAAGCCTAAATATATCCACTTTACGGTTGGTCACCCAATAAAAACAGAGAATACATTACAAGGATAATCAAATGGTTATTATACAACCTAGTTCCTTGGCTGCAGTCTGAAGATATTGGACAGTCTTTCCTCTAGCAAGTCGACTATGAGCTTCCCATGTCAAACACCTTTCGATATCAACCTGCCAGTCAATGACGCCTAAATGCACATACTGGTACGGCGCTCCGTGTATCCCATTCCTATTCTCTTGTTTCGGATTTGATTTTATTGATCTAATTTGCAGTATGTCTCGAAGAACAGAGGTGCTAAGAGCACGAACATGTGCACTTGGATGTGATAGGCATGTGACAGTAGCCGGTAGACGACACTGCATGACAAGTAAACCAAGTCAAAATCTCTCTCTCATGTTATTGCATTCTCAGAACAGATTGGTAGAGGAATAAGGTTTACCTTTAAAAGATTTGAGAGGCCATCCGCAACAGCTAATCCAGATTCTCCCCATTTCAGCACTGGTTGAACTGCTCTTGCAGTTGCTTCCAAGAGCTGCCGCAAATTTAACATAGCACATCAAATTTCATTGAGCTTTGAGGAATAAGGAGACATTACAAAGAGGCAACTTTGATGATAAAAACCATCCCGATGTGCATTATCTCAAGAAAATCAAGGTGATATAGCACATGCATCTCTCATGTTTTTTGGTGAAAACTAGTCATCGTTGTAATAATAGTCTACAAAGATTAGAATTTTAGACTCGGCAAAACTAATCCATACACTATTAGTTGAGACTAGCCTGACCTTGAATCAGGGTGGTGTCCTGATTTTGACCTAAACCTGAATTGATCAGCACACAGAACCAACCTGGAATTTTGTCTAGCCAATTTTAAAACGCTCCTTGGACACAATGCAAGCAATGCAAATAAATCATTAACCGGAAATGACCAATGTAAATATGATCCAGATCAACCACCCCACCAACTTGTTCTAACCCTATCCCAAAATTGATGCGATCGATCACTACCTGGACGATCAAAACAAGATATTGCCAAAACAAAAGTGACAAAGGCCGTCTTCGGCAATAAGCAGATCTTGTGGCTGAATAATTACCTCTAGCTGCGGTAGAGTACAAGCTTCTCCATCAACCAGCATTCCATCCGTTGCGCGGAGAAGAAGATCTGAAGCACTGGCCAGTATCACCAATGACTCTGGGGAATCGTAATTTCTCATTAACTCCACTATCAATTTCACGATACGCTGGTTGATCCTCCACATCTTCTGGCCCTGATCATCATCTTTAGCAATCCAAGGTTGTAACTCCCTCTCCGCCTGACCACAATACATGACCAGAAAAAGTGACTAAACAAATAGAATTTGCGCAGTTTAACTTTGGCTATAGTTAAATAGGATTTGTGCCCTGCAGGATACTGTAGAAGCGACAACATTTTTGTCCTGTGCCACTAGATTTAAAAAAATGGTTACTATATTGGTCCATCCTATACATTCAATGTCCAATCACATGACAACTGAATGAATATTCTAGATGCAGTTATAGTAGATTGTACAAAAATTTGACCTGAAGAACCACTGCTGCAGCTGCTTTAGCCGGTGATGCAGAGACTACATTGCATAGTGCATCAACCACCTGTACCAGATAACAAAAGACATATCAGGACGAATTTATAGCTAATCTGAGGGGAGGGGTGGAGGAAAGAATAATCTCAAGATACACTTAACAAAGGTCAATGTCATGTATCATTACATAAGTAGCACCACACCCATAAATTGGATAATTGGTATCCTTGCAGTTTTACATGGATGTTGGAGATGGTTGCATGTGAATTGTGATTAACAATCAATCTAGACATCATAAAAAAGCACAAATATGGCAAGTGAAAAGCTCAGCCATGTTAACGAGGAGAGTCCTTTAGTAAAGTTTCTAAATGCCTACCTGCCTCCATCCCTGCTGCGCAGAGGTACTTTCTGCGCTAGGTTGTGTTTCTGGCGATGCAATAAGCTTTTGCCAAAGGAGTGAAACAACAGAGAAGCAAAGCTCTTGTTTCTCTGCAAGAGCTGATTGCAGAAAAATTTGTACACTGCAATTAAATCCTACATGCCTGTCCATTGTGAGAAAATTAGCCAGATCCGATGCGTCCAACTGGAGGCTTGCAATACTTTTACCCGAGGTATTTCCAGCACCATCTGTTGTGTATAATGCCGTCTTGCAATTAAGCAAATTCTTTGAATGAGATGCATCTTCACAATCTAGTGTTGATGTAACATCAGAGAGAAAACAAACAGGGTCTGCACATTCATTACGCTTTCTGCCATTGATCACAGATGATGAATCCCTCCTCACCGGTGTCTGTGATAAATGTGCCTCCAGTGGTTCTGCCTTATTTACGATAGATGCAACTGCTTTGCTATGAATATCTATGAGGTTGTACAGTGAAGATGCTCGGGTATGGATTTCATTGTCCCATTTACATCTCATTAAGACAGAAAGTGCATGCATGCAGGCCTTCGATCTCCTGAATAATTCAGAAACATGGGCAGCAACCATAGCTGCAGCAACTATTTCACTTGAACTGTACCCCCAGGATGTGCCAATTGATGATGGTTTTAGAGAAAACAATGCTTCGAGAATTGCCAATATCCTACGAGTATGACGGAGAGCAGAGTCCATACCGCCTTGAAATTCATTAGACAAACCATTTACTGCAACAGGCCTCACTGCTTCCTTTGTATCACTGGAACTCGGAGGATTAGATCCACTTGCAACCAAAGGAAACAGCTGAAGTTCACAGGCTAAAGCACAAACAGCCGCCAGAACATAGGAATCAAATGCTGCCACTGGCCCTTGTTTCTTTGATTTCTTACCTCTGAAGTCTCTCAGCTTCTTTGAATCTTTCGAACTTGAAGGACTACACTCACCTGATTCTGAACGTCTGCTAGTGTTATCGGCATAGATATCCTCAGTCCTAGATTTTTTATTCCCATTTGTATGAGCTTCATGACTGACACAGACAGTTAGCACCACAAAAGTAAGCGAGAAGCAAGTTCTACGGTTGCACATGATTCTAGGAACAATGAGTGAACCATAGTGCGGAGCTCTGCCACAGCAAGGTTTTTGGATGCTGATCCTGCTCCAGAACTGAATCTTGATCTTCGGCTTTCTTCTACAGAGGACTCGAGTGGAAATGTCCTTTGTAGAACAGATTCTACAGTAGCAACAAATATTTTCATAAGACATGCTTCAGATGGGCTTCCACGAGGGAGATACTCCAATACTTTAAGCAGAGGTATGTACAAATTCCATGACAGGAGAGGAGGCTGCAGTGGTGTGGCAACAATTATTTCGGGAGATCAACAACTGAAGAACTTAAAGGAATCAGACCATAAGCAGCTTCCCATATGGTACAAATTCTCCATTCCACCTCTGGGCCATGGGCACAAAGCATTGATGCAATCCCCTGTGCGGTGGCTTCAATAGTTGCTTCAGCAGCAGGCACTTCTATCTGATCAAAATAAAGGACTAGGTTTAATTTAAACAGTGCATCATATTTCCAAGTTAAATTTGGAATTTTCTACCATACTGGGAAGTTTACATATGAATAATAATCAATTTTACAGCTGCTTTAGATACAAAAATTTTCTTCCTTCCTTTACTTTTTATGAGGTCCACTCATTCAAGTATAGTACCTGCTTTCTGTAGGATGAAATATTTACAGCTGCTTTAGATACAAAAATTTTCTTCCTTCCTTTACTTTTTTATGAGGTCCACTCATTCAAGTATAGTACCTGCTTTCTGTAGGATGAAATATAGCCACCCAAAGGTTCATGTTGGACGTCAACCCCCTCAACTTGTCTCAACGGAGGAAAGAGCAAGGCAGGCTGTGAAAGTATTCGGAATAGCAACGCAGCTGCAGCATCGGCAGCAACACCTTCTCTCATAGACATGGCAATGCCGATGGCTCTCAAGAAGTGTAGGTGCATCCAGTTTCTTGGCAACTGCACAAACATAAAACAAGAGATCAGTCTACATGTTAAGAAATGGTAATGAGATAAACAGATTGTTTACAAGGTCTGTTTACACAATTATTAAAGCTAAGCAAAGATACCTGCCCCTGAACTCACCAATGAATAACTGTCTATCAAAAACCGTAAGAACTCAGTAGAGGGCACAACTGATTTGATTTCCTTTCCTACTCGCATGCGCACAAATGTAAATAAAGTGGAGAAATGATTTCATAACAAATGCAGGAAGATCAGAAAATTCCTGCAATATCTTCATTAAGATAAAATTTCTTTGCGTAGCCAATAGAAATTGATGGATGGACAGTAAAGCCTTAGTTCTTGACCTCATCACTCAATATATTCCTTTGGATAGTGCCAGATGGTTGTCCGGTGTACATGTTAAACTGATAAATAGAAATTTCATGTTAAGAACTTCCAAGGAATCTAACCATTAGCAATTCTACCTAGGCAGTGAACCGCTTTCTTACCCCTTTTTCGAGTTCCCATCTCAAATGACAGGAAATAGAACTCAATCAGAGTCATCTATTATACCGATCACTAATGGTAAGTTACCCAGTATTTCCAATTTGCCTTGCCTTACCTCTGTCAAGTGTCAAACATGAATCTAACATCTTAAATAAACATGCATAATTGGGTAAGATCTACCCAATATATGAGGGCAAGTTAAAAAAACATGAAAGTTGAGTGTTGATCTCCACTTAACAGTCAAGACAAGGAAGAAAAAAAAATTCACAAAGAGCCAAAAGTTATTAAAAAAACAAACAAACAAACAAAAGCAGTTTCTGTCGAGTCTACAAGCGAGTCAGCTTGAGGAATCCCACAACAAAGAAGGCAGCAGACCATCACAGTAGCCAACTGGATACTATGTCTATGTACCATCAGTTTTTATGATGCTCCCACATTTAAATTTATGTAATGGCATGACTTTCCACCGCCGCACGTCTTCCTATATAGAAATTTATATGCCATAACATTTAAGAGATTTTATGTGACTATTAGATCTTGTAGTACTCATAGTAGAAATTAAGGAGATCGGATAAAATAAGGAGCAGGGGAATGGTATAGTTCAGTGACCACGACAGGAGAAAGGAATGCAAGAACTTCACATGTGGGCTTAATAATTACACAAGAAAGAGGAGAGAGGAATATCAAATCAGCTACTCCACTTTTTTCCATTTGTCTTAGGACAAATCCCCACGTTGACCTTGTGTTGGTGCACTGTCTTAATTTCCTCCTCCGTGAGTTCAACACTCTTTGAAACATAATCAATGCTCCATCCATTTAACGAAACCACTACAGCCTATCTAATTGATCCCTTATTCTCAGTATGTCAAGCAATAGTTGCTGCTGTCATTGTTGTTGTTTTTCCTCCTCATAGTTGTACCATTTATTACCACCAAGTGTGCTATTTTGTACCAAAATCAAATTCAGGAGTCTCTATAAAGACTTCTTTCATAGAAAAGGAAAACATGCATACATCTTGATCAGCCTATTTGTTTGGGTACAAAGGGCAATGATCTGCCCAAAACCCAACATAGAGGAGCCCACACTGGTTGAAATCATTGTTATTACTGTTGTTGCTTTTTAGCACTCTAGTAAAAGGAAGTTTCAACATTTAGGGCCAGAGTGACAACTAAAACAATTTAACATTGTAAATGGTATTCTTCGGATCAGAGGTGCACTCTTCAATTATAATAGAAAGTTTTCTCTTATTCATATGTGCTAGAAAAATTGCAGGAAGAGGAGTCCAAGTGTCACGCTTGCCATGAAGCTTGGGCAACATAATTCTGATCAACTTCAAAGCGCCAGGATGAGAAGTCTCATATGTCCACAAGCACCTTATGGGAGAAATACAATGACAAGGCAGCATATATTTTCAGTTTAACTGCAGAAGACAAAATTTATCCACTGATATCTCTCATTCCTTTCTCTAGTAAAAAACACGCTAGTTTGTCACATTCATTGCCAAAGGACAAAGAGCAATCTACTACCCAAAAGTAAGATCGTATTTCTCAAGATCGAGCATGGAGGAAGAGAGAATGAGAGTCACATATTCAAATGGATCGTTAGCTACACAAACCCGTCGTTTCAATGTACACATGTCTCAATGACAGCTACTAATATGCAGGCTAAAACTGCCAACACCAGAATTAAGTTTACCATTTAATATGCAATGGTGTTGCACATTGATAAAAGCAACATTTTGCAAGCTACATAATTGTAGCATCCTCGTTCTAATATAATCTATCTTAATACAAAGCTGGACCTCTTTCTTATCACAAACACTTCTGTAAGCTTGTTCTGCAGAGCAGGTCCACAGGCAAGTAGTGTCTGCAAACAGAAGCAAGGGATTTCAAATATTTAGGGCAGAACAAAGACTTGGCACCTAACGGGAATTTGAATAACAATGTGCAGCACACAAGGACAAGAATAGGAGAGATTCTATGAAAACCAGCAAGGTCCTTCATTAGCCCATCTTTAGAAGAAACTGAGATACCTTGACAATTAATACAAAAAGTTCCTTCAGAAAAAGCCAAGTGAACCTAAAATTCTTCCTTGCTGACCACCTCCTTGTTCATTGGTCATAAGCCTTCCTCTCTTTGGCTTTGTGTTTCTCCCTTATGGAGTTTGTTTGGTTTAACTGAGGAGAGTCAAAGATGTTTTTTAGCATTTGAGAGATAATTCTTTCTGCTATGCAATAGAATTGGTCCCCCCACCCCCGGGGTGATATGAATCTAGTGGAATATTTGGAGGAAAAGAATTGGCAGATTTCAAAGAAGCAGTTGCCTTATCAGGAGTTCAAACTTCATTTTTTAAGAACACTATACACATGGAAACATGGGCTGATGAAATTTTTACATTCTTGGATTTTGCAGATAAATCATGCATAAGAACATTCAGCATGATGATTTTTGAATTTGAACTATTGTACACGGGTTGTCCTTTTCCTTTTGGTGGTGTTCTAGTATATTTTTCAGTTACTCGCAAAAAGAAGCCTGAAATTCTTCTTAAAATTGTCATGGGCCCCACTAAAAAGTGACTCTTAAGAGAGATTAACTCCTATCAAGAGAGTAAACTGGTAAAATTTACATTCACTAGACAAAATGAAACTTTATTTCCTCTAGCAGAGATAGAAACTCATCAGCATAGCTAAAATGTGCCATCAAGAGTTTCTAAGTTGAATGAAAATGAAGGGCTGACACGGGAGAGCCAATTAATACATAGAAGACAATAAGGTGAGGGAAAAGCAGATTTCATGCCCGAATTCATTTCATCTTCATCCTTATCATTTCTTCATTAATCTCACAAAGAGGCATTGACAAAGATCATGTGATCGAAGAAATGGAATTCAAAATACAGTTAGAAACAAACTTGCACCATTCAAAGATTGCTTCAACATAGATACTAGATACTTACTGAATAAGCCACGAATCCCAATACAATGAATAATTGCTATGAATACAGACTACAATCAAAATAGCTATTAGAAAATTTACAAGTCAAAATGACTGATAAATATGTTTTGCTTGAAATAAAGGTTTACCAATTTTAAGAAGGGACATATTAGAGTACTTGAACCATGGAAACAAATTAAGGCAAATAAACGATGTGGTGCCTATGTTATCAAGGTTTTCAAGTGACTCTGACAGTGAAATCCATCTGTATTGAAAATTGTGATTCGCATGCATAAAGGCAATTACTACCGTGCATTGACTGTCAAACTGTCCGTAAAATTCATTACTGTTTTTTTATTTGTTCATACTACATAGTACATACTAATGCCTATCACATTTACAACACATATTGTTCAATATTTATGTCTATTTTATTTTGTTTAATTAATCTATAATAGAATTCATTATGCTAGTGGCATCATTATTAAATTAATATTTTATATTAAATAAGCATAAAAATAACTAATTGAGTCTTTGACAAGTTTTCATTGCAAAAGCAGTACCCTGTTACACAGACATCTGTACCACAGTTTCACATTGTGTCATTTTGATGGCAAACACGACTGCATTTTTTTCCCTGACTGAACTAATTGAATGGTTTAGCTTCACAATGATAAAGCTATTGTGAAAAAATTTAAGGGAAGAAGATAATACATTGACTCTGTCAGTTCTCCACTCTCAGGAGTACACTTCTAGAACAAGTTTGTTAGCAGGGGAAATCACAAACTTTGGATGAGACCAACAGGAACTAAAGCAAGGTCAATACATAGAGGTCTTTCAGCTCACTGTTGCTGATAAAACTATGCACAATACAGGTTTCAAATTACACCCCTTCTTAACACAAGTGTACAGACTACATGAACTGTTCAATAAGGAAAATAGGAATTCTGCATTGTTGCAAAATATAGGAGAGATAAAAGTAACAAGGGATACATAATGAACCGACTAGAGACATGTGATCAGAAGTGATGATTGGGATGACCTTAACATAGGTACAGCACGCACAATCAGAGTAGTTCTCGCCCTGGCAATTAAAAGCCGTCTTTCAAATAAGTCAAAAAAAGTTTTGTGAAGAATTAGGGAAAACTTGTAAGTTGTAATCACTAATGACAAAATTATATATGACGAAGAATTTATACTAGTTCATGATGGAAAACGGAGCTGTTTTAGAGATCACAATACCTGGATGAACAATTTTGTTTTTTATAAAGCATTGATCTTAGGTTCCCCCTGAAATGTAGACTACAATTGTGATGACTTACTAATGGTGGGTTCTGACTTATTTTGAACAAGATATTACCAGCTTTGACTACTGGAGCATTAATATTACTCAATCCATTCAAGGAGGAATCAGATAAACATCAGAAAATGCCGAGGGACTGTGAGCAGGGTAACGGAGCACTAACAAAACGGCAAGATTAAGCTAACAGCTGATGGATCTTCTATCAAAATGATTGGGAAAGAGAGGCATACAGGCAGCATTACCAGTGAACCAATAAAATATGGCAGAGAAGTCAAATAGTTAAGTTGTTGGCCTGGGGGCAAGGTAATTGCAGAAATTGATTCTTCAAATGCTGTCACCTGAGTGAAGGGACATGATAAAAGCTGTGGCAGTCCTAGAAGGACCTTTAAGGAGATCAAAATCAATTAATGAGTGACTCGCCAGATTTCCAGATTTGTCATATAATAAGGCAAGAACAGCTCAGTAGATTAGCTTGCTAAGCCTGTTGTAACTAGAAGCTCAACTCTAATTCTTTTTCTGTGATATAGCATCGCAACTAGAGAAACTGAATTTAGTTTGTAAATGTTATTGGACAGCTGTCCGGCTGAGAATGTTGTGTAGAATTCAGGCTGGCCAGACAAATGTGTGTACATGATGTTGTGATGTATGTGTGTATATAACAAGGACGAAATCAGAAATAAAGAAACATAGAAAACGGAAGAAATATAGAGAACGGTACAAGTGAGTCCTAGTAAGGATAAAAAATGTAAGCCTAGGCTTCAATTTTCCGGACATGACTAGACTTAAAAGGAGGCGGCCTTATTCTTCAGCAACAAGACCCAAAAAGATCAGTATTACTCATTACTGGACATGATGGCTCAACTGAACTTCTCCAAGAGTGTGGCCCTTTATAAGATGAACTCATAGCCACATGGACTATCCCATCTAGGGAACATTCATATAAGATGAACTCATAGCCACATGGACTATCTCATCTAGGGAACATTCATATCAACTTTTTTTTTTTTTCCCTTTTGATCTCTCCTACAAATTTTTTTAAATAGAAAATATCATGATTTCATTTATAAAAAGCCAAACAGTACTTGCAATGAAAATAGTACATAAGTAAAACCACTGAGACAAAATTCAACTTTCAAATAATTAATACAAATTTTACTAATGTTTAGCTCCAAAACCATGACAAACTTGTCATGAATAATTTTCTATTTTTTTGAATTTTTAATATTGATGAAGGACAGTATGATATGTGCCATAGTAATTTGAAAGTCAATTCTCAAAAATGTTTTGGACCACACCAATTAATCATAACTCTCATAAGAAGAGAAATGTTCCTATGAAAGGCTTAATTAAAAAAAAAAAAAAACTCTTACAAATGAAAAAACAAACATTCGAAAAACTAAAACCAACGACTAGCATAGAAATCCATCAAACGTGCTTACCATCGACAAAAATATTCACAACCCTACTAACACAAAGAGAGATGAAGGCTCACGTGTTTTTGGGGGAGGAGGGAAGAGGCTAGGGTTTTCCATTCCCATCATTGAAATCTCTCCTTGTAACTCAACCTGGTCTTCCATATGATTTTGGTTGTGCACCTTGCCCCTAGCTCCTAAATGCCTACTTGTCATTTAGCTTTTTCTAGTTGTTCCCAACTTTCTTAGTCAATTCTTTCAATAGATCTTCACCAAGAATAGAAATCCAACCACTAGCATAGAAATCCATCAATTGTGCTTACCATCGACAAAAATATTGACAACAACCCTACTAACACAAAGAGAGATGAAGGCTCAGGTGTTTTTTGGGGGAGGGGGAAGAGGCTAGGGCTTTCCATTGCCATCATTGACATCTCTCCTTGTAACTCAACTTGGTCTTCCATATGATTTTGGTTGTGCACCTTGCCCCTAGCTCCTAAATGCCTACTTGTCATTTAGCTTTTTCTAGTTGTTCCCCATTTTCTTAGTCAATTCTTTCAATAGATCTTCATCAAGAATATTTTTTAGGTCTCTTAGAAAAGTCCTCTCAGCATCTCAGCTGTAAGATTGCATACATGCGGACTTCCTTAAACCCACCTTCAGCATGGTCCATGCTAAATAACTGTTGTTGAAATTAGTGCATAGCAAAGTAAAAGATTATATGAAAGAATTACAGATACTGCATTAAAGATATGATTGTCAAAGACTAAAGGAAGGTAGCAACAAGAGTTAGTGATTTACATGATTGATGTTTTTCCCTCACAGAAAATGGTAAAAGATTTATGGTTTCTTGATTATCAAACTCTATCATGCATGTGAGAAAAAGAGTGATTTACATTTTTCGAGACATGAGAAAAAGTAATGTAGAGGATAGTGGAGAGGTGAAGATCAAGTTGTATGACGGTAAGCACCATGCGCTGTACGTCTTGCTGCTTGCAGGATCAATTTCTTTTTATAACAAAAGATATGAAGGTGACAGAACCAAAACTGAAACATGGTGCTTTGGAGCCCATTTGTTACTAGAACAATAGGAAAGGCACATAAACTTATAGATTATAGCACAGTTATAAAGAAAGTTGATCTTACTCTCATGCCAGTTGCATAATCCTCGGCTGCTCTGAGGAGTTCGACTAGTTGTACAGCAGCATCAAGCGCATCCGGAGCCCATGATGGCGGTGCTTCAAGAAGCCCAAGCAATAGTCTTTGAGTAGCACTAGGGGTAGCAATTGCATAATACCTTGTCCAGAAAAGAAATAATAATCAGAAAGACATACAAAATTTCAATAGCCTAAATAAGAACGGAATTGATACCATGTGCTAGAAATTTACCGATGAAACAACCGCGCATATGGTTCTAGTGCTGGTAAACCAGCAACAAGGTGCTCGTCCAAAGCCGTTGTTGGAGGAGGAAGCAAAAGGGCTGGAACTGCAACTGCTGTTAAACTAGCAGTCTCATAGCGGGTGACTTCCTCATCACACACACTCAGTATAACACCAGCACCATTAGCAACAGCCCACCGTGGCGTTGAAGGCATCAACTGAGGGTGTTTACCATTCCCTCTAGACACAGCTGTGGGACACAAAAGTTATTGGACGTTGTCATTTAATATGCAACTGTGAAGTCTGGGAATATATTCAACCTCTACAATCTTTTCAGAAGGAAAGGAGAAAGTAAAGTAGTTTAACAACACTTTTTTTGGCCAAAACTACAAGGAACAGAAGACTGCAGGCAGAGAAAATTGGGTTAATGCTTCCTTGCATAGATAATTAACATTTGTTGGCCAGATGGGAACCCACGCAGCAATCCTCCATCAATTACCATGACTTGGTTGAATTGTGGTCCTTAAGACTCAAAGATGAAGAATGAATACTGCACAAGGCATGAAATTGGACATTGGCAAATATTTTTGTAAATTTGATCTAGACCAAAGCCCATTTCTGGTACAAACTTATTGGCAGCCATTCGGGCAAGTGTGTAAGACAAGCCTTTTTCTATGATCCTCAGATGAGGAAGTTTAGCCACTCAAGCATTTGAAGTAGTCTCTAGCTTTCTGGCAAACATCCCCTCAAAATTCCTTTCAAATCATCTTTCTAAACACAAACCTAAATCCACGAGTGTCCTATAATCGATTTTGATTTTCCTACTTTCACACCCTTGCTAGTATGGCTTTGAACCACTTATAAATGGCCCCTTCTATTAACCGAGTAAAATCTCTGGACTGCAGAGATCTAATTGGGGGAGGGGGTAAGGTGTGAGCTGTTTCCTAATACAAGTCAATAAAATACTTCACCCTCGTCTGTCCTAGTTGAAAATATGGTTGTCCCTAAAAAATTACAGTATGAATGATTTCTTATGCTCTGGTGATCAAAGGACCAGAAAAGATCTACTTGAAACTCGCTCAATATTATCAAAAGCGAGTACAGCCTCCAGTAGAATAAATTGGATGCCATTATTCAACTAGCCAAATCTGAGGAATTTCACAATGAACCTTCAATGAAAAGTACAATCTAACAATGGGTCCAGCATTTTATTTTAGGAAGCAACTTGGGAGTGAAACTCTTGTTATACTTTCTGAGTTCTTACATTGATATTCATGAACCCTCCATTTCAGACGAAAACCACATGTGGAGAGCTTGGTGAGGTGGCTTAATCCATGGTTTGATCAACTCTTGCATATGATAGGACCTTAGACAACTTATTCATCTATAAGAGTTTCCTGGATCCTTAATAATAATACCTCTCAGAATCCCACTTTCATATTGAATAGTTTCCTCAGGTTTGAGAGTTCCCCAAAGGTAAAAGCCTTGACTTCGGCAGTGGGTTTGAACAAAATGAAAAGCATTTCCATGCTCGTTATAAAACATAGCTAGTAACTTTCCACGATCATGATTCAAGACATTGGTCACCATATCTGGAGAACTTTGTTTGGTGTCAAAGGGATAACAAGTAAATGCAGACATCTTTAGACTTCCGGGTGGCCTAGACAGAAACATTTGCACAAGTAGACTCTATTGTGGAAACTCTTAACAGCGAAAGATTTCAACGAATCATGGGCCATATGATCACCTCATTGCCTTCATGCAGAACATTCATACAAGCAACTAAAGAAGATACACAAATGGTTTCCTTTGCGCAATCATTTGCGCTTCTCAGTTGCCTAACCCTTGGTCATGGTGCTAAGACACAGCTTCTTGCACAGTTGCCTCTTTTAGATAAGCCATTCTGAAAAGATCTGGAAATTTTTCCTTAGGCAGTTGATTCCCACAATGCACATCATGCCAACACAACACAATTCGTTTTTCACCTCAAGGCTCATAGCACCAAAGATTAAAACAACTCCAAACCCACCAAGGAAGACAGGTTGGAGCAAAAGGACACTTATTCCACCAGAGGAATTTTCAACCCCATATTTCACCCTAACCATATTTGTTGTTAGAACATCCTCCTCTTCTGCAGACCTCCAAACACCACAGCCACTTGGCCTTGACAGCTTCATAGTCATGCAAAGAGCTTTGATGCCTACACGTCCTTTTTGCTTGGAACAACAAACATTTTCCCACTTGACCAATGGCATCAATTAAGGGGTTTATTGTCAGATCAAAACGTCTCTGCTTATTTCCCAATTGAATGGCAATGCTAGCAGGAATGCTAAACAAAGACATGAAATAAACCAAAGACTCCATATTGTGCTGTGCAATAAAGTCAACCTTGCCCCTTTAGACAAGTTTTCACTTCCACCCAGCCTCTCTTATGGAATCTCTCCACAATGCCCTGGGCAACCATACAACTTTGCATTTGTATGAAGAGCCTAGAAGAAGACCACGATAAGAAGATGGAATATATCTGACCCAACAACCAAAGAAATGTGCTGGAATCTCACCAAATGAGATGGAAACAATCTTCATATCGTACCATCTATGATTAAAACTAAGAAAACTAATTATATCTGCAAAATGAATTTTGCAGACTTGTGCAGTTGTGCAGCATTCATCCTACCCAAAGATGTCAAACAAGAAACGATTTCTCCCCCTCTCCATTGTCCACCGTCCACACTAAAACACCCAACTAATGAAGATCCCTCACAATCTCTTAGAAAGTGCCCATGAATGAGGAATAATGAAAGCATAGATAGGTTTAACAGACCGGTATACATCAAAATAATCCGACTCAGAAGAAAAGCTCACTTTCCAATGCTAAGTAGCAGTGCTCACCATCCAAGTCCAAGTCTATAGAGAAATATTGTTGACATTACTTTAAGGTCAGAACCCCACCCAAAAAAAGTAAAAAAGGTGTCTTCATTTTTCATGCTTGGAAACTTGGGGCAAAGTCAAAAACAGTTATCAAAAATGCTCAATGGTGATTAAAATCTTAATAAGGCTAAATTGGTGTGGCAAATAGAGACCGCATTCCTTTTAGAGATTTAAGAGGCACGCCTAGTAACCATTATCAGAGCAATTAGAACCTTTAGATCATCATATAACAGAAATAAGGTAATATCACATACGTTGCAAATTCAAAACCAGTGCTAGACCTCTATCCAAACATCAACCCTTAAGAAAAACTACAAGTTCGAAAGCATTGCCCTAAATCCATCAATCACCAAGTCCAAGAAAAGGACAGTGAGATTTGTAGATGTGATTGTCCGATGTGCCTAGGGTACTTATCTTTACAAAGGACCTCTAAAAGCCATACTTACAGACATGAGATAATAAACTTTAAAAGACTCAAGGTACCCATATTTTAGGATGGCATTCTATTAGAAATTACATCGACCATGACCAAACCGAAAAACAAAGGCTACGTAGAAACAAGGATGTATCTCCACTACTTAGTCTACACTACAATCACACACAGCGTAGCCTTGTAGGATACAGTAATATGAAAAATGATAGGTGGAAACCAAAAACAAACACTAAAGAAATACAGCAACTCTCTCTTTTCCAACAAATAGAGCAAAGTAATATGGAAAATGTAGCTAGATACAAACTAAATAACTAATGAATCCAGTAAAGTTATTTACAAGATAACAATCAATAATCAAAACAAAATTGTGAATCTCAAGCACCTTTTCTTAATCAACCATGTAGAAGAAGCAGTTTACCGCTATGGGGTTTGGACCAATGTAGTTGAAAGAAGAATTTAAGGACTTTGCTTTTTGTTTCAAAGGTTAACATGACTCCTTAATTTATAGCATAACATTGCGGGAAGGGGCAGTATGACCTTTAAACCAAACTTCTCTTAATTCACAAAAGCCAAATGTCAAGTCATTACACACTTCAGGCATAATGCTGGAGAAATTAGTCTACTCTTTAAAGCAACTACTTTGTGCTTCCTTTTAATTTCTCATGTGTTTAGGATGAAAAGGTATTGCATTGGACATCATTGCTCGTGAAAGGAACATAAAATAAGTATTATAACAACATATGCACATACACATACACACAGAAGAGGCTTTCACTCCACAAGAAAGAGAAAGATTTGTGTTCGAGTCCTTTAGTGCACCATCAAGTTTGGATTTTCAAGATTTACTCTCTTGGTAGCCGTAAGTTTTTAGAGATGCAGCACTTCTCAAAATTATAAGGAAGAAAACATATTAAATAAATAGGGAATAGGAACTCATTATTAGAGTTTTACGGTAGGAATATTTCACTTATTGAACAATAAGAAAATGAACAATAAAGAATAAAATGCCCATTGCAGTATTCCCTGCCAAATCCTAATTGGACATATTTTCAACCTCTCCTTTTTATAAAAATTGTCTAAGGGATGAAACTTGAAATTTTCAAGGAATTAGCCCATGAGAATATATGCAATGATCATTCACAAGAAAATCACACACGAAATTTGAAAAATCCCACAAAGAAATGCTAAACTCCTTTAAGATACGAAAATAACAACTCACCAATCATAGGTGGCTTGAGTTCTCCAGCAGCATACCTTCCCATAACACCACCACACCTATAATCGTATGCAAACAATGAATTTGTTTCTGAGAAGTGACACATCAATAAATTCACAAATGCATCTGTACAGTGAGAAGGGGAATCAATCAACAGTATCCAACAACTATGGGCACCTTCAAAAGTGACCAGTAAATAGTATTGGTGCATTAAGGATTTAGGCAATAAACAAAGACAATGCTACATATAAAAAGTGAAAAGTAGCTACACTGAGTAGCCATGGATTCTTTATGACCCCCCTCTTTTCTCTTGCAACCTTTGTTCCCTCCAGCTCTTGATCTATCCAGATTCTTCCCGCTCGTCTACTTCCGCATGTCCAACCATTAACCCTCCATTTGCTTAAGTAAAACTTGAAAGTTTCACAAGCACCCCCCACCACAGCACACATAAAAATAAAGTAGCATAAAGCTCCTTTTTATATTAAATCTTAGCCGATAACATCACTTTCAGCCCGTAATCTGTAGAATTTATCTGATAAGAGAAATGCATCCCTTATCCAATGGCATTTGCTAGCCATAAAAATAAATAGATATGTTTCTGCAAAATGTACCAGGTCCTAAGTGAGCTTTCATATTAAGAGCTGAAATCCATGGACTATTGTTTGTATGGATTTCTTCCGGTGTAGAACTGTCATTTAATGACGAAGAATGCTTTTCAGGTGTAAAAGATGGACTGATGGAGTGCACGGCATAGTGTGACATGATGATGTTAGTGACATGTTCAATTCCACTCATTACTCTATGAGCAAATACATATCATCCAGAAATCTAGAAATCCACATCTGATTTTTAAAAAAATGAAATTTGCAGGCATTAGCTCATCACATCAAGACAACTAAAACCAGATCTTTAAATCATTCCAAGCTAGAACAAGTACGTACCATCTAAAGTAATCACTTTTGATACCAAGAGGTGCAGCAAGTAATATATCAGTGATCCAGGGGGACAAAGGCCTAGATAGTCTTTTCTCACTATTTACAGAAGAGGGGTGAGATGATTCACGAGCTCCAGCACTGCTACTAGTAGCATGGTCTCCACTTCTGGCGCCACCATGTTCACTTCGACGTTGCTCAACTTTATAGATTGGGCGGTTATAGTGAGTCAATATTCGTAGAATCTCACCACATGCCAGTGCCCACTGCTCAGAATACTCATTCTGAAAAGATTGATAAAAGGTACATATCTTTAAACCAATACATTCATTCCCAATTGACAGATAATTATATGTATGACATTCAGAAACCTAAATAAGTTATTAACAGCAATATGAGATGAAACTACAGAGAAGGCAAACAAAAGCGTGCAAGGAAACTAGTGCGAATGTATTAGATACATACCTCATCATTCGGACAAAATAAGGAAATGAATGAGGCAAATGGAGGTTTATCCTTATCGTATACCAGTGTTCCATCAATAATAATAGAAATAATAGGAAGAACAACAGCATGGCCATGCTCTGGATGGTGGAGGACAAAAGTAGCTGGAAATTATAAGAGAATCATTGAGTCAACGCACTTGATAATTGGAGTAACATTAGCACACTGCAAGTGAATTTAAATCAACATACAATATCAAAATATGTAATCCCTACCTAATACATCATCAAACAGGCGCTTCTCATCAGATGGGTAGCGGTTCCGAATTAACTGCCAGAAATGAAGAAGGTAATTAATATAGCCGCATCTTATGCTAGAATCATTCATTGATGAAATTCTGCACAATCTTTGTGGTTAATGAACTCCTAGTAAGCAAAAGGGAGCAAATGAAGCAGGCAAAATAAAATGATTGCAGGTGGTACTGTCCGCAGAGAAACCACCACAAAGCCGAGTCACGATGCTATCTCCAACTAAAATGGATTGCAGCCCAGTCGTGATGGTTTTATCAGCCATCCAACAATAAATTGTCGTCAAAAAAATGGGAAAAAAGTACCTCGGCAATATCTTCTGCAAATTGTTCTGATATGAACTGTCCAAAGTATTCTACATAGGCGGTGATTTGGGCCTACAAAGAGAAGGTGATGTAAGATAAAACACATCAAACAGTTGTAAAGGTGGAAAAACACAACTATAAACATATCAAGGGAGTAGCAACCCAGTAAATTTGATGGGAGCAAAGGAATTAAAGACATTAAGGGCCTGCTCTTTTCATTAATTCCTCCAAATTTCATATTTCTACAGATTTCAGATTCCGCCAGATTTTAGATCCACAAATCCCCAGATTAAAGATTTTTCCATATTCCACTAGATTCTAAATTATAGATTTTAGATCTTAATTTATCAACATACTAATAAAATGTTGTCATGATTAAAATATGGTGGATTCAACTTCAAGGTTGATAACTCTTTAATCTAAAAGAACAATAACTTTATGGATTGAGTTGTCCATCTATTTGTAGCACGTATGAAGCAAAAGATTGCATATCCTTGATGTTTTTGTGGTTCTCTCAGATAAAGCCTTCAAAAATATGCTAACCATGACTTTGCCCAATCACACATTAAAAAAATTAGAAAAAAATTGCCAGGAGATAGAATTATCTTGTGTAGTCGTAATGCAGAGGTAATGGAAAAAATGTGTGAAGTGGACACTGTATGGTATTGTGCACAGGAAAAATACAATTTTATAAGTTATAACTGATACAACCACTTTTATAAACATGTAACAAACAAACAATATCAACTATTAAAAACGGCATATAACATAAATATGCTCTTGATTCAAAAGATTACATCGTAAAAGATACAACATAAATGCATTATAATTTGTCATTTAAATTTTACATGTTATAGTTTGAGACTGTATCACAGATTTCATTTATCCAAATTTTATAATACATCTCTCAATTTTTTTCCCAAATTTATATGTAGACCTCAGATCTTAATATCTATATAAACCCTATATCACAAAAATCTCCATAATACAGATTTCAAATTCCTTATGGTATTTTCTCTATGAATGAAACAAAATGGAATGGAACATTGAGGCCAAACAAATCGCCCTACACTAGAAAATAGAGAAAAAGATGACAACTCAAACTTAAACACTCATGTAAATAAGAGGCCAGTGATCAATCAATAGATACTCATTAATCATTATCAAAAGACATCTCGATCAGTAAATTAATCTCATCTCAGATTCTTTTTAACTAAGAAGCACGGACACTCTTCTCCATGACTTCAGGTATCCTAATCCAACAAGTGTCGAACACTAACACTCTTGACACTCCTTCGACACTTTTAAAGCATGCCAAATGTATAAATGGTACAAATAAATATTTTTCATTAACTCGTGCACATCATATGTGTCGTCCCTAGCTTTTAGAAAAACCATGTGTTAGTGAGTTGGTGTTGTCTCGTGTCCATATCTCGTTTTTGTGTTTGAGCACTTGCTTTTCAACTTTAGAGCTAACAGCTAGTGCCTTACAACTCCTTCCAATTTTATATAAGGTTTTTCTAACTAGTTCTAATACCTTTTAGCTCATTCCAACAACTTCTAAGTTTTCTTCTGACCAAGAGAAGGCCCTCAATCCAAGGATATGTGTAGTTAAGACAATATATTAAAAATACAGCAATATATCATCATATTTATACTCTTCTTATGCTCCAAGATAAGAATATAAGCTTCTATCACTGTGCACTTAAGCTTCTTTTCCGTGAACAAGTTTCACTGTATGTCAAAGTTCAAAAGTCTTAAAACTTGCACGTTGAAATCTCATGCTCATCTTTGTCGCTCCTTTTCCTTTCTTTTTCTTTTTGAGAGGGGGAGGAGAAAGGAGTAATATATATATTCATATAAATTAGAGAATCCAAAACGAATGGATAGTGAACAACCAAGTCACAAAGAAGTTAATTACAAATTGAAAAGAGTCATCAACAAAATCTATTGCCTCAATTGGAGACTAACAAAAATCATCATCCCAAAAGTATGAACTCTTGAACACCACTTGTTCTTAATGTGCTCAAGAGAAGTTCCAACTTTCAACCCCATTAGAAACCCTCCTATGCTTCTCCATCCAAATCAACCAAAAGACAACATGACCTTTCCTTAAAAAATATTTGAAAAACTCTCATGCTATTATTTGATGTCTGATAGCATGAGGCACCAATAGGCCAGGCCATGCATCATAGAGCTTACCCCCAAGTAGTTCTAATAATGAGCAATGAAGTATTTGGACTGTGATTTCCAAATTCCCTTCACATAGCAAAAGTCTCACATGACAAGAACTTGCCTCAAGATGCTTCAAAAGGGGACACTTCCATTGGACCAAAAAAGACTTCCAAATAATCTTATATAGGAAGCCATGATGATGATAAAATTGGGTGGAAAGAAACGATAAGTGCTGCAGAAATTACGTTTAGACTCTCCAGTGTAAATTACGCTGGAGCCATAAACTCCATCCTACAGGTGTTTGGGACGGATCATAAGCAATAGTTCTTTACAATATTATGAATTCCAAAAAGAATCAATTTCTTTGTACTCTACCTATTTGCTCGCTCCTTTTGAGACCATATCTCAACACTGACCAATTCCCCCCTTCTCCCTAAATAAAATAAAATAAATTTACACCATTGTGCTGGTATAGCACATAAAATATTAACATAGAAAGGCTCATTTCTGTCCATACCTTCTGCTTCAAAGTATTCAGCTCACTCATGTCATCACAGAAGTGCACCTGAAACTCACCGTTTGTGTATTTGAAAATGATGCCTACCATAACCCCTTTATTCTATCGCATACATGTTCGACTACAACTTAAAGTATTCAGCTCACTCATGTATAGCACAACTTTAAGGTATTTGAAAATGATGACGGATCATATTCTAGGGAGTATTACCAAAAGATTTCTATCAAGGAATTGATATTTATGTAATAGAAGAAGGAAGTCATATCAGAAACAACGCTGATACATGTGAGACCATCTCTCATGATAAAGAACCTAGCATGAGTAGATAAGGGGTGGAAAATTGCCTTGGGATTGGCTTTGGCATAGTGATCTTTAGCTTTGCAATGTATTACTCTTTTTTTTTAAGGAAAAAGTAGTATTAATAATGAATGAACAAAAGAAATGGATGCAAAGCTAGCATCCTACAAAAACTACACAAGCAAAATACAAATTATCCACAATGTCTGCCACCTCGAAAGGTGAAGAGCATAACTTCCCATCCTCCCAAAAAAGAAAAATAATCTTAATGAAGTCGTCCTTTAAGCGCTGAAGAGTAATTTTGATGCCCTCAAAAACTCCTCTATTTTTCTCACTCCAATACTCCAAAATCACATGAGGTAAAATAATGGCCGCCTTCTTTTCCTTCACTTTCCCACGGAAGAAACCCTCCCAAGCTAGAAGATGATTTTGGATGGAATAGGAAGCCACCAAAGAGATTCCCAAGCAACTAAAGGCAAGTTCCCAGAGAACCCTAGCGAAAGGGCAATGAAGCAATAAGTGATCCAGTGATTCGCAATCCCCTTTGCATATGAAGCATCTATTAGCCAACATCCCCCCTTTTCAAGTTATACAAGTCAATATCTTCCCACACATAGCCTCCCAAACCAAAAAGACACCTTTAATGGGGCTAACAACTTCCAAATGAGCATAGAAGGGAAGCCTCCATTCATATGAGACAGAGGATGGGAGCTTCAAGTGAAGTAACTTCAAATAATATGATCTAACTGTAAAATCCCCCTGAGATCAAGTTCCATCTCACAATATCATTCGAGGATCCGATAGTTTCGCCTCACTAAGCTTGTTATAAAAGCTAACCAATGTGTCATCATCTGCAAACCCATCACGCACAAAAAGAGGCGACCAAACATTAAGGTCAGACACTCGCTCACAATAATTAACTATGGAGGCATCTCTATCCACTGCCAGAAACGAAAAGACTAGGGAAAGCTCTCTCTATGCACTGCATGGTTAAAAGCTTTGCCATGTACTACTCTTAGTAGTCCATGGGCAATTTAAGTTTTTGGTTTTTAGAATACAAAAGAAAAAACAAGGCTTCAAATAATGACAGAGGAAACAACAATCAAATCAGAACAAGGGGTTGAGTATAGGCCACCTTCCTCCTAAATTACAAGAGTGTCCATTAGATTCTGTATTTAAAATGCAGAGATTGCACAACACTCCACAACAAAAAAAGAAACAAGATTAAGAAAATAGATAACAGTTCAGTGAGATATTTTGCTTTAGTCCTGTATAAACTAAACTAAAAAATTAGGACATTCTTTTACTTTATAATTCTGTAGACTCCCATAGGCATGGCCATAGCATGTCTTGCCCAACAACTGTAAGTACAGGAAAATGTATTTAAGAAACAATAACAACAATTCTAGTAATTAGGTGAAGTGAAAATGCTTTACACTGGTTATAATAGGACCCACGTGTCAAAGCATTAGGCAACCTAGTACAACTACGCTTACTAGAAGTCCAGTTAGACATTGAAAATCAGGTTATCCAACGTGGATTTGAACTCCTTTATCTTTAAGCCATTGATCCCTATCGGATTATCTTGTTCCCTTTTTATGACATTCCCACTCGTCTATGCTCCAAATTTTACACCAAAAATCTATGCTCCAAATTGTGCACCAAAAATCTGGCTCCAAATTCACTCTGTTTTTCTTTCCTTCTTCTGTAGTTTTAGTCTACTTAGAGCACTTGCAATCTCTTTTCTTCCTTTTATCCTCCTCAGAAGTACTCACTGACAATTGTTTGCCCCACATAAAGCTAATTTCTGATACGAGAGCTCCTAAATTGTTTTGAATATCAATGCTTGAAAAAATCACTCAACAAACCTCAATGAGTCAACCAATAAACTTTCAATACAAGATAAACATAATAACAGCAGTTATCCGGGAGAAAAACCGTCTTAACCAAAGTAAAACCTAGTGAACTGAAAGAGGGCAGGAAAAACATAAGAAATGCAGTGATCAACATAGCATTCACACATGTCATCAGAAGAGAGATAATTAAAATGAAATAATCATCTGACCTTCCTTTGTTGCGCTTCGTGTGGGGGTGGCCAGAACAATGATGAGAATTGAAGGCCATCAATCCACCTTTCTGACAGACGAGCCATATAATCAAACAACCCCCCAGATGCTTGAATTTGTACTGGGGAAGGAAAAAATATTTGTCAATCAAAATTCCCTTCCAATCGAACACTCTACCAATCAAGGATTAGAATCTCATAATTCAGCATCCCGAGCAGCCAGCAATGAACTCAGCCTTTCAATTACTCACTTCTTCATAGGGCTGAAATGGTTACCATTCGAGCCACTTCCCTTTTGAACAAATTCAATAGAGCAGCGTCAGATTTCTCATTGACTGGACCCAAATCGAACGAGCATATCCAAGGCCAAGTGAGGTAACACTCCAAAACCAATTCGTCATAGGCCGTACAGTAACTCACTAGCTTATGCACAGGACTTATTTTATTAATGCCTCATAAACTACCCACTTTATCTGGGGTACAAAAAAATCAAGCATAAACTTGAAAATTCCCAGCCCTCTCCAAAAATCAACACCAATAGTTCCTAGGTTAAATTCATCCGATACAAAAACCAGAACCCAAATATTGCATAAACCCAGATTTTTTTTAAAAAAAAAAGCATCTCTAAACCCCACCTAAGAGGCAATAAATCACAGATTACAGCGAAATTGAAGTCAATAATCGATCGATTAGCTTCCAAAACAGATAACAAACAGTAAGAACAAACAAAAACAACTAAAAAACGAAAATATCTGACAGAAATGTCGATAAAAAAAAAGCAACAAAAATTACCTGTTGAATAAGATATAAAAAGGAAAGAAATATCTGAGGGTTGGAGTAGTGGAAGAAGTGCAATGATTGAGAGTGAATTGCTGTTAGGTGCAGAGAAGTGCGGGTTTATTCTGGGCTTTTTTGTGAGAGTCTGAGATGAAGCTGCTGGGGATGTGGAGAGAGAGAGAGAGAGAGAGAGGAGAGAGAGGGAGAGAGATAGAAGGGGAATGGGGAAGAAGGGAGGAGATCTTTTGCGAGCCTGTGCGCTACTTGAGCTGCATACGTGGCGATGATATTTTCCTCTCGCCTTAGAGGCTGCACGTCATTTCCAATTAGATTCCTTCATTTTTATTATCTACATAACTTAATAATATCATACATACATACATACATACATACCATGTCATTAACATGGATTTTTATTTTAATTTTTGTTTTTTGTTTTACTTAGGGTAAGTTAAGCACTATGTTCAAATTGCAATCTGAAAAGTGGATTTGTTGAAAAGGAGAATCTCTCTCTCCCTTTGTTTTGTCCTTTTGAAAAGGTAATTCATTTGATAAACAAATAGTAATAATTTAAACAATAATATTTTTTATTCTAAAATAAATAAAGAATTGTATTTTTCCTTTTATCGGAGCATTATTTAAATAAAATGTGTCAAATCAATTTTGCTTATTGTTAATTTATTAACTTGTATCTAATGTTATGTGATATTATTTTTTAATGCTTCTATTTATAAATATTTTTCAAAAGATTTCAATCCAACAAAATGTTCTCAATAAAAATATGTCGTATTTAAAAGAAGTTTTTTATTTATAGAAATATATAAAGTGATAAAAATACCTACTTTTGGATCTCTTTAATAATAGTGAAAATAAAACTGATATTGTGAGATATTAGTATTAGTGTTATCATTTAATATTTTTGTAAAATATTGTAATAACTTAATTCTATAAATATTTCATATAACAAATTAAAATATTTTAAGTACTAAAATATAATCATAACATGTTCAAAAAAATTCTAATAATTAGCCCACCAAAAAATATAATTTGAGAGAATTAAATATGATATCCGGTGTATCTCACACATCAATTTTAATTATTTCACTAATGTCTCGCTTATTAGAGGAAACATAGATTAATGTTGATAAAATGTAAATACTACATTCAAACAAGTTAACAGTAATTCAATATATTAATATATAGAGAGAATGAACAATTAAACATGATATATAATGTATTAACACAATAATTTTAATAACTAGACCAATATCCCATAAATGAGAGGAACATATGTTAATCGATATAATGTAAATATTACATTCAACCAAGTTACCAATAAAATATTATGTACGTAGCGGTCTCACCCCCATAAGGAGGAGCACACAAGTTCGATTTTTCGGAAGCGCACTTATTACAAGAGTTTTTACCTTAAACGTTAGCAAATTGAAAAGAGATTATATCCTTTTTTAAATTAAAAAATAGACAAATATATTAGACGTATAAGAAAAAAAAACACATAAATTTTGCAACTGAATATATTGAAAATTTTTAACTGCGAAAATAAAAACACAAACCAAATAATAATTATTATTACTTTCCTGGAATTATTAGCAATAGGAAACAAGTGGAGCCATGATGAAAGAAGCTACATATATAAATTAAAACCATACATGAAAGAACCTATGCGATGATGGACGACGACGACGAGGGTGATGATGGTCCATGATGGGGTTTATGCATGAACATCAGCGGATGACTTGTAAAACCAACCGGCAACCGTTGAAGCAAGGAAACTTGGGCGGGACCCACAATGTGATGATATAGTATATAGTAGTATTAAAAAAATGAAATGATTTTGCATAGATCTATTGCTACTCTCCCATTGGCTGCGACCTAAGTTGGTCGGTTTACCTAAACTAAAAAGCTCGGGCAGCTCAGCAGGGCAGGGCAGGGCAGGAGAGAGAGAGAACCAAAAAAATATCTCAGGTGGCTAGGCTAGTGGCATCTCCAGAGCCAGATATTTTTGCTGTACCGTTGAATAATGAATATGCTCACTCCACCCCCGGGGAAAAAAAGGAAAAAGAAATTACCCACCACTCCTTTTTCTCCACGTGCCCTACGCGTGAGAGGGTGAGTCCTTGGTTTGGAAGTTGACAACTGTGAATTCTTGCTTTTTAGGGAAATTAAAATAACGGTGTATTGAAATTGAAATAAAAGAAAAAATGAAGTCATATTTTGGTGGGGGGGAGTAGAGACATTCCGAGCTTACTAGTCATGTTTGAAATTTTTTTTAAAGAAGAAAAATAAACTTCAACATCACTAAAGTATCTCAAAAATATCTTGATTTTGAAGTACTTTATAGGTAGATTTACTAAAATATCTTACACATTATGATTGTACCACATTAGTGATCCTCAATATATTTTATAATGTTATTCTCTCATGATATGCTGAATTTTAGTGAAAGTTGCAATTGGATAAATGCAATAAACCTTGTCAAATATATCGACCACCAATCGGAAAAGTCCTCTTAGACATAAGATATGTTGATTACATCTTATTGTTAATCTTTTCAAGTCATTCATCATCCTCAAAATCTATGTTGTAGTCTATCATTCTACTGTAAAGAGATCCGAAGATTAATCAAAATGCTTAAATATATATGCATAATTATAAGCGCTATTAAAAAGGTTTATCATTTTATGTTTAGTAGGAAGAAGGTATATGTATATATAACAAGAGTTGTTATGTAGCTAAAAAGACAAAGTCAAGAGAGAAGTGTGACATTTTTGGACTTAAAAGTACATTTTTATTTCTACACCTTATTAAGGTTAATGGGTTATAAAGGTTCACAGTAAATGTTTTTGACTCCTGTTTTTTCTTTAAAAAATTGTTTTCATAAATGCTTTTCATAAATTCTATTAGCTCCTTAATTTAATAAATTTTGTAACCGTTGAAGTAATTAGCAATTATAGTACATAAGATAGTAGTAACATTATGTATAAGTTGTTCAATAAATCATAGTTATTGCATACTTACAAAATGCTAGTTGAGGTGGTAATGACCTCACCTCGGTAAAAAGAAGAATATAAGTTTGAATCCCGAAAGCGTACTTGTTGAAATCGTTTTTATTTTAAATACTCACAGTACAAAAGGGATTACACTCTTACTCAAATTAAATAATAAGTATTGCATAATGCAACATATTGTAAGACTTTTTTGGTTATTCAAATCTTATGTGAATCAATGTTGAGTCAAGGAATATGGAGAAGATTTAGGAGACATCAAAACTTCAATATTAACTAATTTATGTTAATGCGTTATTAAAGTTAGTACATCCACACCAGAAAATAAACTAATATTTCAAGAATCTCTGATATTAATAGAGATACAAATTTTTAAAAATTGAAGTGACATGTTGACAATTGAAAAAGAAATTTCGTTTTGTTTCGACATATATATATATATAAATTGTATGATGTAATTTTCTCATAAATATATCCCCATTCTCATTATCATTTAATTAAATTAATTAATAATTAGTTTCTCTTGCATGTGCAATATATGCATTGCAAATTAAAATTTTATTTTTAGGTCTATCAAAAAAAGTTATATTTTAGAAAAGAAAAAACAAGAAGATCATACATAATGTTACTTATAAAAGGGTATGTTAAGGAATGTGTGATTTGCATGAGAAGACGATGACGATGACTAGAAAAAGTGATCATCCACAGCCCCCCGCCCCCCACCCCACCCCCCAAAAAAGTGATCACCCAAATACCAAAAAACAATTAAAAAGTAAATGAACATTTTAACTAGCACAAGCATTAATGAAATGAATAAATACTTTTGGTAAAAAAATAACTATAATCATGAAACTAAATGGACTTATTTTGCATATAGAAAAATAATAATAAATACAAGAATGGAATATATATATTTTAAAAACTGAGTAAGTTTTAAATTAGATAATATTCTTTAAAATTAACTTACGTGAAAAATATTGAAGAAGTTTTTTAAAAATTTGCTATGGTAAAAATCTAATAGTAGTTAAATTTTTCATTTTGTTTTAATTGGGCATAACTCAAAAGGATGATCTGTAAAATACGAGAATATAAAAAGACGAGTTAATAATTACGACTCTGTCACTCAACTAATAAAGATTTTTACATGGACTTGGGTTCAATAAAAGATAAAAGAAAAAATATTTTTTTACCTCTCAAACTCCTCTATTTCCCCTGTAAGTTTTTGACATGTGGCCCTGGTCCACGGTATAAAAGTTGTTCAATTAAATACAAACAAATAATATTAATTCACTAGGTTACAACCAATAAAACTAATAGTCTCAATCGAAAAATTTAAATAATTAGGTGTACCAATTGACACATGAATCTAAACTTGTCTGGTCTCCTATTCTCAAGTTATTTTCTCATGCCCTTAACAATCCTTTTTAAAGTTAGAGTTTCCTATCTTACTACCACCTCCAATCCAAATAAGTTACATACCAAGATCAACAACCTCTTTGATAATTTCAGTTAAAATAGGTGGATGTGCATTGTTTCACACTGTAACTCTTGTCAAACATGAGGATCTGATTTCTTTACAGTAACTTTATTTGCCTTTAAATTTTACACATATATGAAAGTAGCTCGTGTCAATATATTTAAGTGATTATTATGCCTAATTGTGCTTTTCATGATGGGCTGGAATCCATTAGTTTCCCCATGTTGTTTAGTGGGGGCATAGCTATGTTCTTTGCATAATGGGATGTTTGTCTTTGCAAACTATTTGTACTTGATTCATGGCTTCAAAAGTTATGGAATAAAGATTCTAGTTTTTCTTTTAAAACCATATATATAGTTGACTATCTAGGTGCTTATAACTTATGATGTGACAAAAGAGGCCTTTGATGTGGCAATAAATAATTAAACCTTGCACTATAATGTTAATCAAATGAATGACAAGAACACATCAAACAACATGGTTTGTGAATAATAATAATTTAGAGAGTTACAAGTTTGTTTTTATTTTTTTTTGTTTGTATAAATGGAAGAGGAACTATCATTTTGTTCAAGTTTATCTATAATACATAAGATTCCACAAGTGTCTTAATCACCGCATCTCCATGCTTATATATATGTACTCTTACGCAAGCTGTAATCTGCTTCGTTACTTACATGGCCTCCTTGCTCAACCTTCCTAACCTCTAATATCACCACCTCACCTTTAAAGTCTTTGCCCACCGTATTCAGGTTAACCCAACTTTCTTATGTAACGACCGCATCTACATTAATTTTGATAACATATGCATTAGTGGGTGTCCACTTCACCCCCTTGATAGGGAAAGTGTTGGACAATAGACCTGATTTAGACCCACTATAAATTAAAGGAATTGGGTTACCCAAATGGGTCAAATAAATTGGGCCCTCATGGATCTTAGAAGGATGTGGGTTTAAGAGCATCCAAGTCGGCAACCCTAGACTCGACTTTAGACTCTTTCAAGGATCCACTAGTATTCTTTATTTTAAAATTTTTTTTTGTGACAAATGTTACTGCTTAAGTTCTTTGTTCTGAAAAGTTACAGTTTCTTTGGTGATTTGTTAATCTTGAGAATCACCAAAACCGTCACTGACCCTCCTCTTTGGTTTGTAGTTTCCATAAACCTTCAAATTATGTTGTCACAGTTCTCTTCTAAGGCCAAGCGAAGGAGACCTGCTGTGAAGAATATTGATGGGAAGACTGGGAAAAAAAAAAAACTACTTGTGGGGAAAAAAGGGAAAAATTTACGAGACAATTGCTTGATGGCCAAGACTATGCGCAAACCCTACCCCACTTTAGCATATGCATAAATTAATAGTCAAAAAGCATAAAATTATAGTATATGCACAAATTAATAGGTAGTTTAATACAAGAAGCACAAAATTATAGTATATACATAAATTAATATAGAAGGAAAATGATAGATAAGTTTGAATAAGTATGCAAGCAATGAAATTAATATATACTATATTTCAAATTGTTATGTAAGCAATGAAATTAATAAATTTATTGTCATTTAATACCCTGTAGCATTCATAAATGATAAAAAAAAAAATTCAAGTATTATAAATAATAATAAATTAGTACCCAAGGTATTGTATAACATCGTATAATTATAAAAGTTCACTTTTTGTTAGTGAAATGACGACTTGCCTTTATTTCCTTTTTATTTACTTGAGTAAGATATATCATTAGAAAAATTTATATGAATTGACAAAAATCTATAAATAAATTATTCAGATCAAAATTTATGAATCTGAATTTAATTATTTTTTAAAATATATATATGAATTAAGAAAAATAATAATAAATAAGTAGTGGTTGAGTAGATTTTTTGGAAGAAAATTAGTTTAGTCATAATTAAGACCTTAGATTAAAAATAAATAGTTAGTTATAAATTATTAGGATATAAATAGAATTATTTATTTTTGTATGAGTTTCCTATTTTGTTACACCCCTTTAGTCGCTTCAGCTAAATGATGTCATATGCATCGGCTCAATGTCAATAATACCTTTTTATATGGCGATTTAGAAGAGCAAGTTTATATAAATGACTCCCACGATTCACCTCAAGCGCACAAAATTGGTATGTCATTTGAAGAAATCTCTTCATAGTTTACGACAAACTCCTATACAATGGTTTGTTAAGTTGTCTAGTACTACAACAAAATTGGCCTTTTGTAATAACAAAAAATACTACATAAACCCTTAAAAGGTTACAATAGAGTTCTTGTAACAGTTTTATGACTGTTTCATTTGGGAGATGTTACATCTTATGGTAACGAGTTTTATATATGTTACAATAAATAAGGATCTAAGGTAACACTTTATCTAGAGAAATAAGTAACATCTTTCAAAGGTTTATGTAACATTTTATTTCAAACAAAGGTAACATCTTTACAACAAAAGGTAACACTTTTAATCTCTATAAATTCTTACATCAATGCAATATTATACTAAACTATTATAACACTTTAGCGTGCATAAATAAATAGCACATATATGATGATATATTATATATTCATGATGTCTAGTTAATCCCCATAAATACATATATGATGTCCTAATAGTTTGTAACGTTATATTTTTACATAGATAAAATACCGTAATTATTTTATTCTTTCAAAATACAAAATACTCTGTCCGAGTGATATTCACATCTAAAGCTAGTACTACAACCCGTTAAAATGCATTTCTATAATGTAGAACCTCCTCAAGTGATACACAAATTTCATGAGGGCAATCTTGAGTTGTCTTTTAAGTAAAATGTAACCATTGCACTAGTAGCTCACTGGGTGTGTTGGCAACCGTATCATATTGTAGAAAGTCAAAAATAAGAATGACCATGCACGAACATAGAACAATGTGTGACTGAGACAAGCAAAAATTACCCTTTCTAAATACAATTACACTTTTACAATGGAATGCCGATTTTCACTTTCTTTTTGGATTTTTTCCACCAAAAAACATTTAAAAGAAAAATAAAGCATATGATCTATTATTAAGTTGCCTTGAAGGATACATAAAGAGGAGATATAACAACTCATCATGGTAACAAGTGAAAAGTACACAATAAGTGATTATATGAGCTAGAATGTTCTTCATCCTTGATATAGCGCATCAAATAAATCGACAATTAATTTGTTGGTCATAATCTCACTTTTTAATAACTTCATTTTATGACATGATAAGTCCATTTATAATCCTTCGAGATAGTGACTACTTATAGGAGGGAATGACATAGGTTGTGTTTGTATAGCATATTTGAATTTCTAGATATGATTGAAATTATACCAAGTCTTTGAACATTAGTTGTGGAAAGAGACGCATGATTTGCTTAACAAGACAAATAATGTTCCAATAAGTTGTTGCACTAATGGCATAAATAGAAGTAGCATAAAACTTGAGAATAAGGGGTATGACATAAGCCTCAATATCAGCCTTTTGGATACAAGTTTAGAAAGACCTTACTGATCTAAACTAGAAATAAAAATTCGATATGCACATAAACACTTACCACCTTGATCCGTTATAAACTATTTTTCCAAACCTATATTATCCCTACGCAATGAAATTCAAACTTTCTCTCAAGTTGTGAGCTTTGCCTTCTTGATACACTAGAGGTTGCAAGTTTACAATGGATGTGCATTTTATATTTATGCAAATCATACTTTTAAGATACTAATTCCTAAATTTAACATAATGACTAAGTGATTACTCTAAACTAGACAGAAAAAATTTGACAATTATTTGGGTTAAGAAACAAGCTAAGATCCATAAAGAGATGCAACTTTATATCTCAGCTACATTAATTTTCTCCCCTTCTTTACCCCATCTAGCTCCCATGTCTTCCTCTACTAAAATAAGGTTATTCCAAATACTTATCTATAAACTCTCATTTAGGTATTCTTATTCCCCTCCCCCTTTGAAAAAAAAAGGTCCATATTATAACTATGTTACGTTATAATTTGACAAGAAACAAACATAAGTTGTACATTGACAAAAAATCTAACTAAATAACAAATGTGGGGTAATATAACTCTTGTTAAGGTTTCAACAAGTAATCTTTTACTTATAGTTTGATTAATAAAACTCGAGTTTTCATTATGTGTAAACAACTTGACAAGTTTGAAAATTGTTACTAGGCAAGCAAATTTAAAGCATAAATAAGCTGTAAAAATTGAATAAACACACCGGAACTAGAGTATTTAGAAGGAAATTACCGACAAGAGTGAGGCAATTTCAAGAGCTGCCCTTTCTGCTTCAAATGCAATAAAGACTTGGCTTAATTTGCCAGATTTATCGTGCCAAACTTTACTGATGAGAGAAAATCAACTACCCATTAGTCAAAATTGAAATTTAATGTCTGAAATTAAGTAATCCAAGGACAAAACGTTGCTATTATTATAAAAGTATAGCAAAGAGAAGCACATTGATAGATCTATCACCAAAATAGAAGAAAAGCTCATCAATAAGTATATGGTAGAGGTTAAAGCATCTGGTTTGGTGGTTTAAAAAAATTATATTTAAATACAAATATCACATAGTTATCTCATATTTCATTTTAAGCATTCTCTCTCTCTCTTTCTCGTTCGAGTGCGGACACGTTTTTTCCTCTCTCACTCTCTGTCTCTTTCTCTGTCCTTTGGTGTTCTCTCGATTTTGATTTTTGAATCATTAAATTGTTTCATTTCTTTGATTCGCATCCAATTTCATTCAAAGTCATCACGTTCGATTTCAATTTCACCAAATCTAGATTGATTTATTGTTTCATTTCTTAGTTGCGATCGATATTGAAATTAAATTGTTTCATTTCTTCGATTCGCATCCAATTTCATTCAAAGTCATCACGTTCGATTTCAATTTCACCAAATCTAGATTGATTTATTGTTTCACTTCTTAGTTGCGATCGATATTGAAAATACATGGTTTGATTTGGTAGGATTTCTTCTAATTAATTCTTTGATTTTGATTTTAATTTTGATCATTGATCGGTGTTAAATTTTATTTTGAGATTATAAAAGGTTTTAAAAAGTAAAAAAACTACACATCGTGTTTTTAGGTCGAATCATGTCTGTATTGATGAATATTTTTTAAGATGAATGTGTCTTCTATATTGATGAATATGAGTTTTTAAAGGTCCGATCTACTATCATGTTTTCTATGATAAATTTTTCTTTTATATTGGTATTAATAAATGCGATACTTTCATTGATGAATTTGTCTACTATATTGATAAATCTATACTTTTTACTACATTACTTTAGGTCGAATTTGGGTTGTATTGATGAATCTTCTATTAAAATGAATTTGTCTTCTATATTGATGAATGTAAATTTTTAAAGTCCGATTTACTCTGTATTGATGAATATGATCTTTTCTTTAATGAATTTTTCTTTTATATTAATACTCGATAAATCCGATGTTTTATTTGATGAATTTGTCTACCTGTAATGATGAATCTATACTTTTTATTTCTGATTTGCTCTATATTGATGAATATGATGTTTTGGTTGATAAATTTGTCTTTTGCATCAATGAATTTGTATTATTTTAAATAGTAGAGATTATCAATTGTTGGATATGCCACTTAAAAAATTATGTTGAATATGTGTTTTTTATGAATATGTAAAATTTTGTGATGAATATGTTAATTATTTCTGATAAATATTTACTTATCTTTGATGAATTTATCTTATGTTAAAGAAAATACGTTAATTCCTATGATTTATTTTGATGAATTTCACTAATTTACCTATAAATATTTGTTCATTCCGATGTATTTGGATAATTTCACATTAAATGCGTATTTTTATATGAAAATATATGAATTTTATTCATAAATATGCTAATTATTTCTAATGAATATTTACTAATTATTGATAAATTTATGTAGAGAACAGAGCAACATGTTTGGGCTATTGCTAAGAAAAAGGACTCGTTGTGGGTAAAGTGGATTCATTCCCATTATCCGAAGAAATGCTCCTGGTGGGAGTTCTTCCCTAAACTCGACAGATTGCTTGGTAGTTGAAAAAATAGCCAAAATCAAAGATTCAATGTTTTTGGGATTTCAAAATGGAAGGTGGAAAAAGGAAAAAGGTGGTGCTTACGAGTTCGAAGAGGTTACAAATGACTTCTACAACAAAATAAAGGAGTGAGTCTGGTTAAGAACAGTTTGGAATGTTGCAAACGTTCCAAAACACACATTCATCCTCCGGCTTATCATGCAGGACAAACTTCAAGTTCGCGATGAGGTTGGTAAATTCATACCATCTTTAGATATTACATGTCCATTGTGTTCCTCATGTGATGAAACACAAAAGCATTTATTATTTGACTCGCAACCTTGCTAGCACTATCGGGCAATAGGTTTTCAGCTGGTCAGTATCTGTCTTATCAATCACAATCATATAATTGTCTCATTGGATGGTTGCTAAACATGAACAAGTCGAGGCAAGAAAAGGTTATAATCGGGCGACACTGTGCAAGCAATGATCTATGAAGTCCGGAGAAGCCGTAATGATTTGACCTTCAACAACAAACCCCTAATGCTTTTAGGTCCTTTATTACTATTAAGGAGAATATGATTGCTAAATGTGATTTCCTAAGCAAAAAAGGAAAAAAATTTCATCGATGTAATAAGTGGATAAGGCCACATTCAGATACGTGACTCCTTAAACTTATGTACTGTAATGATCCCTTATTTCATTAAGGGTTGAGAGTGGTAATGAAAATTCTAAGTTTCTACAAAAAAAAAAAAAAAGACAAAAAAGTCTGCACAAATCCTGGAGTGATGAATATGAAGAAGATGATGGACATTGGCAAGTGTAGATATTTTTTGAAAATTTATTAAAGTTGTTATAGAACTCATTAGTATTGTTGTAACATTCACTAGTTTGTACAAATTTGTTTATAAATTTGTGGATGTACTTGATTATTTATTTGTATACTTTTTAGATGAATGAATAAATATTTATATTCATAAGAATTTTTGAAAAAATTAGTTATATACATTTAATTAAAATATTCAACATATTTATATTAAATTCATCATTATACATTGATCATAATTCTGAGCTAAATGCAAATAAAAAAGGAAAAATTAACTAATTAAAGTTTTAGTTATTTCATGGGTGTTCTTTAAGAAAAATTGAAGATATATATGTTTAATTCAAAAATCATTAGTACGTATTGAGAATATTGAGTTAACTCGCATTGAAAAAGTGTAATCAAGTGATTAAACTTTAATGAAAAATTCACTAAAGTATACATTATAAAAATTCATCAAATTTGTAAAAATATCACTTTATTGGGCTTAGAAATGATAAAATTTGAAACGTTGGGTTTACAAAGCATTAGGTTTGAAATTAAAATAATTAAATAAGCAGATTTCAAGCACCTAGTTAGATGCTTGAGTGAGCATGGTAGGATTTTCGTAAAGGGGGCATGGAAGTAAAACATAAACAAGGGAAAGAAAATCAAGGTATCACTCCTCTTGGTGAAAATTACCAACTATTTTCCCTAATCTCCTCTCTCTCGTTCACAAATCCAATTTGCTACAAAAATAAAACAAAAAACCCAATTACTAAAAATTAAAAATTAACTAACATTGACCTAATTATAAAAATTAAAATATGCCAATAATAAACAATTCAAATTAAAAAATAGACCAAGGACATTTTTGAAATAATACCCCAAGAATAATACCTAATTAATTGCAATTTATTTTATTAAAGTATAGTTGATATTTGTCACAAAAGAAATAAAACTTGATTATTTGATAGAAAATATTTTTAAAAAGTTTAAATCTAAATATGTAGCTTAAATTTTTATGTAGATAACATTTATCTCTACTACAATAACTGAATTAATATTTTTTGCCATTGAAATAATCCATTACCTTTGTGATTACATTACACTTTTTAGATAAATAAACATGATAATTTAATTGTTATCCCGTTACATTGCATACCTAATTATATTACATAGTTAATTACATTACACTCCTATTGCATTACGTCCAACCAAACGCCACATAATAGTTAGCAAAATTTTCACTTTTGAATGTATCATACTTGTCTTTGTTTTATAATTTTTGTTATTGTTGGATTGTGAGGGAATATAAAGGAAATACAAAATTTATGATAAAATTTGTATTAAAAGACCAATTTGTTCCAATATTTCATTATAAATAAAGATAATCAATGAAAAAAAGAGTGAATAAAGGCAATTAATAAAGATAAAATTGGTAAACTAATTATTAATATGTCATTGGAATTGTAAAGAGAGAGAGAGATGTTATGAAACAATTATTCTGCTATTATTTTTGGAGGATACACTACACATTTAAGAATATATTTTTTCAAAACTCTCCGAGATGAGCGGGGACTTCAAGGGTGTTCAACGGAAGAATCGGACCAACTATCGCAATCAACGAAAAAGATGAAAAGAATAGCAAGCATTAGTCATCCTGAATTAGGATCAATGGAAAAGGCGGAGGCCGATGTTATGGATACAGGATCTCTAGGGCTTTTGAGTCTAGAACATAGGACAGGAGATCACAATCAAGGTGAAGTTACCTCTTATAGGGATACATTAAGACGGAATATGCATGGGTTGAACTATGCTTCACGTGATAATCCCATATGGTGCCACTTGACGGACGAATATGAATATGAAGATGGCAAACTCACAGATGAGGATGACCCATTCTGTCCCACAATTCTTCTTATGACGGACAAGAAATGTAAACTAAGAGAACCTTGGAAACATGCCCTTATAATCAAAATGTTTAATAAGGGCATAGGTTACATGCAACTTAAGAAAGGACTCAAGTATAAATGGGCGCCCAAATGAGACTTTTCCTTAATAGATATTGGATGTGATTACTATGTTACTCGATTCACCAATTTGGAGGATTATGAACATGTCTTGATGAATGGACCATGGATGATAAGGGATAACTACTCGGTGATAAAAGAATGAGTTCCTAATTTCATACCGTAAGAGGATCGTATTACACACCTGTAGGCATGGGTAAGAATTCCGAAATTGAGTGTTGAATATTTCAATGAAAGTTTCCTACTAGAAAAATCTAACGCCCAAACCCGTAATCCGAGTTTGGTCTTAACAAACCATTAGCCGATGATTAGCGTAACGGAAAGGAGGTCGGGGACATTACCGCCGCCCTTACCGGAGGAAAGGGCAAGGCTCTGAATATATTTATATGTATTTTACCTAGGGTTATACCTTGCTAGGCAATCTACAACTTATACAAAAAGTATATGTTAAACTTGATAAATGAATCAACGATACTTGACCACTAATACCCCAACTTGCCACTGCGAGCCTCTAAGTCCCAACATAACTTTTCTCTTGCTTTATACCTTCAACATCTTTACCTAAACAAAATAAGAAAATATTTTCGAAATGTGAGCCGAAGCTCAATACGTCCATTATCATGTTGTAAAATAAAGGTTAATAAATAGTTGAGTTGAGCGTGCACATTTCAATTCATTTTATAAATGAGGGGAGAGAATAATGTAAAACTGTTACTAATTAATTATCTCGTGTGGTTACCCTTGCGATCATCGGGTTTCCCCTCCATGTGTACACACCTACACCGATCGGAAAGTCTAGTTGGTGCGGCACAATTACGGTATACCGACTTTGAATAATGGTGAAGTATTGATGGCCGGGTCCACTTTTATGTGGTAAATACTGTTTGCAAATGATTTTTTGTTGTTGTTGATGTCGGCCATTTCCGGTCTTGATTTGTAAATAAAACATTGAAGGGCACGATCAATTAACGTACTCGATGGACTGAAATTGGTTGATGATTTGAACTCGATTCCTTTCCTTGTAACTTTGAGTAGGACCTTTGAACGTATGTTAGATTGATGGCCTTAAATAAGAGTTAATAGAATAAGATTTTGTTTGGGATTTTATATTTCTTGATTAGGTTTAATAATAACCTATCCTATACCTTTAGTTATGATGATTTATTTTTAACATGATTTATGCCTTATATTTTTAGTTATTCATGCTTTATTTTATTATTTCTAATTTATGTGTTAAGTTACCTTATTCATGAATATACATAATTATTTTACTCATTTATTGAATCTAAAACAGCTTATTTACACATGGATTTAACTAATTACCTATGCTATGATTATATGTGCATTATGAACTGATTAACCTTATTATGCCATTTTTATTCCTTTTATTTAACCATAAATTCTAATAAGATTATTTAAACTAAAATATGCATGTACAATTAAATTTTTTTGTTTATTAATCATGATTATATTTTCTGTTAATCTTAGATTTTATCTAAAGTATTTAATTTAAATGGCAAAACTTAAGTTATCAAAATTTTAGGGTTAGGGTTTACCTAGAAAAAGAGTTGAAGGGAGCCATGGTTGTGGTGGTTGTTGGTAGGAACTGGTGGCGGCAAGCGGTGCTCGGCGGTTGGCAATGGTGCCTGGTAATCGGCGCCGCGCTTGGCGGCGTGGCAATGGCTGGTGGTGGTTAAGTTTTAAGGGAGGTGTGTTTAGGGCATAAAAGGGGGAGAGAGAGGGGGAGAAAGAGAGAGAGAGAGAGGGCTTGGTGGCTGAGATGGCGAGGGTGGTTGGCTGCAGTCGGCGCCTGCAGGTGGCGGCAGATTTGTTCGTCGATCGGTGGTCGGTGGTGACCGATTGTGGGTGGTAGAAAAAGAGGAGAAGTTATTTGATGGTTGGGTGGGTTTTGAAGGTGTTTGAAAGTGGTGGTTTTGCACGGTAATCGGTGGGCGGCGGGCGGCCGGAGATGCATGGTCGGTAGGTGTTGATTGTGCTTGGGCCGCCGGTGGTGAAGTTAGCCGAAGTTTTATAGGGTGGCCGGATATGAGGGAGAGAGTATAAGGATGAGAGGTGGTGGTGGAAAGTTGGTGAATGAGGTGGTTTTGGAAGTGGTTTTCCGTCGATAGGGTGGCCGGTGGGATGGTCGGAAGGGGGCTTTTGGTAGTGCAATGTGGTGAATGGTCCCGGCTGGTGGTGGTCGACCGAAGGAGCCGATAGGTGGCTGTGGAGGTGGTCGAAGTGGGGAAGATGGGCAAGTGAGGGAGGAGAGAGAAGTTGCTAAACCAGATTTTTAGGCCAATTTTCCGATTAATCCACCCTATTTATACTGATTTCAATAGTTATTTGCATGGATTGTTGTCTAATAGCTGAGTTCTTGGTTGACAAATGTTAATGATGCATGCAACATCGGTGATTTGGCAATTCACAAAGCATACTTAGTGTAATTGGGGGTGTCAAGTTATTATTTGACCCCAATAAACATCTTAATCCATTATTATTTTTATTATTATTTTATTATCATTAATATTATCAGCTTCATTATCATTTATTATTATTTTTGTTGTCTTTATCATAATTATTTTTATTATATTATTGCTAATATTAGGGTTATTATTGTTTGTTATTACTTTTTATGTAGTATTTGTACTTAAACTAAGTTAGTCTTATTAGCAAGACTAGTTCTTAAAATTGATATTGGATGTTTATTTAGTTGTACTTAAATTGTGCTAATTATATATATATATATATATATATATATATATATATATATATATATATATATATATATATGAAATTGAATTCATATGAAATATTTATGATTGAAGGACTTGGATATGGATAATATGAACATTAGCATAAATATTATTTTGGGAGTTGATATTTTATTAATTATATTGTAAATATTGGCCATCCATCGTCACCGTTCACGTCTCGGGTCCTGCAAAAATAATTTTGATACACATATATATAATATGATATGAAAATATTTTGAAATTGAAATGCACGCGCTCATTATAATTGAATGCATTAGAGATAATACGTTTTCTTAAAGTGTTGGGTTGTTACAAAAAAATAGGCAAGAAGATTGGGAAAGTCCTAGGAGTTTATGATACCACAACCAATGTAGAAAGAGGTCAATATACCCCTTGAGTGTTCAAGCTGACCCGTCTAAACCCCTTCTATCCAAGTTCCGATTAAATGGAAGAGTCCGGCGTATTTAGTATGAAGGACTTAGAATGATTTGTTTTCAATGTGGAAAACAGGGTCATAAAGAGGAATCTTGTCCCCTTAAAGCACAAACAGACCAAGGCGCTAACGGTCAAGATATTAACAATATAAGAGAGGACAACGAACTGGATCCGACTACCATAGATAATCCTAATACTTACGGAAGCTGGATGTTGGTTAGAGAACCTACGAGAAGGAAGAACACTAAACAGTCAAACCATACTGGTTCTCGTTCCGAGTAATAAATCTAGTCCAAACCATGGTACAATTCGGGCTGTGCAAGCTAGTAACAAAACCGCTAATGAACCTATAGAGAATCCTTGTACGGAAGAAAGAGATCTAACTTCCAATTTGGACTTGCACAATCCCGGTATTTAAGTAGTGGAAAGTGGATCAAGATTTAGTGCCCTTGTTAATTTAAAATTAGAGGAGAATCGAAGGATAATAGCATGAAGTTCGGAGATTTTGAAGGAAACGATATATTGCAATTAAAGGAAACTCCACACTTGGAGGAAGAGAATAATTTGAATTTGGAAATACAAGATGTGCCCACCAACCCCTTTGGAAAGAATCCATGGAAAGGAAAAATCTCCTCCTAATGTCTCGCATGACCAAACTTTATCCAAGTAAAGGTCGTGGAAGAGCTCGAGCCCTTGGAAATAGTAAAAATCTAACTTCTTTCCAAAATTGGGCCCAATACTTAGGCTTCTACACTCGTCTTCAAGGACTTGGAGTGGACCAAATCTTTTACCCCTCATCCGGGCTCCCCATTATCCGAGGCCAAGTGCAAGTTCCCTCATCCGAAATGGACAAACCACGGTTTATCAACACCGGAATTGGGAGAGGCCTAATCTGAGGTTTGGATCACGAGAGGTTCTTTTACAGAGGACCTTTGCCCTGAACGGGCTTTTAATAGACGTTCCCCTATTTTTCTCAAGTCTCGTGTAGATGTAGAGGGTGGTTCCAAATCCTATGATGCTTCTGTTGGGGAGCGTAGCAACATGTTCCCGTATATACTTGAAATGTAGATTGACAACAACATTGGAGGTATGACCTCTAATAAAAATTGTTGAGCTTCGACCTTTGGGCTGAATCCCCCTTTTTGTTTATGCTTGAATCAAGGATCTTTAGTGAATGTGAACAGAAATTGGGACAATGGTCACTATCCTAACATCATTGTTTGGAATGCAAGAGGAGCAAGCAATAATTTATTTAGGAATGTGCTCAATGATTTTTTGAGATCACATAACCTCGATATTCTCGTTCTTTTAGAAACACACATCGGTGGTGAAATAACGGACCGTATATGCAATTCCCTTTATTTTGGGCGTTATTTCCGTGTTGAAGCCCAAGGTTTTCAGGAGACTTCAATGATACAATTAACTTAGATGAAAGAGGTCATGGAAATCAATAGATGGCTCGGAGGTGCTCTCGATACAAATGTTGGATTGAAAACAATGGACTCATTGATCTTGGTTTTTCTGGACCGAAATTCACCTGGAGTAGAGGCAACAGATACGGAAACTAGAAAGAGCGCAAGATTAGACAGGGCTCTATGCAATCTTAGTTGGAGGAACAAATTTCAAGAAGGGGGTGTGAGACATCCGGTTCGGAGTTATTCAAACCATTCCCTACTTTTGATTAGTCCTTCCGGCTCACTATCAGCCCTACCGTGACAAAACCCTTCCGGTTTTAAGTAGCTTAGCTCACTTACCATAATTTTGAGAGTTTAGTTCGTGAGAAATGGAACCCCAACCATGCTATTGTCCCAACCTTAGCATCTTCTGCGGAAGAGCTTACTCAATGGAGCAAAGTTAGCTTTGGTAACCTTTTTGAAAGAAGAGGAAGCTCCTAGCTAGAATTGGAGGCATTCAATCAAAATTAGCAGAAGGAGGTCATAATCACCTAGTGAATATGGAGATTAAACTTAAACTCGATTTAAATGTTCTCCTCGACCAAATTGAGCTTCTTTGGTTCCAAAAATCTCGGATGGAGTTTATTAAAGATGGGGATCGTAATACTCAATTTTTTTCACACGAGTACTATCATCGGACGAAGATACAATAGGATTAAAGCTCTACAATGGGAGAACGGAATATCGGAGATATAGTCCGTAGAGGTGAAAAACATGGCGGTGAACTATTTCTCCTCCCTTTTCCCGGAGCCCATCGGTGTTGATACCTCTCACATACTTCCATTAGGCAAGTTTCCACTACTAAATTCCGAGAAGTTATTAAACCTCTCTAAACCATTAAGGAATTTAAGGACACCCTCTTTAGTATGGCTCCATTCAAGGCCCCTGGGCCGAATGGTTTTCACGCCCTCTTCTTCCAAAAGTTCTGGGATTCAGTAGGAAGTTAGGTATGTCATTCGGTGCTTGAAGTGCTTCACGGTTGCAACATGCCGGAAGGACTCAATAACAACTTTATCTCACTAATCCCGAAGGTTTGTAACCCATATTTGGTGACTCAATTCAGACCTATTGGGCTGTGTAATGTGTAATGTGAGCTACAAATTAATCACAAAATGCATAGTGAACCGGTTTAAGGAACTCTTGCTTGAGTTAGTCTTGCTTATACAATCTAGCTTCATCCCTAAAAGACGAATTACCGATAATGTTATAATTCCGCAAGAGGCAATTCATTCTATGCCTGGAAAAACAGGGAGAACGGGATGGATGGCCATCAAGATTGATCTCAAAAAGGCTTATGATAGATTAAGATGGTCCTTTATCCGAGAGATTCTTATGGATATGCACATCCCGCAACTCTTAGTGGAAGTGATCATGTCTTGTATCGGGACTTGTTACTTGAATGTTCTTTGGAATGGAGAACCAACTCAATGGTTCCAACCCTCTCGTGGAATCCGACAAGGGGATCCTCTTTCACCATAACTCTTTGTGGCATGCATCGAGAGACTTTACCACTCGTATTGAGGCGGCGGTTCAAACGGGAAGTTAGCAACCTTTTCCTACCAATAGGTATGGACCCAAAATTTCCGGCCTATTTTTCGCCGATGACGTGATTTTATTTGCGGAAGCAAATGTGCACTAGACCCATGTAGTAAACTCTTTCCTTAAGAGCTTACGTGATGCGTTAGGCCTAAACATAAGCAATAAAAAATATAACATCTTCTTTTCCCTAAATGTTAATTTGGATATCGTTGCTAAACTTTATGACTCTCCGAATGCCCCGTACTAAGAATTGGGGTAAATATCTAGGAGTCCCGACCATAACCGGCAAAGTCACGAAGGCCACATTCCAAGAGGTAGTAGAGAGGGTGGATGGAAGATTTTCCAGATGGAAAATGAAGTGCTTATCCTTGGTGGGTCGAGCAACGTTAATCCAATCCACTTTGAGCGTTGTACCGACTTACACCATGCAAACTGTCAAAATCCCAAGATCGATTTGTGATGAGATCGACAAAAAACGAGACGTTTTCTATGGGGCGGGACCAATTCGAGAGGAAAATTCATCTTGTCTCCTGGAATACGGTAACAAAAGCTAAACAAGAAAGATGATTGGGCCTCTGTGCTATAAGGAAATTGAATTCAGCTAGCTTGATGAAATTGGGTTGGAGGTATTTACAGGAACCTAATTCATTATGGGCCCTTGTCTTGCGCTTTAAATATTGTCATGGCTCTTTAGGAGAAACACTAATTGCTAGAAGTAGTGCGTCTAACACTTGGAGAGGAGTGGTAGAAAGTTTTGACACACTCAAAAAGGAATAGGGATCGCCATTGGAGATGAAAGATCCGCATCATTTTCATGTGACAGATGGGCAGATGACAAACCACTAATGGATTTTGCTCCGAGACCCATTAATAATTCACATCTTTTGCTCAAGGTGAGTGACTTTTGGGATCAGAATTTGGGTTGGAAATGGGAAAGATTTGCCGATGACCTCCCGAATCAAGTGCTACAGAGAATTGTGGCCTTTGAAATTGCTAAAGAAGGAGTGGATGACAATTTATTTCGAAAGCCAAAACCTCGGGTGAGTTCTCGATTAAATCCGATATGAATCTCATACATAATGAACAAAATAGCTTGGTTTTAGGTTATTGGAGATGGGTATGGCGCTCGGAAGTCCTACAACGAGTTTGCATGTTCTTGTGGTTGGTTTTGTAAGATAAACTGATGAAAAATCTAAATAGGTTTAAGAGAGGGTTAACTACAGAGCCGGGGTGCCAAATTTGTGGATTAGAAATAGAGAATATTGATCATATTCTTCGAGGCTGTACGGATGCCAAACGTATCCGGCAATATTTTGATAATAGTGGTTGGAAAACATCATGGCGGATAAATTCTCTGAATGAATGGTTAAGCAACAATGTGAGGGGCAAGGATCGAAACCAAAATCGGGACACCAAATTTCTGGTAGCTTTATGGTACTTGTGGAAGTGGCGTTGTGCAACTTATTTTGGTAATGGGGACGAAATACCAAGAGACAAAATGGGCTTTATACTCCAAAGGACCGAAGAATGTGTATTAGCCTGAAAGGACAACATTCTGGATACTAGACTTGGCAGCCCGGAAAGAAGAGAGTTGTTAGTCGGTTGGGAAAAACCTCCTCCTAACTAGGTCTTACTCAATATTGATGGTGCGTCCAAGGGCAACTCGAGGATTGTCTGTAGGAGGGAGCATTTTCGGAGGGGATGAAGGGGAGTGGCTTGTTGGATTTGTTGAAAATTTTGGGACATGCTCTTCGGTTTCGGCTGAGCTTAAGGCGGTTTGGAGAGGGCTCCATATGGCCCAAGATTTGGGTTTTACAAGAATTTGGGTCAAACTTGACTCTTTGATTGTGGTAGGAATGTTGAGAGGAGACCACATCAAAACCAACAAATTCAGACTAGTTATTCAACAATGTAAGAACTTGATGGCTTCTAGAGATTTGGGAAGTCAAAATCTCTCATTGCTTCCGGGAGGCAAATAAGGTCACGAGACAGATTAGCTAATTTAGGTATTTGTAAGGGGATGACATTTTATTCCTTTAACGTCCCTCCTAGTGAGATTAATGGGTTGTTTTTCGTAGATAATGTAGGTGCCTCTTGGCCCAAGTTTATCAATAATTAATATTATTTAAACCCCTCTTCCGCACTAAATAAATAAATAAAATGATAAGTTATTAAACATACAATACATTAGAATACTATTTGATTATTTACAATAATTGAAGCACCATTTTTATATTAATTATAAATATCTCATGATACTAAAGTGTCAATAATTTAAATTAATATAATACTATTTTTTAAATCATCTTACATGTTCCATGTAACTAATAGCACTTTTCTTTTTCAACTCTTACATTTTTTTTGTCCTCTATTTGAGTTTTTTTATATAACTTTACATTCTCGTATACATTTTCGGTTTGATGTTCGTCTTACTCTTATTTCCATAAAAATATGACTATAATTTTATAAACTAGTTTGGATCCGTACCATATACGGAACAATGTTGTATAATGTACACCTTAACAAGTTGATGAATCACAAAGGATGTTATACGAGTGAATTCTGTTTCCTTAATCACTTGAGATTATTGAATGATTTTACCTTTAATAATCTTCTTTTACATGTTATCCCCTTATTGGCCTAACACATAAAAATCATTAGAGCCCAATGCATATTCATCTTTCAATCATTCTAAATTTCTAAAAAATAAAGAAAGAATCTAAAAAAACTAAGCGAAAAAGCACTCGGAAAAATATCATCAAAGCTTTAAGATTATACACTCGTTATTTAAAATATTTAGAAGCCAATCCCAGTAAAGAATCAAACAATTTAAATAAACCTTACTCGTATGCAGCTCTAGGAACAGTATGACAATATGTTTAGGTATCAAAAGGCAAATATTAAAAGGAATAATATATGATTGGTAGAAATTGAATTAGGCTATCTTCAATGGAAGGAACTCCTTGGAGTTGCTTCAAGTGCCACATAGGCAAAGGAGTTGCTCCCTTTTAGTATCTATTGTTAATGGTAACAACTTATAAGAGTTGTTCTATATTATTTTATATTTTAATGGGCCCCATATGGAATATTAAAAAAAGAATAGTAAAAAATGCAAAACGAAAACAGTAAAAGAGAAAAGGCAAGTTGGCCAATTGTATACCCGCAAATTTTGAAATGCTCCCGGAGAGAGAAAGAAACCCACAAAATCTCCTCTATTTTTTCGTTCGTCCAACCATCTCGTGACATATGGTAAGGAGTAGATACTCTCACGAGCATATAAGACGTTCCGCATACATACCACATTGGGGCCCACCTTTGCCTTCTTCTCACCTTTCTCCATGCGTTTGTAATCACTCTCTAGAGGTAACTTCTAGAGCTTGCATCCCACACATGGATTTCTTCCCACTCCAATTCTTATTTTCTCTTTCCTCTCTCTTCCCTTTCCCAGCTCCTCCATCCAGGTTCTCCATGGAGCAACTTCATGGAGAACCTCTACCCAGCCTACTCCACCCCGCTCATAATTAATTATTTTCTCTCTCCTCCATATATGTTCTACATGGAGAACCTCTACCCATCTACTCCACCCCCTCTCATAATTAATTATTTTCTTTCTCCTCCATATATGTTCCCATTGGAGATAGCCTTAGATGATTCATCGACGACAATAAATATCATTACATCACAAATTAATATTACAATATAAAGTACACCAAATTAATAAAATAATATCAAACTTACTGCTCATAACTCTCTACAAAGTCAATACACATTTAATTTAATTGACATCTTACATGCAAGTTACTAAAATATCATTAACTCAAATATTACACCAACTCTTAAAAGGTGCATATATACCCAAATAATTTTTATGGTTGAGATTGCACTAAGCCTTTATAATTAGTTCTGTTATAATATTTAGCCAATTTGAAAAGATTACTTTTATATATATAGTATAGTTAGAAAGTGTTAGATCTAACAATGGTTTTTATGACCTTGAAAAGGGGGATAAAACCGTTATGATAGATGATTAACTCTGTTAGTATCTTACCATTCACATTGGTTAGAGATTCCATAAGTACATGTAGCACTGGCATAAAATCGGGTTCGGACAATACGGATATTCGGACAAAATGGTAGAACCCGAACCTTGTCGAATTTGCAATTCGGATAACATGTCCAAACTCGAACCCGTACTTGAATGTCCGAATGTCTCGAAACTCATGACCGAATGTCCGAATTTACACTCTTGAGTAAATTAGCTTATTTAAAATAACGAGAGCAATTTTTGTGTTTTTTCATGCTTGCTAGCTATAAGGCCACCAAATAAAAAAGCATTAACCGGTAATGCACAGTTTGCAAATAGGACAACATAGGAAATTTATGTAAAGAAACCACTAATAATTGATGACAATTACAACACCATCTAGGCAAACCAAACAATTTAAAAAATAAAATTTTACAAATACATAAAAACGACTCATTTTTGGGAAAAGGCTCATGTTTGGATATGAAAAGGGCATGGAGTCGATTAAGAACTTGAACTTCGCTTCTCTTAGGGCCTCACCGACACCGCAGACATCAAGGGTGTTATAGATCTAGGGTTAGAGGCAAACACAAAACACCAAATTAAGCTAATTAACCATCATACAAGGGAGAAGAGAGAGCGAGAGCGAGAGAGAGAAGCCTACTTGCGAGAACATTGATCATCTCCAATCTTCACCGATGTCGCCAATGTCAAGGAGATAGAAACGGGGGGTGCAGCCAACAAGGGACGCTTGGAGGAAGAGAGAAAGAATGAGTGACTTGGAGAGATGTCGAGGATGGAGAAACCACCAGCACTAGGAGCCGATTGAAGGAAGAGAGAGATTGAAGAGATTGAGGGAGAGTTCTATATCTAAAGTTAATGGTGTAAGGGATTGTAGTTTCACTTTATGTATATTAAAAGATTAAAAGATTAAAAATCAAAAATCAAAATAAAATAAAAATATTAGGCCATTTGGTGGAAGTTAAATATCGATAAGTCCAATGCCCGGATGAATAAGCTCATTTTTTTGACCCCAAAAGTTCGAGTTCGGACAATGTCCGAATTTGTCCGAACCCAAATTTGACCAAAAATTCAAACAACCCGAATTTCAAACGCCAAACTCAAACCCGACCCGATTTTGCATATAGACATGTCCGAATTTAAAATTCGGATAAAAATTGGTGATCATACCCGATTTTATTAAGGTCGGACAAATTCGGGTATTCGGGGTCGACATGATTTTTACCAAGCATTAAGTACATCAAATGCATGCTTTTCGATGGCATTTTGATGCTTTTGTTTGGAAAATTAAGTTCAATGGAGCATGTTTATGCTCCATTTTTCGCTTTATGGTCGTGTTTTGGTGTTTTCATATGAATTGTGCGGACTTGATCACCAATACTAAATATTCCCAAGATTAGTTGGTGTTTTGAGCGTTAATAAGACCAACACAGTCTAACATTATAGTCATAACGGTCATTCCCTTTGTTAGCCCGAGTTTGCGAGTTCCAGCAGCCAACACGGGTAGCCCGCGTCCACCGACACGACCTGTGTTGGGTGTTCTCTTGCCCAGCTTTTCCTACTTCCATAATAGATGGGTCGTTTTCATGAGAACGACCTGTTTTGTCAAGTTCCTATTGAAATCATGCATTGCCACAACCAACACGGGCAACCCATGTTGGCTGACATGGTTGTGTTGGTTGCGATTTCTGCCATGTCGCTTCAATTTTGACGGTTTCATCTTTTGATTGCCTTTTAATTGCTATTAAAAGTTGAATCCTGCAGATGTTTTGAGCCATCCATCTTCTTCCTTTTCCACCATTGTTCACCTTCAAAAGATTTATCAATAATTAGAAAGAGAGAGTTGAGATATTCAAGAAAAGTCGTGCAAAGTTGAAGGAAGGCTTGAAGATCGAAAGATCGAGTCGTTCATGCAGAGAGGTTCAAGCAACGCTTGCTAGAGACTAAGCATTTCTATTCTTCCTTCTTATAAACCATGCTAATTTTGATGTTAGTTTCAATTATGTGTGAAATACTTTTTAATCTAGGGAATTCTTAAAACTGAATAATGTTATGTTTCGATAATGAAACATTTGTGCTAATTTTATTTGGAATGATTCTATCTATCTTAGAGTTTTTATGCTATTGTGAGATTGTGAGTTATTTTCTTGCATGCATTCTCGTTGTTTGAATGAAGTAATGAAAGGAGAAGTTCAACATCGGAAAAACCAAGATTAGACTTTGAAGGTTAGCTCGGAGAGAGTCCGAGTCACCCTAGAGGGGGTGAATAGGGTGATGAAAGATTTTCGTTAAAAAACAAACTCTTTTGCCAAAGTAAAAGCGCAAATGGATTCCGAGTCAAAAGTGGGGTCGAAAAGTATGAACTCGTAATTGCAGTAAAGAGTAATAAAGCATATTAGACAAAAGCTTTAAGACTGTCCGAGTCTAGAATGAACTCGAAACTAAAGTCACAGGAATTACGTGGAAACCCTCCTGGGGCAGAAAACCATGGACCGTGTTAATCCGGATATGAAGTCAAATCCACTATTTTGAGTCCACAAAATACCGTGAACTGATCGAACCCGAGTTGCTCCCTTAGACAACTCTATACAAGTTTTCCTAGACTCGAAATTCCCTTATCCGATCTAGTACTTCCTAGCTGAGATAACCCTTACAGCTAGGGACAACTAAGCTGAGTTAACCCTTACAGCTTAGTCAAGGGACCTTACAAAGAATGTAAGAAAGAGTTTGTAACTAAGTACAAGACCTTACAACTCGGAAAGTAATGAATTACAGAGTGGGAGTTGTAAGTAGAAGATTGAGAATGAATACAATGACTTTGCTCAAGTACGTGTATTAACAATAGGTTCGACAATCTTCAAGTCTTGAGAGTTGGCTTCTATTTATAGATGATCGAGCGAGTAGCCGTTATCTCTATCTCCTAACCGAGAGTCCTCTCGTGACCGTTGATAAAGGCTTTCGAGTCACTCGGAAAGTATCCGTTGTGATATGAACGTTGGACAACGGTTTAACTCTCTTGGAAGTCTCAAAACCACTCGGCGGTGTCTTGAAGGATAAGGTGGAAACCACCGTTAGGCTTGGCGTTTCAGTTTTCCAGATTTGAAAACAGACAGCCACGACACAATCTTCCGGGGCTTGGTCAGAGAAGGAGAAAAGTCATGTTCTGTTGGTGATTTGACGTTTTGAAGCCGGTTACTTTTATATTCGAAAAGGGTACCATCGTTTGAATCACCTACAAAAGTAAATCAATTTTGGTTCTCAAAGTATAAAATACTTTGGTCCAAGATTAGACACGAGATAATAAAATAATTAAGATAATTACATAACCGATTATCCGAGTCGGAAAGTGAATGGAGTTTTCCGAGTCTAATATCCATGAAACTTAAAATTCCATTTGAGTTAGTCTAAGCGAAGAATCAAGTTACATAAAGAATATCAGAATGAAATAACTTGATATAGACTAAGCACGATTCGGACTAGAAGCACCGACTCCAACAAAATAGAACTTATAACATGAAGTCGGATCCGAGTATGGTAAAGCGAAATACTAGTCAATTCATCATGCGATATATCTAAGTGATGGGGAACTCGGAACCGAGTGAGACAAGCAAAGCTATTTTCTGAGTCACTTAGAGACAAGCAAGAATATGTGAAGTAACTGCTATATCACTTAGAAAAGATACCATATCACTCAGAAAAGTTTCTAAGGTACAAAGAATGCCTTGGAATCAAAACTCTATAAGTGAGAAATTCTTATACCTGATTCCTTCGATACAACTCGAAATGTATTGAGCGAGTGTCCGAGTCTTCAATCTCCCTTTTTGATGAAAGGCATTCCATACTTAGACAGAAACTTTGTTACTGAAATTGATGTGTTTTTGTAAATGTTGCGCAAACAATAGAACGAGTAATAGATACACAATAATTGTCAATGAAATGTATATAGACACGAAAAGGCTTGCATAAGACAATGAACTCGAAAATGAAAGAGAAAGCATTAGTTCATTGAAATTAAAAAAATACACAGAGAGAGAGATTGAGAAATGCTCCCCTAAACAAGACAAGAAGTTTTTCATCTATATTCTCCCCTTACCTTTCAGCAAAAACAACAACAACAAAAGGGAAGAATACAACGGTTAGTACAAATTTGATGTCCGGACAAAAGAAATAAGTAGAAATTTCTCGAAAGAAGAAGAATCTGACAGACTGTGGAATTGTGACATAGTGCATGGCGCCTACGAGGGAGAGGGGGATGTCCGAGTAGAAGCGGAGGGATGAGAGGTACGCCGCGCTGGTAGGATCTTGACGATGTGCTTGAGCGCGGCGGAGGGAGAACAGGGATCGCCGTTAACGGCTCAGCTCCGAGTGGCTGACCCGAACGAGAGGATCTAGGGGTTCCTCCTTATGGACCTCGGTAGGCTGGAGGGGCCGCTCGGCCGACTCGCTGCATGTTGTCGTGGCACAGCGAGGTCTTCGACCCACTCGGACTCACTGTCCGAGCCGAGTCCTGCCACTGGAGCTTGAGGAGCGATCGACCCTCGGCAGCTTCTGCTGCTTCTTCTTTGTGTTCCACCCTTGCCCGGATGGAGCTGCCTCGGTCGTAGGCTCCTCGACGTCCGCTTCTTCATTGTTTGCAGCTTCTTATTCTTCCTCCTCGCTTTCGAGGAGGTCGGGCCCGGGCTCGAGGACGCTTCGGATGCGTCCGAGTCGCCACGGTCCTGAGCCGCCTTAGACCTTCTCTCTCGAGGAGCTCGACCAGCTCCTTCTGCTCCTTCACCAACTCCCTCATCTCAAGAACCATTGTTTGCTACTCTCGGATTTGGGATTGGGCGGTGTTTTGGTGGATGAACAAAGACCGATATACGATCTTGAGTGAGTGGAGTAGGTCCTTGAATTCGGAGGACACGGAGCTGATTTTGTCCATGAAACCGGGGACAAAATAGCGGAGAGAGATTTTAAGGCACCTGAGGTGGAAGCACCAACAGGTGGGGCGGGAGAGAGAGAGGGGTTGCTTTCTAAGTCCGAGGCGGAGAAGAGGGCCTCAACTCTGAGTTGTGCACCCGGACACGGCATTGGGGTCCGAGGGGAGAGGAACCTTGAATTGTTTAAAAACAAAGGTGAGAAGAGCACCGAAGGGAAGAGGGGTGTTCTTCTTGGTTTGGAGTTAAGCCAGACACAGCTGCCATCCGCTCAATTATTGAGGGGAAGAGGTCTACTTCGTAGCCCTCAAGAATGTCAAAGAGAGCTTTCAAATGCTTAGAGTTGGGGTTCTCCTTGCTGGAATGCTCGAGAGAAAAAGGTTCTCATCGGCAGAAAGCACGAAGGCGTGCTTCGACTTCAACCGAGTCACTGAAAAAATTTCGTGACTCGGGGAACTCTTTAGCATATTTTTCAAGGAAGTCGTCGGCGACTTTAGTGAAAGGAATGGGGTTGCTGTTCAAGAAAAGAGAAGAAACCTTGAACAGGCGGTGGAGGAGAGAGGTGTTTATTCGGACAGATCACATTCGAACTCGGAGGTTAGGACACCTTCGAGAGAGTGAGGTGAGTATCAAACTCAAAAACGAGTTCATGATAAATAAACTCGCTGAAACAAAGAAAGTTATATACACTCGGTGGTTTGAATGTGAGCCAACCAAGAAAATTTCGTGGTTGGGAAGAACTTGTGGTCCAGCATGAGATGCTTGGGTGACAATGGGCTTAGAGGGGTTGAGCTTTCGGGTTCTTGGTGCGAGGCTTTTTGGAGGAAGAGCCACGAAAGTCGGGATGATTACCTCTCTTAGGCATTTTGAGAATGAGGAAAGAAAGATGAAACTTTTGAGGAAGAGAAGAAGAGAGTAGGTAGACAAGAGTAAAAGAAAAAGAGTAGAAGAAAGAGATGAGAGCGAGTCGAACTTACTTGAGATGGTCTTTACGTCGCTTGAAGAAGTTCAGAGAGCACTGTAGACGTAGAAATCTTCCGCGTGAAGTTTTGTGTATGAGAGGGAGATGAAATGTAGAGTAGCAAGGAGAAGGAGAAAAATTTCTATTTAAAGAATAAGAAACGTCCTTCACCGTAACGTTAATTGTAACTCCGTTCGGCTCTCGCTTTATCAAAAGTCACCTCGGACCGGTGTGACGGTTCTCTTCTCAACGGTTAGGAATCGTACTGGAAACATCTAACGGCTAGGAACTAATCACGACGCCAAGAGAGAGAGAGAAAAAGATTTTGAAAATATATTCTGAAATTCTCCACTCATCTAGAGATAATTCCAGAAAATTTGAAATCCAATTTTTCTCGATGTTTGAGTCTAACTCAGATTGGTTTCGTGTAACTCGAAACTAACAGTTATCGGCTCATTATCACGAAATCAACTGAACTAATAGCCAGCAGTAAAGCATAAACACATAACGCATAACCAAAAATGGAAAATAGTTATGCATTTAACATACCAAGCTCATTCCGAATAAAGCAAAACCGATCTTCACCAAGAGGCTTAGTAAAGATATCTGCTAATTGAAGATTAGTAGGAATGAACTCAAGTTCAATATCACCTTTCTCATAATGGTCTCTTAAGAAATGATATCTGACCTCAATGTGTTTTGTCTTTGAGTGCTGGACTGGATTCTTGGTGATGCTGATTGCACTCGATTGTCACACTTGATTGGAACCGATTTAAAAGATAGTCCGAGATCCCTCAAGTGTTGCTTTATCCATAAAATCTGAGCGCAACATGCTCCAGCTGCTATATACTCAGCTTCAGCAGTTGATAGAGCCACCGAGTTTTACTTCTTTGAGTGCCAAGATATTAAGGATTGACCTAGAAATTGGCAAGCTCCGAAGTGCTCTTTCTATCAACTTTGCATCCAGCGTAGTCCGCATCTCGAGTATCCAGTAAGGGTCGGTTCCGAGTCTCTTGAGTACCATAGACCTAAGTTCCGAGTTCCTGCAAGATATCTCGAATATTCTCTTCACCGCAGTGAGATGTGATTCTTTTGGATTAGCTTGGAATCTTGCGCTTAAACAAACACTAAACATGATGTCCGGCTGGCTGGAAGTAAGATATAGCAAAGATCCAATCATACCTCGATAGAGTTTCGATCTATTGTTTTACCTTTCTCGTCCGAGTCAAGCTTTATACTCGCTGCTCATGGGTGTAGATGCGTGCTTTGCATCTTGAAGTTTGTATTTCTTTAGCAGTTCCTTGGTATACTTTGATTGATGGACATAGATTCCATCTCTGTCTTGTTTGATTTGTAGACCAAAGAAGAAGTTGAGTTCTCCCATCATACTCATTTGGAATTCTTGACTCATTAACTCAGAAAATTCTCAGCACATAAATTCATTAGTAGCTCCAAAGATAATATCATCAACATATATTTGAACAATAAGGAAATCTTTCTCCTTGGTTTTTATAAAGAGAATCTTGTCGATCCGACCTCTTCTAAAGTCATTTTGAACCAAGAAATTGCTCGATCTTTCATACCAAGCTCGGGGAGCTTGTTTAAAAACATGATCTGGAAATTCCGAGTTTTTAAAACCAGGAGGCTGCTCGACATAGACTTCTTCTTCAATAAAACCATTGAGAAAAGCACACTTAACATCCATTTGATATAATTTAATATGCATGCTGGATGCAAATGCCAACAAAATTCTAATAGCTTCGATTCCGGCAACAGTGCAAAGGTTTCCCCACAATCAATTCCTTCTTGAGCCACAAGTCTAGCCTTGTTTCGACTACTACCCCACCTTCATCCAGTTTGTTTTTGAAAACCCATTTGGTTCCTATGACTGGGTGGTCGGAAGGTCGGTTAGTTAGAGTCCGAGACTTAGTTTCTTTCGAATTGATTGAGTTCCTCTTGCATGGCCTCTACCCACTCAGGTTCATTTAGGGCCTTTAGTGCATTCCTGGGTTCGATTAATGAGATGAATGCAGTGAATGCACATAGGTTTTGAAGAGAGGAACGAGTTCTTACCCCACTTGTTGATATCGGATATTATGTTTTCTAGTGGGTGACTAGAAGTGAACTTGAATGCTCTACCTGTTCTCCGATTCACAAGATTTATGGGATGAGCTGCTCGATCTTCGAAGCTTATTCCGAGTGATCTTCTTCATTAGCTTGTTCGTTACGAGCGGGCTCTTGAGTTGTCTCATTCGAGTCACTTCGTTCGAGTGACCTGCAAACAGAGAGAATCTAACCCTTCTCACTTCCTCTAACGAACTCATTAACATTCTTTACTTGTTGTTCTTTTCGAGGAAGAAGGTTTTTCGGAACCCGATTTGAATGACTTTGGGTTTAGTCCGATTCTCGAGTCTTCTTTGCAGAGAACCGAGTCCGACTCTCTTTCTTTTGAAAATCTTTCCTTTTGAAACTGGAGAAAATGGTTTCCTTTTGTAAACTGTTATGGGCTTAGTCCTCCCTTCATTTTTGTGAATGGAACTATGCTCAACTTTCCTGAACTTTACGGTTCCGGAATCCTTTTGAATAGTTCCGAGTAGGAATTAGATTCCTCCTCTTTGTTGAAACCAAGACCTTCTTTTCCGAAGGAGACACATTGTGATCCTAAGATCATGTCAAGGTTTTTCCGACCTTGAGTAAACTTTAAGACCAGGTCTTGAGACTCAATGAGCTTTTGCCTTAGTCTGCTCATTTTCTTTCTCGAGTAACTCGGACTTAGTCTCATTAGATTGAGCACTAGTCTTAAGTTCTCTCGAGTGGAAGTCTCGGTTTTCCAATTCATTTTTCAAAGAAATGCTCTCGGAGGAAATTGACTCAAGTTGTTCTTTGAAACGAGAAGAGTCGAATTGGACTTTTCTTCCAAAGTAAAAATATATTTAGCTAGATCAACTTTGGAGAATTTGAGGAAGTATTCAATTACCTCCTGAGGATTTGTTTCCTTACTTGCCCGAGTTTGAGGTTGACTCTCTTTCAACTTCGAGTCGAGATTGCCATCGGACACTTTGAGTCATCCGACTCCTCATCATCTTCCGATGAGTCCTCATTGCTCCATGTTGCCATCATAGCCTTTTTCTTCTTTCTGTCCCTTTTTCTCTTTGCACAGTCATTGACTATGTGATCTTTGTTGCCACATTCAAAACAACCGGAGTTCTTAGTCAAAGAAAACTTTGAAGGGGATGAGTATTTACCTTTCTTATCCTTCCTGTCTTTCCTGCAGAACTCCTCTTTTGGCCTTTTATCCCATCTTTTGTGCTTCATTATTCTCTTGAAGCCTCTTGCAATAAGTGCCATGGGATCCTCTTCGAGTCGGAGGAACTCAGATTTGCTTCTCTGGTTTACGAGACCTTCGAGCGTTATGTTCTTTTTGGTGTTGCCCTCAGCATCCTCCTCTTCCATATGGATTTCATGAGTGAGAAGCTTCTCGATGAGCTCGTCCGGCTTAAGAAGTGACATATTCTGAGCCTCCTCTATGGCAGTCACCTTGGGACCCCATCTTCTCTTTGTTAGACTTCGAGTATCTTTCGCACATTTCTTCGTGTGTAATCTTTTTACCCAGAGACTTGAGATTGTTGGTAATCTCGGTAAATCGAATGAACATCCGAGTAATGTTCTCTTCGGCTCCATCTTGAATAGCTCATACTTATGAAGATATTGACTAATCTTCGCTTGTCGACCTGGCTTGTGCCTTCATAAGTGTTGACCAGTGTGTCCCACACTTCTTTGGCTGAATCACAAGCGGATACTCGATTATATTCCTCCGAGCTGATGGCGCACATCAGAATGTTCATTGCCTTGAAGTTCTTTCGAACTTCTCGCTTCGCCTGGAGTAAACTCGGCCTTTGTCTTGGGAATGATTATGAATTCATCTGTCTTCATTAGAATGTAGTTTCCTTGTTGTATGATTTCCCATACATCTTCATCATGATCCAAGAAGAAACATTCCATGAGCTTCTTCCAGTGCACAAAATTTGATCCTTTAAATTTTGGTGGTCTGCTGGAAGATCTTCCTTCATCGAACTCTCTGTTGTTATGAGCCATTTGATCTTTATACCTTTGGATGGTTAGATCCTTTCGAAAGGCTAGGCTCGATACCAATTGAAGGTTTGCTTGGAGAGAGTCCGAGTCACCCTAGAGGGGGTGAATAGGGTGATGAAAGATTTTCGTTAAAAAACAAACTCTTTTGCCAAAGTAAAAGCGCAAATGGATTCTAAGTCAAAAGTGGGGTCGGAAAAGTATGAACTCGAATTGCAGTAAAGAGTCGATTAGACAGAAGCTTTGAGGCTATCCGAGTCTAGAATGAACTCGAAACTAAAGTCACAGGAATTACGTGGAAACCCTCCTGGGGCAGAAAACCACGGACCGTGCTAGTCCAAGCACGAAGTCAAATCCACTATTTTGAGTCTATAAAATACAGATGGACTGACCGAATCCAAGTTGCTCCCTTAAACAACTCTTTACAAGTTTTCCTAGACTCGAAATTCCCTTATTTGATCTAGTACTTCCTAGCTGAGATAACCCTTACAGCCAGGGACAACTAAGCTGAGTTAACCTTTATAGCTTAGTCAAGGGACCTTACTCGGAAAGTAAGAAAGTGTTTGTAACTAAGTACGAGGACCTTACAACTCGAAAGTAATGAATTACAGAGTGGGAGTTGTAAGTAGAAGATTGAGAATGAATACAATGACTTTGCTCAAGTACGTGTATTAACAATAGGTTCGACAATTTTTAAGTCTTGAGAGTTGGCTTCTATTTATAGATGACCAGGCAGAGTAGCCGTTATCTCTATCTCCTAACCGAGAGTCCTCTGTGACCGTTGATAAAGGCTTTCCGAGTCACTCGGAAAGTATCCGTTGTGATATGAACGTTGGACAACGGTTTAACTCTCTTGGAAGTCTCAAAACCACCGGCGGTGTCTTGAAGGATAAGGTGGAAACCACCGTTAGGCTTAGCGTTTCGGTTTTCCGATTTGAAAACAGACAGCCTCGACACAATCTTCCGGGGCTTGGTCGAGAGAAGGAGAAAAGTCATGTTTGCTTGGTGATTTGACGTTTTGAAGCCGGTTACTTTTGTATTCGAAAAGGGTATCATCGTTTGAATCACCTACAAAAGTAAATCAATTTTGGTTCTCAAAGTATAAAATACTTTGGTCCAAGATTAGACACGAGATAATAAAATAATTAAGATAATTACGTAACCGATTATCCGAGTCAAAAAGTGAATGGAGTTTTCCGAGTCTAATATCCATGAAACTTAAAATTCCATCCGAGTTAGTCTAAGCGAAGAATCAAGTTACATAAAGAATATCATAATGAAATAACTTGATATAGACTAAGCACGATTCGGACTAGAAGCACCGACTCCAACAAAATAGAACTTATAACATAAAGTCGGATCCGAGTATGGCAAAGCGAAATACTAGTCAATTTATCATGCAATATATCTAAGTGATGGGGGACTCGGAACCGAGTGAGACAAGCAAAGCTATTTTCCGAGTCACTAAGAGACAAGCAAGAATATATGAAGTAACCGCTATATCACTTAGAGAAGATACCATATCACTCGAAAAAGTTTCTAAGGTACAAAGAATGCCTTGGAATCAAAACTCTATAAGTGAGAAATTCTTATACCGATTCCTTCGATACAACTCGTAAATGTATTGAGCAGATGTCTCGAGTCTTCGGACTTAATTTGTGATGTCAATAGATAAAATTGCTAATTCGAAGATCATTTAATAATCCATGTTTATGGATTAATTGAATAAAAAACCCATGAGAATAGGCAATTGGTTTAAGTCAAGTAATTCACTCCATTTTGAAAGAAAGTTGTGATTGCGCTTATTGACTATCGATCTTTAAATCATTTAAATGAATAAAAATACATGTTTAAATACTCGAATAGAAGCATTTTAGGTGAACCAATCCCTAGGTGTTTTAATTTCATAGATTTCTTAAAGTGATTTAACAGTTGTTAATGAATCAACCATCCGATTCAAATAGCTTAGCATATTGAGATAGTTAATACTTAGTAGATTGCATTGGTCCTTGTAGGATGACACTTGATTGCTATAATGATAAAATTGTGTACTTGCAGAACCGATCAAGTTTTTGGCGTTGTTGACGGGGACTAAGTTGTAATTATTGAGTTACACCTTATTAATTTGACTAAGCACCAAATTTTCCTTTTCGATTTTTAACCTTCGTGATTGACTTGGCTTTTAACGAGGTTTTACCGTTTCTATGCCAAAGTCTCCCGATCTTGGGAAACTACTTGAATTAGATCCCGAGATTGAGAGAACCTTTCATTGAAGGAAGAGACAACAAAACCTAAGGAGAAGGTTAAAAGAGGCCGCCAAACCAATTCCTATCATGGCGGCCAATGGTGACGATACCAAACCTTTGCGAGATTTCACCGTATCGGGAGCTCAAGCTCTCGACTCAAGCATCACAAGACCAACTGTTGCTGCTAATGATTTTGAACTCCGATCGGGTCTCATCAACATGATGCAGAAAAATCGGTTTGGTGGCACTCCATGGAGAATCCGAGCACAGCAAGCTCCAGCTGCAATGTACTCAGCCTCGGCAATTGATAGAGCAACCGAGTTCTGTTTCTTTGAGTGCCGGGAGATAATAGATTGGCCCGTAAATTGACATACTCCTGATGTGCTCTTTCTATAAACTTTGTATCCATCATAGTCGGCATCCGAGTATCCAAGTGAGAGTCGGTTATAAGTCTTTTGAAAACCATAGACCAAGATTTTTAGTCCCCGCAAGATATCTAAAAATTCTCTTCACCACAGATGAGATGTGATTCTTTTGGATTAGCTGAAATCTTGCACAAAGGTAGACACTAAACATGATATCTAGCCTACTAGATGTGAGATAGAGTAGAGATCCAATTATACCTCTGTAGAGCTTCGATCTATAAATTTACATTTCTCGTCCGAGTCCGGTTTCAAACTCGTCGCTCATAGGTGTTGTTGCATGTTTCACATCTTGTAGATTGTACTTCTTCAACAACTCTTTGGTATACTTAGATTGATGAACATAAATGCCATCCTTGTCTTTTTTGATTTGTAGACCAAGAAATAAATTGAGTTCTCCCATCATACTCTTTTGGAACTCCTGTCTCATCAACCGAAAAAACTCTTGACATAGAGTTTCATTAGTAGCTCCAAAAATGATATCATCAACATATATCTGAATGATAAGAAAATCTTTCCCCTTAGTTTTTATGTAAAGAGTTTTTGTCAATCCGGCCTCTTTTGAAATCATTTTCAACCAAGAAACTATTCGAGTCTTTTATACCAAGCTCCGGGAGCCTGTTTAAGACCATATAAAGCCTTTTGCAATTTGAAAACATGATTTGGAAATTCCGAGTTTTCAAATCCAGGGAGTTACTCAACATAAACTTCTTCTTGAAAGAAACCATTCGGAAAAGCACATTTGACATCCATTTGATAAAGCGTGATATTCATGCTAGATGCAAATGCTAAAAGAATTCCGATTGCCTCAATCCTAGAAACAAGCGCAAAGGTTTCCCCATAATCAATTTCTTCCTCTTGATTGTAACCCTGAGCAACAAGTCTAGCCTTATTCTTGACTACCAGCCCTTCCTCATCCAGTTTGTTCTTGAAAACTCATTTGGTTCCTATGACTGGGTGGTCGGAATGTCGTTTGGTCAAGGTCCAAACTTAGTTTCTTTCAAATTGATTAAGTTCTTCTTGCATGGCCTCTACCTATTCAGGTTCATTTAGGACCTCCAAGTGTATTTTTGGGTTCTGTTAATGATATGAATGCAGAAAATGCACATAAATTATGCAAAGAAGATCAAGTTCTTACCCCACTCGTTGATGTCGAAAGTATATTTTCAGGTGGGTGACTAGATGCATATTTGAAAGCTTTACCTGTACTCTAATTTACCAAGTTTGTTGGTTGAACAGGCTAATCTTTAGTGATTATCTTGTTGAGTCTCCGCATTGACTTTTTCTTCAAGCATTCCGAGCTGGCTCTTGAACTTGTTCAGCTCGAGTCACAACATTCCGAGTTGCCTCATTCCAAGTTTCTTCAGTTCTTTTGTTTTTACTCTTTCCGAGCTCGGCTTCAGCAAGGTTTTCTTCATCTCTGTTAAGCCTCGAGATCCGAGTATGTGGATTCACTTATCCTGCCAAGATCAACCTTATCAAAAACAACGTGGATATTTTCTTCCACATTGTTAGTTCTCTTGTTAAAAACACAATAAGCTTTGCTATGACATGAGTAACCAATAAATATACCTTCATCCGACCTAGAATCAAACTTAGTAAGATGTTCCTTACCATTAGCATTTACACCCAACCGGTCCGAAGTAGGAAATGTTGGGTTTCTTTCCCTAGTATAGCTCGTAGGGAGTCTTCTTCAAGATGGGTCCGATAAGACATCCGTTGAGTGTGTAATTTGTCTGTGTTGACTATCTCAGCCTGTAAATAGTAAAGTAGATCATTTTCAATCATCATAGTCCTTCCTATTTCTTCAAGAGTTATGTTCTTTCTCTCCATTACTCCATTTTGTTGAGGAGTTCTTGGTGCAGAGAAGTTATGGTAAATGTCATTCTTGTCACACAAATCCACAAATTCCGAGTAGTCGAACTCCCTTCCATGGTCGGTTCGAATCCTCCTGATCCGAGTCTAAGACTCTACTTGAATTCTAATGTAGATCTCAGTGAACTCTTTAAAGGATTCATTCTTGTTCTTGAGAAAACATACCCAAGTAAATCGTGAGAAATCATCAACAATAACAAGTACATATGATTTACCTCCAAGACTTTTTACAGGAATTTCACCACACAAATCCATATGAACTAATTCAAGCACTTTGGATGTAGACACAGCTTTGAGTGGTTTAAAAGATGATCTCGACTTACTTTCCTTTTGTGCATGCTTCACATATTTTATCTTTCTTAAATGCACAGTTAGGTAATCCCCTAACCAATCCATGAGATGCAAGTTTCTTGATAGTATGCATGCTAATATGACCTAGTCTATGATGTAAAGACCAAAATTCTTACTTGAATATAAGAAAGGAATAGTATAGGTGTTACCCGACTTCCGGACACTGAAAGCTTAGTCTCTTTGGGGACTGCAACAGAAATGTAGCAATTGGTCCGAGTAAACCTTACCTCTTACCCTTTGTCACACAGTTGAGAGATGCTGAGGAGTATTTCAGCCCTTTGACAAAGGTAGACTGGACTGACTGAGTTGTTTCCTTCACCAATTTTGCCAATCCCTACTATCTTGCCTTTGTTGTTGTCTCCAAATGTGACTTTGCCTCCTTTCGGATCTTCTAACTCGAAAAGAGTCTTGAATCACCCGACATGTGGCATGAGCATCCATTGTCCAAGTACCAATGACCTTTCTTCTTCCGAATTACCTGCAAAATAAGAACGAACTAACCCTTCTCGCTTCCTTTTACAAATCTAGTAATTGTCTTTACTGTGGTCTTTTCTAAGGAAAAGCACTTTTGGGAACCCATATCCGAATGATTTTGGGTTTGGTCCGATTCTGAGTCTTCCTTCTAGAAAACTAAGTATATGTCTCTTTCTTTTGAAAACCTTTTCTTTTTTAAACAGGTGGGGAAGGCTTTTTCCTATAAACTGGTATGGGCTCAGTCCTCTTTCCATTTGTATGAATGGGACCATGTTCAACCTCCCCGAACTTTACGAGTTCGAAATCGATTTGAAAAGATTTGAATAGGAATTAGATTCCTCTTCAACATTGTAACCAAGTCCTTCTTTCCTGAATGAAACACACCGAGAGCCAAGTAAAAAGTCAAGGTTTTTTGACCTTGAGTGAGTTTTAAAACAAGCTCTTGAGACTCATTGACCTTCCTTTTCAGTTGCTCATTCTCTGTTCTAAATGACTCAAGCTCAATCTCGTTTTCTTGAACACTGGTCTTAAGTACCTTCAGATTGTATCTCAGGTTTTCTAACTCATTTTTCAAAATATTACTCTCGGTAGTGAGAGCCTCAAGTTTTTCTTTGAACTGTGAAGAGTCGAATTGGACTTTGCTTTCAAAGTATAAATATATCTGGCTAAATCAACTTTGGAGAATTTGAGAAAGTATTCAATTACCTCCTCAATATCCGAGCTCTCATTGTCCGATTCATATTCAACTTCGAGTCCGTCGGTGCCATAAGACACTTTGAGTCGTCCGAGTCATCTTCATCGGATGAATCATCATCACTCCATGTGGCCATAATAGCTTTCTTCTTCTTTCTGTTCTTCTTTCACTTTGGACAGTCCTTGACTATGTGTTCTTTCGTTGGCACATTCAAAACAATCGAGTTCTTAGTTAAAGATAATTTTGAAGGAGAAGAGTATTTACCTTTCTCGTCCTTCTTATCCTTCTTGTAGAACTCTTCTTTTGGCCTCTTTTCTCACTTCGTGTACTTCATCATTCTCTTGAAGCTGCGGGCAATGAGTGCTATAGGATTCTCTTCGATTCCGAGGAGCTCGGACTTTCACATCCGCTTTCGAGGCCATCGGCGCAATATTCTTTTTAGTGCTAACCTCGACATCTTCTTCCTCCAAATGAATCTCGTGGGTGAGTAGCTTGCCAATAAGCTCGTTTGGCCTTAGTTGAGAGAGGTTCCGAGCTTCTTTAATGGTCATCACCTTAGGACCGCATCTCTTCTTCAGTAGACTTCTTATAATTTTTCTGGACATTTCTTCGTGAGAGAACTTTCTACCTAGAGGTTTGAGATTATTAGTAATTTACGTGAACCGAACATACATCCGAGTGATATTTTCTTCTAGCTCTATCATGAACAGCTCGTATTTATGAAGATATTGACTTATCTTCGCCTGCTTCACTTGGCTTGTTCCTTCATAAGTGCTGACAAGAGTGTACCACACCTCTTTGGCTGTGTCACGAGCCGAGACCTTGTTGTATTCTTTCGTGCTAAGGGCACACATCGGTGTGTTCATAGCTTTGAAGTTCTTTACGAACTTCTCGGTCTCTTCGAGTGGTGTACTTAGATTTGGCTTTAGGCACAGTAGTTCCATTCTCCATCTTCATTGGAATATAGTTGTCCGCTTGGATGATGTTCCAAACATCTTTATTGTTGTCCATCGGAAACACTCCATCATCTTATTCCAATGTGCAAAGTTTGACCCTTTGAACTTTGGTGGTCCGGTGGATGATCTTCCTTCATTGAACTCTTCATTGTTCCGAGCTATCTGATCTTTAGACCTTTGGATGGTGAGATCATATTGAAAGGTTAGGCTTTGATACCAATTGAAGCTATCCTCGAAGTTATGGAGATAGAACTGAAATTGCATGTAAAAACTTGAAACCAACGGCAGAGGAAGAGAAGGTTATGGAGTTTGCGGAAGAAGTCTCAGAGGAAAAGAAGGAAAAATTGAATTGAGCCTTCTAAGGAAGTTGCTTACTACGAACTCTTACAACGTGAGAGCTTTAAAGATCGATCAAGAATATTTGGAAGTCTTCCAAAGGGATGATTGAGAGAGAATTGGAAGCAAATATATTGTTGTTCCGATTCTTTTCCTACAAAGATAAAAACTACGTGCTTAATGAGGGGCCATGGGTATTCGATGGATACCTCTTGCTACTAAAAAATTGCATGGGATTAGAGCAAATTGCTGAATTCAAGTTTAACAAGGCTAATTTTTGGGTGAAGGCATATGATGTCCCAAATGCTCGACAAACTAAGACCTTTGCGGAATTCCTTGGAAATAAAATTGGATCCTGTATGGATTGTGATGAGATTAGCATGTTCGGAGCCAATAAATCCTTATGCTTTAGGGTTGATATCAACATCCATAAACCCTTGCATCGAGGAGTAAAAGTTCTCATTGGCGAGAAAACAACTTTGGATCCGAATCAAGTTTGTCAAACTACCCAATTTCAACTACAACTGTAGACTATTGGATCATATGGTCAAGGATTGTAATGTGGTGGAAGAGGGTGTACCGAGAAAATTGCTGCAATATGGGATGTGGCTTAAGGATTCACCTATCAAATCACGTAGAAGAAATACTGAAGAGGAGATCAAATAGGTGAAACGCCTTTTTTAGCGTTTAAAAATAAGAAGAATAGAAAGACTGAGCACAAAGTTAAATTTTGAGCAAGGAAATCGTGCTCGTGAAACTAAGACTACCCAAGAAACTTCAAACACCATGAGGTCTTCGGGAGAAAGCTCTCGAGTAAGAACAAGGCTGGCATGAGTGAGAAGGTGAGAGTTGTAGAGGATGACGGGATGACGGATAGAACCAACAAATAGGCGAAGGTTGTGGTGCAACCCCGCCCATTCCAATGAGTATTATTTGCTCGAACTACCAGGGCTCGATGACCCTTGTGCGGTTAATAACCTCCGTGGCTTTCTACAAAGATACTCACCTGCCCTTGGTCTTTATTTCGGAGACCAAGTTAGCTTGTTGGGAGATAGATATTGTGAAACATAAATTAGGGGATTACCATGGGATTTATGTGGACGAGTAAGGTACGCTTAGGAGGGTTGCCATTATTGTGGGTTAAAACTATCCAGGTATCCCTTCTATCCATGTCTCTTAACTATCGATGTTCATGTGGATGGTATGGAAGATATCACCCAATGGCTTTTTATGGGTATACGTGGGTGGCCCAAGACGGCTTGAAAACAAAGACCTGTGACGAGCTTATGGACATTCATCATAACTCTTTATCACCTTGGCTGATTGGAAGGGACTAGAACGAGATTTTCTTTAATTTAGAAAAGTCATGTGGGCTTCACAAAAGTCGGGCGAGTCGTTGCAGCGCTTTTGTGATACATTCGAGGACTATGGGCTTTTTTATTAGGGGTTTACGGGTCATGAATTCACTTGGGAGAATGGTCGTGGTGAGGGGAGGTGGTGGCGGAAAGGTTGGACAGGTATTGTGCTTCCATTGAATGGTCTTTATTGTTTCCTTATGCAAAGGTTTTCCATTTTGACGAAAAACTCTCCGATCACCTACCCGTTCAGTTGAAGTTATTTGAGATGAGCAAACGTGATAGATGGCATGCTAGGAGATTTGAATTTGAAAAATTTTGGACTCGGAAGGATGGTTGCGGGACAGTGGTGGAGAATGCATGGGTTGTTGTTGGGCATGTCAACAGGTGGTGTAATCTAGAAATGAAGTTTGAAGCATGTTCTAAGGCGTTACTCAATTCGCATAGAGATAAATTTGGAGATATTAAGCGTAAAATTTCACATTTGGAGCTCAAGCTTAGAACCATGAGAAGTGATTAGTAGACATCAAGTCCTTAATGAGATGACATCTTGGCGGAAAAAGGAAGAAATCTTTTGGGCTCGACAATCTAGGGTCGACTTTCTTAAATTCGGAGACGCTAATATTAGATGGTTCATGCTAAGTCAAATATAAGGTGTTAAGTTAATAAAATCTCCAAACTAATGAATGATGGAGATATGGAGGTCACGAAGGAGAGGCCATTGAAAACTTGGTGGTGTAATACTTTTCTGATTTGTTTTCGACAATTATGAATCAACCCATGGAACCTGTGATTGATTGTATCCCTAGAAAGGTTACTGATGAGATGAATGAAGTGTTATGCCGCCAATATAGCAAGCATGAAGTATTGGAGGCCCTAAAGGGTATGCACCTCGATAAGGCGTTGGGACTCGATAGTTTTAACCCCTCTTTCTTTCAATGCTTACGGGACATAGTCGGTGATGATGTGTTTGGGTTGTTTTGGAAATCTTAAACGGAGGTCATATGCCGGTGGATGTTAACCATACCAATGTAGCGCTGATTTCGAAGAAAGCAAACTTGATCCGGCTTAGTGAATTTAAACCTATAAGTCTATATAACATGGTCTACTCGGCTTGTGACGAAGATGATTACTAACCGGCTCAAAGCCTTCCTACCCCAAATTATTACCGAAACCCAAAGTGCATTCACTCCGGACAGAGTTACTCTCGAATAACATCTTGATTTCTTATGAGGTATATTACTCCATGCATACGCAATCAAAGAAAAAGGGATCGATGGCGATTAAACTTGACATGAATAAGGCCTATGATCGGGTTGAGTGGAATTAAGAGTGGTGATGCTCAAGCCGGGATTTAAGCGACAGTGGGTTGAGGTGGTGATGAATTGCGTCTAGTCAACTACTTTCTCCTTCATCTTAGATGGATCGGCACAGGGCTACATGATCCCTAGTAGACGGCTCCGACAAGGAGATCCAGTCTCTCTATATTTATTTCTATTTATTACTAAAGGTCTTATTGACTTATCGTAACGTGAGGAGATGGGAGGACATCTAATTGGATACCAAATCAACCCCCAAGCTCCGGTAATTTCTCACCTTTTCTTTGCAGATGATTCAATGTTCTTTTGAAAAGCTACTAAGGCCCAAGCGGCCACAATCAAAACCATTTTACACTACTATGAAGAAGTGCTAGGTCAAGGTGTGAATTTTGACAAGTCAAGTATGGTGTTCTCCAAGGCTCGAAGAGAATCAATTAAATAAATTCCGGATATAAGGGAAATTATGGCACAAAACAAATATCTAGGCCTACCTACGTATGTAAGGAGATCCAAAGTCCAAGCCTTTTTGTCGATCAAGGATTGTATTGCCCAACGACTTTCCAGGTGGATGGACGGACTTACTTCTTGGGTGGGGAGGGAAGTGCTCGTCAAAGTGGTAGCTCAAGCAATCCCAACCTACACAATGAGTATCTTCAAACTACCGAGGGGTTTCGGTTTGTGGTTGTAGAGTATTATTAATAAGTTCTGGTGGGGGCATAAGTAAAATGTGAAGAAAATGCACTAGGTTAGTAGCGAGAAAGTTATGAGAGAGGAAGGCGGATGGAGGACTTGGTTTTAGAGACTTTGATGCTTTTAACGATACCTTGCTAGCCAAGACCGGTTGGAGATTAATTCAAAATGAAGGGTCGTTCGTATCAAGATTCCTAAAAGTACGGTATTATCCAAACTCTAGTTTCCTAGAGGCATCTTTGGGGATGAGACCTAGCTACACTTGGAGAAGTGTATGGGGCGCTCGTGACCTGCTAGCAAAAGGAACATTGTTCGGCCCAAATATTACGTCATTTATACCCTTATTTTAGTTTTTCACTTGTAAAATAATATTTTTCAAGGGTTTTTACTTAGCTTATTTACTTTTGTAGGTAATAAGTTGAAGTCAAGTTAATAGGAAAAAGTTTGAGCCAAAAAGGAAGCAAAACGAAGAAGATAATGAAGTGCACGGGTGTAGCATGGTTGACAACATGATCGTGCTCTCAATTCCAATTTTTTCCGGAATGCCGAGAAGGTGCATGGGTGAAGCATGGTTGGCAGCACGACCGTGCAGAAGTCTAGCATTGGTCGTGCGTTCCCTGGCACTACCGAGTGCCATATTCCCGAAACATGGCACAACCCATGCTAAACACAACACAGCCCGTGCTTGAACTCAACACAACCGTACGACCCTTGCTTGCACGTTTTCGCTTGATTTTAGCAGTTCTAAATGGCAAATTTGGCTTTGATAAAAGGGAGTTCGGTTTTTCGAGAGATTGGAGGGGACCTCCTAAGGACTTCGCCAAAATAAAACCCCATTAGGGGAGATTAGTGGAGAATTTTGTACAAGATTTTGGATTCAAACCGTCAATTTTAATCAAGCATAAGTTTTCTTTTTCTCTTTTTCTCTTTTCCTCTTTACTTCAAGTTTATTATTTTGATTATTCAATTTAGTTTATAGATTTGATTTTTATTAGTTTATATGTTAATTAAAATTAGATTGATTGCTTGTTTTCATGTTTGAGTTTAATTATCTATGTTCTTGTTCAAGTCATTTTGTGCTAGTTTGTTCTTTAATGTAGTTTTTATATTTATTTCATGCTTTTATGTTAATTAATTGTTAAAGTTGGATGCTTGTGGTTGTGATTAGCCTCTCTAATGGCTAATTGACCTCGTTTAAGCCTTAACTCACCTAGTTTATGCTTGTTATTTGAGATTGTTTCTCATGCCCACCACGATGAAATGCCCGAAAGAGATTTTCGTCTTGATTTTTGGATGATTGGTCTATCACTGAAAGGTGAAGCCAATTTGTTAATATGGGTAGAGAATAGTCGGGATTTCGGGATGAAAATAGCCCGAATCCTAGCTAAGTCCATAGGTTGCTATTCTTATACTCTAATTGGATTAACCCTACGAAAGTAGGTGGTTAGAATAATTAGACTAGCTCATAACCCTCGAAAATGTAGTTTAAGTGGCCTTTGATGGTGGAGCCGACCACTCCGAAATACTTGCATAGGCTTGGTAGGTTTCTTGGCTTGATTAGTTAGGTTATTAGGTGGTAAAAATCACAAAACGAGCATTCTTTTATTGTTTTCTAGGATTATATTAGTTATCATATCTCTCATCTCTACAGATTCTCCTACATAGAAAATTTAAGATAGCTTCAATATTTGAATAACTCTTTGTGGACACGACCCGTGCTTGCCGGCTAGCTACAACTACGCCATGCACTTGCGATTACAAATTTTAAGACTTAATTCTTCCCAACAAACACGATGGATTGTTGGCAATGGGGAGAGTATAGATATCCGGAAGGCTATATGGATATCGCGTCCACACTCGTTCCAAGCATTTCAATATGACGAAGCGGGCTCAAGGCCAACTCGTGTGGATGACTTAATAGACAAAGAAGCGGGCGTTGGCGGAAGGAGATGGTGAGAACGCTACTATATCCCTGCAATGTGACAGATATACTTCAAATACCACTATGTGACTCTTAGCCACAGGACCAACTTAGCTGGCACTTTGATGCCAAAGGCGAATTTACGATTCGATGTGCTTATCATTTATCTCGAGGCTTTGAAGAATCGGGAGAGAACTTCGGGAAGTTCTAATGGGACATAACCCCATTTGGCAAACAATCTGGAAACTGGATGTTTCTCCTCGAATACGTCTCTTTGATTGGAAGGCTGTGTGTTCATGCTATACCTACTAAAGCTAATACAGCTAGAAGAGTGCCTAATTTTAATATGAGATGTGGAGTGTGTGGAGCTTTAGAGGAGTCCGATTTACATGCCCTTTTTCTCTGTGCTTTGGCAGTGGAGGTGCGGGAGGGTAATGGTATGAAAGAGGAGCTTTGGGCAAGTAAGCTAGCTACTTGGAGCAAATTATTTCATACGAGCAACACACCATTTAAAGGCAGCTGAATTGGGGAATGTTGTGGCAATTACTTGGGAAATATGGAATGCTCGGAACCAATTTGTTATTAGTGGCAAAGTAGGATCTTTACAGACTATTGGGGGCACAAGCGGTAGTCTTTGTGAGCAACTACCGGAAGGCCCATGAATCAAAACCGCAGACCGGTGAGACGACTATCAACATCCGGAGACCACCGGAACCAAGGATAGTGAAACTTAACGTGGATGCTGGCCAGGTCGGTGACAATGCTTACAGATGGGGGTTCATGTTGAGGGACTACTTAGGGGATGTGCTTCTCATGGGCGTTAAGCATGGGTTGGTTTTCAAGGTGCATAAGTAGAAGAAGCTCGGGCATGTTGTCATGCTATTCAAAAAGTCCTTGAGCATGGCTACCAAAACATCATTATCGAAAGTGATCTGTCGCCTTTGGTTAGGAAGGTCTCGAATCTTGCCCATACCAATAATTTCCTAGGATTTATCATTTATGATGTTTTAGCATTAGTTTCGCAATTTTCTTTTCATTCTTGGACTCAAGGAAACACAATTACTAACGCAATTACCCATCTTAAGCCCGTTGATTCTCATGAGAAGGTGTGGCTTGAAATGGCCTAGATTCTATCTATGATCCGGCAGGAGTTGATATGTGTAAGTTTATCAACACACAATTAATATAACTCCCTTTTTCTCAAAAAAAATATTATGTGATATACAAAATACATTTATATATCTACCCAACTTTGGTTACGAAAATATTTTTGTTTATTATTGATTTTATTTTATTTTTTAATAATATATTTAAAATTTATACGACAAAACTATATTTTTTAAATTAGCTATGACAATGGGACATTCCTCACTTAACCATATCCTAACTTACGGGGTGTTTGGTTGGGGTTTTGGGAATGGAATTTGGTACCTTTTAGTATCAAGTTTCCATACCTTGTGTTTGTAGGAGTGAGCATGACTTATGGATACCCTTAAATCGAACCGGAACAAGTCAAAGGGTAAGGTTCTGGAACCAGAACCGGTCAAACGAGTTACGGGTAAGGGTCCTAAAATTTAGGAATCTGTCAAACAGGTTCCGATTTCGGTTCCGGTTCCAAAAATTAAACCACGGAACCAAAAAATAAAACCGTTAAAACAGGTAATGTTTCCAACATTTTCAATTTTTAGTTTGTAAATATGAGGCCCATGTAATTTCATGTCCAATTACTTTGTACTTCGTGATATTTAAGCTTTAAATACAAAGAGAAGCAGAAATTGATGATTTGCTTCTTGTTTCCTTTTGACTTCGATGTTTAAATTCTCTTCTAACTCTTACTGTAACAAATTGATTTGCTATTTATTAATACTTGAAATGTAATTAATCCAAGAATATATAATTTTTTAGGCTCTATTTTTTTCATAAAAGTAATAATATGGACAGGGTACCCTAAAACCGTAATCGGACCCCGAGGTTCGAGTTCGAGTTTAGGTTCCTAAAATTCAGGAACGGATCAAACAAGTTCCGGTTCAGGTTCCTAAAATTTAGGAATCGATCAAACAGGGTCAAGTTCAGGTTCTCGGCTTTAGGATATGGTACCGGAACAACTCACCCCTATATGTTTGGTTGGACTTTTCAAGAATGAGATTTGATTTCTATGAGTATCAAATGCCCCTCTCCCCCAAATCTAAAGATTTTGATTCCTCTCATTTTTAGATGTATCAAATCTCATTCTTCTAAAGTATCAATTTTTTTCTAAAAATAAAAATATTCATCAATCCCCTAACCCTTATTTTCTTCCATCTTTTATCAATCCAAACGATTCATCAAATCTCAACGTGTTGCTTGCAAAGAACTCGCCCCAAGACAAAGAACGCCGGGGACAAAGAACTTGCCGTAGTAGAGGAACTCGCCGGAGACCATGTATGTTTCACCCCGCTTGCTCCCCCAATATTCCGATGGGTGTTTCATCCCTCCCCCCCAATATATTTTAAAAAAATAGTTTTATTCCCATTCCATAGCTTAACCAAATAGAAGAAATTGGGTTTTAATTTCGTTTCGATATGAACCAAACACTTGATTATGAATCAAGTCTCATTCCATTCTTCCTAGATTTGAGATTTTATTTCATTTCATTACATTCCACTAATGGTGAACCAAACAATCCCTTAGTTATTATCAATGATTTCTAAGTTATTTAAAAGTAATTCAAATCTGTCGCATTAAGGGTAGGTCGGGTAAGGTGCCTATTAGTTTGAGTTCATTTGTCCTCCCAAATTATAATAGACTAATTAATAAAAATTATTCGTAAATTTTAAAAACTAATATTAAAAAAGTAATTTACATAGGGTTTTCTTTTTAAAGACATTCGAGTGTATTTTTATTAAAGTCATAAGGACAATATAATAATTTTAGATATTAATCATAAAAAGTTTTTTAAAAAGTATTCCAAAAACTATTGACAAAAGAACTTTTTGGGTATAAAAACTATTCTAAAAAACTAGCTTTTTGGGTATAAAAACATGACGAATTACCAACTTAATTAACTTTTTAAGTAAAATCAAACAACTAATTGACCCAAAAAACTTTTTGGACTAAAAGCTATGTTAAAAGAATCGACCCGATCATCGACCCGATCGGAAGAGTGGGTCAATGGTTCAACTAGTCGGACCGTTTGGACCAGATTAGACCGTTGACCCGATTTATGGTTAAATCGGGTTAAACCAGGCATGAGCCGATTCATTCTAAAATTTTTTCAATATATATTTTCAATTATTTTTTCCTATTTTTTGGAGGAAGACTGAGATGAGAAATTACCACAAATTGAACAAATTGAGGGCACAAAATTAAGGGCACAATGAATTGAACCAAAGCATGACCACTGAGACAAATTGAAATTGAATAGAAATGACCACAACAAAGAGTTACGAATTGAACAAGTAATTACCACAAGAAAGAGCAAGGGCACAACGAATTGAACAAATTGAACAGTGAGGTACCAACGGCACTAAACACAAATTGAAATTGACACAAATTGAATTGAACACTCGAAATACGACCCCAACGAATTGAACAATGAGGCACCAATGTCACTAACACAAATTAAAATTGGCACAAATTGAAGTCAATAGTGAAGCACGAGCGAGGGGGAACAGCGCCCGGGTAAGGAGAGTAGCAACAAGCACCACTGCACGCCACCGAGAGAGAGGGGAGGAGGAACCACAATTTAGCGAGAGGAGAGGAAAGCAAGGCTGGAGCGACGAATAGGGACAGCGAAACAAAGAAAGACTAAGTGAGATAAGAGTGAGAGAGAGCAAACCACCGATACTAGAGAGGCTGGCCGAAGCCGGCGACCACCACCACCACCGAGGAAAGCGAGGAGGAGAGGAGAACGGGGCTGAGAGGCGAACGGGGACAGCAAGCGAAGAAAGAGGAAGAGTGAGAGACCGGTTTTAGTTTTAGGGTTTTTCAAGCGACTTTTTTATATAAAGCCAATAATTTACGTCCGATTTTTCCTAGTCATCCGGACAGATTGGTTTTTTTCAATTCGGCTGTCCAAACGAACCTACCCATTAAATCAATCGTTAAGCCCACCGATTCCCAATCGCACCGATCGAACCGACCGGTCCGGACAGATTTTCGCAATGAGCTAAAAAGTTGTTTACCAAACACCCCCTTAATAGTTATTTTATTAATTTAATCAAGACTTAATAGATGTAATCGTAATCTACCTATTGGTCATCCTAGAAATTGGCCCCAGAAAAATTACTAGTTGTAACAAGTAATTACCCCACCCCCCCAAATTTTAAAAAAAAAAACTCAGCTAAACCCAAAGAGAAGCAATTATTAATTCTTATATTTCAATTTTCAGTGAGTCGCTAATTAACAATAAACCAGTCTCGCGATTCTCTCATACAAAACCTACCTTCTGTTGGGCACTTTGCGGAATATCTTTCCTGTGCATCTTATACATATCTCTACGTAGGATAATTTCACTTAAGACGAGCTCATAAGTGAATCCAAAACAAAACAAGAAATCAGCCCAAATTTTAAAAAATACACAGCAGAAGCAAACTGTAAGACTAGTAGCTACCATGACTCATTGAGATTTGGAATATCATGAACAAATGTACATTAGATCAGAGCAATAGTTTTGTTGAAAGCACCCGACACATACCACATGGTTTCTCCCAGCCCCTCTCAGTACTCTGTGATCAGTAACTCTTAGCTAATCTGAATCCTGTCGAAAGTTGCAAGAATATATTTAGCCCCTTTCTCGTCTTTGCTTAGAAGGGGATCCTGAAACTTAGGACCAACAGGCAAATGTATCAAGCATTGCAATCCATAGCATGCAAGTAAGGTATCACTATCAGTCCTGTTTGGGCGAATCACAATTGGAAATCCTCGAACGCCCTTGGGATAGTACTTGTTTTGTCTTCTCAAGGACACCAAAGAAAATTGAGCCCCCAATTCCAATCCATAAAACTCTTGGTCCCATACCCTGCAATAAACAAGAAAAATTTTAACACCCTTACAATGTCAATGAAAAAAATTACTAATGCTCCTTTTCCCTTTTCTGAAAGCTAGACCCCACAATGTAGAGCCTGGACTCAGAACTGAGCCCCTGGGGAGGAAGGTAAATCAGAGCAAGTCCTAGACCCAGCCAATTACAGAGTCACTCTCCTATTGTTCCTGTCATTCTGTCATAGGAGGAATATGGCTCCTGGGTTTGGAACAAAGGATGAGTATCGGATGGAGGGCATTTGTGGTGCACGCATTTGCCTTTTAGCAAAACTCCGTGCTCTCTAAAAATCAAGTACTCCATTTAGCTCTTTCTCCTTCACCCTTGAGTCGAGAGAATCTGTAAACTTCAAAACCTTACATAGCAGGCATAAACTGAAAAGGTACTTGAGTCAATCAGCAGCATCCACAAAGGACATCAGCTCAATTTAGGTGTTTGAGTCCTAATAAATTTGCAGCGGAAAAAAATTAAAAGCAAAACAGAGCATTCAACTCTCTCCCCAAAGAGTATTAACCAGAGAAGACAGTAGGCACAGCAAACTAAGGCTATCAACTCCTTTTCTTTCCCCAAGGGAAATTCAGATTGTCAGGTTTCTTGAAACGAAAATTAATATTGACAAATCCAGGAAACACGGAGACTAGGTCTGTGATCAATTCAGCGCTATCAAATCACCTAAAAGACAATGATTGGGGTAAGTCAAACCTTCAGAAAGACATGGCTTCCTTCTTCTCTCATTATGGTTCTCACACAATCATATATGCCCTTGTACTGGTTTGTTGATCCCTGAAGCCAAACAAAAAAGAGAGTAAGAGAACATCCAGTAGTTGGAGGTCAATTTTTACATCAAATGGAGAATTGGGAAAAGGGGGAAAGGGGAATGGATTAACACCTGAATCATTAGCCTTGTCTTGATAACATCTAGAGGTGTGGTTATTGCTCCAGTTATAGCTCCTGATCATGAAGTGACCTCTTTAGACCAACAAATATCAATACAATTAATAATCAACAGAAATATCACACCATGTCAAAGCACAAGAACAAGCAGAATTTGGTATGCTAGACTCCTACATACAGCTCATTCCTAATTGCTATTTTGTTTGGCTCATCCTTTATCCCCGTAATCTAGAACCCTGATATCATGATGCTCTCAAAATCTGCAATAAACATCATGGACTAAACACCTCCCCCAAAACAAAAAAAAGAAAAAACAGAAAAAAGGAGAAAGCAGTTACTCTCACTTCCATTTGTCCACTCCTGACTGAAATGTCACTATATTCCGAGATGTCCAACAAAATGCTACATTTCAGTGCGCCCCAGAAAAATTCCACAGGGATCCACATTGTAGATAGCCAAATCCTTATTGAAATTCTGATTTCATCTCCTAACTTCTAAAATTTCACACCCATCCCTTCAAATAAGAGAAAAGAGGCACTGAAAACTGAAAAGAACCAAGAAAATTCAACCATAGGAACAAGAAGCAGCAAGTAAGAAAACAATCCCTCCCCCTTCTGATGACCACATATGTGGCCGACAGCTATGATGAGATGATTTAAGTTTCTAGATTACCTGCAAATGCACCAATCATAGCATTTTCAGGATCATTTAGCTCCCTCCTCGCCTGCAAAAGTGTTCACAAGAATTAAAAGGAAAAAGGAGAACAAAAGAAAGAAATAAACAGGCATTAGTTCACAAGTTACTTAAGACCATAAAAAAATACTCCAGAGATTAATAATAGGACAATAAGTTGACATTAGGTCTCTGATTGCATTGCATCATCATTTGCTGAATTTGTCGCGTCTACTAAGACCAACAAGAATCATAGGGATCATGAAATACACCACGAGCAACCACAGTGCGGGTCCCGCCGAACTGGGGCCAAGGAAAATCCATTGCCACGAACCATGCACTTGATATGCAAAGTAATTACTCCAGATAGACCCACAAATTTTTCAAAAAGAGTTCTACAAGAGTTCAAAAATTTTGAAAATGAATAGAGAAGCAGCTACCAAGAACTAGAAATAGGCAGTGGTATATACTCCAAGGTTGTTAAACATCAAGGACAAGTAAAATAGAAGTAAAAAGGTCAAATCACGTGCAAATATAATGTGAGCAAGCATTGATTAACACAACAGCAGTATTAGGGAAGGCACAATAAAAATTGAGAATGTAACCTCACACTAAGAAACAAGTATGCCACAGGAACTCTAAAGAAATTACCAGACACCAACTAACATAAGAAGGTTACAAGCACTTCTTATTTAAGGTTCGCCATCCTAATCCTACACTATCATAGACCAACGTAAAAGGGATAATGTCCTTGGTAAGTTGCAAAAGGGTCAAACAATTGTCAAATGAACCCCCGCCCCCAAAAAAAAAAGGACAAAAACAGTTCTTCTTAAGCCCTCCATCCACCTCTCTTTCAGTTCAATGGAAGTGAACTTGTCCAGTTGATATAATTCAACCATCTTAGCCTTACTTCATGCATATTATACTCAGTACCTCCCTTCTTTCTGGACATTAGTCGATTTAGACCTGGCAAATAGGTTGTTCCATTAGTATCTAGATCAAGTTATGTTCAGTGTCGGCAAACTTTTTGGACAGGCATATTTAGGAACAAATCTTTTCCAGTTCAGGTCAACTTTCAGTTTGGAGTTAATGGATCCAAGTCTATGCTGCAAATACAAGCAACTTGGCAGGAACCTTAAACTCGAGTTCAGTTTCGTCAGGGTTGCCAGGTTTTGGTCAGAATCAAGTTAACCCTATTTTAGGCATCAAGCTAGGTATGCTTTCAGGTCATCTAATCAGATATAGGTCAGCTTCACTAAATCTATCCCTTATCATCCAATCTAGTACATCCACACATGCAGTGAATCATCTTCGTCTTTGCTGTATCATCTTTTGATCCTAAACTTTATTAAATGGCCAAATCACTATACCATGAAGCAAGCAGGCTCCGTAAAGGTGAAAACCACATGTTAAAATTTCCCCTTCTAATTGGGAACTTATTGCCACATAGAACTCCTAAGACATGTTTTCACTTTTCCTATTTATTCGCATAGGATAATGTCATCATTCATGTCCCCTTTGCCTAGTGTGACTGACCCTAGATACCAGCAAGGATACTTTACATGCATTTAAAATGTGAAGCATGGATTCAAAATGTGGCCATTTAGGAAACGGCAGCATTGGAAAGGTTTTCAAGATAAGTGAACCACGTTTTCAACCAGCAACAACCCGCGAAATGAACCACATTAGAGCGGATTTTCTGTGTTGCGACCATTGTATCGCAACCACAACCGCAATTGTACCGAAACCGCATTTTGAATCCATGCTGATAACCACAGTGAAAAATCAGAAAACAACTCCACACCATGTTTACATGCTTTTCAAATGCATTAAAATCTATGCCTTCCTTTGTCTTAACAGATGTGCCTTATATCTCCCAATTTTCAGGATGTTTGATTATTCATTATTTCTCTAGTTTTCCCTCATGTGCGTTACCAAAGTACGACATCAAAGAATCTCTCAATCCAATTTCCAACAAATTCCTCAATTGGATCTGCCATATATTATTCTCCCTTTAACGTGAAAGTTATCAGAGTAGTAACATAAGCAACTGAGCCTTGAATTGATGACAAAGTAAAGATGATTACATCTGTATAAAAATAAAAAGTTAGCAAGAAACATCACAATGTCACTTCAAGTGTATAACCTATTCGTAGCTGCTCATAAATACAGGACTCGATACAATCACAAAGTAAAGAACTGAAGATGGTTATGTATCTGTACAAAAATAGAAAAAGCTTAGAAATAAAATTACAAACTCACTGCAAGCTTATAACCTATTCGTATCTGCTCATAGATACAAAATTGGATGGCATCAAAAGGCAAATCACGCAATAGAAATGATCCATATCCCTGTAACACAGAAAATTTCAGGGTTAGTCAACGTAAGATAAAAGCGCATGCATCCTGCATACATCTGTATTTGAGAGAAAATCAAAAGGGCACACATGAGCTGTATGAAACAGAACAACTGCATTCCCAAAATGAAAAGGTACATATGTGATGCAAGGTCAGGATCTCACTTACAGCATAGAGACCTCTAAATCCCTCCTTAGAGACAATCATGCGGACTGCATTAGGGGTTGTTGCAAATTGACCAGTCTGCATTCTTTGCTTAACAACCTAAAAGAATTTTTAGAATTAAACTTTCTGACCTTATAACAGAAACGTAGAAACTGAGATTATATCTTACTACCTCTGTCGGAACTCTGACAATAGAAGAGGCAGCTCCAGCAATGGCACCTGCAGACTAAATGAAGTTCAGAATGCGCTTGCAGCAAAAGTAAGAAACTAAGAAAGTGACAGGCAATGCTCAATCAAAGAAGACTATTTTTGGATGAATAATGAACTCATCAAGATGAAGGGAAAACCGTCTTCCTATGACAAGAAATCCGGAACTTTCCGATAGAAATCCAGTTGTTATGGGATATTGCCCAAGAGTTGGCCTTTTTCCAAACAGTGGACAAGATTTTTCTTGAAGAAAAAGCAGCACCACTTCAGAGAACAACAGGTTTAATGAATAGTACAATGTAAGTAAATAATCTAGCAAAGGATCAGGCTACATAATCTCAAGAACAATGGAACAGGCGAGCTGGTTCTACACATTTTGAACATTAGGAAACTTACAAGATGAGCCAAAGCACTGAAGTTTTCAGGGAAAGCTTTCAACAGTTTCTGCTTCACTGGCTCATACACACCAACAAATAGAGCAGAAGCCCTGAAAGAGACCATTGAATATAAACGGTGAACAAGCTAATAATTCCAGGGGAGAAAATTACAAAACTGCCACACATCCAATGATGAATGGGCACAAGCAGGAGATGTGACTTATAAATTAAAAAGATATAAAAGTTTGGGTGAAGCATTATAAATTGAAGGGAAAAAAACATGGGCTTTGTACTTTTGTTAAGTTAAGAAGTACAGAATTGGAAAGTCGCGCAACAAAACTAACTACAACCTACATTATACACTGCAACACACAAGATAGCATATGCGAACAGATTATGCTAAGAGTTATCAAGCTGTGGTGGAAGACATGCTTCGTGCTGTGATCTTCTAACAACAGTAGTTTCTTCTCCAGATATATTGAGGTGCATAAACTCAATGAGATACAGAAAATAAATTATCTTGAAACCGAAGCAATCAATCACTGAAATCTGGTGCAAAACTACTTGAGAAATGAAAGACATCTAAACGCCTAAGGAGGAAAATCAATAAAGTAATCAACTATAATGTGCAGAAGAAGAGAAGAACCCCAAACAGAAGCAATATATACCATCCGCCAAATTCTCAACTTGCACACTAGGCAACTGGCTAGCCTCAGAGACAACATCACATGCAGATCTTACCTGTGCAATTGCATGACTGTCAGCACATCCACATCAAAGAAGCATGAGGACAGGCAGATAGACATGCACATTCTGATACATGCAATTATGCAAATGAAGATGTACATGAATGTACAACTACCAAGTAAAACAGAGAGCACCACTTACAGAAGAACACCAGCAATATTTCCAGATAGTCCAGAATAGAGTCCTTTTAAAATGATTTTTCCGCCACCATGGGCTGCCTAGCACAGAATAGTTCACATAATAAGCAAAAAGGCAAGGTAATATAATTTATAGCATAATAAGCAACAAAGATAAGCATGTTATACATAACATAGAATGTTAAAGATGGATCACATAAAAACTGATCATGCATGAATATGAAAAAGGGTAACATCGAACTCGTGATCTCAATGAGCTCAACTTTCTCTCTAAGAAAAAACCAATATCTGAACCCACCTGATGAAACCTAACCCCACCAAAACTTTCCCCAAGATTTCTTGTATTTGTGTGAAAAATTTATTGGATCAACTAGCAATACCCTGAAGTTGACTCAAGCTAAATGTGGCCTGACTAAAGCTAGATCCAAGCTGAAAGTGGAAATCCCATCAACCCAAAAATGAATTTATCCGAAAGTTAACTGACATGACCTAACCAAATGACCTCTTTGTGGATCCATAGGAAGTATCATTTATTGTGACTCAAAAGCACCAACTAACTACATTCAGGCAATCCAGCAAGAGAAGAAATATAACTACATTCAGGCATTCAAAATCAAAAGGGAGAACCTCCTATTTCTACCAGAATTTAACATTTCTCTTTCTCATACTACAGTTCTCAAACTGAATACAATGCAAATCTGATGGCATCTACTCCACATCATAAGTTCCTTTCTTCACACCTTTCACTGAAGCATTGTAAATAAAAACTTAAAACCAATCTATGCCCCATTGCCCAACTGAACTTTAGTGTCTGACGGCGTCTCTGGAAAACAGAATTACAAATAGGAGAAAAAGACACCAAAAATGCATGTGGTCATCCCACAAGCAAGGTAAACAGACCAATTTAGTTAATCTAGCAACAAGATGTATCATATACAAAATTCCATAAGATCGATCCATCAAAATGTAAGTGAAAAAATGCAGAACAGTTCAGAGGATGACCACCGCTAAATTATCAGTAGCTTCTATAATCATAACTAAGGAGTAAACTTTTAAGGAGTTAGTGAATTCAGTCACAAAATCATATAATGTTGGCTAGATCCCAACTAAACAATCGTCAATTCAACAGTCTTATAACTCTAATCTTCTGATACAAAAATTTTGGAGGCACATTCAGCATATACACTTGCCTGCAACCGAGTTTTGATTGTATCAATTGGATATAAGGCAGTTTCGACAACACCACCAGCGACAGCTCCAGCAACAGCACCGTCTGCCAAATTCATTACACTCAATCTTAACAAAGCTAACAGAACACCATATCAAATAGTAATGACAACGTACGTTAAAATATATTCATCGCCAAGACAATGTTAGCAGAAAAGTGAAAGATTAATTTGCTGGGCCGTAAAAGAGAAATAATCTGCTTTCCGGCCATCTTTCCTTCATTTTTGCAGAATTACAGGACTTTCAAGAAGACTAGAGATCTAATTGCTCGGCTAAGATGCAAGTTTGCTTGCATGGACTCCACAGAAAGGCCAGTTCTGCCACTTCTCTAAGAAGTCAAGTTGCTTAGCCAACCCAAAAGATCACCATACTGCTGTCACTAGATGTGCAAAGATTGTTTTCCTTTTTTTTTTTTTTTTGGGGGGGTGGGGGATCTGCAGGCTGCCATTCACATAGCATCACAAGGCCACACATCACTGAAACTTAATAGCCTTGCACCCAGATAATCTAAGGGAAACAGAATGTTTTTACCCCGGCTAAGTTACTTTAAAAAACACAAATCTGGATACTTGAGTCACTTGAGTTGAAGATATCCAAAATAAATTTTAGAACCAACCAGATTTAATTGAATTCCAGATTTCATATCTTTCTAATGGATGCATGTCATACATTGGCATGTTTAGTTTGATGTAATCAAATTGGTAATATAATCAAATTGGTAATGGTCATTATATTACCATGTTTGGTAACAATTTTGTAATACAATCAAAATTGCATTGTAATCACATTAACCTCTACCTATGCAATTACAATTACTTAAACATTCACTAAACAATCATGATTACATTCATCCTTGTGATTAAATTTCAATACACTTGCAATAATTCTCCCTCTCTCTCTCTCTCTCTCTCTTCATATTTTTTTCTCTCTCCAACTTCACTAACAAAAAACTCATCTATTTGAAAAGGAAATTGATTTTCTTTCTTCTATTATCTTAATGTATGATAAAATTTAGATTTAAATTTTGAGGTTAAAATTCTTTCACTTGTTAACATTTATGTTTGATTCAACAAACATTTATCATCACTAAATAATTCATTTGATACTTTTTATCAATAAAAAGTTCAAAACTTGATTATATAATAGAAGAGACTAAAAAAGCTCAAATATAAATTTCGCATTTAAAATTTTGTCATTTAGATAACATTTGTCTTCATTACGACAAAAATTTATCGCCGCTAGAATAATCTAGTTAATATAGTTTGCCACGAAAAAAATTTTAATTCGGTTATATGATAGAAAAGATAAAATAAAATCTCAAATATGATTTCAAATTTAAAATTATTTCATTTGGATAACATTTATTCCCACTATGACATACGAGTTATTGCCATTAGAATAATTTCGTTGATATTTTTGCCACAAAAAAATTAAAACTTGATTATTTGATAGAAAAGATTAAAAAAAGTTCAAATCTAAATATTTAGCTCAAAATTTTATTTAGATAACATTTATCTCCACGACGATAATTTAATTACTATTTTTTCCATTAAAATAATTCATTACATTTATGATTACATTACTCTTTTTATATAACCAAACATGACAACGTAATTATTATTTCATTACATTACATACCTAATTACATTGAATCGTTGATCACATTACATGCCTAGTGCATTACATTTAACCAAGCACCACATATATGTATATGTAATTACCACCAATGTGAAAATTATGAGCCACCCAAGATTGGAACTCGGGTGCTGGGATGCCTGCCCTAGTTGGCCAGATGTCTCTAGAGCAAATGCTCCTTGGCACACACACATGTATATATTCCAGCAATATTATTCTGTTCTAAGAAATTACCAACTTTTTAAACCCTTAGTTCAGCAGCAAGTAGCAACTATCTTCTCTTCCATTTGCATGTCCCGATTATTAGTCTTAATCAGTAAATATGTGCAACTTCCACCAATTATTAAACTATTATTTGAATTATCCAATGACACTAATATGTGAAAGCTGTAACAGTTGCAATGTTTGGGGGAAGCAGACATCCATGTATTCTTCTCCTTTACAATAATCTTCATTCAAGGCTGACATGATGATTAGAAAAATGCAGCATATTACAAATATGTCAATGTGAACAGGATCTTATACAAACTGAATATCTTTAGAAGAAGTAAAAGTTTCTCCTTAAGAATGAAATGTACCATATAGAGATTGCAAGAAATGCAACGGCTTTTCTCCTCTGACAATAACAGATGCAGAAAGCTTCTCTTGCTCCGGAAAAGAAGACAATTGATGCTTCCAGGCATCTGCAGAATTCTAGCATGTCATACATAAATTTATAATGGTGCAGAAGCAATGATTTGACAACACAAACATGACATGGCCAAAGAAAGAAAAGTCGCAGAGAGATTAGGTGACACACTTCGCAAGACGGGTTCAAGTCATAATGCTCATTTAACTAAACATCAATGATAGCCCCTGATACCCCCAAGATGTCAAGGTAAGTCAACGAAGAAATCAGTCAAAGCCCACAGGCAGAGCAGCTCCAGAACAATCATCAAGGATAACCAAAACAGAAAAGTCAGTTACTTGTTTCCTGAAGCACCAGATGATGTTTAGTGCATGCAAAACCTGATCTATCAGAATGCCAGCTTTACGATGTAGCTCAAGGTGGCTCAAGGCCAGGAGTGTTCACAACTTGATGATGCACGTAATAGCTAGAAGAAGTGCATATTGGGTGTCATTGCAATTTTGGAAGAATATGAACTCAGCAATTAAGACTTAATACAAACAATGACACTAGTCGTAATCATTACTGCCTATTGAGTCTGCTGGACAAGATATCTTCCGCTGTGAATTCACGTTTGTACTTTTGTGAGATGAGTCCTAATAAACTACTATGAGCTAAAAATCACCCAACAGAATGCGAGACAGTAGCACTTGAACTATCAATGGCAGAGAATAGGAGAAGAAGCAGCTGCAGACTAGAACAAACTTGTTGCAGACCAGCACAGCTCTGATTGCCGGATTTGTGAATACATTTTACTAGGATTCTCAGTATTTCTTGTTTGTTCTCTTTGCTAGGCCATGGAGGAGATCTTTCTCAACGAGCTTGTAATCCTTTAGTTTTCTGGGAACCAGGACATACTGGAAAAGTTATTTCGCTTCTGAAAATCATAAACTGATGTATCATAGGCTTACAAAGACCAAGAAGATGGGTAATTCAGTTTGAGTGGATTTAGATCAAGAGAGAACGTGTTGACATCTACAGGGGTTGGATCGAGTGAGGTTACTTTGGATTCGGATAATTGTCAAGACTAGTGTCAATTTTATATAATCCATATTCAGGAGGTGAATTTCTGGTTGGTTTGACTTGTGTCAGCCATCAAGTTCATTTAGGATTAGGTTTTGGTCACTTTGGAGTGTGATAATTGTGATAAAGCCTTGACCCTAACAGGCAGGCTAGAATGATTGTAAAATTTTAATCACTTAACTGCCATGTACCTAACTTCTATGGGTGTGTAATATCCTTAGCAGAGAAACATTGACGGCCTTCATTGCTTTCTTGACCAGGCTGAACAACCCCCTCCTCCCCCGGGGTACCTTTTCATGTGATTCACACACCAAAAATGCAATTAGCTTACTTGGATTGTATAGCACATCTTCTGTGAGGAGGAGTCCATTTTCTCAAAAACATACAACTAAAAGGACCTAATGCAGCACATATAGAGAGAGTATGCATGAAATAATTAATTATTACACATCTTCAATTAATCATATATCTGTAGATACTGCTCACCGGATATCCTGCTACATATAATACAAGGGTCAAGCATTCTATTCAGTGTCATTTAATGGAAGACCAGGGAGAAAGTAATCTTAACATTTAGATGTCTTGCCAAGCAAACTCATCAAGCAGACATATTATTTAGACATAAGATGAGAGTAGTACTCCCCACAATACCCTCAAAGGCTATGTCTATTATAATGACTGGGAGCCTAAAGCTAAGGGTTTGTGATCGTGAGCGGAGTCAGTAGATGTAAATTACAGCATGTTTTCTTCCCTGATTCTCACACCACTGAAAAATCTGGACTGCAAGCCGCTGAAAGTTACTTTATAGACATAAATACACAGAGAGATACAGCAAAAGAGATCAGAAAATAGTTGAAAGAAAAGAAATTGTATCCTGAGATTATCTTTTTTTTCTTTTACAATGCAGTACATAAAACAGCAACTCCAGCAAGCACCGAAAATCATATGAATTATAACTTTGTAAGTATTCCCCTTTAGAAATGCAATCCATCAGGGATACAGGGTGGAAAGCCACTCTTAGCAAAAAAAATTTTTAATTATCCAAATGGACTAATCAAATTGGATTATTCAAGTGTGTGTGCATCTTATAGCTTGAAAAGTAGCAACCAATCAATGCATTCCCAACCCAGGATCCAATTATCTCTGTAATGGCAGGGGAAAGGTAGTGTACATCTAACCTCCCTACTCTACTCAAGCCCAAGGCCTTGCACACGCACTAGGACAATGGTACGCTAAGTTACAGCATGGGCATATTCAGTTCCCCTTGTGTACTTGCTGGATGGTTTATCCGTTAAAGTTTCGCCACTGCAGTAAATCTTAGTAGCCTGCAAGTCAAATTCCACTTTGGAAAAAATGAAGGTTAACAGACTCAAAAAAAAAAAAAGGTAGGTGGCTTGTTCATTCTAACCATCCATTAACCTATTCAAACAAGCACAAAGGGAGCACATAAGATGGAAGAATCCCCCACCCCAAACAAAAAACCCAAAAATACAATAAATATTGATTATCCAGTGCTCCTTCGTCTCTGAGAATCCTTGTCAAGTTATTAGATACCAGAAGAAGGTTCCTTTCAGTATAGTCTCGTACATACATACAAACTCTAGCGAAAAGAGAGGCTTTTTTTCACTATAACTCTGAAGGAAATCATTTTTATTTTCACTGCAAAAGAATTTAATGATAGGCCATTCATGAACTAATGTAAGATAAAGTTGTAGACCTGGCAAAACTAGCATGTGCCTGATTATCCAATTGAAATGAACTTGAACAAGGACCTGAAATAAGGCTTGCCGGATGTTTGACCCATATCCAAATAGACCCAATTGAAGCCAAACCTGACCAAAAACTCCATTTCCAATTCTTCTTGTACTTGCAAGACAAACTTATTGAAACAACTAAAAATAGACACAAAGTTGATCTGAGGTGAAAATGACCTAATCCAAACCGAGATTACATCAACCAAAAATCAACCCAACAAATACCCATTTCCAGTTCCACAAATTTCACAGTGGCTTTTTTTTTGGGGGGGATGGAAGATCAGTAATCACCCAAATTGATTGGGTCAAGGTACCCCAGTCGCATAAGCCAGTACATCCACAATGCAATTGAGCAGCGAGGAACTCTCTCACACACACACGCGCGCGCACAGACATTACTCAATTGAAGATGAATTAATGTATCGATTGCTTCACAATTTGAAACTCTTCAATACTGCCCACGTTCTCCATTATTTCACTAAATTCCACGCTTACCCAAAAAAATTATATTCCACTCCATAAACGCAAGTTTTCAAAAAGTAAACAAGCGGAAACCATGAACTTCTAGCATATCGAAGAGAGAGAAAACCCAAAAACAATGGAGATAAAATCAAGGGTTCCAGACGTCCAAAAACAGCGAAATCTAGCAATAGAATCAGTAGAAGCATAATCAAACAAACTAACTTGGAGAAACAAATGACAGGAGAGTAAAAGGATGGCGCTAACCAGCAGCAGCAGGTACAGTCCCTGGCGTCTCCGGCTTCATTACAAGCAGTGGGAGAGAAAGAGAGAGACTGAATGGTGGATCTCAAGCGTCCTTTGTGTAAGGGAATTGGGTTGCACAGCCAAAAAGCCAACCAATACCGAATTCAAAATGGTCCTTCAATGTGTAGGCCACCTTTTTAAGGCCCATTTGTTTCGCATTTTTGGAGCTGTTTATAAAATGAAAAAATTAATTGAAATGATATGTATAGTTCGTATAGTTAGAGGTATTTAGATTTGTAATTTAATTAAAATAACATAATTGAAATTAGTAAATTAAAATATGTTGGTGTATTTTTAGTATATATTTTGTTAATGTAATTATACTTTTGCATGAGAAAATATAAAAGGGATTTTCTTTTTGAGATGGTAAGTACAAATAACATTAGGTAACCCTTTTCTCGAGGGTTTTACGTATGTTATCACCGGAAAGTATATATGAGAACTCATGCGAGAGAGCAGTTTGGAAATACAGTAAGCCATATTACCCTTTCTAAAAACATGGTTAATTGAGCAATAAGAGAATAATGAAAGCATAGTACGTATATTATGAATTAACGTCTAGATCCTCGATGGGGTGTGAATGCTACCTTTAACTCGCTTGAATATCTATCTTATTGTCTCCTTCCACTTGTAGGTGAGTGAATCGTGCCTCTAGTGTTGCACTAATCCCATGTCGCATGGTCATAGCTTCAAATACAAGTATTGGTGTCTTGTACATGAAACGAGTGTCCGCTTGGATGAGACCTCCTTTCCAATCACGCATAACATAATCAACTGTTGTGCCCACCGAAGAAAAAGTGCCATTAAAATTAATTTTGCTCAATCCTGTTGGAGGAAAAGTCCACCTTACTAAACATGTGGGCTTGGCAATGTGAATCGAGTGAAATGACGATGATGATGAAAAATGGTGAGAAGAATAGGTACGTTGCCCAATTACGTTTTGTCCGAATGAGTGAACCTAAGGGATTGGATACATCATTTTGAAACACAATGCAATTACGAGACTTCCATATGCTTCACAAAAGTATAACAATTTTGGAAATATTAGCCCCTTGACCAACAAAAATGTTATGTAAAGACTCTCGAATAGATATAAGAGGGTTTGAGAATGAATGTCGATGAATCCAACCATATTGAATAGTTGTATCCCAAACTTACCCTACAAAATGACAAGTGACAAAAAAAATGTTTCATATCTTCAATTTTTGACATATAAGATGAGAGAACAAAGCAAGGAAGGGAGCAAGGAGAGAGATCTGAAAAGGATAATGCATTCTTAAATTAAAATTTTAAAAAGTTAAAATGAATTTACCAAAATAATATTTTATTATCTAACCTTTAATCTTAAAAATTTTAAATGAAAATATTATTCCAAGGTAGTCTTGAAATATTTATTTCATAAATTGCACTCACACCAAATTATGAGGTACTATTTTATCAATTATACTATACTTGTAAAGCAATGTTTATTATTATTAGGGATGGCAATGGGGCGGGTACGGGCGGGTTTCCTATACCCACACCCATACCCATTTTTAAAATACGTACTCATACCCATACCCATACCCACCTGGGTGTTAAAAATCCATACCCATACCCATACCCATCGGGTTTTGCGGGTATGTGGGTTTTATTTGGGTAAAAATAGACTAAAAATAATAATACTCATATTAAACCCATATTTAATAGTTCTCATAATTCAACCAAAAAAAAAATCAACAATTCACAAACTTGCAGATTGTAGATGTGCGAGCACCTTACTAACAAACATTTCACAATAAGAAATAATCCAAAATTTGGTCCTTATGTCTCTTATAAACCACTTTTCTCAACTTTTTTTTAACCATTTAACAAAACGGGTTATAGGTATTAAGTGGGGCGGGTACGGGCGGGTATTGCGGGTATGGGTTATGGGTGTTATATGGGGCGGGTATGGGGCGGGTGAAGCCTAAACCCATACCCATACCCGCCCATACCTATTTTAAACATACCCGCCCCATACCCATTTTTGAAAATTTTTAACACCCATTCGGGTTTTAAATGGGGCGGGTTTTGCGGGTTTTAAACGGGTTTGGGTTTTTCGCCATCCCTAATTATTATTATTATTATTATTATTATTATTATTATTATTATTATTATTATTATTATTATTATTATTATTATTATTATTATTATCATCATTTGTAAACAGGTACTTTATTATATACTCAAAAGGTACTTTTTTATTATGTGTGGATAATACATGATATTAAAGTATCGATAATTCTTATTATAATATATAAAATTATATTTTGTCAAGTTTAATAGAAAATCGTATACGAGTAATAATGACACTGAATCCCCAAATATTTTTTTCTTTAAAAAGGAAATTTCTTTAATTAAAAATCATATGACATCAACAAAGATATTTTTCTAATAGGAATAAATTTGAAAATATTAAAACATATCTCTATTTTGACAAAATTAATGGTAAATATACTTCCATTTGACTCTATACGTGAATCATAAATTTGATCACAAGCCGTGTTCTTCAACTTCAATTTGTCTTTTCCGAACATCGGTGAGTTGTTGTTGTATAATTTCATATAATAGATGTATGTGTGGTACAATAAATACAACTTAAAGAAAACATCACTTTGAACAAGCCATATGGAATTCCGTTGTTGAATAATTCCTAACCAAAATTAATGAAATTAATCGATAAGATTATTAAACACATACCCTATAATCCAACCAACAACGCTAATAAAACTTGTACATATTGACAAAGAGAAATAATCTACACAAAAACGAGAAATAAGACTTTTACAAGAAGGAGAAAAACTTTAACTCTCATAAGAAGGAGAGAAATTCAAACTCTCACAGAAAAGGAGAAAAACATATTTTAATAGAAAATAATAATACATTTAAATCTTGATTCGATTGAAAAAATTAAAATAAAAAGGGCATACCATTGACTACATGTATGTCAGTAACATTTTCAATAATTTAAAAATAAAAAAAGAATGGACGCGAAATTATATTAACAGAAGAGTGAGGGGAAGAAAAGAAGAGAAGGGAAATATTATTTGCTATTATGAGGGAAAATTTATAGTATTAGTAAAATATTATGTTATTTAATTTGATTAGGGATGCAGTGTATTTAATTTGCCAAATTTTGTAGTCTAAGGCCAGAGCCATTTGTTTATCGGCATTGCTTGAGAAGATGGGACAGTATTCTAAAAACACTAATATTTTTTTCCCATTATTCAAATTAAAAAAATATGGTATGATTTCTGATTGGAGTTTAATAATATTTTTGTCTCAATTATTGCTAGCACACGGTTTGACAATGTGCAACTCAAATGTCTATGTAGAGGTTACATCATTTTTTTTTATTTTTGTTGCAGAGGTTAGGTTACATCATTTTATGTCATCTCGTACTTGTAAATTGTATGTGCTGATCACTCACTAGCAAACAAAATTAACAATCTTGCTGTAGTTACCATGCCTAAATTTGAGGATCAACTGTCACCACCACTGTTAGATAATACCATGTTCACTCTTTCTACATATCCTTTCCATATTTTAGATCATCTGCATTAGCTTCTATGATTCGCCGGACTTGACGGATTTGCATCGTCACAAGTTACGTTCGAATCTTTATAGGTGTTATCGGACAAATTTAACATTATTATGGTAAGATTACAATTTGATGCAGAACATGGTGGACAGAGATTTACTGATAAGATTATAATTAACTTGATGCGAGCATGATGGTTAAGTTAGTGATCATCTTAATTAGGCTAATTAACCTTTGTAACACATCATACAAGATTCTCAATAATTGGTGTTAGTTAATAGGAAAAGGCCAAATTCTCGAACTTTATAAGTTGTACTCAATTTACTTTTATATCCGACAAGAAAATTACTGATAATATCATGGTGTTTAAGAATATGATTCATCAAATTAACAAAGGTAGAGGTCGACAACTAATTAAATTCATGATTTTAAAGCTTGATATAATTAAACTTTATATTTTCGTACAAGTGAAATTTTTACCAAATATACCTTTTATTTCTTTGGATTTCTTACTTATATAATTATAAATATTGTATGACTTGTATCACTACTTCCAAAATACAAATCCTTGGAAGATACAAAACTCAATTTTTGCTTCCCTCCGGGAGAAGTACGCAAGGGGCCCTTCGTCACCTTACACTGTTGTGCTATATTCAGAAATACTTTCCAAAATGATTGAAGAGAAAATAAGTAAAGTAGGGTAGTTGGATGTCCATTAGTTAAGCATTTGGCTATATCTATGAAAATTATAACTGATACTTTGGAGAAATTTAGTACAAAACATGTGCCTGAAGATTAACTTAAGGATAATTTTTCTTAAAATTTTACATCATATATCGGAAATACTAATGTCTCATTTTGTCTACATAGTAACCACTATTAATTTTGAAAAATACCTGGAAGTATTGTTTATATATTATAAAACTTAAATTTTCTGGCTATGGTATACTCCTAAAATTTGAAATAAAACTTACACAATAATAAATTAAATATCTATGTTATTTTGACTCTTTCTTTTGCTCTCATGTCGGACACTCGACATTCTATCATATACACAACCATTCAATATCAACACTCAACATTTTATTTTAGATAAAAAATTTACAAAACTTTTCAAAAGATTATCGAATTCGACATATTACACGTATTAAATACACACTAATTTAAAATGAGTATAATCGAATTCGCATAATATAACCAAACCTCATTTCAATTTAAATAAAGATGGAGACCCCTAATTATGTCCTTAGGAGCTCACCATTCCATCATATTGCACCACATTCGAGTTGCAAGGTAATGCAACTCAAGCTCGACTAGAAGTAGAGTATAGTCGTCTTTTTTCTTTTCTTGTTTTTTTTTTTTGGGGAAAATGCTGATAAGTGAGCTGGAAAATCAATCCAACCGGATAAGGCAATGACCCTTTCGCCGACAACCTTACTGCCCTGCCGTCATAACCGCCAATTAAGTGACTCTTCACACGTGTCAATTTAATGCATTTCAAAGTCCTACCCACACCTTTCATCTCATCTCACCCCCTCTCTTTCTTCGAAGATTCTTTCACCAATCATTACTCGCCACGTGAAGCGCTCTCAATCGTCGGATTCCCCCTGCGCGTTCCAATACGTGTGCCAATAATCATAAAATATTACAATAAAAAAAAAAGAACGTATGACTCACGCGGTTCAATTCTGGAATTATTTTTCACCAGCTACTCAGATTTCTCTCTCTATAAAATAACGGACTCTGCCCGTTTCTGCTTCTGTGACTTGTCTTCTCTATCCTCTGAGCTTCATCTTGGTAAGTATCCAGAATTCGATTTCTGGGCAAAAGAAATCTGTTATTTTCTTTCTGGGTTTTTCTGAGTTTCAAGAAAGATCGAGGCTAGGGTTTAACAGACCCTCTGAAAATTGCCTGTCTTTTGAGTTTTCGGGGATTTCTGGTGGAAAAATTAGCTGGGTGAGCCTTGATTTTAGATATTCCAGACTTTTTGAACATGGAAAAAAGCTAAGATCGTTATACTTGTTCCGAAGATCTCATGTTGGTCTTCAATTTGAGAGAGAGAGAGAGAGAGAGAGAGAGAGGGCAAGAAAATAAAAGATAAAGCAACGGCTGAAATGGAAAGAGGTTTATTGTTGTTATTCCCAGTCAATGTATTCATCCACCCACTACGATTGATCCTAATTTCTTTCCACAATTTCCTTATCAATCATCGATTCATCATCACTACAGAATCAATCCTCTCTCCAGTCTGCCCTCATAATTGGGATTCGATTGGTTTAAGAACTTAATTCAATCCGAAATTCTCTCTCTAAAAGTGTCAATTTATTCTGTAGTCAACAACAACTGGAATTAGTATAATATTCTCCTGCACTTTCCTTCTTTTCTCTCTCTATAAAAACCCAACTCCTAATGCTCTGTTTTCCCCTGTATCCAGGTCTAACTCAAACCCCCTCATATTCAAGAAAAAGCTTCCATCTCTGCCTCCCCTCCAACTCTACCCCAACTCCATGGCGATCAAGACAACCGGGTTCTTGGCCGGGTCGCTCCCCGAAGAACTGATGCAAATTCTGGTGACATTGGCATCGACATGGGAGGATGTCAACGACCCGAATGAGATTCAAGTCAAGCCTCTGAGCGGGGCGATGACGAATGAGGTTTTTCAGATAATCTGGCCTACTGAGAAGGCTGATCTTCATAGGAAAGTCTTGGTCAGGATTTATGGCGAAGGGGTTGAGATCTTCTTCAACAGAGACGATGAGATTCGGACCTTCGAGTGTTTATCACACCATGGCCAAGGCCCCCGCCTTCTCGGTCGATTCCCTGATGGCCGCGTTGAGGAGTTCCTTCATGCCAGGGTAATCTTGATTTCTTTGATTTTTGATCAAGTTTCTTTCCCTGTCATTGTCAATGCTTTCTTATGGTTTAAAATTCTTTGTTGGGTATCTCGTGGTTGTAGACCTGGCCAACCGGGCGTTCGGGTACCATTTACTTTTGGGTTGGCTCGGGTTTGGGTTCGGGTCTATACTTGGTGGGTTCAAAAGGATGTCAACTCAACGGAGAGAAAGTGACATAGTTGGGACAAAGTTGGGTTTGGTTTTCAATAGGGTGAAAATCGGATTGTCTTCTTTTGAGTTTCGTTTTAGATTCTCTTTTGGTATGGATAAGTTTATATAGGTGAAACTCGATGTTAATATTTGACAATAACTCTTAAAGACTTACCGCCTCTAATCGCACTGATATTCACAGTTAGATTTGATAATTTAGGTATCAGTCTTCTTCAAAAAAATGTAGGTATTGGTCAATTTTACTGAATCTACATGATTGTGTTCTTATGCAAAGTATAGGATTAATTTGAATTATGTTCCTTCTGATATTTTAGCTGAGTTGTCTCTTTACTGTAAATTGAATGTTTCTACTCATAAATTTTGAGCACAAAAGTAGATCAGTCTTCATTTGCTCATTCTATTATTGGGATGATAACTTGCTACTATCACAATAGATATTAATGTCTTGAACAAATTTTTTGCCTTTACTTTTATGATTAATGAACATTTTTTTGGGTTTGATATTTTCAGACTTTATCAGCAGATGATCTGCGTGACCCAGAAATATCAGCACTGATAGCAGCTAAAATGAGGGAATTCCACAGCCTTGATATGCCTGGCTCTAAAACAGTTCCTCTTTGGAGCAGAATGAGGTACTGCATTTTCTTTTTCCCTTTTTTTTCGGGTATCTCGTGCTGTTCTTGTTGGTGCCTGTAATTGGACTGTTTGGCGGGGCATGAATTATTTGTGAATTTTTATATAAGACGGTCTCATGAACTGTTTCTTTCTGTACAGACGTTGGTTAAGGAAGGCAAAGGGTTTATGCTCACTACAAGAAATTAAAGAATTTGGACTCGACAGTCTAGATGACGAAATCCAAGTGCTAGAGAAGGAGCTCATGCGAGATGAACAAGAGATTGGGTTTTGTCACAATGATCTGCAGTATGGAAACATTATGATCGATGAAGAGACTAAATCAATCACTCTAATCGTATGTTTTTTCTATGAATTCCATCGAAGAGACTTAAGAGAAAAACCCTGTTGTGTCAATATCTTAACGCTCGTAAATTTGAATATCGATTTGCAGGACTATGAATATGCAAGTTACAACCCGGTTGCTTATGACATTGCTAATCACTTCTGTGAGATGGCTGCGAATTACCATTCTGATACACCTCACATTTTGGACTACAGCAAGTACCCAGGTTTGATACCAAAGATCGACATATGAAAAATTCTTCATTTTGTCCCATATAATTATTCTTAATCTCGGAGATGATTTCTGATGTTTTCGCTTTTCTGAATGTGTATTTGGTGACAGATGTGGAGGAGCGCCGGAGATTTATCCGTGAATATTTGAGCTCTTCAGGTTAGTCTCGAATTTCTGATTTATTATCATCTGCATAAAAATACATTAAATTCTGATGAAGTTATCCAATTTGATGAACCCTTGTAACTCAGATATTTCATATTGGTTGCTTTAGTAAATTCCGATAAAAAAAGCTGTGGAATTTAGCATATATTCTGTGTAACTTTGGATTGCAAGAACAGCTTTTGTTCCTCAAAAACCCACAAATATCTTAGAAATTACACTGATATATTATTCGAATGTCATGAAATTCACTTTATCGCGATCCACAGGTGATGAACCCATTGAGAGTGAAGTTGAAGATTTAGTCCAGGATGTTGAGAGGTACACTCTTGCAAATCATCTTTTCTGGGGTCTATGGGGCATTATCTCGGTATGCATTGTTCTTCACCTTATTTCCTTCTTTTTTTTGCCCATATGTTATATGCCATTTTAATCCTACATATGAAAAAGTAATATGTTTCCTAAATTTTTGGATGTTTTTGCAGGCGTATGTGAACAAGATTGACTTTGATTACATGGACTATGCAAAGCAGAGGTTCCGACAGTACCACCTAAGGAAGCCTCAACTTCTCGGCCCCTCTCTGACGCCTCTCAACGACGATGAAAACGGATTCTGAACTTGCATTGTGAAGATCGAGCTGATACAGCTATAGCTTATTGTATGCATGTTTTGGCGAAATTTTTGTGCAGTTTACATGTCTGGAAAATCAGAAAGTGTGGGGATGAGTATAAGTTATCCCTTTATGGCTTCTTGGAGAGAGCCAATGTAAAGTTGTAAATCTAGACTGTCTTCTCTTGATGCCCAAATGCAAAGAATATAGTATTATGGTACGTACACTAATGATTTTTATTCGACCTTTATGTAATTTAAAAGTCGTGTTACTTTGAGAATATATCAAAAAGCTACTGTAAATGATATCATTTACACTATTGACATTTTGAATTTGATGTATGGAGTATAATTTTGGTATCCTAGTTGTTTAAGCAGGATTATGAGAAATTGGTTTGATTTGATATGGTTGGAGCATCAAATGGTCATATGGTTTGTCCCATTACTAGTGCTCATGCAGTAGCCTATATATACTGATAAGATGCTGTGGGTGTTGGGAGGGGAATAACATGTTTTGTTCAGTGGCTTGTCAAGGTGACTAAAGTTGGACCCACATCGAACTTGACATTTGAAATGGGATAACTTGATTTGATTTAAAATATAAGGCACTTAAGACTTAGAGCCTGTTTGAAATGGTGTATAAAATGAATATAAATAATATATATGGAATAAGCGAGTAGGAAAAAGTAGAAACGAACGAAAGCGATTAACTTGTTATAGCATAAAGGAATAGAAACGACAAAATGAATTGTTATAGTTCTTACAATTATGAACTATTATTAAACTGTTATCAACTGTTACAAAAATTTTATTATGTTATTAAAGATATTATTCATTTTATATATTTCACAATATTAAATATTTAGTGAATAATAAATATTTGAAGAAAGTATGATTTATGATTTTTAAAATATTATATTATATTTTTATGTTAATGTTCTTAGGGAAAAATGAGTTCTCAATAATACAATCTCAAATAGTTTTAGAAATATAATTTTTTTAATTTGACAAAAAGGAAAAAAACTATACAATTAAAAAATTACAAAAAACAAAACCCAAATAAAACATTAGAAAAACACCCAATAATATTTTCCCTTCTATATCTTAATTAAAAATAATAAATAAAATTGAAAACCACCCAATAATATTTTCCCTTCTATATCTTAATAAAAAACAATAAATAAGATTAAAAACCACCCAAAAATAATCTCAAACTACTTCGCACCCTTTGCACCACCCTCCTTACCATTGCAATCTCTTCAATCTGCTCTGTCTCTCTCTACTCCACTCTTCTTCACTCTCCAATAAAAAACTATCGAATAATACAAATATTAATAATAGTAATAGTAATATTCATAATAACAATAATTATATATATCCATAATAACAGTAATAATTGTAATAACAACGATAATAATAATAATAATAATAATAATAATAATAATAATAATAATAATAATAATAATAATAATAATAATGAGTTGTAATAATAATTATAATAATGACCTTGTGATAACTTGAAATAAAAATGAATAAAAAGATGGAAATAAATATAAATGAACATAAATAAATAGAAATAAACAAAAATAAACGAAAAATATAAATAAATTATGATATATATGCAACTTTGAAAATACACTTAAATAAACTTTATCAAAATAATTTTTTTTTTATAAGATGAGTTTATGGGACTAAATTTTAAAATAATTAGAGTTATCTTGAATCCAAAATGATTGACTTTTCTCATCAACTAAAACGTGGCTTGAATAAAACATTAAATGTGATTTGATCCACATCCAACTACTTGTTGATGTGACAGAATTTGACGTGATATTTGAAATCCACTAGTGTTTGAGAATTTTTAAATTTATCCTAAATAACGTATGACATTAAAATATTTATTTAATTTAATTTTCTATTCAAGTTTATAAGTTTCATGAATCATGACATATTATTGTAAAAAAATCTGAAAAATAGAGAAATAACTAGATTAACCATCTACCTCAGTTTTTTTCTAAATGTAAAAAATTATAAAATTATAAATTATAAGTTATTAAATTAAAAAATAATTATAGTTTTTATTATAAAAAATTTTAAATAACTGTAAATAACTATAATAAACTATGAAATTAAAAGAATAGAACCCTAGCGAGTTGTTTGGACATGAAGGCATGTCTCTCAGTCTGATGACAAAAGGTGACATCGATGGTTTTTATATAATGTATTTTTGGTTCGAAAATATAATAATATATCTGAGGAGGGTCCATGCTATGGAGTTATTTTCCTTGTACCTGCCACACACACACACACACACACTGCCCTTTTCTTCACGCCATGCTATTTTATTATGGCCAAAAATAACTTTTTGACGTGCCATGTGTTCCATGCACAAAAATTATTTTCAACCCCCCACCCCCCTTGTCCGAAGGTGAATCATCAATGCATCATCTATAGTTACTTTACAATATAGGTGTTTGAAATGTAGAAGTTTTAAAATTGTAATATATATTGATTATTTATTTATTATGTATAAATTTTATAAATGAGGAATTGGATTTGGAATTTTATAAATGAGGTTTCAGTTTCTACAAATTTAGTACATTCAATAAGTTAAAATTGATAAGTAGGATTAAAATAGGGAGATAATGTTACATAATTAATTTTTAATTTTGGTCAATATAAAAATATTTTTGTTCTATAAAAAATATTTTTAAGACAATCTAAGTACTTTTTTGACGGATATAAATAAGAAAAGAGTACTAGCATTAGACTAGACATCTCCTGTATTACAAAATGCTTTATTAATCTTTAATTTTAGATTAATTATTCAATATTCAATCCATAATATTTTAACGGTAGTGAGATTACAAACACAAATTTTATTTATATATTAAATTTAAAACTCAAAACCAGGTCGGTTTAAGTTGATTTATTTAATTATCGGATCAATTTTATGCAGTTTAATTTATATTAATTCATATTCACTTTAATAATACGTGGTGAATGGCAACCAATCATTTTCGGAAAGCTCCAAACTTGTTCTATTTTGGGCACATTAATTCTGAGGCCATAGCAGAGCGTCAAGCATGCATGAGGGTTATTAACATCCGTACTCCTTGTAATATCTCGCAATAATTTTTCTACCCATGTCGTATTGAAAATTATTTTCAACCCCTAACGTTTGTAGCATATTACAATTGCGAGTCAAACTTAGGGTTTAAAGTTGACTAGTAATAGTTAAAAGATGAAAATACCCTTGCTTTATTTTCACTGAGTCTCTCTCGCTCTCCTCCCCCTAAACTCTCTGTTTTTTTCATTCAACTCACCCTCCTCCCCTTAGCCTGACACCCCCCTCTCTCTACGAGTCTCTCTGTTTTCCTTCAAAATCTCCTCGTCAACCAAAAACCAAAAACCCTTTTTCTCTGCTTTCCTTCCTCAAAACTCCTCTTTGTGTTGCCGTTGCGGCCTCTGCCCTCTTCTTCTCCAGCTTTGGGCACGAGGCCATTGTTAACCATAGCTGCACTGCGGCTGACGGTTGAGTCTTCGCCCGAGATGGTGGCTGCCGAAGAAGCGGTTTCCGATGAGGAGAGGGAGAAATCATTGGAGGAGCATGTGGCTTCGCACCCGGATGGTGTTGAAGCTCTTAAATCTCTAATGGAGGTCAAGATTAAGAATCGGAAGCTACCGAAGCCGTTGAGGTCATAAACAGATTGATTGAACTTGAGCTCGATGAGAGTGAGTTCCCATTGCTGAGAGCCCACATGTACGGCTACATGGGAGAGTCGGAATTGGCAAAAGCGGCGTTCGAAGACATCTTGGAGAAGGACTCTCTTCGAGTGGAGGCGTATCACGGGCTTGTGATGGCCGTTTCACAAGGTGAAAGGTCTAGCAAGGAGTTAAACAAGGCATTGAAGAGGATTCGGGAGGCATTGGAGAAGTGTAAGAAAGAGAAAAGAAGGAAGAGATCGGGGATTTTAAGCTACCGATTGCGCGGGTTTGTGTTATCGAAGGGAATTACAATGAGGCATTGAAGATTCGATGAAATAAAAACAGAGAGTTTAGGGGAGGAGAGTGAGAGAGACCCAGTGAAAATAATGCAAGGGTATTTTCATCTTTTAACTATTCCGGTCAACTTTAAACCCTAAGTTTGACTACAATTGTAATATGCTACTAACGTCGGGGGTTGAAAATAATTTTCAATACGACATGGGTAGAAAAATGATTGCGAGCATAGTACGAGGGGTACGGATATTAATAATCCTGCATGGGATAAAATTAGTTGAAGCAAGAAAATGATACTTGTTCTAAGTAGTTGTTAGTTGTTAGTCGATTGGATTAACTTGTTTGTATATATTAACTATCTGTATTTTTTTAGAAAAAAATATTTAATAAATTAATTATTTTTTAAAAATATGAGACAAAATACTAATTTACAAGATATCAATCACAAAGAGCTATTAAATTAGCTATTAATTCTTTTAAAATGATTTTTAGAGCTAAAAATTATTATAAAAAGCCAAACTGACCACATAAGAGTACAACAATACACACTTTCTGTGAGAACTTAGTGCAAAAGGGTACATAATGTGTCAATGACTCAGTGAGCGATGATCGATTGGTATATCTAGTGGCGGAGCCACATTAAGAGTTGTGGAGTTCTTGGACCTATTGCTATAATAAAATTGGGAAGAAAAATATATTTGTGGAATATAAGGACACAAAGACCTTATTTGGAAATCAATTATTAAATGTTTGTATTAATTGTTAGCTTTTAAGTGTTTGTATTAGATATTTGATTTAATTGTTTGCATTAGTTGTTTTAGAAAAAAAGGTATTTAGTAAAATTAATTGTTTCCAACAAATTTATTTGGTGAAATTTCATTTATACCCATAACTCAATTTCATTAACCGTTTTATACGTTATAATTATTTTTATTCTATATTCATATTTCTTCTCAAAATTATGTGATATATAAAATGACATTTATACCTTCTTTACAATTTTAATTATGTATATCTTTTTAAAGTTCTTTTTCAATAATATATAACCGTTTTATACAAAACTATTTATTTACTATGATAGATTAAATTATTAATCAAAATATAAAAAATATTAACTTAAATATTTATAATCATCATCTACTATTATTCCAAAAGTGAAAAAATGTGAACAAAAAAATCTCAAATAAGTGTAGTTTCAAAGATAATTAGCATAATTTCACCAAAATGTGAAGGATAATGTGGTAACTTCACGTATTAATTGTAATAAAATCTTCCAAAAACTATTTCAAATAGTTTTTTTTATAAAAAGCTTTTGGGTTAAAAAGTTATTTCAAATAGTACAATTAACTTCTTGACCCGAGTCATATAATTAAAAAAGTTTTTTACCAAACATGCCCCATAATTTAGGACAATTTATTAGAAGATATTATTACCGATAAACTCTATAGAAAAAAAAATTCCCCTAATGTAGTCCAAAATTTTTTGGTTGGAGAGTTATCCGATTTATTACGAGTGCTACGGGCTATCAAATTCACCTTTTCAATTATGGGTGGGCACAAAATTCCTCATTTGAGAAATTTGTATGTGTTGGGTATAGTAAAGCTTGACATCCGCACCCACCCGGCCCAGTTAGCCCTTTGAACTTTCCTTGAGATAGGGGTACAAGCGAATGAGCTTATTTACCAATAAAAAGAAAAAAGTACTAGTTAAATCGGAGTATTTTTATTTAATTAATAGTCCAATATAACTTGATACTTATGATTGGATTAAGACTCATTATAGATAAATTTTGTAATTTGAAAAAGAGACGAGTTCTTTTATAACTCTATTATCGATGATTTTTATGGTGGAAGGCAAGATGAATTCTTTGATCGTTCTATCTATCTTATAAATATATGTAAAAATGTATTATTATTTAATTGACATTTTAATACTATTATTGCACACAGCAAAGACATCAATTCCAAATCAACAGGTTCGCTCTCCAAAAGTGAGAAATTAGTATTAAAGAACAAACTTTAAATAATATTTTTAAGTTAAAAGTTCGTACTCAAACACGATACATACTAATTACTATTAATTTTCAAGAAAAGATTAACATAACAAGAACCTTGTCAATGTAATGGTGAAAAATTTTGATTTCCTGCTCCTATCCACTCTTATTAGGGAGAATCTCACTTCTTTTCACTCCTCCCTCCATCTTATTTAACTTCTTCTTCCACTCCGAATTTTCCACTTTCTCATATAAGAAACCTATATTTTTCATTCCTTTCCATTTCTTCTCGCTTCTTACTTTAACTTCAAATTTTCCACTTCTCATATAAGAAATCTAGATTTTTCATTCCTTTCTATTTGTTCTCGCTTTTGACTTTAATTTTCCACCAAACGAACATTAACTCCTTCTCACTTCTTATTTTAATTTTTCACCAAAAGAACGTACATGTAACGGTTCTCACTGGAGCACCCGAAGCACTACCAAAAAAAGAAAGAAAAGATAGTGCTCAATATTGTACTTTTAATCAGGACATAATATTTTTTCATAATAGATTACCTCAAAAAAGTATGAGATTATGAGAATGAGATCTAATACACTACATACACACCTAACAATTCCAAGGTACATTAGACAACGTTGAAATCAAAATTTAGATATTTGAATTTTTAGCTGACTATTTTTCAAAGTTGAAAATTCATAAGATCGCTTTCTTGAGCAATATTCCCAATATGGATGAATTTATGTGTCTAATGGATATTTGAGGTACCTGTCAGCCAATTTTTTTAAAATAAAAAATCTATATAAAATTTTTAAAATATTTTCAAAACATACCCATGATAAGTAATAGATACTTATAAAATTCAATTAAACTTAAAAAAGCAAAATACTCATATAATAATATTCTGGATTCATTACTGACTCTTGGTCAAAATTAAAAGTTTTTGGGACAGAGAGGGTAGTAATAATTTTAAAGTTTTTGGCACATAATTCAATTTGTTGAAGCAACAAATAAAATAAATTGGTGAAGGAAGGTATCTTTTGTCTACAAAAGCAACCATTTTTTTCTTTTTCCTCCCTTGTGGATGACTCTCAAGTCCACACTAAAGTCTAAAATATTATCCAAAGTAGCTATCGTGTTTAAAGTCAAGTCTTCACGTTCCCCCTCCCAAAAAAGAAAAGTCAAGGCTTGATGTTCACTTACGTGCAAAAGTGACTATCAAGAGCTTTTTTAAAGTATAATAAAAAGAAGACGAATCTTAAGCATGCTTATACACTTGTTCATATTGAACTTTTCATTTACTTTATATCGTTTTTTCTTGGGTGGCTCTATGTACTTGGAAAAGGTCAAAAAGATTTGCATGTAGGGCTCCCCCCAAAAAAAAACAACATTAAAATTTTTTAGGGAAATCTAAAAGATAGTGATGGGCTGGAAGGGGGAATATTGCAAGTCCAACTATCTCGACCCCGTAAATTCCTTCAATATAAGGCAATTTCTGCACCTCAAATTCTAACCTGGGGGAGGGCGTGTGGAAAATAAGGTCACCACTCGACAAAATATTTGTATATAACTTTTTATTTACTCTAACCGTTTTATAATATTTGTTATTTTAAATAATTTTTTCATTTCACGATATCTCATTACTTTTCATTTCGTATGTCATATTAGTGACTAGTTACCAATTGTCCTTATTTCTTTTTTATTGACTTTTTTTATTTCCAATAAAACCTTAAAACAACTTGATTTTATTCTACTCTCTTACATTTGATAACCCAAGTTATAGCTTTTTAAGAAGAATGTCTAAGACCGTTTGATGAGAAAGAAACCAGAGATGATGAGATAAGACAATTGATCATGGTTGTATATTATATATATGGAAGATTTTATGTATATGTTTCTATTATTATTTGTAGGAGTAAGAACTCATCTGAAGGGGAAGGGGATGGCTTACCTATCTCAACGGGAGAGGTTGCGAAGAAAGGAGTATAAAGCTATTTTTAGTATAAACCCATACATTTCAAACATAAATATTAGTAGATTTGTTCAAAAACATTTTCTCCTAGCACAACAAAATAACACTAAAATAGTGATGAAAAATGTCCGATCGATATTACAACGGGCCCCGAAAAAAGTTTTTGGGTACTATTGTGCAACGGGTTTTACATCGGGTTTCCAATATAAAACCTGTCAAGACCCGATGTAAAACCCGTCGGAATGGTCCGACAGGGTTGTCAGCCCGTCGGACATTTCGATGGGGTTGTTAGTCCGTCCCTATCGATGAGTGGGATTCGAAGTCCATATTTGTCGAGATATTCAGTCAAAATTTCTCATATTTCGTTGGAATATCGGTAAAAAATTTCAGTCGCTATTTTAGTATTTTTTGTAGTGTAAAAGAGGGTTTCACATTAAGGGCATGTTCGAAATTACATAGAAACCATCATCTATTTCTATTTTCTATTTATTTCTGTTTATTTTTGTTTATTTACGTGTATTTGTGTTTGTTTCTCGTTCTTTTTTTTCTTTTTTGTTACTCATTTTTATTCGTTTCTGTTTGTTTCTATTCATTTATGCTATTTTTTGTTCGTTTCTATTTCTATTTATGTTTCTTTTTGTTTTTTTAAATGTAATTTTAAACATGCCCGAAGGATTTTTCAAGAGGGGAGTAAAGAAAAGAGCTAATTAAGATTTAATAAGGTTAAGGGAAAGTAAGAATACCATATGTAGGGTAGTCGGTAAGAAGGCATAGTTGTCCTACCTATGCTTGGATGTTATATAATAATAGTGAGGGAGAGCGAGAAAGATTGAAGAAAATTAAATTTATTGATTATTAATTTGGACCCGTGATATGCACGAGTCAATATAATAATTTTTAAGAAGTTATAAATTAAGAAATTAAAAATATAACTATTTATATTGAGATTAATAATCGAAATTATCACAATGATGTAATTGATCCAAATATATTTGACAATAACAGGTAATGGGTAAAAAGATGGAACTTATATCACAGTAAAAGGTATGATGGGTTAATTCATAGTGCATGGTAATGAAATCATCTGTATTTTATACTTATATTAAAAATCGATTGAGATTTTGTTGGTGAGTCGGTGGCTTAAAAATATTGATACAATTGGGATTTTTATAAATACATATTATTTCACTCAATTAAGAATCAATTGCTTTCCTCAAGACACAACACTCTTTCTCCCAATTAATTAACATAATAAGAGTAACTTGAACTTTTATTTCAAGATGATGGAGATGAACGATGGCAAATACTCATTTTTTAATAATTTAGAAAACTTACAATAGAAAAAGATATGATTTAATCGTTAATAAGTCACGAATAGAAATGTTAGGAAGAGGCTAAAATAAATTATATTTATAACAAAAAAAAAAAAGGATGTATATGTTGTACAAAAATTTTGAGATAGATAAATTTATTTGAAATCTTATAGGCTTAACATAAGCTGGCATGTTGAGTTTTCATCCCTTTAAACATAATACAAACTACAAAGTTAAAGTCCACAAATTATGAACTTGAAGCGAGTATAATTTTTAACTTTTTATTCATTATGTCTTATTTCACAACATATTTCAATCATATCTTTCTATGTTGCAGGAATTTTCAATTATTAATATCAAGTATATATGTAATTGTTATAGTTTTATTATATTAATTCATAATTTCTTAAGGTTTATTAAAACTATATCTTATATCTTCATTCTTAAAACCTAAATATAAATAAATAAATAAATATTAATATATATCTTGTTGCAAGTGAGTCTCGAAAAGTTTATAGATGAGCGAATTTTTTTCAATAATAAATTATTATTTTTATATTGGATAAAACTCCTAAATTTACTCTCAAACCACAATTTGACAATTTTAAAATGTTTACTATTATATGTGGTTAGATTGAACTCTTGTTACTAAATTTAATAATGTCAAGGAACCAAAGTGACAATTTTGAAAACACGAGGGGAATATCCAATTCAATTTTTCATTTCCCATAAAAAATTTTGAAATGTGAGGAGAAATATTGAATTTTTCTTACTCAATTTAATAGTGCCAAGGGATCTACTTGGTTAAATATTGAGTGAGCCTTCCACCACCGCATGGCACCACCTCTCCAAGAAAAAGGAAAGTGCTGACTAAGTACACATCACGCATTGTAATAATAATAAAACAACATGATGATCACCTAAAACTCAAATCAAAATGAATTTAGTTAAATACATAAAAAAAGGTTTAAATATTTCAATCAATTTTGTACTGCAATATAGAGGGAGAGAGGGCTAGTAACGGTTACCTCAACATCTCGACCTATTAATCGCTATTATTTTCTTAAACATCGATCTTGAGCATGAAAATCTAAGTGAAATATTACTCATTTTAAAAATAAACAAATATTAAAGGGTTAATATTGAGAACAAACTCAAACCAGATGTGTATTTCATGTTCTGTTGTCATTTCAGAATATGAATTAATTTTCAACATTTATTTCATCTTACCAACTCACTATTTTCTTCCTATTGCCTTCCCTCTACCCCTAAACCAAACAAAAGAGTCATATTCTATAATATTGAATACTTTCTACATGTTGCATATTTCTCCAAGTTGGTTATGTATGTCTACTATTTAATGACAACATATTATAAATGAATAATTAAAGTAAAAATTAAGAACAAAAAAAGGACCAAGAAAACGAAAAAGAAAAAAAGATAGAGTGTCATTATACATGTACGGAGAATATGTATGAGTGAGAAGTCAAACATACAATATATGCATGCGTATTATTTTTTACAATTGCGAGATATCGGTTGAATAAATCTTGAGTAATTATTGAGCTTAAACTTAGGTTTGATATGGTATATATGTCAAGATTTTTAAAACTAATGTAAACAATAAAAGATAGAGTATACACAAAATTAGAAAATAAGTGGAGAAATAGAAAATCATGATCCAATACATTTAATTAGACAAACATTTATATATTAAAATAAAAAATAGAAAATAAGTAATTAAACTTATACTTTAGTCATAGCAGACTTTCTCTTATTGACCTAACCATCTTACGCTCGCCCTGCTAATATAGTGAGGATGTACCAAATGAAACTTTGAGAAGACGAGGCTCAATAAAAATTCAAATTATGGTTCCAAAATAACTTTAACTAAATATAATTAAAAGGGCGTCATTACAAATGATAAAATATCATATTTTCACAATAAAGAGCCAAAGATCAACACAATAAAGAAACACATAACTTAAGTAAGTAAAGGACAATGTAATGGACCTTAATAAACTATATCTTTTACATATGTTGATTTTGCATCATTTGCAAGGGTTATTAGTATATAGACTTGTGCACTTGTAAAAAAATATTATTAATAAGATCATGATCAATTAGCAATGACCAAATCATATTTTCCACATATAGTCAAAGTTTTTAATTTTATTTTCAACATATAGTCAAAGTTTTAAGAATTATTTTAATAGCATGTTCGTACTAAGTTTAATTTTAAACCTAAAAGATTGCTATTATACATAATATAGATTATTATTATTGTTTAATTTATTGTGGCAAGTGAGACTTGGAGAGTCTCTAGATGAGTGAAAACGTTTTTTAAGGACAAAAATATTATTTTTTATTGGTCAAAATTTCTAAATTCACCCTCCGGCTACCATTTAGTAACGTTTAAAAGATTGCTATTATATATAATATAAATTAGTTAGTAATAAGCTGTTATTGTTTAAAATAAAGTTTTATGGTAAGATATTATTTGAAGCTAATACAATAGTAGTTTAATAAAATAATTGGTAATTTTCGTTGATTTTCATCAAATAAATATAGCTTACTTTCCTTTACACATGTGAATTAAAGTAGAATAAAAATGAAAGTAAAGAAGGGTTAAGAGGAGTCTTGGAGACTCCTCATTACTCTTTATAATGATCTCCAATAAGACTAATATGGAATAAATTTTCTTACCATAAACTTGGTAGTAATTCAAGTAGCCCAAGACATATAAGTTGATTAGAAGGAATATGAGAAGTCCCTTTAGGAACAATTTTGGTATACAAATGCAAGTGACACTTAAGTAGGCATTGAATTCTTTACATATCGAATGGTTCAGTCAATGTCAAATTTCTTGAGGATTGGTTAGAATATTGTGGATTAGTTACATTATGGTATTTCCAATTGGTCAAAAGTATTCCCAATTGGGAAAAACAGCTAATGATCATGAAAGAGAGACACACACAAGGAGAGCCTTGTTTTGCAAACGAGTTAGTTAGGTCGTTAGTCTGTTTGTATCATTGTTTGTTATTATAAGCTGTTTGAATTAGTTGTTTGTATGAATTCAACTTATCATGTTAAAAAAAAAGGTTGAATTAAAGTTATGAATATTTGATCAAATTATCTATCATCACAGTATTTCTTTAGTTGAATGATATTACCAAGTTTGTGTAACATTATGCAACGTTTGTACCATTCACTACTACAAAAACGCTATATAGCGACGGAAACTAGCGACGGAAACAGCGACGGAATCGACATGTGTCGGATAAAAGCTGGATTAGCGACGGAACTGGCGACGGAATTAAATTCCGTCGCTATTTTAGTCATTAGCGATTGACCTAATGATGGAAATGAAAAAAATAGCGACGGATTTTCGAAAAAAAAGTTAAATTTTTTTTTTATAATTAGCGACGGAATCAGTCCTCGCTGATTCCGTCGCTATATATATTTTTAAAATTTTTTACGTTATCGACGGAATCGAGTCCAGTCGCTAAATGTAATTTTTAATTTTTTTTAATTAGCTACGGAATTTTTCAGTCGCTAATTCAAAATTTTAAAATTTTCAATTTGCCGTCTACTTGTAATTTGAAAAATATAAAAATTTTGAAATTTGAATTAGCGACGGAATTTTCCGTCGCTAATTCGAATTTTCAAATTTAAATTTGCCGCCTATTTCATTTTTCAAATTTAAAAAATTTTCAAATTTTTAGTTGGCGACGGACGATTCCAGTCGCTGATTCCGTTGCTAAGTTAAAATTTGAAAAATTTTACGTTGGTGGGCTATTCAATTTTCAAATGTGTTGGAAATTTAAAATTTTTAATTAGCGACGGAATTTTCCGTCGCTAATTAAATTTTTAGTAGCGAAGGATTAAATCTGTCGCTAATCCGTCGCTATTTTCGATATAAAATACGAACATCAACGACACTCGGCAAACATAAGGACAAATAGAAGTGGGAGTGTGAGAGAGCGAGGGAGAGGCGAATCGATCGTTTGCCACCGCCGCCCACCTCCGCCACCGCCGTTCGCCGCCCGCCTCCGCCACCGCCACCGCCGTACACGTCACCAACTAACCACCTTTAACCACTTGTAGGTATGCTTTCTCGATCCTCCCTTATTGTTAGTTGTATTTATAATTTACTTTATTTACTATAAAATTTCACATTTTAGAGGATTTGATATAACTTATTTTGATAGGTATGGTTGGAATGAGGTAGAAGATGAAGATAATGAGAAAGAGGAAGAAGAAGAGGAAAAGGAAGATGAAGAACATAACTTGTGTTTGTATAATTTACTTTGTTTACTCTTGTTTTTATTTTCAATTAGTTTTTATGGATGTTTGAAGTTGGATTATTTATGATTTTTGTGTTTGTATATGATTTTTGTATTTGAATTAAAGTTGAATTTGATGTTGTTATATTACCGGATTATTTTCGATTTGTATTTAATTGTAGATTTTTGTATTAACCACTCAAAACTATACAAAATTGTAAATTTTTTTAAAAAATTCGCTAAAAATCAGCGAGGAATTTTACAATTCCGTCGCTGATTAGCGAGGAATTTTACAATATCCATCGCTGTTTGGATTACCGACGGAATCAAATTCCGTCGCTAATGAACGATGGAATTGTAAAATTCCGTCGCTGATTTTAGCGACGCGAAAATCGACAACGGAAAATTTCCGTAGCTAATTCCAGTCGCTAATTTTGAAATTCCGTCGCTAAATAACGTTTTCCGTCACTATATGACGATTTTCTAGTAGTGATTCTAAGTTTTTAAAAATTAAAAAGTCTTCAAAATTCGAATTTTTTTTTAAAAAAATTTTTGATACAGGGGATTATTGGCCGGAGCAGGTTGGCATCACCCAATATATATTGGCACTTTCTAATATTTGACCATTACATAATAATGGTTAATGATTTGCACCTTTTTAAACTGTTAGCTATTAGATGTTTGTATGAGTTATTTGCTATTAGCTCTTTGCATTACCTATTTGAATTATCTGGTTTTTGAAAATGATTTTGGTAAAATTAGCTATTTGAGGAAAATATATTTGGTGAAATTTCATTTATGCACTTATGTTTAAGTTGTCTTTTAAATAAATATATATGTATTTTTATTGATCATTTTATTTTATTTTCAAATATAATTATATTATGTTATGTATACAAATTATCTTCATTTATAAAATTTTATTTTGTTACTATTTTACAAAATTTATATTTATTTTCTATCTAATATAATATTTATGATATTCAATTTCAATAAAAAATAATATCACGTAATAATAATAATAATAATAATAATAATAATAATAATAATAATAATAATAATAATAAATAAATAAATAAATAAATAAATAAATAAATAAATAAATAAATAAATAAATAAATAAATAAATAAATAAATAAATAAATAAATAAACAAATAAATAAATAATAGTGATATAATAACAATAGTAGTAGTAGTAGTAATAATAAATAAGGGTTGGTGGCGGATGACACAATTTCTCCAAATTTTTAGGCAAATGTGTTATTTTTACAAAGAACTCTTCCCAAAAGGCTAATGGAAAGAAGTGTTTGCGAAAGAGTTGTTTCGGGCCAAATACTTATTTCAAATGATTGTCTAACCAAACATCACTTTAGGTCAAAATAGTTAAACCCCTAAACATCTCTTTTCTTCCTAAAAACTATTGCAACCAAACGGAGTCATAGACTATCCGTAACACCCCAAAACACCCACAGGAGTATTACATCGCCGAGTTCCTTAAAGGAACTCCCAAGGCTCTTTGTGGTGTTGATTTGGCTGTCTAAACTCAACTTAAAAGTAATGCCGATGGTTTTCCCCAAAAGAATATGAGATTCTCTCGAAAATTTCAGCGAGTTCCGTTTGCAATATGGACTAACCCATAGGCTCAAAGCCTTAAAATCTCGCATAAAAAGCATAATAAAACTCGACGAGCCACACGCTCGGAGTATACAACTCAACGGCCACACGCCGGAGTTCAACCAATCATGCTATAAAACTTAAAATGATCTAAAAGGGTTTCTATACATTTGGTACAACTATATGCACTAAATTACAAGTACAATATTGAGAAATATCATAAATGTATAATCTTGACTTGAATCGTTCGGCACGCATCAAACAGACAATCGCGAGTCCGAAATATGCTAAGGGTAAATCATGCTTCGAAGTGTACCTGCAACACTCGGATGGGGACGGGGCAATTTGTGGGGGTGAGCAATAATCAACGGGCTCACCGGAGTCTTAAACCCTTAAAATGGAAATTCTTTACACGTAATACTCATAATAATGAAATCAGCGAAACCCGAATAACGTAATAAAAATCTATATACTTTTCACTGAAATCTCTTGAAATGAAAAAGATCAAGACTCTTTAATCACTTAAAAGCACACATTCACATTCATAAACAATTCTTTTCGGGGTTGAATCAACATTCCGGGCCTTCGAGGACTCGAACTAGCACTTCTTTAATTCGGGCGCGACCCCGACAAAAGGCTCCGGGACCATTCTTCTAGGAAGTCTCGGAGCGGGCATCCTGTCTCTCCAGGACCCCTATTAGAACCCTTCCCTCGAAGTCTCTAGCTGGGCGTTCCCGGTTCGAACCCTTCGGTATGCTAAACGATCCGTAGCCGGTCGATTCAAAACAATTTGCACATTCTCATTCGTCACATTCACTTTACTGACTTTCTCAATCAATTTAGTATCAAGGAAGGCATGACACCACGTGTCACCCTTATAAATTCACTTTCTCAAATCAGCTTTGCTTCTTTAAAACATAATCACGTTCGAAAGGCGGTTCTCAAGAAATTGCATTCAAGAATCATTCACGTAACATACAAAACTCCTTTCGAAACTATTTTGAGCATCACGTAAAGTAATCACATAGCACGAATACTCACCATTCATTGCAAGCAATCATCCTCAACTCTTTTCCAACTAAGCTTTTCTCAATTCATCGGTTTAATACGATTAAATCCATTTACGAGCCACAATAACCACAAGCGAGATACTAGTTAACTCAACATTCCCACTTTTCCCAATTCGGTACCCTTATCTCAATTCCTCATTTCATGAATTCACTTTGTAAACCGACCTCTTTTGCCCTCATTCAACCATATATCCTTAAACTTGCTTTACCGAGTTTCCTTTATCTTCATTCACTTTTTAATTCAATTCTTTCTCAAAGGTTTTAGACAACACTATGGCTTAGTCCCACCTTACCGTTCTCGGCTTGCTATTCCCCAACTTCGTTTCCCATTTAATAACTCTTACTTTATTAATCGATTCTTGATCGCTAATCCTTAGATATGTATCTCTTAATTGCGTTTCATTATTCAATTCCCAATGGCTTTACTTACTTTCACGCTCGGTTCAACCTCGAGGATTTAAACATACTTCGAACGCACTTAACGTCACAATCGCCCATTTCTCACTTATATGTCCCAATTGCGCATCACTTAATACGATCTCATATTTCTCCTTTATACTCCCCTTGTTATTTCCCTAATTAGCACTCGTCTCTTAATGCCGCGAATTCAATAAATCTCTAAGGCTCAATCTGAATATCAATTCATAATCTATGCCCAAACCATACGCATTTATCCCCAACTGACCCGACTCTCAACACTACTCATTTGACCCAAGCAACTCAATGAATTTCCGATTTCATTTTCAGGTCTTAACAACTCCCATTCCCTTCACAACTTCCTAATTCAACTTCCAGCAACTACTAACTCATTCGATAGCATACATATTCAATATTTCACAATCACATTCAACAATCACGATAAACTCATTTAGATTTCGAATATACTAATAGTTTAGAGTATAAGACTACCCACCTTGATTCGGGGTTGAAGGTTTGCGATTTCTTGAGGTTCGAGCTCCCGGTTCAGTTCCTCCTTTCCCTGCTACCAGCCATGGTTCTGCCGCCTTCCTCCGCGCTCGACGCCGTCGTCAGCCACTTGTCCCCGCGCCCCGGCTGCCGTCCTCTCTGCCTTCGCGCTCGTGCCCTCGCTCGGTTCCTTCCTTCCTTCGCCCTCGTTCGGCCTCGGTCTCTCGCTTTCCTCCCTTCGCTCGCGTCTGCTCGCGCCGCCGAGCCGCCGCCTCGGTCTGCGGTGGTCGCCGGTCACCCCTCGGTCTCCTTCGACCCTCACACCGCTCGCTTGTTCTCTCTCTGCGCGTTTTCGCGGCGCTGTTCCTCTCCTCTGCTCCTCCGTTTCCCTTGTGGGCGCCGGCCGCCTTCCTTTCGTTCGCCGCCGGCTTGCCGGCCTCCGACCTCGGCTCCGGGTCCCGCGCGCCCTCTCTCTCTCTCTCTCCTCTCTCTCCCGCTCGGTGGTCCTCTCCCTTTCTTCCTCTTCTAGCTCTGCTTCTCCCTGTTTTCCCCGACCCCTTCTTCTTTTCCTGCCTCTCTCTCCACCGCCTAATTTGGTTGGGTAAAGCTTCCTAATTGGACCCCCAAATAAGCTTAATCATCTCCTCATGATCTAGTAAAAATAATCATGGCCCATATACAATAAGTCTATATCTCCTCCCTTCAGTCCTCTTACATCTGTTGCGTCCCAACTTATTTTAATAAGCCGGCCACGACGATTCCTAATCACCCAACGACGAGATGGAAAAAGGAAGGCAATCTCCTTGATTTAATTTATTCGCCACTAGCCTCCAAAGGAATTCCAACGTAATATGTCCGTACGTAAATAAAATCAGCCACTCAACCCCCTAGTTGCGGGAAAAATACTTAATAATTCTATGCTTTTCAATTGCTTTCTTTAAAATTCGGGTCTTACACTATCTCTATCCTACTAATCTAACAAACTAAAAGACTATCTCTATAGTATTCCCAATATGATGCAAGATATATATATATATACTAGTTGATGCAAAATGATAACCATGGAAGTCACCATAACCCCTGCAAATACGATCGTATATGTGGATGATCTAATCTCAACCATTAAATTATATAATTTATAACTTGATTAAAATATATTTTTATTAATTTATAATATTTTGATAAAAGAAGAAAAAAATAATCTCTTAGTTGTTTAGAAATCAATGTTCTTCTAAGTTATTATCAAGTTCTCGGCCCTCACACTCCCGCCCACTCCCCACCCCCACCTTCTTAGGTCTGTGTTCGGCGATAACGTTTGAGGTAGTGATTAGTGTTTTGGAGGATGTAAAACACTACTTATCTAAAAATGTAAGTTTTCAACAAGGTACTTGTTTGGCATGGTGAGTAGAGTTTTAGGTAGTGTTTTTGAAAAGCTACTCAAAGGGTGCGCGTTTGAGGTAGTGATTAGTGTTTTGGAGGATGTAAAACACTACTTATCTAAAAATGTAAGTGTTCGGCAAAGTAGTGTTTGACATATTGAGTAGAGTTTTAGGTAGTGTTTTCGAAAAGCTACTCAAAGTAACGTTTTCAAAAACACTACCTAGTGTTTGCACATAATTTCCAAAATTCTCCTTTTTATTTTCTAAAATCTTTTATCAATTATGTCCTTTTAAGTCATTTTATACAAATCTGCTACTTAAACGAGCTACTATTACCGAACACACTTGATCTCAAATCACTAGTTGAACATCTAACCACTAACCACTAGTCGATAGCATGACTAATCGCTAATAAAACAGCTAACGATTATTAAAACAGACTAACCACTACTAAAACAGACTAATTTTACCGAACACGCCCAAAGTAACGTTTTCAAAAACACTACCTAGTGTTTGCACATAATTTCCAAAATTCTCCTTTTTATTTTCTAAAATCTTTTATCAATTATATCTTTTAAGTCATTTTATACAAATTTGCTACTTAAACAACTATTATTACCGAATACACTTATCTCAAATCACTAATTGAACATCTAACCACTAACCACTAGCCAGTAATGGTTAATCGCTAATAAAACAACTAACAGTCTACTAAAACATGTAACCACTACTTAAAACAATTAATTTTACCGAACACGCCCTTACTTATTAAGTTACTGGCCCTCCCCTCCATTTACCTAGGCAAACACCATTGTTGTCGTCCCCTCATTTCCGACGATTTTTTCAATAGTGAAAAACATAGTTTTGGTAATTCTCGATTAATAATAAATTCGCAGTTCTTTCCTTCTTTCCCACTTTTGAACACTATTATCGTCAAAGTTACCATCCACTCTCCAACCTTCATTTATTCCGACAACATCCGCTCTTGCTGGTAAATAGCACGATTTTGATTTGTCTCAATTTGTGTTTGGATCACTTAATATTTTTTCATTGCAGATTTATCAATTTTTCAGCGAGATGCTACGCCTTCATATATCCCTCCATTTTTCCCGATTATAAGTCCCCTCCGGCCTTCGCTATAGATTTGCTGCCAAGTGCCGGTGATAGTGTGTGTGTGTGTGGGGGGAGTTATAACATTTCGCCGGAAACAATGGAGACCAATGCAGTCATGACAGAGGGGGGTTTGCGTTGGGCATGGAGGACCGTCAATCTTCTACTTTGTTTGATTTGCATTTTATTTATTTATTTTTCCTAAGTTTTAGTTGAATGAATTATTATATATATTGAGCCAAACAATCCCTGGAAAAAGTAATTTTATATTTATTTATCATCTTTATATAAATTTATAAAAATAAAATTTTAATTTTAATTAAATTTAAATTAATTAACGGTTGAGATCAAATCATAACACATATACAGTTTATATTGTATAAATTATCATGGTTACCATTTTATGATAACCATATTACCTATATATATATATAGGTGATGTATCCATTGAGAGGAGAGGGATAAAGTGAGAGTGAGAGGATTAAATATGAGACATTGGATTAAAATGAGTGGTTTAGATTAATCTACCAAATAAAAACCCTAATTACTTCCTCCTCCACTACGTAATCCTAAAACCACCACTCCCTATTACTTTCCTTACTTTTCCGGCGGCAAAACCGTCAGAATTTATGAAAACCATACCCTAAATACATCTAATTTAGTGCGGGTTTAGACCGCATGGAACCATATCCGCATCCATACTCATTTTAAAAAAGATTTTTGGATGGAAATAATATGAACTTTGAAAGTATAAAACTTTTTTCCCTGGTCATGAACAATATAAACTTTAACACTATGTAATGATTTCATAACACAATCGAGTTTGGGGCGGAACTCGTCGGAAAGTTGACGTTTTAGGCGGAGTCAAAATTTTGACCTTATCTTTTTAGGTTTAATGACCACATAAGATAACTTCCATGTATTGAAAATTAATTGGAAAAAAAAGCTTGTTTATGCGGCCATTAAACCTAAAAAATATAAGGTCAAAATTTTGAGTCCGCCGGATACGTTAACTTTCCGATGAATTCGGCCCCTAAACTTGGTTGTATTATGAAATCGTTAAATAGTGTTAAAGTTCGTAATGTTTATGGTCAAGAAAAAGGTTGTATTGTTTTTGACCAATACCTCCAAAGTTTATATTATTCCGATCAAAAGTTTTTAAAAAATTGTATTTTACCCGTACCTACACTCATCGGATTTTAAAACCCTATATCATATTCGCACTCGATTTTTCATATTTGCGGGGTTTATTAGGGTTTGAATGTAATGAGAGAAAAAAAATACCCATATCGACATATGAGAATCATGCTAATGTTTTGTCCTATGAAAATGAAGCTATTTTTACCTGTAGAAAAATTATAATTAGTGATGAAGTGCATACGTCTTTTCTATACATCCTTATATGATAATTAACATGCCAATCGGTTGTGTGAAAAAATTACTACTTTAAAATAAATTGGGTATAGGTCGTGTATAAATGCGCGACAGATGAACCTCGTACTCTATGCATACTTATATTCAAACTCGTTATTTACCCACCTAATCCGTACCCAATTTTTTTCATTTTTCGTTACCCAAACCCTGGTTCGAATTGGATTTGTCGTATGCGTGTTAAATTTCCATGCCTGTTGGTCGATGTTTGTAATTCGACTGATGGCCCATAGCCACAGGGCTCACGTTCGGAAACGTAAAAACAAAGAATGGTGATAGTAGCTTGTACGTGGCAATTCCAAAGCCGTTATTCTGAAACCCTTTTTTTCTTTTTTTTTCTTTTTGCTTTTCACCAATATTTCTGCAAAGTCCATTGATGCCAATTTTGCCCTCTAGGATCTGCCCTTCAATCGGTGGTGAATAGCTAAATGCTGCAAATTCAACTTCATTTTTCAGTTGCAGATTGCATCATGTTTCTCATTAAGGTATGTATACCTCTCTCTCTCTCTTCTCTCTCTCTCTCTCTCACATTTATCTGTATATAATTTTTTTTAAATGAAGGCATGGAGATCATCAGCTTTTGCTCTGTATGGGTACCTGAATTTCACCAAGTCGGGATTCATGTAAGTTGAATTTTTAAATTTTTTTCATATATATATATATATATATATATATTTATTTATTTCAGCTATGGTACTTGGTAATTGGGAAATTAGTCATCTTAGGGATTTCATAGGGCGAGGTTGATTAGCCCAGTTGTAAAGAAGATGTCCTCTTTTTATAATTAAAAAAAAAAAAACAAGGGCAATATTATAAAGACAAATAAAATGAATATCTTGAATGCAAAGTCACCATGTTACAACAAGAAGAAACTAAGTAAGCGAGTTAATATAAAGACAAAGTTATAGCTAATTAGGTCATAAAGCACTGTTGACGAATCAGGCATCAGAAAGGTGGTAGAGATTGTTATGACACTCCAAGGGACACCAAATTTCAACTTAGCTCAATTGTAGAGGGGAAGTTGTAGAAGCTTGCACTTGGGGACTCGAGACAGATATGTCAATATCTAGTGTTCTGTTAAGCATCAATAAGGAAAGGATGAGATACAACTTTATAGTCTATTCGTTTCTTGAGATAACGAATTGGTCCATAACTATAAGTATTATTCTGGTCACTTGTAATCTCAATAAGATGCTTCACATCAATCTTCCCCACCTTAAGTGGAGCACTAGCCATAACACTGGTGGCATCAACAAGAGTTGAAATAGAAGGGTGAATCGGTGGGAAATGCATGGGTAGCATAGAGAAGGGAGAGGTACATCAACCTCCAGCTCAATGGGAAAGGTAGATTCCGTGATGAAAGGATTACTATCCACAGTGACATATGGTACAATACGGTAGGCAAAAGGGGAAGACATTAAAGAGACTAGGGAGGGAGAGTATTGAACAATGGCCAAAGCCAGAGTGATTCATCCTGAACAATAGGAGGAGATGAACTTAACTGATCATGCGAAACAACATCTTAGCTACCATTCTCACTAGGATGAGTGTTAGAAGTAGGTTTCTGCAATCTTCTATGACTATTGTGTCAAAGAGCAACCACCTGCCAAGAGGAACCACCTGGAGTGTCCGGTGATGGATAGGAGGAGTTTCTTGTGTAGATGCTGCAGTGACTGCTGTTTAATTAATTAGGTGAAAAGCATCCACTGTGTGAAAGAAAAGAATGATGGGTTTGAGTGTAGAAGTGATGTAGTGAACTGTGTGAAAAAGTCTATGCTGTTGTACCACCTTTTGCTGAATCTTGTTTTTATTTATTTATTTACCTACCTATTATTTAACCAAAAAAAAAAGAAGAAAGTTTACTTAGTTTACTCTCAGTTGTACGAATTGGTAGGGACGATTAGAAAAGTAGGCTAGAAAGGACACAAGTTTTTGAAAATATTCAAGTTAGTTAGACAATTGGGCAAAGTAGATGTATCATACTTAAGTCAAGGTAGCATAAGGTGATGACTCAAATCAGAAGCTGCTGTTTTCTGGGTTTATTATTTACTGAATTCACTAATTATGAAGCCCAAGCGGTATCATCCTTAAATCATGATTCATGAACTAGGGGAAGTCCTTTATCTGCAAAGGGTTATTGGATTTTGATGTCAATCATGTCATTTGACTTCAGGGTTCTGACATGTTTTTTGTTTAGTCACGTCTTGCACAAACTGAAATTAAGAGAACTCGAACCTACAAAGAACAAGAGTCATTTATTCTTGGACTCTCGGAATTCTTCATATTGGATTATGTGCACTTCAAATTGTTGAAACGAGGTGAATGGTAACTCAGTGGGGAGATGTGTGAAACAAGCTTACGGAGCAAAGGGCGTGTCTAGAGGATGCTCACTGCTTCGCACTATAACTGCTTTGTTTCTAACAGTTGTTAAGTTTTTGGCAAATCTAATGCAGATAGGAAGGAGGGAGTTGAGAAATGATAAGAAATGGGAGTATACAACTCTTTTTGGTAATTACCGAGATTGGAAATGCAGAATTTGCTTATGGGGGTACTGTCCGATATTCAGACTGATAGGAAAATATGGAGCCAGTAATACATTAACTTTGTGGCTAATTTTGAAGGTAGAAAACTAATGCATATGATACCAGGTTTAAGCAGATAATTTTTTTTTAAAAAAATCTGGGGAGGTAGGAAACTTATCAACCTTGACCACATGCTTAGAAAATATTCAAGTTAATGAAAAGATGAAGGTAGTGATCTGATTTGGTGATTTGGGCAGTGGGGGAATGAGATTTACAATGCAACTTTTTAAGGTTCATGACAAAAGATTGTACTGGCTGTGGCCATGGGTAGGGCTATTTCTAATGCCAAATTGAACACAAGAGACATATAGTGCATTTTTATCTTAAATGAGCCAATACAAACTTTGTTTCCCCTTGTCTAGCTGAAAATAAGAAATCAATAGAGAAGCTTTTGACTCCTTCCTGATCTAGTGATCTCCTCAAGTATTCGATGGAATGGGGGGGTGTTGAGGTAAAAACAAGGTATGCATGGTGTAGGTGGTACATGTGGTGTGAGCTAGCCTAGTTGGCGTAGTTTTGAGGGGTCAACGTCTGGGTCCCATCACACCTATATAGACCTTTGCTCCTCCTTTGTACCAAGAGGGAGACCGGAGGTGCTTTCCTTTTTCTTCTTTTTTTTTTTTTTTGGGGGGAGGGTGGTGGGGGTTGGGAAAGTGTTTCTTCAGTGCATAGACGTTTCAAACTTTCAAGCAATTCATGTTTTAATTATGTTATGTTTTATCTAGATTTAATTAATCCCTTTTCCGTCAAATAGGGAGCATTCAAAGAAATTTAAGGAGGAAGATATGCAAAAAAGACTGGATGGCAAAAATTGTATAGTTACTGGGGCAAACTCCGGTATTGGATTTGCTACTGCTGAAAGCCTTGCTGCAAGGTATATTCACCTATGCTTCAGCACCTGAGAATTATCTCATTAAGGGGTGTAGAACCCTAAATTTTTTACTGGGACACTGGAAAATTTCCCCATGATTCTCTGTTCATCAATGTTTTCAGAGGGGCATCTGTCTACATGGTTTGCCGTAATAAGGAGAGGGGAGAAACTGCCCTTTCCAAAATCCAATCAAAAACTGGAAACCAGAAGGTTTACTTAGAGGTACCAGCCATTTTTAATTTAACTATTTGGGTTTTTATTCATTACCAATTAAGTTGTTGGCAATAATGGCATCGTTGCTGCAAATGGCTCCTGAGTGACATTTACAGGTGTGTGATCTGTCTTCTGTCAGTGAGATCAAGTCATTTGCCACAAAGTTTACTTCAAAGGACCTCCCAGTTCATGTACTGGTAAGCTTGATAGGTGCTGTCATCTTTCTTATGCAGTGTTCAATAGGGTACAATGTAACGTAATCGACAGTAGAAAGGTTGTCAATTTTGTATTTACCAATTACATTGCATTGCAAAGCAGCCTACCAAACATACAATCAGTTTCTGCCATCCTCACCCCTGGATTGGTTGGTTTGATATGGTTTGATTGCATGCCTTGTTTCATCCTGGAATTTGCAGTTTATTCTATTAATTGCTTTTATTTTCTTCCCTTCCTCCTGTGTCCGGTTGTTGTTTTAACTGATTAACTTCATCCCTATAGGTCAATAATGCTGGCATTCTTGAGCATAAACGCATCACAACTCCTGAAGGGTAAGTCTGGTTCATCCTAATCCGCCTCCAGAAGAAAGAAAGGAAGAAAGAAGGTTCTACAAACGTGCTCAAGAGTTTCTTTTATAAATTTCAACCTTTCCCTATTCCAGGTTCGAGATGAGTTTTGCTGTAAATGTACTTGGAACTTACACAATGACAGAATCAATGCTGCCCTCGTTGGAGAAGGCTGCTCCTGATGCTCGAGTAATTACAGTCTCTTCTGGTGGAATGTACACTGCTCCTTTGACAACAGATTTGCAGGTAACTGATCTGACCCTGAAGAAATGTAAGCTTATTTAATTATGCAATGACGACTCATCTACTTGCAGCATGTGATTTACCCTTTTTGTTTCATTGAAGTTCAGTGAGGGAGAATTTGATGGTTTGACACAATATGCTCGAAACAAGCGAGTTCAGGTCCGGTGAAATATTCATGTCAACATAACTAGTATGCTTGTTTAATAGTTATTTCTTAAGAAAGGATTACACCGGTAGCTTGTGTCTATCACAGGTTGCATTAACAGAAAAATGGGCTGAAATGTACAAAGACAGAGGAATTGGGTTCTACGCGATGCATCCAGGTTGGGCAGAGACACCCGGAGTTGCAAAAAGTCTGCCTGGATTTTCCCAAAAGTGAGTGCTGAATTGTGATTATCTCAAATTAATCCTTTTTTTCCTTTTCCTGAAATTGTTCGTCTCTCTCTATCTTCCCTGAGTTGACCTGGGAGATCACACTATTTCAGTTGTTGGGTAATCATGGATGCTAGTCGAGTTTTCAAAAACTCGTATTGCAGTCATGTTTATAGTTTTGGTATCCACTTTGATGTAATAGCTAACTGCGATTCTGTGGTAGGCTCTCAGGGAATCTGCGAACAAGCCAAGAAGGAGCTGACACAGTTATATGGTTGGCTTTACAACCTAAAGAGAAACTGGTATCTGGTGGATTCTACTTCGATAGAGCTGAAGCACCTAAACACTTGCCCTTTGCTGCTACAAAAGGATCTCATGTTCTCATTGATTCAATTATCGACACTCTTCGTTCCATGTCCGGAATTCCTGCACAGAACCAGAAGGTTGGAGCTAACTGAACGGGGAATTTCAAATTTTGTCAGAATCTGCATCTAATAGCTCGTCGCTGGAGAGGGGGAGAGGGGGTTGTGGTTGATTTGTCTTTCTGGCTACTTTGAGCCTGCTTATACAGTGTAGTTTTTCAGGGTTTTATTCAAAGGCCCCTGAATTTGTGTCCTTTGCCGGTCAAAAAGAAATCTTGTACAGTTTGAATCACTAGACACAAGAATGTACACTAAACCTCGTAAAGCTAGCATTTGTTTAGATATCTGATCTTAAAAATCCAAAAAAGAACTCGGATGGACATAATAAAATTGGAAATAGTATGTACTTTGTGTATTACAATTTTTGGCTAAATGTATCTTGACAACTTTTTGAATATAATCTAGGTTTAGAATAATTGCACTCGGTTTGATTGACTGGACCCAACTGTTATATCAACGTATTAAGACCTGCAAAATAGTTCAATAGATTTTGTTGGATAAAAATGACTTTTCAAAAGGGTTTTTTGGACCTTTTGACGCTATTTAAGGTGTTCTGTAAATTAATCTTTTTGTAATATCTTTTTGACCCGAGAAGTCATTTCTAAAAAGTTAATTTCATTACCTTTTGTAATTAGTTTTTATCTCATATTTTTTAAAAAACAGCAAATTTTATGAAACATTTTTTATGTAAACAATAATCTAAAAATTCAAACAGCAAAAAACCAAACAAGGCAATACAATACAACTCGGAAGGAGGGTAAATCAAACATGAGATATAATATACTCACAATCTCAGTATGAATTACTAGGCTAAGACCTCATCACCATCAATAATTTGACTAATGATTGGGAAAATGTCATTTGCTTTGAATTATCGGGCAAAGACGAGTTTGTATAGCTTAGCCAATTGATACATGCAGCATGATACATATATTATTGCATTGCAGTAGCTCACAACAACCAAAATTTTAATCCACTAAGTAAAGTCTAAAAGAATAGGAGTCCAAGTGTATATGATGAGGACTGGTACAAATGAAAAAATGGACAACAAACTCTATAACTTGCCACTTCTGTCGAACCCTGTACAACCATTGAAGTTTGCTGAATAACAACAAATAAACTTCCTTCCCATAAGAAATGATAAAATGACGTGCACGAGAGTCATCAAATAGCAAACAGCTCACTCTGCCATTATGCTCAGCCTTGACCTGCGTTAACAGACACCAACTAAATCGGTAATCCAAATAACTATATACAATGCCCAGAACATAAAACATCATTTATTGTTCGACTCGAGTTTTCTCATGGCCATAGAGCAGTCTAAAGCAGAATAAACGAAAATGGAAAGGGGAAACAGGATAACCTGGTCAAGAATATGAAATTGTCGGTGCTTGGAAAAAGGTGAACATATTTGCTAGCTCGACAGAGAATAAGAGAATAAGAGAATCAAGGGCGCCTACTCCAGTGATACGAGCAAGCCTCCCCCAACCTTGCGATTGGGGTTTCTGATTCTCATGTAGCACAGCTTCTGCGTTGTGTGAGTTTTCTCCCTCTTATCAGGTCTTTATCCCAGCACTTAGTATGGGCTTAATCTAAGAAGTGCCTCCTATCTTCATTCAGAACAGGGGCCCCGGGGGGCATGAAAGAGTGATGCTAGCTCTAGAGCAAGTTGCAACATACACTCAGAAAGAAGGTTTATAAAACGCTGGTCATAGCAGCTAAAAGACCGTCCAAATATCATGGTATGACTAACTCGATAAGACAAGTATACTGATGGACCATAAGAGACCTTCAAAAATGTTGAGCATGCGATCCTTGAAAACCAAAACATTATGAAATTAGGTCCACCAACCAAGAGGCTCAAAATAAGTTGTAACTCTTTGGAAAAGCCTATATTGTGCAAGGCCTGGTTATTTGATTCCAAACAACCAATCAATATGCATCCAAGGGGAAAAAAATTTTCCATCATGCAACAGAAATAGCTTTTTACAAGACCACTGACCAGTATGCATCCAAGGAAATTCACTCCTAAACACACAAAATGGTTACCTGCCTCTACCAGTCTCTATTGGCTCATTGACACACTTAATCATCGTCAATCAAGAAGTCTTCTTTCTTTATGTCTGCAGTGGTGAATGTAAGGACTCGCTGTAATCGCTCCAGTGAGAACACCTCAACCTCAACATCATATATTGCAGTGACAGGTCGGTGATCTGACAACTTAAGTTCAGATCTTCTATACTCTAGCAGTTTTATTCCTTTACCATATGAGAGAATACGGTCACACCTGGAAGGTAAAAATTCAATGTCAAACTCCATTAAACTTTTCCCAGTTGACAAAACTACAATGGTAACAGTGAAGAAGAATATCTTGCATTGCATCACAACAGGAAGGATTAAATAAAAAATGAAGAGATCTGAATAAAGGCTCTTGGCATGAATCGGAAATAACATGCTGAGTGACTGTTAAGCAGAAATGATTTCTGCAGGTAATGAACATAATGGATGTTATTGCCTTCAACTGGGTATGTTTTGTGGATTGAAAGAGGAAAGAAACATTTACAGCAGAAGGCAGGTGAAGCACAAACTCTGAAGAGATCAAATGCATTCATTAGGGCATGTAGGGCCTAGACCAGACCATACTTAATTCACTATAATTTGTTATTGGGCTTGAAAATATAGGGCTTTAGATATGGTTTGGATTATTGAATGTAAAGGTTAGACTATGCACATGAGGACATTGGTTTAAAGTATCTACCCTTCTTAGAAGGGGCCATTCTGTACACAATGTTTTACTCCTCCCAAGTCATGGTTGTAATCTGAAAATTTGTAGCAGATGATTATTAGTATTACTTCAAATAGCTCCCCCACCCCACACTGAGTTCTTAGCCAACCGTCCCAGTGAACTTTTAACTTTATTAAAATGCCATTAAGAAATTTGGCCTACCTTTCCATGCCACTAAACTAGTTTAAGATGCATTAGTATGCCACTGTGACCGGCTATAGCAGGTTAGTTATTAAAAAGTTGGGTTTGACTGGACATTTTGACTTCAGACAGGGGAAAAAAAAAGAAAAGGAAATCCCTTGGACTGATACCTTCCCTCCAACTTGGAAAGCTTCATTACTTCACTCAGCCCTTCATAACCCCTATCACTCCACTCTCAAACCTACTTTAATAATTTTCATAATCACCCAAAAGATTCAGGGGCGCAATTGAATAATTTTTCATAAACACCATATAATCTCTTCCCTGGAATCATCAATGGAGATGAGAGTAGGCAGTAATCACTGAGTCTTGATTTGGACATTTCCTTACTCTGATCTACGGAAACAACCAGCGAACATTCAGAGAGACAGAGAGAGAGAGAAATCAGCGATGATAAAGCATTTGCAGTCATATCTGGAATTGGAGCTTCCATTTCAAAAGCTCGATTGCGTTCCATACTCATCTTCATCTTCTCGTTCATTTTCGTGCTCATGCTCTGACATTCTTCTTCCTTTCTTTCCTCTTTTTAGTTCCAATTTTGATTTCTCTTTCTTCTCCACCTCCCAATTTCTATATCATTTTTGAAATTAAGTGAATTCCGCCGCTAATGATTTTGAATTCTTCCTCAAGTACGTTTGACAATGGTGCAAATTAGGGTGTTTTCAAAGGTTGATTATGCCCCCCTCTCCCTTCTATCATTGATTCCAATCACTGGTTCATTGCCATGCCAAAGTACAGTCTCCTTACTCCACTCTTAGAGTAAGCCGATTTTCAATTCTGGGATTTCCATAAACCCTAATCTGGGTGCAAATAAAGAGAGGAAGCAAAGAGAAGAAGAGGGGAATAAGCCAGTCAATTTGTTTCCCCTTTTACCAATTACTTTTCAGGTTTTGATTTTTTTTCTTTTATTTTCTTTCGTTTTCTGCATATTATTCCAAAATAATTGTAAAATAATTGAAACCGGTGGTAACCGGTTAAAAATTTCGACAAGTGGTATATTAATACACATTAAAGTAGTTTAGTGGCATGGAAAGGTAGGTCAAATTCTTAGTGACATTTGTTAATAAAGTTCAAAGTTCAGCATTATGGTTGGCTAAGATCTCGCCCTCCACGCCCCCACCAAAAAAAAAAAAAAAAAAAGAAGGAAAGACACACTGCAATTATATGGCTAGGTGAGGGCTATTACATAGTTACTAAGTGAAAGGCTAGGTAGATTAGGGTTGCTTTCCAATGTCAGTTGGAAGCAGTACAACTAACACTTAGCTATACAATACTAAGCCATCAACTAATGACAAATACAAAATCCCAGCTGCAACAGGACTAATTGAGTAGTCCGCACCATTTTGAGGTTGTGGCTGATATGGAACTCTTTGTCCCTTTTTGTGTTTCCTTTTTTTTTTTTGGGTTTTTTAATTGGTTTGGCAGGGGCGCAGAGGTGGTGGATTTACTGGCAGCAGCAGGAAAGCTAGATTGGTGGGGAATGGTAATGGGCAGCTTGTTACAACCATCACATCCATTTATAACACCAGCTTGAAAGAGAAGATAATATTGAATCAAACAATGGAAAAAATGAAGGACATTAGTGAGTAAGTACGACAAGAATCCAGGGAAAAGATGTGTCTAGCTGAAATTAACTGGAAGATGCTTTCATTAAACTAAAACAGAAGGCAGTAATATTTTTGTCCAAGAAAAAGGAAAAGGAAAAGGAAAATATTAATATGAATTGCATACCATGCTGGGGTACGTCTTCCTGCCTTTGGATCTCCTCCAGAATAATTGTCAGAATTCATCTCATATTTGTAAGTTGGTGGAAAATTTAAAATACCTTCAGACCATCCATCAAATACACGCCCTTTTTTCATTTCTCGCACAAGCTGCATCCATAAATGTCAATGTATTAATAACTAAGGCCACAGAGGGGATGACCATCCAATAAATTAGTACTTCAACGTTGGGTTAAATGCCAGCTAATATTTAGTTGAATATTAGGTTACAATTGTTATAAACACATGAACACTTTTCTCATACATATTAGCAAACATTCCAGCAGATACCAAGATCTTTTGGATCAATTTAGGTTCACTAATATCTACAGCAACAGAAGAGCTAAATGGAAGAAACCCTTGAAGACAAGAAAACATTAATATCATCTCCATGTAATAGTGTGCAGAAATTGATAGTAAGTCCGTGCACAAAAACATGCCTAACTGTGAAAAGAATTTATTAGACAATATATCATCTACTGTCCCACCCAGAATGTGAAGGCAACAATTAACTACTGAAACAATAAAAGTTCACTCCACTACATTCATGTCCTTGCAGATGCAAACACTCAAAAATCGAACTAGATGAAACCTTCAAAATGAAAGCACAAACGAAGGGCGGGGGAAGAAAAACATTTGTGGAAGCAACACAAGGTTGAACTACAACTAGAGCACATCAAACACATTAAACTCTTATTAAAGCGTGGATTTATGAAATCTCTGAAGGTAGGCCATCTCATAAGTGACTCCAGCAACAACTGAGTAATAAAATAGAAGAAACTAGAGAAGGCAGGATCTGAGTTGCCCAGTTTTATGCTTAATATTGGCCAAATGAAACCCACACAAATTAGTAACCAAACAGCTAAGAAAGAAATACAAAATGGTATATGATCAGTCCCAAGAGAATGGAGACCTTGGAACTGGAAAATAACATTGACTTCAAAAGTGCTCTGGAATTTTATTTCAAATACAATCATACAAGTCATATTAACACCCCATATTACTTGATGTTCACAAATTTTAGACATGAAAACATTTTATGGAAGAAATTCAGTAAACCTTCTTGTGATGGAACAACCTTATTGCAGAATTACACTGCATAAGAACTTGAGCAGATACCTGATCTTTCTCAACCAATTGAGACCACTCCTCCTTGGATATAAGTTGCCGTGTTTCGTTGTATGGCAAACTGATACGATAGTTCAAATCACCAAGCCAAAAATTCTTCTGCAGAAGACAGAAAAAAAAAGCCAAAATGACATGTCAAAACATTAGAAGGATAAGTCTTAACAGGTCTGCAAGCTTGTATATATGAGTTCATGCAGATCTTTCCTCAATAATCTCTACAGGAACAGTACAAGAACAGAATTTTACAAAAGTAGAAAAAAAGTAAAAAGATAATTGGTCAATGAATCCATAAAATCTAGTGCCCTCGATGAACTTACTCATGGTCATTAATACTTTTGGGGAGTCCCAGACCAGAATCTGAACGGAAAAGCGTCCTCCGGTGTATTTCTTGCACATCAGCATTTCTTTTAAGTTGTTCTACTTCTTTTTCACCGGATGTTAGGTGAGTACATACGAAGCAGAAGAGTGTCTGATATATAGACATGCTGACAGATACTGCTCCCTGCATACTGGAAATATGTTATTCCAAAATTGCGCAATAAAATTATTGAATTGATAATATTAGAATAAGAACTGATAGAATTCTACAAAATGAAAATAAAAAAGTTATAGGCTCAAAAGCAAGCATCATTTTTTCTTTTTAATATTTGTCATGCACTCACTCAAACATTCTGTCTATAATTTCTTCTTTGGTACTTACTATCACTACTTTTTGGACTGAACACAAAGCCAATCCGCTGATTCCGATAGCAATATCTGGTGTATCCATTTTGGGGCAAAAAGATGAATTAATCATTTAAAATATACTTGCTGCACTTTAGAATAACAGTCTTCATTGATTTTGTTAATGTGAGATGAATCAAACTATAAAGTCGTACATTCATTTTGTATAGGAATCATCATGTTTCCTACAGAAACGTTTTTGAAGAAAACCAAATCATAATAAACTATAGTTTACTGGAGCAATGATGAAAACTATTGTGTTTTTGGTTAGAATTGATCTCAAGTTGAAGTTTTTTCTCCTCTAATGCATATTCTATTGGCCAATGCCTTTTCTATAAGCCCAAAAGTATAACAATGAAAAGTATTTAGGACATAGGAATCAAATATTTCAAAATGACACTGCACGTCTTGCGGATGAGATGAAAAGAGTCACAAAAGTAAATATTTCCAAATTAAACAGGATTGCTCATTTTCGGCAAAGCTAATACAGCAACTTTGCTTCTTTCATACCATTTTGGTCGACAGCCAATCTAGATCTGCTCTACGTATCTACAAATTTAAAAATATATGCTATTTTACAAAGTAAAATTCTTGGTGATTATATTGAGACCTAGGTTCGCAATCCAACTTTGTCCTTCTATTTGTCTCACTTTAAGCATGCATACATGACATCACAACTAGAGTAACAGCACAGAAATGACGACGATCACAACAACGATGACAATGATGATAATCAAAATCAAGTCCAAATTTGTGCATCCCATGAATACAGAATTATAGATTTACAGATTTGCCATCAACAAGAGCTCTGTGGAAATCCATACATTATAGTCAAAGCTTCTAGAAGGATTTTGTCCAGCATATTTTACAGCATCATAAACCAATACCATCAAACCCAGACATCTCTTCAGTGCTAAAAAGCGCAGAAAATCACTAAGGCCTAGATAGATACTAATGAAAATTTTTTTACTTTTGGCACTCATATACAAAAGCACTTGGCACATTGCTGCATACAAAAACAAAGGTACCCAGGTTACCCACACTTTATCTGGTCTAACTAAGGTCACAAAGCTCGAAGGTTAGGAACAACAATCATTGAGGTTTGAGTGTTTCTTGTAATCATGTAGAAAAACCCAGAAAGCCACACACAAGAATTCACCTTTTCTTGCTTAGATTGCCTGCCAGTCTCACTAGACTTTCTTTGAATCAAACTCAGAGACATATGGCGACAAAGGTTTCATTAGCATAAGTAATTGCAATGCTATCTATTCCTGACCTCTCCATACCCCTACAGAATCTGTACTACGTTTTACTCCAACATAAAAGTCCCCTGTTTGTGAAAAATCATCATGCTAAGGATATATCCAGTCTCCTAAAAAAGCGACCCTTTATACAACTAACAAATAATTGAATGATGGAAAAAAGGCCGACAAGCAGTAACCCTAGATGAGATTATGCTCTGCTAATCAGTGTTACAACTCAGTCTCAAATTGAGCAGAGAAGGGTATTCACAGAAAATCACAATTTTCCATGACAACTAGTTAAGGCAATTCAACCAGGGACTTACAAGAACAAACTAAAGTTTACCCAAATAGAAAAGGCAATCAAGAAAAGTGAAAGGAGCAACAATAAAATGACAACAATAAAGAGGAGACGGACCTTGTTACCAATATAGCCCATAACCCCAACACCAACTGTGGATACCTTCAGGTTCTGAATATGTTTACGTAAGCGCCTACGAACCCATATGGTGAGGAAAATTCCGATCATTTGCTTACTCACTATCCTCACATATTCTGGTCGTCTTCTTCTTTGCACAAGTAATTCAAGATCAAGCTCCGCAAGCGCAGCAGCACCTGATGTTATCCTCCGATAACCTGCTGAAGAATCTTCTTTTGTGCTGTTGGTCCCCAATGATTTGGATAGTTTTAAGGATTTTTTTGTCTTAAATGAACGTGATTTATCCATCAGAGCCAGCAAATTTAAGGGTGGCTCAGGCCAGCTCAAAGTAATCGCTTCTGTTTCACTTAGGGCTCTCTTTAGTTTGAAATTGGTTTGATTGTCAGCTGATTCATCATCCTCATCTCGAAGGCCTGACTGAAAGCATTGCAGTCTATCCAACCTCTTTAGAGAAGAAAATTGCTGATTCAGACCCTTTTCTCCAGGATAAGCAATCTCACCACCTTCTGAAATTCCATCGTCCCTTGAAATGCCATCACCAATTGTTGCTTTATCCATAAATTCATAAAAGCCACCAGAACCTTCATCTATAGCATGGACCTCATCTTCACCATCATTATCAGATCCAAGAAACATCTCATCCTCTAAATCAAGGACATCATCTAATGGCTTGAACTTTGATGGAGAAGGGGGATCACTATAGCTTTTATAGTTCTTCTTAGGTGGTTGCACTCTACCCAGTGTCTCTCGAATGATATTTTCCCATTTCACGACTGGCCTGTTATCTTCCACCCCAAAAATGTTTCCAGCATTGAGTGGTACAATTTCCTGGAGACTGAACGTTAACTTTTTGTAATTAATATAGACCTTAAATTAAAGCACAACAGGGGAATGATCCAGGGAAGCATACAATATGGTCCCCCAAAGTGGGCAATATACTAATGCTCTTGAACTAAAGCTTCAAATACACGGAAACATAAATACAATGAAGCATGTATGCATTTTGCGGAAGCAATGTAGTTTAAGCAAGGTAATTGAAAAAGTTAGAGAAAAAGTAAAAAATTGGACAACAGTTATAGGCTACATAGCAGAGATCTTACCCTAGCACATAGATGTCAGAAGGCTTGCTGATATTTAGCCATTCATCAATGTCTAGATGATCAGGTGGAACTCTTCCCCCAACATTCCATGTCCCGACACATATTCTACAAATAAGAAGGATTGAGTTTAGTAACATAGCTAGAAAGAAACCATCACACTTCACCTGGATAATCTGTTTAAACTCCAAGGGACAGAATAAGATACCTGAGTTCCTTTCTATTTATATATTGAGCCCTGAACGTCTCAGACTTTCGCCTTCTCAGCCGTGGGAAGCTGTCTGAAAATTAAACATGCCACCATTGAATGCCAAATGGAAAGGAAAATCAGTCAGGAAAATAAGCACAAAAGACAGATTTCTTGTTTTCATTAAAGATGCCTCACTCATCATCAAGAATTTTCTTTTCATTTCTTGTTTTCTATTTTTAACAGATGTATCCAACAGAGACTTTCAAAGTGACTAGAGAGTTCATTCAACAACAATACACAGCATGAACTCTTATATACCAAATCTATACATTCCATCAATCTAAATGCCCATTATTTCATACTTATCAATGAATTATGATCATGCTCCACAAGGTATATTTAACTATGCGCTGTACAGAAATCCTAGCACCTTTGGAGACAGAAAATGAAAAACTCGGCTGTGCAAGCATGCTATCAATGACAGGAAGTTGTGTAAAATATTCCTTTGTGTCTTTCCTTTGTCATCATTCTGGCATAAATTTCCTCAGTATTCACTTGTACATCAAACAAATGTATTTCGATATTTTCATAATATCACTTGTTCTGCTGAATTTCAGTAATCTACACGCATAATCCATTTGATGCATCTCAACAACTAAATAAACAACAATTAAATTGCTTACATACAAAACAAACCAACAAACACTCAGTAACTCACAACTTCAAACATTGATATAAGCAGGTAGCTGAAACTTAATGTTCAGAAATCAAGCTAAACCTAAAGCAAAAAAGCATCAAATCAAAAGTTACTTTAAGCTTCAGCATGAGACCCTTCTTCTTCTTCTTCTTCTTCTTCTTTTTCTTCTTCCTCCTCCTATTATTGAATAGGATCAAAATCTGATCCTGAATTGTACAAGAAAGCAAGATCACTGCCGACACATAAAAGCTCAGAGACATTCTTCTCATCCTTTTCTCTTTCCAACTTTTCAAGGTCTGACTTCATCTATACTCAGAGTTCCACAAAGGTGGTCAATTCTACTAGTTTTTGACGCTAAAAGTCACATCACTTTCCCATTACTAGACAAACCCATCACGAAAATCACATACCCAGAACTAAAACTTAGTCAAAACAGCTTGAAAACCTACTATCAATCAATTTTAAGCTGTAGATCAGACAGATAACACTTCAAAGATAAGAAAGAGATCAAACTTAAGAGTTTTGACGATACCTTCAGGATCGTAGAAGGTGTCAGCATCAGCATCAGCATCAGCATCGGCATCGTTATCGGTGTCGGCGCCATAATCGGAGTCTCTGGTGCTTATATTCAGCCATTTCCGAAACAGCTGCTCCGAAATCGACAAACAACCGAAACAACATATTTCAGCCCAATTCATACCTCTTCTTTCTCTCTACAGTTTCCAAACCCCATCATCAAAACCTTCTAAACCTCTCTCTCACCAAACCCAGTTCTGAAAATCTTGAAAGCAACCGATTGAAATTTTGGGTCGATGAAAAATCCCATCTTATTATTGGGTTTGCTATGTTGATTTCATTTCAGTACACATACCACAAGGGAGGACACTTCCAGCAGTTATGTATTTCGTTGTCAGCGGGGTTTGAAAAGGGGTAACCAATAAAAAAATTGCAATTTGCGAGTGGAGATGCTTTTATTTAAAAAAAATATCCAAATTTTATACTAAAATAATAATGTGTAAGATGATCCAATATTCTAATTCCACACAGAACACAGTATAATAACTATGACAATGCTTCTACTACTACAAGGGTGTTAATGAATTTCCAAAAATTGTCCCCAAATTTTCTACTGAAACTAAAGGGTAAGAAGATCCAATGCTGAATATTCCAATTCCAATTAGTATGAGAATATTCACAGAAAAAGTATGATAACCATGATACTCCCCTACTGTACTATGATACTCCTACTGTACTACTCAACAAGGGTATTATTGAATTGCTGAGAATAATTCCTCAAAATTGTGAATCCCCCCGGGGTTTCTCAGTTATTACCACCTCCAGAATGACAACTGGGGGCTCCATTTGAATTTGATAGAGAGAAAGAAAGAGAAAGATGGGGTACCTCAGATGATGGACGGCGGGAGTGATGCGGCCGCATCCTTCAGAGCTCAAGAGCCACAGATGAAGGTAAGTGTGTGCGTGTGTGTATGTGTGTGAGAGAGAGAGAGAGACAGACTGGACACGGAGGGGGACTGGCAGTGGAGTGGGATGGCGAAGCTATAAACCTCTTGGCTGATGGGTAATAACGGTTTGTGCCTTTTCCATTTCATTATTTATTTCTTGCCCTTTTCCTTTAATTATAACCTTTGGAAGACAAGTGCAAATTGTACAGGCCAAACATGGCATTTTGTTTTTTAATTTTTTTCGTTATTAGTACGTTATAAGATCACTAGACAACCTAAATAGAGTCAAATTTTTTAAAGAATACTAATAATAATCCTCTTCAATTACGAGTTCATTTTTCCCCTAAATCCACTTATTTGGACATGGGGCATTCTTTATGCTAAGTCTTTTGTATGCCTTTTTTAATGAGTAGAGATTTTTTTCCTATTTGGTTCTGTGCTCTTTTATCTTAAATAGGAAAAAAATATAAAATTAAAATTTAAAAAAAAACATTCTAGTTATTAAAAAATATTGTCCTAAAGAAAATGACAATCTTTTTTAAAGTAAAACTTTCTTCTTGGTCAATTATGCTAGCAAATAACAAGCTCGTGTGTTAGAAGTGGCTCATCAAACATTTCAAATTGGACATGGAAACTTTTACCTATTATTGATCCATAAGGTGAAATACCAATGGACTATTTAGGTGAGATTTTGATGGCATTATTTTTTCCTCCAAAAATATGGGCTAGTGAAATTCTTCAATAAATTCATAATCTCCATCACTTTTTAATGGAATTAGATGCATACTTCCAAAAGGGGTGCTCTCCTTTTTATATTTCAAATTATGACTTCCTATAAAAACAAAAGGCTAACTAGAACCATCCAATATAGTAGCTTACAACTTACTCTACTTGTTTGCTATTGTTTCAATTGGCCTATATGCATGAAATAATAAGACTTCATTCGCTATTGAAATTAGGTCTCGTGTTTTTCTTCTTTTTATTAAATTTATGAGATTTTTTTATTAGTATACTGTTCGAGTCATCTAATTTTATGAGAAATGAAATCACGCATAAGATGGTATACATATTCCAACGGAAAATTCAAACAAACTATAGACCATGTTTAACAATCAACCATTAACTATCAATAGTTGTTTCTAGAAAATTATTTGGTTCATTTAGCTATTTATAATAAAGTCGTGAGACTAAAGCTAGCTTTCGAATAGCTATCCCAAAAAATTCTCATTGAATTACTTTTTCAAAAAAGTTGTTAGTCAAATATAACTATAGAAAAAAATTTTAAACCATAATCGCAAGTCAGTACACAAATTTCTTAATAGTTAAACCTAGGGGTGAGCACGGCGACGGGTACCCTAGAACCGGACCGGAGCCGGTCAAACGGGTAAGGTTGCAGGCCGGAACCGGTCAAACGGGTAAGGGTAAGGTTCCTAAAATTTAGGAACTCGTCAAATGGGTAAGGGTAAGGTTCCTAAAATGAAACCACGGGCCGGAACCTGGAACTGTTTAGACGAGGTTCTAGAGCCAGTGGGCACCGAATCCGTTACTAAAATTTTCGAATTTTTCGGTTTTGAGGCCCATAAAATTTTTACTTTTGAATTTCTAATGTGTGGCCCAACTTATTAGAAACCCTAATCTCCTTCCTCCTCGTCATTTCGCGTTGCTCCATTTCGCGTTCCTTTATTTCGCCTCTCTCGCGTTGCTCTGCCCTCTCTCCCCTCACGTTGCTCTGCTCCGTTCTGCTCTCTCTTTCTGCTGGTGCTCGTTGACTCGCATTGCTCTGCTCTCTCTTTCTCTGCTGCTTGCTTGCTCGTTGGTCGGCGTTATGCGCTCTCTCCACGAATCGAACTTCATTTCGAGTTGCTCCGCTTCTGCTCCTTTATTTCGTGTTGCTCTATTTTGCTCCTTCATTTCGCATTGCTCTGCCCTTTCTCTACTGCTGCTCGTTGACCTCCTCCCGAGTCCTCGTCGGCGTTGGTGTCGCCTCCTTCCTTCCTCCTACTCCCGAGTCCCAACTCTCCCTTGCGGCTTCGTCCTCATCGGTGTTCTCATTACAAAATAGGTAATTTCTTAATATCTTGTTGTAAATAGGGTACCTGGAGCAGGAGCAGGAACACGAGGATAAAGATAAGGTTCCTAAAATTCGAGAGCCGGAACACGAGGGTAAGGGTAAGGTTCCTAAAATTCGAGAGCCGGTCAAACGGAGGTAAGGGTAAGGTTCCTAGTTTCGATGCTGAGTGCAGGAGCCGCTCACTCCTAGTTAAACCAGTCATTTTATATTGCATTCTTTCCGATATAAACGGATCATTATCTAGAATCTATAAAATTACTATAAATTGTTGACTTCGAGGCGATATGTCAAATCCTAATATATATAAATCAATCATCTTAAAAAGTTACACGCTAATATTATTTAATCTAATTTTATCGAGTTGAATCACATTGTTTAATAATATTCAAACTTATGCTCACTTTAAAAATCTAACATATATTCAATAACTTTTGCCGATAAATTTGACTGCAATGCGATCTAATCAAATTTTACACATGCCGCAAAAAGCTCGGAAGCCTAAATTTGCATCCAATGACAGAGTTGTATGTAATATTTGCGCTCATACTTGAGTTGAGGGGCCACTAACAACATTAGAAGAGATGTTCTAATTCTAAAGGTGTTAGGGGTCCTCTCTTTTTTAAAGAAGGGGGGTTTAGTGGTCACCATGGCCTTGGATTTAGTGGTAGATGAAGATTCCAGGAAATTGGATTGCTCTGGGCCAATTTTTTTATTTATATATTTATTTGGAAATCAACCCCATAGGACATCTAGGCAATTTTAGAACCATACAAAACAAACAATAGTAGAAAGGAGGGCCGGCTGGTCCACGCGCCATTCAATGAGTTGGGACCCACTCGCGACTCTATCTTTGTCTGTGACGCAGGCCAGGAAATCGTCGTGGGAAACAGGAAGGCCGGCCTTGCCTTGGGTGCGCCGTGGCCACATGATCACTGCAGTTTAAAGTCAAGATTTATGATTTTTTCTTGATTAGTTGGCTATATAAACGGACAAAACATGTAACCCCTTCCCCTCCCTCGAAAAAAAAAGAGTATTTTTTTAAATAATAATTTGTATTCTGATATTCATTTCTTATGGTGCTCCAGTTTATATTTAAATTTATCCGATATTTCGTGTTATATGTATGTAGTTTGTTTATCTAATTATAACTATCTTTAATTAAAAAATTAATTATTACTGTTTTATAGTTAATTTTAATCATTATTTTTTTAAATTGCATATGCAAAATGTTAAATTGAAAAACATTTGAAAATACTATTTTCAATCATATTTTGTCTTCATAAGAAAAACATATTTTGTCATAATTAGACAGAGACAATAATATATACTCCTCCTTTATGACAAGGAAAGTGTGGAAGACAGACAACATATTTTATATGCACATATGAATATCCGATTCTCGCTATATGGTCGGACGAAGGGAAAAATAAAAGAGTTTTGTAGACCTAATATCTTTCTCTCATCAGAATATGTACTCCCACAGGCATTTAAAAATTTACAGAATAAAGATGAGGGCTACTTAACCTTGGGCTCCATGGATTAGAACATGCCCTCTTAATAAAGTATATAAACTTTGATAAAACATAAAGAGTTGTATAATTATGTGATGTGATTCATGCTGATTAGAAACAAGTGTCCCTTCCCTTCCATCAAAAAAACAAGCGTCCCAACCAGATTGCTGCAACTCATACTATTAACATGGACTGAGTAGACACAAATCATTTCAAAAATATCCATTGGGCCCCTGACGACATTTTCTGTAGTTATGTTTTGGGGGCCCAAAACCTTATTCTATAATGCACAATATTGTATCAATCAACTATTCTTTCTACGGTTGAAATTCAACATCGAGCATATTAGATTTTAGATTTGATTTTCGTGTTATTTATCATATTATTTCATCTGATATAACTCATTTAAATTAAAAAATAATATTATATATTAATGGAAATATTTATTTTATTTTATTCTATACACATTGATTTTTCTACACGTAGACTATTTAAAGTATTTAAATATATCTATTTTAACATAACCCACAAATGTATATACTTGAAGCATGATGCAGAACTTTTAGCTTGTCATCTATAATATATATTATAGTGAACGATCTAGGTATTTTACATAAAAGATTATACTCTTAAACTTTCTTAAATTGGCTAAATATTTACACAAAATTTAAGAATTTTTGATGTAGAATTATGGACAGGTATTGTAAATAGATAACACCTTCAAAATTAATTTAAACATGGGCCTATTTGGTTTTGGACTCTCTCCTTTGCTTATATATTCAGGTTGCACTTGGGATCGGCAGTTATGCATCAGATCTAGTATGCGGACTGTGGACTATGGAGGATTTCATGTGGACTGTGGTGGAGGATTTTATGTGGACTATGCATCTGGTTGGTGTCTTAGACCCATTGGCATGGAAGCATCTTAAACGGGTGAGACGATGCTTTTATTATAGTCTCGGAATTATCTAATAAATTAGTTTCATGAGTTATAATTTCTCTTGTTTTTTTCTTAATTATCTAAACTTCCTCCTTATTTTTGTTAGGATTATCTAATAAGTAGTTTCGTGAGTTATAATTTTTCTTATTTTTATTTTTTAATTATCTAAATTTTCTCTTTTTTTCTTTCTAACAATTTATTAATGTATAACTCATGAATATAACGTATCATACTACAGGGAGCACATTAACAACTATTAGGTAGTTTTCTTTTTCTAAAGATTCAATAAAAATCTTTAATTATGTTGTTTAGGAAAGAAATTTCAGGGAAAAGGTATTTTCCACAAAAATCACCTTTCAAAATTTGTGGAATTTATTGAATGTGACATCCCTTAATCCCTATAAACTTATTATTACGAAGTCTTTGCATTAGATCGTATCACATAAAATATATTATGAGATTGATGTTTTCGTAGTCAATTTTAATAATAATTGGGGTGATTGCAATACAATTTATTACTAGATAAACTATTAATCATCCTTACATTAAAAGGTTACTCTTAAATATATTATTAGTCCCATCAAAACTTTTAAAAAGTTATCCCTAAATTAACTCATCTCATACAAGAATTTGTATTTTATTAAATACTATTAGTATTTGCTAATATTTTTAAAAAATTATTTTTCATCCTCTCCTCTCGTTGATTCAAGGCAATAAAGCAATTAAGAAGATTTAAAACCTGTCGTTGCCACAGTTTTTCAGAAAAGTGAGCAATTTGCGGCAAATCTACAACCAAAAAGATTGGAGTTGTTTGGCAAAAAGTTATTTGGCCCCAAAAACCTGTCGTGAAAAAGTTATTTGGAATTACTTTTGGAATAACTTTTTATGATTAATATGTAAAATTATTGTATTAACTTATGATTTCAACAAAACTATACTAAATATCATTAAAAAAGAAAACCCTATGTAATACAAATAATTTTTATTAATTAATCTATTATAATTTGGGAAGGTAATTATACCTGAACCCATGGTATCGCCCGACCCACCCCTATTGATGTATTTGGGTTACTTTTAAATAGGTTTCTATAGGTTTGGGAGTTATTGTTAATAATTAGGTTCGAATGAGATTAAAAGAGGCATATCCTATTACCATAACTAATCATAAAAAATAAATAGTTTTGTCATACAAACTCTTAATATATTATTAAAAATAAAATCAATCCAATAGTACACAAAAATATTTTGTAACCAAAGTTCAATAAAGGAATAAATTTACTTTTGTATATCACATCATATTAAGAAAAAAATAAATATATAATATTAAAATTGTAATATTTAAATAGATTATGAAATTGAGCTATTTGCATAAATGAAATTTTACAAAACAACTCTATTAGAATGAACTAATTTTACCAAACACATTTTTTACAAACAATTAATGCAAACAGTTAAGTCAAATAATCAATAACTAATATAAATAATTAACGAGATATAACGAGTTGGTTACCAAATGGGGCAATCGAATTCTAATACTATCAATTTATCAACATGCATCTTTTATCCGAGTCGTTGTATTGCTCAAGTTTAGTTTCCAATTTGGCAAAAATTATTGAACACAATCGTCATCTTATTACGTAAAGGGTAATGATATGTGTCTTGCATAAAAATGCTATTAAATATTTTTTTTAATTTATACTAATGTATTTTATGATAGAAAAGTGCTATTTTTTAATAATTATGATCAATTATAAATGTAAATCTTTAATAATCATCGCCTATGTCGATATGTATCAAATGACGCCATAATTGGATCAATCCTACCCAAAAGGAGTGTCATATGCGTAATTTCATAATTATAAAAAATTATTAATAAAATGGTAATTTTGTATTATTTATAAGTTGTAATACAATTATATTATTCAATTATACCATTATACTTTATCAATTTATCATATAATATGACAATTTTTAAATCGAAAGAAGACACTTAAGATAGCTTCATACAAAACACATTTCATTTATGGAAAACATCCCTATTCCACAGATACAAACATATATCATTTACCACACCAAAAAAAAAAAAAAAAGAACAGATATCATTTCATTTATGGAAAACATCCCTATTTCACACATTAATAAAACACAAAATTTATAACAAAAATTTATGTTAAAAGATCAAATTATCCCAATATTTCATTGGAAACGAAAAAGTTAATGAGTAAAGAGAGAGAAAAAATAATTAATAACAACAAAATTGGTAAACTAGTTTTTAATATATCATTTACATTATAAAGTGACAAATATTATGAAATGAAAAAGTTAATTAAAGTAACAAATATTGTGAAATGGATGAAATAGTTCAATAAAATTTCTCTCAATAGTTTCATATGTTATATTTTCACTTTTTCTTACTTATACTTGCAATTAATTTTCACTAATATTGTTCATAAAAAAATGAAGTTAAATACATATATATGTTAACATTAAACGTTATTTGTTTAATTATTACGTTTTTTCTTATCATATATATATATATATATATATCTATATATATATATATATATATATATATATATATATATATATATATATATATATATATATATATATATATTAAAAGTTGGGTTGAGTTTATGTATGACTGAAATATAAGATTGTCATGTAGGATACATGTAGTAGATAATTAATAATTGTATAGATAGCTAAATAAATATAATTTATCATATAAAAATAAAGATTAATGTAATAAATTATTAAATTATATTAAAATAAAGACTATTCAACTACCAAAAACTCTATAATATTATTATAATAATTATTTCTATGTCATAAATAAATAATAAAAAATATTATTGAAAAAGAAAGAATGCAAATTTATAAAAAGTAAATAACTATAATTATAATAAGACCAACGGATTTGAGTTTTTTTAATACCTAGAATGTAATCCATATTTCTATTTAACAAGAATGAAAAAAATCCTGATATTTTACTTATCTTTGAAAGTCATCCTTGATTTGAAAAAAATTATGCTTATAATTATCTCATAATTACTCATAAAAGAAGTTCATATAATTACAATAAAATTTAAAATAATAACATTTTTAAAAATATTATCATATTTTTTAAAAAATTTTGTATAAAAATATTAAAAAATTAAAAAGAAAAAAATTTACTTCAAATTTTTTTCAGAGTCAGGAGTATATGCCTAGTATACCAAATAATACAATCAGCCCCCTCTCTCTTACACATATAAACTAAGGGAATGAATAATGAATATATTATTTTATGGAACAAAAGTAGAACTATTCCCATTAGACAAAAGATGGTTGTTGCCCTAAGGACAACGTTTAAGCAAGTCTAATTAGAAAGTTGATATATGTTGCAACAATTAATAAATAACTAAATTATAATATTGTCCTTCATTTAAGTCATATATATATATTAAAAGTTGGATAGAGTTTATGTATGAATGACACATACAATTATCATATAGTATGTCATATAGTTGATAATTAATGATTATATAAATAGTAAAATAAATATGATTTTTCATGCAAAAAAAAAAGATTAATAAAATAAATTATTAAATTATATTAAAAAAGACTATTAAACATACCAAAAGCTCTAGGATGCTATTGTAATAATTGTTTCTATGTCATAAAAAAGTAACTAAGAAAATTATTATTGAAAAAGGAAGTATGAATTTCTGAAAAATCAACAATTTTAAGTTTAATAAGACCAACAAACTTAACATTTTTTTTAATACATAAACTGTAATTCATATTTTTTTATACAACCTATGAGAGGTAGGCTTGCAAAATTCATAACAATTCCCGCTCAATGTGTTGTATGTGGAGGACATGAAGAGACAGAAGCCCACCTTTTCAATCAATGGCCATATAGCACAGAGATTAGGAAAAAGTCTGGAACACTCTGAAGGAAATAAAAAGCCCTGGCAGCTTGGAAGATTGGCAAAGACTTCTACAAAAGGGGAGATTGGGCAGAAATAGAGGAAATTTTATGTGTTTCTTATCTGCACCTATCTGGTATCAGATTTGGAGTGATAGAGATAAGCTAATTTTTCAAGAACTGGAGGTGAACAGTGATAGGGCAGTCAACAAAATCTGGGAGCAAACAAGACACATGTTTATATTCTTGAACAACCACAGCAAAAAGTATACACACATAGGAAATTTTGTGTAGAACAATTGTGAATTTGAAGCTAGAAAAGTTCAGAGAGCTCTTGGCAAAAAACAAGCACTGTAAGATGTAAAAATCCCCTTTTAGGGGAATTGTTAATGTGTAATGAAGCATTAACTTCTTAAAAAAAAAAAGAATGAAAAGAATTTTCGATATTTCACTCGTTGACAATCCTCTCCATTGTGAAAAAAATTATACTTAATTATAATTCTCTTATAATTATTCACAAAAAGGTCCTTATAACAACAATTTAATTTAAAATAATAAAACCTTATAAATATATTATTATATTTTTTTTAAAATTTTGGTACAAAAATATTAATAAAATTAAAAAAATTATCTCAAATCCTTGTCGTAAGGGATATAAACCTAGTACATAATAATTACTCACTTTCTCTCTCTTTACCCTCCCTTCATTTTCTCTCTCATGACCTCTTAAGGTGAAATCATCCATGGTGATCACCACCAGTACGACTACAAAAATAAAGACCATTGATTTTTTAATTTTTAATGTAACTTATTATTAGTTTTCAGTTTTAAAAAATAAATATCTAATTTGTAATAAAGGGAGTTTTGTTAATTATTATTAATTGATAATCATCAATAGTGAGAATAATTTATCAATTAATTGATTTAATACATTAATATTACATATTTATTGTATTCAATTCTTCGTTCAAGTCTCTACTTTAAATCATCACTTTAACGATAATAATATTTAATTATTTAAATAAATTTAAATTTTAGTAAATATTATGTAGTAATATATACTCATTATACTTAAAAACACATTATACTTATATGATCCAATTTATTAAAAATATTTAGTAACAAAAACAACAACAAAATTAAAAATTAAACAATTAAAATTTAATAACTGTACGTGCAAATCACGGACAAAAAACTAGTATAGAATAAAAGTAGAATTATTTTTCATTAAACAAAAGATAATTGGTGCCCTAAGGGCAATGTTTATGCAAACCTAATTAATACACCTACCAATATAAATTCATTAATTATAGTAAATCAATATTATTAAAACATAATTTATACAATTTCCTAATTAATATGTTAAGTCTCCCCAAGCTCTTCAAGTTGGGGGCCAAGTCAGTCATCATCGTCATGTTCTTCAAGTTTTATCTCCGCTGCTCCTCCTCCGCCCTCAACTTTCTCTCTGTTTCAATCATAACCTCACAAGTTCACAACTAACTATACCGATCGTTCACGTCCTTGCCCCCAACATTGCCACTTTCTCCCCTCAATTTTTCTCTTCTCACCCATACCTTGATATGCATATGTTCCTACCTCAATTTTTATCTCTTCCATGTCTCCCATCTTTTATGTCCGCCCGCCACCATTTTTTAAGTCCACGGCCACCATGAAGTTTCAGATTTGAAGGTTTTTTCAGATTATCGAGAAGAAACAATTTTCAATTTTTGGCCAAGTAGAAAATTTTAATATGAAATCTGAAATTTGAACCTTTTCCGGACCTGATTGATACGATCCTTTATTTCTCTCATTTTACAGGGTTTTTTTTTTATAATTTCAACAGCTTTGTCATTGAAAAATGAATCATCTCCAAAGAAATCACGATATGGGGCAGTCATAGCTGACTAAGTCACTTGGTGGCAGCGGCCTAGTGGTTGTCATCATGGATGATTTCACCTTAAGAGGTCAAAAGAGACAAAATAAAGGGAGGGTAAAGAGAGAAGGTAAATAATTATTATGTTATAAGCTAATTATAATATTATAATAATATAGTTATCTCTTAACCGGTGCCCTTAGTGCACCGTATATTAACTCCCATATTTAGTTATTTTTTAACTGGTGCCCTTTATTATGCACCATATCCATATATCAGCTTCAGTTGAATTATTTGTTAATTAAAGAACCATATATGAGCTTCCTCTACATTAAATATGTGAGTTATAGTTATGCTTTTTATTTTGGAAACTGAAATGAGGTAGCCATTCATTATATCTTAACCACCACCCTTATGACAGTGGTTAACAAAACCCTTATTTTAATTTGAAATCCCATCTCTAAATCTCCAATCTTTACGGATACTCTTAGCTAGAAGTTTCTCAACAAAACCACTTGTCTCTTTCTCTGTCTCTTTCCCCTAAGTCTTCCACCATTTCCCCAACTGTTTGAAAACAACACTTATTGCACTGCCGACGCCCCGCATGCATATAACTTGACTCCATCCCAGTATACTAAACCACGTCCCAACTCCTCGTCTCCTTCACTCTTCTTCATCAACGTTGAAAAATGATGAATTCATCCTCTCTCACATTTACATACACCCAAATCCTTCAGGCCCGCACTCCATTATTCTCGTTCTCTCTCCTCTCTCTTTCCATCCTTGTCGCTGTCCTCATGATCTACCAGCTCTTCCTAAAACCCTACGCCATCCTCCTCCTGGACTTCTCCTGCTACAAACCCTCCGACGACCGAAAATGCAACTACGAGATCAGTGAATACTTCGTCCGCAAAACGAGGCGCTTCTCACGCCAGAGTATCGAATTCATGCGTTCCATCTACCTCAAGTCCGGCCTCGGCAACGAGACCTACGCGCCTCCTTTCATCTTCGAATGCTTCGACGAACCCAAATTCACCTCCGCCTTACAGGAAGCCCGAGAAGGGATGTTCTCCGCCGTCGATGCTCTCATGTCAAAGGCTCACCTTGATCCACGTAAGGACATCCACCTCATCGTCGTCGCCTGCGGGTGCTTCTCCCCTTCTCCTTCTCTCTCCTCCCTACTGGTCAATCACTACCAAATGGGGCCCGCGGTCAAGACCTTTAATCTGAGCGGAATGGGGTGCTCAAATGGGGCCCTTGCCATTGACATGGCAGCCCAAATCTTGAAGGGCTCGGGCCGAAAAGTCCGAAATGCCCTTATCGTCATCACGGAGAATACGAGCCGTAATTGGTATTTCGGTGACAACCGGTCCATGCTCGTAACCAACTGTGTATTCCGGGTAGGGTGCGCCGCGGCTCTAGTCACCAACGACCCGGCCCAAACCGATTCCGCCAAGTTCCGGCTCATCGACTCGGTTCGAACCCACCACGGAGCCGACGACGCTTCGTACAAGGCCGCTTTCCAAGAGGAGGACGACAAGGGAAATACCGGAATATCCCTCACCAAGGACTTGATTCGGGTTGCGGGTCAAAACCTCCGGGCCCACATACGAGTCCTGGCGCCACGTGTCCTCCCGCTGAGTCAACTCGTCCAGTACGCAAAATCGGCAGTCCTGTGCGTGCTGACTCAGGGCGAGTCAAAGCCAGTGGTCCCGGATTTCACGACGGCGTTTGAGCATATGTGCATCCACACCGGAGGGAAGGCGGTGATTGAACAGGTCGGGAAGGTGCTGGGGCTGAATGAGTGGGTGACGGAGCCTGCTCGGATGACTCTGCATAGGTTCGGGAACACGTCGAGTAGCCTGGTGTTTTATGAGCTGGCTTACTTTGAGGCTAAGGCAAGGATTAAGAAAGGGGATAGGGTTTGGATGTTGGCGTTCGGGACAGGGTTTAAGGTTCGGAGTTTGGTTTGGAAAGCACTTAGGGATTCACGTTATGAGTATAATAATCCTTGGAGTGATTCTATTCATAGGTACCCACTTAAGTCATGGTGATTAGTTTGCTGGTCAAGGGGGTCAAGATGGTGAAGGAGAAAAGAGGGTTTGAGGGGGGCTAAGGCCTCTTTTTAGTTTTATTTTATTTTATTTTATTTTATTTTGAAGAGGAAAGTGATCTCAATTTATTGATGATATATCCATACGAAAAAAGGGTTCAATATGAGTACAACAAGTTCCTATCCAAATTTATTCTGCTATAATAATTAAATTAAATTAATTTAAAAAACATAAATCTGTAAAATTCATTAGTTTTAAGAGGCTGCATGTCCGGCAAGGGAAATCGCCGAGCTGGGGACGGGGGACTTGATGAGTTCAATCTCTTCTTCATGTGTAGGTTTGTGTTTGCTGATGTCTATGTTTATGTCTATATGTCTATGGCGAACCAATAGTGCGGATCTGCTCGATTCTCGGGGATCAACATGGAGCTGAATTGGTGATCGTCAGTAGTACTCCTGGCCTGGGTTTCCTTTGCTTCTTCCTCATGCGATTTGTAATCGAATCCGGGAATAGCAGGTATCCTTACTAATTCCTCGGGGACATGAGGGGGCTCAATACTTATTGGAATTCGTTCGGCTAGATTAGTTGTTGGGAATACTGAGGAACAATAAAATTAACAATTATTTAGAAGAAAAGTAGATTCATCAAACGCGGTTTGATTACCAAAATCACTGGTTTAAAAATTAATTATATCCCATTCATTGATTCGATGAATAAGTTTGAACCGAAATTTTACTTTTTAGGTTTACGCGAACACTGATCCCTTTCCATGCACTTGGAAGAGACTAGCTATATATAAGATTACCAGCAAGAGGATTAATTATGTGAAGAGAATTATTTAAGAGAAAAGAGACAGTTGTTTTTATCTCTTCTCTCCCCAAAACCGAATGAAGGCTTTTATGAAAACTATAACCAAGACAACCAAAAAAAACATTGAGCCTAAACAAAGGTTAAAAAAACGTGAATCAATCGTCTCTAATATGTAGAAAATCTCGATCCAAAATCAACTTGTATAATTTATAAAATTTTCGAAAATATTTTAAATCCATTTTGCTTAAAAACATACTGCACTTAGTCGGAGCGTGTATGTGTGATAGTCCAATTGTTTAGCCCATTTTCTTATTTAAGAACAAGAGAGAAAAGAATATATAAATCTCAACTTTTCCCCTTAAAGCTTCATATGAGACTTTTTCTTCTTTCTCTTTGCAAAGTCAAGAAATAGAATTCTTGCTTTAAAATTTTTCAATCAACTCAAACATTAGTCACATCCAGCAATTCTATGAGGCATTGCTTCTCTCTCTCTCTCTCCCCTCCTGTGAGGCCTAGGGTTCCTCCTGCCACAAGAGGAAGGATGGTGAAGTTGCACATGAAGTGAACAATTTATAGTTATAGGTAGAAATTCACTATATGACGTTCTGCTGATTTTATATTTACATATTGATTTCTTTTAAAACACTTATTATAAGATAGGTCGAATCAAAGTAGCCGATTGAGCACTAGCCCGTTTGGCACCCTCATGAATTCTGAAACTTGAAGTGATGGGAAGCGTGTGAGATCATAGACTTTGTGCTTGGGTCTTATCATCCTTCTTCTTCGAGTTGATTGGCGGTTTAGATTTATCTCGAGATAGGGTCTGTTTATGAATCCAACTTATCATGTTAGAAAAAGGTTGGATTAAAATTATGAATATTGTATCGAATTATCTATCATCATATTATTTCTTTAGTTGAATGATATTACCAAATTTGTGTATCATTTTGCAAACCTTTCTAAGTTTTTAAAAATTTAAAAGTCTTCAAAACTCGAAAAGTTTTTAAAAAACCTTTTGATATCGAATAGTATTGGCTGGAGCAGGTTGGCATCGCCCAATATATATCGGCACTGTCCAATATTTGACCATGGCATAACAATGGTTAATGATTTGCACTGTTTTTGAGCAGTACGGTACATATCAGAATGGTACAACATTTATAACTATGTAGTTGAATATTGCTTCACCCTTTTTGTTAAATTTGGCCTATTTTGGGTTTTTTGATTCTAAATGGATTGTAATCAGTTTATTTTAGGTTGTAATTTCTGTTAGAATTGTATGAATACATTTGAGATGTATCTGATACTATTTTGTATGTTTAATTTTTTTATATCAAAAACAGTTTATATTGATGGAGAAATACCTGTCAGCATGAATTTATTATCTTAAAAAACAAATATCGACTTTATTCTCCATTACTTTTGAGAACCAATGCTGATATGCGCATTAGCAAGATTGACTTTTGTCAATATTGTATTCCATTACTGTCGATTTTTTCATCCATATATTAACAATAGACTAATCTTCATTAATAAGGTTTCATTGGTCCATATGGACAAAATCTATCGATGTGTACAAATCAATAAGCTAAATACACATCATTTTCGGTAGATTTTCTGTTAATTCCAGCGGTATAATAAGCCAAAATTATTCTTATAGTGGATCATTTAGCATAATGTTTCTATGTGATTGAATCAAATCACATTAGTTACATGTATAGAACATTGTGGGAACAATTTAAGGGTTTCACAGATGAGGACAACAGTATTGTTGCAAAAAAACATGACATATGGGAGAGAAAGATCATGGACTTGCAAGTAGAGAGAATAAGACATTCAAGCTATCATATCTAAATGCGAGCTCCCTTTGACTTATGGGTATGTTTTCTGTTCATTGCGTATGGGTGTGTTTTATAGGCATAAACAAAACTTCAACAAGGCACTTGCCATGTCCATGCCTACCCTTTTATGTCTTTATTTATTTTTTGTCTTGATTCTTCATATTAAAATTGAGTTATTGTTAGCTTACAAGGGTTAAGTTGTTCCATCACATATCTTTTTTATTTATAACTACAAGACTCGAATTTAAAACCTTATTTAAAAAACGTAAGTGAAAATTACCGAATAAACATGTATTGATGACTTCCTTTTTATTCAGGATTGTCTGTTAGTTAGTTTATTCCATTTTTTTCTTTTTGGGTTGGGAGAAGGTAAACAATCATGCAAATTACATTATAAATCCGTGTTTATAAACTCAAGTTACTATAGATAATATTTTATTTTAATTTTTTAAAATCCATCTCCTATTTTCATTATCCTCCTTTCTAAAAATAATTAGATTCCCTCTACCAAATTACATCATACCATCAAGTCTATGGACCCGGATTCATGGTATAAGTGTTGTAGACGTTAACAAATCGTTTGGAGAGCAATATTCAAAAAAAAAAATATAGGAAAGGAAAACTATACTTTTGGATCAAATTAAAGATAATATTTATATTATAGAGAGTTTGGGATTGTTTGATCTCATTTTCTATTATAGCAGTATAGAAATATTTTTCCAATCTACAGATTGACTTAAATTTCATACGGATGAAATTCTATATTAGACAAGACGATTCTTGTTACCAATCGGCTCTTTGAAAAAAAAAGAAAAAGATACATATAATATTATCATCTATTTAAAACAGTGTAAAAACACAAATGAGTCGCGATAGAAGTTAACTTTGTACAATCTATAATTCATATTCTATCAAGCAAGTAATATATCGTGCCCCTTTATTTTGAGATAATTTTGTCCAAAATTTGATTTCCATTCTCCCCTTATATATATTTATATTATATTATTTTTTATAACTCATTTAAATCTTCAAAAATTGAAAAAGAAATAAGCTCTCTAGAAAACCAATTTCATTATTAAAATTATAAACTTGTCTATTATTACTATCTGAATATCTCAAGGACCGAAGTGTTTGCTAGGGAAGGGGCTAGTGGCCCTTGGGGCCCCTTGAATGGGTCACTTGATTACAATTTAGCCTTGTAATCATGAGGAAATATCATTAAAAAAACCCCTTGAGGTTTAGGGCAGTCTTTATAGAAAGGCAATCAAGGGGAGGGGAGGGGGATGTGGATTAATTTCATGGACCCAAGTGAAGAAGCATAATCATAATAATAACGGGCACTTTTTGGGACCATTTCAAAGGCATGTGAGATACGAGACTTAGGCGTGGCCTGCTACTCATTGTCTCCCTAGATGCAACATTTATAAGACCCTAGTCTTACTAAGTGTTTCCTTTCTGCTTTTGCCTCTTTTCATACGATGTTATATCAAATACTCAAAATATATCTGTTAATCTAATCGATAAAATCGTTAAAAATAATAATAGATGAATTTTAAAAAATCGTTCTAGACTGTTATGATCATTTATCTAATGAAAAATACTCGTGTAAGTTATCTTCTCTAACCAATCTAATTTAAAATAGGACACTTTAATTTAGTGATAGTTTTAGCTTCTGTGTAGAAATCATGTATAGGATTCAAATCATACAATGGGCATTAGGGAGAAAGACAACCCCCACCCCCAACACCCCCAATAAAAAAACAAAAAAAAGTCATCTCATCTCCAATACAAAAATGGTAATTATTGAAACAAAAGCAAACATACTTACCCATGCAAGTCCATGAGAAACAAAAGAGAAAAATGTCTCAACCAAAAGAACTACAATCACTATGAAATCAAGATGTATATACACAACCTTTGCATAAGACACAAAGGCAAATAATAGAGGGAATGACATGAAAAGACATATATATACCAGAATGAAGGTAACTAGAATAACATGAAGAAGGGGGATCTTCAAACACTCATTGATGTTTTTTTTTCCCCTAAAAGCTATACAAGCACAACCCTTCTAAGCCCAAAAAACAAGACCACCTTCATTCTCTTTCTTTCCTCTCTACTTCCCTACAATCCATTCATCCATAGCCTTGCAGATTTTTCGCTTTAGGAAAATGACAGTTAATGAACATACCATACCTACCTTAAAAAAGAAAAAGAAAAATCCCAAAAGGGATGGAACCAAATGAGATTAATGTGCTTTAGCTAGAGTGCTGTTTTATTAGAGGTTGAGAAGTACTCTTGCCCCATTGCTGATCGGGTGGGCTCTTCACCTCCATTAGCAATGCGACTACCTCCTTCATTGTTGGCCTCTCTGAGGGAGCCGAGTTGACACAGAACATTGCGATCCCAAGGGTCTGAAGCATCTCCTGCACCATTTGGTCCGGTAGGCCATGAAGCTTGGCATCCAAAACTGACACAGCTGGTTCGAAGCTTCCCATTTTCTTCTTCACCCACTCCACTATGTGGAGCCCGTCCCCCATTTGATTCTCCACTGCGCTTCTCCCACTCAGGATTTCTAATAAGACCACCCCGTAACTGTACACATCGCTCTTTTCTGTTATGTTTATTGTGTAACCGTACTCTGCATCATATCACAGAAGATTTGACTGAAAGTTAATTCTAAATTCATATGAATGGAATATCTCTTACAAAAAAGAAGAAAAAGAAGGTTGCACTGAACCCCTGAATTCGAAACATCGTATCAGATATGCATGAAATGTCTCTCACAAACGACCCCAACTCCTCAAAGTAACGCATTGCAGTTGTTCACTTTGTCTCTTATTGATGAAAATTTCAGAGCCATTACATTTCCGGGCAGATGAAATTACCAAAGTCATTTTAACACCGAAGAAGACTTCATGTGGACACTCGTATGGTTTCGCAAGCAAAAATGCATCAAGTACATTTCACAAGCAAAAAACGTTGATAAATTTATGGGCAAATCATCACTATATGGATTCAGAAATATACGAATTGATTGGTGGACAAACACTGCAAAAAAGGTGATGAAAGACAAAAGAAATGAACTTGCCTGGAGCAATATATCCATAGGAACCGGCAACTTTGGAGATAGCATGGTGGTAATTTGGAGAATGCATGAGCTTTGCTAACCCAAAATCAGCAAGATAAGCTTCATATTTTGAATCGAGAAGTATGTTGTTGCACTTGACATCCCTATGAATGATCGGAGGCACACAATCATGATGTAGATAGGCTAGGCCTTGGGCTGACCCAATAGCAATCTTATAACGTGTTTCCCAGTCCAAGTTCCTGTTGTTCTGAAGTAGCTGCTGCAAGTTCCCATTTGGGATGTAGTTGTAAAGCAGAAGCTTTACACTCTTGTTAGAGCAATAACCTAACAACTTGACAATATTTCTGTGGCGAATATGCCCTAGAATTTGGATTTCTGCAGCAAAAGAATCGACCATTTCCTCCTCGTTCTTTGTTTTCCAGAGTTTTTCACTGCTGTCAGCTCTCCATTGGGCATTTCTGCCTTGTATACGACTCCCGAGAAGCCTTTGCCAATGATGTTTTCATCTCTTAAGCAATCTAGTATGTTGTCAATCGTGAAACCGAGCTTTTGGAAAGGGATGAAAGTCCATGGATAGGAGAAATCATCGGCACATCGAGTGTCACAACCGGAGGATCCACCAGATTTCTCCATCATATACCTTCGGTTTCTTGTTACAACTATCCACGAAATCACAAGTGCCACAGTCACAGTAGATAGGATCACAAATATCAACGCAATAGTCTTGGCTGACTTCAAAGCATTTCTCCTGAATAGAGTCGAAGAACAAGTAGACCCATCGAGGGACTCACAGAGTTTTTGGTTTCCAAGGAATGAGGTTGGGGTTAGGGTCCTGAAAAACGGTGTTACAGGGATGGGACCGGAGAAGTTGTTATAGGAAATATTCAAGGAAGTGAGGCTTGTCAAGGTTCCCAAGACAACAATTCTCCCTGAAAGCATGTTGTGAGAAAGATCTAACGACTGTAACTGTGTCAAACTCGACACAGACTCCGGGAGTTCACCTGTAAAAGCATTGTTACTCAAGTCCAAGCTAATAGTTAAGCTTGTCAATGACCCAATTTCAGTTGGGATCTCCCCAGAAAGAGCGTTCGTACTCAAATCAAGCAATGTAAGCTTGTGCAAGTTTCTGATGGATTTCGGAACAGGCCCTGATAACAAATTGTTGTTCAGAATGAGCTTATTCAAGTAACTAAAATTCCCAAAACTCTCAGGAATCTGCCCTCTAAAGCTGTTATGACTAAGATCAAGCTGCTCGAGATTAACGAGTTCCCCTAGCGCAGCTGGGATTTCCCTGTCAGATGATTATTGTGAACATCCAGTAACTCAAGGACAGCAATATTCCCAATCTCACGAGGGAGGCCACCCGAGAAATGATTCATATACAGGTCAAGAAAAACAAGGTTTTCTAACTTCCCAATCTCGCTAGGAATCTGGCCGAACAGCTGGTTCTCTCCTAACCTCAATCTTACCAAAGACTGACAATTTGCGACGCTACGAGGCAACTCACCTGTAAGTGAATTCCCCAACAGCAAGAGCTTGCTCAACTTCTTTAGCCCGAAAATCTCTTCTGGGATAGACCCAGTGAGCTTATTCCTTGAAAGATCCAGGGTGTACAACTCAGTGCAGTTCCCAAAAGAGGCAGGAATAGTCCCAGAAACCGAGTTCCCCCAAAGGAAGAAACTCTGCAGTGACTTCAGATTACCAATCTGCCATGGAATTAACCCGGAAAGCTCGTTCTTATCGAGCTGCAAAGCTGTCAGACTAGTGCAGTTGCCCAGTTCATCAGGGATCACACCAGTGAACAAATTATCAGACAAATGGAGCTGCTGTAAGAGCACCAACGTCCCCAAATCACCGGGAATATGCCCAGAAAGAGTGTTTGCTGATAAATCAAGAACAACGAGCGACGAGCAGTTGGATAACTCTGGAGGTATAGACCCAGAGAGAGAATTCCCCCATAAGAGCAAGCTAGTGAGTTTCTGAAGCTTGCCCAGTTCAGGGGATCGAACCCGAGAGCTTATTCATATGCAAATAGACATTAGTGAGCTCAGAGCACGACCCGATTTCAGGAGGGATTGAACCTGAAATGTCAGTGTCATAAACTGCAAGAGTTTGCAGATTGATCAAGTTCCCAAAAGAGGCAGGGATTTCACCTGAGAGCCCAGTGGCGGCGACCCCGAAGGTGGTCAGATTAGTGAGTGAGCCCAGCTGAGGTGGGATAATACCGGAGAGAGAAGGGTTCCCACCGAGGCGAAACTGCTGAAGAGACAGCAGAGAACCCAGCTGAGGGGGATTGACCCATTAAGCATATTGTCTTGAAGACAGAGGACCTCCAAAGAGGTTAAGTTAGCCAGTTGAGGGGGATTGGACCCACTAATTTGTTCGCATTGAGATAGAGGAATTGAAGGGAGGAGAGTTGGCCGAGTTCTGATGGGATTCGGCCGAAAAGGTTGTTGTTGGACAGGTCAAGGAGGCGGAGATGAGAGAGACCGCCAAAGGAAGGGGGATGGAGCCTGAGATGTTGGTGGAGGAGAGGTTGAGGAGTTGGAGTGAGGAGAGAGAAGATAGTTGAGGAGGGAGGGAAGAAAGGTTGAGGAAAATGTTAGTGAGAGAAACAGAGATGACTCTTTCCTCAGGGGAGCAAGTGATGCCTGTCCAAGAACAAGGGGTGGGAGAAGAAGAGTCCCAGGTAGAGAAAACAGAGGAGGATGAGGAGGAGAGAGATTTCGAAGGGAGGAGGGAAAGCAGAGCATGCCCATCTGGGGAAAGGCAGGAAACTACCCACAAAATGGAAGAAAAGTACAGTAGAGAGAAAAGTATGAAATGGTGGTGGGTTTTCTCCATTTTTTCTGTACTTTTGGTTCAGCCCAGAATCAGAGAGAGAAAATCAATGTTGGTGGTGGCGGTGGTGGCAATGATGGTGGTCAAAGCCAAAGGCCATTAGCAAAGAGAAATGAAGGAAAAGACAAGCAACCCTTCTTTTACTCTCTCTGTTTTCTCTCTGTTTCTCCCATCTTCTTCTATGCTTAAACTTCACACAATGCGGTGTTGAACTAAGTGCATGTTGAATAACCAAAAAGAAAGAAATACCCAAAAATTTTATTTCCTCCCATGAAAAAAGGGTAGAGGTTTTTGTAGCTTAAGTCTCAGAATAAATGTTTTTGAACACAGTGAAAATCAGAAACTAATCACCCCACCCCACATAAACACAACACTTACCGGAAACGCCGTTGCGGTCCGCCACTTGGTGGTTGTGGTATATATATATATAGAGAGAGAGAGAGAGAGGAGGCGGTGGTGGAGTGGTGGTGAATATTTGGGGTTGAAAGCAGAGTCTAATGTTAGCAGTAGTAGTAGTAGCAGCAGCAGTAGTGAGTGTTTGCTTTGTTGTTTGTTTTGAAGTAATTTAGTATTGAATTTTTATTTTTGTTTTATTTTTAGAATATTAAGATTAATTTTTTGATTAGTTTTGTTTTCAAGTGCCGTGATATCGGCGCCACAAGTGTGTTGCTTTTTGGGTCCTTAGTTTTGTTTATTTTACGGGATTTTTCAATAATTTTTGTAATTAATATTTTCTTTCATTGTAAGGCAAAGTTCTGACTAGCAAGACAAAACTGCCCTTATTGTCAGAGTTAAGATACACTTCTTTTATACCATTTTATCCACACCTTTTCTTTTCCCTTTTTCCGGGTTTCATGTGTATATTTTGCTTATTTCTTTGGCTATTGGTCAACATTTCGTCCAATTCCTAGGGAGACCAATACCCATAATTATCAGGTACCGTAGAGATACACTAATTTCATATATACATTGAGAGTTTTATTAGATCATTACTTTTACCGGGAGGAAAAATCAACAACGATGGCGATTATAAATAAAAAATGAAGTTGATAGCAAGAGTCTCAAGCCTTATTTGAAATTATATAAAAAACAAATATAAATAACATATGTAGAACAGAAACGAACATAAAATAAAAATAAATGATGATTTTTATGTAATTTCAAACATGTCCTAAGTCAAACTAACATGATTCAGACCAATAAAAATTCATATTTCTTGTATGAAAGTGAGAATGTTTAGATACAACAATGATTATACAAATATCCCAACAAATTCTTATTTGTTATACATGAAATGAATACAATTGAATAAAATTTAAAAATACTAAAAAAAGATATTATTTAACAAATTTTCTAGCTCCGTCACCGAACTGCTTTCAAACAATACATATATAGGAGTGTATAATCCAAAATGAATAGGATAGAAAGCAAGTTTTCAAGAGAAGTGAGTGAATGAGATTGGGAGGGGTGAAAATGGAAAGAAGTAAATTTGAAGATGAAAATACAAGTGGAGAGAGATTTGGGAGAGTGTGAAAGCTGAAATTAAAAAACAAAGAAAAGAAAAGGGGGTTGGGGGAAGCAACCAATTCAATGTCTTTTGCCTTCGTATGGGAGCAATATAAAGTATAATCTTTAATTATTTTTCTTTAAACTATGTATGTCTCTCTCTCTCTCTATGACATTAGAGTGATGCCTTAGGGTTTTATTAGGCGTGAAAATAGAGAGAAGCCTCCATTAAACTTTTATTTTTTGACATTTAATGAGCTAATCCCTTGTCGTGTAGTGGTTAAAGAAATTGTGACATAAGGGATTAAAAAAATAGTGTTAAAAAATCTATATCATATTGCATGTGTAAAATAATATAATAAATTTTAAATTATTTAATTTTACACATTTAATATAAATTTTAAGATATTTATTTCTATGAATTGAACTCACTATAATACTTTAGTGATAAAAAAAAAAAACTTACCATAATACTTTATCTAACTGAATATAGTAAAATTTTGTCTACATATATATAAATATTCATTAGCAAGGAAATATGAGTTTTCTAGTAGAATGAAATCGATCACAATGAGAGTTAGTATAGGAAGACTTGTAGTTTATCGTGCGAAATGCAAATTTAAAGTTTGAATTCTTCACACATATTACATGATTTTGAACTATGTCATAAAATTTTTTTAAAGTTAATTAATTAAAATTATGTATTTACTTATTTTAGTTTGAGCTTCATCTTTGCCTAAAAATGGTTGTTTTTTATGATCTAGAATTATTTTTGTTAGTTTATCATTATTAACTAAAACTTATAACAGTTAAAATTAAAAGATGATCATATAGATCGGAGATTAGAACGCCGCTCAAAAGAGAAACAAAAGCAACCCAACATAACTTGAAAACTTGCAAACGAACCATATTATACATCTCATCAAAACCTTAAGATGAATCCCCAATTAAATACTGGGATCATCTACAGATTATGAATGCATGTCATGGAATTTGTTCATGCTTCACCAGGGTTGATGATGGAGTTCTCAAGGAGTGACTTTTGGTCATATTACAAGACAAGAAAAGTTCTATAGATGAGTGTCTAGGGTATTGTTCGCTCTTAAGTGCTTTCCTATATGTAAATATAAGATTATATTTTTTTTTTAAAAGAAGAGTTTACTATGTGATTATGTATATGCTAGTTCCTTCGGTTTCTCATTATTTATACTATCATCAAGATTTTTTTAAATACAAATTAGCACCCTACGAGTTTCTCATAGCGGATTGATCTTTTCTTGTTCAAATTTAGCTCTCGGTTCCGCTTCTCTATCTGCTTTCCTTTGAGCCCTCCCCACATACCAAATCTTGTCATCATGACTGGTCCCACTCAAGCTTTCAACAAAAGCAGCAGCTGATTCAGGGCTCTGAAAATTCACAAAACCCAAGCATTTAGATTTTCCATTTGTGTCCTTCATCACAACAACACTAGTGATAGTACCATAAAGGTTGAAGGCTTTCTTAAGTTCCTCGTCCACACAACTCTCGGACAAGTTCTTCACATAAACATTAGTAAATTTAGGTGATCCATTAGATCTATTCCTTTCTGACGACGAACAAAGAAACCAACGTAAACTTGTTTATTATTCAAAAATAATATACTCGACGAGGGACTCATTGTTTCATCTTCTATGTTTGGTGCAATGGTGAAAAATCTTAATTTTCTCAAAAAAATAATTGTTTGGTATCTACTTGTATCATATGTACTTCATGGGACAATAATTCACTCAAATTTAACTCCCGTACAGAGAAAGCAAAGTGCATTCGAAACTCTTCTTAAGTTTGCTAGTAAGCATCCAAGAATGCTTGACTTAAACTTAGGAGAAGTTAAATAAATAAGAGAAGGGAGAGAGAAAGTTTGAGAGAATGTTTTGTATATTACTAAGAAGCTTTAATGGATCTCTTGGATTGCTCTCTTGGATACTTTACAAATAAGTTCCCTTGAGGGTATTTATATTTGCCCACCTCCTAAATGGATCTTGAAGATCGACTTGATCCTACGGCCTAAATTTATTCTCTAGAATCCTCTACATAAATATTTAAGTTTTTATACAAGTGTATAACATTATAGAATTTTATAGAATGATAAAGAAAATTCTAGAAGATTGTGGAGGTTCCACGACACGTAGCACACACCCCCATTATTTGTAGCGGTCGCTTTTGCTATAAGTACTTGAAGTTGTCCACATATTGTATATTAATATACTAATAAAATTTTATTATGAACTTAAGTTCATATTACGCTATGAACTATGCAAGATTCACTAGCAACAAACATTCATTTCGTATAATAATGAATATTTTTTAAAAAAATTATATTTGATATTTACTTTAGTCATTTTAAAGGTTATAATTACGTTTTTGAAGTACATTATTGTTATTTTTATTATTAATAATAAATGAACATCTACTTGTTTTGTTAAATATTTGTAAGATTTAGCGATAAATATTGCTCTAAAATAAACTTTAATTAGGTATAGTTATGAATGTTTATAAGATATAATAATGAACATTTTGAAAATTTTTGATACTTTAATACTTTCAACACTAAGGTTATAATTACATTCCATAATTATTTCGTATTAGACATGTATTAAGCATAATGATGAAATTTTTAGGAAACTTTTAGAATTCTAACATTTAATGCTTAAATTACTAAATATTATTACATTTTCAAAAATATGTTAGGGACAATTTTATTCCACTATCGATGAATATTGTGTTACATTGTCTCACATTATGATAATAGCTGTACAAATTTATTTGATTGACTTACAATTTTAAAAAAAAAACCTTTAAAAACTATAATACAAAAAAAAAAAAGAGAAAAAATGCATGGCATCAATGTCAATCTTATTGTAATGCCCTCAGCTCGTAATCACCGATTTACTCTAAACAAACCGCTAGCTGATGATTAGCGCAATAAAAACGAAATTGGGAAGCCCTTACCAACAGAAAAAGTAAGGCTAATATATATATATATATATATATATATATATATATATATATATATCGTTGGTTACATTTGCTTACCAATTATAACTTATGCCAAAAATAAACAAAGTACAACTTAACATCCGATAAATTAGGTCAACGACACTTCACCCTTAATATCCAAAATGTTACCATTGCGAGCCTCTAAGTCTCGAAACAGAACTTGTGAACTCTTCTATTGCTTGTCATGTTCAACATCTTTATCTAAAACAAATCAAGAAAAATATTTTGAAATGTGAGTCGAAGCTCAATACGTCCACTATTATATTATAAAATAAAAGTTTTCAAATTGCGGAGTTGAACGCATACATTTCAATTCATTTGTAAATGAAGGGAAGAGTATAATTTAAAACAGATTGCTGATTAATTATCTTAGTGGTACCCTTTACGATCGTCGGGTTTCCCTAAAACATGTGTATACACCCGGCCAATTGGCAAGTCCAGTTGAAGGTGACCAACATGTATAGTGTTACCAACCTAACTTGACGAGTAACCAATGGTAGTTGATGGGGCGGATCCACGGTAATAATAGTGAATACTATTTACAAATAATTCTCTTTTGTTATCAATATCAACCGTACTCGGCTTTGATTTATCAATAAAATCTTTAATGACACAATCAATGAATGTATCTTGAGTTGCTATCCTTTTTCTTTCTCTTGGGCAAAATCCAAATGAACCTATGATGATCGATGGACTTGATAAAGATTTTGCAAAAATATAATTTCATTAATAAATCAAATTTTCACTTTAATTAATTAATTTATTTATCTTAATACTTTAATGCTATTTTAATTGAAAGATAAATAATGTCAATTTCTATCACACATTAAATTAATGACATACAGTGTTATAAATTTCATTTGCTTTTGTTGTTGGTAATTATATAACCTTTATTTTTTTTTTTTTTGCAAAATACAAAGAAACTTTAAAATTTAATATGATTTTTCTAATTAAATTATAAATTTTAACAATGATAACCTATTTGTCTTACCTTTTATATATATATATATATATATATATATATATATATATATATATATATATATATATATATATATATATATAGGATGTATCTAATGAGAAGAGAGAGATAGGGTGAAAGCAAGAGGATTAAATATGGACTATTGGATTAAAATAAGTGGTTGTGATTAATCTACCAAATAAAAAACCCTAAGTATTTCCTCCTCCACTATGCCACCCTAAAATCATTACACCCTACTAACAACCTCACCGCACATCATCTAATCGCCGGGAACCTACCGGTGAGGATTCCGTCGAGTCCATTATTGTCCAAATCCAGTCCTCTCCCTTTACGCTCCATTACTTTCTTTACTTTTCCAGCGGCTACTACTCCAAATGCATCTAATTTAGGGCATGTTGAACCGCAAATCGAAAATTCATATCTTGCACCCATGAATGATAGACAATAACTTTATTTTAATCTTAACCCTTAGATTTGAAATGAATGTTTGAGATTTAATCTTCTCACTCTCACTCTTACTCTATCCCTTCTTAGTTATACAGCTTGTTGAGACACTTTGGCTTCACAAGCTTTTGTTTGATGTTGGTATCACCCTAACCACCCCTGTGCGGTTATATTATGACAATATCGGTGCTATATATGTGATCTGCCAATCCGATCAATCACGATCGCAGCAAACATATAACTGTGGATTATCACTTTATTTGAGAACGAGTTGCTGATGGAGATCTCATTGTGCGATATATCCCTACTATTTCTCGGATTACGGATATATTCACTAAAGGGTTGTCCTCTCAACAGTTTCGGTTTCTTAAGTCCAAGCTATTCGTGCGTCCCCGATCGGCTTGAGGGGTGTAATAGAATATTAGAGATACTATTGTACATAAAATAATTGTAAATTATTTTTATGTATTATCTCTTATATATATAGAATGTCGGACTCTCATATCGGTGAGTCATTCCGCCATATATCTTTCACAATTACAAATACAAGTTGTGTACCTAAGAAAATCGGCATAGCCTATCCAAATAGATGGTCTAATTGCACCATTCAGTTGAAAATACATTGTCGCACCACAGAACCACCAAATGAGTCATTAGCTCAAACCCTCAAACCTTTGGAATGGATGAAGCCACTCCATTCCACTAGGATTGCTAGTCATCATGTAGTGTTGTTCCTCACATTCACCTAATGAAAGTGCCCACCTCTATTTTCTTCCTTGGCTATCCCCAATATTCTCGAAATTTCTATAACCACTAGCCTCTGATACCCTATAATTCTTTTCTTTACCTGATACCCTATAATTCTTTTCTTCCCCTGATAATTCATTGTCATAAGCAATAATGAAACAAAATAGTTCCTGAATACACTCAAATCTCAACCATAAAACACCTAAATATACCAAAGTCGAACTAAGCAAATGTAACACTTAACTCCTAAGCAAAAAGACATAACATTAGCTAATGGCTCCTTATATTATTAGGAACCTTTCTTTCTGTCTCTATAGCTTCATATGCTAGCTATTAAAAAAATTTCACCTTTAATTTATTGTGAATGTATAACTAATCCTTTTTTTTCCTTCTTTTGATGAGAAGGCAAGAATTAAACTTTGTTACACAAACAAAATCAATCTCACATATACTATATGAACTTTTGCCAAAAGAAAAATAAAAATGAAGAGAACAGGGTTAATATTGAAATTTCTTTCATATTTCTGATTCAAAATATTTTCTTTATAAAAAAAAAAAACCTCATCATGCAGGGTCATGAATGATGTAATTTAACCCTAGCATTGAGATAATTAGACTTCAATTTTCTTAGTTGTTAGATTATAATCCTTAAAATATTACGTATTAAACACTCACGCCATATAAAAAAATAATTTATAAGACTATCTTATTAGATAGTGCAAGGACAACGATGAAATTCTCACAATTTTTCATTGTGAATTACTTGATGAAATCACCACTTCCTTCAATTTACAATACTCGTCATTTTAACTAATTTTTTTTCTTTTTACAATATTTATCATTTAGAGTACCCATAGCGCTTGTCTCGCGCATCTAACAAAGTGAGTTGGCAAGTGGGTAGGCCGCCCGAGTAAAGCACAATGCATGAGCGAGAGTAAGAGGCTCGGGAGTACACTCGTGGCAGGCGGCCTCGCGTTCGTCTCTCTAATGAGGTTACATGGCTTCATGCTCTTGACATGTCTGCTTGGCTCTCTATGTGCTCGGCTCTCTCTTTCTCTTTCTAATATTATAGAAATACATAAATTATAGAAATTGTAATATACTTTCTAATATTATAATTATTGTATAAAAATAAATAAAATAATGATTCTAATGTTATTGTTATTTATTATTATTATATATTTTTATTTAATAAAATTTCTAATATTTTTGTATCATTTATTTAAAAAATTACAATATAAAATAATTAATTTAAATCTTTATAATGTATCTAATATTTTTTATATATTATAAAAATAAATAATAATGTAAATAAAATAGGTAAATTAATTAAATATATTAATGAGTGGGTTCCATATGGATTATTTAAATTGATGAGCCTTATTGGTGAAGCTTGCATTGTAAAAATAATGATTTAGAAAAGAGAAAAAGAAGCTCTTAAGTGATGTGTCATTGTAGGCTTCACTAGACGAGTCTAAAACAGAGTCACCTATTAGAGATGCTCTTATATGTCAATGACATATTAATGATAAGGTCACTTAATTTATCCTTACTAATCATTTTTTTCTCTCATTTTTTATTTACTTTCTTCATTTATAATAAAATTTTAAAATAATTTAAATTTTTTTATTATAAATTTTATATTTTCTCCATATTCTGCAACATGTTAAAAATGATAAATATTGTAACACAAGTGAGAAAATGGGTAAAAGTTCCCAATTGTTACTGTTATGAGATGACAGATTAAGCAGGTGATTAAATTACCGAGGAAGAGAAGGTGGGTGTGTGTTGGGACTAGGGCTAAAGGAAAATGGTGAGTCTGTGTCACGTGATGAGAGAGAAAGAGAGAAGAAATACTAATACAGTACATTAATTTCAGACCCTCTTCTTGGCTCAGATTGCCATACACTGATAATAATATTAATAAGTTAAATTAGTAAGGATTTGACTCTTATGCTGCAGTTGCAGTTCATCCACACGAGACAGTTTATCATTAATATCCCAATTAACCCTCTTTAATTAAACATTTTGGACAAAATCTTTGACAAGAGTTTGTTAATTTGTACTTGAAAGTAATTAATTATGTACAGTAATTCATTGGTGGTGGCAAAATATGTAGGATTAATGATTTAATCAACTCTTCCAAAGTGCTGCTGCAGGCACTGTGAAGGTGTTTGTGCCACCAAAAGAATCTTTCGGTAAGTACATTAACATTGTTACCTTCTTTGTCATAAATTGTAATTTGTCTACACTTTTTAAACATTTGAAAAATAGATTTGGTAAACAGATAATTCGGGTTGGGTTCACGTTGTCATATCTATTCATATCAATGAGATTGAAGTTTAGGTGAACTTCAGGACATGTTCTTTCTAACTTATCATAAATAACTTATTGTCGATCAATACCGATGAGCGTTGATATCGATCGATGCTTATAAGTATAAATCAATACTTGATATTAGGACATTATGATTAGGAAATATGAGTAATGTTGATCTGGTGTTTTTGAATGTTGATGATGTTCAGATCGGGAGCTCACTCACGAGATAATAAAATAGGAACAAAGAAGAATAACAAAATCGGGACAAGAGATTTACCATGAAAAACCCAAAGCTGGGAAAAATCACGAACGATGTATTAGAAATTTGAGTAGCTATTATAAGGAATTTACACTCAAGCCTAAACTAGCTTACACCTTGCAATATTTACTACTTACTCAATAATGGAAGAGGATATACTGATTTATAGCCAAAAGTGTGCATTAACCAAGCAATCAATATAAGAAAATGGATGAAAAACAATCACGGAACAAAGAACCCGAACAACCCCGAGCTGGCACGGGCCATGTTCTTGGACACGACCTGCCCGTGCCAACTGCTGGTGGGGCAAGCGACTCTCTTTCACTTCCAAACTCCTGTTTTGCTATCCTCCGGGTTGTGTTTGTTGTTCTTTGCCTCGCAATGCAATTTTCCGAGCCTAAATGCATCTATTAGACTCCAAAAACCCAATAATCTCACACTTGGAGACTAATAGTTTCACCTTCTTATTGCGAGCATTCTATCTCACCAAAACTCGGCCTCTTCATCGGGAAAGATCAATTGAGGCTTTGCACCACCTCAACATTTCGGCACATTCTCCTTGGACTAGCACCTTTGCTCGCAATCCCGCTATCCAAGTTCTTCTCAAACCCATCACCATCATTATCCGATGTGAACTTCCACTCGGATCGATCGATTTTTGCACATAATCACCATGCAAAATTGACTCACCGGCGTTAGTCAACAAAACATAATGAAGAACTAATTTATACTTTTGGGCTTGACCTCCTGTTGACAATGTCACCTTCTTCATTACACCTAGTTCTTGCACTTGTAACACCCTAAATTTTTGGAGGAATTACTCACCAAATAAAATCTAGAAAGATTTAATTATTAGAGTGTTATGTCACATGCCTAAAGAGACACGTAAGACCTATACTTCCAATAAAATAAAAATAAACTTTATCATTTATTCAATCAATTACTAACATTTGTTGGAGCTACACTTTCATACTAAATTTATAACATAAGTAAAATAGTAAAACATTTATTCTATGTAGAAAATAAAACTAGGCGAGTGTCCCAATAAACCAATTGTCCCCATGCATTCATATTTTACCCGAAAATAATAAAACATTTAAAAAGTGAGAAGGAAAACTCTCAACACAATACACCCAATCATGGAAACAACATTTTTGTGAAATTTATTTTGTTTAGAAATAGGATAAGAAAACATTTGAACTTTTATGTCCAATAATGAACGATGATTTCCTTTGAAAGGGATAATGAACGATGAGTTGATGAGCATGCGTACCGAGGTGATCACTCGAACAATGAACAATAAATAATGGCCAATGTGACATCCTTTGTCATGAAAACACTTGAAAATTATTGCATTCACACATGCATACTCTTCGATAACAAACGATAATTTCGATGAGGAATTAACATGCATTGTACCTTACTATTTGCACTTGAAAAATAATCTTTAAGTAGCTTCAATAAAATCTAAGAACAATAGTCATTCAAGATAAGAATAAAGAGAAGAGTAGAAAAGGCAAAGATGAGTGGAGATGAGAAAACGCTACTACAAGAACCACTTTTAACTACGGTTATAAACGACCTTTAACTACGGTTATTCGACATCGTCTATGTGGCCGTCATTGTATGTACGCATCTTTTACTACGAGTTCAAAACCTACTACAGTTCATTTGTAGAACCGTAGTAGTAGGCTACAATCATTACAAAAAAACAATCACTTTACTCTTTACTCGGAGAGAGAAACGTAGGCATCCGTGCCTCAATTTATATCAACACAACAATACAATGAACATCATTACGGATGAGGATGCCTCAATTTATATCACCACAGACAATACAATGAACACCATTATAGATGAGGGAATTGAACCACTACAGAAACCCATTCAGCCTAGAAAAATCGACTAACTAAACGAACAAATAAACGTAGGCAACAACTATAATCTAACAAATAAACGAACAAATAAACGTAGGCAACAACTATAATCCGACTGATTTGCCGAAAACTATTATCAGATTTAATCAACCCCCTCAATTCAAAAACCCAATCTCAACGCAAATCGTAGAGAGAGAGAGAAAGAGACCTCTAGCTTGAAGCGAAGATGACTACCCAATGTCAAACTTCGAAAATGGAGGAAGACAAATCTCAACCCAATCTCTCTATCATTACGAAGCGAAGATGAATACCCAATGTCAAACTTTGGAATGGAGGAAGAAGAAGAAATTAGGGCCCGAGACAGTAGGCAACAACGAAGGATCCAGCGATGAAGATGATAACACTACTAGAAAACCGACGAATAACGACAGAAAAATGTCAATAGCGACAGAATTTTGGAATTAGTGACGGAATAAATTCATCGCTATTGATCGCGTTGCTAAAAATCGATGACAAAATTTTCCGAATCCGTCGCTAACCAGCGATGGAACAGACAACGGGCAACATTCCGCAGCTTGCTCTAGTCGGCGACGGAAAATCACGTTTCATCGCTGATTTCCAACGGTGTCCGACACACTTCCTACTTTTTGTCAATCTCCGTCGTTGATTCGAGTCGTTGTTTGGCGACGGAACTATTTCCGTCGCCAATTTCCGTCGCTAATTAACAGTTTTGTAGTAGTGTAATATACTTGGTCGCCATTGTTGGCTTACAAAAAGACATGTAGGTGTTGAAAAGGAAGAAATTAAATGAAATGCAACCAAATAGAGATCGGAAACCCTAGATTCAACCGAAATAGTAGCGATTTACCTCTAAATTCTCGATGATTGAACTCATAGTTTCCTTTCCAAAAGCAGAACCCATAAACCCTAGCCTTCGCCGGAATAGATCCGAGAAAAATTGCGAGAGAAAGAAAGTTAGAAAGGAGACAGACAAAGAGAGTTAGAGAGGGAGGAAGGCGTATTGGCTAGCGAGGCGACAATGGGGGAGAGGGAGGTGAGGCAATGAGGCGAGAAGCGGGGACGGGGAGACAGAGGAGAGAGGGAGCAGAGTGGGGGAGGTTATTTAAGGAGTGAGAATGAGAACAAGAGGAGGAGCCCCTTTTGAGGGAGAGAGTGAGAGTAATAATAATAGGAGTGTTTTTAACTACGGTTTAATAAAAGAATCGTAGGAATAAACATACCTATTACTACGGTTCTTTTATTGAAACGTAGTTAAAAATTTATAAAGAATACCTATGACTGCAGTTATTTCAAAGAACCATAGTCAAAAGTAGACGGCTTTACCTATGACTACAGTTTAGTGAAAGAACCGTAGTCATAGGTGTAATAAAAGATCGCTTATTTACAAAAATGCCACCGTCTCATTTTTTATGACGGTTTTTCTTTTAACCGTTGTAAATCGACCGTAATAAAAAAGTCATGTCCGTAGTAGTGAAAGATGAGCGAGTGAATATTTTTCCTAACATTTTGGAGGTATTTATAGGGGAGTAACAATTGAATACTATAAGGTTATGGTATTTCAAAAGTCTTAATAAGTGCTCTAATTATTTTTAAAAATTATGAGGCAAATTAATCCCTAACCTTAATGGCTTGTTTTTTTGCTTATCTATGTGTATCTAGACATTAGTTTAGCAATAATCCATTAAACATGTGCTTAAATTATAAATATCATGTGTTAAATTTTAATAATTAGTCATTCTTTAATGTTAGATTTAAATTAATAATAATAATAATAATAATAATAATAATAATAATAATAATAATAATAATAATAATAATAATAATAATTATTATTATTATTATTATTATTATTATTAAAAATTTGGGTTGTCACAACGGCTTTCCTTGTGGAGCACTTGATGACCCATTTGTAAACCCAACGAATATCTCGTCATCCTTACCAACTCTCGCTACAGCGAGAACTCGTACCAAGTCTAACACCTCGTATACTCCCACTAGAACAATTCATCCCGACATTTGCAACTAACTCACTGCATCCCTCAATAGAGTATAACAAGCCGATTTAAACCCTTAGCTACAACCAATGTCTCCTAAACAATTTTCCAATCACCATTGTAAAACTTTGTTAGATACCACGACTCATCCAATTGACTCATTGAAATCAAATTCTTTGCCAATCTTGAAATAAATCAAACACCTTACAATGTCCAAAACCTCCACCTAGAGGTTTTAATCTTCACATCTCCTTTGCCTAGCATATCCAAGCTCTTCTCATTAGCAATGTAAATCTTGCCAAAATTCCCAACAACAAAATTGTGGAACAAGATTATACTAGATCCGGAATGAAACGATGCCCTCAAATCCACAATACAAGACTATATAGGATTTTCCACATTCAACACAAGTGCATCACCTACATCCTCAACTGAATTCATTAAATCCCGACCATTAATTCTTTTAGGACAATTTTTCTTAAAGTGTCCCTTATCACCACAACCCCAACAAACAAACTCCCCGGGTTTTGGGACCTACGTATTGCTTTGGACTTTGAGCGACCCTTTTGATTCACATGTTTCTCCCTACCCTCACATGAAATGCATTTCCGATAACTCCACCGTATCTTTCTTATGAATGCTTTCACTCAAGATCACATCACGGACTTCATCATACTTTAAAACATTTGACCCCATAGCACTACTAACCACATAAACTATGGTATCTCATAACTCGGGTAAAGAAGATATCAAAATCAATGTCTTAACTTCATCTTCAAAGTTAATTTACACGAAGCAAAATTCGAAATAATCATATTAAATTCGTTAATATGGTCTCGTTACACTAGTGTTATCATACATTTTTAGATCAACACAAAAGCTTCATTAGATATACCTTATTCATCATCGAGGGTTTCTCATACATATTGGGCTTCGCCATTGTTTGACCCATCATGTTGAACGCCACATTCTCGCGCTAACATCAATCGTATTATCCCCGGTGCTTGCCAATCGAGCACCTCCTATTCCTTTTGTTCCATATCGGTGGGCTTCTCTCTAAGGGTTTTGTACAACTCCTTCAGTACAAGCAACTCATCGATTTGCATTTTCCGAACACAAAGTCTTTTCCATCAAACCTCTTAATTTTCACCTTACCGCTCTCCATATTTGATGTGAATTCTCTAAACTCACCATGCTCTAATACCATTTGTTAGGATAGGGAGCTCACTCACAAACAATAAAACAAGAACAAAGAAGAATTGCAAAATCGGGACAAGAGATTAAATGTGGAAAACCCAAAATCGGAAAAAATCACGAATGATGCACTAAAAATTTGAGTAGCTATTATAAGGAATTTACGCTCAAGCCTAAACTAACTTACACCTTAGAATCTCTACTGCTTACTCAATAATGGAGGAGAATACATCGATTTATAGTCAAAGCGTGTATTAATCAAGCAATAAACACAAGAAAATAGACGAAAACGACCACAAAACAAGGAAGCCGAGTAGCCCAGCTGGTGCGAGTTGTGGTAGCCAATACTGGACTGCTCGTGCTGCTAGCACGGGTCGTGTCCTTGGACAAGGCTTGCCCGTGCCTACTCGCTAACCGGTCAAGCGACTCTCTTTCATGTCCAAACACTCGTTTTTACTTGTCCTTTGGATCGTGTTTACTATTTTTTTCCCTAACAATGCAATTCGAGAGCCTAAATGCATCCTATAGACTCCACACACCCAGCAGATGAGAAGTACTTGTGATAAGTTGAAAATGACGAGTTCATTTTACGTTTGGAATAATAAGCTTATCTTTCAAAGTAAAATAACTATGAAGGAAAAAATCAAACGAACTTAAGTCTATAAATTTGTAGTCCAATTCGAGTTAGTTTGTTATACTTTGAGTTAGAAGGTTTTGTGAATGCTAAATGAAAATAACATGTACTTCCAATTAATTGTAAGGTTACAAAATTCAACATATAGTTCTTCTCATATTCTATTCAAGAGCAATCACACTCAATATGAGGTTTGGTTACATATAATATAATGCTAATATATTGTAATCAATCTTATACAATTCGATAATAATTACACAATTTACGGTAATTATAATCGCACAAGGTAGATTTTTTCAATTGTAATATTTACTTACTACCAAATGATAATGCATTCACGATTATAAATTTGGGATGCAATTATAGTACTTGTCACTATAAGTAGGGTTGGCAAAAAAAAAAACTCGTAGCTATTTAAAATCCACATCCACCCCATAATCACTCCTTAGAGCATCCATAACACGTATTCGGAACACCCGCCCCATTTAACACCCACAACCCGCTTTGTTAAATGTTACAAAAACAAAAAGAAATTGAAGGTTGTTGTTAATGAGACATGATGATTGAATTTTAGGCCCAATGTTAGGACCAAATTCGTTTAAAGAGCAAAAACCCTAGTTTATGGGTGCCCGACTCCATCCTCCCCTCTCCTTCCTCGGTCTTTGACCTTCTCCTGTCTCATCTCTCATCGTTCTCTCGCTCGCAACACTTTCTCTCTTTCTCTCTCTCAAACACACACTCAATCTCTCACCCTGTATTATCTCATCTCTCGTCTTGTCGCGCTCTCTCTCTCTCTCTCTCTCTCTCTCCACTACAAGTAAAACAAGTAAATTAGCGTCGGACAAAATCGAACGCCAAATCAGCAAAATCCGACGCTAATCGTCTTTAGTGTCGGATTACAGTCGGATTTAAATCGACGCAGAAGACCTCGACGCTAAAAAATTTAGCATCCGATTTACCATCCAACGCTAATTAGCGTCGGATGGATCCGACGCTAATTTTGTTCTCTTTTTTTAAGCTACTTCTTCCTTCTAGCGTCGGATTTTTGAGTTTAGTGTCAGATTTTTTGACTCAAATAGCGTCGGATTTTGTGTCGTACGCTAAAATCCGACGCTAAATGTTCGCTTATTTTGCCGAGGCTTCTTTTACATTTGCTATTCCCTTTTTACATATATTTCCTGCAAAAGATTTACATAAAATTCTGACTTCTTCTCTACGCAGTAATCCACAAATACACAAATACATTGTGATTCATTCTTTGCACAATCATTCACAAACCACCAAGTATTCATACAAACAACGAACATTCGCAGTTAAGTTATATAATAATTTTATCCAACAAATCAATTCAAAGTTCAACAAACAAACCATGCTAAGAAATTAGTTAGAACCACCGGACATCCTGTCAACTTGTGATTGGAGGTTTTGAATGAGTTTCATTGCTTCTTCCATGGCCTTTTGCTGACTATCGACCGGTTTTCTTTGCTCTTCCATGACCTTTTGATGACTCTCGGTTAGTTTTATTTGCTCTTCCATGGCTTTTTGATGACTCTCGGTTAATTTTCTTTGCTCGATCAAGTTGTTCTTGGGTTGATTGAAGTTGTGATTGTAGTTGAGAATAAGCCGAGGAATTGTAGGTAGCACTTGTAGAGGATGTCGAGGCAAGTGGGCTTCTCGTAGAACATTGTTGCGGAATTAGGATATGCAATCGCTTAGAAGGTCTAAGAGACCATTTCAACAGATTGTGCTTATCACGACTATAAAATTTCAGTCAGGAGGTTTGACTACAATACCGGATGTCGGGCCCAAAAAAGGGTGAAGACCAATTGCCACTCGATGATCATATTGCAATTTCAAGCACAATTTCAACGACAATGTCCATAAATATAAGCATAGGCGGACCAATTGCCGGTGATGATCATACGAGACTTGGAATCCAAGTTGCACAATTGCAGCACAAAATCAACATTCGAAATGCGGACCATTGAGAAACAATTCGGGAGGGAGAGAGGCAAAGACCGACCTAATTTCCAAGCTTCAAACGGAAGGAGAGAGAGGGAGAAGCATATATGCCTAGCGAGGAGAAAAGGTGAAGCCCGCACCGATTTCCGGTGACGAGAGGGGACATACGTCGGAAAAGGAGGAGACGAACGCCGGTGAAGGAGGAGACGGAACGCCGGCTAGCGGGGATGACAGAGTACAACGGTTTTAACGATAAAGGGCTCGATTGGAGTCAAAATAAGAGAGAGTAGAGAGCATACCGATAAATTAACTTCGCTGGGACGAAGATTTACAGTGACGAGAGGGGTGACGACGCCGGTAACGGAGGGGATGGACGGCGGACGAACTAGCGAGGACGAGAGAGTAGAGGGGAGGAACGCGATGAAAAATTTGGGGTAAATGTGCAGTGACCAAGTGGTTTGCGATTTGGCTTCAATTTGGGGTTCCCTTTTAGCGTCGGATTTCAAAATCGGACACCAATAGAGTCGGATAAAATATCCGACTCTAATATCCGACGCTAATAGCGTTTTATTTTTATTTCGATTCGGATGGCGTCTTCTTTTCACATCCGACGCTAAATCCGACTCTATTGGTGTCGAAATTTCTAGGAGTCTCTAAAATCGGACACCAACAGCGAGTTGTTTTATAGTGCTCTCACACACACACACAAACACACACACACACACACTGTCTCTCTCTCTCTCTCTCCTCCCTCTCTCGTCGCCTTCTCCTCGTCCATCCTCGAAGTCGGTGACCACCAAGGTAGCAACTAGCCACTCACAATAACTACCTTCATTGCCTTCGTTTTTTTGTGGTTAAATTGTGAGAAATATCAAATATGAGTTTTAATATGGGTATCATTATTTTTAGTTTTAATATAGGTATCATTATTTTTAGTATATTTGTACCAGAACAAAACCTTCATACCCGCAAACCCAATGGGGGTGTGGGTATGGATTTTTAACATTAAGTGGATATGGATACATGTTTTAAAAATGGTTAAGGATGTGGTTCTGCCCTGTACCCTCTCCATTGCCAACCCTAACTATAAGACAATCACCATAATTAGTAAAATTTAGACCGTATATTTTCTAATTTAATCATAACTATTCATTGTTTTACCTTTTAATTTAATTTAAAAATTATTATTTAAAAATAAAAAATGAATTAAATATGACACAAAAATAATTGTTGAAGAGCTTATTTGGCGTTTCCTTCCATTTATCTCATTCAAAAAAATGTAAAAATTGCAAAAAAATAAAGACAGATTTCTTCCCCTATTTCTTTCGGTGGTAGCATGGCAACTCCACCCCCCAATGAGCCTCCTTTCATGATTGCTGGCAAGTTTCCGACCACGATTGATCTTTTCAGATTACGATTAATGCAATCACGGAGAAGCATGAAAGGTGAGGACCAAATCCAATGACTGCCACGTTCTAGATGACGTCGCTGTCTCTATTAAAGCCAGCAAACCATGGCAGGAGGAGGAGACAAAGATAAGAGAAGAAGATGGACAAGCATTTACCGACCAAAGTTGGAAAAGAACTTATCGGAATCCATAAGAGAACTGCAGAGAAACATAAGAGGCAACTCGCCGAGAGTTTCGCCGGATAAGCACCGCCGAAACTTATGGTCACGGGCATTAATGGCTATTGAAGGTCTGAGAATAGTTTCGGGGCGGGGGCGGGGTCTGGGTTGAGGGTCTTAGGTTTTTTTTTCCCTTTTAATTGTTTAGTAATTAAAAATATCAAACATAAACTCAATAATAATTTAGTAAAATTTTAAAAAAAATTGTTTAAATTTTAAAATTATATTTTTCTATTTATTTTTTATCTAGAAAAAAAAAGAATGGTTAGGATATAATTAATACACAAGTATGATAGAAATTTGTTATTGTTATGATGATTGTCGTGGTTGTACTATAACAATAATCAGTATAATTTTTGGATAAATTTATTTGCATTATAAAGTTTAATAAATTTAATAACTGTAATACTTTTAATCAAACATTATGCCAATGTCGGTGTAATTGTTTCCAACAATTGAAAACACTATCCACAGATATTGTTTTTGGTTTGCTAATATTACTGATATAATGGAAGGTTCTAATTATTAATAATATTATTAAATATCATCTTAATTTTTTTACAATTTCACAGTTTCAAAAACCTGTAAAACTATTATTTTGGCAACATAATTGATTTATTAGAATTTATTTTATAAAATGCCAATGTTTATAGTTTATTAGTACTCAAAACATAAATTAACGCTGAAATTAACCCGAAAAAGAAAATCAAAGTTCAAGACACATATCATTACCTTACCTTTTTTCGGTTGCTTTAAGGTAAAAAATATGTAATACTCCCTCCATTTCATAAAATTTGTCACTTTACTAACTTTTTCGTTTTATAATTATCACTTTACAATCCCTATGACATATTAATGATTAATTTATCAATTTTATCTTTATTAATCGCTTTTTTTCTCTTCTTTTTTTCATTCACTTTCTTCATTTCCAAAAAACATTAAGACAACTTGGTATTTTAACGCAAATTTTGTCATAAATTTTGTATTTTCTTAGTATTCCCTCACAGCGTAAAAACAATAAATATTATGAAATGGAGGGAGAAGTTGTTTGATCATTAACTCATACTCTTTTTACTAGTGGAAACACTACCTTTTAATGTCAAAATCTAATTTTCTAAATAAGCTTAATACACTTAGATAAGATTGTAGAAGGCAGCCGAATCGGCTGCTCTACAAAATCGCCTACATTTGAATCTCCACAAACTCTGTTACGGTGGAATAATCCATGCTCATATTGAGTGGTGTCGAGTTTTGTAAGGCGAAAGTCACAAGATATGCTGCTTCACTTCCATCTTTTTCCTAGCTATTTAAGAAGCACGTATGATGATCCAAGGCAACGTCTCTAACTTCCAAACTTGTTGGAGAGAGAAAGGTCGCTGGTCCTCCTACTAGTATACATGTGCAAGCACAAGGATTCACCATTTCCAAGAGACAAAAATAATGCTCCAGTTCCCCCTCAAACTCCAGGCACTCGTGCTATCTAAGCAAACATAAATGATTCCATTTCAATTAATTACAGTAAAATAGTCAAAACCAAGCTCAGTTTAGATCTAACACTTCCGACAAGTTGGAAAGTTGACAAGCTTTTTAGCTTTGTCACATATACCCTGTGAAACCCTCAAATTAGGATGACGAACCGACATTATCAAGAAGACTTTTAAATCCTAGTTGTTGGTATAATTGCTAAAGAGACTGCCGGCTGAACCAATTGACATCTTCAAGGTGCTATGAGAAATTTATGACTAATTCATATGAGAACACGGGGTTATGCTTTCAAACGATGAACTTAATCGAAAGTGAGGTCTGAAGCTTTCAGTATCACATGGTTCACAAACAATGGTGATCAAGACTGGATTGGCAGTGATTGAGCTCTAACAGCTTGTTTTTAAAGCTATTAACTATGATATGATAAGAAACATGACCTAAAATTTCAGTTGTTTCACATCGAACAGAGAACTGGAACATTATGTAGTTGGGCAAGTTAGAGATGGAGAGAAGAATGTGTATGGGGTAAAATTTAAAAGCCCTGTGCTGATGAGGATGGCGATGGACATGAGGCAACGGTTGAGGTAGCGGAGATGGGATGGGTGGTGTTGTATACTCTGTCTCCAATGGCCATGTTGAATACTCTGTCTCCGATGGCCATGTTGAAGTTCCTTGTGTTGGCCAATAGCATCTTAATGTGCTCAAAGCATAACATATCTAGGGAAGAAGAATGTGATATAAGTTCGCGACTTGGACAAAGGATTGCCACCAATGCAAAACTACCAGTGATCACAAGAACTAATATATAGACCTGGCAAACAGGCTGTTTAAGTCATGCTAATTTTGGATTGGGTCATGCTTGGGAAGCTGACTTTTGGGTCTACCGGTTTGGCCTAACTTCGGGTCACTTGATGTTCAATCCAAAAAGCAAATTTGGATGAAAAGTTTAAGTCGTGTCAACTCGAGTCCTGGGTTCAAAACAGGTTAGCTTGTTTTGGGTATGGGTCGTGGTCACTCGGTTGAGGTTTAGGCCTCTGGCCAGCTTTGCAGATCGATTAATATGCAATGCAAGTCCAGTGCCTACTTTTAAGAATGCTCCACACTTCCTTAGTTCCACCATGCGTAGATTTGTTTGTAAGGCAAATCCAACACCCTACCCTTCACGGGACCTTGGGTATTGGTCTGGAGCTTGTTTTGTTAGACAACTTACAATGTCAAATAGCAGAACTAAGATCAAAATATTTCATTACCTAAGTGGCATAAACCTAAAAGTAAGGACTACAAGCATTCAAAAGAAAAAGTAGGAGTGTTTCCTACAGAAGATCAATAGGGCGGAGGATGTCAACACTTGACAAGGAAAAATGGAGCAACTCTGATATACAATCCTTAAGTACTGGAAATTCTTGTCCTCAAACTTCTCTTTATGTGAAAAGTGAATTAAATAAGTTCATTCCATTTTCGTCCAATCTATTGAGTCGTCATTCACACAGAACTACAGAAGTGCACTAAACCAAATGTCGACCAATTTAGCAGAAGAAGATAGAATTGCATGATTATACACTTCTAAATAAGTTTTTATCATATTCAGACATCATAATAAAACTAACCAATCTTCAAATGTTCAAACACAAAAATAAAACCCGAACCCTGAGGCTTTTGAACAACTAATTCATCTTTTGTTCGTTTTTTTTTTTTGGGGGGGTTAATAGCATAAAACTTGGAGACTCTTTGAATGATAGAGGCTGGCCCCATTTTTCTGGAGAAGATGGAAGTCCAGAACGTGATTTCAGAGGATGCTGCCTCAATCATTATAGCAACTATGCAAATCGAGCCTAACTGCTAATCATTGTAATCCACAAAAATTATCATACATATACCACATATCAACCAGAAACCAAACCTTTCTCATTGAAGCATGTCTTTCAAATGAAACGACATTCAACAAAGTTTTAGAGTGCATTCATCCCATCAAATACTCAAAAGTATCAATCAAAGAACCCCATGAATCATTTTCAAAAACCCCTAGCTCATCAATTTTGCTCTCCATCAAGATAGGAATACTCCAAAGGGAACATGAAAAACAACTTCCAAAGTTTCACAAGCCACTTCCAAATAAGCACAATCAATTCAACAGTATGAGAAACAATCAACATAAATCCCAAAAAATAATAAGGTAGCCACATGATGAACTACTCTTAGCATGCAACGCATCCCTCACTGAATCAGCCTTTTTGTCAGATTGAGCTATGGGTATATAACCCAAATTTCCAGCAAAAACAGGTTTCATAAACAATGATCACGAATAAATACCCCTGGACGTGAAGCATTCAATCCATAACAAATCATATGCACCAGAAAAATGCCCATTTCCCATATGAAAAATCTTATCAAAACTAAACCAGCTCAGTCAAGAAATTATGTCATTTGAATTCACCAGGGTTCCTCACCCCTAGTTAATTGTTGAATTACATAATCACTTTTCACTATAATCCAAAAAGTCGCCACTAAATTGACAAAAATAAAATAGAAACGCTAACCTCGAAAGGGATCATTCATCTAATTGCTGAAGCTCAGCCTTGAGCTGCTCCATCTTAAGCCCCATGGACCTCTGAAGAGCTTCTCTCTCCTTGTTCTCCAACTTCGCCAACAAACCCTCGAACATGTCCAACACTTCCTTCACCGCAGTCCTCGCACACTCCGCTTCCTCATTGAAGTAAACCGTCTCTTTCGACTCCATAGCCGCATCAATCTCCTCCCTCGCTTCAGCAAACTTCAAGTTAATCTCGTCCACTATCTTGTTCTTGTCAAATTCTGCGCTCGATTGCCCACTGTAGCTCCTCAAATGGAAAATTGAGCTTCTGAGTTGACTCAAATGGCGGAAATTCGAAGTGGGTAGGGAAGGAATCGCGGTTTCTGAGGGTGAAAAGGCGTGGGAAGGGATTGTTACAAGAGATTTGGATGGAGAACACGAGTAGGGTTTTGAAGAATGGTGAAAAGGGCATCTGCGGAAGAACTTGTAGATTGAAGATGACGATCTTTGATGCATTTTCTGAGGAATGCGTGGAGAATCTGAAAGGCAGGAAGAGGGGAGGGGATCAGCAGAGAGAGAGAGAGAGTTTTCCTGCAAAGAAGGTGAGCAGCGTATGGAGGCGGTTTGAATTTCCAGTAAATTTTTCACTTGAGAAAGGTGGGCTCATAACTAATTAGGCTTGCTAAAGCCCATTGGGCTGAGCTAGATTACTACGGCCTTCTGAATTTGTCTGGCCTGATTATCCATTTTGTATACATAAAACTCAATCGGGGTAGGACAAGTACCTATCAGGATTTATTCTGTTTCCGATGGGAATACTTTGCCCAAATGATGAGCAGCCATATTGTCATCCGTCTTCACATGAGACCACAAACAACTAACGAAACTACTTGAAATAAATAGAAGATTATCTAAAATATGATCAAAATCGCTAAAAAACCGTAGATTTCAAGACTCTTTGGATAAGGAAAAGGCGATCGATTCAACATTAATCCTCTCAAAATTGAACCGCTTTGCTAGTTGTATTCCGTAGAGGGCCGCTCTTGCTTCGCTATACTTGTTGTCCATGAGGCCTTGATCCATTTTATCGCACAATTTGAACTTCACCTCTCTTGTAGTGATGCATCCACGTTGATTTTAAGCATTTCTCCAAGTGGGTGAAAGCCATTTGTTGTTCATTCCGGGGACTTGCTTTGCATGATGAGTTAGTTCCTCTAATCTCAATTTCGCATCTCCGAAACAAGCTGCGAGGCCCCTCTGTTGAATTAAGCTCAATGGTATGTCTGGTGCAGTTATACAAAGTCGTTCCTACTTGCCCAAAGTCGCCATCCAAGTAGTGAGACAAGTATAGGAATGTGTCCTTGTCCAGCCCTTTTGTCATGCTAAGATTAATTCGCTCGGGCTCTATGTTGCTTTCCACAGCTCGCTGAACTTGTAGTTCCACGCTATGCGAGATGTTTTTAATGGCTTCACAGTCAAAAATCACATGCCACGGATCCTCTTTCTCCTTTTTGCACCGTGCACAAATATCATCGTGGCGGATATGTCGGTAGTGGAGGAGTTCTTTTGTTGGTAGCGTATTTGAGCGGGCTTTCAATCGAAATGTTTCACCTTGGGTATGGTATCCGCTTGCCATATGGTCAGCCAAAGACGATCAATATCTTTCAAAGACACGGATGAGCCAAGTAGGTAGGTGTTCGGATCTCACCGAGTAGATGCCATTGTCGATAAAGCACCGGTTCAGCTCGTCATTTGGTAAACGGTGGCTCAAAAGTATATCCATAACTAGTAGCTTATCCCGGTCATTAAATATTTCTTCGACTAGACTCGTGTTCCACATAGTCGTGCCACCGTCAATAAGATCACCGAGCTTATTAATGTTGTTGTCTACTGGTCGTGGCGTTGTTGTTTGCTTTCCTTCCCTATGAATGAGCCATGAGTCTTCCCAAATCTTGATCTTACTCCCATTCCCCACTTGCCACGGAGGTCCTTCCTTAAGAAGTGATTTTACCAAGCTGTTTCCGAGGAAAACCGAGTTGATGATGTGGATGATGATTCGGAGAGAGGAAGGATTTATCGCTTCGGTTCCGAGGACGTGGCACGATCGATCCGAGTCCGAGTGACGACTGTTTGAACCTCCAAAAGGCGAAGCCCGGGTGGTGGATCCTGGGAACGCCCTCCGACCCTAAATCACATTATTTATTTTAAATCACATTATTTATTTTATTAAGTACACTATTTATATAATTGAGCGCGTGCACTTCAATTCGATATTTTGTATTTACATTATCCTTATACATGTGTTATGCGGCTAAGGCGACGAAGTGGCCCTAAATAAAAATTTCATAATAAGATTTTAATTTGTGAACATCATTATTAAAACAAAATTAAAAGTAACAATAAAAGAAAACAAAGTAAATAAATAAATAAATAAATAAAATAAATAAATAAAAATAAAATTTTCAGATTTTTTGAAAGAAAAATCCGAAACGGATTTTTCTGGAATTTATGAAAAAAAAAAAAAAATAGAGAGAGAGGCGGTTAAACCAAAATAAACGGGCAATTTCAATTCAACCGCCTCACTTGCTTCCCTCCTCTCGCTCCTCCTGTTCCCTTGCCTCTCGCCATCCCTCGCTTCTTCTTCCCGGTGACGCCTTCTCAGCCACCGGCGCCAGCGACGCCGGCGGGAGACCGGCGCCGCCATCCCTCATCGCTCCCTCGTCTCGCATCCTCCCTCTCTCACGCTGTTGCTCTCTCGTCCTTCGCGTGCCTCTCGCTCCCCTCCCCGCCTCCACCTGCGGCCCTGCTCTCGGCCACCAAGCGCCACCGACGCCGGCCGAAGCCGACGCCGGCATCGTCGCAAGACGCCCGGCGTCTCTCTCTCCCGCGCTCTCTCGTCATGCTACCTCCCTCCCTCGCTGCTGCGTTCGCTCCCCGCATCACGGTTCCTCTGCCGCGGCCACCTAGCAGCCAACCCCAGCCGCAGCAGCCGCCGGAGCAGTCTCGACTCGGTCCAGTGGCCGCCGGCGCAGCCGCCGCGCCACCGCCCTGTTCGTCCCTCTCGAACCTTCCTGTATGAATTTGAAGGTTAATTACTAAACTCTAAGTTATCAAATTCCTTATTCATTCAAGTAATTGTGATTGCAAATTGAAGCATATGATTTAGAAATATGCTCGTTGAGTGAATTTAAAGATTGATTTGGGAAAATTGGGATTGTTGGAGACGATTGAGGTGTGGCGAGTTGATGGATTAATTGGTGTATGCATATGAACAAATGTGATTCTTTTGGGAAATTATGAACTAGTGAATGAGATTGAGGATGTTTTATGATCGAATTGAACAATTTGGTGGAATTGTTACATTTTGTAAATAGCTAGAATTGAACACAAAGGAAGAAAAAAAATATATGCAGGGAGGATGGAGTCGGATAATAGATTGTGTAAGAGGCATGGGGGACATTTGAACACTTGGTAGGCTTAATTTGGTTATGAATACGAGTTCCGTCGAGGAAATAACGCTTAGGCACTTAAAATGGTGTATATATAAATTTTGGACGAATCGGCAAAATTGTGAAACCTCCTGATGGAAGGGCATTTATTGGATTAATTACTTACGTAACTATGGGATTTGAGTGCAGAGAAGGGAGGAGTGAGGAATGAATTAAAAATAAGCGTTTAGGCATATATATATATGTACACCATTTTCAATCCAAGTTAACCAACAAATCGAATCACACCAACATCATTGGGTATTTAGTTAGCCTAATCAACTTCTTTAATTAATATGAATTGCATTCAATAAACGCAGTAAAGTTGAGTAATACAAACATTAGCTTAATTGACTTTCACATGAATATATGAAATGAAATAAATTGTTAAAGCTTATACAAACTCAAGCATTAAAACTCAAGAAAACATTATTAACCATAGAAATCCATTTTAAATGTAACCGAGGCCACTTCCGTTGCCGAATAGCCGGTGACTCAAATTTCGCAAAAGGGGAGAAACAAATATTTTCAATTCGAGTACGTTCATTGCTCGTGCCTTTCGAAAACTCACATGTTTCATCAAATCTCAACATTTCTCATAATGAATCATTTACAAGGCAAGTTTTGCCACCTAATTAAGTGGTCCCCGCCCAATTATCAATTACCAAGGGCTTAGGCCCGCCAATTATACCGCGCGCGGCGTCAACTCGGGTTATCGATCGGCCGGGGGTGACACTGTTCAACGATCGTATCAATTACCAAGGGGTTCCACTTCCGGATAATAACCGGCAAGCAATTTTGCTTATATTCTCTCCCCCGATTTCAAACTAAAATGAATTGAAATGCGCGCGCTCAATCAATATATTCTTCAAAGTTTTTTTACAAGTGCAGGAATGTTCGTACTGAGTTTCGACTCACTCTTCCAAATATTTTACTGTTTTTGTTTTAGGAAGAAGCATGGGTGAACAATCAACCATTTACTAAGTCCGACGAAGGCAAACCCTAGCCAGCCTACGTGACACTCGCAAATCCGAAGGTACATAGATGCTCACAGTGATTTTACCTTCAACCGGGGTTAGGTATGGCCTTGGGAATTATTGTACGTCGTATATTAATTTATGGACTAGACAAAAGTCTAGGTTGTATAAATATTACGTTGCTAAACCAAGTAACCTATGTTTTGGGATGACCTAGCTACTTGGGTAATAAGTAGTTACTTCCAATAGTGGATGCATAAATTGTATTCCAATTTTATTTCATATATTTAGCCTTGTCCTACTTTTTGGGACGGCGGTAACGTCTTCGATCGTTACCTTCCGCTGCGACCTTACGTAATAGTCCCTAATGAAGGGATTATTAAGTAATGGTGATTGGGGGCGTTACAGGATGTGATGAGTATTTATAGGAGATTTTAAAGGGGTAAAACGGTACTTTACTATGGTTTAGGAGAAACTCTAGCCCTAGTAGGCTTTGGGCTTTTACCGGCCCGTTAAGGGTTATCTTGGGCCGATTCCTCCCTTATCCAATTGATTAGGCCTAGTTGGTTGATGACGCGGCGGGTGAGCTGGTATGATCCGGAAATAACCGAATCACCAACCATAAGCTTCTCCAAGAATAACGGAGCGCATGACCTATATAAGATTCAAGAAAGTCACAGTGAGGGAAATACTTAGCCTTTGAGAGCTTAGTTAAGGAGTGAGTCTTGGTTTTGGGTGAGCCGCCACCCCGCTTGGCTAGAAGAGCATTAAATATATCCATCTTTCGGAAAGCCAATCCTCCCATGCATTTGAGTTTGCACAATTTGTCCCATGTGATCCAATGAATTTTCCGCTTGTTTTTGCTTGAACCCCACCAAAACCGAGCAAAAAATCTATGAATCTCGTTGACAAATGTAGATGGAAATTTAAAAATACTCATCAAATAGGTAGGCATGCTTTGAACAACTAATTTGATGAGAATTTCTTTCCCTGCTCTAAGAACTTTTCGTTCCAACCGTTTAACTTCTTCCACAATCTATCTTTAAGAGTGCTGAAAATCACCTTTTGCTTCGCCTTACCACCGTTGGAGCACCTAGGTATTTGGTGTGCTTATCAATTGCTTTCATAGCCAAGAGTCCCGCTAATTCATCATGCTTCGTTAAGATGACTCCCTTACTCGAAAGATACCTCAAACTTATCACAGTTCACTTTTTGGCCCGATACTTGTTCATATTGGTAGATGATTTCAACTAATTTCAAGCATTCTTGTCTGGTGGCTCCTGTGAAGAGTAAATTGTCATCCGTATAAAAAATAAGTGAGAAACCATTGGGCATCGTTTGCTAGCCTTTACTCCATGTATAACACCTTCTGAAACTGCACTCCGATAAGACCTGCGAAAGCTTTTGCAACGAGAATAAAGAGGTATGATTATATTGGGTCTCCTTGTCGGAGACCCCTCGTGGGAGTGACCTCCAAACTGACCCATTGATAACAAAATTGTACGTTGCGAAGTAACACAGTTCATAATGGTGTTGACTCAACTATAATCAAAACCCATCTTGAGTAACAAAGCCTCCAACAAGCCCCGCTCTACTCTATCGTAGGCCTTTCTTATATCTAGTTGTACCACCATATACCCTCTTTTCCCTTTTGATCTTCTCTTCATTAAGTGGAAGAGTTCAAGGGCTACTAAGACATTATCTATAATTAGCCTCCCGAGCACAAAACCACTTTGGTTAGGTGAGACAATATGGGGTAGTACCATTTTGAGCCTATTTGAAAGGGTCTTAGAAACAATTTTATAAAATCACATTATAAAGACTTATGGGTCTATATTCAGAGATGTGAGTTGGGGACTTAACCTTAGGGATGAGTGTAATAAGGGTTGTTAGGAGATGACCAAAAATCACGCTCAAACTTAAAACAACTAGCGCGGCCCGGGGAGCAAGAAGCACGGGCGTTTCGGCCGAAGGAGAATTGAAGTAGCGAGACAACAATGGTCGTGCCTCTTCGCCTGCTCGTCGGTTCCGTGCATTTTTCGGACGTTTTCTGCTTTGATTGCTCAACATCAATGCTTGTAATTGCAGTGCAAGCCTAAAGGTTTGCTTTTTGTCTATTTAAAGGGTGTGTTTGGTCATTTTGTAAATCATCCAAGCATCCAAATATCCAATTGTTAAGTGTTGGGGTTTTTGGTGAGTGTCAATTGGAGGGTATCCAATTGTGTGTGCTATTGTAAAGAGAGTGTAGTGAGATTAGGTTATCTCGGTTTTTGGAAGGTCTGGGGATTGATATCCTTTCTTATACTCTCTTATAATAGTGGTATCGGTTTGCTTGTACCGATCATAGTTTTCTCCCGGTTTGGGTTTCCATATTAAAATCCTTGTGTCCATTGTCTAAGTATTTTTCATTTGGTTTGTTTACTTCTAATTATCTTATATATCCAAAATGTTTCCACATTCAAGGCGCTCATTTCCTAACATTTTTGTTGGCGTCAAAAGGGACAATATCTCCATTCACAGTATATATGCCAGAATTTTTGAAAGAAGAGGGCATACATACCGTCGGAGCCCGAGGCCTTGTGAGGGTGCATTTGAAATAGAGCACTCTTGATGTCATCTTCTGTATATGGTAATGAGAGGGAGTTGTTCATATTAGCCGTGACCACTTTTTCACAAAGTTGCAGTGCTTGATTCAAAGAAGTGGGTGTCTCTGCGTTAAATGGCTTGGAGTAGTCAGCGTTGATCACGTTGACAATGCCTTCTTTGTCATTTACCCAATTGCCATCATCGACCAGGATTTTTTGAATGGAGTTTCGCCTTTTCCTTTGGGCTGATTTATGGTGGAAATATGTAGTATTTCTATCACCATCCTTGATCTCCAAGGCTCTAGATCTCATGTGCCAATATTTTTCCTTCTTTGCTAGCAGTTCATCCAGTTTCAATGATAAAGTTACCTCTCTATCCAGCTCTTGTTGCGAAACTCTTTCCTTTTGAGCCCTATGCAGATCATGTTCAGTCCTTGCGATTTCCACATCCAGGTTCCCAAATTTTTCTTTCCCCACTCCATCAATCCGTTTGCACAAGATGAGATTTTTTCATAGGGGTCCCGACGTGCAAAGCTCCCAAGCCGATTTAATTACTTGCTCACAGTCCTCTTTTTCCGTCCACATCTTCTCAAATCTGAAACTTTTACGTCCTCCCCATTGATTGTTTCTTTTTGGGTTTGTATTGAGGAGGAGGATAGGCGCGTGATCCGATTTGTAACGAGTAAGTGTCCTCACTTGGGTGTGAGGAAACATTCTGTACCATAAATCATTAGCTGTGAAACGGTACAGTCTCTCTCTAAGGCATTTTCTCTCTTCTTTATTCCTATGCCATGTATACCAAGGCCCTTCAAAGCCAAGATCATGGAGGCCGCAATATGCAAGGGCATCAGTAAAATCATCCATCAGCCTTTGCTCTCTCTAATAATATGCAACGGCATCTTGTATTGCTTGAAAGAAAAGGAAATGAGATAATAACATTTTTCAAAAATTCAAATCAAAACAGTAAATTCCCAAACCTATTTGAATTTCACCTCATCTAGTTTGTCTGACTCAAGTCCAAATAAGGGCATGTCCGAAGTTACATAAAAATTATTATCTATTTCTATTTTCTGTTTATTTCTGATTTCCGTTCGTTTCTATTTTTTTCTATTCGTTTTTATTCGTTTATGTTCATTTCTTCTCTTTTCTATTACTCATTTTTGTTCATTACTGCTCTTTTCTATTCGTTTCTATTTTTATTTCTATTCCTATGTGTTTTTATGTAATTTCGAACAAGCCCTATATCGGATGTTGGATCGATAATTTTATGTTAATTTTATTAAATGTTTGATTTATCCAACCTATATGTAACAACTTAATTATGATTTTTTGTCGTCTTTAACAATGTGTTACTTAGAAGTATTTTGATTATGCCTTTCGTATATAAATGACTTCATCTAGAACTTACTTGGTGCCTGACAAATAAAATCAAGAAAACATTCTTCATTGGTTCAGCTCAAATTAACAATTACGCCTAGTCATCTAGATAGTGTGTTACAATACGTATACTGAATCTATAGACTAGGAGACCTAGTACAATTTAAGAAAATGAATCTAATTCTTTTTAGAAAAGAAATCCATTATAATAGTAGGTAAATTTTTAAAAAAATTAAAATAAAATATTATATTTAATAATTTGAGTCCATAAATACAGATTTAAATTATATAGTGTTAATAATTCTCAAAAACATTATCTTACATTGACTCACACCACTACATCACATATTATCATATTATAATCCTCTATTATATTGAGCAAAGGCACACATCTAGTAGCTATCCTTCCAAGTGCATTAGGTTTTGACGATTCTAAGCAACAAACTTAAAAGCTATAACTATTTAATATTAACCTTAAAGTTAATGTTGACTTGCAACAAAACCACCCCTCAAAACAGTGAGACCTCATTATCTACCTAAACTCCATAGTTCATCCCCAAAGTTGCTATCATTATCCACCAACTCCTCAAAACCCCGTCTAACCCACCATCTTCACTTGCTATACTTTAAAATCCAACCCTCCAAAAAACCAGCATATATAAATATAGCACTTCCTTATCAACTTAAAGTTAATATCAAAGACCTTGTTATAACTCAACCTCGTATATAGTAGCCCTTACATCTCATTTTCACCCGGAGAAAAAAAAAACCGAACCATCAATCCCTCCTAGATTTAGCCACATATGGCTCGCCTTTTGCTCTCAGCAGTGTACTCTTCCATGAATGCAACCCAAACAGGGTTTGCAATTCTTACCGTCTTCTTCTGTGCATTCACTCTATTCATGTGTGCTTCTCACTCTCGGAGATGGCGAAGATGGACTGCCTGCTATAGGTCCGGGGCTAACGAACCAGTCATACAACTCCATAGTGAAGGAATGATGTTTAACCCATCAATTGAAGGAGGGGAAAACCAGCAAGTGTCAGGGCCCATTTGGCAGAAGAACATTCCCATGGGAGGGAAATGTCACCTTCCTGATTTTTCTGGGGTCATAATTTATGACTCCACTGGTAATATTGTCGCTCCTGCTAAGAATTCTAGGCTTGCTGTTCCTTGGAACTAAATTATTTTGTGGTAATTGAAGAGAAGATGTGTGAGTTTTGTTCTGCACGGTGGTCATTTTAATTCGATTGTGAAGATTTGTCTAATGCATTTTGCATACAGAAATGTGTACTGTATTAAGGGAAATAATCATTAATCTATGCATATGTACAATATAAATTTAAATTATGATAACTCAAATTTAATTGCAATAATCTCAAATAATATTTTTGGTGAAAAAAATTATTTCAAATGTTATTATGTCTAATTATAATGTATCTTCTTAAAACATTGCATTGACCAAACATGACTAGACTCAAATTCAATCCAATTTGAAATTGAAGAAAATATGCAACTATACTTGGACAAGTATATTCATGAAACGATATAATATTATTCCGTGTAATTATAATTTATCTTCTTAAAACATTGCATTGACCAAACATGATTAGACTCGAATTCAATCCAATTCGAAATTGAAGAAAATATGCAACTATACTTGAACAAGTATCTTCATGAAACGATACAATGTTATTCACGTGTCATTATAATTTATTTTCTTAGAACGTTACATTGACCAAACATGACTAGACTCGAATTCAATCCAATTTGAAATTGAAGAAAATTTACAACTATACAAAACAATATATTCATAAAACGATATAAAATTATTCTGTCTAATTATAATGTATCTTCTTAAAATATTGCATTGACCAAACATGATTAAACTCTACTTCAATCCAATTCAAAGTTGAAGAAAATATACAACTATACTAAACAGTAAATTCATAAAACGATACTAGACAACACTTTCGTCATGTTTAGAATTCATCAAAAGAAGGCAATAATAATGGTTTCTTGTGCGGCCATTTGGTTTTAAAACCCAAAAGCTGACCCTTGTGAAGTCCAAGATGGTGCCCTTTGGAGGCTTGAGCCCCTAAATCTCCTAAAAGCACCAACGAGACAAATTGGCGCGAAGATTTCAAGAACTTCAAATTCCTTATAAATTAAACCAAATTCATCACAAAAACTCCCCAAATCCAAATATTATTCCCCAGTTTCCTCCGCGATGTTCAAATCTACCACTCTCTTCATCGCCGTGCAGTGCTGCCAATGCTCCACCATGCAGGCACCTCTCTCTCCCTCTCTCTCTCTCTCTCTCTCTCTGCGTTTATAATGGGTAGTGATTATTAATCAGAATTTGGGGAAAGAATTGACCATTTTTTTGAATCAGGTGAAGCAGCATAAGAAGAACAGCAAAAGGTGGACATGCGTGATTTGCAACCAGAAGCAATCCGTGAAGAAAATCTACGCTCAGAGCTATCAGGCAAAGGACATCCGACAATTCGTGCAGTCCTTCAACATGTCTCGCAAGGTTGACAACGAGCAAGCTGTTGCTGAATATGAAGCTCCTTCTCTGGGGCATTTCGTCGAACACCTGGAAGGCAGTCAGGTGGGGGAGGAACATAAACCAAAGAGGCGTACTGATTGGAGCGAGTACGTCGAGGATGATGAGGATTCTAATCCTGCCTACTTGAAATCACTATCAAATGGTCAAAATCTAATCTGAGATTTCTATTTTTTTTATTTTTTGGGTTTAGGGTAGGGATTTTGTTTTGATTATTTGGTAGATTTTGCAGGGAGGGAGATGTTTGAGCCGGAAATAGTGACGGATATTCCCGATGGGTTGATGTTCAAGAATGCGAAATCGAAGGGTAAATTTGCTGGTTCTTCCTCTTCTTCTGGGTTGGCTGATAATCAGACCTATAAGCCACAATTATTATCCAAGAGAGATGCAAATAAGAAAGTTTGCATATCCCAAGGTACTCGTCGCTCCCCTTTTCTATGTTTTTTACACAAAAACATTCAAATTGATGGTATGATTGTGATGTGATGAATGCATAATTCTGCTTATTGGAATGTGCCCAGTTGAGGCTACTGGAAAAGACGCAGATGACAGTAATCTGCCTGGAAATTTCAAAAGAGGGCAGGAGCAGAACAAGCAAATGGCAGTGAATGTTTCCAAATGGAGTGAGTACATGATCGATGATGAAAAACCTTGTTTCCGAGAACAACATGATCATCCCTAGATTTAGGTCTCCTAAACCAGAATTGGAGGAACTTTTTTGATGAGCTTCAAGGTGTTAAGCACCTCAGGCCAATCCTTGAAGTCCCTCCAAAGGAAGAGTTGAATGGTAAACCTAGCCATAGTAACATTGTTAATCCACAGAATTTTTTTCTTGGCTATGTGTTTTATGAGCAGGAAATTCAAGGTGGGAAAAGGGTTGACCTCTCAAGTTTGAGGACAAACTTTTTCAAAGAAGGGGATTATGATAGATATATTTTTATACCATCATGCAAAGCTTGTATCCAGTACAACTCTAAGGAAGCTCAACGTCAGTTGACGACTGAAACAATGCAGCAGTTGGAGGTTGCAGATCAGTTACAGCTTATCGTAGCCATTCTGAGCTCAACTGGGAACTCAAATTTAGACTATGCAACCAGTCTGAGTTCAACTGTGAACTTAGTTTCAGCTTGTGCAGATATTCTGAGTTCGACTGAGAACTTAGATTTGTACTTCGCAAGTATTCTTACTTCAGCACAGAACTCAATCCCAACATCTAAGCTCTCAATTTCAGAAGGAAGGTCACAACCATGCAAATCTAATGGTAATGACATTACTCAAATCAAACATGATGGGAATAGAGCAATGTGAAGAAGGAAGTGACCATTCAGCCATGCTCACCAAATTCAGCTCTTTGAGTTCTTAGTTGGACTCAGTTTTGCTATTTTCTAAACAATTTATTCAGATCTGGTTTGTAATAATTTGGACAGTATTTTAGATTTGTTTTGACCTCTTTTAGATGGAGAAAAACCATCTCTATTACTGCCAACAGGTTACCAAACATTCAAACTCGTTCAAGCTTGCACAAGTTCAGCTAGAAGCTAAACACTTGCATAGAAATTTGGAGGAATGCAATTTGAAGTTGTCAAAGCCTTGGACAAGTCCTAAATGCAGCAAAGGAAGATGATTTATAAAGAGAACAAATGTCCATGCATGAATTCCAAATTCAGCATGTTGGATTCTTAGTTTTCAAGCATAATTTTCTATTTTTGAGGATATATTGGGTCTGTAATAATTGAGACAGTTTTCATTGTTTTTGGACATTGTAGGATGGTTCAAAACCATCCCTAATGATTGCTTGCAGGTTGATAGACTTTCAGCCATGTTTTTCTGACGCGGTAAGAAAGAGAAACCATACTCCCTTCTAGTTAATGGTTGGTGGTTTTCAAGAAGGAAGGAAGATTCTTTTTATTCCAGAGAAGCTGCAAACTTTACTCAGTAGAGGGAGAGCTCAGATTGAGAAGACTCCGAAAGCAGCCACGTTTCGAGCCTCGAAGCTAGCCCACTTGTAGGCTAGTTACTAGGCGATAGAGTTACTTTTGTGAATGGTCTAATAAGAAGATTTCAAGTGGATTGTTAAGGTTTTTCAAGTCTTCTCAACCAATTGCAACTTGCCAAGATGAGAAAAGAGTTCTCATTGGTTCGAAGCACTCTGCTCGGTCGAATCGAAACATAACAACTTGTAGTTTTTAGCTTTTCTATTCTTAGTTAAGATTAATCTTGTAATTTGTGTTAATTTATTATGATTAGTCTTAACCTTTCCTTAATGATTAGGAAAGTTACTTTTGGCGAGAAATGGATTTCTATAAAAGGAGTTCCCATTGATGTACAAAAAAGACTTTTGAATGAAATTTACCTCTTTGATACACTTTGTGTTTCAATCTAGAAAGTGCTAAGTGAATCGGCTTTCTACCCAAATGTCCTAGTTGATGTATCTTGGTTTGGAAACCAAATTGTGTTCTTCTAGGTGTTAGTAAATGAACCCTACTTGGAACATTCCATTGCTAGTTTCTAAGCTGCCACTTATTGGCTCGGAAAGTGGAGTGAATCCCTTCCTAAGTCAATTCGGTTTTATCCTGTTACCTTGTTGTTGATAGCTGGTTTATAGAGGCTAAAGAGTAAAATCCTTCCTTCCAAACACCAGCTACCAACTTAATTATCCTTCCCTTCTATCCCATTCCCTTATCCTCGATTTCTTCTCCAATTATTCATCAATTGTTGAGGATTTCCACCACCACAAATAGCTTCCCACCCCTATGCACACTTGAGCTTAACTCGGACCCTCGTTTGGTTTCGAGCTGGGTTAGGTGTCCATTAGAAGGCCTTTTATAGCTGGCTTTTTCCTGCCCAAAATAGATTTCCTAATTATTAATGAAAGGTTTAGACTAATCACAATTAATTAGCACTAATTATAAGATTAATCTTAACTAAGACAGAAAAGCTGAAACTGCAAGTTTTCCGAACTAATGATAGCTCTTTTTCCCTCTTGGAAAGTTGGGGTTGGCTGAAAGGTCTTGATAAATCCATTTGAAGACTCTTTATTGGACCGTTCAAAAGAGTAGGTCTGCAGCCCTAGTAACTAGCTTTGCAAGTGGCTAGTTGCTAAGACTCGAAATATCGTAGAGGAGAGAGAGTCTTGTCGGTATGTTTCTTCTCCTCATGAGGATGACTTGGGACACTTCGGACTCGGACTTGTCGTCCTTACATGGAAATCTTCATCATTAATAATCACTGCTGTTAGTGAAGTCCTAGCAGAACTCCAAGACTCGAAATCACCTTATGGGCTAAGAAATCAATGAGATTTCTTCTTCCATTGGATTGGTGCTTATGGACTCGGAATCCTCCTTCTCGGGCGGTAGGAATCCAAACAGCGAGTAACTAGAGAGTGTGGCAATAATTGTTCCGACCAAGTTAAAATAACTTCTCCAAAGAAGCACACATAATGTTCTCCCTCATGGAATGTAAAACAACATCATACAAACTATCTTAAATTATTATAGATCATAATTGTTCACTAATAAAGAAATTATTCATGAATCAATTGACAATCAACAAAAGTCACTCGGAATTTGCCTAGAACAACTCTACCTTGCCCTTACCCTGCAAGGTCAACTTCTTGGTTTACCTGCTCTTGGGATAAAGTTTTGCGATCCCTCTTCGATGTTAATTGATTGATTGATCAAGTCGTTTGTATGTGTCGAGGTTTCTCCGAGAGACATTTCGTCGAACATCCGGTGGGTGTGGCTCTTTTGCTTCGAGAGAATTTTATCGGTGTGAAATTTGTTGGATTCACGTTATGTTTACTTCAATACTCGATTAGTCCATAGCTTCGTAAGGTCTTAAGCTTTAGTGACGGAAACAAGTCGTAGTCCTTCTAATTCAGTATAGTTGTCATGTTGGTGCCTCACTTAACATATAAGTCATCCTTGTTGTGGACACATGTACTACAATATTGATGTTTGCGCTTGTCTATCCCGATAGTCTAATTTTCATTAATCTAAATCATCACATATAATCATCACATGCTTGATAGGCATCCAATGGAATTTGCCTTCAAGTTAACTTGGGTACTCTATCACACAAAACTGCTAAAACGTTCATTTTATCTTTCAACTAGTATGAACATTATGTAGTTTCTTCACCGATTCCCAGTTGTCGTGTATGCTCGATCGAAGATCTGCAAAACACTATTACACATAATCAAACTTGCACTCCAAATGCTGAGTTTATTCCTACTAAGTTTGATCCAATGGACTATATGGTGTTTCTCAAAAGTTCAAACTTACTATTTGCGTTTTTCCTTCCTTCATCCACGAGGACAATGTCCTTCCCTAAAGCATGCACTATGATACGCCATTTTTAATCACGTTCGTTAGTTGTTCAATAATCAAACAATATGCAGAATAGAGCTCCAAGAGAACAAAAAAAAAAAAAAAAAAAGGAAAGACTTGCTCATGGTCTTCATGGATTTAAAGACTATGCATGTTCAATATCTAGAGAGGTCTTTTCGAGATGCTTAGAGAAAAACATACACCAATTACCTAAAATGAGTTGTGAGAGACATATAATTATACCTGGAAGAACTGATGCGAGATTTGAAACTCAAAGCAAACAACACATACCCTAACCGAACACCCAAATATATGCTTACCTAAAAGTCGACCCAATTCTTGAATTGACCTAAATAGAACCAAACCTCACCGAAATTTTTCTAAATAATTGTTTCTTTTGCGAGACAAACTTAATAGACCGAGCTTACTCGTTGACCCAAAATTGGCTCGGCTTGGACCGAAATGACGCCGACTTGAAGCATGACCCACTCCGAACAACCCGACTTGTACTCGATCCCAACTACTTGATTGGGAAGTGTATATACAACACAAGGGCCTAATGACCTATGTACACTTGAGGGTATTAAGATATAGGGCGTTTCCTATTAGTATCTCCCCAACTTCACTATTGTAACCATTACCCCAAACCATACACTTCTTATTGGCCTTGGGCAGAACTATATAGCAACAATTAATCTTCGATCCGACCTTCTCTCGGTCTAACTACCATTCAAAGACACCAATTGGTTCAGTTATGGGAAAGTTTCCATTTTCTTTTTAAAGTTATAATTAAAATTATGAAATATTAGACCTAGCCGAACTACCTAAGTCTCCTTTGCCTAGTCATCAACTCGCCCTAGTTGCATGTTGTAAATTCCGCAACTTGTGCCACAAAATGGTAAAAGAAAAGACTATAAACGTCCGACCAGTCAAGGAATAAAGGATGCATGGCGATTGGCATTGCATCAATATGAAGGCACAACAAAGCGATTACTTGAAGAGTTTCAGGAAATTTGGAAACTTATAATTGATGAGGGCAATAAGAAAAACCACAATATAAATCAGTGGTGCCTGTGATTGTAGGCACAATAATAACAAGATTGGTGATGTGGGCCTGGCAATGAAAGTTTGCATTTACTCTATATGCAGATAGAGGGCTTAAAATGGATAATAATTTAATGGAAATGTTGACATCAAAAGTTTGTATGATTGGGGATCAATTTTAAAATAATTTTCTTTTGAAGTAGGAGGGTTGTGGGATGGGGTTAATTTCTAGTAGATTTCATAAATTCGTTTGGATTACTTGGACTCGTGTTAAGCTCCAACCAGCCTTTAAGGTGAACTGGCGGGCTCGAGGAGATCATATTAAGAAGTCCATTCCTTTTATTTATCCTTGAGAGCAATATTGTGAACTTGTAACATAAATATGAGAGATGGAAATAAAGAGTTTGAGGTTAGATTTGAAAATTTGACAAGTTATTAGTCCCTCATTTTGAATTGAAGGAGAGAAGGTTATCCATTATCTAGATGGTCCAGACTTGTAGTATCCATGTATATTTACTAGCGCTAGCAAAAATTCGTGTCCAGGTTAAATTCGGATTACACAAACCGGTCAATGTCTAAAATTTGGACGAAAAATTATTCGATATCTAGGTTTTCCAGGTTGGACAAATTGAATAAGCCTTAATTGGGATCAAAATCGAGTTTGGATAACAGAAATAGGAAAAATCTTGTGTCCGAATTTAAAATTCGGACAAATAATTGATGGTCGTACCTAATTCTTTCCGGGTGGGCAAATTCGGGTATTCTAGTACGGATGAAATTTTACCAACGCTAATATTTACGTTTTGAATGCCAAGTAGAAGCGAGGCACTCGAGCTCTAAACAAAATCCTTTAAACCGAACACATAAACAACCTAATCCTTTATCTTGAGCTAGAAATATGGTGCCAACACGGATGTGGCATTTTAACACTTTAGTAATTCACGATCCTGAGCTAGTGATAATCATTCTTATGAAGGAGTCCTCAACATTTATACCACTTAATGGGCTAGAGGCACATGTTGGTAAACCCCTCCCCCCAAAAGAAAGGTTCAAAGCATTCAATTGCATGCTCTTAGACATCTTGGACCTTGCTATGAATGGCGAACACCTTTTCATAATGTTCTGCTAGATACTTTATGGTGGAAAATTTTCGTAGCGATCAACTAAAAAGTTGTCTCCGTATTCGAGTGGAAGTAAAGGTTGCGTATTCGAGTTTTTATCAAACATGCTATGGGCTTTGCCATGAATCTGGACCGTGAACTCGAGGTCACATGTTCCTTATCAAATATAGTGCGTCCGATGTTCACCGATTTAATAAAATTTCAAAAGACCTTTGAAATGTTGCATTTGGGTGTTTTATGATAGACGTTTGAATACTTGATGTTGTGAAGTCCTTATTATTGTTGCACTCATATTTTCCCTAGTTAATACTTGATCGATTAGCCCAAGCAATGGAAAATTTTAAGGGAACATCATCTATCGCACTATTCCTATTAGGTTTTGAAGGAAAAGAGAACTTGCCAATGCGAGATAGTGCTGAAGAAGAACTATATTGTAGGATTTCTACCGAAGGGGAAAAAGGACTAATTTATCACATGGAGTATTTCATGTTGTTTTGTCCCAGGTCAAGGATAAAATTGTTAAGAAGAGAGATTGATATAGAAACGTACATTATTTTAGTTTTCTATTTGTTTTCTTTCAGGATGCTTTTTGTGTATTTGTTATTTGCTTGTACTAAGAGTTTTCTTAATTTAAGTTATAACTATAAGTTTCCCATGTTATGAACACAAAATTTCATATTTGAGTTAGTGATTAAGCCATTCGGAGTAAAGTCATTTTGTTTCATGTTTGAAGGTGAATCCCTCCTAAATTGATACTATTGCACCATGCCAAAACGCATGAATGTGCTTGGAGAAATGTAGGCAAAAACAGAGCTAGAGCCAATTGCCTTATCTTTTGCAAAGCAATGTGGATGGACCTTGTTAGTTTATTTGAGTACACCAATCTCTCTTTGTGCTACTCATGCGAGTGCACTAATATCATGCCGAAAGACATCCAGCCAAGCAAAGGGATCTAGTATACACATTGTGTTTTTATTTTATTTTATATAGAACACATTGTTAAGCAGCTTCCTTACCGTCGTCATATCAATTGTAAATATAATATTCTAATTGTTATAGTAGAATTAAGTCTATACGAGAGTGGTTGGGCTTGGAAGATGTCTCTGTGTTTATGAGATAATGTACGACATATCACGGATCATGGTGTTTTAGGTTTCTTGACACTAGAGTAAGAGTATGAATAATAAATTTGGGGGCATTTATGCAAAGCTTTCTATTATTGCACGACACACTATAGATATCTGGATACTTATGTATCATTTATCATGAATTTACTTCGGCATCAATGTTTGCACTTGGGTACTAAGTTGGAGTTCTTAAGGTAAGCCTTCTCGGAACAATGAGTGTTTTTCATCTTGACATTTTCCTCTCCTCTCAAGCTATCATCATGGTGAAGTGGACTTACGTAAAGAGTAATGCCATTCCAACTGGGTGCAACATATGATATGATGTGATTTAGATCACATTATCTTGTGAAATTTGGTTCGATACTTTCCTTCTTATTTAGCTAGTCTATGGTATTCTTGAAAAGGCTGGGAATTATTTGGTCCAAAAACAGATGGACCAAAGACCGTCTTAGACTAGACCAAACCGATCATATTCCATCGGGTCCAAGGTCCACAAAATTTTCTTATTTGGTCTTCGGTCTGGTCCGGTTTGGTCCACTCGGATCTTCGGTCCGGACCGAGGACCGAATAAGCTGATAAAAAAATTCCAAGTTCCACCGCCTAGCATATTTATATATACCTAGTTAATTAGGATTTCAAGTTGAGACCATATTCTAATTCTCTTTCGTCTTATATTTGACCCATTTAATACTCAATTCTCTCTCCAAGTTTTAATAGTTTTGGAGTTGGCCCATATCTAACTATGCGATAATCTCTACCGGTCCGGTCCAGGTTTGGTCCGTATTTTTCGGTCAGGTCCAGGTCCGGACCAAAAGTTATTCGATCCGACCCTCGGTCCGCCAATTTCTCTTATTCGGTTTTCGGTCCAAACCGGTTGGGTCCGAGTTTGGACCGACGAACACCCTTTTCGAACTTCGAAGAGAACTTATGTAACTCCAATATTTTTTGCATGTTGAACTTCTCACTTGGGAGACCAATGAGGAACTTTATCTTAGTATAGTTTAAAGGACAGATGGGCCTTTTCACTGGGACTTTTTTGGGGGGGTTTGTGAATTTAGCTATGAAATTATGATATTCAATACCATTTCTCTTAATTAGAAATATTAGTGGTTTCCTTCCGGTTAGTATTGGCTTTCAATACAATGGGCTTTTCATTATGTTTTATAGCATCCACTTCTAGTAATTTGCTAATGTGAGTGGCTATTGGTGTCGGGAAATAGAATGTTAACTTGGACTCTGTTCGTATTCTAAAGCACTAATTTTGACTATAAAAAGGAGTACAATTTTATTATAATGTGAAAGAAATCCTATGGCTGAATGCCGCATCAACAGATCGTAGAAAGCGGCAATATTGTGACATTCTCGCTAAAACACGAGTGGTTTATTACAAAATGACCTCTTCTCCCTCTTCTCTGTTTTTTTTTCTATTTTTTTGTTTACCATGACCATTCAACCCCTGACGTTGCCTCTTTCGCATTCTTGCAGCCAAAGAAAGTAGAGGACAAGAAGCAGTGATTGGCTCTCTCCAACGAATCATCCAAGCAAGTGTTCTTTTTAGGCCTTATTAAAATGCCCCAATTTGTTTTATGTGTCATCAGTGATTAAAAATGAATTTTAGTACTAGTTACTTGTCCCTTTTATATATTGTAACTGAATTAATTGCTTGTTTGACCCTTTTCTATATTGGCCTTCTTAAAATCCATTCATTTACCTGTTTTGAAGAGAGTTATCTTTGTTAAGTTTTGACTTGCCACAGTTTATGATTATAGCTGAAAAAGGCAAGTTTGAACTATTTTTTAGCTTGGATTATAGTGGAATAAAGCAAAATGCCTCTCTAAATTTCCTCTCGCTTCCTTTTTGTAAGATTTTACTTAGGTGCTGTCAAATAGGGATAATTCCGCATCATAAGCGAGACTTAGCTGCCCACTCGGACAAAGCCGAGATGTTTGGAAGTGTTGATGAGTGCTAGGGCTTTGACAGGACTACTAGATGGAAGCATTGGGTGTGGGATTGTCTTTCATTTGGCTGTGATTTTTGGTTCTTGATTAGTAATGAGTTATATGGTGATATGTTTTAGTTATTCAAAGTTTTTAACTTGATTTAAATTTGGAATACTTTAAATCACCCTTAAAAAAATGAATACATTTCATGGCTTCCATAAACCATGATCACCATTTGTGCTTGCTAGCGGCAAGCTTGCACACAAAAACTCCCTTCAATGGGATCCTAGTACTTGGTTGTTTTGTAGTTGGGTATGACCTCGCTTATTTTTTAAAGGGGTTTGATCTCGCTAAATTCAAGGTCACTCCGGTTCGTTTTATTTTTGAGTTCTAGTCCAAATTTCCGATTAGGTTCAGGTTGATTTTACTGGTTATATCCGTCATTGACTACTTGGCTATTCAAATCCAGTAATTGGACTCTCTCATTGGTTACATCCTTATGTTGGATGTTAGAGAAACATGACTGGGGACTCGTATTTTCTTTTTTGGGTAGTCTTGACGGGGAGTGACCTTTTTTAGTTCTGTTTCTTTGGTCTGTGTTTTCTGTTTTTCCTACTCCATGCCCCCCTTGGTCGTGTTACTGTTCACCATGCTTTGAACTAAGTTTTCATAGTTAGGGACAAGGCCTTCTCAATGAAGGCGTCCTTAAGATAGGAAACCAGAGGTAGTCACTTAGTTCTTTGGTCGCTAAGATCAACTATTTTTTCTACTTGGAGAATAGCTGAGGATCATGGTCTGTAGGTCCTTTTGGACTCTCCCGACTCCTTTGGTAATTCTTTCCGTAAACACTTGCGTAAAACGCCGCGTCCCGATGTTTTCCCTATCTCAAGCTTTGTTTGGAATTCTAAAGTCACAAACAGGATGAAGATTTGGCTTGAACAATTGTGTTAGAAACTTGAACACCATTGATGAACTGCAGGTTCTTAGGCCTCATGAAGCGGCGGAAGTGCTTATCCTATGTGTCTCCGATGGTATTAGGAGAAGTGATGTTAACTGCCGCTTTCTTTTACTTTGTACATTTTAATGGCTACCTCCTTTTGTAATAGCCCGTTTTAGATTTTGGTGGTGGAAAATATTTCCCTAGGTCCTTGTTTGTTCATCTTTCAATATTTGTGTTTGTTTTCAGCGCATAAAAATGAGGAAAATTCTTCAGAGATATAGGTTCTTGGATGTATTGGGTGGCATGACAGTTCCTAAACAAAGTTGTCTCGTGGTACAGTTTTTATTTGAGATTGTTGTCTTTCCGGCTCTCTAGTCTTCGACTATCTCGTACTTTTCCAGGTTCACCCTGTTTTTATGACATTGTGGCATGCTTCTATTATGTTTGATTGTTTCACTTAATAGCTTGGCCTTGGATCACTGGATTTCACTATCTCTGTATTGGTCTTCTCCCTCCCTCACCGATGAATTTGTATCTCGTCGAAAGGGAGGAAGAAATAATGTAATTGGAAAATTCAAAATTTGGACAATAAGCTTCTTATTTTGTTATGGGGTTATTAATCTCAAAAGGCAACTCAGTCCCCCATCAAATACTCCTGTTGTCATTATTGTTCCGTTATTCCATTGGTTACAGGCAATACATTATTTAGATTGTCGAGATCTTCCAGAATCCAAGCGACATTTACTTGTTTCCCGCTGGTTGTTTTTCTTCGTCTTGAGGTTGGGGTTTGATTCTTCTTTGCTTTTCTTGCCATGCTCGAACAAGAAAAGCAAGCCCTAATCACCAAATCAAACCTCTAATAACCACACATCATGTTTGTAATAAACGAATTACAATGTTAAGAAAATACAAGGATAACCTTCAACAAATAAAAATGAGCTAGAGGAATGTGGCAAAAGCCCAATATGATACAACAAACTAATACAAGTTCTTATTTATTGTTCGAAAGTCCTCTGCAAGCTTATATACAAATGGAATAACAAGCTTTTTGACCTGGAATGTTTATCGATCCTCTCGTCGCACTTCGTGTTTGGATTAGACATCATGCCCATCATCATCTTCCGAGGTGTATCTTCCTAGCTAGCAAATGTTTTCAAGTCAACCTGAAAATTACATGAATCTCATTTAGAGTCAACAATGTCAACTTCGCACATCCAAACCCCTTTAGGCGATAACACAAGATACCCTATGAACACAACCGCACATAAAGGACTCGTTAACCAAACTACATGGGGTGTATCATATTATCTCCTAGGATAGTGTGATGAACTTTTTGGAGTTCACCATAATTTAGAGAAGATGCTTAAAAAGTTTACAGGAAGTTAATCCTAAATCTAATAAAGCTGGAATACTTATATCCCAATACACAAAACAAAAACGTTCACCAAAATTCGACCCCCAAAATTACCGCAATTAATTATTACAAAGAAATTCCTTATCCAATAACACAAAAGAATCAAGATGTTGATTTTTTTATAAACGTTATTTCTCTTGTTTGAGCCCCGTAACTACGAAAGCAGGACCCATATGGAAATAGTTGTCGTATTTCTCTTGTTTGATATTCCTCTCGTGTGACCTCAAAGACAAAAGGGAAAGTTACCTTGCGTCTCCGTTCCGTAAAAGCTCCTCTCTCTTCTTGTATGAGATCCGTACTTCCTTTGTTGTCTTACCACCTAATCCCCATACCTCCAGCTCCAATATAGATGCTTCAACGGAAGAAAGCCCTAAGAAAACAGACTATAAATTTTCAATGCTGCCATGAGCACATATTGCAACTCAATATGGATCCCATAATGCAAGCTGTGACAATCTCTGGAGGTCAAAATGCAAACAACTTTACTCGCCTTAACTCAGGCTGTCAGAGAGAGATTGATTGTTTGCTGAAGACCCAAAAGAGAGTTCGAGTAGGAAATATCGAAGTAGGTCGCACCATGAATGCATAACAAGTAAAACCACTATAATGATATAGCAACAACAGAGAGCTCACACACATCAAAGACATTGACTACCATGAACCCTTTCTCGCTGTTTACCTGATTGGGGAAAAGAGAACCGGGTTGGTAAGTTTTATCAACAACATGATGTCGCACGATAATCTTTTCAAAATCCTCACCGATAGATATTCTCTCATTCCCTATATCTCCGCCAAAGGCAATCCCTACGAGCTTTGGGTGAGCCTCATATACTCGACAACGAGGTGATCTGTACACAAAATTGAGCTCCTTCCTCGTCAATGAAGAAGGTGCATATTCAGCAAGTACATTAAGGAGGACTTGAAACATCTTCCAAAATAAATCTCACATACCGGATGCTTGTGAAAACTTGGAACACTTGGATATATAGAGTATAGGTAACCTCCACTTCCATAGAACACATCTCTGTTTTCGAAGCCCTGGTATGTCATTGCTCCTATGATCCACTTCTTGCTGCTCTCACTAGGTTCATCCGAACCGGCGGATATGAGAACTAACAGTGGACCATGATAACCTTCAACATTTGACCAAAATTTGTTCATCCCTTTGCCATGAACATAAGACCTATGAAGCGTAACGGAAATTGATGAGATTTAGCCTTTTAACAAGTACAACATCTAATCTATCAAACATTGGCTTCAAAGCGGATCCATTTTCCGAACTTTTAAAAAATGAATAAATAAAATGAACATGATCTTTTTCCTCTTTTTTTCTACTTCCTATATTTTATTTATTTTTATTGGGGGGCTTCATAAAAAGAGTGAGTGATACGAGTAATGGAACATCCATAAGCCAATAAGCGAAGTTCGACACCCTAATTTTTGGGCAATGAGTGATACGAGTAATGGACCATCCATAAGCCAATAAGCGAGCAGTTCGACAACCTAATTTTTGGGCATCGGTTGCATCACCACAAAAACAGCAGAGTGTCTCTTTCTCCGTTTTTTTTTAGTCGAAGTGTCTCGGAAACTTTCCTCGTGTCCCAACCCCAGTGAACCACACCAATAAATAAATAGGTAAATGAACCCCCCTCTTCTTTCGTGCTCAATTTGGGAAAAACCTCCAGACCGAACTTATACACAATTGTCCACCGAGTTCAACTATGCATCCTCAACAGAGGCACCTAACTTCAATGCATGGAGCATCCGCATCCATGAAGGATGACGAGTCCAAGAAAAATATCCGAGAACTAAAGTTTACTATTATTTGCAGCACAATGCTAATAAATGAGGTAAGCACATTCTTCCAACAACAGGTTTGATCCCATTCAGGCATGCTCACACTTCATTAGCACCAATAACAAGAATATTCGATCATTAAAATTTTAAACGAAACACTAACATCCGGATGTCCATGGATTCACTTTAGTTAATCAAACAACCATAAATGGAATCTACATTAAACCTCTGTCCCCTACTTCGGATAACGACAGAGGCATCCCTAGGATGAATCCTTGTTAAAGAGTTTCTTAGTGACAAACTTTTATCATTTATAAAGGGGAAAAAAGAAAAACATAAGTTAAGAGGCATCATAACTAACACAGACATACTAAACATGAGTACATTGTGCGTCTAAACACTCGCTATGAGACATGGACATATCATGGCATCAACAAGCTGATACGTGATATTCACCAAAAAAGGGGAAGGGAACACAATACATATTTATGAAAAGAGAGTTATTCAATTACTTGTGTTTATAAATGATTTCATGTTACAACCTTAAAGCAGGCAGTTTGGATGCGAATACTAATAAATTGGTCCAAGTGTCTTTGCTCTACATCTATCAATAAGAAAACCAATTCCTTTGTGGCATCTACCTAATTAGGATGTGTTTGCAAGGGTCCCGGGAGTGTCGAGAGCCTCGGTGTCCAACACATATTGGACACGGATGTGATAATTCATGGTCGGTGTCCCTCTTCTTAACTCTAGGGAGAGAAATTATTTATGCTCAAACAATGCAATTCTTTTTTAATGAAGTCAAATCCTCACCGGACAAGCATTTCTATTTAATTCAAATCTTCAAAGTGAGATAGCCAATAAAATGTTGAGATTGCGAGGTCATCCGGTAGATAAATGAAAACAGAACTCTTGAGCTCGTTTCACAATTTGCACAGAGCTTGAATTATAATTTTTGGCGGTTCTATCATTGGCAAACAGACACACCACCCTTACACGTTATATCAAAGAAAATGCTAATTAGAAATAGAGGTCGATTATTCTTAAAAGATGTTTAAAAGGGACATGACCGTCCTCTTCTTCGAGGGGTGCTATGCCTTATAAATACAAACCGAACTGCAAGTCGAGCAGGCTTACTAATTGTACTTGTATACTCTGTTAAAATAACCTATGTGCTAATTATTATAAAATGTACACTCATTACTTCATAATTGCTGCTCAATAATGCAAACTTATATGCTTCTCCTCCGTTCACAATACTGTGCACATCTATGGTTCATATCTCTGATTTGCCATGCTCAATCACTACAAAATGTATAACCAATTGTTTTGTAACTCTGTTCGTATATTTAAACATATACGTTCACCAATCGAAAACTATATGCTCATAAAATTCAAGGAATTCCCTTTATCTCGTGTGTGTGTGTGTGTGTGTATATATATATATATATATATATACATGTGGTGTGTGTGTGTGTTTTGTGACTCTGTTCATATATTTAAACATATACGTTCATCACTCGAAAACTATATGCCAATAAAATTCAAGGATTTTCCAAGTATCTCGTGTGTGTGTGTGTGTGTATGCGCGCGCGTGCGTGCTTGTTACTTCAAAATTGTATAGTTACTATTTTATAACTGCATGCTCATAAATTTGAACTCATATTTACAATGACCTCAGAAGTCTTTTATTACTAAATGAGTTACATGCAAAGTATAAGTTCGTTCGCACCAAATAAATAAATAAATAAAAACACAGTTTAAGTTCATTGTTTATTGACTCTGTACATATATATTTATGCCTACTAGTGAACTGTGCTCGTGCAAGGCTCAGGACAATGATTAACAAGATTAGTATTAATTAAATTTTGTAGCTGATTAAAATACTTTTTAACTTATATCAACTCATAATGATTAAAAAAATTTATGACTCACTTCATGGAATATAAATGCAACGTGTTTTATAAAGACTAGGCCAATGGAAAATTTTCAAGAAAAAAAAAAAACTATATGGTAACTATAAATAGACTTCCTAAAACTTACTCAAGACTTGAACTCCAGATCGGATAACATGAATTCATATTTGATTCAATATCTAAAGTAATTAATTCAAAGTATATCTAAAAATCAAATTCACTCGAACCAAAGAACCCCGACGAAAACCTTTTTAGCCAAAGTTATTTTTCTTTGTTAAACAAGCTTGTTGAACCAAGTATCTATATACTCGAAGTCAACTTGAATATAAAATGACCGAATTTAAAACTGAAACCGAAACAAATTTTAGTAATAAAAAAATGATCCGATCCAAAACTAAACCAAAGAACTTTTTATAGAGTCTAACTACTCTACCATAAGTAAGCAATTAAAGCACGATCGATTTAAAACATAAATAAATACATCATTTAATAGAAAAGAGGATAAGACTCAAAGGAAATATATTATTTAAGAAACATATTATTTAATTTCATAATTTTGTCATAAATAAAATTAAAATACTATATTAATAGCAAAATATTAATAATAAAGTTAACTTTGATTAATTTATTACTACAATTAATAACAGAGAAGTAGAGATGCAAGCAGAATGAACAAATATCAAAAGGAAGAGTCCTTATGACATAAAAAAGACAACAGAAAAAAAAAAAGAAAACCCCTAAAAGTATACAGTAGTAATGTGAATTGTATGCAGCTAAGCAAGATGGAGGAAAATCTTTTGCAGCTTAAACTCTTCCATAGGTGGAAATGCCCAAACTCTAAAAAGAAACTCCTATATTATTGTAAATTTAATTTTAATTTATCCAAGTAAATTGTATTAAAATTTAGTTACTTTTTTTCTAACAAGAGAAAAGCAATTATACTTTTTGCTTTAAAAAAGGTGAGAAAGCAACACAAGTCTTAAATTTTAAAAATAAATTTATATTTATTTAAATAATAATGTACTTATTCAAGTGTAAAGTGGAATAAAAAAGAGCTTGGAGAAATGAATATCGAAAAGATAAACCCAAGTAAATAAATTTATAAGTTTGAATATAAAATAGTTTTTTTAGTCAAACTACCATTTATAAATTAATATAACTATTAGATGTTTTCTAATCTAAATAACTATCTCCACAAGTATCTTAAGTATAAGTTATAATGAACAAGACTTAATGATGTACTACCGATTTTCATAATAACGAGTACGCAATCATGTGATGTATCTTATGCAACTTAACTATGGGGTGTTTGACAAAAAGTTTTTGAACTATTTGGTGAACAACTTTTTAAAAGAGCTTTTAATATCCAAAAGCTCTTTTGTAAAAGTTATTTGGAATAATTTTTTGGAAGAGCTTTTTATGATTAATATATAAAATTACTATATTAACCTTATGAATTTAACAAAATTGCACTAAATGTCATTAAAAAGAGAAAACCCTATTTAACGTAATTTTTTAAAATTTTAATTTTCTTAAAATACAAATAATTTCTATTAATTAATCTACCATGATTTGGGAGGGCAACTGTACCCGAACCCATTGTACCCACCTCCACCCACCCCTAGTGAGATGAATTTGGGTTGCTTTTAAATAGGTTGGTATGGGTTTGGGAGTCACCCCTAGTGAGATGAATTTGGGTTACTTTTAGGTTAGTATGGGTTTGGGAGTCATTGTTAATAATTGGGTTTGGATGTGTTAGAAGAGGCACGTCTCATTTCCATAGCTAATCATAAAAAAACAAATAATTTTGTCATATAAAATTTAAATATAATATTAAAAATGAAATCAAACCAATAGCAAACAAAAACATTTTGTAACCAAAGTTCGGTAGAGGTATAAATTTACTTCTAATATATCCCATAATATTAAGAAAAAAATAAATATGAAATATTAAAATTATAATGTTTAAATAGATTATGAAATTGAGCTATGGGTATAAATGGAATTTTATCAAATAATTTTATTAGAAACAGTTAAATTTACCAAATACCTTTTTACCACAAACGAGTTACGTAAAATAAACAACTGTTGACAGCTTGTTGCCAACCAGGGTCTATATATTTTTCTCATATAACCACTTAGTACACTAAAAATCAAACAACTTATTGTCCCTAAAAGCTCCTATGTATTACGTAATGAAAAAGTAATTATATGTATGAATGACGTTCAACTTTTGAGCACCAATAATTAGATTTACGATGGAAAACCTAATAGGTATGATCCAATTTAGATCCCAATGCATTAATGACATATTAATTAGAGTAATATATATCTAGACAATTAAACGTTACCAAGTGCCATTATTACGTAATAATATTATTTGCTTGCTAATATACATAGGACAATTGATCTCATCCAAAGCATAGTAAATATAACATGTTTAACCAAGGCCAATTCTCCGTGTAATTATATGATATTAACACGTGTTGGACAAATGAAATTTTATGAAAAGAAGAATTGAAAAAAGGGGTGCATTTATTTATGGATTTCTTTTACGGAAACAATACAAACTTGATGGATATTGGACGAAAATAATACAAACTTCTTTCTTGGATGCATCCAGATATGAACTTTAACCCTATTTAACGCCAACAGAGAGTTATGGGAGGTTGTGACTGAATGGAACATGTACGTGGCAAAGCTTGGAGTACACACGGACGATGGAGTAATTTCTTGACTGACTTTTTTATTTTACTAACACATAAGCAACTTTGACCTTTTAACATCTACTTATGATACATAGGCACCTGCCTTTATTTTTTAGAAAAATGTTAAAACTAGAAAGAAATTAGTTAGTGAAAATAAAAGAAAAATTATTTTTCAAAAAATAAATACCGTTTTTTGTTTGATTTTCTAGAAAAACAAAAACTGTGTTTATTGTTTAATTTAGTTTTTTTATTATACTATTTTCATATTTTATATAAATATTTATCTTTTTCTTGTATAAGCTATAATTAAGTAATAAAAATATATTTTCTCATTTAACACATTATTTTCAGTTTTTTCCGATTTTACGTAAATGTTTCTAAATTATTTTGTAGTTTTAATAATATTTTGGATACTTTATGTATTATATAATTGTTTTAGAACTATTTTAATAAAAAAAATTTACATTACATTAATTTTTTTTACTCTATATAAAGTTTTCTAATTTTTTAGTAAATTTCCTAAAATTAAAAAAACAATTGCAATTTTAATGTCCTAAAATGCAATTAATACACCTCTAGTACATAACTACAAACAAAGAATGTTTATCAGTGAAGTGGGTTAATGAAATATATACCAAAGGTAAAGATACTGTGATCCCTTCAAGCCAATCGTCTTGGTACTAAAGAAAATTTTGCAGAGCACAGACAGATTTTTTGCTGGCTATAATGCTAATGCATGGAAAGTGTCCAATTCAGGAAGATACATCATTTCCAGCGGTTATGCATGGTTGATGGGGCCTCAAGATACTACCAGAATGACCCAGTTCACCTGGAGTAGATTTAACATTGCCAAACATAATATATGTTTCTGGAGGATGCTATTGGAAAGACTGAACACTAGGGACAAACTTCTGAAGATGAATATTCAGGTGAAGGACAGTTCTCCATTGAGTTTAAACTCTAAAGAAAGTCATACTCATCTCTTCGTTGAATGTGCAACAAGTCAGTGTGTGATTCAGAACATACAAGCACACTTTGGACTGAATCACATGATCTTGAGTGTCAATGATCTTGACAATGCTGTGAAGAGGCTGAACAAATCCGAAACTACAAGGAGTGTCGTCAAACTCTTCATCACTGCCGTTACCTACAGCTCATGGGAGGGAGACTAGAAACATCTCCACATTCCAACAGAAACATAAATAGGAATTTGAGGCATTTGAGATCATTGTGAGATGTAAATATCTAGTTTATGCTCATCTGCTTAAACCTAAATGATCATCAATGGATGCTACATCAATTCCTCTGTTGATTCCTATCTCACCAAGTTCTTTGGTCTTCTCTTACCAATCTTCTGCTTACATGAATGCCACTTCAATTTTCTCCTTTCACAAAACCTAAGGGTTTTTAATTCCAAATCTTCTTCTTTCACATCTATCACTTCATTTCTATCTACCCACCAAAAGAAACCCCCTGTTGCTTGCCAAATCTTTCAATAGTACAAAATAATTTTTAAAAACAAAAGTGAAATTCAGGGGAAAAAAACATATCTAAGTATGTATCACTCCACAAGCATTAGTTCATACAGCAGCATGGTGACTTGAAACCAACACCAAAAAGGACCTGGACCTCGGTCACACAGGGAAATTGTGGGTCACACCACTGCGCATTTGCGCCCAGCATAAAAGGATCACCCTGATAGCCCATACACATTCCTTCGCATTGCAGGGATGCAGCATAGTATTTGTCGATTGAGGATGGCCGCTTGCCTACTCAGAAAAATAATGGATCCAAGTATTCTCTTAAAACAAAAGAGAAAGGGTGTGTGTGTGTGTGTGTGTGTGTGTGTGTGTGAGAGAGAGAGAGAGAGAGAGAGAGAGAGAGAGAGAGAGAGAGAGAGAGAGAGAGAGAGAGAGAGAGGCATGCAAATGATGAAAAATGTTACGGGATTGAATTTCAACGTCCATCTTAAGGACAAAGAAGCAAGGGCGGGCAGGACGTTAGTAGCACATGTAGAGGCGGCAACTCTTTTTTTCTCCAAATAAAAAATAATAACCCTACGAGGTAGCCTGTGCTCATACTACGGTTATGTACCTGCCTGGTGTAACAACCCGACCCTAAACCAAATTGTTTATTTTATTAATTCATTAATTACAAGATTCATATGATTGAGCGCGTGCACTTCGATTCAATATTTCACCTTTAAATTACTTTTATATATGTGTTAAGCGGCTAAGGCAATGAAGTGGCCCTAATAAAACCCCATAATAAGGTTATAATTTGTGAACATCATTACTAAAATAAAATTAAAAAGTAACAATAATGATAATAATAAATAAATCAATCAATCAATAAATAAATATATAAATAAATATAGATGAACATATAAAAATAAAGGTAAAAATGAAATAAATAAGCTGGATTTTTTTAGGAAAAATCCAGACATAGAATAATCTGGAATTGGAAAAAAAAAAAAAAAGAAGAGAAAGGCGGTTAAGATCGAAATAATCGGGCAAGCTCGGTCTCAATTCTTCACTTGCTTCCTTCCCCTGCTCCTCCCGTTCCTTTGCTTCCCCCTCCTCGCGGGTGGCTCCCCGACCACCGGCGTAACCGACGCCGGCCGGAGAACCGGCGCCGGCCTTCGCTCTCCCTCCCTTCTCCCTCTGCCGCGCTCGCTATCTTCTTCCTCCTCTCATTCACGCCTGCTCCCCTGCTCCCGATTCCTCCGCCGCGGGCCACTTATCGGCCAATCCAGCCGCAGCGGCCGCCGGTGTTCGTCGCCGCCCCGCCCGGTGGTTGCCGGTGTAGCCGCCGTCCACCGCCACTCCCTACTCGTCCTCCTCGATCGCTCCTTTCCGAATTTGAAGGTAAGCGTTAAACCCTAAGCTATCAAATTCCTTATTTAAGTAATTGTAATTTTAAATTGAAAAGTATGATTTAGAAATACGTTGTTGAGGAAATTTGAGGATTTATTTGGGAAATTTCGGATTGGAATGGATGATGAAGGTGTGGTAGTTAATGGGTTAATTTTGTATAAATGTAATTTCTTTTAGGAAATTATAATGTAGAGAACGAAATTAGGGATGTTTGGTTATGTAATTGAGTAATTGGATGGATTCCGAGATTTTGGAGAATGACTATATTGAGCAAACGTAGGGCGAGTATATGCATAGGTTGAACTAGCTAATGTGTAATTGCAGAGGTTTGAGAAAATAGCTCAAATATTAAGCATGCCTATTTGTGATTGCGAATGTGAATTTTGTGGTGAGAGTAACGCTCATGACTTTAAGTTGGTATATGCATGAACCTTGAGCGATTTGGTTAATTGTGAAGTCTCCTATGGAAAGACATTGGTAGATTAAATAATCACTTAGCTATGGGTTTGAATTCGATGAAGTGAGAAATAAAGAAATTACGTTACGAATAAGGATCGAAAGATAAGTTGGGCTTGGCAAATTAATCAAATTAGTTGCATCTAATAATAACAATGACAATGATAATAATAACAATATTAACTACGAAGTGTTTAGGTACTTGAACACATGCATAAGTACATATATACATGTATATGTGGGTTTTCATCCTCTTGATTTGAGTCCGTAACGCATTACATCGTGGGAATATCATTGTTGGATCTAGTCGACTACTTTAACGAGTACATGCTCAATTAAGATCTAAATAGAATTAGCGCAAGGGAGTTGAGTAACAAAAATCTTAGTTTAATCGATTACTTAACAAATAAAGAAAATAAATCAAATTACCATCGATTATACGAATTCAAGTGTTAAAACTCAAGAAAAACATTATTAACAAGGGAAATCTATTTGAAACAGAACCGAGGCCACTTCGGTTGCAGGAAAGCTAGTAACTTAAATTTTCATAAAAAGGGGAGAAAGAAAACATCCTCGGTTCGAGTACGTTCATTGCCTCGTACCTTTCGAAAACTCACATGTTTCATCAAATCTCAACATTTCTCATATATACAAATAACAATGAATCATTTACAAGGCAAGTTTTGCCACCTAATTAAGTGGTCCCCGCCAATTATCAATTATCAGGGCTTAGGCCCACCAATTATACGCGCGCGGCGTCAACTCGGGTTATCGGTTGGCCGGGGGTGGCACCTGTTCAAAGATCGTATCAATTACCAAGGGGTTCCACTTTCGAGATAATAACCGGCACGCAAGTTTTACTTATATTCTCTCCCCCGATTTCAAACTAAAATGAATTGAAATGCGCGCGCTCAATCAATGTGTTTCAAAATTATTTAACTGTGCTGGAATGTTCGTACTAAGTTTCGACTCATTCTTCGAATTATTTTGATGTTTTGTTTTTAGGAAAAGCATCGAGTGAACAGACCCATTGCATAAGAAGCCTTAAGGGAGCGAGGACTTAGCTGGATATTCCATTATCATTGTTCTGTGCTGGATTAGATGCTCACAGTGATTCTCGTCCACGCTAATTTTGGGTTTGACTTCGGGTTGTAATTAAGTATTGCGCATTTCCTATGGCGGATCTGTTGTAATGGTCACTAACGTTTGTAAATAGGTAGCGAACCGTGCTTGGGATTGGTTACTTAAGTAGTCGGGATGACACCCTGCGACGTAGCCGAGGCATGACCACTAGACGCTGTTTATTATGGTATTCTAATTCGGCCTTATCCTTTTGTTAGGGCGGCGTAACGCCTTCGACCGTTAACTTCCGCTGCAACCTTACCTAATATTCTCGGATTAGGGAATTATTAAGTAATGGTAACCGGGGCGTTACACCTGGGCATATTACAAGGCGGGTTGGATGGATGAGATGTAGAAGTCTTACCCCTGAATCATAGAGAATCTGCTTTCATTGTGCCCTAGATAACAAACCACACATGTTCTACTATTCAATAGAATTAGTAGTGAATAGTTCAATGAGGCTTTCACCTTAGTTTACTATAATCCAAGATTAAAAAATTACCCAAAGTGACTTTTGGTTGTTAGAAAAAGTTGACAAATGCTAAGACAACACAATGCGAGCAGTGGCTCTAGATGGCGAGTGTATAGCTCGAAGCGAGATGGTGGCGGCACCGCAACAAAGCATAGAGCAACAGACCATTATTGCTAGGAAGTAGGAAAAATAGCATCCGTGGCTGTAAGGTTGTGGTGAAGACGAGTAGATGTGTTAGACATGTTAGGGCAAGAAACCTAGACAAAAAAGCTTAGCGAAGCCAAATCGAAGGAAGAGAGCAAGAACAAGTGAAGGGCAAGGGAAAAAGAGAGATATCTAGTTGTAGAGGGAAATGTTAGGTTTAGAAGACCTTAGATTCATTAACCATCAAAGAGATTTACGGAAATGATTACATTGAATTGGAACCTTGATGGTTATATATAATAATGAGATTGCATACAATTATATTAATCTCCCTGTACATGATTTGCGTTAAGACATTAAACTGGATAGACACATTGAAGATAATAACATGGAAAAGCGTATTATGCAACATTAAAGAACCGAACACAAACCTATAAAGAAGCCTTTCTTCAATCACATCAACACCTGCAAGAGAAGCATATTTTTAAGATTTCTTCACTTATGCTTCTTCTTTGGGAAAACATTAAAGAACCGAACACAAACCTATAAAGAAGCCTTTCTTCAATCACATCAACACTGCAAGAGAAGCATATTTTTAAGATTTCTTCACTTATGCTTCTTCTTTGGGAAAGCGAAACGCCCATGCCCTTCCACACGTTAGCAGGTGAGCCTTTGCAGATGATGCATTCTCAGCTGATATGCTTGAAAGCCTTGCACCAATAGGCCGCTGCGAGAACGAAATTCAAAATAATCGCACAAAAAAAAAATTAGACAATTTCTTTTATGGCCAAATAGGACAACTCTAGCTACCACATTCAAACAAATAACAAATTTGAAGAGCAAGGGGTAGCAAACACTACTATAGAGTTGAAGCAATTGTTTATATCCCGGAAACTCACAAATCCCTCGGATATTTAGGCATCAAAGAGCCAATATTTCCACTCTCTGTCTATATTTAGGTAAATTTCAGTGCTACAAGCTTTACACATGTGAACTCTTGATGGCTCATTTTAAACAAAAGGTGGAGTACATATGCCAACAGTTGCGGAGCCTCGAATTTCGAACAAGGGTGTCCACCTATTAAAATTTTTTTCCCTCTTCAAGTATCGTAAAATAGATTTTCTCGACCCATATTAAACTGGACAAAGGAAAAAAGCTGAAAAAATTCAACGAAACCCCTGAAACACAATCGCACCAATCACAACTACACACAACTTGTATGGCTTTCATTATCCAAATCAAGCTTTGAGCACTCGAGCATAAATGTGGACTAATTGAATCATGAATAAATGTGGAGGACAAATCACAATATTACGAGCATTGGAGTATAAATCAACTAATTGACAAAATCAAGTAATTGACAAAATAACAAAACAACTAATTGAATTATGAATAAAACATAATAAAATTGAAAATAACAAATCAACTAATTGAATCATGAATTTTAATTCATATCATAACATAATGCCCTCCAGGTGAAAATCAACCCATTGACAAAATCATGAATTACGGCACTTGGAGTATAAATTAATTCCATTCCTAGCAAACACAAATTGACAAAATCAACTAATTCCCTTCATAGCAAACACAAATTGACAAAATCAACTAATTCCGTTCATAGTAAACACAAATTACAATTCACATTTATTTATACTTGAATCATGAATTTTAAAGCCTAATTGAGGCTGAATTTTAAAGGCTAAAATTGGGAGTATACCGAATTTCAAAAACTTAGGGTTTATGAATCAAATTGAGGTTGGCTGAGGGGTGGACCGTGGACTGCTTATTGGTCGGAGATGAAGAAGGAGCACCAAGCGAGCGTCGCGAGAGGCAGAGAGGACACCGAGGAAGAGCGGTGGAGGCCGAGCCGTCGCCGTGAGTTTGAAAGCGAGACGACGAAAGCAGCAAGTGGCGGAGCAAGGACAGCAGAGCGAGAGCGACGTGACAGAGCACCGAGCGAGACCGACGAGATTAGAGAGAGCGAGAGAAGAACCACCGGTCACCGGAGCCGTTGAGCCGAGAGAGGAGCCATCCACCGCAACAGAGATATAGAGAGCGTGAGCGAGGAACCATTTGGGGAGAGACAGAGCACTGGGGGAGGGGCACGCGAAATTGAGAGACCTAGTGGAGAGAGAGATCCGAGACAGGAGCACGCGAAATTGGGCTATCCATCCGAGCCTAAGGGTGTCTAGTTTTTTTGGGCCAATTTTAGTGGTGTCTACTTATCCCCTTTCTAATTTTCCTCATTTTGATACATGTGTTGTTTTAATATTTTTTAGGATAAGGGTGTCCATGGACACCCTTGAGTTGTACATGGCTCCGCAAATGAACGAACACCCCAAAGTCCTACACCTTAGAGGCACTTGGTCTTAGCCCTAATAGTAAGAGGTTTATTAGAAACCATACACTTCCACCTACACCTCCACAATAATAATAGCAGAGGACAATCACAAATGCTTTAGGGCCCCTTCCAATGCAAAGAATTTTTTTTTTTGGGGGGTGGTCGGTTTCTAGCATAAACAATATTTGAGACATAAATTGAGCTTGTAGGAAGAGTGAATAGCATACAATGACCATTTTCCCTCTCTAATTATAATTTCCGCTAGTTCAAGCATTGCTGGAATATTGATGTATCCGATAACGGCCAGCAAGCTTCCTATATTAGTTAGGAGACTTGATTTCAAGAATCCGATGTTCGACTAGGGTTTTCACATATGAGTCATATTGAAGAAGTTCCAGTTGAAAGGGGCTCTTATCAATGAGATTTATAGGTTACTTATTAGCGAGAAAAGAGCAAAAGGATAATAAGTCTTGTATTATGGCTGTGTGATAGATAATAAGGTGCTCTATACCAAGTTGATAGAGAACAATATGCTATGCTACCAAGTTGATAGAGATTGGGAAGGATACATGAGGAAAGAGGGAATTTAGAGAAGAAAGGCAAAAATCAACATCTTTGTGTTGGAAAAACTAGCATCTCCATGCTATAGAAATAATAATTCAATATTCAATACTCGATAATGGGTGATAGGTAATATGCATAAAAAAGTGTGAGGTAATCATAACCTAAGACATTTATTTATAATAGCCTAAAGACTTAGAATACTATTAGGAAACTACCTAAACAAAGCTATAGACAATCAGAAACAAAGTGTTACAGGTCGCTGAAGGGAGGAGTAGTCGTACTTGGCTTGTTTATATAATTTGTGCTAATTTCATAGTTTAAAGGACAGATGGGACTTTTCAGCTTGGATTTTGGGGGGGTTTGGATTTAACTATGAAATTATGATATTCAATATCATTTCTCTTAATTAGAAATATTAGTGTTTTCCTTCCAATTAGTAGTGGCTTTCAATGCAATGGGCTTTTCATTATGTTTTATAGCATACACTTCTAGTAATTTGCTAATGTGAGTGGCTATTGGTGTTAGGAAATAGTATGTTAACTTGGACTCTGTTCGTATTCTAAAGTACTAATTTTGACTATAAAAAGGAGTACAATTTTAGTATACTCGTGAAAGAAATCCTGTGGCTGAGTGCCGCATCAACGGACTGTAGAAAGCGACAATATTGCCACATTCTCGCTAAAACATAGTGGTTTATTACAAAATGACCTCTCCTCCCTCTTCTCTGTTTTTTTTCTTTTTTATTTTGTTTACCATGACCATTCAACCCCTGACGTTGCCTCTTTCGCATTCTTGCAGCTAAAGAAAATAGAGGACAAGAAGCAGTGATTGGCTCTCTCCAACAATCATCCAAGCAAGTGTTCTTTTTGGGCCTTCTTAAAATGCCCCAATTTGTTTTATGTGTCATCAGTGATTAAAGATGAATTTTAGTACTAGTTATTGTCCCTTTTCTATATTGTAATTGAATTAATTGCTTATTTAACCCTTTTCTATATTGGCCTTCTTAAAATCCATTCATTTGCATGTTTTAAAGAGAGTTATCTTTATTAAGTTTTGACTTTCCACAGCTTTATGATTATAGCAGTAAAAGGCAAGTATGAACTAATTTTTAGCTTGGATTATAGTGGAATAAAGCAAAATGCCTCTTTAAATTTCCTCTACTTCCTTTTTGTAAGATTTTACTTAGGTGCTATCAAATAGGGATAATTTTGCAACATAAGCGGACTTAGCTGCCCACTCGGACAAAGCCGAGATGTTTGGAAGTGTTGAAGAGTGCTAGGGCTTTGACAGGACTACTAGATGGAAGCATTGGGTGTGGGATTGTCTTTCATGTGGCTGTGATTTTTGGTTCTTGATTAGTAATGAGTTATATGGTGATATGTTTTAGTTATTCAAAGTTTTTAACTTGATTTAAATTTGGAATACTTTGAATCACCCTTGTTAGACCTCATTTTTGCCCGTTTTTAAGGCATTATTTAGCCCAATTCCGTGATGATTTCAATGATATTTATTATGTTTTGGGTTGGATTTTGCTTAATTTCTCTTTATCGTCACCTAAGCTCGTGAATCTCTTTATTTTAGGTTTTTGGGCTTAAATTAGAGAGATTCGAGGTAAATTTGATGAAAAGCGATGAAGAGAAGAGTTCGGGCCCAAGAGGAGGCAAAAAAGAAGCCTAAAACACATCAAGAGAAGTCGCACAGCCCTCTTGCGAAGCTGCACAGCCGTGCAGATCATCGAGCGAAAGGCCCGAAGTGAAGGAAGGCCGCACGGCACCCGTGCGCGTTTCACACGGCCGTGCGACAAGTTACTGAAGCTTAAGATGCGCACGGTACCCGTGCAGAATCTGCACGGCCGTGCGAAACGGGCAGGGAGCATTGAACTGCAGCAGATTTTCGCACGGCCGTGTGACTACTGTTTCGGCGATTATTTAAGTTTCCTAATTGTATTTGTTGAGGGATTCTATTCCATAATGTAGAGATTTAGCTAGGGTTTTCGAGAGAGCTCGAGAGGAGACTCAAGAACACTCTTTATTGCTCATCTATTTCAAGTTTTTATTATTGAATCGCATCAAGTTTTTCATTCGGTAATCGTAATTTCTTCTCTTTATCTTTTCTTTACGCTTTCTCTTCGTTTCTCTATGGCTATTTTCCCCAATCTCTGTCAATTGTTTAGTATCATGTTTAGGGGCTAATTTCTCTACTTAGGTTGGGATTGATCCCTATTATGCCTTGATAATCATGAATTGAGTACCAATTGAGTTGTTCTATGCTTTTTAGGTTAGAATTCACTTCGTTCATCACTCTTTCATTGATTGCCTCGAGAGAGGACTCATACGCTTTTATTAGGGTTTTGTGAAACATCGAAAGATGAAAACTTACCTAGAATGACGTTGTGAACGATTAGAACTTTGATATGAAAATAATTAAGGTTTTAATTGGGGGTTGTGAGATGCATTCATTGTGATTTTGCCCTTTTATTAATCCCATGAAAATAGGTGATTAGATTGTGCAAGATTAGTCTTTGACCTTCGAAAGTAGGCGAAGATAGGCTTAATTGGTGTCTCCTCTTCTAAACTACTAGCATAGGCAAGTCTCAAGCGGTATTCGATTCTGGTTTCAGGCATATTAGTGTGATTAATCCCAATCTAAGGATTTTTATTCATCGGTTTTTTTCTTAGTTATTTTGTTATTAGTTGATCCAAAAACCAAATCACTCGTCGAACCGAGTTTTTACCTAGATTAGAAAGTTTAGGTTGGCTTTGATATTTGAAACACAACTCTCTGTGGACACGACCCGTGCTTGGCAGCTAGCTACAACTACGCCGTGCACTTGCGGTATAATATTTCTCTCAACAACCCTAAAAAAATGAATACATTTCATGGCTTCCATAAACCATGATCACCATTTATGCATGTTAGTGGCAAGCTTGCACACAAAAACTCCCTTCAATGGGATCCTGGTACTCGTTGTTTAGTAGTTGGGTATGACCTCGCTTTTTGTTTAAAGGGGTTTGATCTCGCTAAATTCAAGGTCACTCCGGTTCGTTTTATTTTTGAGTTCTAGTCCAAATTTCGATCGAGTTCAAGTTGATTTTACGGTTATATCCGTCATTGACTACTTGACTATTCAAATCCAAGTAATTGGACTCTCTCATTGGTTACATCCTTATGTTGGATGTTAGAGAAACATGATCTGGGACTCGTATTGTCTTTTTGGGTAGTCTTGACAGGGAGCGACCTTTTCTAGTTCTATTTCTTTGGTCTGTGTTTTTGTTTTTTCGCTCCATGCTCCCCTTGGTCGTGTTACTTGTTCACCATGCTTTGAACTAAGTTTTCCTAGTTAAGGACAAGGGCTCCTCAAGATGGGAAACCAGAGGTAGTCACTTAGTTCTTTGGTCGCTATGATCAACCTGTTTTTTTGCTGGAGAATAGCCGAGGATCATGGTATGTGGGTCCTTTTGGACTCTCCCGACTCCTCCGGTAATTCTTTCCGTAAACACTTGTAGAAAACGCCGCATCCCGATGTTTTTCCTATCTCAAGCTTTGTTTGGAATTCAAAAGTCACAAACAGGATAAAGATTTGGCGTGAACAATTTACAAAATTTGAGAAATTAACTAATGAAATAAAAAAATCAGACATACACCATAAAAATACGTAAATTCATGAATATAAAACCCTAGATCTAGAATACGTAAAAGCAACGAATGGCAAACAGACATGAACATGTACACCACAAAAATACGAAACCATGAAACACAAACACACATGAACACATACTCCCGAAAAATACGAAACCATGAAACACAAACTAACACGAACACATATAGAGACATGGAGAGAGAGAGAGGAGAGAACAAAGAAACCCAGTCATCGGAAATTTAAAACTTTAGATGTACCTATTGGAGATGAGTAAAGCAACGAATGACGGTAACGAACGACGACAACGAACGACTGGCAATGAACGGCGGCAAAGACAACACCGAGAATCACCGCCAAATGACTTCGATTAATAATCTTGACGCCGAAAATTGAGAAATCGGAGGTTGTAAAACATGAACCAAGGAGAGAGAGACGAGAGAGAGAGAGAGAGAGTGAGATCCGGTGACCGGGTAACCGGGAGAAAGAAATCCGTGACTGGAGAGAGAAAGTGAGGAATCGATTAAGGATGGAGGGCGCGATATTAGAGGGAGAGGCGACTGGAGGGTGGAGAAGGTAAAGGGAGGGAGGCCGCTAGGCGTGGAAGAGAGGGAGGAGGGAGGTGGGAGGTGGGAGGTGGGAGGTGGGAGAGGGAGTGGGCATGAGTGTCTAGAAATAACATAAGCAAATGAAATCGGGGTTTCTTTATGCTCTTATACTGCAGCTTCGAGAGAGAGAGTTGGAATATTCTAGCATTAGGGCTTTTTAAAGTTAGCTCGTAACACCACTTTTGGGCACCCCAAAAGTGATTTTAAACATCCAATTCCAAATTAAAAAGTGATGCTGGCCATTTTATTTTTTGACCCAATGCACGTAGCCCAATTTTGTATACAATAAACATTCGAGTTCGGACAGTCCATTGTCCAAATTTGTCCGACCTGAATTTATTCAAAAATTCGGTCAACCCGAATTCTCCCTCCAAAACCCGAAACCGACCCGATTTTGTATGATATAATTTTATATTCGATCAAAAAATTGTGATCAAATCCAATTTTTTTCAGGACGGACAAATTTGGGTACCAAGGTCGATCGACTTTTTGCTGCGCTAGACTAAGTAAATAGCTGCCCTAAGAAATTGCACGGAATTGTCCGCATATAATTTACGAGAGACATCGGGGAGAGAGGTGGGCAACAAGAATGTTGAAGTTCTTGTCAAAAGTGAAGCTGGAATTCAACGCGCTGGATGCCCGTGCAGGGTCGTGCATGGAGTTCTTGGCGCAGATGCGCGCACGGCAAAGCCAAAGAATCTAACCTGATCCGCCAAGTCGAAGTGAAGCGCCGCACCGACTACAATCTCCTCAAATCAAGGTCACCTTCCTCAATGGTGTCGAGGAGGTTTTCGATGCTTCCACCACGTCCGCCCAGTCAATCCGCTCTCTCATTCTCGAGAAGGGCCGGTATCTTGAAACCGAGCAGATGTTTCGTTAGGGAAAATCCCCGCCCCAACGGGGAGCGGGGCGGGACCGGGCTAAAACCTGTCCCCTTGAGCAGGGACGGGGACGGGGACGGGGACAGGGCCGGGGAAAATCCAGCCCCGTTCCCGCCCCGTCCCCGTTTAAAAAAAATTTTAACTAAGGTTATATTAGTAATTTCCCTTCCCTAAAACCCTAACTATAAAAGATAAGTTTTCCACCCACTCTCCTCTCTCCCCTTAGTCTCCCTCTCGGTGATCACCCTCCCCCTCCCCCGCAAGCCTCTCGCCTCTCGGCTCATCCTCCGCCTCTCGCTCATCCTCTCGTCTCTCTCCTCTCAGGCCTCTCCCTTTCATTTCTCTCTCATGAAGGTAAGTCTCTCTCCTCTCAATCTTCTTCTCTTTCCCTCTCCTCTTGTTGACTCCTCTCTCTCTCTCTGCTTTCCATCTCACTACGTTGGTTTTCTAGTCGGCCTACTTTCGGCGAGCACTCCACCAACGACGGAAATATCCTTGTTTGTTACCTCTCATATGAATTTTTCGTTACTTGTTTTTGTTTGCCTTTCGGATCTGAATTTTTGTTACCCGCCTCTCAGATTTGAGCTCTTCAATTTATGCGTTTTGAAATTTAATTTTGGGAAACAGGGCCCCGACTGGGAACGGGTGTCCGGCGGGGACGGGGCCTAAACCCTCCCCGACAGCGGGGCAGGGCGGGGTTTGATCGAGGAGCGGGGATGGGGGCGGGAGGTGTCCCCGGAGCCGACCCGCCCCATTGCCATCCCTATGTTTCGTGATGCCAGCGAAGCTTGGCCTGTCGTTATGACCGATGAAGAACTCCGTCAACCTCGCTCCCGGGATAAAGGTTTGCGATCCCTCTTCCGATGTTAATTGATTGATTGATCAAGTCTTTGTATGTGTCGAGGTTTCCCGTGAGACATTCCGTCGAACATCCGGTGGGTGTGGCTCTTTTGATTCGGAGAATTTTATTGGTGTGAAATTCGTTGGATTCACATTATGTTTACTTCAATACTCGATTAGTCCACAGCTTCGTAAGGTCTTAAGCTTTAGTGATGGAAACAAGTCGTAGTCCTTCTAATTCCGTATAATTGTCATGTTGGTGCCTCACTTAACATATAAATCATCCTTGTTGTGGATACATGTACTACAATATTGATGTTTGCGCTTGTCTATCCCGATAGTCTAATTTTCATTAATCTAAATCATCACATATAATCATCACGTGCTTGATAGGCATCCAATGGAATTTGCCTTCAAGTTAACTTAGGTACTCTATTGCACAAAACCGCTAAAACGTTCATTTTATCTTTCAACTAGCATGAACATTATGTAGTTTCTTCATCGATTCCCGTGTGTCGTGTATGCTCGATCGAAGATGCGCAAAACACTATTACACATAATCAAACTTGCACTCCAAATGCCGAGCTTATTCCTACTAAGTTTGATCCAATGGACTATATGGTGTTTCTCAAAAGTTCAAACTTACTATTTGCGTTTTCCTTCCTTCATCCACGAGGACAATGTCCTTCCCTAAAGCATGCATTATGATAAGCCATTTTTAATCACGTTCGTTAGTTGTTCAATAATCAAACAATATGCAGAATAGAGCTCCAAGAGAACAAAAAAAAAAAAAAAAAAAAAGGAAAGACTTGCTCATGGTCTTCATGGATTTAAAGACTATGCATGTTCAATATCTAGAGAGGTCTTTTTGAGATGCTTAGAGAAAAACATACACCAATTACCTAAAATGAGTTGTGAGAGACATATAATTATACCTGGAAGAACCGATGCAGATTTGAAACTTAAAGCAAACAACACATACCCTAACCAGACACCCAAAATATGCTTACCTAAAAGTCGACCCAATTCTTGAATTGGCCTAAATAGAACCAAACCTCACCGGAATTTTTCTAAATAATTGTTTCTTTTTGCGAGACAAACTTAATAGACCGAGCTTACTCGTTGACCCAAAATTGGCTCGGCTTGGACCGAAATGACGTTGACTTGAAGCATGACCCACTCCGAACAACCCGACTTGTACTCGATCCCAACTACTTGATTGGGAAGTGTATATACAACACAAGGGCCTAATGACCTATGTACACTTGAGGGTATTCAGATATAGGGCGTTTCCTATTAGTATCTCCCCAACTTTACTATTGTAACCATTACCCCAAACCATACACTTCTTATTGGCCTTGGGCGTAACTATATAGCAACAATTAATCTTCGATCCGACCTTCTCTCGGTCTAACTACCTTTCAAAGACACCAATTGGTTCGAGTTATGGGAAAGTTTCCATTTTCTTTTTTAAAGTTATAATTAAAATTATGAAATATTAGACCTAGCCTAACTACCTAAGTCTCCTTTGCCTAGTCATCAACCGCCCTAGTTGCATGTTGTAAATTCTGCAACTTGTGCCACAAAATGGTAAAAGAAAAGACTATAAACGTCCGACCAGTCAAGGAATAAAGGATGCATGACGATTGGCATTGCATCAATATGAAGGCACAACAAAGCGATTACTCGAAGAGTCTCGGGAAGTTGTAAACTTATAATTGATGAGGGCAATAAGGAAAACCACAATATAAATAAGTGGTGCCTGTGATTGTAGGCACAATAATAACAAGATTGGTGATGTGGACCTGGCAATGAAAGTTTGCATTTACTCTATATGCAGATAGAGGGCTTAAAATGGATAATAATTTAATGGAAATGTTGACATCAAAAGTTTGTATGATTAGGGATCAATTTTAAGATAATTTTCTTTTGAAGTAGGAGGGTTGTGGGATGGGGTTAATTTCTAGTAGATTTTATAAATTCGTTTGGATTACTCGGACTCGTGTTAAGCCTACAACCAGCCTTTAAGGTGAATTGGCAGGCCCGAGGAGATCATATTAAGAATTCCATTCCTTTTATTTATCCTTGAGAGCAATATTGTGAACTTGTAACATAAATATGAGAGATGGAAATGAAGAGTTTGAGGTTAGATTTGAAAATTTGACAAGTTATTAGTCCCTCATTTTGAATTGAAGGAGAGAAGGTGATCCATTATCTAGATGGTCCAGCTTGTAGTATCCATGTATATTTACTAGCGCTAGCAAAAATTCGTGTCCGGGTTAAATTCGGATTACACAAATCGGTCAATGTCTAAAATTTGGACGAAAAATTGTTCGATATCTAGGTTTTCTAGGTTGGACAAATTGAATAAGCCTTAATTGAGGTCAAAATCGAGTTTGGATAACGAAATAGGAAAAATCTTGTGTCCGAATTTAAAATTCGGACAAATAATTGATGATCGTATCTAATTCTTTCCGGGTGGGCAAATTCGGGTATTCTAGTCGGATGAAATTTTACCAACGCTAATATTTACGTTTTGAATGCCAAGTAGAAGCGAGGCACTCGAGCTCCAAACACAATCCTTTAAACCGAACACATAAACAACCTAATCCTTTATCTTGAGTTAGAAATATGGTGCCAACACGGATGTGGCATCTTAACACTTTAGTAATTCACGATCCCGAGCTAGTGATAATCATTCTTATGAAGGAGTCCTCAACATTGATACCACTTAATGGGCTAGAGGCACATGTTGGTAACCCCCCTCCTAAAAGAAAGGTTCAAAGCATTCAATTGCATGCTCTTAGACATCTTAGACCTTGCTATGAATGGGGAACACCTTTTCGTAATGTTCTGCTGGATACTTTATGGTGGAAAATTTTCGTAGCGATCAACTAAAAAGTTGTCTCCGCATTCGTAGTGGAAGTAAAGGTTGCGTATTCGAGTTTTTATCAAACATGCTATGGGCTTTGCCATGAATCTGGACCGTGAACTCGAGGTCACATGTTCCTTATCAAATATAGTGCGTCCGATGGTCACCGATTTAATAAAATTTCATAAGACCTTTGAAATGTTGCATTTGGGTGTTTTATGATAAACGTTTGAATACCTGATGTTGTGAAGTCCTTATTATTGTTGCACTCATATTTTCCCTAGTTAGTACTTGATCGATTAGCCCAAAGAATGGAAAATTTTAAGGGAACATCATCTACTCGCACTATTCCTATTAGGTTTTGAAGGAAGAGAGAACTTGCCAATGCACATAATGTCGAAGAAGAACTATATTGTAGGATTTCTACCGAAGGGGAAAAAGGACTAATTTATGACATGGAGTATTTCATGTTGTTTTGTCCCAGGTCAAGGATAAAATTGTTAAGAAGAGAGATTGATATAGAAACGTACATTATTTTAGTTTTCTATTTGTTTTCTTTCAGGATGCTTCTTGTGTATTTGTTATTTGCTTGTACTAAGAGTTTTCTTAATTTAAGTTATAACTATAAGTTTCCCATGTTATGAACACAAAATTTCATATTTGAGTTAGTGATTAAGCCATTCGGAGTAAAGTCATTCTCGTTTCATGTTTGAAGGTGAATCCCTCCTAAATTGATACTATTGCACCATGCCAAAATGCATGAATGTGCTTGGAGAAATGTAGGCAAAAACAAGGCTAGAGCCAATTGCCTTATCTTTTGCAAACCAATGTGGATGGACCTTGTTAGTTTATTTGAGTACACCAATCTCTCTTTGTGCTACTCATGCGAGTGCACTAATATTATGCCGAAAGACATGCAGCCAAGCAAAAGGGATCCAAGTATACACATTGTGTTTTTTTTTTAATAGAACACATTGTTAAGCAGCTTCCTTACCGTCGTCACATCAATTATAAATATAATCTTCTATTTGTTATAGTAGAATAAAGTCTATATGAGAGTGGTTGGGCTTGGAAGATGTCTCTGTGTTTATGAGATAATGTACAACATATCATAGATCATGGTGTTTTAGGTTTCTTGACACTAGAGTAAGAATATGAATAATAAATTTGGGGGCATTTATGTAAAGCTTTCTATTCTTGCACGACACACTATAGATATCTGGATACTTATGTATCATTTATCATGAATTTACTTCGGCATCAATGTTTGCACTTGGGTACTAAGTTGGAGTTCTTAAGGTAAGCCTTCTCGTAACAATGAGTGTTTTTCATCTTGACATTTTCCTCTCCTCTCAAGCTATCATCATGGTGAAGTGGACTTACGTAAAGAATAATTTCATTCCAACTGGGTGCAACATATGATATGATGTGATTTAGATCGCATTATCTTGTGAAATTTGGTTCGAGTACTTTCCTTCTTATTTAGCTAGCCTATGATATTCTTGAAAAGGCTGGGAATTATTTGGTCCAAAAACAGATGGACCGAAGACCGTCTTGGACTAGACCAAACCGATCATATTCCATCGGGTCCAAGGTCCACAAAATTTTCTTATTTGGTCTTCGGTCTAGTCCGGTTTGGTCCACTTGGATCTTCGGTCCGGACCGAGGACCGAATAAGCTAATAAAAAAATCCAAGCTCCACCGCCTAGCATATTTATATATATCTAGCTAATTAGGATTTCTAGTTGAGACCAGATTCCAATTCTCTTTCGTCTTAAATATGACCCATTTGATATTCAATTCTCTCTCCAAGTTTTAACAGTTTTGGAGTTGGCCCATATCTAACTATGCGATAATCTCTACCGGTCTGGTCCAAGTTTGGTCCGTATTTTTCGGTCAGGTCCAGGTCCGGACCAAAAGTTATTCGGTCCGACCCTCGGTCCGCCAATTTCTCTTATTCGGTTTCGGTCCAAACCGGTCGGGTCCGAGTTTGGACCGACGAACACCCTTTTCAGAACTTCGAAGAGAACTTATGTAACTCCAATATTTTTGCATGTTGAACTTCTCACTTGGGAGACCAATGAGGAACTTTATCTTAGTATAGTTTAAAGGACAGATGAGCCTTTTCATCTGGGACTTTTTTGGGGGAGGGGTTTGTGGATTTAGCTATGAAATTATGATATTCAATACCATTTCTCTTAATTAGAAATATTAGTGTTTTCCTTCCAGTTAGTATTGGCTTTCAATGTAATGGGCTTTTCATTATGTTTTATAGCATCCACTTCTAGTAATTTGCTAATATGAGTGGCTATTGGTGTCAGGAAATAATATGTTAACTTGGACTCTGTTCGTATTCTAAAGCACTAATTTTAACTATAAAAAGGAGTACAATTTTAGTATAATGTGAAAGAAATCCTGTGGTTGAATGCCGCATCAACAGATCGTAGAAAGAGGCAATATTGCGACATTTTGCTAAAACACGAGTGGTTTATTACAAAATGACCTCTCCTCCCTCTTCTCTATTTTTTTCTTTTTTTTTTTTGTTTACCATGACCATTCGACCCCCGACGTTGCCTCTTTCGCATTCTTGCAGCCAAAGAAAGTAGAGCACAAGAAGCAGTGATTGCCTCTCTCCAACGAGTCATCCAAGCAAGTGTTCTTTTTGGGCCTTATTAAAATGCCCCAATTTGTTTTATCTGTCATCGGTGATTAAAAATGAATTTTAGTACTAGTTACTTGTCCCTTTTATATATTGTAACTGAATTAATTTCTTGTTTAACCATTTTCTATATTGGCCTTCTTAAAATCCATTCATTTACCTGTTTTAAAGAAAGTTATCTTTGTTAAGTTTTGACTTGCCACGAGTTTATGATTATAGCTGAAAGAGGCAAGTTTGAACTATTTTTTAGCTTGGATTATAGTGGAATAAAGCAAAATGCCTCTCTAAATTTCCTCGGCTTCCTTTTTGTAAGATTTTACTTAGGTGCTTGTCAAATAGGGATAATTCCGCACCATAAGCGAGACTTAGCTGCCCACTCGGACAAAGCCGAGATGTTTGGAAGTGTTGAGGAGTGCTAGGGCTTTGACAGGACTACTAGATGGAAGCATTGGGTGTGGGATTGTCTTTCATTTGGCTGTGATTTTTGGTTCTTGATTAGTAATGAGTTATATGGTGATATGTTTTAGTTATTCAAAGTTTTAACTTGATTTAAATTTGGAATACTTTGAATCACCCTTAAAAAATGAATACATTTCATGGCTTCCATAAACCATGATCACCATTTGTGCTTGCTAGCGGCAAGCTTGCACATAAAAACTCCCTTCAATGGGATCCCGATACTTGGTTGTTTTGTAGTTGGGTATGACTCGCTTTTTTTTTAAAGGGGTTTGATCTGCTAAATTCAAGGTCATTCCGGTTCGTTTTATTTTTGAGTTCTAGTCCAAATTTCCGATCGAGTTCAGGTTGATTTTCCGGTTATATCCATCATTGACTACTTGGCTATTCAAATCCAGTAATTGGACTCTCTCATTGGTTACATCCTTATGTTGGATGTTAGAGAAACATGACTTGGGGACTATATTTTCTTTTTTGGGTAGTCTTGACAGGGGAGCGACCTTTTTTAGTTCTGTTTCTTTGGTCGTGTTTTATGTTTTTCCTACTCCATGCCCCCTTGGTCGTGTTACTGTTCACCATGCTTTGAACTATGTTTTCCTAGTTAGGGACAAGGCCTTCTCAATGAAGGCGTCCTCAAGATGGGAAACCGGAGGTAGTCACTTAGTTCTTTGGTCGCTAAGATCAAATGTTTTTTCTACTGGAGAATAGCCGAGGATGATGGTCCAGTGGCTCCTTTTGGACTCTCCCGACTCCTCCGGTAATTCTTTCACGTAAACACTTGCAGAAAACACCGCGTCCCGATGTTTTCCCTATCTCAAGCTTTGTTTGGAATTCTAAAGTCACAAACAGGATAAAGATTTGGCTTGAACAATTGTGTTAGAAACTTGAACACCATTGATGAACTACAGAGTTGTTAGGCCTCATGAAGCAGCGGAAGTGCTTGTCCTATGTGTCTCTCGATGGTATTAGGAGAAGTGATGTTAACTGCCGCTTTCTTTTACTTTGTACATTTTAATGGCTACCTCCTTTTGCACTAGCCCGTTTTAGATTTTGGTGGTGGAACATATTTCCCTAGGTCCTTGTTTGTTCATCTTTCAATATTTGTGTTTGTTTTCAGCGCATAAAAATGAGGAAAATTCTTCGAGAGATATAGGTTCTTGGATGTATTAGGTGGCATGACAGTTCCTAAACAAAGTTGTGTCCTGGTACAGCTTTTATTTGAGATTGTTGTCTTTCCGGCTCTTTAGTCTTCAGCTATCCGTACTTTTCCAGGTTCACCCTGTTTTTATGACATTGTGGCATGCTTCTATTATGTTTGATCTGTTTCACTTAATAGCTTGGCCTTGGATCACTGGATTTCACTATCTCTGTATTGGTCTTCTCCCTCCCTCACCGATGAATTTGTATCTCGTCGAAAGGGAGGAAGAAATAATGTAATTGGAAAATTCAAAATTTGGACAATAAGCTTCTTATTTTGTTATGGGGTTATTGGTGCAAGGTTGAGTGAGGAGCTGGTATGAAACACAGCTAATAGGGTTCTTTGATCTCGTATATTCAAAACCATTACTTGAATAGCTAAAATATCTTGATCAATGCTTGGCCTTTACAATTTTAAATGATCACATGTTGGCCGTACATCCGTAAAACGTGGTGAAGGATGAAAAAGCAAGGATATTTTGGTAAATCCATTTTGTTTGGAATGATTAATCAACTATCTTTCTATTAACAAGACAGCAAAGGGATGCCGTCCATGTATAGGAGGAGTTTTTGACAGAGGAAATCATGCTTTCAAACTCTCTACAATAATCACAATAAAGTAAAAAGAACAGTCATCTTTGAACCATGAACATCATGCTTTCAGGCTGTCTACAATAATCACAACAAAGTAAAAAGAACAGTCATCTTTGAACCATGAACTTCATGCTTTCAGGCTGTCTACAATAATCACAACAAAGTAAAAAGAACAGTCATCTTTGAACCATGAACATCATGCTTTCAGGTTGTCTACAATAATCACAACAAAGTAAAAAGAAAGTCAACTTTGAACCATGATCAAGAACAAGACTCCAACAATACAAAGTTCTCAAAAAGTATAGTTTGAAATCTTGAACAAAATTAGCCTTCCCTAAAAAATCCAAGTGATTCCTCTCCTTCCTTTTGCTTCATGAAACAGATAACAAGCATCAACTTCCAAACTCCTAGGATACAACATTTAATTGGTCTTGTATTTGCTAGAAACTAGAATGTTATGATCTCGTTGAATATTTACTTTTATGTTTTCATTTTGTAACTTCATAATTCAACTTTTATGTTTGCGTTTTGTAACTTCATAATGCTTTTGCATTATGTGTGCAGTTACTACATGTGTTTTTGTTTTAGTATCTTGCCCATGTGAGGCATATCTTTGACATCTTAATTCAAGGTGGATACTTGGGTCTTAACAATGTCTCATGCGCGAGGGCCCCAATGTCTCAAGAACAAGTAGTTAGCTCAGTAAGTGTTATATGGGCTAGTGCTCATATAATCGCTTGACATTAATCGGACTAAGGATGCTCAAATCCCATTGAGCATCTATGTCGCTTGCTTTTCTCACTCAATATATTAATCCCATTCGCAATGTTAAAGCAGCTCATCTCCCTCCCGCTCCGTTGGTTTACTGAAAGCTCCCACCGGAGTTTCATATCTATTTCGATAGTTGGAAAGATATTCTTCTATCCGTGGATCATTTTATTGTTTCTGCTTCTCTAGCATACCTAAGCGTAACCCTTGTTACAAATGAAGCCTCTCACCATAAAACATAGAAATTTGAGAGATATCGAGGTTTGGGCTATTAGCATTCAACAATGAAGACCTTGTAACCATAAGTCTTGTCAATGTTTTTCTTTATTAGTGAATCAATCCAGATTACAAATCTCAAAAGGCAACTCAGTCCCCATCAAATACAAGCGACATTTACTTGTTTCCCAGCTGGATATTTTTCTTCGTCTTGAGATTGGGGTTTGATTCTTCTTTGCTTTTCTCGCCATGCTGAACAAGAAAAGCAAGCCCTAGTCCTCTAATAACAACACATCATGTTTGTAACAATCGAATTACAATGTTAAGGAAATACAAGGATAACCTTCAACAAATAAAAATGAGCTAGAGAAATGTGGCAAAAGCCCAATATGATACAACAAACTAATACAAGTTCTTATTTATTGTTCGAAAGTCCTCTGCAAGCTTATATACAAATGGAATAACAAGCTTTTTGACCTGGAATGTTTATCGATCCTCTCGTCGCACTTGTGTTTGGATTAGACATCATGCCCATCATCATCTTCTCAGGTGAATCGTCCCAGCTAGCAAATGTTTTCAAGTCAACCTGAAAATTACATGAATCTCATTTAGAGTCAACAATGTCAACTTCGCACATCCAAACCCCTTTAGGCGATAACACAAGATACCCTATGAACACAATCGCACATAAAGGACTCGCTAACCAAACTACATGGGGTGTATCATATTATCTCCTACGATAGTGTGATGAACTTTTAGAGTTCACCATAATTTAGAGAAGATGCTTCAAAAGTTTACAGGAAGTTAATCCTAAATCTAATAAAACTGGAAAACTTATATCCCAATACACAAAACAAAAACGTTCACCAAAATTCGACCCCCAAAATTACCGCAATTAATTATGACAAAGAAATTCCTTATCCAATAACACAAAAGAATCAAGATGTTGATTTTTTATAAACGTTATTTCTCTTGTTTGAGCCCCAGAACTACGAAAGCAGGACTCATATGGAACTAGTTATCGTATTTCTCTTGCTTGATATTCCTCCTGTGTGACCTCAAAGACAAAGGGAAAGTTACCGTGCGTCTCCGTTCCGTAAAAAGCTCCTCTCTCTTCTTGTATGAGATCTGTACTTCCTTTGCTATCTTACCACCTAATCCCCCTACCTCCACCTCCAATATAGATGCTTCAACAGGAAGAAAGCCCTAAGAAAACAGAATATAAATTTTTAATGCTGCCATGAGCACATATTGCAACTCACTATAGATCCCATAATGCGAGCTGTGACAATCTCTCGGAGGTCAAAATGCAAACAACTTTACTGCCTTAACTCAGGCTGTCGGAGAGAGATTGATTGTTTGTTAAAGACCCAAAAGAGAGTTTCAGGTAGGAAATATCGAAGTAGGTCGCACCATGAATGCATAACAAGTAAAACCACTATAATGATATAGCAACGACAGAGAGCTCACACACATCAAAGGCATTGACTACCATGAACCCCTTCTGCTGTTTACCTGATTGGGGAAAAGAGAACCGGGTTGGTAAGTTTTATCAACAACATGATGTCGCATAGTAATCTTTTCAAAATCCTCACCGATAGATATTCTCTCATTCCCTATATTTCCGCCAAAGGCAATCCCTACGAGCTTTGGGTGAGCCTCATATCCTCCGACAACAGGATGCAAGTGATCTGTACACAAAATTGTGCTCCTTCCCTGTCAATGAAGAAGGTGCATATTCAAGCAAGTACATTAAGGAGGACTTGAAACATCTTCCAAAATAAATCTCACATACCGGATCGTTGTGAAAACTTGGAACACTCGGATATATAGAGTATAGGCAACCTCCACTTCCATAGAACACATCTCTGTTTCGAAGCCCTAGTATGTCATTGCTCCTATGATCCACTTCCTCGCTGCTCTCACTAGGTTCATCCGAACCGGCGGATATGAGAACTAACAGTGGACCATGATAACCTTCAACATTTGACCAAAATTTTTTCATCCCTTTGCCATGAACATAAGACCTATGAAGCGTAACGGAAATTGATGAGATTTAGCCTTTTAACAAGTACAGACATCTAATCTATCAAACATTGGCTTCAAAGCGATCCATTTTCTAAACTTTTAGAAAATGAATAAATAAAATGAACATGATCTTTTTTCCTCTTTTTTTCTACTTCCTATATTTTATTTATTTTTGTTGGGGGGTTCATAAAAAGAGTGAGTAATACAAGTAATGGAACATCCATAAGCCAATAAGCGTAAGTTCGACACCCTAATTTTTGGGCAATGAGTGATACAAGTAATGGACCATCCATAAGCCAATAAGCATAAGTTCGACAACCTAATTTTTGGGCATCGGTTGCATCACCACAAAAACAGCAGAGTGTCTCTTTCTCCTATTTTTTTTTAGTCGAAGTGTCTAGAAATTTTCCTCGTGTCCCAACCCCAGTGAACCACACCAATAAATAAATAGGTAAATGAACCCCCTTTTCTTTCGTGCTCAATTTCGGAAAAACCTCCGGACCGAACTTATACACAATTGTCCACCGAGTTCAACTATGCATCCTCAACAGAGGCACCTAACTTCAATGCATGGAGCATCCGCATCCATGAAGGATGACGAGTCCAAGAAAAATATCCGAGAACTAAAGTTTACTATTATTTGCAGCAGAATGCTAATAAATGAGGTAAGCACATACTTCCAACAAGCAGGTTTGATCCCATTCACGCATGCTCACACTTCATTAGCACCAATAACAAGAATATCCGATCATTAAAATTTTAAACGAAACACTAACATCCGGATGTCCATGGATTCACCTTAGTTAATCAAACAACCATAAATGGAATCTATATTAAACCTCTGTCCCCTACTTCGGATAACGACAGAGGCATCCCTAGGATGAATCCTTGTTAAAGAGTTTCTTAGTGACAAACTTTTATCCTTTATAAAGGGGGAAAAAAGAAAAACATAAGTTAAGAGGCATCATAACTAACACAAGCATACTAAACATGAGTACATTGTGCGTCTAAACACTCGGTATGAGACATGGACATATCATGGCATCAACAAGCTGATACGTGATAATTCACCAAAAAAGGGGAAGGGAGCACAATACATATTTATGAAAAGAGAGTTATTCAATTACTTGTGTTTATAAATGATTTCATGTTACAACCTTAAATCAGGCAGTTTGGATGTGAATACTAATAAATTGCTACAAGTGTCTTTGCTCTACATCTATCAATAAGAAAACCAATTCCTTTGTGGCATCTACCTAATTAGCATGTGTTTGCAAGGGTCCCAGGAGTGTCGGAGAGCCTCGGTGTCCAACACATATTGGACACAGATGTGATAATTCATGGTTAATGTCCCTCTTCTTAACTCTAGGGAGAGAAATTATTTATGCTCAAACAATGCAATTTTTTTTTTAATGAAGTCAAATCCTCACCGGACAAGCATTTCTATTTAATTCAAATCTTCAAAGTGAGATAGCCAATAAAATGTTGAGATTGTGAGGTCATCTGGTAGATAAATGAAAACAGAACTCTCGAGCTCGTTTCACAATTTGCACAGAGCTTGAATTATAATTTTTGGCAGCTCTATCATTGGCACACAGACACACCACCCTTACACGTTGTATCAAAGAAAATGCTAATTAGAAACAGAGGTCGATTATTCTTAAAAGATGTTTAAAAGGGACATGACCGTCCTCTTCTTCAGGGGGTGCTATGCCTCATAAATACAAATCGAACCGCAAGCTGAGCAGGCTTACTAATTGTACTTGTATACTCGTTAAAATAACCTATGTGCTAATTATTATAAAATGTACACTCATTACTTCATAATTGTCTGCTCAATAATGCAAACCTATATGCTCCTCCTCGGTTCACAATACTATGCACATCTATGGTTCATATCTCCGATTTGCCATGTTCAATCACTACAAAATGTATAACCAATTGTTTTGTAACTCGTTCGTATATTTAAACATATACGTTCACCACTCGAAAACAATATGCTCATAAAATTCAAGGAATTCCTCAGTATTCGTGTGTGTGTGTGTATATATATATATATACAAGTGGTGTTGTGTGTGTTTTGTGACTCTGTTCATATATTTAAACATATACGTTCATCACTCGAAAACTATATGCCAATAAAATTCAAGGATTTCCCAAGATTCGTACATACACACACACACACACACACACACACATATATATATATATATGTATATATATATATATGTGTGTGTGTGTGTGTGTGTGTACTTGTTACTTCAAAATTGCATGGTTACTATTTTATAACGGCATGCTCATAAATTTGAACTCATATTTACAATGACCTCAGAAGTCTTTTATTACTAAATGAGTTACATGCAAAGTATAAGTTCGTTTCGCACCAAATAAATAGATAAAAACACAGTTTAAGTTCATTGTTTATTGACTCGTACATATATATTTATGCCTACTAGTGAACTCGTGCTCATGCAAGGCACAGGGCAATGATTAACAAGATTAGTATTAATTAAATTTTGTAGCTGATTAAAATACTTTTTAACTTATATCAACTCATAATGATAAAAAAAATTTATGACTCACTTCATGGAATATAAATGCAACTTGTTTTATAAAGACTAGGCCAATGGAAAATTTGCAAGAAAAAAAAAAACTATATGGCAACTATAAATAGACTTCCTAAAACTTACTCAAGACTTGAACTCTAGATCGGATAACATGAATTCATATTTGATTCAATATCCAAAGTAATTAATCCAAAGTAATTAATCCAAAGTATATCTAAAAACCAAATTCACTCGAACCAAAGAACCCCGACGAAAACCTTTTTAGCCAAAGTTATTTTTCTTTGTTAAACAAGCTTGTTGAACCAAGTATCTATATACTCGAAGTCAACTTGAATGTAAAACGACCGAATTGAAAACCGAAACCGAAACAAATTTTAGTAATAAAAAATGATCCGATCCAAAATTAAACCAAAGAACTTTTTATAGAGTCTAACTACTCTACCATAAGTAAGCAATTAAAGCACGATCGATTTAAAACATAAATAAATACATCATTTAATAGAAAAGAGGATAAGACTCAAAGGAAATATATTATTTAAGAAACATATTATTTAAATTCATAATTTTGTCATAAATAAAATTAAAATACTATATTAATAGCAAAATATAAATAATAAAGTTAACTTTGATTAATTTATTACTACAATTAATAACAGAGAAGTAGAGATGCAAGCACAATGAACAAATATCAAAAGGAAGAGTCCTTATGACATAAAAAAGACAACAGAAAAAAAAAAGAAACCCCTAAAAGTATACAGTAGTAATGTGAATTGTATGCAGCTAAGCAAGATGGAGAAAAATCTTTTGCAGCTTAAACTCTTCCATACGTGGAAATGCCCAAACTCTAAAAAAGAAACTCCTATATTATTGTAAATTTAATTTTAATTTATCCAAGTAAATTGTATTAAAATTTAGTTAACTTTTTTCTAACAAGAGAAAAGCAATTATACTGTTTGCTTTAAAAAAGGTGAGAAAGCAACACAAGTCTTAAATTTTAAAAATAAATTTACATTTATTTAAATAATAACGTACTTATTCAAGTGTAAAATGGAATAAAAAAGAGCTTGGAGAAATGGATATCGAAAAGATAAATCCAATAAATAAATTTATAAGTTTGAATATAAAATAGTTTTTTTAGTCAAACTACCATTTATAAATTAATATAACTATTAGATGTTTTCTAATCTAAATAACTATCTCCACAAGTATCTTAAGCATAGGTTATAATGAACAAGACTTAATGATGTACTACCGATTTTCATAATAACGAGTACGCAATCATGTGATGTATCTTATGCAACTTAACTATGGGGGTGTTTGACAAAGAGTTTTTGAACTATTTGGTGAACAACTTTTTGAAAGAGCTTTTAATATCCAAAAAGCTCTTTTGTAAAAAGTTATTTGGAATAATTTTTTGGAAGAGCTTTTTATGATTAATATATAAAATTACTATATTAACCTTATGAATTTAACAAAATTGCACTAAATGTCATTAAAAAGACAAAACCCTATTTAAGGTAATTTTTTAAAATTTTAATTTTCTTAAAATACAAATAATTTCTATTAATTAATCTACCATGATTTGGGAGGACAATTGTACCCGAACCCATGGTACCCACCTCCACCCACCCTTAGTTAGATGAATTTGGGTTGCTTTTAAATAGGTTGGTATGGGTTTGGGAGTCACCCCTAGTGAGATGAATTTGGGTTACTTTTAGGTTGGTATGGGTTTGGGAGTCATTGTTAATAATTGGATTTGGATGTGTTAGAAGAGGCACGTCTCATTTCCATAGCTAATCATAAAAAAATAAATAATTTTGTCATATAAAATTTAAATATAATATTAAAAATGAAATCAAACCAATAGCAAACAAAAACATTTTGTAACCAAAGTTCGGTAGAGATATAAATTTACTTCTAATATATCCCATAATATTAAGAAAAAATAAATATGAAATATTAAAATTATAATGTTTAAATAGATTATGAAATTGAGCTATGGGTATAAATGGAATTTTACCAAATAACTTTATTAGAAACAGTTAAATTTACCAAATACCTTTTTTCCACAAACAGTTACGTAAAAGTTATGTAAAATAAACAACTATTAACAGCATTGTTGCCAACCAGGGTCTATATATTTTTTCTCATATAACCACTTAGTACACTAAAAGTCAAACAACTTATTGTCCCTAAAAGCTCCTATGTATTAAGTAATGAAAAAGTAATTATATGTATGAATAACGTTCAACTTTTGAGCACCAATAATTAGATTAAGATGGAAAACCTAATAGGTATGATCCAATTTAGATCCCAATGCGTTAATGACATATTAATTAGAGTAATATATATCTAGATAATTAAACGTTACCAAGTGCCATTATTACGTAATAATATTATTTGTTTGCTAATATACATAGGACGATTGATCTCATCCAAAGCATAGTAAATATAACAACATGTTTAACCAAGGCCAATTCTCTGTGTAATTATCTAATATTAACACGTGTTGGACAAATGAAATTTTATGAAAAGAAGAATTGAAAAAAGGGGTGCATTTATTTATGGATTTTTTTACGGAAACAATACAAACTTGATGGATATTGGACGAAAATAATACAAACTTCTTTCTTGGACGCATCCAAGTATGAACTTTAACCCTATTTAACGCCAAGAGAGAGTTATGGGAGGTTGTGACTGAATGGAACATTGACGTGGCAAAACTTGGAGTACACATGGACGATGGAGTAATTTCTTGACTGACTTTTTATTTTACTAACACATAAGCAACTTTGACCTTTTAATATCTACTTATGATACATAGGCACCTGCCTTTATTCTTTAGAAAAATGTTAAAACTAGATAGAAATTATGTAGTGAAAATTAAAGAAAAATTATTTTTCAAAAAATAAACACCGTTTTTTGTTTGATTTTCTAGAAAAACAAATACTATGTTTATTGTTTAATTTAGTTTTTTTATTATACTATTTTCATATTTTATATAAATATTTATCTTTTTCTTGTATAAGCTATAATTAAGTAATAAAAATATATTTTCTCATTTAACACATTATTTTCAGTTTTTTCCGATTTTATGTAAATGTTTCTAAATTATTTTGTAGTTTTAATAATATTTTGGATACTTTATGTATTATATAATTGTTTTAGAACTATTTTAATAAAAAAAATTTACATTACATTAATTTTTTTTTACTCTATATAAAGTTTTCTAATTTTTTAGTAAATTTCTTGTATGGCTTTCATTATCCAAATCAAGCTTTGAGCACTTGTGCATAAATGTGGACTAATTGAATCATGAATAAATGTGGAGGACAAATCACAATATTACGGCCCTGGAGTATAAATCGACTAATTGACAAAATCAAGTAATTGACAAAACAACAAAACAACTAATTGAATTATGAATAAAACATAATAAAATTGAAAATAACAAATCAACTAATTGAATCATGAATTTTAATTCATATCATAACATAATGCCCTGCAGTGAAAATCAACCCATTGACAAAATCATGAATTACTAGACTGGAGTATAAACTAATTCCGTTCATAGCAAACACAAATTGACAAAATCAACTAATTCCCTTCATAGGAAACACGAATTGACAAAATCAACTAATTGACAAAATCAACTAATTCCGTTCATAGTAAACACAAATTACAATTCACATCTATTTATACTCGAATCATGAATTTTAAAGCCTAATTGAGGCTGAATTTTAAAGGCTAAAATTGAGATTATACTCGAATTTCAAAAACTTAGGGTTTATAAATCAAATTGAGGCCGACCGAGGGGTGGACCGTGGACTCGCTTACGGCCGGAGATGAAGAAGGAGCACCAAGCGAGCGTCGCAGCGAGGCGAGAGGACACCGAGGAAGAGCGGTGGAGGCCGAGCCGTCGCCGTGAGTTTGAAAGCGAGACGGCAAAAGCAGCAAGTGGCGGAGCAACGACAAGCAGAGCGAGACCGACGAGACAGAGCACCAAGCGAGACCGACGAGATTAGAGAGAGCGAGACCGAAGAGATTAGAGAGAGCGAGAGAAGAACCACCTGGCCACCGGAGCCGTCGAGCCGAGAGAGGAGCCAGCCACCGCAGCGAGAGAGATACAGAGAGCATGAGCGAGGAAGCACGAGGGGAGAGACGAGAGCAGCGATCAAGAGCGACGAGATTAGAGAGATCGAGAGAAGAACCACCGGTCACCGGAGCCGTCGAGCCGAGAGAGGAGCCGACCACCGCAACGAGAGAGATACAGAGAGCGTGAGCGAGGAACCATTGGGGAGACACAGAGCACTCGGGGAGGGGGCACGCGGAATTGAGAGACCGAGTGGAGAGAGAGAGCCGAGACGAGAGCACGCGAAGTGGGCCTGTCCATCCGAGTCCAAGGGTGTCCAGTTTTCTTTTGGGCCAATTTTAGGGGTGTCCACTTACCCCTTTCCGATTTTCCTCATTTTGATATATGTGTTGTTTTAATTTTTTTTTTTGGCGAGACACCCTTGGGTTGTGCATGGCTCTACCCCTGTATGCCAACCAACCAAAATGAACGAACACCCCGAAATCCCATCTTTTAGAGGCACTTGGTCTTATCCCTAATAGTAAGAGATTTATTAGAAATCATACACTTTTACCTACACCTGCACAACAATAGTAGCAGAGGACAATCACAAATACTTTAGGGCCCTTTCCAATGGAAAGAATTTTTTTTGAGGGAGGGTGGTCGGTTTCTAGCATAAACAATATTTGAGACATAAATTGAGCTTGTTGGAAGAGTGAATAGCATACAATGACCATTTTCCCTCTCTAATTATAATTTACGCTAGTTCAAGCACTCGCTGGAATATTGATGTATCCGATAACGGCCAGCAAGCTTCCTATATTAGTTAGGAGACTTGATTTCAAGAATCTAATGTTCGACTAGGGTTTTCACATAAGGGTCATATTGAAGAAGTTCCAATTGAAAGGGGCTCTTATCAATGAGATTTTTAGGTTACTTAGTAGCGAGAAAAGAGTAAAAGGATAATAAGTCTTGTATTATGGATGTGTGATAGATAATAAAGTGCTTTATACCAAGTTGATAGAGAACAATATGATATGCTACCAAGTTGATAGAGATTGGGAAGGATACATGAGGAAAGAGGGAATTTAGAGAAGAAAGGCAAAAATCAACATCTCTGTGTTGGAAAAACTAGCATTTCCGTGCTATAGAAATAATAATTCAATATTCAATACTTGATAACAGGTGATAGGTAATATGCATAAAAAAAGTGCGAGGTAGTCATAACCTAAGTTATTTATTTATAATAGCCTAAAGACTTAGAATACTATTATGAAACTACCTAAACAAAGCTATAGACAATCGAAACTAAGTATCACCTACACTCTCTTAATTATCTTTATTTTGGCTCTATAAAATATTCTGTAACATACCTACGAAACATAAAAATATCAAAATGAAACATATTTCAAAAAACTAGAACATTTCCCATATTTTTAATCTTCGCTTTCCTTATATTCTTCATCTCCAAAACTGTGGATTTGGGTAACATAGTTATAGCTTGTAGAGAGGGAAAAAACAAAGTGTGACAGGTCGCGGAAGGGGGAGTAGCTGTACTTGGCTTGTCTATATAATATGTGCTAATTTCATAGTTTAAAGGACATATGGGCCTTTTCACTGGGACTTTTTGGGGGGAGGGTTTGTGGATTTAGCTATGAAATTATGATATTCAATACCATTTCTCTAAATTAGAAACATTGGTATTTTGCTTCCAATTAGTATTGGCTTTCAATCTTTATGCTTTTATACTTGCAGTTCGCGAGAGAGAGTTGGAATATTCTAAAATTAGGGCTTTTTAAAGTCGGTTCGAACATCACTTTTGGGCACCCCAAAAGTTCATTTAAACATCCAATTCCAAATTAAAAAGTGTCTGTTAGCCATTTTATTTTTTTTTTACCCAATGCACGTAGCCCAATTTTGTATACAATAAACATTCGGGTTCGGACAGTCCATTGTCCAAATTTGTTCGACCCGAATTTATTCAAAAATTCCGTCAACCCTAATTCTCCCTCCAAAATCCGAAACCGACCCGATTTTGTATGATAGAATTTTAAATTCGATCAAAAAAATTATGACCAAATCTATTTTTTTTTTTGGGACGGACAAATTTGGGTAGAAGGGTCGATCAACTTTTGCGAGCCCTAGACTAAGTAAATAGCTTCCCAAACAAATTGCGAAAATTGTCCGCAGAGAGATATCGGGGGTGAGGTGGGCAACAAATTGCGAGAGAATTGTCCGCAGAGAGACATCGGGGGTGAGAGAGATATCTGGGGTGAGAGAGATATCGAGGGTGAGAGGTGGGCAACAAATTGTAGAGAATTGTCCGTAGAGAGACATCGGGGGTGAGAGGTGGACAACAAATTGTAGAGAATTGTCCGCGAGAGAGACATCGGGGTGAGAGAGATATTGGGGGTGAGAGGTGGGTAACAAATTGCGAGAGAATTGTCCGCAAAGAGACATCGGGGTGAGAGGTGGACAACAAATTGTAGAGAATTGTCTACAGAAAGACATCGAGAGTGAGAGAGATATCGGAGGTGAGAGCAGGGGCGGAGCTATGCACAAGGCAAGGGTGTCCTTGGCCCAAAAATAATTTAAACAACGATATATTTCAAAATGAGAAAAATTAAAAAATGGGTTAATGGACACCCTTCAAATTGGCCCAAAAAAACCGGACACCCTTTCTTCTCCCTTGGGCTCGGATGGACAGGCCCGTGATTTGGGCTCCTGTCTCAGGCAGCTCTCTCTCTCTCCACTCGGTCTTTCAATTTCGCGTTCCCCCCTTCAGTGCTGTCTCTCTCACTCTCACCCCGTGATTCCTCGCCCTCGCTCACACTCTCTGTATCTCTCTCTGCTGCGGACCTGCGGTGGCTGGCTCCTCTCTCGGCTCAACGGCTTCGGTGACCGGTGGTTCTTCTCTCGCTCTCTCTAATCTCGTCGCCCCTCGTGGTTCCTCGCTGCTCACGCTCTCTGTATCTCTCACTCTCTCTGCTGCACACCTGCGGTGGCTGGCTCATCTCTCGGCTCGACGGCTCCGGTGCTCGGGGTTCTTCTCTCGCTCTCTCTAATCTCGACAGCTCGACGCTCGCTCGGTGCTCCTTCTTCATCTCCGGCCAGCAAGCAGTGCAGTCCACGGTTCACCCCTTCAGCCAGCCCTCAATTTGATTCATAAACCCTAAGTTTTTGAAATTCAGGTATACTTCAATTTTAGCCTTTAAAATTCAGCCTCAATTATACTTTAAAATTCATGATTCAGTATAAATAGATGTGAATTGAATTGTAATTTGTGTTTGCTATGAACGAAAAAAAAAAAACCATGGGAGAAGAAGAGGAAAGCAATTTGTTCACTGCCAATTAAAATTCATGATTCAATTAGTTAATTTGCTATTTTCAATTTTATTATGTTTCATTCATAATTCAATTAGTTGTTTTGTTAATTTGTCAATTACTTGGTTTTGTCCATTAGTTGATTTATACTCCAGTGCCGTAATATTGTGATTTGTCCTCCACATTTATTCATGATTCAATTAGTCCACATTTATGCTCTAGTGCTCAAAGCTTGATTTGGATAATGAAAACCATACAAGTTGTGTGTAGTTGTGATTGGTGTGATTGTGTTTATGGGGTTTGCGTTGAATTTTTTCAGGTTTTTTTCTTTGTTCAGTTTAATATGGGTCGAAAAAATTCTATTTTACGATACTTGAAGAGTGGAAAATTTTTTTAATAGGTGGACACCCTTGTTCGAAATTCCTAGCTCCGCCACTTGGGTGAGAGGTGGGCAACAAATTGCAGAGAATTGTCCGCAGAGAGACATCGGGGGTGAGAGGTGGGCAACAAGAATGTTGAAGTTCTTGTCAAAAGTGAAGCTGGAATTCAACGCGCTGGATGCCCGTGCAGGGTCGTGCATGGAGTTCTTGGCGCGGTGCAGCGCCGGCAAAGCCAAAGAATCTAACCCAGCCTGCCAAGTCGAAGTGAAGCGCCGCACCGACTACAATCCTCCTCAAATCAAGGTCACCTTCGTCAATGGCGTCGAGGAGGTTTTCGATGCTTCCACCACGTCCGCCCAGTCAATCCGCTCTCTCATTCTCGAGAAGGGCCGGTATCTTGAAACCGAGCAGATGTTTCGTGATGCCGGCGAAGCTTGGCCTGTCGTTATTCCCGACGAAGAACTCCGTCAACCTGCTCCTGGGATAAAGGTTTGCGATCCCTCTTCTGATGTTAATTGATTGATTGATCAAGTCATTTGTATGTGTCGAGGTTTCTCTGTGAGACATTCCGTCGAACATCTGGTGGGTGTGGCTATTTTGCTTTAGAGAATTTTATTGGTGTGAAATTCGTTGGATTCACGTTATGTTTACTTCAATACTTGATTAGTCCACAGCTTCGTAAGGTCTTAAGCTTTAGTGATGGAAACAAGTCGTAGTCCTTCTAATTCTGTATAGTTGTCATGTTGGTGCCTCACTTAACATATAAATCATCCTTGTTGTGGACACATGTACTACAATATTGACGTTTGGGCTTGTTTATCCTCATAGTCTAATTTTCATTAATCTGAATCATCACATATAATCATCACGTGCTTGATAGGCATCTAATGGAATTTGCCTTCAAGTTAACTTGGGTACTCTATCGCACAAAACTGCTAAAACGTTCATTTTATCTTTCAACTAGTATGAACATTACGTAGTTTCTTCACCGATTCCAGTTGTCGTAGTTGTCGTGTATGCTCGATCGAAGATGCGCAAAACACTATTACACATAATCAAACTTGCACTCCAATTGCCGAGCTTATTCCTATTAAGTTTGATCCTATGGACTCTATGGTGTTTCTCAAAAGTTCAAACTTACTATTTGCGTTTTCCTTCCGTCATCCACGAGGACAATGTCCTTCCCTAAAGCATGCACTATGATACGCCATTTTTAATCACGTTCATTAGTTGTTCAATAATCAAACAATATGCAGAATAGAGCTCCAAGAGAAAAAAAAAAAAAAAAAGACTTGCTCATGGTCTTCATGGATTTAAAGACTATGCATGTTCAATATCTAGAGAGGTCTTTTCGAGATGCTTAGAGAAAAAACATACACCAATTACCTAGGACACAACATTTAATTGGTCTTGTATTTGCTAGAAACTAGAATGTTATGATCTCGTTGAATATTTACTTTTATGTTTGCATTTTGTAACTTAATAATTCAACTCTTATGTTTGCATTTTTTAACTTCATAATGCTTTTGCATTACTTGCATGTTTTTGTTTTAGTATCTTGCCCATGTTAGGCATATCTTTGACATCTTAATTCGAGCCGGATACTTTGGTCTTAACAATGTCTCATGCGCGAGGCCCCCAATTTTTGTTGTGTCCCTTTGGAGGGAGAGTTCGTGGTTTTACCTATCAAGAATAGTAGTTAGCTCGGTAAGTGCTATATGGGCTAGTGCTCATATAAGCGCTTGACATTACGAGACTAAGGATGCTGAAATCCTATTGAGCATCTATATCGGTTCCTTTTCTTACTCAATATATTAATCCCATTCGCAATGTTAAAGCAACTCATCTCCCTCTCCTCTGTTGGTCTATGGAAAGCTCCCACCGAGTTTAATATCTATTTCGATAGTTGGAAAGATATTCTACTATCCGTGGATCATTTGATTGTTTTTGCTTCTCTAGCATATCTAAGCAGAACCCTTGTTACAAATGAAGCCTCTCACCATAAAACATAGAAATTTGAGAGATATCGAGGTTTGGGTTATTAGCATTCAACAATGAAGCTCTACCTTGTAACCATAAGTCTTGTCAATGCTTTTCTTTGTTAGTGAATCAATCTAGATTACAAATCTCAAAAGGCAACTCAGTCCCCATCAAACACTTGCTCTTGTCATTATTGTTCCGTCATTCCATTGGTTTCGGGCAATACATTGTTTAGATTGTCGAGATCTTCCAGAATCCAAGCGACATTTACTTGTTTCCCAGCTGGTTTTTCTTCGTCTTGAGATTGGGGTTTGATTCTTCTTTGCTTTTCTCGCCATGCTTGAACAAGAAAAGCAAGCCCTAGTCACCAAATCAAACCTCTAAAAACAACACATCATGTTTGTAACCAACGAATTACAATGTTAAGGAAATACTAGGATAACCTTCTCTAACAAATAAAAATGAACTAGAGAAATGTGGCAAAAGCCCAATATGATACAACAAACTAATACAAGTTCTTATTTATTGTTCGAAAGTCCTCTGCAAGCATATATACAAATGGAATACCAAGCTTTTTGACCTGGAATGTTTATCGATTCTCTCGTCGCACTTGGGTTTTGATTAGACATCATGTCCATCATCATCTTCTCAAGTGAATCGTCCCAGCTAGCAAATGTTTTCAAGTCAACCTGAAAATTACATGAATCTCATTTAGAGTCAACAATGTCAACTTCGCACATCCAAACCCCTTTAGGCGATACCCTATGAACACAACTGCACATGAAGGACTCGTTAACCAAACTACATGGGGTGTATCATATTATCTGCTAGGATAGTGTGATGAACTTTTGGAGTTCACCATAATTTAGAGAAGATGCTTAAAAAGTTTACGGGAAGTTAATCCTAAATCTAATAAAAGCTGGAAAACTTATATCCCAATACACAAAACAAAAACGTTCACCAAAATTCGACCCCCAAAATTACTGCAATTAATTATTACAAAGAAATTCCTTATCCAATAACACAAAAGAATCAAGACGTTGAATTTTTTATAAACGTTATTTCTCTTGTTTGAGCCCTAGAACTACGAACAGGGACCCATATGGAAATAGTTGTCGTATTTCTCTTGTTTGATATTCCTCCTGTGTGACCTCAAAGACAAAAGGGAAGTTACCTTGCGTCTCTGTTCGTAAAAGCTCCTCTCTCTTCTTGTATGAGATCTGTACTTCCTTTGCTGTCTTACCACCTAATCCCCATACCTCCACCTCCAATATAGATGCTATAACAGGAAGAAAGCCCTAAGAAAACAGAATATAAATTTTCAATGCTGCCATGAGCACATATTGCAACTCAATATCGATCCCATAATGCAAGCTGTGACAATCTCTGGAGGTCAAAATGCCAACAACTTTACTGCCTTAACTCAGGCTGTCAGAGAGAGATTGATTGTTTGCTAAAGACCCAAAAAGAGAGTTGCAGGTAGGAAACAGTAAAACCACTATAATGATATAGCAACGACAGAGAGCTCACACACATCAAAGACATTGACTACCATGAACCCCTTCTGCTGTTTACCTGATTGGGGAAAAGAGAACCGGGCGGGTAAGTTTTATCAACAACATGATGTCGCATAGTAATCTTTTTCAAAATCCTCATTGATAGATGTTCTCTCATTCCCTATATTTCCGCCAAAGGCGATCCCTACAGGCTTTGGGTGAGCCTCATATACTCTGACAGGATGCAAGTGACTGTACACAAAATTGTGCTCCTTCCCTGTCAATGAAGAAGGTGCATATCCAGCAAGTACATTAAGGAGGACTTGAAACATCTTCCAAAATAAATCTCACATACCAGATGCTGTGAAAACTTGGAACACTGGATATATAGAGTATAGGCAACCTCCACTTCCAGAGAACACATCTCTGTTTTCGAAGCCCTGGTATGTCATTGCTCCTATGATCCACTTCCTGCTGCTCTCACTAGGTTCATCTGAACTGGCAGATATGAGAACTAACAGTGGACCATGATAACCTTCAACATTTGACCAAAATCTGTTCATCCCTTTGCCATGAACATAAGACCTATGAAGCAGAACAGAAATTGATGAGATTTAGCCTTTTAACAGTACAGCATCTAATCTATCAAACATTGGCTTCAAAGCAGATCCATTTTCTGAACTTTTAAAAAATGAATAAATAAAATGAACATGATCTTTTTTCCTCTTTTTTCTACATCCTTTATTTTATTTATTTTTGTTGGGGGGTGTTCATAAAAAGAGTGAGTGATACAATAATGGAACATCCATAAGCCAATAAGCAGAAGTTCGACACCCTAATTTTTGGGCAATGAGTGATACAGTAATGGACCATCCACAAGCCAATAAGCAGAAGTTCGACAACCTAATTTTTGGGCAATGAGTGATACAGTAATGGACCATCCATAAGCCAATAAGCAGAAGTTCGACAACCTAATTTTGGGCATCAGTTGCATCACCACAAAAACAGCAGAGTGTCTCTTTCTCCTATTTTTTTAGTCAGAAGTGTCTGAAACTTTCCTCGTGTCCCAACCCCAGTGAACCACACCAATAAATAAATAGGTAAATGACCCCCTTCTTTCATGCTCAATTTGGGAAAAAACCTGCAGACTGAACTTATACACAATTGTCCACCAGAGTCTCAACGCATTTCTTTAGATAAAGACTCTCGCTTTTCTTCTTCTTTCCGGATCATATTCTTAGGGCTATTCTGGGATGTGCAACCCACTTTCGTAGTAATATTCCATTTTAGTTGGAAAATGCAGTCAATGATGTTTGGGTAGTATTACCGCTCTAATCTCCTAGATTTGGATTATTTCAATTAGAAATCCAAGTATCCACCTGAAAGAACTCAAAGAAAGAAAAATGGTATGGGTGGCTGCTTCTAGGCAAACCTCCTGGCTGCCCTCTGCACCCCTACTCTTTGTCACTGAGCTGTCATTTAGGCCTTAGCTGGTGATCCAGGCTGTTTCCTCCGACGATGAAGCTTATCCTCCATCGTGGTCACTGGCGACCTTACCTCATGCTCAACTATGCATCCTCAACAGACTGTTCATATTAGTGTTTGTCAGGAGTTTTTCAGCCGGACTTTTTTTTGGGGGGCTATGATTTAGCTATGAAATATGATATTTCAATCACCATTTTTAATTAGAAATATTAGTAGTTTTCCTTCCAATTAGTATTGGCTTTCAATGCCAATGGGCTTTTCATTATGTTTTTATAGCATCCACTTCTAGTAGTTTGTTAATGTGAGTGGCTATTGTGTCAGGAAATAGTATGCTAATCTGGACCTGTTTGTATTCTAAAACACTAACTTTGACTATAAAAAAGGAGTACAATTTTAGTATAATGAAAGAAATCCTGGGCTGAATGCTCGAAGAGACTGTAGAAAGCGGTAATATTTGGACATTCTGCTAAACACAGTGGTTTATTACAAAATGACCTCTCCTCCTCTTCTCTTCTGTTTCTTTTCTTTTTTGTTTACCATCACCATTCAACCCCTAACGCATGCCTCTTTCTGCATTCTTGCAGCCAAAAAGCAGAGGACAAGAAGCAGTGATTGGCTCTCTCCAACCGTCATCCAAGCAAGTGATCTTTTTGGGCCTTCTGAAAATGCCCTAATTTGTTTTATGTGTCATCAGTGATTAAAGATGAATTTTAGTACTAGTTACTGTCCCTTTTCTATATTGTAACTGAATTAATTGCTTATTTAACCCTTTTCTATATCGGCCTTTTAAAATCCATTCATTTACCTGTTTTAAAGAGAGTTATCTTTGATTAAGTTTTGACTTGCCACAGTTATGATTATAGCAGAAAAAGGCAAGTTTGAACTATTTTTTTGCTTGGATTATAGTGGAATAAAGCAAAATGCCTCTCTAAATTTCTTCGCTCCGCTTTGTAAGATTTTACTTAGGTGCTATCAAATATGGATAATTCTGTAACATAAGCAGACATGAGCTGCCCACTCCTGTGATGTTTGAAGTGTTCGAGGAGTGCTAGGGCTTTGACAGGACTACTAGATGGAAGCATTGGGTGTGAGATTGTCTCTTCATTTGGTTGTGATTTTTGGTTCTTGATTAGTAATGAGTTATATGGTGATATGTTTTAGTTATTCAAAGTTTTTAACTTGATTTAAATTTGGAATACTTTAAATCACCCTTAAAAAATGAATACATTTCATGGCTTCCATAAACCATGATCACCATTTATGCTTGCTAGCTGCAAGCTTGCACACAAAAACTCCCTTCAATGGGATCATGATACCTGGTTGTTTTGTAGTTGGGTGGGTGTGATCTAGACCTAGCAAAACCGACTCTAACCGAACGAATCAACCCGAACGACTCCGAAACCTAAACCGAACCAGACATCCGAAACAGATGAACCGATTTTGACCCGAAACCGAAATGAACCGACCCGAATCGAACCGACCCGAAATGACCCGAACCGATATCGACCCGAATGCAAATGACCCGAACCGAACCCGAAATGATCTCGAATCTAATCGCATCCGAATCGATTTAACTCTCAATAAAAGTGACCTAACGCATATTTTTTTGTTAGGTCTCTCAGATGGACTTTTGTGCCTTATAGTGGTACAATTTTGAATCGATTTTGATCCAAAAAGTGACCCGATTACTGACTAGATCCGAAATTAACCCGAGTTGAACCCGAACGAGATTGACCCTATATTGAACCGAACCGAAGTTGATCCGAACCGAAACCGAACGAACCCGAACAAGATCGACCCAGTTTACCCGAACCGAAGTTGACCCAACCCGAAACCGAACCGGACTCGAACAAGATCGACCCGGTTAACCCAACCGAACTAACTGACCGAACTCAACCCAACCGAATGACCCGATTGCCGTGTATAGTTTGATCTGCTAAATTCAAGGTCACTTCGATTCGCTTTTAGTTTTGAGTTCTAGTCCAAATTTCGATGATCTTTAGGTTGATTTTCTCGGTTATATCCGTCATTGACTACTTGACTATTCAAATCCAAGAATTGGACTCTCTCATTGGTTACATCCTTATGTTGGATGTTAGAGAAACATGACTCGGGACTCGTATTGTCTTTTTTGGGTAGGCTTGACAGGGAGCGACCTTTTCTAGTTCTCTTGCTTTGGTCGTGTTTTTTGTTTTTCCAGACTCCATGCTCCCCTTGGTCGTGTTATCGCTTCACCATGCTTTGAACTAAGTTTTCCTAGTTAGGGACAAGGCCTCCTCAATGAAGGCGTCCTCAAGATGGGAAACCGAGGTAGTCACTTAGTTCTTTGTCGCTAAGATCAACCGCTTTTTTCGCTGGAGAATAGCCGAGGATCATGGTCTCGTGGGTCCTTTTGGACTCTCCCGACTCCTCCGGTAATTCTTTCGTAAACACTTGCAGAAAACGCCGCGTTCGATGTTTTCCCTATCTCAAGCTTTGTTTGGAATTCTAAAGTCACAAAAAGGATAAAGATTTGGCTTGAACAATTGTGTTAGTAAACTTGAACACCATTGATGAACCGTGAGTTCTTAGGCCTCATGAAGCAGCGGAAGTGCTTGTCCTATGTGTCTCTGATGGTATTAGGAGAAGTGATGTTAAGTGCCTGCTTCTTTTTACCTTTTACATTGTAATGGCTACCTCCTTTTGTAATAGCTCTGCTTTAGATTTTGGTGGTGGAGCATATTTCCCGGGTCCTTGTTTGTGAATCTTTGAGTATTTGTGTTTGTTTTCGCAGCATAGAAATGAGGAAAATTCTTCAGAGATATATCGTCTTGGATGTATTGGGTGGCATGACAGCTCCTAAAAAAGTTGTCTCCCGGTACGCTTTTATTTGAGATTGTTGTCTTTTCTGGCTCTCTAGTCTTCACTATTTGTACTTTTCCGTGGTGAACTCGTTTTTATGATATCGTGGCATGCTTCTATTATGTTTGATCTGTTTCACTTAATAGCTTGGCCTTAGATCACCGGATTTCACTATCTTTGTATTGGTCTTCTCCCTCCTCACCGATGAATTTGTATCTCGTCGAAAGGGAGGAAGAAATAATGTAATTGGAAAATTCAAAATTTGGACAATAAGCTTCTTATTTTGTTATGGGGTTATTGGTGCAAGGTTGAGTGAGGAGCTAGTATGAAACATAGCTAATAGGGTTCTTTGATCCGTATATGCAAAACCATTACTTGAATAGCTAAAATATCTTGATTAATGCTTGGCCTTTACAATTTTAAATGATCACATGTTGGTCTGTACATCCAGAAAACATGGTGAAGGATGGCAAAGCAAGGATATTTTGGCAAATCCATTTTGTTTGGAATGATTAATCAAAAATTTTTCTATTAACAAGACAAGCAAAGGGATGCTGTCCATGTACAGGAGGAGTCTTTCACATAGGAAATCATGCTTTCAAGCTCTCTATAATAATGACAACAAAGTAAAAAGAACAAGTCATCTTTAAACCATGAACATCATGCTTTTATGCTGTTTATAATAATCACAACAAAGTAAAAAAAAGTCAACTTTGAACCATGATCAAGAACAAGACTCCAACAATACAAAGTTCTCGAAAAGTATAGTTTGAAATCTTGAACGAATTAGCCTTCCCTAAAAATCCAGATGATTCCTCTCCTTCCTATTGCTCCATGAAACAGATAGCAAGATCAACTTCCAAACTCCTAGGACACAACATTTAATTGGTCTTGTATTTGCTAGAAACTAGAATGTTATGATCTCGTTGAATATTTACTTTTATGTTTGCATTTTGTAACTTCATAATTCAACTTTTATGTTTGCATTTTGTAAGTTCATAATGCTTTTGCATTATGTGTGCGGTTGTCATCATCGTAGTGTTTTTGTTTTAGTATCTTGCCCATGTTAGGCATATCTTTGACATCTTAATTCAGTTGGATACTTGGGTCTTGACAATGTCTCATGTGCAAGGCCCCCAATTTTTGTTGTGTCGCTTTGGAGGGAGAGTTCGTGGTTTTACATATCAAGAATAGTAGTTAACTCGATAAGTGATATATGGGCTAGTGCTCATATAACTGCTTGACATTATTGAGACTAAGGATGCCGAAATCCTATTGAGCATCTATGTCGAGTTGCTTTTCTTACTCAATATATTAATCTCATTCGCAATGTTAAACCTGCTCCGTTGGTTTACTGAAAGCTTCCACCAGAGTTTAATATCTATTTCGATAGTTGGAAAGATATTCTACTATCCGTGGATCATTTGATTGTTTTTGCTTCTCTAGCATACCTAAGCAAAACCCTAGTTACGAATGAAGCCTCTCACCATAAAACATAGAAATTTGAGAGCTATCGAGGTTTGGGCTATTAGCATTCAACAATGAAGCTCTACCTTGTAACCATAAGTCTTGTCAATGTTTTTCTTTGTTAGTGAATCAATCCAGATACAAATCTTAAAAGACAACTCAGTCCCCATCAAATACTCGCCGTTGTCATTATTGTTCCATCATTGGCAATACATTATTTAGATTGTCGAGATCTTCCGTAATCCAAGCGACATTTACTTGTTTCCCATCTCGGTTTTTCTTCGTCTTGAGATTGGGGGGTTGATTCTTCTTTGCTTTTCTCGCCATGCTCGAACAAGAAAAGCAAGCCCTAGTCACCAAATCAAACCTCTAATAACAACACATCATGTTTGTAACAAACGAATTACAATGTTAAGGAAATACAAGGATAACCGTCTTCAACAAATAAAAATGAGCTAGAGAAATATGGCAAAAGCCCAATATGATACAACAAACTAATACAAGTTCTTATTTATTGTTCGAAAGTCCTCTGCAAGCATATACACAAATGGAATAACACGCTTTTTGACCTCGGAATGTTTATCGATCTCGTCATCGCACTTAGTTTGGATTAGACTTCATGTCCATCATCATCTTCTCAGGTGAATCTTCCCAGACTAGCAAATGTTTTCAAGTCAACCTGAAAATTACATGAATCTCATTTAGAGTCAACAATGTCAACTTCGCACATCCAAACCCCTTTAGGCGATAACACAAGATACCCTATGAACACAATTGCACATAAAGGACTCGTTAACCAAACTCGCATAGGGTGTATCATATTATCTCGCGAGGATAGTGTGATGAACTTTTGGAGTTCACCATAATTTAGATAGAAGATGCTTAAAAGTTTACAGGAAGTTAATCCTAAATCTAATAAACTGGAAAACTTATATCCCAATACACAAAACAAAAACGTTCACCAAAATTCGACCTCCGAAATTACCGTAATTAATTATTACAAAGAAATTTTCTTATCCAATAACACAAAAGAATCAAGACGTCGATTTTTTTATAAACGTTATTTCTCTTGTTTGAGCCCTGAACTACGTAAAGCAGGACCAATATGGAAATAGTTGTCATATTTCTCTTGTTTGATATTCCTCCCGTGTGACCTCAAAGACAAAAGGAAAGTTACCTTGCGTCTCCGTTATGTAAAAAGCTCATCTCTCTTCTTGTATGAGATCTCGTACTTACTTTCTTCTGCCTTACCACCTAATCCCCATACCTCCACCTCCAATATAGATCCGTAAAAAGCTCCTCTCTTCTTGTATGAGATCCGTACTTCCTTTGCTATCTTACCACCTAATCCCCATACCTCCACCTCCAATATAGATGCTCAACAGAAGAAAGCCCTAAGAAAACAGAATATAAATTTTCAATGCTCGCCATGAGCACATATTGCAACTCAATATAGATCCCATAATGCGAGCTGTGACAATCTCTGGAGGTCAAAATGCAAACAACTCTACTTGCCTTAACTCAGTCAGTCGAGAGAGATTGATTGTTTGCTAAAGACCCGAAAAGAGAGTTTCGGTAGGAAATATCGGAAGTAGGTCGCACCATGAATGCATAACAATAAAACCACTATAATGATATAGCAACGACATGAGAGCTCACACACATCAAAGACATTGACTACCATGAACCCCTTCTGTCGTTTACTCGATTGGGAAAAGAGAACCGGGTTGGTAAGTTTTATCAACAACATGATGTCAAACAATAATCTTTTCAAAATCCTCATTGATAGATATTCTCTCATTCCCTATATTTCCGCCAAAGGCAATCCCTACGAGGCTTTGGGTGAGCCTCATACTCCGACAGACAGGATGCAAGTGACCGTACACAAAATTGTGCTCCTTCCTTATCAATGAAGAAGGTGCATATTCAATGAATTACCTTAAGGAGGACTTGAAACATCTTCCAAAATAAATCTCATATACCGAGATGCTGTGAAAACTTGGAACACTCGGATATATAGAGTATAGGCAACCTCCACTTCCATAGAACACATCTCTCGTTTTGAAGCCCTGGTATGTCATTGCTCCTATGATCCACTTCCTCGTTGCTCTCACTAGGTTCATCCGAACTGCGCGATATGAGAACTAACAGTGGACCATGATAACCTTCAACATTTGACCAAAATCTGCTCATCCCTTTGTCATGAACATAAGACCTATGAAGCGTAACGTAAATTGATGAGATTTAGCCTTTTAACAAGTACAGACATCTAATCTATCAAACATTGGCTTCAAAGCGCGATCCATTTTCCGAACTTTTAAAAAATGAATAAATAAAATGAACATGATCTTTTTTCCTCTTTTTCTACTTCCTTTATTTTATTTATTTTTGTTGTGAGGGGGTTCATAAAAAGAGTGAGTGATACGGTTATGGAACATCCATAAGCCAACAAGCGTGAAGTTCGACACCTCTAGTTTTTGGGCAATGAGTGATATAGTAATGGACCATCCATAAGCCAATAAGCGTAAGTTCGACAACCTAATTTTTGGGCATCGGTTGCATCACCACAAAACACAGCAGAGTGTCTCTTTCTCCTATTTTTTTTTTTAGTCGAAGTGTCTGGAAACTTTCCTCGTGTCCCAACCCCAGTGAACCACACCAATAAATAAATAGGTAAATGAATCCCCCCTTTCGTGCTCAATTTGGGAAAAACCTGCAGATCGAACTTATACACAATTGTCCACCGAGTTCAACCATGCATCCTCAACGCAGGCACCTAACTTCAATGCATGGAGCATTCGCATCCATGAAGGATGACGAGTCCAAGAAAAATATCTCGAGAACTAAAATTTACTATTATTTGCAGCGAGAATGCTAATAAATGAGGTAAACACATACTTCCAACGAAGAGTTTGATCCCATTCAGTGCATGCTCACACTTCATTAGCACTAATAACAAGAGTATCCGATCATTAAAATTTTAAACGAAACACTAACATCCGGATGTCCATGGATTCACTTTAGTTAATCAAACAACCATAAATGGAATCTAAATTAAACCTCTGTCCCCTACTTCGTGATAACGACAGAGGCATCCCTAGGATGAATCCTTGTTAAAGAGTTTCTTAGTGACAAACTTTTATCCTTTATAAAGGGGAAAAAAGAAAAACATAAATTAAGAGGCATCATAACTAACACGAAGCATACTAAACATGAGTACATTGTGCGTCTAAACACCTGCTATGAGACATGGACATATCATGGCATCAACAAGCTCGATACGTGATATTCACCAAAAAGGGGAAGGGAACACAATACATATTTATGAAAAGAGAGTTATTCAATTACTTGTGTTTATAAATGATTTCATGTTAGAACCTTAAAGCGAGTGCGGTTTGGATGCGAATACTAATAAATTGGTCCAAGTGTCTTTGCTCTACATCTATCAATAAGAAAACCAATTCCTTTGTGGCATTTACCTAATTAGCATGTGTTTGCAAGGGTCCCGGGAGTGTCGTAGAGAGCCTCGATGTCCAACACATATTGGACACAGATGTGATAATTCATGGTTAATGTCCCTCTTCTTAACTCTAGGGAGAGAAATTATTTATGCTCAAACAATGCAATTTTTTTTTTTAATGAAGTCAAATCCTCACCTGGACAAGCATTTCTATTTAATTCAAATCTTCAAAGTGAGATAGCCAATAAAATGTTGAGATTGTGAGGTCATCCGGTAGATAAATGAAAACAGAACTCTCGAAGCTCGTTTCACAATTTGCACGGAACTTGAATTATAATTTTTGGCAGCTTCATCATTGGCACTACGCACACACCACCCTTACACGTTGTATCAAAGAAAATGCTAATTAGAAACAGAGGTCGGTTATTCTTAAAAGATGTTTAAAAGGGACATGACCGTCCTCTTCTTCGAGGGGTGCTATGCCTCATAAATACAAATCGAACCGCAAGGCTGAGCGACCTTACTAATTGTACTTGTATACTCTGTTAAAATAACCTATGTGCTAATTATTATAAAATGTACACTCATTACTTCATAATTGTCGCTCAATAATGCAAACTTATATGCTCCTCCTCAGTTCACAATACTATGCACATCTATGGTTCATATCTCCGATTTGCCATGTTCAATCACTACAAAATGTATAACCAATTGTTTTGTAACTCGTTCGTATATTTAAACATATACGTTCACCACTTGAAAACTATATGCTCATAAAATTCAAGGAATTCCTCTGTATCCGTGTGTGTGTGTATATATATATATACATGTGGTGTTGTGTGTGTTTTGTGACTCTGTTCATATATTTAAACATATATGTTCATCACTCGAAAACTATATGCCAATAAAATTTAAGGATTTCCAAGTGCACACACACACACACACACACACACACACACACACACACACACACACACACACACACACACACATATATATTGTGTGTGTACTTGTTACTTCAAAATTGCATGGTTACTATTTTATAACTCGTATGCTCATAAATTTGAACGCATATTTACAATGACCTCGAAGTCTTTTATTACTAAATGAGTTACATGCAAAGTATAAGTTCGTTTTGCACCAAATAAATAAATAAAAACACAGTATAAGTTCATTGTTTATTGACTCTGTACATATATATTTATGCCTACTAGTGAACTGTGCTCATACAAGGCACGGGGCAATGATTAACAAGATTAGTATTAATTAAATTTTGTAGCTGATTAAAATACTTTTTAACTTATATCAACTCATAATGATAAAAAAATTTATGACTCACTTCATGGAATATAAATGCAACGTGTTTTATAAAGACTAGGCCAATGGAAAATTTTCAAGAAAAAAAAAAAACTATATGGTAACTATAAATAGACTTCCTAAAACTTACTCAAGACTTGAACTCCAGATCGGATAACATGAATTCATATTTGATTCAATACCCAAAGTAATTAATTCAAAGTATATCTAAAAACCAAATTCACTCGAACCAAAGAACCCCGACGAAAACCTTTTTAGCCAAAGTTATTTTTCTTTGTTAAACAAGCTTGTTGAACCAAGTATCTATATACTCGAAGTCAACTTGAATATAAAACGACCGAATTGAAAACCGAAACCGAAACAAATTTTAGTTAAAAAAAAAAAATGATCCGATCCAAAACTAAACCAAAGAACTTTTTATAGAGTCTAACTACTCTACCATATATTATCTATTGATCTATTAGATTAGTGTTTTTGGAGTGTAGAAAGTTGTACTAGCCTATATAAAGATACGTGACTAAATTTTTATAGAGCAATCTACAATCAGTATCTTCGCTAGGTACATAGCGACCCCAATTCTATTTTTTGCTACATCTATTTGATCGATTTGTATTGATTCCGATCGATCTGAAATAATCGAAAGGCAAGTAAGCAATTAAAGCACGATCGATTTAAAACATAAATAAATACATGATTTAATAGAAAAGAGGATACGACTCACAGGAAATATATTATTTAAGAAACATATTATTTAATTTCATAATTTTGTCATAAATAAAATTAAAATACTATATTAATAGCAAAATATTAATAATAAAGTTAACTTTGATTAATTTATTACTACAATTAATAACAAAGAAGTAGAGATGCAAGCAGAATGAACAAATATCAAAAGGAAGAGTCCTTATGACATAAAAAAGACAACAGAAAAAAAAAAGAAAACCCCTAAAAGTATACAGTAGTAATGTGAATTGTATGCATCTAAGCAAAATGGAGAAAAATCTTTTGCAGCTTAAACTCTTCCATAGGTGGAAATGCCCAAACTCTAAAAAAGAAACTCCTATATTATTGTAAATTTAATTTTAATTTATCCAAGTAAATTGTATTAAAATTTAGTTACCTTTTTCTAACAAGAGAAAAGCAATTATACTTTTTGCTTTAAAAAGGTGAGAACGCAACACAAGTCTTAAATTTTAAAAATAAATTTACATTTATTTAAATAATAATGTACTTATTCAAGTGTAAAATGGAATAAAAAAAGGTTATTGGATCGGAATAATACACACTTTGGGCTATTGGCCAAATATAATACTGAACAATTTCCTTGGTCGCGAACAGTAACCAACTTTGGGGGTATTTTGCAATATCAGAACGCCACCGAGTTTTATGGGCGGCGACTTGTCGGAAATCTAACATGGCAAATTTTTTTGACACGTGTACGACAGAGACAATTTTTGACTAAATTTATGATATTTAAATGCAACCTTGGATTTTAATTTTTTTTAAAAATGAAAATCTCTCTCCTCCCTCTCTCTATCTCTCTCGCTCACGCTCCTCTCCCTCTCTCTCACTCCTGCTCTTCGCTCTTGCTCTCTCTCGTCTCTCCTCCGTCTCTCTCGCTCTCCTCCCTCTCTCTGTCTCTCTCTATTCCCCAGCTCCTCACTCTCATCCCTCTCTCTGAATCTCTCGCTCTCGCTCTCTCTCGCTCTCCTCGCTCCTCGCTCTCGCTCTCCTCCCTCTCTGTCTCGTCCCTCGTTTCTACTCCTCGGTCTCCTCCATCTCTATCTCTCTCTCTCTCTTGTCCCCTGCTCCTCGCTCTCCTCCCTCTCTCTGTCTCTCTCCTTCCCCTGCTCTCGCACTCCTTCTCTTTGTCTCTCTCGCTCCCGCTCTCCTCCCTCTCTTGGTCTCTCTCTATCTCTCTCCCTTTCCCTGCGGAGAGCAACAAAGAGAGACAAAGAGGGAGCAGTGGAAGGAGAGAGACAGAGAGAGGGAAGAGAGCGTAGCGAGAGAGACAGAGAGAGGGAAGAGAGCGGTAGCGAGAGAGACAGAGAGAGCGAAGAGAGCGGGAGCGAGAGAAACAGAGAGAGGGAGTGCGAGAGCAGGGGAAGGAGAGAGACAAAGAGAGGGAGGAGAGTGAGGAGCAGGGGATGAGAGAGAGAGATAGAGGGAGGAGAGCGAGGAGTAGAAACGAGGGACGAGAAAGAGAGAGAGAAGAGCGAGAGATTCAAAGAGAGGGATGAGAGCAAGGAGCGAGGAAGAGAGAGAGAGACACAGAGAGGGAGGAGAGCGAGAGACACGGAGGAGAGAGAGAGACAAAGAGGAGTGCGAGAGGAGGGGAAGGGAGAGAGAGAGAGAGAGAGGGAGGAGAGCGAGAGAGAGAGAGAGAGAGAGAGGAGAGCGAGGAGCAGGGGACGAGAGAAAGAGATAGAGGAAGGAGTATGAGAGAGACGAGAGAGGGAGGAGAGCGATGAGCGAGAGGGAGGGGAGAGAGAGATTTTCATTTTTTTAAAAATTAAAATCCTTGCATAGGTGGCATTTAAATATCATAAATTTAGTCAAAAAATTGACTCCGCCGTACACGTGTCAAAAGTATTGCCACGTCGTGTTTCCGACGAGTCGCCGCCTATACAACTTGGTGGCGTTCCGATATTGGAAAATACCCCCAAAGTTGGTTCTGTTGGAAATTGTTCGTATTATATTTGGCCAACACCCCCAAAGTGTGTATTATTCCGATCTAATATTCCATAAAAAGAGCTAGGAGAAATGGATATCAAAAAGATAAACCCAAGTAAATAAATTTATAAGTTTGAATATAAAATAGTTTTTTTAGTCAAACTACCATTTATAAATTAGTATAACTATTAGATGTTTTCTAATCTAAATAACTATCTCCACAAGTATCTTAAGCATAGGTTATAATGAACAAGACTTAATGATGTACTACCGATTTTCATAATAACGAGTACGCAATCATGTGATGTATCTTATGCAACTTAACTATGGGGGTGTTTGACAAAGAGTTTTTGAACTATTTAGTGAACAACTTTTTGAAAGAGCTTTTAATATCCAAAAGCTCTTTTGTAAAAAGTTATTTGGAATAATTTTTTTGGAAGAGCTTTTTATGATTAATATTAAAAATTACTATATTAACCTTATGAATTTAACAAAATTGCACTAAATGTCATTAAAAAGAGAAAACCCTATTTAAGGTAATTTTTTAAAATTTTAATTTTCTTAAAATACAAATAATTTCTATTAATTAATCTACTATGATTTGGGAGGGCAATTGTACCCGAACCCATGGTACCCACCTCCACCCACCCCTAGTTAGATGAATTTGGGTTGCTTTTAAATAGGTTGGTATGGGTTTGGGAGTCACCCCTAGTGAGATGAATTTGGCTTACTTTTAGGTTGGTATGGGTTTGGGAGTCATTGTTAATAATTGGGTTTGGATGTGTTAGAAGAGGCACGTCTCATTTCCATAGCTAATCATAAAAAAATAAATAATTTTGTCATATAAAATTTAAATATAATATTAAAAATGAAATCAAACCAATAGCAAACAAAAACATTTTGTAACCAAAGTTCGGTAGAGGTATAAATTTACTTCTAATATATCCCATAATATTAAGAAAAAATAAATATGAAATATTAAAATTATAATGTTTAAATAGATTATGAAATTGAGCTATGGGTATAAATGGAATTTTACCAAATAACTTTATTAGAAACAGTTAAATTTACCAAATACCTTTTTTCCACAAACAGTTACGTAAAAGTTACGTAAAATAAACAATTATTGACAGCTTGTTGCCAACCAGGGTCTATATATTTTTCTCATATAACCACTTAGTACACTAAAAGTCAAACAACTTATTGTCCCTAAAAGCTCCTATGTATTAAGTAATGAAAAAGTAATTATATGTATGAATAACGTTCAAATTTTGAGCACCAATAATTATATTAAGATGGAAAACCTAATAGGTATGATCCAATTTAGATCCCAATGCGTTAATGACATATTAATTAGAGTAATATATATCTAGATAATTAAACGTTACCAAGTGCCATTATTACGTAATAATATTATTTGCTTGCTAATATACATAGGACGATTGATCTCATCCAAAGCATAGTAAATATAACATGTTTAACCAAGGCCAATTCTCCGTGTAATTATCTGATATTAACACGTGTTGGACAAATGAAATTTTATGAAAAGAAGAATTGAAAAAAGGGGTGCATTTATTTATGGATTTTTTACGGAAACAATACAAACTTGATGGATATTGGACAAAAATAATACAAACTTCTTTCTTGGACGCATCCAAGTATGAACTTTAACCCTATTTAACGCCAAGAGAGAGTTATGGGAGGTTGTGACTGAATGGAACATTGACGTGGCAAAGCTTGGAGTACACATGGATGATGGAGTAATTTCTTGACTGACTTTTTATTTTACTAACACATAAGCAACTTTGACCTTTTAACATCTACTTATGATACATAGGCACCTGCCTTTATTCTTTAGAAAAATGTTAAAACTAGATAGAAATTATGTAGTGAAAATTAAAGAAAAATTATTTTTCAAAAATAAATACTGTTTTTTGTTTGATTTTCTAGAAAAACAAATACTATGTTTATTGTTTAATTTAGTTTTTTTATTATACTATTTTCATATTTTATATAAATATTTATCTTTTTCTTGTATAAGCTATAATTAAGTAATAAAAATATATTTTCTCATTTAACACATTATTTTCAGTTTTTTTCGATTTTACGTAAATGTTTCTAAATTATTTTGTAGTTTTAATAATATTTTGGATACTTTATTTATTATATAATTGTTTTAGAACTATTTTAATAAAAAAAATTTACATTACATTAATTTTTTTTAATCTATATAAAGTTTTCTAATTTTTTAGTAAATTTCCTAAAATTAAAAAAAATTGCAATTTTAATGTCCTAAAATGCAATTAATACACCTCTAGTACATAGCTACAAACAAAGAATGTTTATCGGTGAAATGGGTTAATGAAATATATACCAAAGGTAAAGATATTCAGACTGTGATCCCTTCAGGCCAATCTTCTTGGTACTCGGACGATGATTTTTTGCTGGCTATAATGTTAATGCATGGAAACTGTCCAATTCAGGAAGATACATCATTTCTAGTGGTTATGCATGGTTGATGGGGCCTCAAGATACTACTGGAATGACCCAGTTCACCCGGAGTAGATTTAACATTGCCAAACATAATATATGTTTCCGGAGGACGCTATTGGAAAGACCGAACACTAGGGACAAACTTCGAAGATGGATATTCAGGTGCGTGATAGTTCTCCATTGAGTTTAAACTCTAAAGAAAGTCATACTCATCTCTTCGTTGAATGTGTAACAAGTCGGTGTGTGATTCGGAACATACAAGCACACTTTGGACTGAATCACATGATCTTGAGTGTCAATGATCTTGACAATGCTGTGAAGAAGCTGAACAACTCCGAAACTACAAGGAGTGTCGTCAAACTCTTCATCACTCGCCGTTACCTACAGCTCATGGGAGGGAGACCAGAAACATCTCCACATTCCAACAGAAACATAAATAGGAATTTGAGGCATTTGAGATCATTGTGAGATGTAAATATCTAGTTTATGCTCATCTCGCTTAAACCTAAATGATCATCAATGTATGCTACATCAATTCCTCTGTTGATTCCTATCTCACCAAGTTCTTTGGTCTTCTCTTCCCAATCTTCCGCTTACATAAATGCCACTTCAATTTTCTCCTTTCACAAAACCTAAGGGTTTTTAATTCCAAATCTTCTTCTTTCACAGCTATCACTTCATTCTATCTACCCACCAAAAGAAACCCCCATGTTGCTTGCCAAATCTTTCAATAGTACAAAACAATTTTTTAAAAACAAAAGTGAAATTCAGGGGAAAAACACATATCTAAGTATGTATCACTCCACAAGCATTAGTTCATACAGCAGCATGGTGACTTGAAACCAGCACCAAAAAGGACATGGACCTCGATCACACAGGAAAATTGTAGGTCACACCACAGCGCATTTGCGCCCAGCGTAAAAGGATCACCCTATTAGCCCACACACATTCCTTCGCATTGCAGGCATGCAGCATAGTATTTGTCGATTGAGGATGGCTGCTTGCCTACTCGGAAAAATAAGGGATCGAAGTATTCTCTTAAAACAAAAGAGAAAGGGTGTGTGTGTGTGTGTGTGTGTGTGTGTGTGTGAGAGAGAGAGAGAGAGAGAGAGAGAGAGAGAGAGAGAGAGAGAGAGAGGCCTGCAAATGATGAAAAATGTTACATGATTGAATTTCAACGTCCATGTTAAGGAGAAAAAAGCAAGGGCGGGCGGGATGCTAGTAGCACATGTAGAGGCGGCAACTCTTTTTTTCTCCAAAATAAAAATAATAACCCTACGAGGCAGCTCGTGCTCATACTACAGTTATGTACCTGGGCATATTGCAAGGCGGGTTGGATGGATGAGATGTAGAAGTCTTACCCCTGAATCACAGAGAATCTGCTTTCATTGTGCCCTAGATAACAAGCCACACATGTTCTACTATTCAATAGAATTAGTAGTGATTAGTTCAATGAGGCTTTCACCTTAGTTTACTATAATCCAAGATTAAAAAATTACCCAAAGTGACTTTTGGTTATTAGAAAAAGCTGACAAATGCTAAGACAACACAATGCACAATGCGAGCAAGTGGCTCCGGATGACGAGTGTATAGCTCGAAGCGAGATGGTGGCGGCACCGCAAAAAGCATAGAGCAATAGCCATTATTGCTGGGAAGTAGGAAAAATAGCATCCGTGGCTGTAAGGTTTCTATAAGGTTGTGGTGAAGACGAGTAGATGTGTTAGACATGTTAGGGCAAGAAACCTAGACAAAAAAGCTTAGCGAAGCTCGAATCGAAGGAAGAGAGCAAGAACCGTGAAGGGCAAGGGAAAAAGAGAGATATCTAGTTGTAGAGGGGAAATGTTAGGTTTAGAAGACCTTAGATTCATTAACCATCAAAGAGATTTAGGAAATTATTACATTGAATTGGAAGCCTGATGGTTATATATAATAATGAGATTGCTTACAATTATATTAATCTCCTCGTACATGATTTGCGTTAAGACATTAAACCGAATAGACACATTGAAGATAATAACATGGAAAAGCGCATTCAACAACATTAAAGAACCGAACACAAACCTATAAAGAAGGCTTTCTTCAATCACATCAACACCGCAAGAGAAGCATATTCTTAAGATTTCTTCACTTATGCTACTTCTTTGGGAAAGCGAAAGCGCCCATGCCCTTCCACACGTTAGCAGGTGAGCCTTTGCAGATGATGCATTCTCAGCTGATATGCTTGAAAGCCCCGCACCAATAGGTCGCTGCAGAACGAAATTCAAAATAATCGCACAAAAAAAAAAATTAGACAATTTCTTTTATGGCCAAATAGGACAACTCTAGCTACCACATTCAAACAAATAACAAATTTGATGAGCAAGGGGTAGTGAACACTACTATAGAGCTGAAGCAATTGTTCATATCCCGTAAACTCACAAATCCCTCGGATATTTAGGCATCAAAGAGCCAATATTTCCACTCTCTGTCTATATTTAGGTCAATTTCAGTGCTACAAGCTTTACACATGTGAGCTCTTGATGGCTCATTTTAAACAAAAGGTGGAGTACATATGCCGACAGTGGCGGAGGCAGGAATTTCGAACAAGAGTGTCCACCTATTAAAAAATTTTTCCCTCTTCAAGTATCGTAAAATAGAATTTTCTCAACCCATATTAAACGGACAAAGGAAAAAAAGTCGACACAATCGCACCAATCACAACTACACACAACTTGTATGGCTTTCATTATCCAAATTAAGCTTTGAGCACTTGAGCATAAATGTGGACTAATTGAATCATGAATAAATGAGGACAAATCACAATATTACGAGCATCGAAGTATAAATCAACTAATTGATAAAATCAAGTAATTGACAAAATAACAAAACAACTAATTGAATTATGAATAAAACATAATAAAATTGAAAATAACAAATCAACTAATTGAATCATGAATTTTAATTCATATCATAACATAATGCCCTGCAGTGAAAATCAACCCATTGACACAATCATGAATTACTGAACTGGAGTATAAACTAATTCCGTTCATAGCAAACACAAATTGACAAAATCAACTAATTCCCTTCATAGCAAACACAAATTGACAAAATCAACTAATTGACAAAATCAACTAATTCCGTTCATAGTAAACACAAATTACAATTCACATCTATTTATACTTGAATCATGAATTTTAAAGCCTAATTGAGGTTGAATTTTAAAGGCTAAAATTGAGAGTATACTCGAATTTCAAAAACTTAGGGTTTATGAATCAAATTGAGGCTGGTTGAGGGGTGGACCGTGGACTCGCTATCGGCCGGAGATGAAGAAGGAGCACCAAGCAAGCGTTGCAGCGAGGCGAGAGGACACCAAAGAAGAGCGGTGGAGGCCGAGCCGTCGCCGTGAGTTTGAAAGCGAGACGGCGAAAGCAGCAAGTGGCGAAGCAACGACAAGCAGAGCGAGACCGACGTGACAAAGCACCGAGCGAGACCGACGAGATTAGAGAGAGCGAGACCGAAGAGATTAGAGAGAGCGAGAGAAGAACCACCGGTCACCGGAGCCGTCGAGCCGAGAGAGGAGCCAGCCACCGCAGCGAGAGAGATACGAGAGCGTGAGCGAGGAAGCACGGGGAGAGACAGAGCAGCGAGTGAGAGCGACGAGATTAGAGAGATCGAGAGAAGAACCATCGGTCACCGGAGCCATCGAGCCGAGAGAGGAGCCAGCCACCGCAACAGAGAGAGATACACGGAGCGTGAACGAGGAACCATTGGGGAGACATAGAGCACTCGGGGGAATTTTTTTGGTAGACACCTTTGGGTTGTGCATGGCTCTGCCCCTATATGCCAACCAACCAAAATGAACGAACACCCCGAAATCCCACCTTTTAGAGGCACTTGGTCTTATCCCTAATAGTAAGAGATTTATTAGAAATCATACACTTTTACCTACACCTGCACAACAATAGTAGCAGAGGACAATCACAAATGCTTTAGGGTCCTTTCTAATGGAAAGAATTTTTTTTTGAGGGGGTGGTCGATTTCTAGCATAAACAATATTTGAGACATAAATTGAGCTTGTTGGAAGAGTGAATAGCATACAATGACCATTTTCCCTCTCTAATTATAATTTCGCTAGTTCAAGCATTGCTGGAATATTGATGTATCCGATAACGGCCAGCAAGCTTCCTATATTAGTTAGGAGACTTGATTTCAAGAATCCGATGTTCGATTAGGGTTTTCACATAAGGATCATATTGAAGAAGTTCCAATTGAAAGGGGCTCTTATCAATGAGATTTTTAGGTTACTTAGTAGCGAGAAAAGAGTAAAAGGATAATAAGTCTTGTATTATGGATGTGTGATAGATAATAAGGTGCTTTATACCAAGTTGATAGAGAACAATATGATATGCTACCAAGTTGATAGAGATTGGGAAGGATACATGAGGAAAGAGGGAATTTAGAGAAGAAAGGAAAAAATCAACATCTCTGTGTTGGAAAAACTAGCATTTCCGTGCTATAGAAATAATAATTCAATATTCAATACTTGATAACAGGTGATAGGTAATATGCATAAAAAAAGTGCGAGGTAGTCATAACTAAGACATTTATTTATAATAGCCTAAAGACTTAGAATACTATTAGGAAACTACCTAAACAAAGCTATAGACAATCGAAACTAAGTATTACCTACACTCTCTTAATTATCTTTATTTTGGCTCTATAAAATATTCTAGTAACATACCTACGAAACATAAAAATATCAAAATGCAACATATTTCAAAAAACTAGAACATTTCCCATATTTTTAATCTTCGCTTTCCTTATATTCTTCATCTCCAAAACTGTGGATTTGGGTAACATAGTAATAGCTTGTAGAGAGGGAAAAAACAAAGTGTGACAGGTCGCTGTAAAAGGGGGGTAGTCTGTACTTAGCTTGTCTATATAATTTGTGTCACATATCATGCTGAGGTTTGTGCAAATGACTTATTAGAATCCCCGTTGGCCAAAGCAATATACAAGGACCACAACCATGCTGTCTACCTTGACAAGACCAAGGAGAAACAACACATCCTAAAGCCAATGTCCCTATCCAAGGAGGGATTTCTTCACCTTGAGTGCTAAATAAGTGCTTTTCGCATGGCTACGAGGTCTCTATACCTAATGCTACTAAGTACATTCAAGGAAGGCCTGAATCACATGCATCAATTGAACTCTCTCGTCTACGGCCTACCCTTCCATCCCTATAGGAAAAATTCATACCTCGAGAGTCCCACCTCAGCAAGGTTTGATCGCTCAATAGCAGACCTTACCCCTCAATTATAAAACCTAGAGAGGTCAGTTTTGTTGACCCTAAATTAAGAACCACTACTTGCCTAATATGTTCATGGACGGGGGAAGATTCCATTCAAATTTGAGGACATGTGGCTTGAAGTGGAAGGCTTGGCAGATCTCGTTAAAAGTGGTGGGAAGTAGCACAAGTTCCCGATGATGCCAGCTTTGTAGTGGCAAGAAAACAAGCTTGTTAAAGAAGAGCTCAAGAAATGGAACGAAAATGTTTTTGGCTAGGTCAAGTCACATAAATACAACCTCGATTGGTAAAATTAACTCTTTGGATGTTAAGGAAGAGTCTTCGGATCTCAATAGCGAAGATATTAAGCAGAGAACAGATTGCTAAAGATGAGTTACCCAAGGTCATTATCATGTAAGAGATTTCTTGGAGGCGTAAATCAAGGGCGTTGTGGCTTAGAGCCGGTGATCATAATACAAGTTTTTTCGTAGGACGGCTAGTCTTCATCGGAAGAGCAACTTTATGCCTTCGTTGTTGTGAATGGGGATTGGTTTGATACGATTGATAACATGAAGTTTTATATCTAAGGCTTTTACAGCTCCCTTTTGCTTCCTTTTTGCTGAATTTGAACCTTGGAGACTAAATATTGATCAGCTTGATTTGCCTTCACTATCCGATTCCACTAGGCAAGGTATTGAGTTGGAGTTTACTAGGGAAGAAGTCACTAAAGCTCGTCATAAATGTTGTGGTGATAAAGCTCCGAGCCCCAACGGCATGATTGTGGTTTTCATTCAGGTAAATTGGGAAACTCTCAAAGGGGATGTTCTCATAATGTTTTCTCAAAGTGACTTTCATTGGTCTTATTCCTAAGAAAACCAATGTCGAGAATATATGAGACTTTTGTCCTATTAGTTTGGTGGGTTGTGTTTACAAGTTGACTTCAAAAGTGCTACCAAATAGATTGAAAGGTGTTATCGGGGTGCTTGGTTTCGAGATTCAGAATGCATTTGTTGGAGGGTGCCAAATTTGGATGTTGTGCTTATTGCTAATGAACTTATTGATTCTAGGATGAAATCAAGTAAGCGCGGGGTTGTTTGTAAATTAGATATAGAGAAGGTGTATGATCATGTCCATTAGGAGTTTCTCATTTATGTCAAGACAAGAATGGGTTTTAGGCAAAAGTGGTGTACTTTTGAGTGCATTTCTATGACTTCCTTTGCAAGTCGTTGGTTAATGGTTCACCCCAAGGTGTTCGCCATGGGGACCCTTAGTCTCCTCTTCTTTTTATATTGGTTATGGAGGTTTTTGCGAGGTCTACAACTAGCTTCATCTCTGCAGTGGGCCGTAGAAATTCTGCTACTATGAATGTCTCTCATCTTATGTTTGTTTGCTTGATGATACCATCATTTTTTGTGATAATGATTGTGAGCAAATTGTTAACCTTCAATGCATTCTTGTTTGTTTTGAGGCATCGTCTAAAAGTCAATTTAGCTAAAAGCTCCATCATTCTCGTTGGACATGTTGACAATATTCACTTGCTTACAGGTGCTTAGGATGTTGTTTAGGATGTTGTGTTGAGCCGCTTCCTCCTTCATACCTTGGTCTACCTTTGGGAGCAAAATTCAAGGAGAAAGACATTTGGCAACTGGTTGCTTTGCTTGGAAAGTAGTCGAGGAGAAGGTGGTGACAGTTAAATATGGCAAGGATAGTTTTGGTGGTATCCTTCTAGATGGGGTTCTTATGGACAAAGCCTTTGGAGATTTATATCTAAAGGATGGGAAAAATTCCTACCCCAGCTTTTCCTTTGAGGGGGATTGGCTCCTTCATATTTTTTGGCATGATCGGTGGGGTGAAGGTGCTCCTTTGAAAGATCTTTTCCTTCTCTTTTGCCTTGGCGAGGAATAGGAATGCTTATTATTTGGAAAGAGAGTCTAAAACTATACTTTGGTCTCCATTTTTTTATTTGAGAAGCCCTTGTTGATGATGATACTATTCTTAAGTCTCTTCGTCAAACTCAATGAGATTACTCTCGGAACTCCTCTCATAATATGGTTAGATGGGATCTCAATCATAACGGGATTTCTCTGTTAAGTCTTTCTATTTGAAGCTCACCTCCGATCGAGCTCGATCTTTACAATTCCCCTTAGATATTCGTCTTCCTTGTAAGCTCATTTGGAAGTCTTTCGCACCTTTAAAAGTTTCTTTTTTTTTTTTGTGTGGGAAGCTTGTCATGGGAGTATTTTAACTTGTGATAATTTACAAAGGGATAGATTTTGGTGAATAGATGTCCTATGTGCAAAGCTTATATGGAATCCACTAATCATTTGATGTTGCATTGCCCTTTTGCTAGAGCTTTTGTGGGGGTTAGCCTTTAGTTGTTGGGTGTCTCTTGGGTTATTTCTAGTTCTACTAAGGAATATCTCATGGCTTGGGAAGGCTAATTCGGGAGAAAAGCTAAAGTGAAAATCCCACATGGAATTTTTTGGAGCATTTGGTGTGAGAGAAATAGGAGTCTTCGAGGGAGTGGAAACTTCTCTTAATCGCTTTAAGGATAAGATTTTCAAGACTCTCTATTTTTGGGATAGTGGTAATTTTTACCAATCTTCCTTTAATATTGTAGATTTTGTGGATAGTCTACATTTCATTGTACATAGTCCTTTTGTAGGATGCTTGCTCAGCATCCATCCTTTACATATTCATATATATATATATATATATATATATATATATATATGATGGAATTGCTTTTCTTATAAAAATAAGGAACAAAATTGCACCCTATGCTAGGATACGAGAATTATTCCAAACCAAATCCTAGGCCAGTTTAGATATTTCTTATGTTATGGGATTATGGGTATTTAAGCATATGTTAACCACCATAGGTACTTCCATATACATATATGATCGAAGGATAGGGTAGATAGTCCATATTTCTTTTTCGATTTTTCTTTATATGACGGTCTTTCTCTCTATCTTGATCATAAGCGGGAACCTCAAAGCCCTTTAAATCCCTCTCTTTGTGATCAAATTTAAAAGGTCCCCATCGCCAAGCAAAGCACCTTTCAGTGACAATTATAAAATAATAAATCGCACATCATCACTTTACTTCCATCCTCGAGTCGTAAATCTTCGAAGAGGAATCAATATCAAAACTATTAAAAAAATATTCTAGACACGGCCAAAGCCTTTATTGCAAGTGATCCCCCTCCTCTCACATAAGTTACTCATCCATTGACCCCCTTTGCAGGAGGGGCCTAAAGTAAACCTTCAATAGTAAGTGTTATGCAAGACTGACATGTGACATGTGATATTTAATTACAACCGGATGCTATACCGAGAGCCTGCTCCTGGATCTTTGATGAAGTTATCTTAGACAGGACATAGTGCACAATCAAATCCAAAGAAAAAGGTGCCTATCATGATCGGTTATTCTCACAATGCCTAGCTAAAATTATATCAACGGTAAGAAGTACAAAAGGTCACTAATTATCAATCTATCAAATAGCTATCAACAAAACTCTCGTTGTGATGAAAACAATATTGAGCACCACTAAGAAAGCACACTAAGGCCCTGTTTAATTTAGTTGTAAGGAGTTGTAAGGCAAGTTGTAAAGAGTTGTAAGATAGTTGTAAAGTTAGTTATAAAAAGTTGTAAGGAGCTATAAGGCTGTAGGACTAAATGAAACAGGGCCTAATACTAACAACTTGGAGTATACATATTATAATGTTGTTAATGGAAGTGCATATCATAAAGACCCTGTGTCCACATAAGGTGAGAATACAAGGTATCTAACAAGGAACACTCTCTATTCTTTTTCAAACTCAAAAAGGATTAGAGGACCTCACCTACATATAGGAAAGTAAAGTTTTGAGAGCCTTTGGGCCCTAGTCATGAGACTTCTGCAATTTCCAAAAACATAGAGAGCAAAAGACGAAGATTTAGTCTTCGACTCATGGAACAAAAACTTCCGAGTCCAAAAGGTGTTATGATGTAATAACACTCACAACAAACTTTGAACTTTGAGTTGAGGTGGGAGGGGCAGGGGCGGGGGTGGGGGGGTAAAACAACATACCAAAAATGCACAATATCCAAACTTGCTCCTTGAGGTATTTTTATATTTGTTTTGTACAATAGATGGGTCGATATTAATTAAGTTGAAAATAGAGAGAGGATATTATAATTATTTCAGGTTCAAGAAACATGAAGGTTTGCTCTGGGAGAGTCCGAGTCACCCTAGAGGGGGTGAATAGGGTGATAGAAAATTCTTTGTGAAAACTCACACTTTAGCGCAGGAAAGGGACAAAGACAGATTCCGAGTCTATTAACGAGGTCGAGAAAGATTGGACTCGAAAGGAATGAATCGGAAAAATCAAGAGCGAGTAAGGTCGTCCGAGTCTAGAATGAACTCGGAAAGTTAACACTTAGATTTTACGTGGAAACCCTCCTGGGACAGAAAACCACGGCCCGTGTCAATCCGGACACGAAGTCAAATCCATATTTTGAGTCCACAAAATACCGTGAAGCGATCGAACCCGAGTTGCTCCCTTAGACAACCCTATACAAGTTTTCCTAGACTCGAAGTTCCCTTATCCGATCTAGTACTTCCTAGCTGAGATAACCCTTACAGCTAGGGACAACTAAGCTGAGTTAACCTTTACAGACTTAGTCAAGGGGCCTTACAAAGAATGTAAGAAGAGTTTGTAACTAAGTACAAGACCTTACAACTCAAAAGGTAATGAATTACAGAATGGGAGTTGTAAGTAGAAGATTGAAAGTAAATACAATGACTTTTCTCAAGTATGTGTATTAACAAATAGATTCGGCAATCTTCAAGTCTTGTGAAGTGGCTTCTATTTATAGATAACCAGGCAGAGTAGCCGTTATCTTCATCTGCTGACCAAGAGTCTTCCGTGACCGTTGATAAGAGCTTTCGAGTCACTCGAAAGTATCCGTTGAAATTTGAACGCTGGACAACGGTTTAACTCTCTTGGAAGTCCCAAAACCATCGGTTGTGTCTTGAAAAATGAGGTGGAAACCACCGTTAAGCTTGGCGTTCCAGTTTTCCGGATATGGAAGCATGACAGCCTTCGACACAATCTTCCGGGACTGGAGCAGGGAAGGTGAAAAGCCATATCTCGCTGGTGATTTGACGTTCGAAGCCGGCTACTTTTGTAGTTTGAAAAGGTGTATCCTCGAATGAATAACCTACAAAAGTAAATCAATTTTGGTTCTCAAAGTATAAAATATTTTGGTCCAAAGTTAGACACGAGATAATAAAGTAATTAAGATAATTACGCAATTGATTATCTCGAGTCGAAATGAAGTGGAATTTTCCGAGTCCAATATCCATGGTACTCGGAATTCCATCCGACTTAGTCTAACCGATAGAACAAGTTCTAAAGAGAATATCGAGTGAGAAAACTTGATATAGACTAAGCATGAAACAGACTAAGGAAATTTACTCTAACGAAAAAGAGCTTGTAGTCAAAAGTAAGATTCCGAGTAAAAAAAAAACGAAGCATTAGTCTACGATAAATCTGAGTGAAGATGGACTCGGAACAAAGAACTACTTTTCGAGTCTCAAACGGATAAGCGATAAATATACTAAGTGATAGACGTATCACGCAGAAAGATACTTATTTTACTCAAAGGAGTTTACGTGATACCGAGAATGCCTTGGAATCAAAACTCTAAAAGCATGGGGTTGTTATACGTGATCTGGTTTAGTGCAACTCGGAAATGCGTTGAGAAATGTCTGAGTCTTCAGTCCACATAATTCTTTTTCTCCACCAAAGCAAGATCCCATCTAAACCTACATTATCAAAGTTGATCGCCACCACCATGATAATTAGTCACAAGATCAACATATATTTTCAGCGCATGAGGCTTTTTTCTCCGGGCCTAAGCGAGACATTTTAATTAGCTTGGCGGGTTTTAGAACCTAGCCCTTGAAGAGATATCATCACTTCAAGCTTCCAAGGTTAAGAGGATCCAAAGGTCCAATCTACAAGAAAACAATATCTTTTCAAGCTTACAAACGAAGGATCCAAAAGGTATTTGTCCTAAGAGGAAGCATCCTATCCTCAAGAGTCCATGCTAGGGAAAATTCAAAGACTTTTTCTATAAAATTAGGCCTTCTTTCTTCAAGCTTCCAAGCAATGAGAAAATCCCAAAACAAAACAAAACAAATAAATTAATAATTAAAAAATTCCCTTATTCTTGAATGAGATGTACTTTGTTCAAAAGGATCAAAGATCTTGTTCCTAGAACAAAAAATTCGCTTCTCAAACTTCCGAGCTGAGCTTGAGATATCTAAAGACCTCATTCCCAATTGAAGTATCCTCTCTTTAAACCTCGAAGATGGGGAGTACTAAGAGACCATGCCAGAAACATCCTTTCCTTGATTCTAGCATTCTAAAACATAATCTCGCATAAGTAGTAATTATGATATCCTCTTCAAGGGCTTTGAGCACATGCAACAAGCATTCTATGCTCAATAGAGATTCTAATCCCTCATCATTCAGTAAGGTAGTAAACCTTCTACGTAGGTTACTTAGAGCTTCTCATGAGGTATGCTTAATGTGAGCTCAAAACTCCCCTATAAAATCTTTTAATCAATCTTAAAAAGTAACAAAGTACCTTGTCATAAAAAAGATAACCTCTATTTGAGCTCATTAATTTCAACGAGTACAACACCTAACCTCCAATGGTTTATACAGTCGACAATGTGTCATTTGATTCTGAAAAGCTCAAGAGATGTACCCTACAATTCCTATGATTTTACATAACATATCTACCCAATAAGATAAAAACACTTGTGATGAACTTCTAAGCTCAAATGGGATCAAGACCTTTGGGCCATTGAAAAAATCCCACAAAAACTATTAACTCCTAAAAGATCACAAGAAAAAAGTTAAAAAGAAAACCTTGCCAACGAGCATTCATGCCCAAAAACTTCGACATCATAAAATAGACCTTGAGCCTAAGAGGAAATAGACTTCCTATGAGCAAGGGGCTCCAAGATCACTATAAAAGGAAAAGTGCACGGCCGAGTATGGTTGAAAGGCCCCACCTAAGCAACAATTGCAAGCCCATAAAATGTCTCGGCGGTGGGCACCCTTAATTGAATAGACCAATGAGGAGGTAAAGTGGTAAACATATTAAGTCTTCATCTTCGGGAGTTTAAAACATACAACGACTTCCTCTGTGAGTGAGGAGTTACGATTACATGTTAAAAAAGTTGCAATTGCATTCTAAATAGTGAACATTTGACCTTTTTGAGTTTTGGAGATATCATTATTCACAAAAATGATGATTTGTCTTAATTTGTCCCTATTTACACGAGTGACATCCCCTTGGTGTCTTCCCATCTCGGTATGAAGACCTAGCTTCATTTGTATGCTTGGAACAAAATTGGCCTAAAACAAAGTGAAAATTCCCATCCAAGCACAAAACACAGACTCATCGACCAAAGATTAGCTCAAACTAAACCAGTTTCCGAAATAGAAAGTTTCCCAAACCAGATTCGGTCTTCCCCACTCAACTTCGGTCCGACCAAGTCGGACTCAACTCCACAAACCTAGGCCCGAACTGGCTCCAATCTCCATCCCTCTCGTTTTGGCAATTAGGTGCTTTTCCGATTCGGTGGCTAAAATATGGGTTAGCTTTACCCTAATACTTCCTACAAATAGGAGCACCCTCACCCATTTTGCTGAATTTTCCTACTCTCATTTCCATTCCACTCTCTCAACTCCATCCATACCTTTTCTCTCCTAAAACCCTCTAAAAAGAAGCCTTCATTTCCTTTTTGAAGCTCCACATTTCCCATCACTACTCTCTCATAATCCAATTAAGCTTCATGTCCCATCGTCCAAGTCCTTACCCTTTTATTTTTAGTTACTTCAATTTCCATATTTTGGGTTTCCAAACGATGTAATTGCCATTAATTTCCTCCCTACCCGATGTAATAGTTTAATTTAAGTTTATTGCTTTTCTTTATCGCTTTCATGATTTGATTGTTTTAATTCCGCAACTAGCATGCTGTATGTTTGACTTGCTTTAACACAACTTTTACATCCCATTTTGATTAGTAAAGGTCAGTTTCTTTAAATAGGCGGAATGAGGAGCACCCCTCTTCATTTTGAACATTCACCCCGAACCCCGAATTATTGGTTTAGGACAATGGAATCATTTTTGAAAACATTTTCCAATTTGAGTTTTCTTGTTCCTTTTGTTATCCCTTTGGTTTAAGCTCAAATTTGGAAAGTAAAATTGTTTTTTAGTTTTTATTCAAAACTCACTGGCGGTTCCTTTTTATTTTCTTTCTCTCTAATAACGCATATTGGTTAAGCTCAAAAGCCCAAACTTATGGCTACATATCATCAATCTCACACACCAGCAATTTTACAAAGATTTGGCTAGGTGTGGATCCGGTTTAGCTATGGCCAGAAATTTAGGTAAAACCTCAAATTTATTTATGTTCAATTATTATGTTAGTGCAGGAAATATTTTTTCGCTAAGCTTCATGAGCAAATGGTAAACTTTAGGCATAACATCCGAACTTCAAGAATCAATTAGCATCTTGCAACCAATCAACCTCCTAGACTTCAAATTACATTATACGAGTCAAGTTTAGCCCCATACACAAATGGTCAAGTTTAGGCAAATACCCAAGCTTCGAACTTTAATTATCTAAGCTCAATAAGATCTGGCTACACATCAGCTCGTCGAACTTCGATTTCATTATACAAGTCAAGTTCTGCAAGGGCTTAGGTCATCTCAAGCGACCAATCCTTAACATTCATCCTTGCACTACATACAAACAATGTCCAAAGCGACGCCAACAAACAGATAAGTATATCTTAGTGTCTACCACTACTAGAAAACAGCAGATTAGCGACGGAAATAGTGACGGAATGTTAGTTATTAGCGACGGAATTTCGCAATTAGCGACGGAACTGTTCGTCGCTGAAAGCGGGTCGCTAAATATCAGCGACGGAAGTTTTCAAGTCCGTCGCCAATTAGCGACGGATTCTCGTTCAGTAGCCGATAGAAATTAGCGATGGAAAAACTTTCCGTCGTTGATATCCGTCGCAAATTAGCGACGGAATTTGGTGTAATTCCGTCGCTAATTTCCGTCGCTTCTTGGTACTTGTTCCGTCGCTGATCCGTCAGTTGTTCGTCAAAAATTTTAAATATTATTAGCTAATTATTCGTTATCCTAGTACGTAACATTGTGAATGGATATACAAATCCAGCATTCACGGATGTGACACTTACATTTGGCATTTACATATGCCGGCCACAAATAATTCATCAAAGTTGGATATACAAATCCAACTTACATATTCAACATCATCAACAACATAACATACTTAAAACAAATTCACAAGTTGAACACAACAAGCAAACAATAGCTCACAAAAACCTAGAACACATTTAAATAGTTCGCAAAGTGGTGATCACCAATATATACAAAAGTTCACATTTGAATTCACTCATCCTCTTCCTCATCCTCTTCCTCTTCCTTTTCCTCTTCCTCTTGTGGTTGTGGTGGTTGACGGTGAGATCCGGATGCTTGCTGAGACTGCAGAAATTCATTCATACGTGCTATTGGCTCAGTGAAACTATCGACTCGTGCCTTAAGATGCCGATTTTGTAACTCAAGCATCCAGCAATGCTCAATCCATTGATGTACCTCGGAATTTAAATTATGCACTTGTTGCTCTCCATTCCGAGTCATCCGTAGTAGAAGATTTCGGTGATTTGAAGGACATTGTTGGTTTCAAGTTTCTAGCCTCGGATCCAAATTCGTAAATGCGACCTTTCTTGTTCGCATTTGCTTTGACCCACAACTCTTGTTGTGAAGGGGTGGATACATGATCCTCGGAAGAGTTGGGGTCATCACAGGAAGTTTGAGTGGGTTGAGTGTTTTGCAACTCTTCCCACTCTTTTGAAACTTCTCCTGAATATAATATAAATATTTGAGGCATGTAAATATCACAGGTTGTTAACGAAAACAATAGATAGAAAAATATGCGGAATTCATATATACGGTAACTCACGTAAATGGCCTTGGATTTTTGTCCACCCATTCGTCCTTTTTTGTTTTGTGCGTGCATGAAAATAGTTGGGTCGGTAGAGGCTGAACTCCTTTAAGCTCGTTCATCTAAAATTGAAAACAAGTTAGTAGAGAATCAATTTACCAATATGAACATGTTAACAGTTGTATGCGTAATCAATAAGAAAGGGGTACGTACAAATCGCCGCTTATGCTCCGTCATAGGGATTGAGCCACACGTATGGAGTGATGAACCAAGTCCCCCGATCAGCATGACGGTTTTTTGAGCTTGCTCGCAGAACTTCTTGTACTCAGCAGTTTCCCAATATTCGAGCAACTCGCGCCAGTAGTTGTCACCCAACCATTTCGGCTTCTTCTTAGTTTTCCTCGCCTTGAGCATGAAGTCCTTCAAGCGATCACCGCCTTTCTTTTCAAAATTTCTTATGATTTGGACTTCATCTATAACGCCCCCAATCACCATTACTTAATAATCCCTTCATGACGGATCGTTACGTAAGGTCGCAGCTGAAGGTAACAATCGAAGCGTTACCGTCGTCCTAAAAATAGGACGAGGGCTAAATAATTGAAATAAAATGAAATACGGTTTGGGCATCCACGGTTATATTTCAAAAATGCTGTTAGGAGTAACTACTTATTACCCAAGTAGCTATGTCATCCCAAAATAAAGTTTACGAGTTTAGCAATATAATATTTATACAACCTACACTTTCGTCTAATCCACAAGATAATGTACAACGTATAATAATTCCCAAGGTCATACCTAAACCCTGGTTGAGGGTAAAATCATTGTGAGCGTCTATGCACCTTCGGAATTACAAATGCAGCGTGGCTGACTAGGATCCGCCTTAGTCGGACTTGGTAAGTGGTTGATAGTTCACCAATGCTTCTTCCTAAAACAAAAAAGTAAAATATTTCGAAGAGTGAGTCGAAACTCAGTACGAACATTCCTGCATTGTAAAATAACTTGAAGAATATTTTGATTGACGCGCGCATTTCAATTCATTTTAGTTTGAAATCGGGGGAGAGAATATAAGTAAAACTTACTTGCCGCTTATTATCCGAAAGTGGTACCCCTTGATAATTGATGCGATCGTTGAACAGTGTCACCCCGGCCGATCGATAACCTGAGTTGACGCCGCTCGCGGTATAATTGGTGGGCCTAAGCCCTTGGTAATTGATAATTGGGCGGGGACCACTTAATTAGGTGGCAAAACTTGCCTTGTAAATGATTCATTATTAGTTATATATATGAGAAATGTTGAGATTTGATGAAACATGTGAGTTTTCGAAAGGTACGAGCAATGAACGTACTCGAATTGAGAATATTTGTTTCTCCCCTTTTGTAGAAATTTGAGTCACCACCTATTCGGCAACTGAAATGGCCTCGATTCTGTTTAAAATAGATTTCTAGGGTTAATGATGTTTTCTTGAGTTCTAATGCTTGAGTTTGTATAAGCTTTAACAATTTATTTCATTTCCTATATTCGTATGAAAATCGATTAAACTAATTTTTGTATTACTCAGCTTTACTGCGTTGATTCCGTTTCAATTATTGAATACAATTTATATTAATTAAAGAGGTTGATTAGGCTGACTAAATACTCGATTGTTTTGACTGAATTCAATTCGTTAGCTGATTTGGATTGACAATGGTGTCTCTATACATATGGATACACCTAACAAACACTTATTCCTAATTTATTCCTTACTCCTCCCTTCCCTGCATTCGAGACTCATAGTTAAGTAGTTGACTAATCCGTCAAATGTCTTCCTATAGGAAGGTTCCATAATCCACCGAATTGCTCAAAACCCGTACATACACCATGTTAAGATCATAAGCATTGTTCTCCCGACAAATTTCATATTCACAACCACTATTAGGTATGCTTAATGCTCAAATCTCCCTCACATGTCTATACTTACACATTGCTTAATTTCACTCTCTACATACACATTCTCATTCATTTGTTCTATATAACCATTTCCAACATATATAAATCCATCAATTTACCCAATTCTATAATAAACATCCCCCAAACTCATTCACTAATTCATAATCTCCCCACAAGAATCACATTCGTTCTCATTCATACAATATACAACCAATCCATTGAGATGCCACAACTCGATTATTCACACCAATTCGAATTTTCCCAAATTAATCTTTGAATTCACTCCACAAATATATTTCTAATCATACTTCAATTTACGATTACAATTGCTCGATAGATAATGAAATTGATAATTTAGGGTTTAGACTTTTACCTTCGAATTCACAGAGGAGGAGTCAAGGAGAGGAAGGAGGGGATGTTGGTGGTGCACGTAGCTCCGGCGATCGCGGGCGATACGGCGTTAAGCTCCAACGACCGAGTTGCGGTTGGCGGTTGGGCAGCAGAACGGGTCGCGGCGGAGGTGAGGCAGGGCACCTGCCCCGCGCGAGAGAGGGAGAGTGATGGCGAGAGATACCAGGCGTCCCCGGATGACGCCGGCGTCGGCTTCCGGCCGGCGTTGGTGGCGCTTGGTGGCCCGAACAGGGCCGCAAAGGAAGGAAGAAGAGGGAAACAGAGCACGCGAGGAGAGAGGGAGCGCTTGCGTGAGAGAGGGAGAGAGAAGCCGGTGCTCGCGTCGGCTTTTGCCCGGCGTTGGCGGCGGCGATCGCCGGGACCGGCCCGACCGAGGAGGGCGTGGAGAGACAGGGAGAGGCGAGAGGAAGGCAGGGGAAGGAAGCAAGCGAAGAATTGAAACCGAGCTTGCTCGATTATTTCGATCTTAACCGCCTTTCTTTTTTTTTTTTTTTCCCAATTCCAGATTATTCTATGTCCGGATTTTTCCCAAAAAAATTCAGCTTATTTATTTCATTTTTACCTTTATTTTTATATGTTTATCTATATTTATTTATTTATTTATTATTATTATTATTGGTACTTTTTAATTTTATTTTAGTAATGATGTTCACAAATTATAACCTTATTATGGGATTTTTATTAGGGTCACTCCGTCGCCTTAGCTACATAACACACGTATAAGGATAATGTAAATACAAAATATCGAATTGAAGTGCACACGCTCAATTATATAAATAGTATAATTAATAAAATAAATAATGTGATTTAGGGTCGGGTTGTTACATCATCGGTTGGAGACCAAGTGAAAAATTTCTATATAAATAAAAACGTGGTTTATACATTATGAAATTAAAATATAATGTTCGAACATGCACAATAAGTGATTATGTTATCTCGAACTTGAGAAAACTAATGATGTGTCATTACCTTAAACTCAGAAAACCATTGATCACGTTGTGATCGAGGGACTTGACCCCATGTAGGCCAAGCTCCATCGTACTTGCTTTGGAAGATGTGGGAAATCGTACCCACAACTTTGTCAATGAGGTAGAACCTAATCAATTAAACATATAAAATAGTTAGTTCAACTAATAACTAATATGCTTATTTTATTTTATTATTTATTATCACACTCACCCTTCACCATCTAGCTCAATTCGGATTTTTCTCGATCGCTAGCGCTACTTGATTGAAGACAAGGATCCTCGTTCCTCGTATCGGTTGGTCCTTCATTTGTAGGCATTTGTGGTGGCCGTTGTTCGGAACCAACATGGATGCGTGGTACATTATTTGTACCATATTGGTGATATGTATATGTACTCGACGGGTTTGAGTACATATGGGGTTGCTTGAGAATATGGAGGGTTTAGAAAGAAAGCCCCACCCAGTGGGTTTTGCATGTGTGGGAAATTTGGGAGTTGGAAAAAGGGAGGGTTGGGAATAAATGACCCCCAATGGAGTTTGGTTGTGAGGGGAATGTGGAGATAGTGCTCCACCGGCAGGAGTTTGAAGGTTCCGAGGGTTTTGAGAGGGGGTAGAAGTGCTGACATAATTACCTTCCCCATTGGTAGAGGTGTTTCTAGCCCTTCCCGAGTAGCTGATCATTTGGTTCCGCCTCTACCTCTCTCCATTTTTCTGTACATAAACAAGTAATTCACACTATTAGTAAACATCCAACGGTTCAAGTGATTTCATATAAAACAACATATAAACAATAGTAAACATATGCACATGTAAGCGTTAGATATAAATCGAAGCATGTGAATAAAGTACGCTTCAATGGTTTCACCTTCATTACATTAATAAGAATTCATTCGATGACAACATAAATGAAAGTTGTACAATAAAAAAAACAAAGCCAACAAAAGCACATTATCAACTACTCATCATCCTCATCATCGGTGTTATCATCATCTTCTTCACTATCCTCTTCGGCGTCATTGAATAGGGTATGTTCTTCTTCATCATCGGTGATATTGTCATCATCCCATTCCCCTTCTTCATCTTCTTCACCTTCCTCTTCTTCACTAACATCCTCAATCTCATCTTCTCGGTTTAAAATAAAATTTATTACATTATTAGTTAAAAATACCAACACTTGGAGATGTTATATGATTACATATTTTCTATAACGAACATAATCTATATATAACCATTATGCATCTATAAATTTTTTAATATACATAGATTTCTTTAATTTTTATATTTTACTCTTAAATATTTATTTCATAATTAAAGTAATCATACCTAATTAGCATAAATAAACTCATATACATATAATTAAACTAATCATACAAGTAAAGCAATCATACCTATAAGCATACCTAATTAGCGTCAACAACCTCACACAAATAAACAACAAACAATTACACATATATAAATCAAAAACACCATTTCCCTCAACTTCAACAATAATGTCCCACAAATCCTACACAATTGCACATTTTTCTATTCAAATTCATCCACAATTAACATTAATTTCCACCAAATTACATATATTCATCAATTTCAACTTACATTTTTTAAACCCTAAATTTAACTTCAATAACATTTACTCCATAAAGAACACAATTGCACATTTTTCTATTCAAATTCATCCACAAACAACATTAATTTCCACTAAATTACATATATACGTTACTTTCAAGTTACAATGTTGAAAAGCCTAAATTTAACTTCCATAACATTTACTCCACAAACAACACAATTGCACATTTTTCTTCTCAAATTCATTCACAAACAACATTAATTCCCACCAAAGTACATATATTCGTCAATTTCAAGTTATATTTTTAAAACCCTAAATTTAACTTCAATAACATTTACTCCTTAAACAACACAATTTCACATTTTTCTTCTCAAATTCATTCACAAACAACATTAATTTCCCACAAATTACATATATTCATCAATTTCAATATCAATTTTGTAAAACCATAAATCTACAAAAAATCAACACAAGCATACCTCAAATTTATGGGCGGCACCGGCGGCGGCACAAGCGGCGACGGCGAAGGTCGAGCGTGAGGCGGCAGCGACGGTGGTTCGTCGGCGGCGTCCTCCACCCGAGCGGCAGCGGTGGCGGTGCTGGGGTCGGGCGAAACGAAGCTAAGACCGGTGGTTATTCGGCCTTGGGGTCCTGAACCGGCTGCTGAAGGGAGGCGGCGGCAACAGCGACGGCCGACAAGGCGGCGTGCGTAGTCGCCGGCGGTAGTGGCTGATGGCGATGGTCAAGCCGTGGTGGTGTCGCTCTCGCTCTCGCTCTCGCTCTCTCTGTTGCTCTACGAAATCCGGGATCGGCCGATGCCGGTTCGGATTTATCGTAATTAGCGACGGAACAGTCCGTCGCTAATGAGTAAAGTTAATTTTTTTACTTTCCGGGATTTTTTAATGTCCGAATTATCGCCGAGCGGATTAGCGACGGAAGTCATTTTCCGTCGCTAATTCCGTCGTTGTCCGATCCAGATTGTCATTTTGTGTCGGTGTCCGTCGCTGATTCCGTCGCTACCGGCGACGCATTGGTTTTCGTCGCTATTTTACAGTTTTGTAGTAGTGTACTTGGAACCTTCGTCTTGCTCGGAATCAGTCCAGGTTTATAGTCAAGCCCTTTTAAGTTTGATGGTGCTTCGGATCTTTGTGAAATGGATGGCATCCAAGCCTCATGATCTATAGCCAAACCCTTATAAAGGTTTTGCCTTGACTTGGCCATTGGGAGGACCTCAAGCCTTAGCATCTATCCACTTTCGTCGGAATAGAGACATATGCTTAATGTCCTTCAATGGCGTTTGAGCTCGAAGATCTGTACCCAAATCTCTAATGAATTTGGTGGCGTTTGAGCCTAAAGAGTGCATTTAACCAAATTAAAATTTTAGTTGATGGAGCTTGCCAATCTGATTGGGTATGAGGGGGTATCCGTATGGTGATATTTTCCAAGCTTTTTAAAAGTTCTCAAGAGTAGCTTGCCGGTTCAATATTTATCCTTTAGTACCCAACGTAATGACCATGGAGTCAAAATGCGGTTGCGGTCACGATTGCGATTGCGGTCATGATCCTCCCCACTCTAATGGGGCAGTTGCACTTCCGAGTGTGGTCGCTTTGTTACGAAACAACCACATTTGAATCCTTGGGCCGACGACATTTAACATTTTCGAAGCAATTAGGCGAGCAAAACAAATGGGTTTGCCTTTCCCAAAAATTACTATAAGGGACCCTAAAGAATTGTAAGATTGGGTAATTCAAATGGAAAATATCTTCATTTGTTAAAAGAATCAAAGTGTGGCCAACAGATGAGGATAAAATGCAGCCACTCTATCTTCATCAACATGGAAATGTGATTCGCTGCATTTTCTTCATGCATCATGTTTTATGTTGTAGACTCATGGCAGCCACAAACTGAGAATACTTGAATGGTGACAATGACGTTCGACATGACGGCCACAAGAGTAAATGTCATCCAACTATCTTCGTACATTTCGAAGAAGTAGGTAGTTAGACCCGGCAAACGTGTTAAGTTAACTTCGGATCGGGTCATGTTTCAAGTTAACGCAATTTCAGGTCCGTACGGTTTGGGTGGTTTGGCTTTAGGTAAGGTTGACTTCGAGTTAAGCAAAGTTTGGTCCAATAAGCTTGTCTTGTAAAAAAATAACTTTGTCGAAATTTCGATTAAGGTTCGATTTAAGTCTAGTTAATTCGGGTTTTGGGTAGGCATGTTTTGGGTCAAGTAAGGGTCGAGGTCGTTCGGTTTGGGTTTTAAGTCTCTGGTCAATTTTGTTAGGTTTAGAGGTAATCAATGTGTTCCAATTTCCAAATCTAGGGTCCATCATAAACCATTCCTTTCTAGAGTGAGGCTACAATTTTAAAGAATACAACATCCCATCCTAGCCGTGATCCCAAGGTAATTGTTTGCTTTGGCTTCGATTGGTTAGGCACAACTCAAGTATTATAGCATCTCTAGCATTTCCACTCAAGGTACAAGGATTTTGTGAGTCCACCCCTACACATTGGGCTTTGAAAAAATCTTCTATTTCTTTCAACAATTTGCAATAGACTAAAGAATTAATTTTCTCAATTTCGGATGATGGTGGACTCACATCTTTAGTCTGTCCTTGCTTCCTTTCATTGGAGAAGTAGGAAGTAAATGGTTTTTAATCTAGGATCCAAAACTAGCTCTCTAAAATTTAGGGATAACTGAGCAAGGTTTTAAAATTAGCAAGCCCTTGGGTCTTTTTATCTAGAATATTAAAGGAGACATCACAGAATTCGGATGTAGCAACAAACCAATAACAATTCATACTGTTGCCATCATCAAAAGTATCAAGTTGCACAAAGAATGCTTCCAATTTATAAAATCAATCGTCCAATTAGTAAAAAATGTCCGACTGTCTTTAATATAGTTCTTGAATGTTTACTCCTCCTCAACTACATCGTGGAACTATTTTAGCTTACCATGAAATAAGAAGCAGCACATAAACCACCACACTTCCCCGCCCCCGGCCCCAAAAAAGAAAAAGAAAGAGAAAGAGAGGAGGAGGACATGAAGATGAAGAACTAGAAAATCAACATGCAAAAGTCTGATAGTGGAAATTATTGTATCAGGACTCGAGAAATGTGGACAAAGGACACATAAAGCTGCAGTCCTAAGAGGCAACTACAGTCAGAAACTCAACTGTCATAAGCTCACCAAAGATAGTAATCAAGAAAAGGAATTTAATTTTTGAACATCTCAAATACCTCTGGTGCTGCAACTCTTCTGAGTTTATAGTTAATGAATTGAGAAAAGAAATCAGCAAGATTTGACACTTTTCTCAATGCCCACATATGTATCTTTCCAACAGGCAATTCAACTTCGAGTTTGAAAACATCAGAATCCCATACATTGACATCAATGCTGTCGTCAGCGCATGACATAAAAGCTGATAAAACCAGGTGGTTGAGATCAGGAAGGTTCACAATATTATTTTCTGTGGCATGTGTCGAACTCCTTGAATTCCAAGACATTATCCAGCACACCCAGAGAATCATATCCATATCTTTCGGTGAGATCGACCCATTAGTGCTGCTATCAACCTCGTTGGAGTCGAAATTTAAATTCAGAGGACAGCCAACTTTCTCAGCAGCCAAAGCAAGCACCCTGAACAAAATGTTCAACAGTGATGAAGCTGACATCCTTCCACAGCATTTGGTGTAGCCTCTAACAAATTCGACCCAGGTAATTCCTCCTTTTTGGGGTACAAAAAGTGTGTCAGCAATTGAGGTACCCATCCGATGCAAAAACCCCGGGAAGCAATCAGGCAAGTCAGCTTCCTCTTCGCAACTTACGTTGGTATATTTCAAAGAGAAATAATCCTGACAACAGTATAAAAGAAATAAGTAAAACATCTCGTCATGTGATTAATACAAGAAGTTATTTATGTATTATGATGAGGAAAACCACTTGGCTGAATGGTGAACACTCCTTTCATAAGGGAGGGTTGCAGGATTTAATCCACCCCTTCTTACCTCCAGCTCATATATCATATTTATGGTGGAGTATGTACTAACCGGAGCTAAGTAAGTACATGTGGATAAAAAGTCTCTTATTAACAAATAGACGTGGGTAAATCGTCCATGACTCCTAAAAGTACATACTCCAGGGAGCGCAATATATTTTTCCTCTTTACATGCCTTGAGATACACCGGGTTACCCTCCACATCCATAAAAGACTATTACTGCTTATTTTTTCTTTTTCTTTTTTTCTATTTTTGGGGGAGGGGGGTTGATCAGCACCACTTAAACCATTTTCAACAAAGCTAAAGTGGTTATTGTGGAGCAATTTTTCGGCTTTTAGTTACAATCGACACCTTGCTAAATGCTAGAAGCCCAAAGAGAAACAGCATTTCTACAATCATAATGCCCCATATACTTACAATAACATACAACAAAAACCAATTATCGCACTATGAATAAAACTCAAAAGAATAAACCACATTTAGTTGACTGCCACTTTCAAAATCTTATTAACAACTGAAATCAAGGCACCAAACTAAATGGATGAGGTATACAAATTGCAAAAGTTGAACCAAAACAATATTAAACGCTAGTAAAATCAGTAACAAAATGATGTATAAGTAAGGAGAGATAGGTACATGAAGAGAAGAGGGAGGAATGGACTTGGAGAGAGGATCAGTTAGGTTGAAGAAAGATTTCTGTAGCAAAGGAAGGGCGCCCGTAGAAGTTGCTTGGCTCTCCAATTCTCTCTCCTCCTGAGAAACGGCCTCCGTTGACGACGATGCCCCCACTCTCTCTCTCTCTCTCTTTGATCAGTTTTAACTGTTAAGAGTCGCCAAATGGCAGTTATTGCAGCCAATGCCACCTGTCTCTAAGCGGATGCGTCACCCCCACGCACCGACCGCCTCGCCGGGAGGCGTTCAGCTTCTCCACGACACCGCACGGCGTGCGCAACACGAAAGAAAACAAAAAAATTCCATAAATTAATGGCTTAGTAGATTTTATTGTTAAAATTGCCAATTTTTATAGTGATACCTCTCACTTAAGGCACACCTCCATAATACATGCGGACTAAATTAAGTTCATATACAATAGTAATTTTTATTATATTTAAATTTATATTATGATAAATATTTATAAATTAAATTAAAAAAATGATAAGTATTTAAATCAATTAAAATAACACCTATATAGAATTTGAGGAAAAATAAAGTCATATAAATTCTTACATTTCTCTTTGGTATTCATCATTATCCTACATTCACATTAAGTTTTAGAGCTCTCCTTCAACCTTTAAACCATCAAAGACGAATTAAATGACATCATATTCGTCAACATGAGAGAGATGATGAGTTGACTGATAAATCAAATAATACATACAAAAGAGAATATATTGACCTTTTGAGGTGGATCAATTTATCTAATTTGTAAATATTTTATAATATAAAATTAAATACAATAAAAATAAAGATTTTTGGATGGGAATAATATAAACTTTGGGGTATTGACCAAAAATAATACATTGGGAAATTAACTGGCTTCCATATATTGGGGAATTAACTTGATAAAAAAACTTGTTTATGGGACCATTAAACTTAAAAATACAAGGTTAAAATTTTTATTCCGCCTGACATGTTAACTTTCCGACGAGTTTCAATCTCCAAACTCGGTTGTGTTATGAAATGTTAAAGTATTGTTCATGGCTAAGAAAAAAGACGTATTATTTTTGGCTAATACCCCCAAAGTTCATATTATTCCTATCCAAAAATTTTAAAAATTATTATATATAACTTAATTTAGTCATGTACGTATTGCATGCGGCTCAAAGTTAGTTTAAGTTTTAAAAAAAGGAGTAAATAAGACAAATTAAAATTCTGAACTCGTATCTATTTAATTATCTAGGACTCTATCTATGTAATTATCTATTACTCTATCTATTTAATTATCTAAGACTCTATCTATATAGTTATCTAGGACACTATCTATATGATTATTTTTTGTTATCCAGTTGGTGGTAGTTTGTTGGTAGGAAATAGAAGTTATTAATATATATATATATATATATATATATATATATATATATATATATATATATATATATATATATATATATATATATGTCATATACTGATGGATTGAGGAGATATGCAGAAAAGTTTTTTACTTCTTTCTCCATCTTATTATTGCACATTGTATTATATATCATGGTATTAGAGCCAACATTGCTCGTTTCTAGTTTGTCACTGCCATTTCATCGGATCAAGTCACATGTTAGGCCTTGTCGATATCCCACACGTGAGGGTATGTTGGATTTATTAAAGTGGGGAAGTCCCACATTGCCAAATTTAAAATGTCTTACCAATTTTATAAACTTGTGAGTTATTCCTTACATTGTCATTAATTTTAGGATGAAATCTCATAAACTTACATGCATTACTTGATTAAATTAAAGTCTAAATTTAACACACTTTAACCATCTTCACATACATAGATAAATGAAAAAGGAGGGAATATAAATTTTACCGTTAACGAATTCCAATACCCACACTTGAACTATTTCATTGTATAGTTATATTCTCATTGGATCATTTATTTATGAAATGGATGAAATTGAGGCAAAATTGACGGTAGGTTCTGGAAAATGACACTTCTTGAGAGAGAGAGAGGGCGATTTCATATAAAATGACAAAGTACGACACTCCTATTTTTTCTCCACCGTATATCCCCTAATAAACTCCATTCTCACCCCTCTTTCTCTATACAATGAAATAACCGTATAACAAAATAATATAACGACACTTTTATTCTTATAATTTAAGTTAAAATAAAGATGAATATAATAAATTAAAATTTATACAATATTTTAACTTTCTTCCTTTTATAGGTAAAATAGATAGATTATATAAAATAAATAGATTATATAAGTTCATGTAGAAGGACCATAACTTGATATTATTTGATTTAACTAATTTTTCAAAATGATAGTTATTTTAATTTTTTTGTTTTATAATATCTCTTATTTTACAAGTACAATGACATATTAATAATTTTTTATTAATTTTATTTTTATTAGTTAATTTTTTTCTATATTTTTAATTAATTTTTATCATTTACAATGAAATTTTAGGGCAACTTGATTTTTAAACACAAATTTTGATAATTTTGTGTTTTCTTGATGGTCATGTTCCATTCAACTTGTAAGGATCTTTAACTATGTCGCTTATAAGGATCTTTAATAATGTAATGTTGTAATGAGTTATAACCAATTCTAAGATAGTTATAAAGTTAATTATAAAGGGTTATTGGATTAAATAAACTATACTTTTAGGGAATTGGACAATTATATACCATACTATAATATTGACCATACATGCACTTGGACTTTAGAGGTATTTATTATTGTTAAATCATACCACTTGTTTATTGGACGATTATATATCATATTTTAGTTTAAAGTTGTCCAAAAAAAGGGTTTGGTTTAGGTATGATAAATATCTTTAAAGTATAGTATACTGGCTGATTAAAGTTATAGTATGATATATAATCGTCCAAACCCCTCCAATAACCCATTTTTATAACGAATTATAGGTAGTTATAACGAGTTATAACGTTGTAAGCTAAATTTAAATGGAATAGAGGTATTATCTTATAATCCCAAAACTAGAATTATTTTAACACGGATGGAGTATAATATTACACAAGTTATTATACTACATCCCTTACAATGCTATTATACACACTATAACCCAACATGCAGACGCAACTCACAAACTCAAGCCTAACACCCTAACAAGTAAGGCTCATGTATCAATTGACATGAATCTCACCGACTCAACAACGAATTAACCATTTAATTTTTTTATTTTTATTTTTGCATTATTTACTTATCCTAACTTTTAAATTTTTTTCTTCAATATTTACTTAGTTTTTCTTGAAATATTATGTTGATTTTTAGTCCAAAAATGATTCAATATATAGTGGCCTGCTGTTCACTAAAAAGTGTTTTATTATTTATTAAAAATTAACCTATTGTTTACCAAAGCAATTATCCACTAAAATTGTTAGCAATTTATTATTTACCAAAAATTTACTTGTTATTTCACTAAAAAGTTTTCTATTATTCATGAAAAAATTTATTAAAAATTAACCTGTTACTCACCAAAAACATCATTCACCAAATACTATTTATGATCTACTATATACTAGAAAATAACTCATTGTTCACTAAAAACATTATCGATCAAAATTTATAAAGCTTTTGAAGAATACTTTGAACTATTGATTTAAGGAATGGAAAGTAAAGACTAATACTTTGCATTTTAGAGTAAATGCAATAAATAAATATATATCAAACTTTCCAAAAAACAATAAAACTTTTAGATGACAGGAATCCAAGTCCTTTAAGGTATGCAATGAGAACACAACCGGTCAACTCTTGTCTTTTGTTACTAATGATAATAAGTAATATATGGTGTTGGGGAACAGATTTACATTTGAGAAAATGTGCGTATTTTTGTGCATGTTTTAATGAGTGTGTATAGAGGTGGAAATGAGTCGAGTCTGCTCGTGAGAACTCGTGTGCTAGCTTGACGGGAAGTTCGGAAAAGCTCAACTCGAAAAAACTCAAGTAAGATCGGGTTTGACCTCTTTATACAAATAAGAACTTCCTAAGCTCATGAGACTCGTAAAGAGGAGGGGAGAGTACATATTAGGCTCGACATGTAATACAATTTCAAAAATTGGATTATGTATATGATTAATAAAACTAGGAATGTATTTTATAAGTCACTTTTTTTATTCTATTACATATTATAAAATAACAACGAGATATCATACTCAGCTAGTATGAACTTTCTTGTTTTTCATTATTATCGTTCTTTAATTCTAGTGACTTTTCAATCTTATATGATTATTGACTACAATATATTTATTTCTTTGACATTAAGGATTTGAATTCAGTTTTGATCATTTTGATTTGTAGCAAAACATAGTGAAAACAAGTGAAGTATGGACTCGTGAAAGCTCATGAGAGCTTGTGAGCTTAAGCGAGTCAAGTCTTGAGCCCAAATTTTTAGGTTCGACAAGCTTGTGAGCTGAGTCGAGCTTATAAAAAGTTAACGAGTCGAGCTGTGAACATGCCAAGCTCGGGCTCAACTCGACTCATGTTCAAATTTAGGTGTGTACATAACTCTTGTGCATGAGCTTGTATAATATAAATTTAGATTTTAAATATATATCACTTTTGAACTATGGTTAAATGTTTTTTAGCCCCTCACTATGAAAAATTATTTTAATCATCCTTCGTAAACAAATATAATAGTTTTAAGCACCCCTTACCTATGGTTAAATAAGTAAATATATAATTTTGGGTGAGGTGATGATGTCACAGGTCAATAATTTGTAAATTCTTTAAAACTTAAAGGTCTTTAGCTTTAATTTTTTAAAATTAAACTCTCTCTCTCTCTCTCGCTCTATATATATATATATATATATATATATATATATATATGAAGACTCGAATATCGCTTAATACTTTTCCGAGCTGTGCAAAAGGACTCGGTATAACAATCTCGTACTTATAGAGTTTTGATTCCAAGGCATTCTCTCGTTTGCTAGAAACTTTTACGAGTGATACGGTATCTTATCCTTGAGTGACTCGAAAACCGATATGCGTATCTCACTCGGTTCCGAGTCCCTCATCACTCAGATTTATCGCATATTGAATAGACTAGTATTTCATCTTTCCTCACTCGGATCGACTTCTAGTTATAAGTTCTATGTTGTTATAGTCGGTATCTCTAGTCTGTTTCATGCTTAGTCTATATCAAGTTACTTCACTCGATATTCTTTATATAACTTGATTCTTCGCTTAGACTTAGTCGGATGGAATTTTGAGCTATATGGATATTAGACTCGGAAAATTTCATTTTGTTTCGACTCGGATAATCGGTTGTTTAATTATCTTAATAATTTTATTATCCGTGTCTAATCTTGGACCAAAGTATTTTATACTTTGAGAACCAAAATTGATTTACTTTTGTAGGTTATTCAAACGAGGATACACCTTTTTCAAACCACAAACGTAACCGGCTTCGAACGTCAAATCACCAGCAGACATGGTTTTTCACCTTCTCTACTCCGAGTCCCGGAAGATTGTGTCGAGCTATCTGTTTCTAAATCTGGAAAACTGGAACGCTAAGCTTAACGGTGGTTTCCACCTTATCTTTAAAGACACCACCGAGTGGTTTTGGGACTTCCAAGAGAGTTAAACCGTTGTCCAACGTTCACATTACAATGGATACTTTCGAGTAACTCGGAAAGCTTACATCAACGGTCACAAAGGACTCTCGGTCTGCAGATGAAGATAACGGCTACTCTGCCTGGTCATCTATAAATAGAAGTCACCTCACAAGACTTGAAGATTGCCGAAATTATTGTTAATACACATACTTGAGCAAAGTCATTGTATTTTCACTCTATCTTCTACTTACAACTCGTACTCGTAATTCATTATTTTTTGAGTTGTAAGGTCTTGTACTCGATTACAAACACTTTCTTACTTTCTCTGTAAGGTCCCTTGACTAAGTCTGTAAGGGTTAACTCAACTTAGTTGTCCTTAGCTGTAAGGGTTATCTCAGCTAGGAAGTAATAGATCGGATAAGGGAATTTCGAGTCTAGGAAAATTTGTATAGAGTTGTCTAAGGGAGCAACTCGGGTTCGATCGATTCACGGTATTTTGTGGACTCAAAATAGTGGATTTGACTTCGTGCTTGGACTAGCACGGTCCATGGTTTTCTGCCCCAGGAGGGTTTCCACGTAATCTCTAAGTGTTATCTTTCCGAGTTCATTCTAGACTCGGACAATTTTACAGACTCTTGCTTATCCATTCGTGATAGCATTTCGAGTCTAAACTTTTCTGACCTGTCGATAGACTCGGAATCTATCTCTGTCTTGTTTTGACAAAAGAGCTAAAGTTTCCACGAAAAACTTCCATCACCCTATTCACCCCCTCTAGGGTGACTCGGACTCTCCCGAGCAAACCTTCAATTGGTATCGAGCCTATCCTTTCGAAAGGATCTAACCATCCAAAGGTCTAAAGATCAAATAGCTCGGAACAACGGAGAGTTCGACGAAGGAAGATCTTCCAGCAGACCACCAAAATTCAAAGGATCAAACTTCGAGCACTTGGAAGAAACTTATGGAATGTTTCCTCATGGATCATGATGAAGATGTATGGGAAATCATACAACAAGGAAACTACATTCCAATGAAGACAGAGGAATTCAGAATCATTCCCAAGACAAAAGCCGAATTCACTCCGGGTGAAGCGAGAAGTTCAAGAAGAACTTCAAGGCAATGAACATTTTGATGTGCGCCATTAGCTCAGAAGAATACAACCGAGTGTCCGCTCTGTGATTCAGCAAAAGAAATGTGGGACACCCTTGTCAACACTTACGAAGGCACAAGCCAGGTCGGACAAGCGAAGATAAGTCGGTTTCTTCACAAATATAAGCTTTTCAAGATGGAGCCGGAAGAGAACATCACTCATATGTTCATTCGATTTACTAAGATGACCAATAATCTCAAATCACTGGGTAAGAAGATTTCCCATGAGGAAATGTGCGGAAAGATACTCGAAGTCTACCTAAGAAAAGATGGGGTCCCAAAGTAACTGCCATAGAGGAGGCTCGGAACCTCTCACTCTTAAAGCCGGACGAGCTCATCGGGAAGCTTCTCACTCACGAAATCCATCTAGAAGAGGAGGATGCCGAGGGCAGTACTAAATGGAACATTGCACTAAAAGCCTCGGAATCCAAAGAAGCAAATCCGAGCTCCTCGACTCGGAAGACGATCCCATGGCACTTATTCCAAGAGGCTTCAAGAGAATAATGAAGCACAAAAGATGGGATAAAAGGCCAAAGGAAGAATTCTACAAGAAAGACAAGAGGGACAGAAAAGGTAAGTACTCCTCACCCTCAAAGTTATCCTTATCTAAGAATTACGGATGTTTTGAGTGTGGCAGCAAAGACCACATAGTCAAAGACTTTCCAAAAAGAAAAAGGGACAGAAAGAAGAAGAAGGCTATGATGGCAACATGGAGCGATGAGGACTCATCGGAAGATGACGATGACTCGGACGACTCAAAGTGTCCGATGGCAATCTCCGACTCGGAAGCTAGAGGAGAATCGGACTCGAGACTCGGACAATGAGGAAACTAATCCTTAAGAGGTAATTGATTATTTTCTCAAATTCTCCAAAGTCGATTTAGCTAAGTATATTTTTACTTTGGAAGAAAAGTCCAATTCGATTCTTCTCAATTCAAAGAACAACTTGAGTTAATCACTTCGAGAGTATTTCTTTGAAAAATGAATTAGAAAAGCTGAGACTCACACTCGAGAGAACTCAAGACTAGTACTCAATCTAATGAGACTAAGTCCGAGTTACTCGAGAAAGAAAATGAGGAGCTAAAGCGAAGCTCACCGAGTCTCAAGATCTGGTTTTAAAGTTTACTCAAGGTCGGAAGAACCTTGACATGCTCTTAGGATCACAATATGTCTCTTTTCGAAAAGAAGGTCTTTGTTTCAACAAAGAGGAAGAATCCAATTCCTACTCGGAATTGTTCAAAAGGATTCCGGAACTGTAAAGTTCGGGAAAGTTGAGCACGGTCCCATTCACGAAATGAAGGGAGGACTAAGCCCGAAGCTGTTTACAAAAGAAACCTTCTTCTCCTGTTTCAAAAGGAAAGGTTTTTAAAAGGAAAGAGACACGGACTCGGTTCTCCGGGAGGAAGATTCAGAATCAAACAAAACCCAAAGTTATTCAAATCTGGGTTCGAAACACCTTCTTCCTCGAAAAAGGACCACGAGTAAGGAATGTTATTTGGTTGGTTCGTTAGAGGAAGTGAAAAGGGTTAGATTCTCTCTGTTTTGCGGGTCACTCGGAAGAGATCAAAAGGACACTTGGTACCTTGACAGTGGATGCTCACGGCACATGTCGGGAGATGCGGGACTCTTTTCGAGTTGGAAAAACATAAAGGAGGAAAAGTCACATTTGGAGATGATAGCAAAGGCAAGATAGTTAGAATTGGCAAGATTGGAAAAGGAAGCAATCTGGTCGAGTCTAGTCTACCTTGTCAAAGGATTAAAGTATAATCTGCTTAGCATCTCTCAACTATGTGATAAAGGTCAAGAGGTAAGAGTCACTCGGACCAATTGCTACATTTCGATGTCTCTACCAAAGAGATCAAGCTTTCGGTAAGAGATCGGGTAAGACCTATATCATTCCTCTTCTGTCAGGTAATACCTATATCATTCCTCTTTCGACCCAAGTCAGAATTTATCTTGCTTAAAAGCATCTCTTCATGATGATTCTTGGACATGGCATCGTAGATTAGGCCATATTAGCATGCATACTATCAAAAACCGGCATCTCATGGTGCTGGTTAGGGGTTTACCTAAGCGTATCTTCGAAAAGGATAAAGTTTGTGACGCATGCATCGAGAGGAAACAAGTCGAGATCTTCATTCAAATCTCTGAAGACAGTTTCAACATCCAAAGTACTTGAGCTACTGCATATGGATTTATGTGGTGAAATCCTCGTGAAGAGCCTCGGAGGTAAATCTTACATACTTGTTATTATTGATGATTACTCACGGTTTACCTGGGTGTGTTTTCTTAAGCACAAGAATGAAGCTTTCAAGGCTTTCAGCAAGCTCTGCAGAAAAATCCAAGTTGAGTCTCGGACTCGGATCCGGAGGATTTGAGCCGACCATGGAAGGGAGTTCGACTACTCGGAATTCTCGAGTTTTGTGACAAAAATGGCATCTCTCATAACTTCTCTACACCCGGAACTCCTCAACGAACGGAGTAGTAGAGAGAAAGAATAGGACCCTTGAAGAAATAGCAAGGACGATGATGATTGAGCATAACTTGCCTTACTATTTACGGGTAGAGGCGATCAACACGACCTAACTATACTTTGAATAGATGCCTCATCGGACCCATTCTGAAGAAAACACCTTATGAGCTCTACAAAGGGAAGAAGCCAAATATTTCCTATTTCGAGACCTTTCGGATGTAAGTGCTACGTTCACAACAATGGTAAGGATCACCTGACCAAGTTTGATGCTCGGTCGAGATGAAGGTATTTTTCCGGGTTACTCTTCTCACAGACAAAGCTTATCGTATTTTCAATAAGAGAACTAACAAAGTGGAAGAGAGCATCCACGTTGTATTTGATGAGCTTGAACAGGAGAAACCAAGTGAATCTTCATACTCGAATTAAAACTCGGTAGAGAGGATGACGAAGCCGAGCCTACCAAGATTCCGACTCAATCCACTCGGAATGAAGTCACTCGGAACGAGGTAACTCGAGAATGAGACAACTCAAGAGCTCACTCGGAACGAACAAGTCAATGAAGAAGATCACACGAACGAGGCTTCGAAGATCAAGCGGTTCAGCCCACAAATCTCGTAAATCGGAGAACCAGGTAAAGCATTCAAGTTTACTTCTAGTCATCCACTAGAAAATATAATATCCGATATCAACAGTGGGGTAAGAACTCGTTCCTCTCTTCAAAATCTATGTGCATTCACTGCATTCATTTCATTAACCAAACCCAGAAATGCACTAGAGGCCCTTAATGAACCCGAATGGGTAGAGGCCATGCAAGAGGAACTCAATCAATTCGAAAAAACCAAGTCCGGACTCGACCAACCGACCTTCGACCACCCGAGTTATAGGAACCAAATGGGTTTTCAAAAACAAACTAGATGAGGGTGGAGTGGTAGTCGAAACAAGGCTAGACTTGTGGCTCAAGGTTACAATCAAAAAGAAGGAATTGATTGTGGGGAAACATTTGCACCGGTTGCCGAGAATCAAAGCTATTAGAATTACATTGGCATTTGCATCCAGCATGCATATTAAATTATATCAAATGGATGTTAAGTGTGCGTTTCTCAATGGTTTTATTTAAGAGGAAGTCTATGTCGAGCAGACCTCTTGGTTTTGAAAACTCAGAATTTCCAAATCATGTTTTTAAACTTCAAAAGGCTCTTTATGGTCTTAAACAAGCTCCTCGAACTTGGTATGAAAGACTGAGCAATTTCTTGGTTCAAAATGATTTTAAAAGAGGTCGGATTGACAAAACTCTCTTCATAAAGACTAAGGGGAAAGATTTCCTTATTGTTCAAATATATGTTGATGATATTATCTTCGGTGCTACTAATGAATTTACTGTACCGAGAATTTTCCGAGTTGATGAGCCAAGAATTCCAAATGAGTATGATGGGAGAACTCTACTTTTTCCTTGGTCTACAAATCAAACAAGACAAAGATGGGATTTATGTCCATCAATCTAAGTATACCAAGGAGCTGCTGAAGAAATACAAACTTCAGGATGCCAAACATGCATCTACACCCATGAGCAGCGAGTTTAAAGCTTGACTCGGACGAGAAAGGTAAAGCAATAGATCGAAACTCTACAGAGGTATGATTGGATCTTTGCTATATCTTACTTCCAACCAGCCGGATAAAATGTTCGAGTGTATGTCTATGCGCAAGATTTCAAGCTAATCCAAAAGAATCACATCTCATCTGCGGTGAAGAGAATATTCGGATATCTTGCAGGTGCTCGGAATTTAGGTCTATGGTATTCCGGAGACTTAGAACCGACTCTCACTTGGATACTCGAGACGCGGACTACGCCGGATATAAAGTTGATCGAAAGAGCACTTTTGGAACTTGCCAATTTCGGGTCAATCCCTAATATCCTGGCACTCAAAGAAGCGGAACTCGGTAGCTCTATTAGCAGCTGAAGCTGAGTATATTGCAGCTGGAGCTCGTTGCGCTCGGATTCTATGGATAAAGCAACACTTGAAAGATCTTGGACTATCCTTCAAATCGGTTCCAATCAAGTGTGACAATCAAAGTGCAATCAACATCACCAAGAATCCAGTCCAGACATTCGAAAACAAAACATATTGAGGTCGAGATATCACTTCCTACGAGACCACTCGAGAAAAAGGTGACATTGAACTTGAGTTCATTCCTATTAATCTTCAATTAGCTGATATTTTTACTAAGCCTCTTGGTGAAGATCGGTTTTGCTTTATTCGAAATGAGCTTGGTATGTTAAATGCCTAATTATATGTTATTTCTATTCATTGCATGACTACGTATTATGTGTTTTCACTTTTGATAACCGTTAGCTCGGTTGATTCGGTGATACTGAGTTAGTAGTTATTTCGTGTTTCGAGTCACTCGAAACTATTCCGAGTCATACTCGGACGTAGAGAAAAATTTGGACTTCAAATTTTCTGAAGCTATCTCTAGAACGAGTGGAGAGTTTCGGAATATATTTTCAAAATCTTTTCTCTCTCTCTCTCGAGCGCTGCGATCGATCGATAGCCGTAGATTTCTAACCGCTGAGATCTTAACCGTTGAAGAGAACCGTCACACCGGTCTTCAATGACTCGATGGACAAGCCGAGTCGAGACGGAGTTATACTTAACGGATAGTTGACGGGCGTGTATATTTTCTATAAATAGCGCCTATTCATCTTTGTCTCGGTATTCTACATTTCATCTCTCTCAAACGAAACTTTTCGCGGAAGCTTTCTACGTACACGGTGTTCGGTGAAGTTCTTCAAGCGCTCGTAAAGGCCATCTCACGTAAGTTTCGAGTGCTCTCATCTCTTTCTTCTACTCCTTTTCGTTTGTTCTCATCTTCCTCTTCCTCTCTTTTCCTTATCAAAAGTTTCATCTTTCCTACCTCTTATTTCAAAATGCCTAAGGGAGGTAACCATCCCGACTTCCAAGTCTCTTCTTCCGCCAAAAAGCCTCGCACCAAAACGCCGAAAGCTCTACCCCCTCCAAACCCATTGTCACCCAGACACCTCGCTGCCGGACGACAAATTCTTTCCAACAACCAAATTTTCTTGGTTGGCCAACATTCAAACCACTAGGGCATATAACTTTCTTTGCTTCAGCGAGTTCATCTATCCCGAACTCGTTTCGAGTTCTACACTCGCCTCACCTCCTCGGAAAATGTTCTAACCTCCCGGGTTCGAACATCACCTGTTCGAATAAACACCTCTCTCCTCCACCGCTTGTTCAAGGTTTCCGACTCTTCTTGAACAGCAACCCCATTCCCTTCACTCGAAGTCACCGACGACTTCTTTGAAAAGTACGCCAAAGAGTTCCCCGAGTCCCGGAAGAACTTTTCGGTGACTCGGTTGAAGTCGAAGCACGCCTTCGTGCTTTCTGCTGATGAGAACCTTTTTCTCTCAGCATTCTAGCAAGGAAAACCCCAACTCCAAGCACCTCAAAGCTCTCTTTGACATTCTTGAGGGCTACAAAGTAGACCTCTTCCCCTCCATAATTGAGCGGATGGCCGCTGTGCCAGCTCAACTTCAAACCAAGAAGAACACCTCTCTTTCTTTCGGTGCTCTTCTCACCATTGTCTTCAAACAATTCCAAGTTCCTCTCCCCTCGGACCCCAACGCCGTATGCGAGGCTGCCGTTGTTGTCGGCAAAAGGAACTTCGAGGGTACGGATACCAAGAAACCGAACCTGGTGTCCGGGTCCATAACTCGGAGCCGAGGCCTCCTTCTCCGCCTCGGACTCGGAAATCAACCCCTCTCTCTCTCCCTCTCCACCTGGTGGTGCCTCCACCTCATGTGCCTCCAAATCTCTCTCTGCTCTTTTGTCCCTTATTTTTATGGACAAAATCAGCTCTGTGTCCACTGTTTTCCAGGACACGCTCCGGTCTTTCAAACTTGCCATCCAAAATCTCAACATCAACCAAAAGACCACCCAATCCCAAATCCGAGAGCAGCGAGTCTCGATTCTTGAGATGAGGGAGCTGGTGCAGGAGCGGAAGGAGCCGATCGAGCTCCTCGGAGAGAGAAGGTCTAAGGCGGCTCAGGACCAAGGTGACTAAGACGCGTCTGAAGCGTCTTCTAGCCCGAGTCCGACCTCCTCGAATAGCGGGGAAGAAGAAGAAGAAGCTGCAGATGCGAAGCGACGAGACTTTGAGGATCCTACGGCTAAGGCGGCTCCATCCGGGCAAGGGAGGAACACAAAGAAGAAGCAGTAGGAACTGCTAAGGGTCGACTCGCTCCACAAGCTCGGATAGCAGTACTCAGCTCGGACGGTAGTCCGGGTGGGTCGAAGACCTAGCTGCACCAACGGGTCAGCCTGAGCAGCCCCTCCAGGCTACCAAGGTTCAAAGGGAGGAACCCCTCGATCCACTTGTTCCGGGTCGGCCACTCGGAGCCGAGCCCCGACGATCATACCGGTTCTCCCTCCGCCGCGCTCAAGCACATCGTTAAGATCTTACCAGCACCGGCGAACCTCCAATCCCTCCGCCTCCACTCGAAATCCCCTTCTCCCTCGTAGGCGCCATGCACCGAGTCACAATTCCTCGATCCGCGAGTCTTCTTCTTTCTCCGAATTTTTTTGTTTTTGTCCGGACATCTAAGTTGTACTACTTGTTCTTTTCTTCCCTTCTTTTTATTGTTGTTTTTCGTTGAAAGGCAAGGGGAAGAAATAGAGTCGAAAAACTTGTTGTCTTGTTTAGGGGAGTTTTTTCCCTCCTTTCCGAATATATTTCTTTTTATCCTTAATGGACTAATGCATTTCATTATTAATTTCGAGTTGATTTTAATTCCTTGTTAAAGCATACTTTACTTTATGCTCGATACATTAAGTATGTCTTACTCATTTCATGCTCAACTACTCAAAATCGGATCTTTTTGTCTAACAAAGTTTCTGTCTAAGTATGGAATGCCTTTCATCAAAAAGGGGAGATTGAAGACTCGGACACTCGCTCAATACTTTTCCGAGCTATACAAAAGGAATCAAGTATAACAATCTCGTACTTATAGAGTTTTGATTCCAAGGCATTCTCTGTTTGCTAGAAACTTTTCCGAGTGATACGGTATCTTATCTAATTGATACAACTTTTACTTTGTGTATTTCTTGCTTATCCTTGAGTGACTTAGAAAACCGATATGCGTATCTCACTCGGTTCCGAGTCCCTCATCACTCAGATTTATCGCATATTGAATAGACTAGTATTTCATCTTTCCTCACTCGGATCCGACTTCCGGTTATAAGTTCTATGTTGTTATAATCAGTATCTCTAGTCTGTTTCATGCTTAGTCTATATCAAGTTACTTCACTCTAATATTCTTTATATAACTTGATTCTTCGCTTAGACTTAGTCGGATGAAATTTTGAGCTATATGGATATTAAACTCGGAAAATTCCATTTCGTTTCGACTCGGATAATCAATTGTTTAATTATCTTAATAATTTTATTATCCGTGTCTAATCTTGGACCAAAGTATTTTATACTTTGAGAACCAAAATTGATTTACTTTTGTAGGTTATTCAAACGAGGATACACATTTTTCAAACCACAAACGTAACCTAGCTCGTAACGTCAAATCACCAGCAGACATGGCTTTTCACCTTCTCTGCTCTAGTCCCGGAAGATTGTGTCGGAGTCGTCTGTTTCCAAATCTGGAAAATTGGAACGCTAAGCTTAACGGTGGTTTCCACCTTATCTTTAAAGACACCACCGAGTGGTTTTGGGACTTCAAGAGAGTTAAACCGTTGTCCAACGTTCACATTACAATGGATACTTTCGAGTGACTCGGAAAGCTTCGTCAACAGATCACAAAGGACTCTCGGTCTGCAGATGAAGATAACGGCTACTCTGCCTAGTCATCTATAAATAGAAGTCACCTCACAAGACTTGAAGATTGCCGAAATTATTGTTAATACACATACTTGAGCAAAGTCATTGTATTTACTCTCAATCTTCTACTTACAACTCGTACTCTATAATTCATTATTTTTTGAGTTGTAAGGTCTTGTACTCGATTACAAACACTTTCTTACTTTCTCTGTAAGGTCCCTTGACTAAGCTGTAAGGGTTAACTCAGCTTAGTTGTCCTTAACTCGTAAGGGTTATCTCAGCTAGGAAGTAATAGATTAGATAAGGGAATTTCGAGTCTAGGAAAACTTGTATAGAGTTGTCTAAGGGAGCAACTCGGGTTCGATCGGTTCACGGTATTTTATGGACTCAAAATAGTGGATTTGACTTCGTGCTTGGACTAGCACGGTCCATGGTTTTCTGCCCCAGGAGGGTTTCCACGTAATCTCTAAGTGTTATCTTTCCGAGTTCATTCTAGACTCGGACAATTTTACGGCTCTTACTTATCCATTCGTGATAGCATTTCGAGTCTAAACTTTTCGACCCTGCCGATAGACTCGGAATCTGTCTCTATCTTGTTTTTGACAAAAGAGCTAAAGTTTCCACGAAAACTTCCATCACCCTATTCACTCCCTCTAGGGTGACTCGAGACTCTCCCGAGCAAACCTTCATATATATATATATATATATATATATATATATATATATATATATATATATATATATATATATATATATTATATAGTTATAAATCATTTTTTTCTTTCATGTTTTTTCCTCCATTATTGTCCTCTATTATCGCAACAAAGGTAGACTTATTTTTCCTTTTTTTGTTTTAAAATCTCTACTATAGGAATAAGATTTTGTGGATTACTCTTAATAAATCGTAGATTAATCTCCATTATGGACTACGAGAACTAATCTCTCTAATTTGAATATGATCTCAAATTTTACGGGTAGCCATGAAAATTTTTTTTTCTTTTATATATGTATAACTTCTATTAGAAACCTAACATAAGATATAATTGGATTATTTTCTAATTCAAACATGAAAAGACATAAAATAAATGACATTCTCTTATTTCGCAAATCCAAACTTCCACTTGGCATAAGGAATTTTAACGAGTTGTAATTTTTTATCAAGAAAAAGTGTGGTTGACCTTGATCAATGTGGGTCTTGACGTTATTGATAATCATATTCGAATCCATATGAATCAATAAATTGTGAGTACCTAACTCCCAATAACCTTTAGTCCGTGTAGAAGGGCCAATAACTAGACATTAACAGACGTACAAATACCAAAACAAGCCGAAAATCCATGGATCCAATTTCCTAATGGGCCTCGAAGAAGTCCATCCCACCTCTAGGCCTTGGATTACCATGAGACGCACCATCCATATTCAATTTAACTCACTCATCCGAAGGAGCAAGCCGGTGAATAAATCATTGTGATCCTATCTAGGAGCTACCATTGTTGAGTGGATTCAAGGCCTTCCAAGTTTCCACACATTTGTTTTGAACAAAGATATGGGCCTTTAAAGGAGAGAAGTCAGGTTCATCCAAATATATTTTTTGTGCCATTTTCACAACCACCATTGCGTCGTGGCGAACTGCGTATCCCACATTTCTCCATTTCCTTTTATGTTATGAGCTGTTTAGTCCTTCAATGAATGAGTGAAGAAACTTGTTTGATTGTTGTTAGGAACCAACTTCAGCCAAATATTCTTATCCGTCAGGCAATCTCTAAGTACATGGAGTGTAGATTCATCCACTTGGAGGCATGACTTACAGCAGAAGGCTCATAGGCTAATCCACGTGAGTATCTATTAACATTTGTCATCGGTTTATCCTACGCTATCAACCAAAGAAAAAATTTCACTCTTTGTGAAACTTATAACCACCAAATAAGTTGCCAAATTAGGTCCTTGTCCTTAATGATATCCTTCGAATAATGTATAGTACTAGGATGCGTAATTTGCTAGAACTCGAGCCATCTCAAATGAGATGATCTTCATTGCTTGTTCCAAGAAATAATATATATGAAGCAATGGCCTTTAATCCATTTTCTGGAAGTAGATATGCAAATACACTCCATTTCCAACCATGACTGTCTTTTTCACTAAACTAGGAGGAATTTGAATAGTAGCTACAGCGAGACAAAGGTGTATTGATGGCCCATTTGTGCTTTGTGAGAACAATGTTTTACGCTCGTTGTCCACCTCAACTCGAGAACCTTGATGAACAGTATTTTGCATGCAAGACTTGAGACCAAAGCATGTCCTTCTCATTAATTACCCGCCATCCCAATTTAAATAGGTGTAGGCACCTAAAACGTGTCATCCTTGTCTCTTTTATTTACGTATTTTATTTTGTTGGCCTCGATGATGAAATTCCAATTCTATTTGTGGATTTGGATCATGGTCGGTATCCGATTGGTGTGACGGAAGCCGATAAACCACAAAAACCTTTAGCACCAAAAATAACCTTTTTCCTCGGGTCGGTCTAAAAATCCTTTTCTTTTGGACGGTCCAAGCCCGAGTCAACCCTCCGAGTCAACGGTGGCCACCGCCGCATACAAGACTTTGCTACACTCATAACGGTGCATTTCGTCATCGGCATCCAACAAAGACATGGAGCTACAGTCATCCGGACGACGTCGTATGGTTGGCGCCGCGTTTCATAGTCGAAGCATCAAAACGTTGTGTTTTGCTCCAAAAAATCCAACCGAGACACATAGCTTATCTTCACAAAACGCCGTGTTTTGCTTAGAGTTCAACTGCAACATGGAAGGAGCTGAGGGATCTTACGATGCCATTTAGGTCCGATGCAGGCGCACCACGACTCGAATCCCGGGATCCGATTCAATCTTGTTTTTTGGTTCGATTTTTGTGATTTTCTCAGCTGATTTATGCTCATTTTAGATGACTGCTTAAGCTTTAACCCTAGGTCAATTGTGACCTAATTCTCTCATATAAATAGAGAGCTTAGACTCTCATTTGCATGACTTTTTTCCTAAGGGTTATCGTCTGCTGAAGTTTGATTAAGAGCTACTGAATATTTGCTTATTCCGATCTCTTGGTCTCCCTTCGACTAATCCTCCCTGCACATTAGTCACACATCTTTCTACTCACCTTCACAAAAGTTGATAAAAAGCCCTTACAATTCACCACTGTCGTACTCTTAAATCCAGTTTAAAAGTCCAGATTAGCGGGTGAGACAACCCGAGGGCACCAATTCAGCCTTTAAACCACGATTTATTTATTGATTTCATCATTTATCATTTTGGTATTGTGAAAGAAAAGATGTAATCGCATTTAAATTCCTCCTCGTCCGATGTAATACTTTTTATTTTCGTTTTCATTTCTTTATGCCTTTCTTTTCATTTCTTTATCCCTTTCGTTTATTGCTTTTCATATATGCTTTTATCGCTTTCTTTTAGCATGTTTTGATTGTTTTTAATTTCGTATCTTACTATGCTATGTGCACTGTTTTTAATGCGTTATCTAAACTCACCTCTCAAACTAGTAAAGGTCGTCTTTTGATGGGCGGAATGGAAGTGCTTATCCATATGTCTCATACCCGCACTCCCGAATTCGGATTCACGGTTCTAGACCATGGAGTCAATTTTAAACCTCTTCCACGCTTAGTTTTCCCATACTAAGATTGGAAAGTATTTCTTTATTTTATTTTTATTAGTTTTTGTTCTTAAAAGCTGGCTGGCGACTCTGTTTCTAATTTACTTCTCATAATCCGCTTCTCAACTTTTCCGACTAAAAATTTTTAAAAAAAGGGTTTTTAGATATGATAGAGAGGCCGGAGACCAAGACCGATCACCTCGATCACGGCCCTGGCCGGTGCCGGATGGTTACTTGGATAGGGCTTTGGTCCAAGACAGGTGGTTTCGCACCGGTTTAGCCCAAAATCCTACGGTAGAATCAATAAACCCTAATTTGTTTTATTTTTCAGTTGTGAAACAATATCCCAGGATTGTTTAAAAATAATTCCTAAAATAAAATTATTAATAAAATATAATACCCATAATTTTAATGAAAAGCAATTGTGAAGCATAGAATTATTGAGTAATATTCCACGCATCTAGGTGAGTGACTCGATTCTATTTACTCGCGGACGTATTACTTTAGTATTCCTTCGGGAGCTACTTGTCGCATGAACTAAATTAAGGGAATTTCCTCCTTTTCTATCTAGGCTAAACCATTTGGTGATTAGGAATTGTCGTGGCCGACGTATTAAAATAAGTTAGGATGCGGACGCATAAGGGGACGAAGAAAGGCAGAGGCGTGGATTTGTTTTATGTAGAAGAAGATTACTTTGGCCATGAAGAGATAAATGAGGTTTAGTGAAGGTCCAATAGAAGGGGAGGTGATTTTTGTTTAGCGGTGGTGAGAGTTGAACCAAAAAATAAAAGAAGGGAGGGACCGAAGGGAGGGAGGACACAGGAAAAGCAAAGGAAGAAGAAGCGGAACAAGCGGAACGAGAGGAGGAAGGAAGAGGGAGCGCCGAACGGGAGAGAGAAAGAGAGAAAGGGGGCGAGCGCACGAAGGCCAGCGAAACCAAGAGGGACCGGTGACCACCGCGGAACCCAAGGCGGTAGCCGCCGACGCGAAGAGGCGTGAGCAAAGGGAAGAGAACGAGAAGTCGGGACGGAGCGAGGGCGAAGGAAGGGCCCGACGCAGGGACAGGCGCGAAAGGGTCCGAGAGGCCGGAACCGGGAAAAGTAGCTGCGGCAAGGGAGGAGGACTGGCGGCGAGCACTCGAGGGCACAACCAAGGGAAATAGGGGACCAAAACGGCGAGCCAGAATAGAGGAAGCGAAAGGAAGCGAGAGGCTAGAACCCGACTCACGCAGAATACTCAATCCATTTCTCAAAACCAAGAATTTCGGTGGGTAGTCTTATACTCTAAACTATTAGTAATTTCGAAATCCAAATGAGTTTATCGTGATTGTTGAACATGATTGTGAATATTGAACATGTATGCTATTGAACAAGTTTAGTAATTGCTAAAGGTTGAACAAGGAGTCGTGAAGGGATTTGGTGGTCGTTTCGGTTTGAATTGCAAATATGAGAATTTAGACAGAGTTAGGTTGCTTGGGTCTAATGAATATTATCGAGATTTCAGTTAAGTTAGGGATGACTACGTTGTGATCCGGGGATAAATTAAGAATTAATATTTCATACTCGAGCCTTAGAAATTATTGAATTTACGGCATTAAGGGATGTTTGTTAATTTCGAGAATTAATGAGTAGAGTATAAAGAGTGTTGGGAAGATTTCAATCAGGACTTAGAGATGAAGAAATGGTGAGTGTGGGGATAATTGAGTCCAAGAGATAATTAAATCCTTGAGGTTGAACTAAATTCGAAGATAAGCGGAGCCAGCAGAAGTGGAGCAATGAAAAAGGAATTAAGAACTATATGATTGAGTTGGTCAAGAAAGAACGATTAATGGGATAGAAACCTAAGATGAGAGTAAATTACACTTGGAGATGAGGGAGTTAGAGAAATTTTAGTAGTGAAGTAAGAATGAGAGCTATCTCGACTAAGTATGAGTAAGAAGAGGTTGATTAGTAATGTGGAGGCGTAATCGGAAAACATTGAAGCAAAGATGGTAAAGTGTGAGAAGATGAGTCATTAAGTGGAGGCATAAAATGAGGAATTGAGGTAAAGACAATGAATTGTGAAAAGTGAGAACGTTTAATTAGACAATATTAGTTGTGGTTATTGTGGCTCGGAAAATGGAAATTAATCGTACTAGAGTGGTGGATTGAGAAAGGTATAGTTGGAAATAGTTGAGAATGACTGCTTGCATTGAATGGTGGCTATTTGTGTTAAGTGATTGCTCTATGTGATGCTCAAAAGTAGTTTTGAAAGGAGTTTTGTATTTTACGTGAAATAATCCTTGAATGCAACTTCTTGTGAATTACCTTTCAAACGTGATTATGTTGTAAAGAAGCAAAGGTGATTGAGAAATTGAATTTAGAGGGATGGCACGTAGTGCTATACCTTCCAGAGTGTGTCAAAATGATTTGAGAAAGTAAATTTATAAGGGTGACACGTGGTGTCATGCCTTCCTTGATATTAAATGGACTGAGAAAGTTGTGAAGTGAATGTGATGAATGAGTATGTGCAAAGAGTTTTGAATCGACAGAGCTACGGATCATTTAGCATACCGAAGGGTTCGAACTAGGGACGCCTAGCTAGAAACTTCGAGGGAAGGGTTCTAACAGGGTTCTCGCTGAGGCAGGATGCCCGCTCCGAGACTTCCGAAGATAGGTCCTGGGAGCCTTTTTGTCGGGGTCGCGCCCGAATTAAAGAAGTGCCAGTTCGAATCCTCGAAGGCCCGGAAAAGTTGATTCAACCCCAAAAGAATTGTTCGTGAATGTGAAATTGTGCTTTTAAGTGATTGAAGAGTCATGATCTTTTCATTGCAAGAGATTTCATTGAAAAGTATATAGATTTGTATAATATTATTTCGCTTTCACCGATTTCATTATTATGAGTAATATGTGTAAAGAATTTCCATTTTAAGGGTGTAAGACTCAGGTGAGCCCGTGGTTTATTGCTCACCCCCACAAATTTCCCCCTTTTCCCTCCCAAGTGTTGCGGGTACATTTTCGAAGCATGATCTACACTTAGCATACTCCGGACTCTTGTCGACCGATGATTGTTGACTGTTGAGGTGACTCAAGTGGTCGACGTGCATTCTTATGTTTCTAAATGTTGTACTTGTAATTTAGTTCATATAGCCGTACTGATGTACCATAAACCATTTAGATTTTTTTAAGTTTTATCGCATGATTGGTTGAACTCCGGCATGTGGCCGTTGAGTTGTGTACTCCAAGCGTGTGGCTCGTCGAGTTATATTGTGATTTTATGCAGGGTTTTAAGGCTTAAGCCTATGGGATAGTCCATATTACAAACAGAATTTTGCCGAAATTTTTAGGAAATCTCAAACCCTTTTGAAACCACCCTTTTACCTCTAACTTGAGATTAGAGAGCCGGACTAACACCTGATAAAGCCTTGGGAGTTCCCGTAAGGAACTCTAGCGATGTAATACTCTTAGGGGGTGTTTTGGGCTATTACATAAAATCATCATTCAATCTCACTTAATTTATTTTAAATCAGATTATCAAACTCGGAAATCTTAATAAGAGATTCATCCCCACTTAAAAAAATCAATCTTCAAAACTTAAATCATTTCCAAAACCAAAAAGAAAATCCCGCCAATTCGTGGGGAAGCTCGGTCTTGGGGTACGGGCCATGGTTCCTACAGTGGTGACTCCACTGAAGATAATCACTTATTAAGAGGGAGAAACTTGAAAGTTTGAGTTCTGAGTTTTCGTAATGTATTTGCATTAGGCATCCCCCATTTAGGTAACCTCGAACATAGTTGTTTTTTTTTATGTTGTTTGACCTTTAGACTTTACCCTTTTAAGAAAAATTTTGGAAGAGGTTCGAATTGCTAACCCAGACGGGCCCAACTAGGCTTGATTGTCGGGGAGGTGGTACCTCTTCCCTCATAGCACGTTATCTTTGGAGGCACCGAGGATTCATGCTTTTCCTATTGTTTACCCCTTGGAGGACTAAATGCTCGGATTATGAGACACCATGTATCCAACCTAGTTTAATCTCTCTTCGACCATAGACCCTTGTTTGTTTAAGTGGTACCTTGTCTCTTCATTTGCATGCTTGGATGAGTGTAATTGCTTTTAGTTTTTAGTCTTCGCTTGTGAGCCTTTAGGTTAGGTGAGGAGCGATGATTAGCCCTTGCATGGATGCAAATAAAATACCATAAATAAATTTCTTCGAGTCGGTCCATTCCGTGCATTTTAGCCAAAAGTAAAAACTTTTCTTTCTCCTTTTTAGGTTGGTCCATAATTGCATTTCGAGTCATTGTAAAATTCATCTTAGGCAGTCTAGGTTTCGGGCATCCACTCGCGGTCAGTCTAGAAGGGTCCTACCAAGGACCCGTCTATCTCTTTAGTCAGTTTGTCTTAAGATTTGGACCTTTTTATTTTCTCGCATTTCAATTTGCATTTTTCATTTTTCATTTAGCCAAAATAAATTCGTCTCAAATTAGGTGAGTCCATTTGCATTTTTTATTTAATCAAAATAAATTTATCTCAAATTAGGTGAGTCCATTGTATTTTTATTTTTTAATTAGCCAAAATAAATTCATCTTAAATTAGGTAGGTCCATTTTGAAGACTCGGTTTCTAACTCTAAGTCATTCGAAGTATTACATGAAGAACTCGGTATAAATCTTATCTCTCCTAAGTTTTGATTTCAAGTCATTGTGAGTGTTATAGAAACTCTTGTATAAGTTTTCATTCGTTTCGATCGACTCGTAAAGCATCTTATTGCATATCTTCTACACTAATATTTCGACTCACTCGGACATCACTCGGAACTATCGCATGCTCAAATAATTTCTCTAACACTCTTATTCCGAGTAATGACTGTGTATTTCAATGCAAAGAGAATTATAATGTTAATTCCTTATTCTAAGTCGGTTTATGTCTTTGAGAATTATTTGACTAGATTTAGTTGTTAAACTTTGATGTTCTAATATTTTAACTTGATCATCCTTAGAATTGACTCGAGATGAAATTTGAGTATATTAAATATTAGACTCGGAAAATTCCACTCTTCTAGGCCAAAGATAATTAAGCATTTAATTGTTCTAATTTAATTATTATATGTGCCTAATCTTGGACCAAAGTATCTTGTACTTTGAGAACCAATTTGGTTTGCTTTTTGTAGGTTATTCAAACGAGGCTAACTCATTTTTAAAATACAAAAGCAACCGACTTCTAGCTGTCAAACATCGACAGACAAGTTCTACCTATTTCTAGATATGGCTCGGACACCGTGTCGGGGTTGTCTGTTTCCAAAACTAGAAAATTCCTACTCTAGGATTAATGGTTGTTTCGACCATAACTTTCAGTCACTATCAAGTGATTGGACCATCTTTTGGAGCCAAGGGCCGTTGCACAATGTTCACATTCCAACGGATCTTTTCGAGTGACTTAGAAGAACCGTTACAACGGCTAGTGAAGACTTCTATCCGGAACCAAGACTCAACGGTCACTCTGCCTGGTTGGATATAAATAGAAGCCATCTCACAAGACTAGGGGATTGATGAACATTATTTGCTGAACACTTTACTTGAGCCAATGTTGTTCTCATTCTCATTCAATCTTCTATTTATAATTTCAAGTCTCGTATTTTATATTTTCCGAGTGTTAAAGAAATTCTTGTAATTAGTCACATTCTTTTCTTACTTTCCGAGTAAGGTCCCTTGACCGAGCTGTAAGGGTTAACTCAGCTTAGTTGTCCCCGATTGTGTTACCTCGGTCAGGAGGTACTAGATCGAATAAGATAACTTCGAGTCTAGGAAAATATTGTAAGGAATTGTTTAAGGGAGCAATTCGGTAAAGTCGATCCTTGTATTTTGTGGATTCAAAATAGTGGATTTGACTTGGTGTTTGGATTAGCATTGTCCGTGGTTTTCTCGCCACACGAGGGTTTCCTTGTAAATCGTGTTATTACTTTTCCGGGTCTAATATAGACTCGGAATCTGCTGTTTAATTGATCTGTTGTAAGAATCGTTTAATTTTCTCCATCGCCCTATTCACCACCCCTCTAGGGTGTCTTAGACTCTCCACGAGTAAACCTTCAATTGGTATCAAAGCCTAGCCTTTCAAGAGGATCTCACCATCCAAAGGTATAAAGATTAGATGGCTCGGAACAACGGAGAGTTCGATGAAGGAAGATCATCTACCAAACTACCGAAGTTCAAGGGGTCAAACTTTGCCCATTGGAAGAAGATGATAGAATGTTTCCTGATGGACAACGGTGAAGAAGTTTGGAACATCATCCAAGCCGACAACTACATTCCGATGAAGATGGAGAATGCAACTCTTGTACCTAAAGCCAAACTTGAGTTCACCGTCGAGGAGACTGAAAAATTCAAAAAGAATTTCAAAGCTAAGAACACACCGATGTGTGCCATTAGCACAGAAGAATACAACCGGGTCTCATCCTGTGACATAGCCAAAGAGGTGTGGGACACTCTTGTCAACACCTATGAAGGAGCAAGCCAAGTGAAACAGATCGAAGATAAGTCAATATCTTCATAAATATGAGCTATTTAAGATGGAGCCGGATGAAAACATCACTCGGATGTATATTCGATTCGGAGAGATTACCAATAATCTCAAATCTCTAGGTCGAAAGATTTCTCATGAAGAAATGTCCGAGAAAGATTATGAGATTTCTACCAAAGAAGAAATGGGGTCCCAAGGTGACAACCATTGAAGAAGCTCATAACCTTTCTCAACTAAGGCCGGATGAGCTTATTGGTAAGCTACTCGACCCACGAGATTCATCCGGAGGAAGAGGATACGAAGTCAACACCAAAAAGAATATTGCGTTGAAGGCCTCGAAAGCGAGACGTGAAAGTCCGAGCTCCTCGGAATCGAAGAGGATCCCATGGCACTCATAGGCCGCGACTTCAACAAAATGATGAAATACAAGAAGTGGGAACATAGGCCAAAGGATGAGTTCTACAAGAAAGATAAAAAGACAGAAAAGGTAAATATTCTTCTCCTTCAAAGTTATCTTTATCTAAGAACTCGGTCTGTTTTGAATGTGGCAGACAAGGAGCATATAGTCAAAGATTGTCCCAAGAGAAAGAAGGACTTGGTTTTAATGAAGAAGAGGAATCAAATTCCTATTCTAATATTTTCAAAAAGGATTCCAGAATTGTAAAGTTCAGAAAGGCTGAGCATGGTCCCATTCATACAAATGAACAGAGGACTAAGCCCGGACCAACTTATAGCAAAAATCCTTCTCCTCCAATTTACAAAAGAAAAGATTTTCAAAAGAAAGAGACATAGACTCAGTTTTCTTGAAGGAAGACTCGGAATTAAACCAGACCTAAAATTATTCAAATCTAGGTTCCCAAAAGTGCTCTTCCTCATAAAAGTACCATAGTAAAGGGAGTTACTTGGGTTCGTAGGAGGAAGTGAGAAGGGTTAGTTTGTTTCTATCTTGTAGGTAACTCGGAAGAAGAAGAAAGGTCATTGGTATTTAGATAGTGGTTGCTCATGACTCATGTCAAGAGATTCAAGACTCTTTTCCGAGCTAGAAGATCCGAAAGGAGGAAAAGTCACATTTGGAGACAACAACAAAGGCAAGATAGTAGGGATTGGCAAAATTGGTGAAGGAACTAACACAATCAGCCCAATCTACCTTGTCAAAGGACTCAAATACAATCTCCTTAACATTTCTCATCTATGTGACAAAGGTCAAGATGGAATATTCACTCGGACCAACTACTACATCTCCGATGCAGTCACCAAAGAGACTAAGCTCTCGAGTCCGAGGTCAGGTAACACTTACATTATTCCTCTATCAAATTCAAGTCAGAATTTATCTTGTTTGAAAGCATCTGTGAATAATGATTCATGAACCTAGCATCGTAGACTAGGTCATATCAACATGCATACTATCAAGAAACTTGCATCTCATGGATCGGTTAGGGGTTTACCTAACCGTGCTTTTAAGAAAGATAAAATCTGTGAGGCATGCACAAAAGGTAAGCAAGTCGGATCATCTTTCAAGCCACTCAAAACTGTATCTACATCCAAAGTGCTTGAATTGCTTCATATGGATTTGTGTGGTGAAATTCCCGTGAAAAGTCTTGGAGGTAAATCGTATGTACTTGTTATCGTTGATGATTTTTCACGATTTACTTGGGTGTGTTTTCTTAAGAACAAGAATGAAGCCTTCAAAGAATTCACTAAGCTCTATAGAAAAATTCAAGTGGAGTCTCAAACTCAAACCGGAAGGATTCGAACCGACCATGGAAGGGAGTTCGATTACTCGAATTTGCGAGACTTCTATGACAAGAATGACATCTCTCACAACTTCTCTACACCAAGAACTACTCAATAGAATGGAGTAGTGGAGAGAAAGAATAGAACGCTTAAAGAAATAGGAAGGACTATGATGATTGAAAATTATCTACCTTACTATTTACGGGTTGAGGCGATCATCACAACGAAATTACACACTCAACGGATGCCTTATCGGACCCATCTTGAAGAAAACACCCTACGAGCTTTACAAAGGAAAGAAACCCAACATCTCCTACTTCAGACCATTCGGGTGTAAGTGTTTTGTCCACAAAAATGGTAAAGAGCATCCGACTAAGTTTGATGCTAGGTCGGATGAAGGTATATTTATGGGTTATTCATCTCATAGCAAAGCTTATTGAGTTTTTAACAAAAGAACTAACAAAGTGGAAGAAAGTATCCATGTTGTCTTTGATGAAAGAGATGAAGATGACCTTGCTGAGGCTGAGCTCGAAAGAGTCAAAATAGAATTACTAAGGTAACTCGGAATGGAGCAACTCGGAATGGTATGACTCGGATCGAACAAACTCAAGAGCCAGCTCGAATGCTCGAAGAACAAGTAAATGAGACTCAGCAAGATCAACTAACCGAAGAACAACCTGTTCAACCAACAAACTTGGTAAATCAAAGGACAGGTAAAGCTTTCAAATATGCATCCAACCACCCACCTGAAAACATACTTTCCGATATCAATAGTGTGGTAAGGACTCGATCTTCTTTGCATAATCGGTGTGCATTTTCTGCATTCATTTCATTTACTAAACCCAAAAATGCACTAGAAGCTCTAAATGAACCTGAATGGGTAGAGGCCATGCAAGAAGAGCTCGATCAATTTGAAAGAAACCAAGTCCGGACTCCGACCAAATGACCATCTAGCCACCCAGTCATAGGAACCAAATGGGTTTTTAAGAACAAACTAGATTAGGAAGGATAGGTAATCGGAAATAAGGCTAGACTTGTTGCCCAGGGTTACAATTAAGAAGAAGGAATTGATTGTGGGGAAACCTTCACACCTGTTGCTAGGATTGAGGCAATCATAATCTTGTTGGCATTTGCGTCTAACATGAACATCAAGCTTTATCAAATGGATGTCAAGTGTGCTTTTCTGAATGGTTTCATTTAAGAAGAAGTCTATGTTGAGCAACCCCTGGATTTGAAAACTCGGAATTTCCAAATTATGTTTTCAAATTGCAAAAGCTTTATCTTAAACAAGCTCCTAGAGCTTGGTATGAAAGACTAAGCAATTTCTTTGTTGAAAATAATTTCAAAAGAGGTCAGATTGACAAAACTCTTTTCATAAAAACCAAGGGGAAAGATTTTCTTATTGCTCGGATCTATGTTGATGATATCATTTTTGGAGCTACTAATGAAACTCTATGTCAAAAGTTTTCTGAGTTGATGAGATAAGAGTTCCAAAGAAAAGTCCAATTCGATTCTTCTCAATTCAAAGAACAACTTGAGTCTCTCACTTCGAGAGCATTGGTTTGAAAAATGAATTCAAAAACTGAGACTTACTCTAAGAGAGCTCAAGACTAGTACTCAAGTTAATGAGACTGAGTCCGGAGTCACTCGAAGAGAAAATGAGCATCTGAAAAGAAAGCTCAATGAGTCTCAAGAGCTTGTTTTGAAATTCACTCAAGGTCAGAAAAACCTTGATATGCTTTTAGGCTCTCGGTGCGTCTCCTTCGGGAAAGAAGGACTTGGTTTTAATGAAGACAAGGAATTTAATTCCTACTCAAATCTTTTCAAAAGGATTCCGAACTGTGAAGTTCAGGAAGGCTGAGCATGGTCCTATCCACAAAAATGAAAGGAGGATTGAGCCCGGATCGGTTTACAGGAGAAAACCTTCTCCACCCGTTTATAAAAGAAAAAATTTTAAAAGAAAGAGACACGGACTCGGTTTTCTAAAAACAAGACTCAAAATCGGACCAAACCCAAAGTCATTCAAATCTAGGTTCCCAAGAGTGTTCTTCCTCAGAAAAGGACCTTAGTAAAGGGAGTTACTCGGGTTCGTTAGAGGAAGTGAGAAGGGTTAGTGTGTTTCTAACTTGTAGGTAACTCCGAAAAGGACAAAAGGTCATTGGTACTTAGACAGTGGATGCTCACGCCACATGTCGGGAGATTCAAGACTCTTTTCCGAGTTGGAAGATTACAAATGAGGCAAAGTCACTTTTGGAGATAACAGTAAGGGCAAGATAGTTGCAATAGGGAAGATTGGGAAAAGAGAAAACCCGATTAGCCCGATCTATCTTGTCAAGGGATTAAAGTACAATCTACTCAACATCTCTCAATTGTGTGACAAGGGTCAAGAGGTAAGGTTCACTCGGACAAATTGCTATATTTATGATGCAACCACCAATGAGACTAAGCTCTCGGGTAAGAGGTCGGGTAATACCTATACTATTCCTCTTTCGACCCAAGTCGAATTTATCTTGTTTAAAAGCATCTTTGCATGATGATTCTTGGACATGGCATCGTAAACTAGGTCATGTTAGCATGCATACTATCAAAAAGCTTACATCTCATGGTTTAGTCGAGGCTTACCTAACTGTGCATTTAAGAAAGATAAAATTTGTGAAGCATGCACAAAAGGGAAACAGTCAGATCATCCTTCAAATATCTCAAAACTGTTTCCACATCCAAAGTGCTTGAAATGTTGCATATGGATTTATGTGGTGAAATCCTGTAAAGAGTCTCGGAGGTAAATCATATGTACTTGTGATTGTTGATGACTACTCACGATTTACCCGAGGTTGTTTTCTTAAGAACAAAAATGAAGCTTTCAAAGAGTTCAGCAAGCTCTGCAGGAAAATTCAAGTAGAGTCTCAAACTCAAATCAAAATAATTCGAACCGACCATAGAAAAGAGTTCGATTACTCGGAATTTGCAGAGTTATGTGATAAGAACGGTATCCGTCACAGCTTTTCAGTACCCATAACTCCTCAACGAGAATGGAGTAGTAGAGAGAAAGAACCGAACTCTTGAAGAAATAGGAAGGACGATGATGATTCAACACAATCTACCTTACTTTTTCTAGGCCGAGGCGATCAACACAAGCAAACTACACTCGAACAGATGCCTCATCGGACCCATTTTGAAGAAAACTCCATATGAGCTCTACAAGGGAAAGAAACCCAACATCTCATACTTCAAGCCATTCGGATGTAAGTGCTATGTTCATAATAATGGTAAGGATCACCCGACCAAGTTTGATGCTCGGTCAGATGAGGGTATCTTTCCGGGTTATTCACATCATAGTAAAGCATATCGTGTTTTCAATAAAAGAACTAACAAAGTGGAAGAAAGCATCCACGTTGTGTTTGATGAGATTGATCGGTGAAAACCAAGTGAGTCAACCTTCTCAGATTTAAAGCTCGGTCGAGATGTAGATGATCTTGCTGAAGCCGAGCTCGAGACAGAGTTAAAAGAAGGCAGCTCGGAATGAAGCAGCTCGTAACATTATGACTCGGACTTAACCAGCTCGGAATCGTCGAAGATCTAGCAGATGAGCAAACTCAGCCGGATCGGACCATCGAAGATCAGCCAACACAACAAAAAATCTGGTGAACTAGAGAACAGGGAGAGCATTCAAATATGCTTTGAGCCACCCACTCGAGAACATTTCGTCCGACATCAACAAGTGGGGTAAGAACTCGCTCTTCTCTCGCAAAATCTATGTGCATTCATTGCATTCATATCATTAACTCGAACCCAAAAATACACTAGAGGCCCTAAATGAACCTGAATGGGTAGAGGCCATGCAAGAGGAACTTAATCAATTTGATAGAAACCAAGTCCGGACTTTAACCAAACGACCAACTAACCACCCAGTCATAGGAGCCAAATGGGTTTTCAAGAACAAGCTGGATGAGGATGGGTTGGTAGTCGAAATAAAGCTAGACTTGTGGCTCAAGGTTACAATCAAGAAGAAGGGATTGATTGTGGGGAAACCTTTGCACCGGTTGCTAGGATTGAAGCAATTAGAATTCTATTGGCATTTGCATCAAGCATAAATATTAAGTTGTATCAAATGGATGTCAAATGTTCTTTTTGAATGGTTTTATTCAAGAGGAAGTCTATGTTGAGCAACCCCTGGATTTGAAAACTCGGAATTTCCAAATCATGTCTTCAAGTTGCAAAAGGCTCTTTATGGTCTTAAATAAGCTCCCGAGCTTGGTATGAAAGATTGAGCAAGTATCTTGGTTGAAAATGATTTCAAAAGAGGTCAGATTGAAAAAACTCTTTTCATAAAAACCAAGGGGAAAGACTTTCTTATCGCTCAAATTTATGTTGATGATATAATCTTTGGAGCTACTAATAAAAATCTTTATCGAGATTTTTCCGAGTTGATGAGAAAGGAATTCGAAATGAGCATGATGGGAGAGCTCAACTTCTTTCTTGGTTTACAAATCAGACAAGATAAAGATGGCATCTATGTCCATCAATCTAAGTATACTAAGGAGTTACTCGAAGAAGTACAAGCTTCAAAATGCAAAACATGCAGCAACACCAATGAGTAGCGAGCATGAAACCGGACTCGGACGAAAAAGATAAAGCAAGTAGATCGAAACTCTATCGAGGTATGATTGGATCTCTGCTATATCTCACATCCAAGTAGGCCGGACATTATGTTTAGTGTATGTCTATGTGCAAGATTTCAAGCTAATCCAAAAGAATCACATCTCATTGCGGTGAATAGAATTTTTAGATATCTTGCAAGGACTCGGGATCTAGGTTTATGGTTCTCAAGAGACTCGGAATTGACCCTCACTGGATACTCGGATGCTAACTATGCTGGATACAAGGTTAATAGAAAGAGCACATCGGGAGCATGCCGGTTTCGGGTTAATCCCTTATATCTTGGCACTCAAAGAAGTAGAACTCGGTTGCTCTATCAATCTGCTGAAACCGAGTACATTGCAGCTGAAGCATGTCGTGCTCGGATTCTATGGATCAAGCAACACTTGAAAGATCTTAGACTATCATTCAAATAAATTCCAATCAAGTGTGATAATTAGAGTGCAATCAACATCACTAAGAATCCAGTTCAACACTCAAAGACAAAGCATATTGAGGTCGGTATCATTTTCCGAGAGACCATTATGAGAAAGGTGATATTGAACTTGAATTCATTCCTACAAAATTTCAGTTAGCTGATATCTTCACTAAGCCACTTAGTGAGGATAAGTTTTGTTTTATTAGGAATGAGCTTGGCATGATAAATGAATGATTATGTGTTTTTTCTAAGAGAAATTATCTTGCATGATTATGTGTTACATGTTTCCTTTCTTTATCTTAATAACAATTGGTTCGATTGTGAAGGTTTGCTCTTGGAGAGACTAAGTCACCCTAGAGGGGGTGAATAGGGTGATGAGGAAATTTAAACAAATAATGGAAGAATAAAACTAGAAATGACTGCGAGGAGAGTCCGAGTCTAGATTGGACTCGAAAAGTGAAGACTCGGACTCTCACTTACACATTTCCGAGTTCCATCAAGGAATCAGGTATAAGACTTCATCTCTTATAGAGTTTTGATTTCAAGTCATTCCAGGTGTTCTAGACACTTTTCCGAGTGATATATCTCTTTCTCTCGAGTGTTAGAGAAACTACTCTATATGTTTACATACGTTTCGACCGACTCGTAAAGCATATTCTTGCATATCACTTCACACTCAGTTCCGAGTCACACAATATCACACTCGGATATATCGCATGTTCAAAAACTTATCATATTATGCTTTTACTCGAGTCCGACTTCGTATTCTAAGTTTACTTGAATTACCGGGTTAATTCACTCCTCTAAGTCAGCATATTTTGTTTGAACGTTACCCAATCTAAAGCAAGTCTATCTACTTTGATATTTCCTTCCGACTTGTTTATTTTCTAGGCCGATTAAGATGGAATTTGAGTATCATGGATATTAGACTCGAAAATTCCACTCCTTTTCTAACTCGGATAATTAGTCTCTTAATTATCTTAATTATAAATTATCTCGTGTCTAATATTGGACCAAAGTATTCTATACTTTGAGAACCAAATTATTTTACTTTTGTAGGTTATTCAAACGAGGCTATCCTACTTTTTGAATTGCAAAAGTAACCTGGCTTCAAAACGTCAAATCACCAGCGAGACAAGGCTTTTTCCACCTCTCGCCTAGCCCCGGACAATCGTGTCGGGACCTGTCTGTTTCCAAAACTGAAAATCTGCAACACCAAGCTAAACGGTGGTTTCCACCTTATCTTTCAAGACACCACCGAGTGGTTTTGGGACTTCCAAAGGAGTCAAGAACCGTTGCCCAACGTTCATATCTCAACGGATATTTTCTCGAGTGACTCGGAAAATCCGGAACAACGGTCACAAAGGACTTCCAGCTAGAAGATGGTAACAACGGCTAAGTTGCTTGGGTCATCTATAAATAGAAGCCAAGTTCCAAGACATGAAGATTGCTGAACATATTTGAAAATATACATACTTGAGCAAAGTCATTGTATTCACTTTCAATCTTCTACTTACAACTCCAATTCTATAATTCATTATATTCTCGAGTTGTAAGGTCTTGTACTCGATTACAAACACCCTCTTTCTTTCTCTCTAAGTAAGGTCCCTTGACTGAGCTGTAATGGTTATCTCAGCTCGGTTGTCCCCGGGCTGTAAGGGTTATCTCGGTCAGGAAGTACTAGATCGGATAAGGAAATTTCGAGTCTAGGAAAACTTGTAAAGAGTTGTCTAAAAGAGCAACTTGGGTAGAGTCAGTCTACTGTATTTTGTGGATTCAAAATAGTGGATTTGACTTTGTGCTAGGACTAGCACGGTCCGTGGTTTTCTGCCCCGGGAGGGTTTCCACGTACTTTCGGGTTTTCGCTTTTACGAGTTCACTCTAGACTCGGATTGTTTATTCATTCAGTTAATTCGCTTCTATACTCTTTACTTTCTTCCGAGTCGAACATTTATGAGTTCAACCAAGAATTCTATTCACCTCGGTTGGTTTTATTCTCTAAGCGTAAGTAATTTTCCTCATCACCCTATTCACCCCCTCTAAGATGACTTAGTCTCTCCAAGAGCTAACCTTCAATTAGTATCGAGCCTAGCCTTTCAGAAAGGATCTAACCATCCAAAGGTCTAAAGATCAAATGGCTCGTAACAACGGAGAGTTCGATGAAGGAAGATCTTCCAGCAGACCACCAAAGTTCAAAAGATCCAACTTCGTTCACCTGGAAGAAGCTCATGGAATGTTTCCTATTGGATCACGATGAAGATGTGTGGAATATCATACAAGAAGGAAACTACATTTCAATGAAGATGGAGGAAACAAGACTCGTGCCTAAGATCAAGGCGAGTACACCACCGAGGAAGCAGAGAAGTGCGGAAATAATTTTAAGGCGATGAACATTCTAATGTGCGCCATAAGCTCGAAGAATATAACCGAGTGTCGACTTGTGACAGCCAAAGAAGTGTGGAACACTCCGGTCAACAATTATGAAGGTACAAGCCAAGTCGAGCAAGCGAAGATACGTCGGTATCTTCACAAGTACGAGCTCTTCAAGATAGAGTCGAAGAAAACATCACTCAGATGTTCATCCGCTTCACAGAGATTACTAATAATCTCAAATCTCTGGGTAGGAAGATCTCTCACGAAGGGATGTGCAGAAAGATACTTAGAAGCCTACCAAAGAGAAGATAGGGTCCCAAGGTGACAGCTATCGAAGAAGCTCGGAACCTGTCACTACTAAAGCCGGACGAACTCATTGGGAAGCTTCTCACCCATGAGATCCACCTGGAAGAAGAGGATGTAGAGGTCAGCACCAAAAAGAACATTGCGCCGAAAGCCTCGTAAACCGAGAGAAACAAGTCCGAGTTCATCCGACTCGAAGAGGATCCCATGGCACTTATCGCTAGAGGCTTCAAGAGAATGATGAAGCACAGAAGATGGGATAAGAAACCAAAAGAAGAGTTTTACAAGAAAGACAAGAAGGATAGAAAAGGTAAATACTCTTCCCCTTCTAAGTTATCTTTGACTAAGAACTTTGGCTATTTTGAATGTGGCAAGCAAAGATCACATAGTCAAGGACTCGTCCAAAAAGGAAAAGGGATAGAAAGAAGAAAAAGGCTATGATGGCCTCATGGAGTGACGAGGACTCATCGGAAGATGACGAGGACTCGGATGACTCAAAGTGTCCGATGGCAATCTTTGACTCGAAGTTGAAACCGAATCGGACTCGGATCAATCGGACAATGAGGAAACAAATCCTCAAGAGGTAATTGAATATTTCCTCAAATTCTCCAAAATTGATTTAGCTAAGTATATTTTTACTTTGGAAGAAAAGTCCAATTCCGATTCTTCTCGGTTCAAAGCGTAACTCGAGTCAATTACGTCCGAGAGCATTTCTTTGAAAAATGAATTAGAAAAACCGAGACTCACTCTCAAGGAACTCAAGACTAATGAGTCCGAGTCCGAGTTACTCAGAGAGAAAATGAGCAGCTAAAGCAAAAGCTCAATGAATCTCAAGATCTTATTCTAAAATTTACTCAAGGTCGAAAAGCCTTGATATGCTCTTAGGATCTCAGTGTGTGTCCTTCAAAGGACAAAAAGAAGGTATTGGTTTTAACAAAGAGGAGGAATCAAATTCCTACTCGGAACTTTTCAAAAGGATTCCGGAACTGTAAAGTTCGGGAAGGCTGAGCACGGTCCCATTCACAAGAATGAAAAGAGGACTGAGCATAGACCAGCTCATAGGAGAAAACCTTCTCCATCGGTTTATAAAAGAAAAACTTTTCAAAAGAAAGAGACACGGACTCAGTTCTCTAAAAGAAAGACTCGGAATCGACCGGAACCAAAGTCATTCAAATCGGGTTCCGAAAATCCTTCTCCCTCGAAAAGGACCATAGTAAAAGGTGTTACTCGGGTTCGTTAGAGGAAGTGAGAAAGGTTAGTTCATTTCGACTTGCAGGTGACTCGTAAAAGAACCAAAGGGCATTGGTACTGGACAGTGGATGCTCACGTCACATGTTAGGAGATTCGGGACTCTTTTCCGAGTTAAAAGAGTCTAAAGGAGGAAAAGTCACTTTTGGAGATGACAACAAAGGCAAGATAGTTGGGATAGGCAAGATTGGAAAGGGAACCAATCTGGTCAGCCCAGTTTACCTTGTCAAGGGGTTAAAGTATAACTTGCTTAACATCTCTCACTTGTGTGATAAAGGTCAAGAGGTAAGATTCACTTAGACCAACTGTTACATTTCGATGACACTACTAAGGAGATCAAACTCTCGGGTAAAAGATCAGGTAACACTTATACTATTCCTCTTTCGACCCAAGTCGAATTTATCTTGTTTAAAGGCATCTCTTCATGATGACTCATGGACATGGCATCGTAGATTAGGTCATGTAAGCATGCATACTATCAAGAAACTTGCATCACATGGTCTTGTTAGAGGATTGCCTAACCGTGCTTTCAAGAAAGACAAGGTGTGTGAAGCATGCACAAGAGGGAAACAAGTCGGATCATCATTCAAATCTCTCGAAGACAGCTTCCACATCCAAAGTGCTTGAACTGCTACATATGGACTTATGTGGCGAAATCCTCGTTAAGAGCCTTGGAGGTAAATCATATGTACTTGTTATTATTGATGATTATTCACAATTTACCTGGGTTTGTTTTTGAAAGCACAAAAATGAAATGTTCAAGGCTTTCAGTAAGCTCTGCAGAAAAATCCAAGTTGAGTATCGGACTCGGATCCAGAGAATTCGAACCGACCATGGAAGGGAGTTCGACTACTCGGAATTCTCGAGTTTTGCGACAAGAATGGAATCTCTCACAACTTCTCAGCACCAAGAACTCCTCAACAGAATGGAGTAGTGGAGAGAAAGAACAGAACTCTTGAAGAAATAGCTAGGACAATGATGATTGAGCACAATCTACCCTACTATTTCCAGGTCGAGGCGATTAACACAACCAACTACACATTGAACGGATGCCTCATCGGACCAATTTTGAAGAAAACACCCTATGAGCTCTACAAAGGGAAGAAACCCAATATTTCCTACTTCAAACCATTTGGATGTAAGTGCTTTATTCACAACAATGGTAAGGATCACTCGACCAAGTTTGATGCTCGGTCAGATGAAGGTATTTTTCTAGGTTATTCATCTCACAAGTAAAGCTTATCGCATTTTCAATAAAAGAACTAACAAAGTGGAAGAAAGCATCCATGTTGTGTTTGATGAGCTTGAACAGGAAAAACCAAGTGAGTCAACCTTCTCGGATCCGAAGCTCAGCAGAGAAGATGATGAAAATGAGCCCATTAAGAATCAAATTCAAGTCACTCGGAATGAGGCGACTCGGAACAATGTCACTCGGAATGAGACGACTCAACAACCAGCTCGGAATGCGGAAGGACAATCTGAGGAACAGACTCACTCAAAACACGTTTCGGAGAACAAGTAATTCAACCTACGGACTGGTGAATCGGAGAACAGTAGAGCATTCAAGTATGCTTCTAATCACCCACTAGAGAACATTTTATCTCGATATCAACAGTGGGGTAAGAACTCGTTCCTCTCTTCAAAATCTATGTGCATTCACTGCATTCATCTCATTAACAGAACCCAAAAATGCACTAGAGGCCCTAAATGAACCTGAATGGGTAGAAGCCATGCAAGAGGAACTCAATCAATTCGAAAGAAACTAAGTCCGGACTCGACAAAACGACCTTCCGACCACCCAGTCATAGGTACCAAATGGGTCTTCAAGAACAAACTGGATGAAGGTGGGTTGGTAGTTAGAAACAAGGCCGGACTTGTGGCTCAAGGTTACAATCAGGAAGAAGGAATTGATTGTGGGGAAACCTTTGCACCTGTAGCTGAATTGAAGCCATTAGAATTCCGTTGGCATTTGCATCTAGCATGAATATCAAGTTATATCAAATGGATGTTAAGTGTGCATTTCTTAATGGTTTTGTTGAAGAGGAAGTCTATGTTGAGCAGCCCCTGGATTTGAAAACTCAAAATTTCCAAATCATGTTTTCAAATTGCAAAAAGCTCTCTATGGTCTTAAACAAGCCCCCGGAGCTTGGTATGAAAGATCGAGCAATTTCTTGGTTCAAAATGAATTTAGAAGAGGTCAGATTGACAAGACTCTCTTTATAAAAACCAAGGGGAAAGACTTTCTTATTACTCGGATATACATTGATGATATAATTTTTGGAGCCACTAATGAAATTACGTGTCGAGATTTTTCTGAGTTAATGAGACAAGAATTTCAAATGAGTATGATGGGAGAACTCAATTTCTTTCTTGGACTACAAATCAAGCAAGACAAAGATGGAATCTATGTCCATCAATCAAAGTATACCAAGGAGCTGCTGAAAAAGTACAAACTCCAAGATGCAAAGCACGCAGCTACACCTATGAGCAAGCAAGCATAAAACTTGACTCGGACGAGAAAGGTAAAGCAATAAATCAAAAACTTTATCGAGGTATGATTGGATCTTTGCTATATCTTACTTCCAGCAGACCAGGTATAATGTTTAGTGTCTGTTTATGTGCAAGATTTCAAGCTAATCCAAAAGAATCACATCTCACTGCGGTGAAGAGAATATTCGAGATATCTTGCAGGGACTTAGAATTTAGGTCTATTGTACTCCAGAGACTCGGAACTAACTCTTACTCGGATACTCGGATGCTGATTATGCTTGGGTACAAAGTTGATAGAAAAAGTACATCGAGAGCCTGCTAATTTCTAGGTTAATCCCTAATATCTTGGCACTCAAAGAAGCAAAACTCAGTAGCTCTATCAACAGCCGAGGTCGAGTATATTGCAGCCGGGGCATGCTCGTGCTCGGATTTTATGGATAAAGCAACACTTGAAAGATCTTGGCCTTTCCTTCAAATCAGTTCCAATCAAGTGTGACAATCGAGTGCAATCAGCATCACTAAAAATCCAGTTTAACACTCAAAGACTAAGCATATTGAGGTCGGATACCATTTCCTAAGAGACCATTATGAGAAAGGTGATATCGAACTCAAATTCATTCCTACTAATCTTCAATTAGCTGATATCTTTACTAAGCCACTTAGTGAGGATCGGTTTTGCTTTATTAGGAATGAGCTTGGTATGTGAAATGCATAATTATGTGTTATCCGTGGTTAAAATTCCTTGATAACTATTAGTTCGGTTGATTCGGTGATACTGAGCTGAGAGTTATTTTGATTGGTTTCGAGTCACTCGGAATCTTAGCTGAGTCGGACTCGGACTTTGAGAAAAATGGACTTTAAACTTCGAAATCATCTCTAGAATAATGGAGAGTTTCAAAATTTATTTTCAAAATCTTTGTTTTCTCTCTCTCCCTCTCGCGACGCGTTCGGACAACTAGTCGTTGGGAGACAACTCGCTGGAATTCTAACCGTTGAAGAAGAAAACAGTTACACCGGTCCGAGGTGACCGCTGAAAGAGTTGAGTCGAACGGATATCGAAGGACGATTATTTCTTATAAATAGTGCGTACTCTCCTTCATTTCGTTACTTTACTCTACGCTTGCTCTCTCTCTCGAAATCAAAACTTCTCGTACAAGCTCTCTACATCCGTAACGACTATTGAGTACTTGTTCAAAGCTTCGTGAAGATCATCTCAAGTAAGATCAACTCGCTCTCATCTCTTTCTTCTACTCTTTTACTTTTCTTCTCTTCATCCTTCTCAAGCCTTCCTACTTTCTCTCTTCTTCAAAATGACAAAAAGAGGTTCTCACCCTAACTTTCGTGCTTCTTCTTCAAAGAAGCAACGCACAAAAAGCCAGGAAGGTTCTTCCACCTCAAAACCTCTCATCACCCAAGCATCTTGCGTTGGATGACAAGTTCTTCCCAACCACCAAATTTTCGTGGTTGCCCCATATCCAATCAACTGGTGGTTATAACTTTCTTTGTTTCAGCGAGTTCATATACCCCGAACTCGTATCCGAGTTTTATATTCATCTCACCAGCTTCGAAGGTGTTCTAACCTCCGGGGTTTTGAACATCAATGTTCGAATAAACACTCCCTTTTCCACCGTCTGTTCAAGGTATCCTCTCTCTTCTTGAACAGCAACCCTATTCCTTTCACTGAGGTCGCCGACGGCTTCTTTGAAAAATACGCTAAAGAGTTCCCTGGGTCACATAAAAATTTTTCGTGACTCAGCTCGAAGTCGAAGCACGTCTTCGTGTTTCTTGCCGATGAGAACTTTTTCTCTCGAGCACTCGAGCAAGGAGAACCCCAACTCCAAGCACCTCAAGGCTCTCTTCGACATTCTCGAGGGCTACGAAGTAGACCTCTTCCCTTCTATCATTAAGTAGATGGCAGTGTGCCGGCTCAACTCCAAAACAAGAAGAACACCCCTCTTCCTTTCGGTGCTCTTCTCACCCTCGTTTTCAAACAATTCAAAGTTCCTCTCCCTCGGATCCAAATGTCGTATCCGAGGCTGCTGTTGTTGTCGGTAAAAGGAACTTCGAGGGTACGGATACCAGGAAACTAGACCTGGTGTCCGGGTACACGACACGGAGCCGAGGCCACCTTCTTCGCCTCGGACTCGAAAGAAGCCCCTCTTTCTCTCCTCGCCCCACCTGGTGGTGCTTTCACCTCAGGTGTTTCTAAGTCTCTCTCTTCCATTTTGTCCTCTCGCCTTCTTGGACAAAATCGGATCTGTGTCCTTGGAATTCAAGGACATGCTCCGGTCATTTAAGACTGTCTATCGGTCTATGACCATCAACCAAAGAACCGCCGAGTCTCAAATCCGCGAGCGAGATGGACTCGCTTCTTGAGATGAAGACCCCGGTGAAGGAGTAGAGGGAGCTGTTAGAGCTTCTACAGGAGAGACGGTCCAAGGCGGCTCGAGACCAAGGCGACTCGGACACATCCGAAGCATCCTCGAGCCCGGCCAAGACCTCCTCGGAAGGCGGGGATGATGAAGAAGAAGAAGGAGAAGAAGCCGAGGAGCCCGTGGCTGAGGCGGCTCTTTTCGGCCAAGGGGAGGTTCAACACGAAGAAGAAGGTGGGACAGCTGAGGGTCCAAGTGCTCCGAAACTCAACCGGAAGTGATAAGCTCGGACAGCGAGTCCGAGTGGGTCGAAGACCTTGCCGCACCAGGACAATCCGCAGCGGGTCGGACCGAGCGGACCCCTCCAGCCTACCAAGCCCCAAGAGGAGGAACCTCTGGATCCTCTCATTCCGGGTCGGCCACTCGGAACCGAGCCTCTGCCGAGATCCCCGTCCTCCCTCCGCCATGCTCAAGCACATCGTCAAGATCCTATCAGCGCAAGCGTACCGCTCGTCCTTCCTCTTCCACTAAGACAACCCCTTCCCCTTCTTAGGCAGCCATGCACTCGTGTCACAATTCCACGATCTGCGATTCTTCTTCTTCCAGCGATTTTTCTTTTTATTTTTTTGTCCGGACATCAAATCAGTATCTACTTGTTGTATTCTTCCCATATTTTTTTGTTTTTGCTTAAAGGCAAGGGGGAGAATAATTATAAAAACCTGTTGTCTTGTTTAGGAGGAGCATACCTCACTCTCCTTTTCGTAAATTTTTTTAAGTAATGTATTTCGTTAATACTTGCTGAATTTATCTCGGTGTTTATTTATTTTTGCTCTGATTTCTTCAAGTTATTTGCCGAGTAAAAGTACTAAGTCGGATCTATATCACTAACAAAGCTTCGTCTAAGTATGGAATGCCTTTCATCAAAAAGGGGAGATTGAAGACTTAGACTCTCACTTACACATTTCGAGTTCCATCAAGGAATTAGGTATAAGACTTCATCTCTTATAGAGTTTTGATTTCAAGTCGTTCCATGTGTTCTAGACACTTTTTTGAGTGATATATCTCTTTCTCTCGAGTGTTAGAGAAACTACTCTATATGTTTACATACGTTTCGACCGACTCAAAAGCATATTCTTGCATATCACTTCACACTCGGTTCGAGTCACACAACCTCATACTCGGATATATCGCATGTTCAAACACTTATCATATTATGCGTTTACTCGAGTCCGACTTCGGATTCTTAGTTTACTTGAATTACCAGGTTAATTCACTTCTATAAGTCGAGCATATTTTGTTTAAACGTTACCCAGTCTAAAGTAAGTCTATCTACTCGATATTTCCTTCGACTTGTTTTTTTCTAGGTCGATTAAAATGGAATTTGACTATCATGGATATTAGACTCGGAAAATTCCATTCCTTTTCGACTCGGATAATTAGTCTCTTAATTATCGTAATTATAAATTATCTCGTGTCTAATCTTGGACCAAAGTATTCTATACTTTGAGAACCAAATTATTTTACTTTTGCGAGTTATTCAAACGAGGCTATCCTACTTTTTGAATTGCAAAAGTAACCTAGCTTCAAAACGTCAAATCACCAGCAGACAAGGCTTTTTCCACCTCTCGCCTAGCCCCGGACATCGTGTAAGGACTGTCTATTTCCAAAACTGGAAATCTACAACACCAAGCTAAACGGTGGTTTCCACCTTATCTTTCAAGACACCACCGAGTGGTTTTGGGACTTCCAAAGGAGTCAAGAACCGTTGCCCAACGTTCATATCTCAACGGATATTTTACGAGTGACTCGGAAAATCCAGAACAACGGTCACAAAGGACTTCCGGCTAGAAGATGGTAACAACGGCTAAGTTGTCTGGGTCATCTATAAATAGAAGCCAACTTCCAAGACATGAAGATTGCTGAACATATTTGAAAATATACATACTTGAGCAAAGTCATTGTATTCACTTTCAATCTTCTACTTACAACTCCAATTCTATAATTCATTATATTCCGAGTTGTAAGGTCTTGTACTCGATTACAAACACCCTCTTTCTTGCTCTCTAAGTAAGGTCCCTTGATCGAACCTGTAAGGGTTATCTCAGCTCGATTATCCCCGATCTGTAAGGGTTATCTAAGTCGGGAAATATTAGATCAAATAAGGGAATTTCGAGTCTAAGAAAACATGTAAAGAGTTGTCTAAGGGAGCAACTTGGGTAGAGTCGATCTACTGTATTTTGTGGATTCAAAATAGTGGATTTGACTTCGTGCTAGGACTAGCACGGTCCGTGGTTTTCTGCCCTGGGAGGGTTTCCACGTACTTTCACGGGTTTTCGGTGTTACGAGTTCACTCTAGACTCGGATTGTTTATTTATTCGATTAATTCCGCTTCTATACTCTTTATCGACTTCCGAGTCGGAACATTTCGAGTTCAACCAAGAATTCTATTCAACTCGGTTGGTTTTATTCTCTAAGCACAAGTAATTTTCCTCATCACCCTATTCACCCCCTCTAGGGTGACTTAGTCTCTCTAAGAGCTAACCTTCAAAAAGTACGAACTCGAAAGTTACGTGGAAACACTCTTGGGGTAGAAATTCACGGTCGGTGCTAATCTAAGAACCAAGTCACATCCACTATTTTGAATCCACAAAATATAGTAGAAAGACTCAACCAGAATTGCTCCCTTAGACAATTCCTTACAAGATTTTACTAGACTCAAAAATTCTCTTATATGATCTAGTACTTCCTAACCGAGGTAACCTTTACAGCTAAGGACAACCGAGCTGAGTTAACCCTTACAGCTCGGTCAAGGGATCTTACTCGAAAGTAAGAATGAGTGTTTGTAACTGATTGCAAGACCTCACAACTCGGAAAGATGTTAAATACAGAGTTGGAGTTGTAAGTAGAAGATTGAATGTGAGATACAATGACTTTTGCTTAAGTGCGTGTATTGACAGTTGGTTCAGCAATCTTCAAGTCTTGAGACTTGGCTTCTATTTATAGATAATCAAGCAGATTAGCCATTGTGACTGTCTTCTTCTTGGAAGTCCTTTATGACCGTTGCAATGGTTTTTCTTAGTCACTCGGAAAATATCCGTCGAGGTCCGAGCGTTGGGCAACGGCTCTTGACTCCTTTGGAAGTACCAATCCATTGGTGGTGTCCGAAAAGTAGGGTGGAAACCACCGTTGAGCTTAGCGTTGTAGTTTTCTTGTTTTGGAAACGGACAACCCCGACACAGTTGTCCGGTCTTCGGTCGAGGTAGAAAAAAGCCTTGTCTCGTTGGTGATTTGACATCTTGAAGCCGGTTACTTTTGTGATTCAAAAATAGAATAGCCTCGTTTGAATAACCTACAAAAGTAAATCAATTTTGGTTCTCAAAGTATAAAATACTTTAGTTCAAAATTAGACACGAGATAATAATTTAATTAAGATAATTAAGTGCATAATTATCCGAGTCCTAAAAGAGTGGAATTTTCCGAGTCTAATATCCATTATACTCAAATTCCATCCGAGTCGATCTAAAAGAAAAGTAAGTCGGATAAAGAGCATCGAGTAGAGAGATTTGATCTAGACTACTAATGTTCAAACGAAGCATGCTGACTTAGAAAGATGAATTATCACGAGTAATTCAATTAAACTTAGAACATGAAGTCGGACTCGAGTTTATGCACATTTTAGCAAGTGTTTGAACATGCGATAAGTCCGAGTGTTATCCGAGTAACTCGAACCGTGTGCCAAAAAGTTAAGCAAGAGTATGTTTTTCCGAGTCGATCGAGTTAAGTGAGAACATATGCAATGGTTTCTATAACACTCGAAAAGATGCTATATTACTCGAAAAGTTTCTAAGACTCATAGAATGACTTGTAATTAAAACCTTATAAGAGATGAAGTCTTATACCTGATTCCTTGATGGAGCTCGAATGATGTATATGTAAAGTCCGAGTCTTCAATCTCCCTCCTTTACGATGAAAGTCATTTCATACTTAGACAAAAATTTTGTTAGTGATATAGACCTGGTTTTTCATCCTTGCTCAAAGGATAAGTCAAAAAACATGATAGAAATGTATAGAGTAGATACGAGTGAATGAAGCTTATATTCTATCGAGCAAGTAAGCTGAGATTGCATAAAAAGAGCTAAAGTATAAGAGTAAAAATAAATACCAAGGAACAGAGCAATGATAGACTGAATTGAAACTCGAAGTAATAAACATTGCTTTAAGTAGTAACCTCAAAAATATTTGCAACTCAGAAAGCATTAAACATGATTAGCAGGATTATTAATGAAATTTCATTATAATTTAAACTAAAGAGTTACACAAAAGAGGGTGAGAGAAACTCCTCCTAAACAAGACAACAAATTTTTCTAACTATTCTCCCCTTGCCTTTCAAAGAAACAAAATGAGGAAGAATGTATCAAGTAGATACAGATTTGTTTAGGGGAGTTTCTCTCACCCTCTTTTGTGTAACTCTTTAGTTTAAATTATAATGAAATTTCATTAATAATCCTACTAATCATGTTTAATGCCTTCTGAGTTACAAATTTTTCTAACTATTCTCCCCTTGCCTTTCAGCAGAAACAAAAGGAGGAAGAATGTATCAAGTAGATACAGATTTAATGTGTGGACAAAAGGAATTTAAAACAATTTTTTTTTTTTTAAGATGAAGGAGATGGAGCAGTCTAAGTCGAGGATGGTGGACGAATAGTGCGCCTTCGCTGATATGATCCGGAAGATGTTGACGAACGAGGCGGGGGCAGCACCGGGATCTCTCGGAATGGGCTCAGCTCCGAGTGGTCGACCCGGAACTAGGTCATCCAGAGGCTCATCCTCCTAGAACTCGACCGATGGAGGGGTGTGCTCAGGCCGACCGGCTACTGACCGACCATGGTTAGCAGGGTCTTCGACCCACTCGGACTATTGTCCGAGTTGATCATCTCCGGTTGGGGTGCTTGGAGCGCCTTGGCCCTCTCGTTGCTGCTCGCTGCTTGTTCTCGCTTCCTTCTCCCCTTCCTCGGATGGAGCTGCCTCAGCTGCGAGCTCCGCTTCTTCTTCTTCTTCTCCTTCCTCTCCCCCTTCGGAGGAGGACTTGGTTGGACTCGAGGATTCTTCGGAGGTGTCCGAGTCCACCGGATCCCGAGCTGCCTTGGAGCGCCGTTCTTAAAGGAGCTCAATCAGCTCCTCTCGCTCCTTAACCAAGTGCCTTCATCTCGAGAAGCGCATCTTGCTGCTCTCGAATTTGAGGTTGGGCGGTTTTCGGTTAATGGTCATAGACCGAAAGACGGTCTTGAATGACCGAAGGGTGTCCTTGAGCTCGGCGGACACCGAGGAGAGCTTGTCCATAATGGCGGAGGACAAGGCGGAAGAAAGAATCCGAGGAACACCCGAGGTCGAGGCACCACCAGGTGGAGGAGGTAGAGAAAGAGGGGCTGAGTCCGAGTCCGAGGCGGGGAAGGGGCCTCGGCTTCGAGCTATGGACCTAGACACATGGTTGGGTCTCCTGGTATCCATACCCAAGGAGTTCCTTTTGCCAACCGAGGGAAGAGGAACCGTGAATTGTTTGAGGATGAGGGTGAGAAGAGCCCCGAAAGGAAGTGGGGCGTTCTTCTTGTTCCGAGTCCGAGCGAGCACAACCGCCATTTTCTTGACTATAGCAGGAAAGAGGTCTACTTCATGGCCCTTGAGGATGTCGTATAAAGCTTTTAGATGCTTGGAGTTGGGGTTCTCCTTGCTAGAATGTTGTGAGAAGAAGGTTCTTGTCAGCAGAAAACAAAGAAGGTGAGCTTCGATTTGAGTTGGGTTATAGAGAAGTTTTTGTGTGAACTGGGAATTCTTTAGCGTACTTCTCAAAAAGTCATCAACAACCTCATTGAAAGGTATGGGGTTACTGTTCAAGAACATAAAAGATACTTTAAAGAGGCGGTGGAGAAGAGAGGTGTTGATGCGAACGATTATGTTTTGAACTTTGGAGGTGAGGATACCCTCGTAGCTGGAAAGATTGGAATAGAACTCGAAACGAGTTCGGGTAAATGAAATCGCCGAAACAGAGGAAATTGTAAACCCCTGTTGATTTGATATGGGCCAACCACGAAAACTTAGTGGTCGGGAAGAATTTGTCATCCAACGTAATGTGTTGGGTGACGATAGGTTTTGAAGGATTGGAGGGGCCTTCTTGGTGTTTAGTACGGGGTTTCTTGGTTGCGGAACCAAGAAAATCAGGGTGGGAACCTCTTTTTGGCATGTTTGATGTGAAAGAGAGAGAGAGAGAGAGAGATGAACTTTTATGAAAAAGAAAGAGAGAAAGAGATAGCTCTACGAAGGTGAGCGAAAAAAAAATTGAAAAAATTGAAAAAGTAGAAAGAGAGAAAGTCGAGAGTGATAGAACTTACTTGAGATGAACTAAGCTTAGCTTGAGAGCGACGAGAGTATCTTTGATCGCAGAGAGCTTACTCGAGTTCAAGTAATTGAGAGAGTGAAAGTAAGTAGAGAGTAAAGTAATGAAACAAAGGAAAATAGACGCTATTTATCAAGAAATAATCGTCCTTCACTATTCGTTCCGACTCCGCTCTTCAACGGTCACCTCGGACCGGTGTGCCTGTTCTCCTCTCCAATGGTTAGAATTCCAGCGATTGTGTCTAACCGCTAGTTGTCCGATCGATGCACGCGAGAGAGAGAGAGAAAAAGAAATATTTTAAATGAAATTTATGAAATTCTCCACCGATCTAGAGATGATTCCGTAAGTTTGTCTGTCCATTTTTCTCAAAATCGAGTCCGACTCGGTTAAGTTTCCGAGTGACTCGAAACCACAAACAACCGATAACTATCAACTCAGTATCATTGGTTCAACTAAACTAATGGCTATTAGAGAAAATAAGCACACAACACATAATCATGCAAAGTAATTTCACTCGAAAAGCACATAATTATGCATAAATCATGCCAAGCTCATTCCTAATAAAGCAAAACTGATCCTCACTAAGTGGTTTAGTAAAGATATTAGCTAATTGAAGATTGGTAGGAATGAATTCAAGTTCAATATCACCTTTTTCAGAATGATCTCTCGGAAAATGATACCGACCTCAATATGTTTAGTCTTTGAGTGCTAAACTAGATTCTTGGTGATGCTGATTGCACTTTGATTATCACACTTGATTGGAATTAATTTGAATGAAAGTCCAAGATCTCTCAAGTGTTGCTTTATCCATAAAATCCGAGCACAGACATGCTCCAGGTTGCAATATACTCAGCTTCAGCAGTTGATAGAGCTACCGAGTTTTGCTTCTTTGAGTGCCAAGATATCGGGGATTGACCTAGAAACCGGCGAGCTCCTCGAGGTGCTCTTTCCGTCAACTTTATATCCAGCATAGTCGGCATGTGAGTATCCAGTGAGAGTCGGTTCCGAGTCTCTAGAGTACCATAGACCTAAATTCCGAGTCCCCGCAAGATATCCGAATATTCTCTTCACCACAGTGAGATGTGATTCTTTTGGATTAGCTTGAAATCCCGCACATAGACGGACACTAAACATTATGTCCGGCCTACTTGGAAGTAAGATATGGCAATGATCCAATCATACCTTGGTAGAGTTTCGATCTATTGCTTTTCCTTTATTGTTTGAGTCCAGCTTTATGCTGCTCGCTCATAGGTGTTGCTTGCATGTTTCGCATCTTGAAGTTTGTACTTCTTCGGTAGCTCCTTGGTATACTTTGATTGATGGACATAGATGCCATCTTTGTCTTGCTTGATTTGTAGACCAAGGAAGAAATTGAGTTCTCCCATTATACTCATTTGAAATTCCTGTCTCATTAACTCAAAAAATCTTGACATAGAATTCCATTAGTAGCTTTAAAAATTATGTCATCGACATAGATCCGAGTAATAAGAAAGTCTTTCCCTTGGTTTTTATAAAAAGAGTTTTGTCAATCTGAACTCTTCTAAAATCATTTTCAACCAAGAAATTGCTCAGTCTTTCATACCAAGCTCTGGGAGCTTGTTTAAGACCATAGAGAGCTTTTTGCAATTTGAAAACATGATTTGGAAATTCCGAGTTTTCAAATCCAAGGGGTTGCTCAACACAGACTTCCTCTTCAATGAAACCATTGAGAAAAGCACATTTAACATCCATTTGATATAACTTGATATTCATGCTAGATGCAAATGCCAACAAGATTTTAATAGCTTCACTTCGGCAACAGTGCAAAGGTTTCCCCACAATCAATCCCTTCTTCTTGATTGTAACCTTGAGCCACAAGTCTAGCCTTATTTCGACTACCAACCCACCTTCATCCAGTTTGTTCTTGAAAACCCATTTGGTTCCTATGAGTGGGTGGTCGGAAGGTCGTTTAGTCAAAGTCCGAGACTCGGTTTCTTTCAAATTGATTGAGTTCCTCTTGCATGGCCTCTACCTATTTAGGTTCATTTAGGGCCTCTACTGCATTTTTGCGTTCAGTTAATGATATGAATGCAGTGAATGCACATAGATTTTGAAGAGAGGAACGAGTTCTTACCTCACTCGTTGATATTAGATAAGATGTTTTCTAGTGGGTGACTAGAAGTATACTTGAATGCTCTACCTGTTCTTTGGTTCACCAGCTTCGTAGGTTGAATTGGTTGATCTTCGATAGTCTATTCTGAGTGAGCTTGTTCATCTGATTGACCTTCAACATTCCGAGATGGCTCTTGAGTCGTCTCATTCCGAGTCATGTTGTTCCGAGTCACTTCGTTCCGAGTGACTTCGTTCCGAGTGACATTGATTTGATTCTTGATGAGCTCATTTTCATAAGATCGTCATCTCTGCTGAGCTTCAGTGTCCGAGAATGTTGAATCACTTGATTTTTCCTGTTCAATCTCATCAAACACAATGTGGATGCTTTCTTCTACTTTGTTAGTTCTTTTATTGAAAATACGATATGCTTTGCTATGAGATGAATAACCAAGAAAGATACCTTCATCCGACCGGGCATCAAACTTAGTCGAGTGATCCTTACCATTGTTGTAAATGAAGCACTTACATCCAAAGGGTTTGAAGTACGAAATATTGGGTTTCTTCCCTTTGTAAAGCTCGTATGGAGTTTTCTTCGGGATGGATCCGATGAGGCATTTGTTTAACGTGTAGTTTGTCTGTGTTGATCTGCTTCAGCCTGTAAATAGTAAGTTAGATTATGTTCCATCATCATTGTCCTAGCTATTTCTTCAAGAGTTCAGTTCTTCCTCTCCACCACTCCATTTTGTTGAGAAGTTCTTGGTGCTGAAAAGTTGTGAGAGATGCCATTCTTGCCAAAGAACTCTACAAATTCTAAGTAGTCGAACTCCCTTCCATGGTCGGTTCGAATTCTCCGAATCCGAGTCCGAGACTCAACTTGGATTTTCCTGCAGAGCTTGCTCGAACTCTCTCGAATGCTTCATTTTTGTGCTTAAGAAAACATACCTTGGTAAATCTGAGTAGTCATTAACAATAACAAGCACATGCGATTTACTCGTGAGACTCTTGACAGGATTTCACCACATAAATCCATATGCAACATTTCAAGCACCTTAGATATGGAAACAGTTTTCAGAGATTTGAAAGATGATCTCGACTTGTTTCCTTTTGTGCATGCTTCACGGATTTTATCTTTCTTAAATGCACAATTAGGCAATCCTCCGACTAAACCATAAGATGCAAGTTTCTTAATGGTATGCATGCTAACATGACCTAGTCTAAGATGCCATGTCCATGAATCATCATGAAGAGATGCTTTTAAGCATGATAAATTTTGACTCGGGTCGAAAGAGGAATAGTATAAGTGTTACCCGATCTCTTACCCGAGAGCTTGATCTCCTTGGTAGCATCATCAAAGATATAATAATTGCTCCGAGTGAATCTTACCTCTTGACCTTTGTCACACAGTTGAGAGATGCTCGAGCAGATTGTACTTTAACCCTTTGACAAGGTATACTCGGGCTGATCGATTGCTTCCTTTTCCAATCTTGCCTATCCCAATTATCTTGTCTTTACTGTCATCCCCAAACTTGACTTTTCCTCCCTTGTACTCTTCCAACTCGGAAAAGAGTCTTGAATCTCTTGACATGTGGCGTGAGCATCCACTGTCTACGTACCAATGCCGTTTTGTTCTTTTCGAGCTACCCGCAAGTCGAAACAAACCGACCTTTCTCACTTCCTCTAACGAACCCAAGAACTCCCTTTATTGTGGTCCTTTTCGAGGAAGTAGACTCTTGGGAACTAGATTTGAATAACTTTGGGTTTGATCCGATTCCGAGTCTTCCTTTTAGAGAACCGAGTCTCGTGTCTCTTTCTTTTGAAAAGCCTTTCTTTTATAAATCGGTGGAGAGGGTTTTTTCCTGTAAGTTGGTCCGGGCTCAGTCTTCCTTTCATTCTTATGAATGAGATCGTGCTCAGCCTTCCTGAACTTCACAGTTCTTGAATCCTTTTGAAAAGCTCCGAGTAGGAATTGGATTCCTCCTCTTTGTTAAAACCAAGTCCTTCTTTTCGAAGGAGACACATTGAGATCCTAAGAGCATATCATGATTTTTCTTACCTTGAGTAAATTTTAAAACAAGCTCTTGAGACTCGTTGAGCTTTTGCTTCAGCTTGCTCATTTTCTCTTCGAGTGACTCGGACTCGAGTCTCATTGGATTGAGCACTAGTCTTGAGTTCTCTTAGAGTAAGTCTCAGCTTTTCCAATTTATTTTTTAATGAGATGCTCTTAGAAGTAATTGACTCAAGTTGTTCTTTAAACCGAGAATAATCGAATTAGAATTTTCTTCCAAAGTAAAAATATATTTGGCTAAATCAACTTTGGAGAATTTGAGGAAGTATTCAATTACCTCCCGAGGATTTGTTTCCTCACTGTCCGAGTGATCCGAGTCCGAGTCCGATTCGGCTTCGAGTCCGAGAGTGCCATTAGACATTTTGAATCATCCGAGTCCTCATCATCTTCCGATGAGTCTTCATCACTCCAAGTGGCCTTCATAGCCTTTTTTCTTCTTTCTGTCTCTCTTCCTTCGGGACAGTCTTTGACTATGTGTTCCTTGCTGCCACATTCAAAACAACGAGGACTTCTTAGTTAAAGATAACTTTGAAGGGGATGAATGTTTACCTTTTCTGTCCTTCTTGTCTTTCTTGTAGAACTCTTCTCTTGGCTTCTTATCCCATCTTTTGTGCTTCATCATTCTTTTGAAACCTCTAGCAATAAGTGCTATGGGATCCTTTTCCGAGTCGATAAACTCATATTTGCTTCTCTCGTTTTCCGAGGCCTTCGAGTGCAATGTTCTTTTTAATGCCGACCTCTGCATCCTCCTCTTCCGGTGGATCTCATGGGTGAGTAGTTTCCCGATGAGTTCGTCCAGCTTCAACAAGGACGAGTTCCGAGCCTTTTCAATGGCTGTCACCTTGGGACCCCATCTTCTCTTAGGTAGACTTTTGAGTATCTTTCCGCACATTTCCTCATGGGAAATCTTTCTACCCAGAGATTTGAGATTATTGGTAATCTCGAGTAAGCGGATGAACATCCGAGTGATGTTTTCTTCTGGCTCCATCTTGAACAACTCATACTTGTGAAGATATTGGCTTATCTTCGCTTGTCCGACCTGGCTTATGCCTTCATAAGTGTTGACAAGTGTGTCCCACACTTCTTTGGTTGTGTCACAGCCGACACTCGGTTGTATTCTTCTAAGCCGATGACGCACATCGGAATGTTTATCGCCTTGAAGTTCTTTCTAAACTTTTCTCGCTTCATCGGTGGTATACTCGGACTTTGTTTTGGGCATGAGTCTTGTTTCTTCCATCTTTATTGGTATGTAGTTCCCTACTTGTACGATGTTCCGTAAATCTTCATCGTGGTCCATTAGGAAACATTCCATGAGCTTCTTCCAAGTGCACGAAATTAGATCCTTTGAACTTTGGTGGTCTCGTTGGAAGATCTTCCTTCATCAAACTCTCCATTGTTCCGAGCCATTTGATCTTTAAACTTTTGGATGGTTAGATCCTTTCGAAAGGCTAGGCTCGATACCAATTGAAGGTTTGTTCTTGGAAAGACTAAGTTACCCTAGAGGGGGTGAATAGGGTAATGAGGAAATTTAAACAAGTAATGGAAGAATAAAACTAGAAATGACTCGAAAAGAGTCCGAGTCTAGATTGGACTCGAAAAGTACTAACCTAGAAAGTTATGTGGAAACCCTCCTCGGGTAGAAAACCACGGTCGGTGCTAATCCAAGCACCAAGTCACATCCATTATTTTGAATCCACAAAATATAGTAGAAAGACTCAACCAGAATTGCTCCCTTAGACAATTCCTTACAAGATTTTCCTAGACTCGGAAATTCCCTTATCCGATCTAGTACTTCCTAACCGAGGTAACCTTTACAGCTAGGGACAACCGAGCTGAGTTAACCCTTACAGCTCAGTCAAGGGACCTTACTCGGAAAGTAAGAATGAGTATTTGTAATCGATTACAAGACCTTATAACTCGGAAAGATGTTAAGTACAGAGTTGGAGTTGTAAGTAGAAGATTAAATGTGAAATACAATGACTTTTGCTTAAGTGCGTGTATTGACAGTTGGTTCAACAATCTTCAAGTCTTGAGAATTGGCTTCTATTTATAGATAACCAAGCAGATTAGTCGTTATGACTATCTTCCGACTGGAAGTCCTTTATGACCATTGCAATGGTTTTTCCGAGTCACTCGTAAAATATCCGTTGAGGTGTGAACGTTGGGCAATGACTCTTGACTCCTTTAGAATTACCAATCCACTGGTGGTGTCCGAAAAGTAGGGTGGAAACCACTGTTGAGCTTAGCATTGCAGTTTTCCTGTTTTGGAAACGGACAACCCCGACACGAGTGTCCGGTCTTCGGTCAAAGGTAGAAAAAAGCCTTGTTTGCTAGTGATTTGACATCTTGAAGCCGATTACTTTTGTAATTCAAAAATAGGATAGCCTCGTTTGAATAACCTACAAAAGTAAATCAATTTTGGTTCTCAAAGTATAAAATACTTTTGTCCAAGATTAGACACGGATAATAATTTAATTAAGATAATTAAGTGCATAATTATCTCGAGTCCTAAAAGAGTGGAATTTTCTGAGTCTAATATCCATTATACTCAAATTCCATCCGAGTCGATCTAAAAGAAAAGTAAGTCAGATAAAGAGCATCGAGTAGAGAGATTTGATCTAGACTACCAATGTTCAAACCAAGAATGCTGACTTAAAAAGATGAATTATCACAGTAATTCAATTAAACTTAGAACATGAAGTCGGACTCGAGTTTATGCACATTATAGCAAGTGTTTGAACATGCGATAAGCTCGAGTGTTATCTCGAGTGCCTCGGAACTATGTGTGAAAAAGTTAAGCAAGAGTATATTTTCCGAGTCGGTTAGAGTCAAGTGAGAACATATGCAATGGTTTCTATAACACTCAAAAAAGATGCTTTTATCACTCGTAAACGTTTCTAAGACTCATAGAATGACTTGTAATCAAAACCTTATAAGAGATGAAGTCTTATACCTGATTCCTTGATGGAGCTCAAAATGATGTATATGCAAAGTCCGAGTCTTCAAGTTGACCCAGTGAGACCGAGCTAGGAGTTATTATGTGTTTGCGCTTTCCGAGTCACTCGAAACCATACTGAGTTAGATTCATTTTTGAGAAAATGGACTTCAAACTTCGAAATCATCTTTAGATTAGTGGAGAATTTCAGAATTTCTTTTAAAAATCTCTCTTTTCTCTTTCTCTACTGCGCGCATCGATCAATGAACTAGCCATTGGGAGAAAGACACTGGAATTCTAATCGTTGGAGAGGAGAACCGTCACACCTGTCTCGAGGCGACCGTTGGAGGTTTAGGTTAGACAGAATATCGAAGGACATTCCTTTCACTAAAAATAGCACCCCTTTTCCTTCATTTCGCTACTTTACTCTCCACTAACCTAATCTCTCGCTTACTCGCGCTCACACTCAAAGCTCTCACCATTCTCAATGCTTTTTCTCTTTCTCTCGTTCCTTTGAAGCTCACTCTCTTTTAATTCAAAATCATCAGCCATGCTTAAAAGAGGTTCAACCCAAGACTTTCTAGGGTCTCGCAACCATGAAGCTAAGAACCAAGAAAATCGAAGAAGGTCCTTCTAACCCCTCCAAAATCCTCGTCACCCAACACCTCACGTTGGATGACAAGTTATTTCCAACCATATCCTTCTCGTGGATGAAGCATATCAAAAACAATGGAGTCTATAACTTTCTTTACTTCGGTGAGTTCATTTACCAAGAACTCGTTGTTGAGTTCTACTCCAATCTATCCAGCTCCGAGGGAGTAATCACCTCAAGAGTTTGCGACACGCTTGTGCGTATAAATCTTTCCCTCCTCCATCGTGTTTTCAAAGTTTCCTCTATCTTTCTCAACCGCAATCCCACCCTTTCAATGAGATTGCGGACGAGTTCTTCGAAAAATACGCGACTAAGATTGCGGATGAGTTTCTCAACTAAGGCTCCCTCGGACTCGGACTCGGACTCACCTATCACTCCCTCCTCTACCTAGCAGTGCTTCCACCTCAGGTCCTCCTTTCCAAGCCACTGCTGCTTTATCTACAACCCCGATAGACAAGTTCACTTCTATGTCCGCGATAATTCGGGACACTCTTCGCTCCTTCAAAACAAGTCCTTCAAACCATGACCATCAACCAAAAGATGGTCCAATCTCGCATTCAAGAGCAATAGGATGTGCTCCTTAAAATGAAGAGCCTGGCCAAGGAGCAATAGGAGCAACTCGAACTCCTCCGAGAAAGGCGCACTAAGGTTGCTCAAGACCCGGAGAGCTCAAATATCTCCGAGGAGTCCTCGACCCTCGCGAAGTCTCCTTCCGGAGAGGCGAAAGAAGAAGAGGAAGCTTCAGTTGAAGCAACCCATTTTGAGGAGAAGGAGGAAGAGAAAGAGGAGAAGGAGGAAGAAGGAGAGAAGAAGGAAGAAGCCGAGGGACAAGGTGTTGTCATTCCTCAACCCGAAGCTGATCAGCTCGCACAACAGTCCGAGTAGGTCGAAGACCCCGCGGACATTGGTCGATCCACGAGTGGTCAAGTCGAAGTAGCACCCCTTTCTGTGGTTTTCCAAAAGGATGAGCCTCTGGATGACCTAGTTCCGGGTCCGCAACTCGGAGCCGAGCCACTACTAGAGATTTCGGTGTTGCTGCCTCCCTCGTTCTTCAATGTCTTCCCGTGCATACCAGCCGCCGACGCCCGCTCGCTCGTCCACCTCCGTAGCCCAGCCCCTCCAAAGCACCCCCATCCCGATTTATTTTCTTCCGTTTTATTTTTTTGATCCAGACATCAACCGTATCGGCTTGATACATTCTTCTCTCTCGTTTTTGTTTGTTTTTGCTAAAAGGCAAGGGGGAGAACAATAGAAAAATTGTTGTTGTCTTGTTTAGGGGAGTTATCTCACCTCTTTCCTTGTATTTTTTTGTTTTGTGAATATATGAATGAAGTTTTCTTTAGAGCACAATTATTTCGAGTTCACTATTTCGAGTTTGAATCTCTTATTTTTTATTTTTCTCCGATACATCCGTTCACATTTTTTTCTCTCGCTCTAATATAATCACTCATATTTTCTAAGTATGAATTTCTTCTCTCATTACTTATTATTCTGACTTGTTATACCGAGTAAGAATGAAAACTCATGTTTTTCACTAACAAAGTTTCTATCTCGAGTATGGAATGCCTTTCATCAAAAAGGGGAGATTGAAGACTCAAACTCGAATCTAGATAATTTTGAGTAATACATAAAGACTCGTGTACAAACCTCATCCCTCCTAAGTTTTGGTTACAAGTCATTCCGAGTGTTATAGAAACTCCTATGTAAAGTTTTCATTCGTTTCTGATCGACTCGAAAACACATTCTTGTTTATCTTCTCACATTGATGTTTGTGAGTCACTCGGACACCACTCAGATTTATCGCATGTCCATATAATATCTCTAACACTTTTTACCCGAGTTCCGATTGCGTATTTCAAAGCAAAGTGAATTACAACGCTAATTCATCTTTCTAAGTTAGTTTATTTGTTTGAGAATTATTTGTCTAGATCAAGTCCTTATACTCCGATATTTTCACTCTTATAACTTGATCTCTATTAGGACTTACTCGATGGAATTTGAGTATAATGAATATTACACTCGTAAAATTCCATTCTTCTAGGCCTAAGATAATTATGCACTTAATTGTCTTAACTAAATTATTATCTCGTGCCTAATCTTGGACCAAAGTATTTTATACTTTGAGAACCAAAGTGGTTTACTTTTGTAGGTTATCTCATTTTTGAATTATAAAAGTAACCGACTTTAAGTCAGTCAATCACCAGCAGACAAGGCTTTTCTACTTCTAACAAGACTCGAGACGATGTGTTAGGGTTGTCTATTTCCAAAACTGGAAAACTTCAACGCTAAGCTCAATGGTGGTTTCGACCTTACTTTTCAGACATCACCACTTGACTGGAGTACCTTTAAGAGCCAAGAGCCATTGCATAATGTTCACATCTCAACGGATCTTATCTCGAGCGACTCGTAAGAGCCGTTACAACAATCAAATAGGATTTCTATTCGGAATGCAATCGCAACGGCTAATCCGCTTGGTCATCTATAAATAGAAGCCACTTCACAAGACCGAAAGATTGCTAGAACTTTTGTTGAAACACATTACTTAAGAAAAAGCCATTGTTTTCATATTCAATCTTCTATTTACAACTCTCGGCTTGTAAGTCATACTTTCGAGTTGTAAAGTCTTGTAATCAGTTACATACTCTTCTTAGTTTCTAAGTAAGGTCTCGTTGACCGAGTTGTAAGGGTTAACTTAGCTCGGTTGTCCCTAGTCTGTAAATGTTATCTCGGTTAGGAAGTACTAGATCGGATAAGGGAATTTATGAGTTTAGGAAAACTCGTAAGGAATTATCTAAGGGAGCAATTCTGGTTGAGTCGATCCGTTGTATTTTGTGGATTCAAAATAATGGATTTGACTTGGTGCTTGGACTAGCACTGTCCCCGGTTTTCTCGCCCCAGGAGGGTTTCCACGTATCTCCGAGTTTACACTTTTCGAGTCCAATCTAGACTCGGATCGTCTTGTTCATTTTTTTCAAGCCGAAAGATTCTAAGTTTGTTAAAATTTCCTCATCACCATATTTACCCCCTCTAGGGTGACTTAAGACTCGCCAGAGCAAACCTTCATAACGGGACACACCTTGCTCTCATTCATGGATGAAGACTCGGACTCTCACTTACACATTTCGAGTTCCATCAAGAAGTCGGTATAAGACTTCATCTCTTATAGAGTTTTGATTTCAAGTCATTCCATGTGTTCTAGAAACTTTTCCGAGTGATATATCTCTTTCTCTCGAGTGTTAGAGAAACTACTCTATATGTTTACATACGTTTCGACCGACTCGTAAAGCATATTCTTGCATATCACTTCACACTCGGCTCCGAGTCACACAATATCACACTCGGATATATCGCGTGTTCAAAAACTTATCATATTATGCTTTTACTCGAGTCCGACTTCGTATTCTAAGTTTACTTGAATTACCGGGTTAATTCACTCCTCTAAGTCAGCATATTTTGTTTGAACGTTACCCAATCTAAAGCAAGTCTATCTACTTTGATATTTCCTTCGACTTGTTTATTTTCTAGGCCGATTAAGATGGAATTTGAGTATCATGGATATTAGACTCGTAAAATTCCACTCCTTTTCTAACTCGGATAATTAGTCTCTTAATTATCTTAATTATATATTATCTCGTGTCTAATCTTGGACCAAAGTATTTTATACTTTGAGAACCAAAATGGTTTTACTTTTCCAGAGTTATTCAAACGAGGCTATCCCATTTTTTGAATTGCAAAAGTAACCTGGCTTCAAAACATCAAATCACCAGCGAGAAAAGGCTTTTTTCACCTCTCGCCTAGCCCCGCACACTCGTGTCGGACCGTCTCGTTTCCAAAACTGGAAATCTACAACACCAAACTAAACGGTGGTTTCCACCTTATCTTTCAAGACACCACCAGTGGTTTTGGGACTTCCAAAGGAGTCAAGAACCGTTGCCCAACGTTCATATCTCAACGGATATTTTCCGAGTGACTCGGAAAATCCGTAACAACGGTTACAAAGTGCTTCCGGCTAGAAGATGGTCACAACGGCTAAGTTGTTGGGACATCTATAAATAGAAGCCAACTTCCAAGACAGGGAGATTGCTGAACCAATTGTAAAAATACATACTTGAGCAAAGTCATTGTATTCACTTTCAATCGTCTACTTACAACTCCAATTTTGTATTTCATTATATTCTGAGTTGTAAGGTCTTGTACTCACTTACAAACACCTTCTTTCTTACTCTCTAAGTAAGGTCCCTTGACCGAGCTGTAAGGGTTATCTCAGCTCGCTTGTCCCCGACTGTAAGGGTTATCTCAGTCAGGAAGTATTAGATCGGATAAGGGAATTTCGAGTCTAGGAAAACTTGTAAAGAGTTGTCTAAGGGAGCAACTTGGGTAGAGTCGACCTCATCGTATTTTGTGGATTCAAAATAGTGGATTTGACTTCGTGGTTGGACTAGCACGGTCCGTGGTTTTCTCGCCCCAGGAGGGTTTCCACATACTTTCCGGGTTTTCGGTTTTCGAGTTCACTCTAGAATCAAATTGTTTATTCATTCAGTTAATTCGCTTCTATACTCTTTACCGATTTCCGAGTCGATCATTTCGAGTTCAACCTTGAATTCTACTCAACTCAGCTTGGTTTTATTCTCTAAGCGAAGTAAATTTCCTCATCACCCTATTCACCCCCTCTAGGGTGACTTAGTCTCTCCAAGAGCTAACCTTCAATGGACATCTATGTTGGGTACAATCAAGTGAAAATGGCCAAGGAAGATAGTGAGAAGACGACCTTCATCACTCAATGGGGAACGTATCGCTACGTGGTGATGCCGTTTGGGCTCAAAAATGCTGGCACAACGTATCGGAGGATGGCCACAACATTACCGCACGACATGATCCACAAAGAAGTTGAGGTATATGTGGATGATATGATCATTAATTCTAAGGAAAGGACATGGCACTTACCTAACCTTAGAAAATTCTTCGAAAGACTAAGAAAGTACAACATGCACCTTAACCCTCAAAAGTGTGCCTTTGGTGTAACCTTGGGCAAACTCTTAGACTATGTTGTTAGTCTTAGAGGAATTAAAAGATCAAAGCTATCTAAGAGATTCTGCCACCAAAGATGGAGAAGGAGATACGAGGCTTCTTAGGGCGTTTACAGTGTATTAGTCGTTTCATATCAAAACCGACTATGGTCTATGAATCTATCTTCAAGAAGTTAAAGAAAGGGTCCGAGACTATTTGGGATGATGAGTGCCAAAAAGCATTCAAAAAGGTTAAGGAATATTTGGCTAACCCTTCATTGTTGGTTCCACCCCAACTAGGGAAACCTTTACTTTTATACCTCGCCATAATAGAAACCGTGATGGGAGCCATGCTAGTTCAATGAGATGGAAATGAAAAGCACGCTGTATATTATCCGAGTAATAAATTCTTAGATTACGAGATTAGGTACACATCATTAGAGAAGACATCATTGACATTATTCCGGGCTACCAAGAAGCTCGAGCACTACATGTTGGCCCACACGGTACATGTGGTATCATTAGATGGTTCCTATTAAGTACATTCTTGAGCAACCAACCATTAGTAGCAAGATAGCTAGATGGACAATCATGCTATCGAGTTCAAACTCAAGTATGTCCCTTATAAAGTAATCAAAGGAAGGGTAGTGTCGGAATTCCTAGGCAATCTCCCAGTAATCGAATGGCAATCCGAACACCTCGGCTGCCCAAAAGAAAACATCCCGCAAGTAGAGGTGGATATGTGGTCATGTATTTTGACAATGCTTCTAATTAGAAGGGCTTTGTAGTAGGGATCCTTCTAGTCTCACCAGAGAAAGCACATACTCTCATTTCAGTCAAGCTAGATTTTGAGGTCACTAACAATGTCGTGGAATATGAAGCATGCATCACGGGATTTCAAGCCGCCTTAGAGATCGGAGCCAAGAACATTAGGGTTTTTGGTGACTCCAGTCCGATCATTAATCGGATCTCACAGAGGTGGGAGATACGTAGTGAAGCCTTGGCACCCTACCGAGCACATTTGATAGAATTAGCAAAAGACTTTGAAAGCATGTCATATACCTACCTTCCTAGGGATGACAACCAATTTGTGGATGCTTTAGCTAAATTGGCATCCATGATTAATACCCCTAGCGACATTAATTCAATGCCCATCCATATAGAACGACGAAGTCAACTCCGCGCACGTATACGCACTCAAAGTGTCTAGTGGGACAAAACCAGCTGGTACCATGACATTTATTAGTATCGGAAAACCAAACTACCCGTTGGACTCCACACCTAGAGCCCAATGAGCCATCTCGTATGTCTGGCGACTCAATTCTTCATCAACCAAGGACAACTATACAAGAAAACCAACACGAGAATTAACTTACTTTGTGTCAATCAATATGAAGCGGAGCGTATCACGATCGACATTCATAGTGGGGAATGTGGACCCTATATGAATGAAAGAATGTTGGTTCGGAAAATTCAGAGGTTAGGATACTACTGGTCGATCATGGCAGCAGATCGCGATGAATTTGTTAAGAAGTGCCATAAGTGTCGATGCATGCAAACTTACAACACGAGCCACCATCTTTTCTAACGACACTTGTATTTTCATGTGTAAGAACCACGACCTCCGCCCCAAAAAACCAGGTCGGGGACGCTTCCCCATGAATGCTTGGCACAGTGGTTTTTAGAAAGCTTTTAAAGAATAGGATTTTGAAGATAGTTTTTAAAAGTGGGGATTGATCTCTTATTTAGAGTTTCAAATTTTATTAAGTTGGGTTAAAGATTAATAAAATTAGATTGATTGGTGGTTTTATTAATTATTTTATTTTAGAAATTATTTTCGTAATTCTCGGGATGTTATTTCCTAACTAAGCAAATTAAAAGGTTAGGGTTTCAAATATGTTGTGAGGCTTTAGGGCCAAACTGGTGTGAAAACAACAATTTGGACCCAAGCCATGACCGCTAACCATTCGGTGCTGGCCGAAGCCAGCACTCGGCGATCGGGGGCACCGGCCATAGGCCATGGTCGAACAAATTAGCCTCGGCCTTTTGCTCAGCGAGCGGGACTAGAAGCCCTAAGTTTTGTACTTGCAGTCGAAAGAACAAAGATGCAATTTGAATAGCAATAAAGCAAAAAAGGAAGGACAACAAGTTTCTAATTATTCTCCCCTTGCCTTTCAAGTAAAAACAAAAACATGGGAAGAATACAACAGGAAGTACATATTCGATGTCCGGACAAAAAAAATAAAGAAAATAAGAAAGTCGCTGGAAGAAGAAGAATCTGGCAACCGTGGAATTGTGACACGAGTGCATGGCTGCCTAAGAAGGGGAAGGGGTTGTCCGAGTGGAAGAGGAAGGACGAGCGGTACGCCTGCGCCGATAGGATCTTGACGATGTGCGCGACGGAGGGAGGACAGGGATCTCCTTTAGAGGCTCGGCTCCGAGTGGTCGACCCGAACGAGAGGATCCAGAGGTTCCTCCTCTTAGGGCTCGCCAGCCGGAGGGGTCTACTCGGCCCGACCCGCCGCTGATTGTCCCGGTGCAGCGAAGGTCTTCGGACCCACTCGGATCGCTATCCGAGCCGATCACTTCCGGTTGAGCTTCGGAGCACGTGGACCCTCGACTGTCCTACCTTCTTCTTCGTGTTGAATCTCCTCTTGGCCAAAAGGAGCCGCCTCACCGCAGGCTCCTCGGCTTCTTCTCCTTCTTCTTCTTCATCCTCCCCTCCTTCCGAGCTTCTTGGTAGCCCGCACTAATGCTCGGTGATGTCTTCTCTAATGGCATGTATCTAGTCTCATAATGTAAGAACTTCTTACTTAGATAATATATCGCATGCTCTTCTTTCCCATCTCGTTGAGCTAGCATGACTCCCATAGGTGCCTCTGTCGTGGTGAGGTATAAAGGTAATGGTTTCCCTGGTTGGGGTGGCACTAGCATTGGAGGGTTGGCTAGGTATTCCTTAACCTTCTTGAATGCTTATTGGAACTCGGTATCCCAAACGGGCTCAAATCCTTTCTTCGACTTGTTGAAAATGGTCTCACATACCATAGTCGGCTTTGATATGAAACAACCGATGTACTATAAGTGTCCTAGGAAACCCCGTATCTCCTTTTCTTTTTTGGGAGCGGAATCTCCCGAATAGCTTTGATATTAGATGGATCAACTTCAATTCCTCTAAAACCGACAACATAGACTAATAATTTACCCGAGGTTACCCCAAAGGCACACTTTTAAGGGTTAAGGAGCATGTTGTATCTTCTCGGTTCAGGAAGAACTTTCTTAGGATGGGTAGGTGCCCCGCCCTATACCCATCCTTGGACTCTATGATGATGTCATCCAGATAGACCTCAACCTCTTTGTGGATCATATCATACAATAGTATAGTAGCCATCCTCTAATATGTCGCACTGGCGTTCTTAAGCCCAAATGGCATCATCATGTAATAATATGTCTCCCATTGAGTGATGAAGGTCGTCTTCTCCATGTCTTCTCCAGCCATCTTCACCTAATTGTACCCAAGCATAGCCGTCCATGAATGAAAGTAAAGCGTGACCTACTATATTGTCTACAAGGATGTCGATGTAAGGCAACGGAAAATCGTCTCCGGAACTTGCTTTATTCATATCTCTCGAAGTCGACGCACATTCGAACCCCGCTGTCCTTCTTCGGGGCCGGTACTATATTTGCTACCCACCGAGGATAGTGAACTACCTTGATGAACTCAGCCTCTAACCGCTTCCGGACCTCTTCCTTAATCTTTAATGCCCACTCGGGTTTCATCCTTCTTAGCCTCTTCTTAACCGGCTTAGCGTCTTTGTAAAGTGGAATTTTACGTTCCGCTATACTTGGAACTATCCCCAACATGTCTTTGTAAGACCATGCAAAGACATCCATGAACTCTGTAAGGAGCGAAGTGAATTGCTTCGCTCTTCCGGGTCCGAGTGTTTTCCCGTTCTTAACCTCTTGGGGTTGATGAACCGATCCTAGATTAATTATTATTATTTTCTTTATTATTGGTGTGGGATTTTAATGATCTTCCACAGACTTTTATTAATTCTTTAGGGGTTTCTTGTTCACCATTAGAGGCAAAATAATTGAAAACAAGAGGAGGCAAAGAGTAAGCGTAAAGGTTCACTTTATTGAATGAAGAAACGAGTACATCGGACTCGAAAAAGAAGATGCAGAATTGGAAAAACAGAATTAGAAAAAGAACTAGAAGTAACAGGGAAGAAATAAAAGCCCTAGTACTAGACTCTAAAAAGGGATGCGCTCCTAAGCTAACAGCGAATTCTTGGCCTTCCTTGGCATCAATCCAAGTAACGTGCTTAGACCCTTCATTGTCGGCGTCAGTGATGAGTCCGGACAGGTTGAACTACAGGTACGATATGGCTTGTGACGAGCACCGAGATCGAATTCCCTTCTAAGTTCTTCTCTTGTCCAAAAAGTAGAACAAAGAGATTATTCCAAGCCGGGTTGGTCCGAGTCGATATGGACTCGTCCCTCTTCGAGGAGGTAGGGTGCCTCATTTTCTAATATATAGCAGTCATTAAAAATCGCCAAAGTTAGGTACCGTAATTCCCTTCTCTTTGAGGTAGTAGGGCTCGGAAAAATCATAGTAAGGAAAGTCGCCCCTTCTCTCAAGAATCTTCCATTTAGAGTATAAGGAAATGACTTAATAACACGAACTCGTAAGGTGCGAGTCCTTTTAGTATGAATTTCCCACTTGGCTTGGGATACTTCCTTAGTAGTAGGTTGATAGCCTAGCCCAAATTTGTAGATATTAGTGGGTTTAAAAGGTGAAAAGATAGGGTGGTATGCTCTTCTTCCTGCAGACTAGACTCGAAAAATACCCCTTCTTCCAAAGCATCGAGTGCACACTAGGGTTTCCATAAGGATTAAAGTTAAGAGGTGCTTCATCCTTATCTAAGATAGCGACAGTCTTAAATCCGTATAATTCCTCGTCATTGGCATCATGCTTGATCTCAACCACGATTTCTTGGAGGTGCTAGTAGCTCAAAGATTATCCCCGTTGACAGTTACAACTTGATCTTTGATGATCATCTTAACTTTCCGATGCGAGTGTAGAGGGCATCGCTTTATGATCATGCAACCAAGGGCGTCCTAGGAATAGGTTGAATGTAGTCGGGATATCTAGGAGTTGGAACTCAATGTTCCTTTCTACTAACCCTACGTTGATTGGTAAGGTCAGCGTTCCCAAGATTGTTCTCTTAGAATTGTCATAAGCTTGGAGATGAACAGTATGTTTAGAGAGTTGTTGCTCTCTAATTCCTAACCTTTTGGTGGTTCTCCAAGGACAAACATTCATAATCGATCCATTATCTACCAAGGTTAAGAGAATGAACTTGTTGATGCAAGTTATAGTTAAATAGAGGGTATTATTGTGTGCAACGCCTTTTTAAGGGAGATCCTTTTAATCAAAAGTAATGGTTTTGTCCCCATTATTAAAATATCCTACTACTTCCTCGGCGTGGTTTCAAGAGATACCTCGATCTTGCTAAGTGCATCAATCAAAGTCTACTCGTGTTTTTGGGAAGCGAGATATGAGTTGCCAAATTGAAATGTCGACTTTTAACTTTTGAAGTTGTTTCAGGATTGGGTCTATCTCTTTAATAGTTTCAAGTTCTTTTGGGGCTTCCTAAGTCTATTGTGGACCCAAGGGTGCATTATATTGTCCAGATCTAGTAAGGAATCGAATTTCTAGACCTTTAGGTTCTCCCTAAAGTCTTCTTCTTCTAGGGGTGGTGTGCCCTAGAAGTCATCGTCATTGTCATCACTCGTTGTTTCTTGTTTCTTAGACATCTTCTTCATCACTTACCGACAACCTATAGACTTTTGGATCTAAAGGAGGCAAGCTAAGAAGTGGCTTGGACTCATCGATGTCTTGAATAAAGACAAACGAGTTCCACCGACTCGGGATGGGTTCAATAAAAATAGTTAAGGTGCCACCGAAAGGATTTTATTTATTACTTGGTTTTTGGGAAACCTTAGGTAAAAGGAGTTTACCATTTCGAAACAAACTATCTAGTTAAGGTGCCACCGAAAGGGTGCACGATGATATTTGCAAAATTTTCCTGCGCCCAGCTTTTAGATTGTTTTGTTTTTTCGATTCTCGCTCTAATGGGTGGCAATTCTATCTTTCCCTTAGCCAGTAGACCGGTCAAGGGCTTGAGTGTTGGTGGTATCGATAGGAGTGTACTCAGTTCACCTGTTGAGGGCATTGACATCCGTACCCTCGCTAATATTGCTCGTATTGGAGGTTTTCTTATCGTTGGATTGATAATTACCTCTATACCCCGTCATGACTTTTGTGGTCGTGGTGGACAGCTTCTTCTTCTATCAATATGCCAACATATTTAAGGATTGAGAAGTTCATCATAGGTAAGAATTTAAAGTGTTGATTGTAGGCATGCTGAAGGTTCTTCACGATGATTCCGACTTGGTCCTATGTGAGCGACCTTTGCTCTCCATCCGGTGAGAAATTATGTGAAACTCCCACTCTCATCTTGCTTGATTAATTCCAAATCTCTAAGAGTAACTAGGAGATCAGTGTTATAAGAATATTGGTGTAGGAACTCCGTGCATAGATCCATCCAATTGGTGACCTTGCATGGGTCAACCGAGTTATACCAATTCATTACGTCAATATCGAAAGTCCATGGAAAGATGATGTGGTAAGTGTCTTCCGAAATGTTCTTGAGAGTCGTTGCTCCTAAGAAGTTGTGAACATGATGATGGGGATTCTTGGAACCTCTAAACTTGATATCGGGGATGGTAAAATTAAGGGTTAGTTTTCCTTTGGGGATTGAAGTGAATCCTTGTGATCACAACAATGATTACTGAACATGGATGACTCCCTTAACATCCTGTTCTATCCGATCTACACGTGGACCAGCTTGAGGTTTGGATTCATGCTTAGGGGATTCTTGTTTGGGAATGTTTGGAGGAGATAAACTAGGTGAAGATGGAGGACCTACTCTCCCTCCTTTTCTTAATCGTTCTACTTCCTCATCTCTCTTATTGTCCTCAATATCTTTCAAAATAGCCTTAATATCACTTGATATAGACGCTATCTTCCGATCCTAGCTTCTACCCTAGTTGAGTTCTCATTAAAAAAGCAAGAATAGGAGACTATTCTGAGGTTAAATCCATTGGAAGGGAATGCTTTCTAGGTACCTGTCTTACAATGAAGAATAGATCTGAACCGGTGTGGTATGCACCAAAATTTGTCGCACCGATATAGACCGCAGAGTCGAACGCGATGTAGAGCAGGTAGTAGATGTCTCGGAATCCTTGTTGAGGCGTTCTAATTTTTGTGAAGGTTTGCTCTTGGAGATGCTAAGTCACCCTAGAGGGGGAAGGGTTGAATAGGGTGATGGAAGATTTTTCGAAATTACAAATTGTTTTACACAAAACACACTTAGAAAATAATTCCGAGTCTAGAATGAACTCGAAAGTGCAAGTACACGGAGAAATACATGGAAACCCTCCTGGCCCGAAAACCATGGACAGTGCTAGCCCAAGGACCAAGTTAAATCCACTATTTTGAATCCACAAAATACAAGGATCGACTCTTTACTGAATTGCTCACTTAGACAATTCAACTACAAATTTTCCTAAACTCGTAAATTTCCTTACCCGATCTAGTACTTTCTAACTAAGATACCTTTTACAGTTCGGGACAATTGAGTTGAGTTAACCCTTACATCTCAGTCAAGGGACTTAGAAGAAAGTAGAAAGAGTAGAAGTGATTACAAGACTTTTCTTTACAACTCAAAAAGTAAGAATTACGGAATTGGAGTTGTAAGTTGAAGATTAACTAAGCTTCCCCATGTGCAATCGCCGATCGGTTTCTAAAACATAAAATAAGCGAGTCATCAGTCACTTTTTAGGAAGAGAAAACTAACAAAATTATAAAAAGAAAATTTGCTCTCTCGATCTTAGTATGGGAAAACTAAGACCGAGAAAGGTTAAAAATTGACTTCATTGGTTTTGGGGGCGAGGGACGAAACATAGGGTTACCCATCCATTCCGCTCGTTCAAAGACGACCATTACTAGTTCGAGTAGCGTATTAATAATGATGTAAGAAAACAAGCATACAACATGCGAAGCAAAATTAAAGCAACCAAAACATAAGAGGAAAACAATAAATAAAAGCGGTAAAGAAAGTAATAAAGGAAAGAAAAGTGAGAAATAATAACAAATTACATTGGTCGAGGAGGAAATTAAAGCGATTACATCTCTTAAATCACAATACAATAAGTAGATCTCTCGATGCAATAGCAACAATCCAAAGAAAAGGGCTAGTTTTGTGAATTGTGTCTAAGGTAGGGTAATGATAAGTTGAATATGTGCCCATAGATCAGAATAACCAAATATTCTTTAGCTCTTTGCACGGATTCAATGGTGAAAGATGAATGTTTATATAAATTTCAGCAGAGTAACGAGTTAGGTGAAGGTATTTAGGTTGGCTTTCAGCGACTTGATGCTAAGGCAAGAAGTCGTATGCTGAATGAGAGCCAAGGCTCTTTATTTATAGGAGAGGACCTAGGTCACAAATGACTCGGGTTTGCCTCTTATCGATCGTCCAAACAGCTTGAAATAAAACCGGGCCAAATCATAAGAGATTGAATCGGATCAAGCAAAGGATAAAAGCGGGATAAAAAAAAAGGGAGGCAGGGGTTGGCCAACCGGACCCTCCTAGGGTTTCGTGCCCTAGTTGTGTCTTCGAGGACTCTCCAAGCTCAAAACGCAGCGTTCCACAATGCTTCTAGATAGCGGGCGCCGACCACGATGTCGTTTAGAGGGTAAAAGCTTCTAGCCTCGTGTGGGCTGTCTCGTGAAGCTTAAAATGCGTCACTTTGATACTCCCGATCATGAAATGAAACGCTTTAACGTCGTCTTCGTGTCTTCGACTCCTTGTTTGATTTGGACAAAAGTAGAATGTGGTATTCTGCAGTTGGAATTTCCCGGCACACAACATGAGACTCCACAATCTCTTAAGGCTCGGCCCGGCTCTTGGACGGTTTGAAAGAAAAGAGGATTTGTGGACCGACCTAAGGTAAAAGGCTATTTATTTAGTGCAGGGGGTTCTTTGTGGTTTATCGGCTTATGTTGCACCGATCTATCACAGTCCAAGATCCAAAATCCACAAATAGGACTCGGGATTATCATCATCGGGCCAACAAACAAAACACGTAAATAAAGAGATAAAGAACGACACTTTTTAGGTGTCTACAGTTAGCCCCCACTTTGATCGAGTCTAAAAGGACGAAGGGTCAAAGTAGACACTAAAGGATACTTACCTCGATTTCTATAAGGCATTGTGTGATGCTTGGAATTGGTTGTAATCAAACCCGAACTCCAAAGTGAGACCTAAACTTGATCGCGATGTATGCGTTCGAAGTTCGGTAAAAAGATCCTAAGATTGGCTTGATCGGAACCTAAAGCTTGGCATATTTTGATGCTGAAACTTCGATCGTCTTTTGATATGAAGCTTGGCTGAATAATCTATTGTGCTAGAACACTTGTTAGTGCATAACGGAATTGACGAAGGTTTAGTAGTTTTACTCGAATAATTCAATCAAAAATAAACCGATAAAACTATTCCGAAAAAGCTAATTAGTGGGCCCAAAAACTTCCACTTGCATGCACAAGGGACGAAAATCACATACTCCAAGTGCACAAGACTACTTAGACTAAGGAGGTGGGCTAGGCTGTAAGAGTTATCACCGATTGGACTCCACAATTCCTCATGGCCGCGCCGACCGGCTTTGGCGTGCATGGCCCTCGGCGTGCCTGGCCGGATACCTTCTGGTTCCCCATTAATTGTTTGACCCTTGTTTCATGTGCTTGGGTTCCTTAACCGGCTTGGGCTATAAAAAGAGGTGTATGGTGTGTTTCATTTTGCACACCAACTTTTCATCTTATTCTTGCTCTCCTGTTGCATTTCCTTACTTTACTACTTCTTGAAACCTAGTTGGTTCTCAAGAATTCCTTGCCTTCAAAATGCCTAGAAGAAAAGATCACCTTGCAGGAAGAACTAAAGCCGAGAGTCTTACTCAAGACTCTTTCCTTCAGCGCGAATGGGTTCCGTGAACAAATGGAATCCAAGTGATCTGCTGGTTGAAGTTGAAATCCATGTTTGTTCACTTGCCATTTCTTCTTCGGTAAGCTAATTGGCTTAAACCTCTTCATTTGCTCATTTAGAGTAAAATTTTAACCAAAATCTTGTTGGATTTTATTTTGTAGAAAGGATCAATTCGGAGCAGTGGAGCCATCCCAAAGTTTATGGAGACATACGAGAAGATGCACATTCCTCTCGAGAATGTCATGTACAATGTTGGGTTCGGACCTCTCTACATCGCTTTACGCCATCTCATTGATAAGAGGGAGAGAGATCCTAGTGAGCGATTTTGGGACACCACCAACACGTTCCATCTTTCCTTTGGTGAGATGATGATAACTCCCTTTGACTTTGCTGTTTTATTCGATCCGGGCTTTTAAGGGGAACCTTTAGCTTATGACCGGAATTTGTACAAAAAGCATGACTACCTCCGTCACCTTTCCGGTCCGGTAGTAGATATCCATTAGCTTGACCTTCAGTAGTCCGAGCTAGCTCTTGAATTGGCTCATTCCGAGTTAGCTCGGTTCCTTTGTTTTTGTTCATTCCGAGCTCGACCTCAACTATGTCATCTTCATCTCAGTTGAGCTTAAGATTTAAGAAAGTGGATTCATTTATCCCGCCATGATCAATTTCATCAAAGATAACGTGGATACTTTCTTCCAAATTGTTAGTTCTCTTGTTAAAGATTCTATAAGCTTTGTTATGTGAAGAATAATCAAGGAAAATACCATCATCCGACCTAGCATCAAATTTAGTCGGATGTTCCTCACCATTGATTGTTATGCATAAAGCGATTACATCCGACTGGTTTGAAGTAGGAAATTTTAGGCTTCTCTCCATTGTAGAGCCCGTATGGTGTCTTATTAGAATAGGTCGAATGAGGCATTAGTTGAGAGTTTAGTTTGTTGTCTTGATTGCCTCAGCCTCGGAAATAGTAAGGTAGATCATTTTCAATCTTCAATGTCCTTCCTATTTCTTCTAGTGTTCTGCTCTTTCTCTCAACTACTCCATTCTATTGAGGAGTTCTTGGTGCTAAGAAGTTATCGGAGATACCATTCTTGTTACGTAAGTCCGGAATTTCTAAATAATTGAACACTCTTCTATGGTCTATTCGAATTCTCCCGATTTGAGTGTCATACTCCACTTGTATTTTCCTACATCTTATTGAACTCTTTGAAAGCTTCACTTTTGTTCTTCAAAAGCACACCCAGGTAAATCGTGAGTAATCATCAACAATAAATAGCCCATATGATATACCTCCTAAGCTTTTGACATGAATTTCACCACACAAATCCATATGTATCAATTCAATCACTTTGGATGTAGAAACTGTCTTGAGTGGCTTAAAAGATCATCCGAATGTTTTCCTTTTGTGCATGCATCACAAATTTTATCTTTCTTAATGAACAGTTAGGTAAATCTCTAAGTAATCCTTCGGATGAAAGCTTCTTGATAGTATGCATGCCGATATGACATAGTCTACGTTGCCATGTCCATGAATCATCACTTTGTAGACAACTAAAAAGTGTCGTCTTTTATCTCTTTAATTCCGTATTTTATTCTATTGGCCCGATGATGAAATCTCGAGTCCTGTTTGAGGATTTGGATCTCGGGTTGTGATTCAATTGGTGCGACATAAGCTAGTAAACCACAAAAGACCCCCAACACCAAATAAATAGCCTTTTGCCTTGAGTCGGTCCAAACATCCCCCTTTCTTTGGGGCGTCCAAGAACCGGGCCAAGCCTTCGAGACAATGGAGTGCAGAGTCGTATACCGAAAAATTCCAAGTGAAGACTCGGACTCGAACCTAGATCATTCTGAGTACTACCAAAGACTCGGGTACAAACCTCATTCCTCCTAAGTTTTTATTACAAGCCATTCCGAGTATTATAGAAACTCATGTTCAAGTTTTCATTCGATTCCGATCGACTCGTAACATACATTCTTGTCTATCATCTTACATTGATGTTTCGAGTCACTCGGACATCACTCGGATTTATCGCATGTTCAAATATTCTCTCTAACACTTCATATCCGAGTTTTGATCGCATATCTTGAAGTAAAGTTAATTACGACGTTAATTCAACTTTCTAAGTCGGCGTGTTTGTTTGAGAATTATTTGTCCGGATCAAGTACATATACTCGATATTTTTACTCTTATAACTTGATCTTTCTTAAGACCGACTACGATGGAATTTGAGTATAATGAATATTAGACTCAGAAAATTACACTCTTCTAGGCCCGAGATAATTATGCAGTTAATTATCTTAATTAAATTATTATCTCGTGCCTAATCTTGGACCAAAGTATTTTATACTTTGACAACCAAAATATTTACTTTTGTAGGTTATCCAAATGAGGTTATCTCATTTTTGAATTACAAAAGTAACCGGCTTCAAGTCGTCAATCACCAGTAGACAAGGCTTTTCTACTTCGAACAAGGCCCACACACTCGTGTCGGGGTTGTCTGTTTCCAAAACTAGAAAAATTCAACGCTAAGCTCAACGGTGATTTCCACCTTACTTTTCGGACGCCACCAGCTGATTGAAGCACCTTTAGGATCCAAGAGCCGTTGCACAATGTTCACATCTCAATGGATCTTTCCTGAGCAACTTAGAAGAACCGTTACAACGGTCACCAAGGACTTCGTTCAAAAATTAGTCACAACGGCTAATCTACTTTGTCATCTATAAATAGAAGTCAACTCTCAAGACTTGAAGATTACTGAATACATTGCTAAAACTATATCTCTTAGTACAATACTCATTCAATCTTCTTCATGCAACTCCAAGTCTCGTACTTAATACTTTTCCGAGTTGTAAAGTCTTGTAATCGGTTATATACTCTTTCTTACTTTCGAGTAAGGTCCCTTAACTTAGTTGTAAGGGTTAACTCAGCTCGATTATCCCTAACCGTAAAGGTTACCTCGGTTAGGAAGTACTAGATCGGATAAGGGAATTTTTGAGTCTAGGAAAACTCTGTAAAGAATTGTTTAAGGGAGCAATTCTAGTTGAGTCAATCTGCTATATTTTATGGATTCAAAATAGTGGATTTGACTTGGTGCTTGGACTAGCACTATTCATGGTTTTCTGCCCCTTGAGGGTTTCCACTTATATCAACTTTTACACTTTTCCGAGTCCAATCTAGACTCGGATTGTCTAATTCATTCTCTTCAAAGCTTAAATCTTCCAAGTTGGTTAAAACTTCCTCATCACCCTATTCACCCCCTCTAAGGTGACTAAGACTCTCCAAGAGCAAACCTTCAATTGGTATCATAGCCTAGCCTTTTAGAAAGGATGTAACAATCCAAAGGTCCAACGATCGGATGGATCGGAACAAGGGAGAGTCCGATGAAAGAAGATCTTTCAATAGACCACCTAAGTTCAAAGGATCAAATTTCGTGCACTTGGAAGAAGCTAATGGAATGCTTTCGTTGGACAACAATGAAGATGTCCGAAACATCATACAAGAAGGCAATTACATTCCAATGAAGATGGAAGATACAAGACCTGTGCCTAAAGCAAAGTTTGAGTACACCACTGAAGAATTAGAAAAGTTCAAAAAGAACATTAAAGCAATGAACATTCCGATGTGCGCCATCAGCTCGGAAGAATACAACAGAGTGTCGACTTGTGACACGGCTAAAGATGTGTGCGACACTCTTGTCAACACATATGAAGGAACAAGCCAAGTGAGACAAGCAGAGATAATTCATAATTCAATATCTTCATAAATATGAGTTGTTCAAGATGGAGCCGAAGAAAACATCACACGAGATGTTTATATGCTTCACCGAGATTACAAACAATCTCAAATCTCCGTGTAGAAAGATTTCCTATGAAGAAATGTGTAGAAAAATTCTAAGAAGTCTACCCAAGAGAAGATGGGGTCCCAAGGTAACAGCCATTGAGGAAGCTCAGAATCTCTCTCAACTAAAGCGAGACGAACTGATTGGGAAGTTACTTACCCATGAAATCCATCCGGAAGAAGACGATGCCGAGGTCGGCACCAAAAAGAATATTGCACCGAAAGCCTCGGAAAACAAAGGAGAAAATCTGAGTTCCTCATATTCGAAGAAGATCCCAAGGCACTCATTACTTGAGGCTTCAAAAGAATAATGAAGCACAAGAAATGGGATAAGAGGCCAAGGGAAGAATTCTATAAGAAAGATAAGAAGGAGAGAAAACGTAAACATTCCTCCCCTTCAAAGTTATCTTTAACTAAGAACTCGGCTGTTTTGAATGTGATAGCAAAGATCACATAGTCAAAGACTGTCCAAGGAGAAAAAGGGACAGAAAGAAGAAGAAGACCATGATGGCCACATGGAGTGATGAAGACTCATCCGAAGAAAGTGAAGATTCCGATGACTCAAAGTGTCCGATAGCACTAACGGACTCGTAAGCTGGATCCGAGTCGGACTCGACAATTCGGATACCGATGAAACAAATCCTCAGGAGGTAATTGAATACTTCCTCAAGTTCTCCAAAGTTGTTTTAGCTAAATATATTTACACTTTGGAAGAAAAGTCCGATTCCGATTCTTCTCTTAAGTCTCTCACTTCGAGGGCATTGGGCTGAAAAATGAATTGAAAAAACTAAGACTTACTCTAAAAGAACTCAGGACTAGTACTCAAACTAATGAGACCGAGTCCGAGTCACTCAAAAGAGAAAATGAGAATCTAAAACAAAAGATCAATGAGTCTCAAGAGCTGGTGTTGAAATTTACTCAAGGTCAGAAAAACCTTGACCTACTTTTAGGTTCTCAATGTGTCTCCTTCGGAAAGGAAGGACTTGGTTTTAACGAAAAGGAGGAATCAAACTCCTACTCCGATCTTTTCAAGAAGGATTCCGTAACCGTGAAGTTCGGGAAGGCTGAACATAGTCCCATTCATAAAAATGAAAGGAGGACCGAGACCAGCACCAGCCTACAAGAAAAACCTTCACCACCTATTTATAAAAGAAAGATTTTCAAAAGAAAGAGACACGAGACTTAGTTTTCGAAAAGGAAGACTCGGAATCAAACCAAACCCAAAGTAATTCAAATCTGGGTTCCCAAGAGTCTTCTTCCTCATAAAAGGACCACAATAAAGGGAGTTATTGGGTTCATTAGAGGAAGTGAGAAGGGTCGGTGTGTTTCGACTTGCAAGTAACTCGAAACGAGACAAAAGGTCATTGGTACCTAGAGAGTGAATGCTCACGCCACATGTCGAGAGATTTAAGACTCTTTTCTGAGTTAGAAGATTACAAAGGAGGCAAAGTCACTTTTGGAGATGACAGTAAGGGAAAGATAGTTGGAATAGGTAAGATTGGAGCGAGGAGACAACCCGATCGGCCCAGCCTATCTTGCCAAGGGATTAAAGTACAATCTACTCATCATCTCTCAATTGTGTGACAAAGGTCAAGAGATAAGGTTCACTCAAACAAATTGCTATATTTCTAATGCAACCACCAAAGAGACTAAGCTCTTAGGTAAGAGATCAGGTAATACCTATACTATTCCTCTTTCTAATCTAAATCGAATTTATCTTATTTAAAAGAATCTTTGCATGATGATTCTTGGACATGGCATCGTAGATTAGATCATGTTAGCATGCATACTATCAAAAAGCTTACATCTCATGGTTTAGTCGGAGGATTACCTAACCGTGCCTTTAAGAAAGATAAAATTTGTGAAGCATGCACAAAAGGGAAACAGGTCGGATCATCTTTCAAATCTCTCAAAACTGTTTCCACATCCAAAGTACTTGAATTGTTACATATGGATTTATGTGGTGAAATCCCTGTAAAGAGTCTCAAAGGTAAATCCTATGTACTTGTGATTGTTGATGACTACTCACGATTTACTTGGGTGTGTTTTCTTAAGCACAAAAAGAAGCTTTCAAAGAGTTCGAGCAAGCTCCGCATGAAAATTCAAGTACAGTCTTAGACTCAAATCGGAAGAATTCAAACCGACCATGGAAGGGAGTTCGATTACTCGGAATTTGCAGAGTTATGCGATAAGAATGGTATCTCCCACAACTTCTCAAGCACCCAAAACCCCTCAACAGAATGGAGTAGTGGAGAGAAAGAACAGAAATCTTGAAGAAATAGGAAGGACAATGATGATTGAACATGATCCGCCTTACTATTTTTGGGCTGAGGTAGTCAACATAGCAAACTACACACCGAACAGATGCCTTATCGGACCAGTATTGAAGAAAGCTCCATACGAGCTCTACAAAGGAAAGAAACCCAACATCTCATACTTCAAACCCTTTGGATGTAAGTGCTATGTTCACAATAATGGTAAGGATCACTCGACCAAGTTTGATGCTCGGTCGGATGAAGGTATCTTTCTTGGTTATTCATCTCATAGTAAAGCATATCGCATTTTCAATAAAAGAACTAACAAAGTGGAAGAAAGCATCCACATTGTTTTTGATGAGATTGATCAGGGAAAACCAAGTGAGTCAACATTCTCGGATCTCGAAACTCGGTCGAGATGACAATGATCTTACCGAAGCCGAGCTCGTAAAGAGTCAAAAGAAAGCAGCTCAAAACATCATGACTTAGATCGAACTAGCTCAAGAGCCAGCTCGGAATGCTCGAAGGTCAAATAGATGAGCAAGTTCAATCAAATCGGATCATTGAAGATCAACCAGTTCAACCCACAAATTTGGTGAACCAGAGAACAGTATAGCATTCCAATATGTTTCGAGCCACCCACTCGAGAACATATTGTCCGACATCAATAGTGGGGTAAGAACTCGTTCTTCTTTGCAAAATCTATGTGCATTCACCGCATTCATATCATTAACTCGAACCCGAAATGCACTAGAGGCCTTTGAAGGTTTGCTCGGGAGAGTCTCGAGTCACCCTAGAGGGGGAATAGGGTGATAGAAAATTCTTTCCGGAATCACACACTTTTGTGCAGAATAGAGACGAAGACAGATTCCGAGTCTATCAACGAGGTCGAAAAGATTGGACTCGAAGGCAATCAATCGTAAAGAACAAGAGCAAGTAAAGTTGTTCGAGTCTAGAATGAACTCGGAAAGATAACACTTAGATTTTACGTGGAAACCCTCCTGGGGCAGAAAACCACGGACCGTGTCAATCCGGACACGAAGTCAAATCCACTATTTTGAGTCCACAAAATACCGTGAACCGATCGAACCCGAGTTGCTCCCTTAGACAACTCTATACAAGTTTTCCTAGACTCGTAAATTCCCTTATCCGATCTAGTACTTCCTAACCGAGATAACCCTTAGAGCTAGGGACAACTAAGTCGAGTTAACCCTTACAGACTTAGTCAAGGGACCTTACAAAGAATGTAAGAAAGAGTTTATAATCGAGTACAAGACCTTACAACTCGTAAAGTAATGAATTACAGAGTGGGAGTTGTAAGTTGAAGATTGAAAGTAAATACCATAACTTTGAGCAAGTATGTGTATAAATAATATGTTCGACAACCTTCAATTCTTGTGAGATGGCTTCTATTTATAGATGATCGAGCAGAGTAGCCGTTATCTTCATTTGCTCGACCGAGATTCCTCTCGTGACCGTTGATAGAAGCTTTCCGAGTCACTCGTAAAGTATCCGTTGTAATATTAACATTGGACAACGGTTTAACTCTCTTGGAAGTCCCAAAACCATTAGCGGTGTCTTAAAAGATAAGGTAGAAACCACTATTAAGCATGGCGTTCCAGCTTTTCCAGATTTGGAAACAGCATGACCCGACACAATCTACTAGGACTCGGAGCAGAGAAGGTGAAGAGCCATGTCTCGCTGGTGATTTGACGTTACGAAGCTCGGTTACTTTTGTAGTTTGAAAAGTTTATCCTCGATCGAATAACCTACAAAAGTAAATCAATTTCGGTTCTCAAAGTATAAAATACTTTGGCCCAAGATTAGACACGAGATAATAAAATAATTTCGATAAATAGACCAACTCATTATCCGAGTCGAAATGAAATGGAATTTTCCGAGTCCAATATCCATGATACTCAAAATTCCATCCGACTTAGTCTAAATGAAGAATCAAGTTCAATAAAGAATATCGTAGAGGATTAACTTGATATAGACTAAGCATGAAATGAGCTAAGAATACTGACTATAATAAGATAGGACTTATAACCACAAGTCGATTCCGAGTGAGAAAAGACAAAATACTCGGTATATTCAAACTGCGATTAATCCGAGTAAAGCTCGGACTCGGAACAAAGAGCCGGTTTTCGAGTCGCTACGGATAAGCAATAAATATGATAAGTGAGAGCTGTGTTACTTAGAGAAGATACTATGTTACTTAAATAAGTTTCGAGACACGAGAGAATGCCTTGGAATCAAAACTCTTTATGTATGAAATTGTTATACCCGATTCCTTTTATATAACTCGTAAAAGTATTGAGCAGATGTCCGAGTCTTCACCTTAAATAAATCGAGAATGGGTAGAGGCCATGCAAGAGGAATTAATCAATTTGAGAGAAATCAAATCTGGACTTTGACCAAACGACCTTCCGACCACCCAGTCATAGGAACCAAATGGGTTTTCAAGAACAAACTGGATGAGGATGGGTTGGTAGTCGAAATAAGGCTAGACTTGTGGCTCAAGGTTACAATCAAGAAGAAAGAATTGATTGTGGGGAAACCTTTGCACCAGTTGCTAGGATTGAAGCAATCGGAATCCTTTTAGCATTTGCATCAAGCATGAATATTAAATTGTATCAAATAGATGTCAAATGTGCTTTTCGAATGGTTTCATTCAAGAGGAAGTCTATGTCGAACAACCCCTGGATTTGAAAACTCATAATTTCCAAATCATGTTTTTAAGTTGCAAAAGGCTCTTTATGGTCTTAAACAAGCCCCCGAGCTTGGTATGAAAGATCGAGCAGTTTCTTGGTTGAAAATGATTTCAAAAGAGGTCAGATTGACAAAACTCTAAAAACAAGGGTAGGGATGGCAGAAAAACCCAAACCCGTTTAAAACCCGCAAAACCCGCCCCATTTAAAACCCGAATGGGTGTTAAAAAAATTTAAAAATGGGTATGGGGCGGGTATGGTTAAAATGGGTATGGGGCGGTATGGGTATGGGTCTAGGCTTCACCCGCCCCATACCCGCCCCATATAACACCCATAACCCATACCCGCAATACCCGCCCGTACCCGCCCCAAACCCGCCCCACTTAAATACCCATAACCCATTTTGTTAAATGGTTAAAAAAAATTGAGAAAAGTGGTTTATGAGAGACATAAGGACCAAATTTTGGGCCCAGGCCCAAATTTTAGGCAAAAAAAAAAAGAAACCCTAGTACTTTGACAACTTTGAAACTTTCAAGCAAATGGATACTATAATGTACTAAATATGGATTATTATTTCGATTGTGAAATGTTTATGTCATGTTAGCAAGGTGCTCGCACATCTACAACCCGCAAGTTTGTGAATTGTTGATTTTTTTTTTTGGTTGAATTATGAGAACTATTAAATATGGGTTTAATATGGGTATTATTATTTTTAGTCTATTTATACCCAAATAAAACCCGCATACCCGCAAAACCCGGTGGGTATGGGTATGGGTATGGATTTTTAACACCCAATGGATATGGGTATGGGTATGGGTACGTATTTTGAAAATGGGTATGGGTGTGGGTATAGGAAAACCCGCCCGTACCCGCCCCATTGCCATCCCTAACCAAGGGGAAAGACTTTCTTATTGTTCGATTTATGTTGATGATATAATTTTTGGAGTTACTAATGAAAATCTCTGTCGAGATTTTTTGAGTTAATGAGACAGGAATTCCAAATGAGCATGATGGGAGAGTTCAATTTCTTTCTTGGTCTACGAATCAAATAAGATAAAGATGGCGTCTATGTCCATCAATCCAAGTATACTAAGGAGTTGCTCGAAGAAGTACAGACTTCAAGATGCAAAACATGCAAGCAACATCAATGAATAGTAGTATGAAACTAGACTCGGACGAAAAAGGTAAAGCAAGTAGATCGAAACTCTATCGAGGTATGATTGGACCTCTGCTATATCTTATATCCAAGTAGGCCGGACATTATGTTTAGTGTATGTCTCGTGTGCAAGATTTCAAGCTAATCCAAAAGAATCACATCTCACTGCGATGAAGAGAATTTTTAGATATCTTGCAGGAACTCGGAATCTAGGTCTATGGTTTTCAAGAGACTCATAACTCGACCCTCACTGGATACTCGGATGCTGACTATGTTGGATACAAGGTTGATAGAAAAAGCACCTCAGAGCATGCCGCTTCGGGTCAATCCCTTATATCTTGGCACTCAAAGAAGCAAAACTCGCTTGCTATATCAACTGCCGAAGCCGAGTACATTGCAACTGGAGCATGTTGTGCTCGGATTCTATGGATCAAACAACACTTGAAAGACCTTAGACTCTCATTCAAATCAATTCCAATCAAGTGTGATAATCAAAGTGCAATCAACATCACTAAGAATCCAGTCCAAAGACTCAAAGACAAAGCATATTCAGGTCGGTATCATTTTCCGAGAGACCATTCTGATAAAGGTGATATTGAACTTGAATTCATTCCGACAAAATTCCAATTAGCCGATATCTTTACTAAGCCACTTAGTGAGGATCAGTTTTGTTTTATTAGGAATGAACTTGGAATGATAAATGCATGATTATGTGTTCTTCTAAGTGAAATTATCTTGCATGATTATGCGTTAAATGTTTTTTCCTTTGTCTTAATAACAATTAGTTCAGTTGACTCGGTGATACCGAGCTAGGAGTTATTATCTGTTCATGTTTTCTCGAGTCACTAAGAAACTTTACCGAGTCGGACTCGGCTTTATTTGAGAAAATTGGACTTCAAACTTCGAAATCATCTCTAGATTAATGGAGAATTTCAAAAATTTCTTTAAAAATATCTCTTTTTCTCTCTCTCTACCGTGCGCATGGATAAGTGAACTAGCTGTTGGGAGACAGACACTCGGAATTCTAACCATTGGAGAGCAGTAACAGTACACACCAGTCCGAGGCGACCGTGGGAGGTTTGGGTTAGAACAAATACTAAAGGACATTCCTTTCGCTATAAATAGCATCCCTTTTCTTTCATTTCGCTACTTTACTCTCTGCTAACCTAAACTCTCGCGTACTCCCTCTTGCAAACTAAGCTCTCAAGCATTCTCAACACTCTCGCACTCTCTCTCTCTCTCTCTCTCTCTTGTTTCTTCGAGTTCACTCTCTTTCTTCCGCAAACTTCTCAACCATGCCTAAGAGAGGTTCCGCTCTAGACTTTCTAGGATCTATAACTAAGAAGCCTAGAACCAAGAACCAAGAGGGTTCTTGTAACCCCTCCAAAATCCTAGTCACCCAACATCTTACGTTGGATGACAAATTCTTTCCAACCACAACCTTTTCATGGTTGAAACATATCAAAACCACCAGCGTATATAACTTTCTATGCTTCGGTGAGTTCATATACCCGAACTCGTTGCTATGTTCTATTCAAATCTTTCTTGCTCCGAGGGGATCATCACCTCAAGAGTTCGCAACACCGTGGTTCGTATAAATCTCTCTCTCCTTCATCGACCTTTCAAAGTCTCTTCTATCTTTCTCAACAACAACCCCATCCCCTTCAACGAAGTTGCTAATAAGTTCTTCGAAAAATATGCCAAGGAAGTCCCTAAGTCACGCAAGAATTTCTCTCGTGACTCGGATGAAGACCGAGGCTAGACTTCGTGTTTCTTGCCGATGAGAACTTTCTTCTCTCATCATTCTAGCAAAGAGAATCCTAACTCAAAGATTCTCAAAGCTTTGTTTGACATTCTCAAGGGCTACAACATAGACCTCTTTCTCGCTATAATCGACCGGATGGCCACGTGCCGCTCGCACAAAGAAATCCACCCTTCTTCCTTTTGGAGCCCTTCTTACCCTTGTTTTTAAACAATTTAAGGTTCCGCTCCCTCGGACCCAAACGAAGTGTCCGAGGTTGCTGTCATTGTTGGCGTAAAAGAGCTTCTTGGATACGGATACCGGAAACCCAACTCGGTGTCCGGGTCCACAGCTTCGAACCGAGGCAACCTTCCCTCTCGCCTCGGACTCGGACTCCTCTCTCACTCCCTCCTCCACCTGGCGATGCTTCCACCTCAGGTCCTCCCTCCAAGCAGCCTACTGCTTTGTTTACCACACCGATAGACAAGCTCACTTCTATGTCCATGGAACTCGGGACACTCTCTGCTCCTTCAAACTTGTTCTTTAGAACACAACCATCAACCGTAAAACAGCCCAATCTCGGATTCCAAAGCAACAAGATGTGCTTCTCAAAATGAAGAATCTGGTTAAGGAGCAATAGGAGCAGCTTGAGCTCCTCGGAGAAAGGCGCACCAAAGTAGCTTAGGACCCGCATGGCTCCGGTACGTCCGAGGAGTCCTCGAGCCTACCAAGTCTCCCTTCGGAGACGCAGCTGAAGAAGGAGAGGAAGTTGCGGCTGAAGCGGCTCCTTCGAGGAGAAGGAGGAAGAACGAAGGAAGAAGAGAAAGAGGAAGAAGGAGAAGCACCCCCGCTGTCGCGTTTCAAGAGGATGAGCCTCCGGACGACCTAGTTCCGGGTCGACCACTCGGAGCCGAGCCACTTCCGGAGATACCAATGCCGCCGCCGCCCGGATCTTCAACATCTTCACAAGCATACCAGCGCAGGCGCACCGCACGCTCATCCGCCTCAACTCGGATCGCCCCAAATCCACCATCTTAATTTTTTTTGTTTTACTATTTTTTTGTCCAGACATCAATTGTATCAGCTTGATACATTCTTCCCTATTTTTTATTTTTGCTGAAAGGCAAGGGGAGAATACTTGAAAACTTTTGTCTTATTTAGGGGATTTCTCTTACCCTCTTTTATGTGTATTTTCCGTGTTTTACGTATATATATATGAATGAAGTTTTATTTTCGAGCATACTAATTTCCGAGTTTAAATTCCTTATTACTTAGCTTTGCTCTGTTATATCGGCTTGCATTTCTTTTCATCTATCTTGCTCCGATATAATTACTCACAATTCTTCGCATATGAGTTATCTCGTAGAAATATTCTAAGATCAAATCACTTCACTGATTACTCTATATATTCTAAGATATTCAACCGAGTAAGAATGAAAACTCCCGATCTTTTTGCCTAACAAAGTTTCTATCTAAGTATGGAATGCCTTTCATCAAAAGAGGGAGATTGAAGACTCATACTCGAACCTAGATCATTCTGAGTACTACAAAAGACTCAGGTACAAACCTCATTCCTCCTAAGTTTTGATTACAAGTCATTCTGAGTATTATAGAAACTCCTGTTTAAGTTTTCATTCGATTCCGATCGACTCGGAACATACATTCTTGTCTATCATCTTACATTGATTTTTCCGAGTCACTCGGACATCACTTAGATTTATCACATGTTCAAATGTTCTCTCTAACACTTCATATATGAGTTTTGACTGCATATCTTGAAGTAAAGTTAATTACACCGTTAATTCAACATTCTAACTAAGCGTCTTTGTTTGAGAATTATTTGTCCGGATCAAGTATATATACTCTGATATTTTTACTTTTATAACTTGATCTTTCTTAAGACTCGACTCGATGGAATTTGAGTATAATGAATATTAGACTCAAAAAATTCCACTCTTCTAGGCCCGAGATAATTATGCAGTTAATTATCTTAATTAAATTATTATCTATGCCTAATCTTGGACCAAAGTATTTTATACTTTGAGAACCAAAATATTTACTTTTGTAGGTTATCCAAACGAGGTTATCTCATTTTTTGAATTACAAAAGTAACCGGCTTCAAGTTGTCAACCATTAGCAGACAAGGCTTTTCTACTTCGAACAAGGCCTAGACGTTGTGTCGTGGTTGTCTGTTTCCAAAACTGGAAAACTTCAACGCTAAGCTCAACAGTGATTTCCACCTTACTTTTCGGACACCACTAGCTGATTGAAGCACCTTTAAGAGCCAAGAGCCGTTGCACAATGTTCACATCTCAATAGATCTTTTCCGAGCAACTCGGAAGAACCGTTACAATGGTAACCAATGACTTCTATTCAAAAATTAGTCACAACGGCTAATCTGCTTGGTCATCTATAAGTAGAAGCCAACTCTCAAGACTTGAAGATTGCTGAACACATTGTTAAAACTATATCTCTTAGTACAATACTCATTCAATCTTCTTCATACAACTCCAAGTCCGTACTTAATACTTTTCCGAGTTGTAAAGTCTTGTAATCGGTTACATACTCTTTCTTATTTTCGGAGTAAGGTCCCTTGACTCAATTGTAAGGGTTAACTCAGCTCAGCTTATCCCTAGCTATAAAGGTTACCTCGGTTAGGAAGTACTAGATCGGATAAGGGAATTTCGAGTCTAGGAAAACTCTGTAAAGAATTGTTTAAGGGAGCAATTCTGGTTGAGTCAATCTGCTATATTTTGTGGATTCAAAATAGTGGATTTGACTTGGTGTTTGGACTAGCACTGTTCGTGGTTTTCTCGCCCTAGGAGGGTTTCCACTTATATCGGCTTTTACACTTTTATGAGTCCAATCTAGACTCGGATTGTCCGATTCATTCTCTTTAAAGCTTAAATCTTCCAAGTTAGTTAAAATTTCCTCATCACCCTATTCACCCCTCTCTAGGGTGACTAAGACTCTCTAAGAGCAAACCTTCACCAAGTTTAGAATACTAAATTTTACTTTTGTCCAATCGGACAAGTAGTCGAAGACCCGAAGACGTCGTTAAAGTGTTGCATTTCATGATCACGAGCATCAAAGTGCTGCGTTTAAGCTCTACAAAACAGTCCACACAAGACTAGGAGCTTTTCTCCTCATAACGACATTGTGGTTGGTGCCTGCAACCCCGGAGTTTTAAGTGAAACACTACATTTTGGCTCAGTGAATCCTTTGGAAATACGTCGAGGCACGAAACCCTAGGAGAGCCCCGGTAGCCTGGTGCCCGCCAGCCGGGTTCTTTTCGGTTTTATCCTTTCTATCCAGTTCAATCTCTTGATTTATTGGCCTAATTTTGTTTCTTTTTTTTTTTACGAGAAGCCGCATGCAAACCCTAGGTCATTTGTGACCTAGGTCTCTCCCTATAAATGCGAGCTTTGGCTCTCATTGCCATACGACTTTCTCCTATGCATTATGCTCGCAAAAAGTTAACCGGAGCACTCATACCTAAACGTTACTCTACCGAAATTACTATCAACCATTTATCTTTTCTCTACTTATAGTCGTTGAATCCATGCAAAGAGCTAAAGAATATTTAGCTGTTCTGTTCTCTTGACACTTATTCAACCGATCTTTTTATTCCCTACATACATAGTTCACAAAAACAAGCCCTTTTCTTTGATTTGTCGCCGTCACATCAAGAGATCCAGAGCATAGAGATCCGGATTAGCAAGGTGGGACAACTTGAGGGCAATCGTTCAGCCTTCAAACAGCTTTATTTTTATTTTTATAATTCATTTACCACTTTCCGTATTGTGGATTAAAGAGATGCAATCATTTTTTAAATTCCTCCCTACCCGATGTAATCTTTCAATTTTTGTTTTTCTTTTCTTTGCTTTCTTTATCACTTTCTTTACCATTGTATTTATTGCTTTTCCTTTGGTTCTTTTTGGTTGCTTTTATTTATTGTTTTAGCATGTTGTATGTTTGTGTGTAGCACGTTATTTTAATATAATACTCAAACTCGTAATGGTTGTCTTCGGATGGGCGGAATAGAAGGGTTTTCCCTATATTTCGTACCCTCACCTCGGATTCGACTCTTGGTCAAAGACCGACAGAGTCAATTTTAGCCTTTTCTAGTCTTGTTTTTAGTTTTCTTCCTAAAACCGACTGGCAACTCCCTTTTTATTTCTTATTAAAAATTGCATCTCGGTTATTTTCTAGTTGCAAGGTTAAAAAGCAAACCCGGATATGCGTGCTAGGACGGAGGTGGAGGCCGACTGCGCCGGCCCAGGCCTATGGCTAGCGCCCTTGACTACTGAGTACAGCTGCCGCCTACACTTGGTGGTCAACTGCGAGGCTTGCGTCAAGATCGGCCGTTTCACACTAGTCCGCCCTTGAAGCCTCACGGCAAAAACCCTAGTTTCTAATTTTACTTGTCCTTTACTTAGGAAATAATATCCCGAGAATTCTGAAAATAATTTATAAATTTGAAATAATTAATAAAACGTTAATCAATTCAACCCAATTTAACTTGTTAGTTCAACTTAATAAAAATTCAGGACTCTTAGTAAAAGGTTCATCCCCACTTTCTAAACTCCATCTTTAAAACCCTAAATCATTCTTTCCATTTTTGAAAAACCTTATGCCAAAAAGGCACGTGGGCAAGCCCGACGCGATCCCGGTTTAAGGCCCACGACCGTGGGTTCCTATAGTGGCGACTCCATTGGGGATAAACTTTTTATTAAGAGGGTGAAACTTGAAATTTTGAGTAGTGAGTTTTAATAATGTGCTTGCATTAGGCATCCTGCATTTCGCAACCTTTGAACTAGTTTAAATATTGTTTTGGACCCCTAGGAAAAGTTTATTCTACTCCTCGTTTACCTTTTCTCGGAATGAGGCTCCAACTGGATCCTAGGTAGGCCCAACTAGGCTTGATTTCCTAAGGAAACAGTATCTCTTCCCTTATAGCACACGCCCTTGGGTCAAACCTTTTGGTTCACCGAGAGGCACCGAGGATTTTGGTTGATTTCTGCCGTGCCCCACGGAGGACCAAATTCTTGAACTATCAGTCACCATGTATCCTACCTTATAAAACTCTTTGACCATAGAACTTTTGGACTATTAGATGGTACCTCCGACTTCATCTCGCATGCTTGAATAAGTGTGTGTGTGTTATAGATTTAATCCTTTGCTTGTGAGCCTTTAGGAATAGGTGAGAAGTAATGATTAAGCCCTTACATAGGTGAACACAAAACACTTTAATTTCCTAGAATCGGTCCTTTTTGTGCATTTAGCCAAAAGTCAAAATTCCTTTTTTTTATTAAGGTTAGCCCATTATTTTCACTTCCGAGTCATACTAAAATTTTCTTTAAGCAATCTAAGTAGTCATCGCTTGTCAGTCCAAAAGGGTCTTGCCAAAGATTCCCTTTTTCTTTGGTCAGCTTTTTTTTTTCTTTGACTTCCTTTTTTCTTCTCTTTTTCACATTCCCATATTTCATTTACATTAGCCAAATAAAATTCCTCTCATAATAGGTGAGTCCATTTGCATTACCCAAATAAAATTCATCTCATTATAGGTGAGTCCATTTATATTAGCCAAATAAAATTCATCTCATAATAGGTGAGTCCATTTGCATTACCCAAATAAAATTCATCTCATAATAGGTGAGTTAATTTGCATTAGCCAAATAAAATTCATCTCATATTAGGAGAGTCCATTTCCATTAACCAAATCAAATTCATTTCATATTAGATGAGTCCATTTTCCATTTACATTAGCCATTTCCAATTTATCTTATATAAGGTAAGTTCGTTTTGGATTTGCATTTAGCCCAAAACAAATTCATCTCAAATATAAGGAAAGGAATCACTTAGTTAGAATAGAAAGCATCTTTTCTTTAAGGATTAGTCATTCATTAGCTAGATCATCATCTCAAATAAGCCATGCATCATTTCATCGTCGCATTATTTATGTGCATCCAAATAAAAGCATCCTTAGGTTCTTCGAGTCTCGCGATTATGTCCCATTGCGACAAGTTTCAATGCACACTACATCGTCTTAGTCTATTCCTTGCCATGAAGTCTATCTTGTTAAGGGATTAAAGTACAATCTACTCAAGCATCTCTTAGTTGTGTGACAAAGGTCAAGAGGTAAGATTCACTCAAACCAATTGTTATATTACCGATGCAACTACCAAGTAGACTAAGCTCTCACGTAAGAGGTCGAGTAATACTTATACTATTCCTATTTCGATCCAAGTCGAATTTATTTTGTTTAAAAGCATCATTACATGATGGTTCTTGGACATGGCATCGTAGACTAGATCATGTTAGCATGCATACTATCAAAGAGCTTGCATCTCATGGTTTAGTTAGAGGTCTACTTAATCGTGCATTTAAGAAAGATAAAATTTGTGAAGCATGCACAAAAGGGAAACAGTCGATCATCTTTCAAATCTCTCAAAACCGTATCCTCATCCAAAGTGCTTGAAATTCCGCATATGGATTTATATGATGAAATACCTGTAAAGAGTCTCGGAGTAAATCATATGTACTTGTGATTATTGATGACTACTCACGATTTACCTGGGTTTGTTTTCTTAAGCATAAAAATGAAGCTTTCAAAGAGTTCAGCAAGCTCTGCAGGAAAATTCAAGTACAGACCTCGGACTTAGATCGAAGGATTCGAACCGACCATGGAAGGGAGTTTGATTACTCGGAATTTGCGGAGTTCCGTGATAAGAATTGTATCTCTCACAACTTCTCAGCACCCGTAACCCCTCAGCAGAATGGGTTAATGGAGAGAAAAACTGAACTCTTGAAGAAATAGGAAGGACAATGATGATTGAACATGATCTACCTTACTATTTCCGGGCTAAGGCAGTCAACACAAGTAAACTACACACCGAACGGATGCCTCATCGGACCCATTTTTAAGAAAACTCCATACGAGGTCTATAAGGGAAAGAAACCCAACATTTCATACATCAAACCCTTCGAATGTAAGTGCTATGTTCACAATAATGGTAAGGATCACTCGACCAAGTTTGATGCTCGATCGGATGAAGGTATCTTTCTTGGTTATTCATCTCATAGTAAAGCATATCGCATTTTTAATAAAAGAACAAAGTGGAAGAACGCATCCACATTGTGTTTGATGATATTGATCGGGGAAAACCAAGTGAGTCAACATTCTAAGATCTAAAACCCAGTCGAGATGAAGATGATCTTGCTGAAACCGAGCTTAGACAGAGTCAAAAGAAAGCAGCTCGTAATGAGGTAGCTCGTAACATCATGACTCGGATCGAACCAGCTCAAGAGCCGACTCGAATGTCGAAGGCCAAACACATAGACACAAGCACCCGGGAAGAATGTGGGGGCTCAAGATCGAAAGGGTTATACAACTACAACAACTCCGAGAATACTCGGAGGAAGACACAAATCACCTACCTTACAAAAGAGCTATTAGCACACAAACTAAAAGCTCAAATTCGGAATGAGGCACATAACCTCGAGAAACGTCATATTTTCAAGCAGGCGTTCCCTAGACTTTAGGTCATCCAATAACCAAGTCTAAGCAAGAATTTCTACATAAAGTCAAATATCCGTCCCTATTCCGACGAAAGTGGATAGAAGTCGAGCTTTAGGCCTAGCAGCGGTTAAGGTTCGTGACAAAACTTAGTCGAGCTTCGGACCCAACAACGGTCAAGGTTCAAGCGCAAGTTAGTCGAGCTTCAGGCCCAATAGTGGTCAAGGTTCGGACACAACTTAGTCGAGCTTCGAGCCCAAGCAGTGGTCAAGGTTCGGACACAACTTAGTCAAGCTTCAGGCCCAACAAGTGTGAAGGTTTGCTCTTGCAAAGTCTTAGTTACCCTATATGGGGTTAATAGGGTGATGAGAAAATTTTAACAAACTTAGAAACTTTTAAGTTTGAAAAGAATGAACAAGATAATCTGAGTCTAGATTGGACTCGAAAAGCGCATACTCGAGTTACGTGGAAACCCTCCCGGGCGTGAAAACCACTGGACAGTGCTAATCCAAGCACCAAGTAAAATCCACCATTTTGAATCCTCAAAATATAACGGATCGACTCAACCAGAATTGCTCCCTTAGACAATTCCTTATAGAGTTTTCCAAGATATGCAAAATTGCATTGATATTAAACATGTGCGGAACTACAATATTATAATATTATTTATGAGTTCTTTCGGTCATACGAATATATGTTGATAATAATATTGATCTTTTAAACTTTATTTAATTCTAAGAAAATTAGAAGGAAAGAAAATTCAGGAAAAAAATACCGGAAAAAACACAAGGATAAAAGTTCTTCTCTATTAACTTTTTTTCCTTTCTTTGAAAATAATAAAATTGATACAAGAAAAACACATATTAGACATTATGCTCGACTCAGTATCTAATTAGAAAAATTCTAATGCATTATAATTTATGTTATTCAAGTATTCACATTTTTCGTTAAATAATTATAAATCCAATATAATCAAGAAATTAAACTATAAAAAATAAATTTTTGATTTGACTATTCATTCATGCAGTATGGCACCCAACCAATCATCGTATGCCACGTTTAGAGACCACCAATCATACATCCGAGAGTACTACTTCTCACACATATGTCAACAGGTGATTGGAAGAACGGAAATATGGAGATTTTGTGGGTCTAAAATAATGATGTGGCACCCCGAGAACATATACTTTCAGTGGACACATCATAAAGTTAAGCCCACAAAATTCTTCCTATTTTCCCTTTCATCCAACCATTTAATGACATAGATCCCGGGAGTATGTATAATTGACGTTGTGACCATTAACCATCGACCGGATCGAAACCCGAATTGGTCGTGTATCTTACCTAACCTTGGCGGCGTAGACAAAGATTGAACCAGCTCGGTGAACCCACCATTGCAGTCGTCATCGGTGAATGACGGCTTTCATTGAACTCTCCCTAGCCAAGGCCGCACTCTTGTGCAAATTTCTTTCTCTTGTGTAAATTCCACCAAACCTCCTTTGTTCACTAATTAACAACCAATGAGGCGAGAAAGTGCCCAAAGAAGCGTCAATGTCATCTCCAACCACGATCCAACAATATCGGTGGTCGATTTTCCCTAGTCCAAGGGTGATAGATGATGGGAGGAGAGATAACACCACAATTGAATTAACTCGATCGAAGATGATGTAACCGGAAAGTTCATTGGACATTGAAACCTTCTGGTCGTGTACTCATCGGTGCCTCATGGGAGCTTCGACCGCTAGAATTTGGGTTGGATCTATAACTTGAGTATAAAGAGAGAACTGGGAGGGAAGGTTTGAGCGTGCAAATGAATGGGTTGGGGGTAGGGCTCTTGTTTTGTGCATTTTCCAAACATTTTTCATCCAATTTTGTTCGGAAAATAATACTAATTTTAAAAAAATTTCCACCATACTTTCTTTAACATATTTTTTCGTAGTAACTTTCCTTGACTCAAACATGGGAAAAAGTAGTTTTCCTTTTTTTTCGTATGATTTTACTAGAATTAAATTGAGTCTATTTTATTTTCTTTTTCGGTTCAAAACAATATTAACTTTAAAAATGATTGATTTTAAAAAAGGAGGGAGATCATCATATTCATAACTAATAAAATTTTCGCATTGTTCCATACTAGTATTCGCTAAATGATCACAAACCCTATGTTCGTGGTAGCAATGTTTCGTTCGCACTCTCCATTCTTGATTGAATGCCAAATCTTGACATTCTTGGATAAGGGTGGAGTAGGGTTGATTGCTTCGATTTGCTTTTGAGTTTCATTGTGAACCACTAGAAAATTCACTTGAATAATCAATTGTCTATAACCTTGATTCGGATAAGTTTTGAGCCTTTTAGAAGCACTAATCACTATTACATAAATGACTTTTTAGTATGTACCTTTTACAACAATTATAAAGAAAAACATATAAAAATAAGGCGGTCACATTTTTGTAAAAATCTGGAAGAAGTTTGTTGCAAGAAGCAGTCTAGAGGCAAATGAGTCTTTATCAAGTTCTACTAACCTTATTTCTTGGTGCGCGAAAGACCGTGAAAAAAGGAGAGGACATAAATGACGGTTGTAGGAACGTAACATTCACCAATATCAAAGTGATGAAGTAATGTCTATAGGATGAAGCAAAAGCGGGACAACCACCAAGGGAAAATCTATTGGGAACAAGTGAAAAGAAGAATCATCCTCGAAAAGGAAAAGATTAGAGAACATTTTGATGGACTTTTTTCTTCTCGTGTTAAGTATAAGTCTTATGTCCGTTTAGATATCGACAAAGAACTGCTAAGAGAGGGATAGATGTATCTTCGTGCATACTCCCATTACCAATCCTGTCTGGATTCATATGTTTGGAGATCTGTTTCTTTTGCCAAAAAAAAATGAACCCATTTTGCTTGATTTTAATTTGTTTCGAGAGGGCAACAAATATTTTATATCTTAAATCAATTAATTTTTGAATGTTGGCTATCACTAATTCGTTGCCTCACATTGAACGAGTAAAATCTCCTTCGAGCTTGTCGAGGAGTGGGGAGTCGTTAGGAATAGGGAGATAAGGTAATTTTCGCAGCGGGGACGAGGTGGATACCGGAGCGAGGAATATGCGCCCTTCCCGGCTCATCCTATTACCATCCCTAATTAGGGTTGTCATACATTGTAATTTTTCGTTTTTAAAAATTTAGTCTTTATAATCTCTCTTTAAAAAAAAAAAACTATATTCCTTCCCCCAACGTGTATCATAATTTATAATCCCGAACCATGGTATAACTCTTTTGCTTTCCTCCTAATATGCTAGGTGCTCCATGTTGGATTCATAGATAGACTCTAAAACAAATTGATTCACGTTTGTTATTATGTGTATGCCATGGGCCACACGCCAATGGAAAAATCTTATACGCTGTGGGATAGAAATAGGTATCTTCAAATAATATGCCAAAAGGGTTCTCTTTGCTATGGAATATCATGTGTCCCAAGTAAGACCAAGGCCCGACTCGGATGGAGAAGCCGCCATAACTCAAGGTGTCCTGGTCTTCTTTTTTTTTTTATTCGGAGGAGGCACACATGACAAGTACAATAAATATGAGAAAAAAAACTAAATCTAAGATCTAATGTACACAACACATCAGTCTTGTCCGCTACACCAAGACCTCATTGATATTTGAAAATACTTCTATGGAATGTAGGCAATAACCTTGTGAGAATATTTTTTAATTTTAAACTAGATTAGATAACTCGGTAAAAACTAATAAGGAGCATCCAAAACATGGATATAACTAATTAGAGAAGGTTCAATTATCGACCATTGCAAGTACTTTATTTAACATAAGATGTAGTATCATTTCTTTGGCTATGTTCGATATCCTTAGGCCGAAGTTGGGCAATGCTTCATTAGAACTGCTCGGATATATACATACCATCCAACTTTTTCAAAAATATATTTTACCATTTAATTTTCTTTTTTTTTTAGATGTCGAGTTGACTCAACTGATAAAATCTTTGGAGGTTATTACCATGAAAAATCTCAAAACGTGGCATAATCCGATGGGATGGCGATGACAAATTAGGAAAGAGCGACCTTGGTTGTGATACAATATTATAAATTTGGGCATTAATTCAACAAAGTAATGCATACAAACCTATAAGGTTCCATCCGAAAGTTAATTGGCTATGGGAGTAATAACTCACAAATTTATAAGCATATTCAAAATCTCTTAATTTGTCAATATAAAACTTCCTCACTTTAATAAGTCTCAACAATTATTGACAATTGACCGATCAGTCACCGACGACCTCGGTTCAAATGATACCCCCTAACTAATCACCCCTCCTCTCTCTTCCAACCCCCCCAACTCCCCTTTACGTGCACCATCTTAGCAATGACAGGGCTGCAAATCTCCCAACTCCTTCACAGACTGCCATCTTCCCCCTTCACAACCACTAGCTAGTCCAATGTCCCACTTTTTTTTTTAAAGTTTTAGCATGCAACTTCTTATAACGGCCGATTCTTACAGTTTGTTATAATTAACCTTATAATTATTTTATACCATTTTACAATTATTTTATAACTTCTTATAACTTGATATCTTACGGCTTGCACCTTACAACCTTATAGTTCGTTATAATTTTTTTTAAATAGACTAAATTAAAAGGGTAAAAAAGTTAAAAATAAGAAAAACAGGTAATAATGAGTTACTTGTGGGCCTTTGTGATTGTTTGAATATAATTAAATTATTAGTGGTTCTTTAGAGTAATAGTCCTTTAGATGAAAAACAATTGAGGGTAAAATTGCACTTATAAATTCGAGAACTCAATTTTTCTACAATGATATGTTAGCTAAAATATTTGTAAAAACTTTAATTGAAATATACTAAGGAAATTGTACTACAATAATCTCAAGTTTGAGGGTTGGACGAGCTGGTAAAATTTCGTCGACCCAATTACCCGAATTTGTTCGACCCGAAAAAATTGGGTCCCGATATGACTTTTTTGTCCGAATTTTAAATTTGGACATACATTTTCATATTTCTATTGTTTAAACACCATTTTAATCCGAATTTACGCTTGTCCAAATTGTTCGACCGAAAAAAATCGGATATCGGACAAAAACTTTCGTCGGATGACCGACCCAATTTCGACCCGAATCTAAATTTTTGTCGGCGTTAGACGTCATTAATTATAATTGGAGAATTATTAGATGCTAACACTCTTGACTTTCGGAGTACTTACTTTCTTTGCGTTGCTACCGAGTTTGATTAAGTGGTTTGATAACATGGCACATCGAAATTACTTATGAACAATGGCTTGACTAAAAGTCAATAATTTTTTTGGGTTTTTTAATAATTTTTTTAAAAAAAGGGTAAATACATCAATTAATAGGTAATCTTCCTTGCAATAGTTCTACCCAAGTTGTACTCCATTAGAATGGAGAGGAAGGAAGAAAATCCCAATACAAAGAATGAAAGATAGAAAGACCTACTCTTACTACCTAATCCGTAACCTTGTGGCCCTCCCGATATTGATGATTGATAAGAACATGACAATAATTTCTAAGATACAAATGGGTATTTTGGATAAGAGTTTGGATCTCTCATGGTGGTTGACATTCCCTACGTAATGCTTTAATAATCAATTGGTTATCTCCCTCAATAACAATAGAACAAAATCCGGATTGGATAGCTAGTCATACCTCATTCCTCATAGCAGATGGTTTCAAGCAACAAAGACCGAGGTCGACCCCAGATTTGATACTCATGCTTGGATGAACCTTCCGTCCCAACTTCGAAGACAAACCCTCCAATTGTAGTCGTAGAAGATTTTTGATCCATCAAAGTTAATTTTGATGAACCCCCTGCGGTTTCTCCCATCCGATATGATGAGTTGAGGTTGTAGGAATAGGAGATGATTGAGGTGAAGGAGAAGGTGAATATAAACCATCAAATCTTCCTCTTGCCCTCCATTCCACCCATAATCTTTTAGTTTTGACAGTTGTGAAAACTGAATTATACTTTCCATTATTAAATACAATTTCATTTCTGCTTTTGTATATGCTCCATATCAAATAAAGCAACTTAACTATTTGAGTTGATTTATTAATATTCCTAAACTTTTGAATAATATCCGAAAGTGATGGATTGTGAAGATGACTCATATTAATATCAAGCCACTTGTGGAGAAAAGCTTTCTCTCAAGTGTCCTTAGGTTATCTCCAATGGAAGCAACCCAACATGAGTTACTCCAATTGACACATAAGCAACAAAGTTGTTCCAAAAATTTTCAATTACAATGGTAGCAACTCATGTAAGATACTATTTAATAATTTATTATGAAAAATTATAAAATAAAAAGCTAAAAAGTAAATTAAAATTAAAAAATTATTTTCTCATTCCTCCTCTCCCTTTCTCTCTCCTCACCCTTTTCTCTCTCTTCCTCTAATTTTGTCCGAGGAGTTTCTCGTCCCAAATCCTCCATGGAGCAACCGGGGAGGACAGCTCCTCTATCTCTCCCATTTTTTAATTCTCTCTCTCCTCCACCTAAGAGTACCTCATGTCTCAACTCCTACCATTGGAGATAGTCTAACAAGAGGACATCTAGCAAAGAGATGGTCGACCGATTTCTCACTATATTAGCATATTGGACAATGATTATCCACACTAATCCCTCTTCTCAAAAGTGTATCATGTGTGACTACGGAATTATGATGAAGTTGCCACGAAGAAGTTTCGTTTTAAGCATAAGATCCAAATTCCATATCCACCTAGCTTCCTAAACATGGTTTCGAACCTCAAAATTATGTGCATTTCAAGTTGTTGATTTTGTAGTAAACTTCCCTGTACTCGATAATCCCCAAGCACACCCTGTCTTTCAAATCATGATATGGAATGGGTATACTTTTTATTTTCCTACAAATGTCCATTGGAAGAAATGAGGAAAGAAAATGAATGTTCCATTCTTTATCGCCAGTAAACATATGTTGACATATGTATCAAGTGATGGAATGTCATTTCTAGTGTTATCATAATACTGGAGTTATGTTGCTTGCCCACACCAAATATCATGCCAAAATTTCATAGACTTTCCATTTCCAATTTTCCATTTCAATCCTCTTCTAAAGAGATCTCTCTCTCTCAGGAGACATCTCCGAGCCCAAGAATCCGAAGTCTTATGTTTTCATAGGAAAAAATCATCGGATAATGGGTATTTAGATCGCATGATCTCGAACCCAAAATTATTTGGCTCATACGGGGTATTTTCATACAAGTTTACACAGAAAAGCTTGATTAACAACCTATATTTTCCTGAGACCTAGGCCCCCATATTTTTAGGCATACGGATTTTGTCCAAAGAAACAAGGGGAAGACCTCTAAGATCCTTTGCTTTACTCCAAAAAAATCCTTATTAATTTTATCCAACGACAAGGATGTGCTCTTTGGCAATATATAGTAGGATCTTAAAATACTTATTAAATTTTATTTATAATAAAGTATAATATGCAATTATAGATAGAATATTTACAATATTTGTTACGTAAATATGAAAATTTGCTTTAAAATTCTAAAACAAATATTCGGAATACTCAAGGAGACAATACACTTTTAGCTTCTTAAACATACTCTCTCGTTTTTTTCTCCATGTTCCCCTATTGTAAAAATAAATTCTTATATAGAAAAATTAATGGAATCCTTTTTATGTCATTTTGGTATATAATTGAACTTGTTTTTGTCTTGTCGAAGATAAGTTTATCCTTATAACTCATGTCATACATTGTCTTGAGATGTTTCCACTCTTCTAGAAAGGTAGTACCTATAATGTATGGTAATTGGAGGAAGAAACTCTTTATTCCGAAAGGGTAATGTCACTCTTTTGAAAAGGTACTATCAATAATATATTATAACCGTAGGAAGATGTCCTATGATAATAGTAAAAATAGTACTTGCAGAGCGAAAGGGATTAGTAAAAATGACCCTAACTTTTGTCGGAGGTTACCTACGAGCTCCTTTTTTTTCAAAGGGGTCTTGAGAACAAGGACTTCAAAATGGATCGGGGATGTAAAATATGTAGTTGAATCAACATCTTTTCGTTGTCCGAATTGTCTTATGCCATAAGTTTTTGTAAAAATTTTTATGAAATTCGAGCTCGTCGTTGAGGATTTCCAAAAGATCACATTGTGTTTGAGATAAACCCTTAGAACGTGATTTCCGCAACCCTTTTGTGCTTGAAGCGTTTTCGTTTTTAGTCGAGTAGAAGACATTATGGAAGATGCTTCTTGCTTGTTGGGTTTTAAAGCTTCAACTCTGGGGTAGGGGTAAATAAAGTGTATTTCTTTGTTTTTGTTTTCATAAAGTGTTTAACATTAGCCTTGCTACAAAGTATTGTCGTATACTCTGGTCACCATATAACTTTTTAGATATGAACTATAGATAGCGAGATAAGGGTCTTGTAGATAATTTTGAACTCGATATTCCTAGCTAAAAGTGCATGCAATATTAAATGTTTGAAAGCATTGCACTTCTTTTACAAATGAATCATATGCTGAAACTTTGAACCATTGATCTCATCCTTCTTTAGTTTCATTTGGAAAAATAGAATAAGTAACTCCAAAAAGGGCCCACCAATGATAAAATCATGCGGGAATGTTAGTATAAAAATCATCATGAAAATTGAAAAACCAAGAGTAGACATTTAGTATGTAAAGAAATACTTTATACCGAGTCATTTTGTAATCATTGTAATTGTAAGGTTGTGATTGATTTATCTCCTTTCCTAAAAATTTATCCCCTAAATTTTAATCCCTTTATACTCCTATCTATTCCACGATCATCAATTTGATTTTGGTCCGGATGCAAAGGTGGGACGAAGTGGTAGTAGTCGTTAGGTGACAACACAAATGATGGCTTCATGGGAATAAAGGTGAGCTGCAACGTGAGAGGGGTTTAAAGGTTGTTTGAGCACTCGGGTTCACATAAATTTGTAGAAAAAAGTATGGATTGGTTGCTAATATATTTAATTTATCGGTTTTGCTAAACGTCGCCCTAAAAGTGATAAATAAGAAATATCTTTATTCATTTTAGGTAATATATAGTTTTCTAATTAGACTTAAATTGAGTCTTGCCTTATTAAATTTAAGAAAAGATAACAATTACCAAAACAAAACCAAGAAAAATCATTATCTCCCTCCCTCACCTCCATTAGTTGCAGAACACCCCCTCCCGAAAGTCCAAGTACAAATTAGGAGCCAACAATTTTTCTTAAAAAAGGGGATTAAATACATTTCAGAAGAATCATATTCATATTGATAAACAAGTACATAAATCCAATAAAGAATATTCAATCTAATTTATTCTAATAATTGAAGATCTGTTGTCATGTAGCTGAACAGGAGTGTTCTACAACTAATGGAGGTGATGAGGGAGGGGGTTAATGGTTTTTTTTTTTGTTGTTGTTGTTTTATTTTGGTAATTGTTATCTTTTCTTAAATTTAGTAAGGCAAGACTCAATTTAAGTCTAACTTAAAAACTATATATTATCTAAAATGAATAAAAATACTTCTTATCTATCGCCCTTACGGCGACGTTTAGCAAAAACTTTAATTTATAGGTGACTAATAGTTTACCAATTAGTAACATTTATTATAATTATTGTAAATGAACTATTGATCAACCTAATATTCAAAGTTGCCATAAAAACATCTATCTCATTAGATGTCTTTTGTGTAAGACAATGATATATAATGCTTACTTAAAGTTCGCTAATTTTGTTTTCAGTTTAAAACCGAAGATATTATCATCTTTGTCAAACCTAATTTCTTTTAAAAATTAGTCAATTTTACTATTATTATATAAAAAAATTAGTAAAGTCGAATTTCTATTCAAAGTTCCTTGTACGGCACGAGTTATGCGAAGACTTTTGGTCAGATAATTAGTGACGTTTCTACCACTCTCTTCATTAATCTCCTTACTTATAAATACATCTCCAATTTTAATTTAATTTAATTTTCTTTTTTGATAAAAAAATTTAATTTAATTATTACTCGTTTAATTTCGGCAAATTAGTCCAAGAAAAAAACTCCCTCTCTCTCGCTCGCTCTCTCGCCTTTTCATTTTGTGGCGCTTAAAGAAAGCCGTATCTCTCTCTCTCTCTCTCACGCCGGAGAATCTCGGAAAATGGCGCCCGCCATGAAAGTCGGCGGACATTTCGCCGCAGAGAAGAGCGCACCTGCATTTCTCTCTCCTCCCTCGTGGCGCTCTCTGATTCCCTCTCACTGCAGAATCCCCTTCCGGCGGCGTGAGTCGTGTGTTCCTGGGCGCTGCTTAGCCATGTCCGTTAAACGAAGCCCTAAGCGCCTCAAATACGCTTCTCCTCGCTTCAGCAAGGTTCTTACTGCTCTCTCTCTCTCTCTCTCACACACACACACACTTGTGTATTGGTTACTTCTTGTTCCGATTATGAATGAACTTCGACTGATGGTAACTATGGAGGAATGAAATCTCTAATCGCTTAGGTATTTGTTTGTTTATTTATTGTTGTGAATTCCAGTAAAAGTATTTTTGTGTCCATTTTGTAGTGAAGTATGCGAGTGTGTTGGCAACTGCATTCGATTGATATGTTGCTAGTTGTGATTGAGATGTTGCCAAAGTGAGTAAAGGAAAGAGGGGCTAGAAGACCCTAACAATTGCAAATGTATAATGCAGAAGTTAAGTATTTTGTGATATTGGTGGCCTTATCAGGTCATCAGGATATGACAATATCCCCCAATTAGTTTGCATATGGAATATTCCAATATTCCAATCTCAATATAGCCTATCTGGGCTCCCCTTTGTTTTATTTCTTTTGATTTTGTGTGTACAGGGATGGGCAGGGGATTTTGATTGTATATGTCTATGTTACCCGGTCTTGTCCATACTCTGTATCCATGTTGAAGTGTCGAGTGTCACAGCATCAGGATCGTGTCAGACTCAGTGATTTTTTCAAAATTTTGTACATTTTTAGTCTGAAATGAAGGGTTGAATGTCCATAACATGCCCCAAGTGTTGGCAAAATGAAGATTCAAAGTAACATAGATATATGTTGCGTTGCATTGAAAGCTGCATGAAGTTTTCCCTCAAGATATACATAGACAGAAAGACTGATCGAACATATCAAGTGTTCTTCTGCATATCAACAAGCATTTCCAATGCCCTCTGATATTTTGGGAGGCTATGTCAAAAACATTCAAATGTCATGTGGAGAGCACGAGGATATCAGTGGAAATTGGAACTCTCAAAAACATGCCAACACAATCAATATTGACCCTTTGATTTTGCTGCTTTGGATTGTGGATTGCCCTTGTATAGACTTTTCCTTTAGATACTACAAGTTGCTGCAGTGACCTCTTCTTTTCTTTCTTTCTTTCTCGTGAATTCTTTTAGTGACAAGAGTCTCTACAGGTGCGAGTTGAAGAACTTCTCTTTTTAATAAAATTCCTGAATATTACTTATTTTGAAATGATTTTGAAATTATCAGGATGGAGGCCTCCTCTATGTTGAAGTTGATCCTTCAGTAGAGGATAGTTGGAAACTGGAACATGTAATTGAGCAGTTGAAACAGGGCGCTGTTGGTGTAATACCAACTGATACTGTGTATGTTATGGTTCTTCTTGTTTTTGTTTGTTGCTGAACAATCAGCTCTTACTGGGCATTAGTTCCTTTTGGTAAAAAATAATTTGAGAGGCTAGGCCAGCTGATGGGGAAGCACTTTTCCTAGGATTGGAAAAAATTATCCAGCTTATTTTCCTTCAAAATATATTTTTGCACCTTTTTTATTTTCAACTGAATCAGGGTTTAGAAGCTCAGTACACGATATTTATGTTTTATCTCTGCATTTCATCTATTGACCAAGTTCTTAATTTTAAATGACCAAGTTCATTTATCACTTATATTATACTGCCCTTCTATTATCTTCTTATCTCTAGTACATACTGGTTGAAGTATATCAATTTTGCTCTTCTATTAAATAAATGCAATTGTACAGTTTTCTTGTGCGTTTGTGCCGAAAATTTTTGTATGAGCTGAATAAACTTATCAGTTCCTTTTTATGTATATGTTGTTCACATTTTTCAATTCTGTAGGTATGCAATTGTTTGCGATATGAATAGTCACTCGGCCATTGAGCCCCTTCGGAGGTGTGTTTTGTTCTTTCTGTGTGTGAATATTGAATTATCTTTCCATCTCAATTGTTGACTTTATCATTGGGTTCTTGCAGGATTAAGGATGTAGATGCTTCCAAGGCAAGAAGATTGCTTACTTCTGGTTGCTATTACTTGCTCATCAAGTGTTTCTTGCTGTTCATTTTAGCCCCCATTTATCTCAGTCTCTTCTGTTGGATATTGCTTTGTACATTGAGATGAATATGTTGATGTATCTAGTATTTTCTTCGAAAGCACTTTTAAGTCTGATAACCTTGTGTCATTTGTGCAGCCTCTTAGCATCTTGTGTCGCTCGTTTCATGATATAGATGTGTACACTATGGGCTTCCCTCGTGGTGATAGCCAAGGTCATCCAAGCATCTTTCGAGCTGTCAAGCATTGCCTACCTGGACCTGTAAGGATGATTAAATATTTGGTTTTCCTTGAAAATTTATGTGGTGCAATTGATTTTTTCTCAGGAGGTTATGTATCTTTGGGAGTTAGCCTCATGATTAAATTCAAAGCATTGTGATATCATGGTCATGGGTTCATGTCCCTGAACAGATCCTTGCAAAAGGAGAGGACAAGTTGTGAACATATTTTTTTAATCTTCATCTGCATCGTGCTCTAGGGGGTCCCTTGATGCTCTGGGTTGTTTCCTGTGCTGGACCGCTGGAGTTTGTATTAAACACGTACGCGGAAGACTATTGTTTTGGGGTTAGGCTGTGTATGATTTGTTTGCTTGTTTCTGTTTTCCTGTCTCTTTAAGCTCTTTACTTCTCTTTTCATTTCCCTCCTTCCCTTTCATCTCCCTCCTTTTTGGGGTTTCTTTTTCTTTTTTTTTTTTTTTTGGGAGGGGTGGGGGTGGGGGTTGGGGTTGGGGGCAGGCAGGCTGGATAACTGCCAGTGGTGGAAGAGGCTTCTGCATTGTGCAGGATGTTGAAACTTATTTTTTTCTACATCAAAGATTTCAGCATAGATTATACCTGATTCAGTTTTTTTTGACCCATGCTCTTTCTCTTATCGTGCTTCTTCTTTTTATAATACTAGCTGGATTTGTAGCTTGCTTTTTCCTTATGGCACCTACCCTTTGGCTTTAGGAGTTTTCTTTGCTTTAGGCTATGCATATTCGACTGATGCGTTACCTGTGACAGTACACCTTCATCTTAACTGCAAGCAAAAACTTAGCAAAGCAATGTACAAATCATGGTCCTGGTGGAAAATATGCACCAAAGAAAAGCATAGGTGTTCGTTTGCCTGACAATCCTGTAACTAGAGCTATTCTGGAGAAATCGGATGCTCCTTTAATATCCACCAGGTTTGTTGACATATTTCCCCTTTTATTGCAGCTACACGTAATGAATGAGTGGATGTTTGAGTTTCCTGTTGTAGATTCTCAATTTGTTGTGCTGATTTTGCTGCAGTGTCAAGTCACCAAAAGAAGATGAGTGGATAATAGATCCTGTTGTAATTGCTGATGTCTATGGAAAAGAGGTAAGTTCTCTGATGAGAGTTAAAAAATAAGCATGTAATAGGACTTAGAACTTGGGAAAATAGTCTTAGATTCGAAAAGGTTAAACTAATAAGCAAGTATATGTAATATAACAATGCTTAGTGCGTCCAGTATTAGTGTTATTATTGTATGGCTCTTGTGCAGATATGATCCAATTCTCTGCCTTCACTAGATGTTCTTGAATTCTCATGTTAAAGCTGCCAATGAAGCTTTCTGTTTAGCCTCTGTATTCTAGTTATTGATTGCTCATTTTGCTTTCCTTTTTCTTTAGGGACTTGATTTCATTGTTGATGCTGGTCTTAGAATAGCTGAACCTTCTACTGTGGTTGACATGACTGGCTCTGTTCCAAAAATCATCCGATTAGGAAAGTTATGTGTAAATTGTGACAAATGTATTTCATCCTTGTCATTATCTAATTATTTGAAACAGCATTTTCTTTTTGTGTAGTACTTGCTATGAAGAAGCTTAGCATCTTCTTCTTGCATTAGATATGGAGCTTATGCTTACCGGTTTATATGGGCTGATATTCTTTAGTGGTGATTGAGTAATATGCATATGATGTACTTCTGATGTGAGGTTAATGCCAGCATTATCTCTATTCAATCAGATTTTAGGGTATTGGAGCCTGTACTTGCTAACTGCAAAATACTAAGGAAAGCCAAATTGTATCTACTTGGCTCTTTGAGAAGCTTCTATATTTAGGCTATCAAATTAGGGCAAGAGGGCATATAATTTTATTTTTGGTGTGGAGGACAGGGTATATAGTAATCTGTAGGTTGAAATCATTGAGTTGGCTGCTGAGATGAGCAATTTCTCAGAAGTTTTTCACCCTATTGCCTAGTCTAAAATTAGCTTGGGAACTCTTGGTTTTGACGTCACTACTCGTCTGACACTGATGGCTTTGCTTTGCCATTAGTCTTCCATCCTGTTTTCTGATATGGGCATGGCTTTGTGAATGTCTGGTATTTGTTGGGACTTTGGTGTATCCTTTAAGGTTGCTTAGTGGTGTAAGATGTTTGGGCTTTGTGGTCTTTCTTGGGTACTTTTTGCATCATCAGATTGAGCTTTGATTCTTGGGTTCTTTGGATTTAATGGTTTTGATCAGTGCAATATATTAGGTGTACTTGAATCTAGAATTTTGCCTGCTTAGCTCTCAGAAATACCATTTCAGGGATTTTGATCAATCTGAATAGCAAAACAATCATTTCTTCCTTCTAAGAAAGTTTGCACTGACCATCTTTTTTTTTGGGGGGTGTGGTGTGGGGAAACACAGGGACCAAAACAACCATGGATGGTTTCTGAAGATGATGAAGATGCAGAATTCCAGAACGGCACCCTGATGTCAACTGCTGCATGAAGCATCTCCATACATGGAAGCAAGTTTGTACATATTCGACAGCAAAATGCACATGTTTGGTCATGACAAGATCTATTCGAGCAACTAACTCAAAAACGACGATAAATATTGTACATGGGAAATGTTGTGAGATATGTTTGCATGTTGGTGACTGATACAGAACATTGTGAGTATTTTGAAGCAAATTGCCTAAAAGCTTGTCTGAATAGTTCCATCATCACCTGTACAAATTTGTAAATACTGAACTTTTTTAGTCCATATTTCCCCCTCTGTATTTCAGAGGCTGTAAAGTTTCATATTCTGGAATTTTGTTGAAAGTTTATGCATGAATCTTGAGAGGTTTTCTTCTTAAAATAGAGATTTACCCTTTCTAAGTAGTAGGAACTAACTTGTTGAAAGTTTATGCATGAAAACCAAGAGTTTCAACGTTACCTATTTATTTAGTGTCTTTTTAAACAAAAAGTAAAAATGGGATCTTCATCGTTTATATAAAAAATGATATTATGTTTAAAAAATTAAGTGTTTCTTTAGAGTTATATGATCAAAGATAGATAGGGCATATTCATAGCCATTAATTTACGTAATACTTCCTTTTTGGAGGGAGGAAACAACATTGAGAGAAAGAGTTGAGGCAGCAACATAACTAGGGTAAGCACTTCAAGGACAAATTTCAACACCATAGACAATTTACGATTTTCGATACGACAATCGTGAATTCATTCATCAATTTTGTAAATCTCATGATCAAGTATGTTTCCGGGGAGAACAACTAAAGATGCAAATCAAATTACATATTTTAGTAGTATGATACAGCAGCCTTCAACGGGGTGGGAAGATGAACTATGAATACGGAATATGTTGATGCAAATGAGGCAGCTTGATTCCGCAACTTCAAAACTCAAAATAGGGAATGATAACTATAACGACGACAAATAATTCGACTACTCCGTGCTGACCCTTGACCTATAAAATGTGACCCGAGATAAACCGAAAAAGGGAAGTAATCAGATTTCGGCAAAGGTGAAGTATGGTCGGAACTTAAACGGGGTGAAATGAAAAAGCAAAGCAAAAAAATTCATTTTGCTCCCCATCAAGTATCAATGCAGAAGAATACTGTAAAACTTTGAGGGATTTCCCCATTTCCATTCGATCTAATGAAACTAAACATGCGTTTTCGGTCCTTAAAATCTACCGAACGAGCCACAAATGCTCTCAGCTTTGGGAGTCTTTTAATCTCCCAATTCCTCATCCAAATCACCATAATAATAATCAAAAGCTGCATCATAATCTGAAGCAATTGAAGATGCTTTGATCGAAAGCTTCATCTCTTGAGTCCCCACCACTTGACCCCCAACCGGCCAAACCGCCTTGTTTAGGCCATGAACAACCAGCCAATTAGCGCAGTACATATCAGGAAACATCACTGAAACCCCATTTACCACAACCAAGTCACCTGACTTGCTCACATTGATTTTGAACCCATCTTCCGAGAATGTTTCGAGACTGGTCCCATCTCTGATCATGACCAGATCGAGCCACCTCAGCAGGCCTGGGACCACGTGGGCTCGGAAGAGGGATGAGTAGTTACCAAAGCTCACCACATTCTCATCAATGGCTTCATCAACAGGAGCAAATATTGTCAGTTTCATCCCTTGCATTGGCCACCCTTGTAAACCTAGTTGCATATCAAGAAATGTCGCCATTTTCACATAACCCCTGCTTCTTAGTGAGCTCAACGCCTCCACAACCAGGCTAACGGGGGTGAACCCAGATGGTTTCCGAACAGACACAGGTGAATTCGGGTCAAACCCCGATGACCCAGATGGTTTAGGATCAAACCCAGTTGGATTCAAGTCAAACCCGAATGACCCAGATGAATTCGGAGCCCCAAGTGAGCTTGAAAATGCAATTCTTGAGTTAGAAGTATTAAAGAAATGATCAACTGCGTAGATTACCACCGAGCCATCATCAAAAATAGCAAAATCTTTAACCCCAACATCATTGATCGACAAACTCCCATCAAGAAACGAAGATGTGATGAGCAATTTTACTGCTGGTGACAAAGTAGGTAAACTGGATCCCTGAGGCAGAGTCTTGATATCAGCGATGGAGATTCTTCTGGGTGAGAAGTGGGTGTTGAGGAGAGATAACGATGGTTGCCCATATTGGACAAAATCGAAGTCGCGAGGGGCGAAAATGGTAAGAGAATTTGAGTAAGGAAGAAGAGATTTCCAGATGAGTTGAAGGGTTAAAGACATGGAAAGGTGGTTTGAGTCGATTAGGGTTTGGGCAGCGTTGAGGAAGGCGGATGGAGGGGACGGGAATAAAGGGGAATCAACAGAAAAAGAGGGGAGAGAAAATGAGAGGAGGATGAGAACTCTGAGAAGAAAGGCCGCCATTGATGAATTGTTGAGTTTCCTTGTCGCTGGTTGACTCAGGAAACCAGAGGAAGTTGGAATTTTAAATTTGGTGGGAAAAACCGAAACACAGTTGAGGATTTAAGGGTTCCTTACAACCTTATTATTTCCTCTTCCTCCTTTTTCTTTTTTCTTTTTAATTTTTTTTAAAGTGTAAGTACAAAAATTAATAGGTACCCCTTCTCACAAGGGTTTTATTTAAGTTGTCTTCCTTTAAAATGGAGAGAAAGAGAGGGGAAAGAAAACCAAACTAAAGTAGAAGAAATAAAAAGATCAAATTTGACCACCTAATCAGCAGACTCGATTCCCTTCTCTATGTGTATGTTGAATGAGGACGTGATTGCACCTCTGAAGAAAACAACGAGTGTCTTGAATAAGCGTCCGGATCTCCCAAGGAATCTGAATTTCTCCTTTAATTGCTTTGATGATCGTTTGGTTATCTCCTTCCGGAATGATAGAACGAAATCTTAATTGAACTGCTCGCTTTGACGTCGTTTCTCATGCCAGTAGCCTCTGCTAAAAGAACCGATGTTGGCCCCAAGTTTGTTGTTCCAGCTTGTAGAAACTTGTCATCCCAACTTCGATCACGAAACCTCCCGCCGCCGTTGTAGAAAACCTTGAACCGTCGAAATTGACTTTGATAAATCCTTCTTGCGGTTTGTGCCAATACACAAGATGATTGGAAATGCACTACCAAAAATCATCAAATTTTTCACTTGTAAATTCAGTGGGAAAAATGAAATATTCGAGTGGGAAAATGATATTTTACACTTGTTTTGCCACCGAGAATGACGAGTGAGTAAAAGTAGGGTGGGTAATTGCAATTTCCCACTTGTTTTCATTTACAAGTGGAAACTTTTTCCACTTGTTTATCCACTGTTTCCCTTCCCACGAAATTTTTCCACTAGATTTAATTTGGTGGACAATTTCCCACCGAACTTATTACGGTGAAAAAGTTCCTACTGCTTGAATACGGTGGGAAAGTTTCCACTCGAAGAGTTTCAGTGGAAAATTTTCCACTATGTTATATACGATGGAAAAATAACCACTGTAGATTCGAGTGTCAAAACAAGTGGAAAACTTGGCATAATTCAACCATACAACCCGCTTGCTAGTAGCACCAAAAATTTGTATACAACTCTGTCCAACATTAAATAATTCAATGGATTGCTCCATAATAGTAGTACGTAACCACATATACAACAAAAATAACCCAAAATCAACAAATTATATTGCCAAGCAACCAACCATGTTTAACATCCATGCATATACATCCATAAGTTTAACCGCAAACACTTATACCAAAATATACAACCATACATACACATCACTAATGTTAGAACTAAAAGTTGTGAAATACAACCAAAAGTTAGGTAGTGATACCCTAACTACATCATCATCATTTAAATGATCACCTTCACCATTTGATGACTCTAGCACCACTCTAGGTTCAGGAATGCTAGGATGGAGGGTCTTCATAAGCGAATACATATTTGTGAACTTTCTTGGTTTGTTTCTTCCTTCTAGCTTGTTCTACTATTATGGAAAAACCAAAAAAATAATAAGTAAACAATGAAAAAGTTGAGAACATAAGTAAATTTTGCATTAAAATCCATGTACATAAAGAAACAAATAATAGCTTTGCTTAACTCATAACTTTAAGATAGGACATATAAGAGTTGATTATAAAGAAACGACATATTGAAGACCAAGGAGAGCCATTAAATAATTCTTCCACATAACAATCACAATATATAATTAATATAGTAATCATGATTTTGCATAGTTATATCAATATAAGTGACTAGAATGTAAAAAAAATGCAAATTACCTGTGCTTGATTGATGATTAACTAAGACCTTGGTAGATCACCCAACTTTACAGTATGTCAAACCCGCAATGATTTTCATAACATATAATGCAAAAGAATCAACTACAAGTAAACTTAAAAAAACATGTGCAAGATTGTTCAATATTGACCCTTTTAATATAAGATGAAAATATAAAACTCTAAAAACATACACAAACCAATATTGACCCTTTTATCTCAAGGCTCTTTAAGTTTGGCTTTTAAATTCTAACTTAAGGTGATAAAGGTAGTTTCCCAAAGGAGTTTGAAAATTTTATAAAAATTTCGGCAGAATTCCATTTGTAATATGGACTATTCCATAGGCTTAAAGCCTTAAAATCCTACATAAAAATCATAATATAACTCAACGAGCCACACGCTCGGAGTTTACAACTCAACGACCACACGCCGGAGTTCAATCAATCATGCATTACAACTTAAAACAATCTAAATGGTTCTTGGCATAAAGAAGGTGGGGGAGGGGAAGGGGGAGCCATGGAGGGGTTAAGAAACTCAAATCTTGGCGCATATATATTCATTTGGTACGGAGAAATTTGAAAGATTATTTAGGATGACAAAATAATGATCAAATTACATAGAAGCGTTACATAAAGAACAAGAATCTTGACTATCTCCAATCATTGATATTCTGTTATAAAGTCAAAACACAAACACAATGACAATAAGTTTAATAAATTTAGTTCAACTAAATAAGTTTAATAAAATACTGTTAATTTTTTTAATAAAAACATAAGTCCAAAGGAATGGGCCCTAAAAATGATAAAGTCAAAACACAAATAATAAAATCCAAAAGGAAAAAGACATGGAGATAAAGTTGATGGCGGAAGATCGGGAACTAATGAGTCGTGAGATTGAAGAGACTCTACTTGAAGGGCATAATGCACTTAGAAATGCCTCGACCGATTTGATTACGCTTCAAGTCCTATTTCGATCGAAGGGGTTGGATATCTAAACAGCTGGGTAGAGTATTAAGGCAAATCTCCGAGAAAGAATCAACAATTGAAGAGCTCAACTCGTGTTTAAAGGATGCAAATGATAGGATAAATGACATGGAAAACATGCTCATGTCTCTCGAGAGGGCAGCGATGGTCATGACTGAATCACATCAACAAGAGTGCTATGAAAAAGAGAAAAAGGTATCACAATTAAGATCGAGTTGAACGAGAAAAACATTTGTTATAGCACGGTTGGAGAACGAGGATGAGGGTTGGTCGTGATGAAATGAGAAACTTATCTCGCATGTCCAACAGCAGCATTTGTTATTGTTGATAGATTGTCCGAGCTAAACTCCAGTCATGTTGACACATTGAGGCTCATGGAGACCCATCTAAGAGAGTTGCAAGAAATAAACCAAAAGAAGGATATTTTAATCGGTGAACAGAGCTCTTGGATTTGAAGAAGCTCGGAGACAGATTGAAAACCTTGGCAAGGAACTGGAAGTATCAGAATGTAACAGCACTATGCTAGCTTCACTTTCCAACTTCCCTACATAACGAAATTCTCTGTCAACATAGTGGCCCACTAAGGCACTCTTATCAAACACACCAATGAAACACTAAAACCGCCTTTATGCTCAAACCAAGAGGATAGTTTTCAACAACTCTAACAAACTAAAAATCCCTCATCATTTTTTTCTTCTTAACCATAACCCAAGGAGCAAAGAACATAAGAGAACAAACAACCAAAAATCACAGAACTTAACTACAACGGATGTGATCTCCCAAAGAAAGCTCATTCCCTTTAACTTATTAGCTCAACCACAAGTTTTCTAAATACTGAAGTAGCACATACAATATCCCTCCTAGTAGTATGAGGATTAATATGCACTCCTAAAACTAAATCCTCCAAAAATTTAAAGAGCAAGCAACTTTTAGATATACGAGTATATTAGGGCCTGCATTAATGCTGCCCATTTAGTAGCTCCCAAGTAGCAAATCCAAAACCTATTGAATCATCAAGAAAATCTGTTCTAGCATCTTTCAGTTGACCGAAAATCACTCATGGAGAGATTGAGAAACAGACATTTCTTGTTAACCATATGTATACAGAACCATAGATCATTGCCCACAAGTCAAGAGTGTAAACCATATATCCCACATTCATCTTGCAATTCAGGAAAGATTCACAATCTCAAGGCTAAAAACCCAAAAACCCAAATCTACCAAAGGGCGGAATATAAAGAACAACAGGAAAGATACTTCCATTAGAACTAAGGCAAAAAAAGAAGAAAAATTCGAAAATCCCATTCATTAAGTATGAACATTTCAATGGAAATGCACTCACCACTCGCTGTCATATGGCTCGTAGTCCATAATCACTGGAAATCCAGAGTCAAAGATGCCGCACTTCGTATGCGTAAGTCTCCGAGTCTTCCTCGGCGACACCCGGAGAGCCGTCAAAAGAAGGCCACCGGAGTGACGGCGGCGATGAGTTCCCGGAGACGGTGGCGGGGTTGCGGAGACGGTGGAACCCAAAACCCATAATCGAAACACTTGTAAAAGCGGCGAGCGTAAGTCTCACGAGTCTTCCTCGGAGACACCCGGAGAGCCATAGATAGTCGGCCACCTGGAGTGAAGGCGGCAATCGGTTCCCGGAGACGGTGGTGGGGTTGCCGAGATGGTGGAACCCAAAACCCGGAATCGAAACACTTGTAAAAGCGGCTAGCGTGAGTCTCCGAGTCTTCGAGAGCTGTCGATCGTTGGCCACCGGAGTGACGGCGGCAATGAATTCCGGAGACGGCGGCGGGGTTGCGAAGAGGTCGGATGCTTGGATCCAGGTGTGAGCTAGGGTTCGGGCCTGGGGTGCGAAGGAGAGAGAGGCGTGAGAGAGGGTGTGAGAGGAGAGAGAGTAAACACATTTGGCTTAATTATTTCCCACCTAGCTAGCAAGTATACACGCCTGTATAAGCTAATTTCACTTTGGTTATAGTTTTTTTTAAAGATATTTCCACCAAAATTTTTATTTGGTGGGAATTGAAAAATTGAATTTACTAGTAAAATATTTTGGGGGAAAGAGCTGCTATCGGAATAAAAAAAAAGGGAAAATTTAAATAAATAAATGTTAGTGGGAAATTAGTGGGAAATAAATTTTAAATAAAATTTAAAATTGTGAAAATATTTGGTGGTGGAAAATCGGAGGGAATTTAGTGGGAAATTTTTCATTGAAAATATAACGGTGGGAAATCGGTGAAAAAATCAAGTAGTGGAAAAACAGTGAAAAATTTCCTACTATGATTTTTCAAGTGGAAAATTACAAGTGGGAAATTTGATGATTTTTGATAGTGATGTTGGCACATAGTGAGGGGGAAGATGAGGATGGGTTGAAATGTTGATCTAATATGTTCCTAGATCTTCATTCAGCCCAAGATGATTTTGCTCGTAGAATCGTTGCGAGTGGAATCGAAAGATCCATTATTGAAAACTTTATCATTTCTGCTCTTCCAAATACTCCATAACAAATGAATCAATCGTATCATCCGAGATGGTTTATTCAGCCTTCGAATGAATAGATAATATGATTCGGAGAGGGATTCTACAATTGGCTTAAATTCACCTCCTGCCATTTATGCCGAAAAGTTATGTCCAAGGTATCCATGACACAAGTGCATTGTGAGAAAACATGGTCAATTGATTCACAATGAACCTAACATAGCGGACAAAAAGTGTCAATGTCCAACCTTCTTTTACTCGGATTATCCCGTGTCGGTAAAGCATTGTGACCAATTTGCCACGAAACATTTTCAATTTGGGCATCAAATCCATATGCCAAATCAAGGCAAATTCCCATGATGAAGAGCTAGAGGGAATACTGTGGGCATTCCAAGTGACAGATTTAGTCGAAAACTTTCCACTCGCTAGATAAACCCCAACAGACAGAGTCCTCAATTTCATGAGAAGGGAGAGGAATAATCTTAATAACTTGACAAATATCATAAGGAAGAAAAGTATTAAGACGTACCGGATCCCATTCTTTCTCCGAGGTAATGCAATGACTAACTGTCGCATCCAAGGGAGGAAGATTCGGAAGATTGCTTGTCATGATATTCTAACAAACAAAAATTACCACACCAATTATCCAACCAGAACTTCACCTTTTTTCCATTACTTATTTTCCAACGTAAACCCTTTTTGAAAAGCTCCCTTTCTCTTAGCAAACACTTCCATGCCCAAGAATCTGTCGACTTAACTTTCCTTGCAAAGAAATCCTCGGTTAGAGGATACTTGGCTCTCATGATTTTCCCCAAAAATTATCCTCCTCAAATAAATATTTCCACACAAGTTTACATAGGAAGGCTTGATTAACTGGTTCAATTTTGCTAAGGCCTAGTCCTCCTAACTTTTTAGGATTACAAACCTTATCCCACGCCACCATCGGTACCCTTTTGACCTATTCAGATTTTTTCCAAAAAAATCCCGATTAATTTTATCAAGAGAGCTAGTAATGCTCTTCGGTAACTTAAAGCGTTGCATAATATGCACACGAAGATACTCTAATATGTACAACTCTACCTGCCTTAGAAAGCGAGTTCACTTTCTAATTCCGTAGTTTAGAATTCGCCTTTTTTAAAATGTCATCAAATAAGGAGCTATTAGTCCTCCCTCTAAAAGCAGAGCATCCAATATACTTACCCATAGAATCAGTATGGGAGATGTTAAAGACCGAAAAACAGAGTTCTTAATGGTGGTTGTAGCATTTCTAGAGAAAACCAAGGCCGACTTATGAAAATTAATAAGTTGTCCCGATTGGTTGCAAAATTTATTCATAATGTTATGTAACTTCAAGCAAGTCTCATAATTTCCTTTACAAAAAAGGAGACTATCATCGGCAAACAATAGACAAGGAATTTTCTGCACTTGTGGGTAAATTTTAATACCAATCCCCGATTTAGGTTGTACGAGTAGCAAGTTGTAATCTATATGCCAAAACATCCATGCATAGAATAAACAAATAAGGAGATAACGAGATCTCCTTCCCTATGATAGTCAATGATATGATAATTGTGCCCTTGTTGAGTCTAGCATCGAGATCTCCTTGAGTTGATTGATAGACATTGTGAAAAATTTGAATGCTAATAAAAAGTTCAAGACAAGTGCCAAGCAAGATTCTTCTACTTCTTCAGTGATTGCTCGAGAAAGTGTAGAAATTGCTGAGTTTTTGGTACTCTTATTATAAGGAGGACTACAAGAATATTGAGAAAGAAAAATGAACATCAAGTAATAGTTTGAAACCAAGTAGAAGATTCAATACTTTTACCTAGTCACCTCTTTGTTGTTTTTATGTGACTTAGTAGTACCTTTTTAATTAGTTATTTTTTTCTTATTAGTTGGTTCGCGTACCCTACTTATCGATATTTATCTTGAGTTTTATCATATAATGATCGAAAAAAGTTAACACAAAGAAAGAGATTAATTTTGTTTTTTTTTTTTTGGAAAGAGATCAAAGCTATTTAAAAAATGGTATTTGTCTTTACTTAAAAAAAGTCTGTCGGATATGATGAAGATGCATTGAGATAGATATAAAAGGTTGGACTAAAAATTTATTTGACACTATTCTTAATGGACGCACCTATATTCATCTAACATTTTTATCTAGAACAGAGGAGACAATTGAGGGGAAAAGGCTAAATGGAAAGAGATTTAGGCACCCGTCACACATCACTTAATTAAAAAGACTAAGGTTCGATTCTTCCTATGTTACATAACTGTATAACATAATTTATTCATAAAAAAATCCCTTTTCAGCATGTACAAAATATCATTACTGATCACCTTGCATTTGATGAAGTTTCATCCGATTTTGTGAGAGATAGTGCATGAATTAGAACCGCCCTTTTCCCCAATTCTAATTACTTTTATAGTTTTGTTTTGCTTATTTTGGTTAATTTTTTCTTATAAGAAAACCAAAGTGAACTTAAAGTTTTCCGACATGAAAAATGAAAACAAAATGTTGTAAAAAAAGGAAAAATTGGGTCAATTACTGCAATCTAGCAATTGGAAGTTTGTATGCGGGACACGTCATCTATTCTTCATTTAGAATGTCTTATATGCACATAAGAGTATCTTCTTCTCGCTATATATCACGAGATGGTTGGACAAACGAAAAAATAAAAGAAATTTTATGGGCATAATCTTTCTTTCTCTCCCCGATAATATATGCTCGTGGGAGCGTTTCGAATTTGCATTCTTCATCCCTTCTTCAATCAATGGCCAAAATATAAACATCAAATAAATCTTAAAAAATTAATTAAATTATCTTACTTTTTCTTTGTCCCCTTTTTATCCTCTTTCCTTCCCTTACTCTCCTCTACATGTATAACTAGATCCGACAAAACCGACTCGACTCGACCTAAAAATTCAATCCGAACCCGTCCGAAAATTTTGAGTTTTAAACACAATTTCTTAACCCGAACTCAAAAATCCGCAAAATAATAGGTCGATCCGATTCGAACCCATTTGACCCGTTGGGTCAAGGTAATAAAAATAAAAATTTTAACTTTGTAGTTATTTGATTGAATGTTTTATACCTTTTATATGATTTTGCTTTCAATTTGTCACAATTTTAGTGATGGTCATTTATTATATCACATCGTTTGGAGAGACATTGTATAATCATCGAAATAATTTACAAACAAACACTAATACTATTTTTTTCTCAATTTCTTTATTTAAAAAAAATATATATATATAAAAACTACACATAATAAAATTTCAACAAAATATGCATGTATTCAAATGACGTTATATATTAAAATTATTAAAAATACACAAGTTATATTGTTATATTTTTGGTGAATTGAATATGCCCGATCACATTTTAAATAGTATACTTTTTTATAGAAATAATATTACTAAAATAATATAAATTTTGATGTTATAATTAAAAATAATAATTTTAATTTATTATAAATCTTAATTCTCATTTATTTGAAATTGTTTTAGCTGTACTTAAACCATTGTGTCTAAGATGGGCACTAGGTGGGGTTAAGATGAAGTCAGAATTTTCTTAGTGAATAAAATGAATGGTTTAGCCGTTCATGTTGACTTTTTCTCGATATATTTTAAAATGGAGTAGATATGCATAAAACATCCTTATAATATTAATCTTTATTACTATTGATAATAAATTTAACAAAGTGTAACATGTGAATTAGTATAATAGAAAAGTTGAAATAAATATCATAACCTTAAACAAGTCATTAATGGAATAACTCATTATTATCCGAGTCTATGATTGGCCCAACCTTTCATTGCTCTTATCTTATTTGAATGGATAAAGCAGTCAAGTTGTTCGATACAATGTAGTCCTTACGCAAATACGATGATGGAAGTTTTGAATTTTTTCAATATGATTTTTAGAAAATATAAATACTATACTTTTCCGTAGAATTATGGGCAACTTTAAACAAAAAGTATGTCGGATTTTATAATTTATAAAAGAAAAATAACCGATAAAAATGGCAGTCCTCAACCCTTTGGGTTAACCTAAAACCCGTATAACCCGATATATGACCGCCATATTTTACCCGAATCCAAAATATACCCGACCCGTATTTTACCCGAACCCAAATACACCCAACTCGTAATTAACCGTCCACCCAAACTGAGAGGTTCATGCATAACCCAATTATCATATTTCTATTAGCAAGTTCATGGCCAAAATTATCACCACATTACACAATTTTTAAAAAAAATTAAGATCAAATTCTACATACAATTTCATCTGAATTATCACCTAGCAAGTTCATGGACAAATTATCACCACATTACACATTTTAAAAAAAATATTAAGATTAAATTCTACATATAATTTCATCTGAATTTATCACCGTAGTTAATAAAACTACGAAATTGCATGTAGAATTTGGCCAAATTCCCAGCATGTCCATGGCCAAACCAAACCTATGAGACGATTTAAATTCGCAAAATTCTAGTCTTCTAAAACATAAATTATTATTATTATTAGTTTATCCAAAAACTTATCAATAATAATAATAATAATTTAAATATATGATGAGTGTGTTGTAAAAAAATGTTAAACAAAAAAACTTATTATTAAGATCTTTTAACATCAATACATAATTGTCGTAATAATACGACAATGATAACGATAACAATCTTTATAATAATAATTTATAATGATAATAATCTTTATAATAATAATTTATGATGACGGTGATGATAATGACAATAATAATTATAGTAATTATATTACTAAAATTTAAATACAATAATGTTCTTTTTTGCAAAAGTTATTATTATTATTATTATTATTATAATTAGCGCTTATATTGAATAGCTGTTACAAGTGTTGTACTAAATATAAATATTTTTATAAATGCTAATTAGAACAAAATTTAAAATTTAAAATTATAGATGCGACATTTTAAAAAGAAAAAAAGTGCGCTAAAAAGGTCCCGCCAAATCTCAAATTCGAATAATACTGACAAACAAAAACTTAACCCACGTTTCACTCCCTCCTCCACATTTATTTTTTATTTCCACTGCCGCCAAATTTAAAACTAAATTAAAAAATATGCCCAGTTCAAATTTCAAGCTTCTCTTACAAGCTTTCTGTGTCAAAATTATATGCCCTAATTCCCGCCCCCAATTCAGTCTCCCGCAAGCTTCCTGTGTCAAAATTCAAACCCCCGCTCTCTCTCTCTCTTCCCCCAAAAATTCCGTCTCTTCAATTTCTTTCTATAAAATCCCCCTCTCCCTCATAGATTTCCTCACAAATCAAAGAAATTGAAGCCTTTGCCCTAATCCCCTCACAAAACCCACCACAAATCCCCAAACTCAAACAGCCCAGTTGTCTTTTCTTCTCTTTCAGAGCTCGAAGATGCCGGCGATAATGGAGGAAACAGAGCCCCTTCCGGCCGATAACCCAGAACGGTTCTGCATGTTCCCAATTCAATACCCAGAAATCCGGGAGATGTACAAGAAAGCCGAAGCTTCGTTCTGGACTGCGAGGAAGTGGATCTGTCTCAAGACCTCCGCCATTGGCAAGACTCTCTCACCTCCGACGAGCGCCACTTCATCAGCCAAGTCCTGGCCTTCTTCGCCGCCTCCGACGGAATCGTCCTCGAGAACCTCGCCGGCCGTTTCATGAAGGAGGTCCAGGTGGCGGAGGCGCGTGCCTTTTATGGCTTCCAGATCGCGATTGAAAACATCCACTCTGAGATATACAGTCTTCTCCTCGAGACTTATATCAAGGATTCCGCGCAGAAATCCCATCTCTTCCGCGCAATCGAAACAGTCCCTTGTGTGAAGAGGAAGGCCCAGTGGGCGCTACGCTGGATCAATGGCTCAGAGTCCTTCGCTGAGCGATTGCTGGCATTCGCCTGCGTAGAGGGCATCTTCTTCTCTGGAAGCTTCTGCGCCATATTTTGGCTAAAGAAGCGCGGGTTGATGCCGGGTTTGACCTTCTCCAACGAGTTGATCTCCCGAGATGAAGGGCTCCACTGCGATTTCGCCTGTTTATTGTATGGGTTGTTGAAGAAGAAGCTCAGCGAGGAGCGTGTGAAGGAGATTGTGAAGGATGCGGTGGATATCGAGAGGGAGTTTGTTTGCGACGCGCTTCCCTGCGCGCTGGTGGGGATGAACAGGGACTTGATGAGTCAGTACATTGAGTTTGTGGCTGATAGGCTTCTGGGTGCGCTTGGGTGCGGCAAGCTGTACGGTGGTGGCCAACCCTTTTGATTGGATGGAGTTGATCTCTCTCCAAGGGAAGACTAATTTCTTTGAGAAAAGGGTCGGGGAGTACCAGAAGGCTTCTGTTATGTCTAGCTTGAATGGTAATGGTGATGCCCATGTTTTCAAATTGGATGAGGACTTTTAAATATGCTCTCTCTCTCTCCACTTTGGCAGTGATGCTGGGGATTTTTACCCTTATTTTGGGTTATAATTTGTGGGTTATGGTTAGTTTGATGTTGTTCTAATGTTAATGTTGCTCTCTATGTAAAATATCATTACCCTTTGTCTTTCTCTGATTATTGTAATAGAAAAAGTTCACAAATTTGTCACTTTTTGAGGGCTACTGTGCTTGTTCATTGCAATTTCTCTAGCAAATAGTAAAATGAATTGTTACAGTTTCTATTGAAAATTTTAAACTATGTTTGACTGAAATATTGAAATGGCAATGAAGATGAGTGAACAACTTGGAAATAGTTATGGGCGTCGTCTTCTCCACGTTGTGATGTACTTGTGGAGTTTATGATCTTTGAATCTTTCTATTGCTTGAGACTAAGTCATGCCGGGAAAATGTTCATAGCTAGAGGTGGAATTTGAGCATATTGAATTTGTCTTTGTTTGTACTACTCGTTTTATTGCTATATGAAACTTGATATGTTCAACTCTCTCTCTCTCTCTCTCTCTGTTGAATGAAAATCAGACTGGCACTGTAAGTTATGGTTCTTCTCGTTTTTGTTTGTCGCTGAACAATAAGCTGTTACTGGCAATTAGTTCCTTTTAGTAAAGAATAATTTGAGAAGCTAGGCCGGCTGATGGGGAAGCACTTTCTGGTCCAGGTGTTCTCATATCCACCTTCTGTCTTGGATCAGGTGTGTACTCTCTTCTTGTATCCTAAGGATATTTGGGGGAATCGAATATTCTTGAGAAGGGGTGAAAGCGGTCTAAGAAAAGTTGAAAGAAACTAAGTAGCATACTCTATACACTGGAAAAACTGTTGGTTTGGATTTGTATTTTGTGTGTAAACTTTCCTTAGTAACATTGCTTCTTCGGATTGGCATTTCTTTGTGACCTTCAAGTTAACCTTTCAACTATTATATCTTATGTTGCAGTTCTCATTTCCTTATCACTGGAGCTGGACATCGTTGTTGCTTGGTGGGCTTCTAAGTGCAACAGATCCTGTGGCTGTTGTAGCTCTTTTGAAAGAGCTTGGTGCCAGCAAAAAATTGAGTACAATAATTGAGGGGGAATCACTGATGAATGATGGGTCTGTTGTGCATCTTCTGTTTGAACTTTAAACTTGAGACTACATTTTGTTTTGTCATATTATCAGATTATTTTGTATTGGTTGCAGAAAATTTTAGTTCTATTGGTAAGGTTTCATGGTTAGAGATGCCATAAATTCTTGTCATTTATTTTCAGGACTGCAATTGTTGTATATCAACTTTTTTTTTCAAATGGTCCTGGGCCGAAGCTTTACTTGGGCAGCTATTGTGAAATTCTTAGTTCAAGTCTCATTAGGAGCGTAAGTGGTATCTCTCCTCTTGTATCTTGTTTGGGTGAAAGAGAATTTTAGATGAGCAATGCCTATTTCTTTGTTGTCTTTCCAGTGTTGCAATAGGCCTTGCATTTGGACTAGTGTCATTATTGTGGCTTGGATTTATTTTCGATGACACTGTTATAGAGATTGCATTGACGCTTCTTGTTAGCTATGTTGCGTATTACACTGTAAGTGGCTTTCTCTCAATGGATCAAATTTTATCTCTGCCTTTTATCCCTTATGTCTTGATCTGCAGTCTCCTTTATTAAATTACTTCAAAAATATTGTTTCATCTTTTGTTGGTTAATTATGATTCCATTGTTTTCCTCTGTAAGTTCGCCTTTTAGTTCTTCATAATATTACTAGTTGCCTTCTTTGGGTATTCTACATTGTTTAGTTGAAATATATTACTGAGTGGAGACAACCACCCCCCGGCTTTACGTATGACCGAAAGAGGGAGTGCGTACTTTTAAGAGACCACTAAAGATTTGAAAAGATTTACAAGTGAATGTATTGTCGACTTGATACATTAACAAACCATTAAAGCCAAATCGCAAATTGTTTGAAGCAATCCATTCCTATAGCCACATTGAAGCTCTAGACATTCAAACCTATCAAAGGAAGCAATATGCCACCAAGTTGCAATTTTATGGCATCAATGAACAAATAGGAAAAGACTAAAGGTGAAGTTGTAAATCTGATCCATGAACCGGTACATGCAATGTCTTAAGGAGAGATAATAAAGTACCCAAGTGATGAGAGATAGTAAAGAGGTACGTATTTAAGGTCCGTCTCGTGTCTTAGACGGCCATAATCTTCTATCAAGTTTCAGAGATTAAGAGCCCATCGTTTGAAAACTTCACTTCAAGACTGTAGGTTTGCATGACATCTTGAAAGATTGTGACGACAGTTTTCCGGAAATTGTTTGTGAAAACAAATAGTAAGCCTTTGTCCGTGTACTGCAGATGACAGGAACAAGAATATCGGGTTCCCCAATCCGAAGACTTTTCATCACCTCTCCTCTACGTCATAAAGGTGCCAATCACAAGGAAAACGAAACCGAAAAGAAAGCCATTTTGCCCGGAAAACTCCTCGAACCTCTCAAACCAGTCCTATGCTATCTGTTAGGAATGGAATAGGAGAAAGAGTTGTTGATCAAATGCTCCTGTTGATAACTAAAATGCTTCATACTCATCAAAGCCAGCTAACTCTATCGAAACCTTCTCAAAATCTAGATTCATCTTATGGCCACTTTTCCCCATGCTATCACTTTATTTGCAATTTTTGATCCAGTCCATCCACTTGCATAAGTTTGTTTTTTTTTTTTGGGGGGAGGGGGAGGCTGGGGGTGTTAAAGCTGTCAAACATCAAACACATCATGTAGTGTTTAGATGTAGCTAGTGTCGGCGGTTCTGCAATTGTCGGTTTGGCTTTGTCAATTACTAAGTTCTCCCACCGGTTTTAACTTATTTTAGCTCGGAGCTCCTAGAATTTTTGGCTAATTTTCAGTTATTGTTTTAGCAATACATTGTATCCTTATTGTTTTGCTTGTGACAGGCTCAAGAGGGAACTAAGGTGTCCGGTGTCCTGATAGTGATGACTCTTGGGATGTAAAGCTTGCGTTCATGGACGTTTTTGCTAATTGCAATTTGGAAATTTCTTTAATTAATTATACTTGAGTGGCGGGTTTTTTCAGCAGTTGCCGAACGGCATTCAAAGGTGAAAGTCAGCAGAGTTTGCATCATTTACGGTATGTATGTTGCCTTTTTTAATTTCAGGAAAATTGAAAATAATTCGGCTAAGTGGTTAAAGTTATGAAGCAAAGTTCTTTCCAAGGCATACTAAATTTGCTTTGTGGTGAGGTTTGGAAAAATTGAACCAACTATGCAGGGCAATGGAGCGAGCTTAGGGTGAATGGAGTACCACCGATGCCCAAAGCTTACTACTTACTTTATATCCAATAATTAGTCTCATTTTTTGAATTGAAAAGGGAAAGCGCTTAATCTGCAAAAGAGTTTTATAAACCTTGAATGATGATGGAAGGATATTTCCATCACTTAACAATGATGTAAATATTCATTCTACCATCATGCATCATCACATGTGTATCATACAACCATGGTCTCCCTAAGAGTAAATGATATGCATCCATGGGTATCACATCATACCAAATCTCATCCCTATATGACTTGCCAATGGATAAGGAAATAAGGCATCTACAATCGATTTGAATGCCTTCTCCTTGAGTCGACCACTGAATGTTGTAGGGAAGCTGGATGAGGAACTAGGGGTAACTTCAACTTATCCACCATAGACCGAGATGCCACATTGGTACGGCTTCCGCCATCTATAATCATTGTACTCACCTTCCCCTTCCCTGTGCACCTCATTTAAAAGATGTTCTCTCTTTGCTTCGATTTTCGACTCATCAAACCCGAGAGGATTCTTTTGAGGATAAGTAGGTCTCTTTCACTCGATGACTTCGGTTCTTCCTGAGTCCTTTCTTCTTCAGACACTTCTTTCTTAGTCTCTTAGACTCTTATGGTCTTCCTTCAACTATGGCCCTAATTGGTTAATCAGGTGCTCAACTTGAGCTTCCAAAGCTAGTTTGGCTTTCATTGCTTGATCAAGTTTACGCTCGAGGCTAAGACTGGAAGTCATTGTGAAAAAGGCTCTTTGGGGCTATTTTTGTGTTTTTGGAATGGGGTCATGTTTATAATTGATGGGTGGAAAATGTTATAGGAGAGGCTCCAAGAGCTCGATACCAAATGATGGAACCAAACCCAGGGGTGGATACCAAATTATGGATACCAAGCTAAGGAGTTGGGTGGCTGAATTATAAAGATAGTTATTCTCAACAATGGATGAAACAATTGGAGAGAAAACCAGGGATAAGAAGTTGAATAAAGTGGGGTTTGGTAGGAGTGATTGTCTTTAAGGTTTGCTTGGGCATACACCAACAAGGAAGGCTCAAAGATGGATAGAACCAAACCGACTCGGGAAGGGACTAAGTCCAACTTTGAAGTCAATAAGGGGCAGCAAAGAAACTAGCACGGGAATAGATCCAACAGGGGTTGCTTCTATGATGGAAATATTCCATCATCCGAGTCGAGCGACACAGGAGTCTCTGCAGGGAACAATTCTAAGTCAACAGGAGAACCTTTTCTAAGTCCGAAAAGTCCCACCAGCCTCGCTCGGAAGGAGGATGCATCGGATGGACTAGGTATTGACGGTTTTTCTAAGTATCAAAAACTAGCCACTTGCAAAGCTAGTTACTAGGCTGCAAAGCTACTCTTTTGAATGGTCTAACAAGAACTCTTCAAGTGGATTGTCAAGGCTTTTCAAGTCTTCTCAACCAATTGCAACTTGCCAAGAAGAGGAAAGAGCTATCATTGGTTTAGAGGACTACCCGGTCAAAATTTGAAGCGGAACAACTTGCGGTTTCAGCTTTTCTATTCTTAGTTAAGATTAATCTTATAATTAGTGTTAATTAATTATGATTAGTCTTGACCTTTTCTTACTGATTATGAAAGCTACTTTTGGCGGGAAAAGGTCCTCTATAAAAGGCCTCTCCTTGTATGTACAAAGACTTTTGAATGAAAATTAACCCTTTGATACACTTTGTGTTTCAACCCGAGAAAGTCTTGAGTGAATTAGCTTTGTACCCAAATCCCCTAGTTGTTGTATCTTGGTTTGGCAACCAAGTGGTGTTCTTCTAGGTCTTAGTAAATGAACCCTGCTGGATCTTTCCATGGCTAGTTTCTAAGTTGCCCCTTATTGGCTTGGAGTGGGCTGAGTGAATCGGCTTTCTAAGTTAGTTTGATTATACCCTGTTACCTTTTGTTGATAAGCTGGTTTACAAAGGAGAAAGAGAAAATCCTTCCTTCCAAAGACCACCTACCAACTTAACTTATCCTTCCCTTCTATCCCATTCCCTTATCCCTGATTTTTTTCCCCAATTGATCATCAATTGTTGAGGATTTCCACCACCCCAAATAGCTTCCCACCCCTATGCACAATGAGCTTAACTCGGATCCATCTTTGGGTTTCGAGCCTGGCAGGTGTCCATCAAGTGGTATCGAGCTCTTGGAGCCCCTCTTGAGAACTATGTACCTTCCATCCCAAAAACACAAAATACCAAAAATAGTCGGCATGAATCCCAGTCTTAGCCTCGAGTAGAGACTCGAGGCTAAGACTTGAGCGAGCAATGAAAGCAAAGCAAGCTCATATCTTAATTACGGCTCTTGATTTTCAATGAAAAATCATTTTTGAACTAACAAGTTTCTATCTTAATTATAGAATGCCTTTCATCAAAAGGGGAGATTGAAGACTCGGATATAACACCCTATCTCTCTTAGGTTTTGATTTCAAGCCATTTTGAACTTTATAGAAACTCATATCTAAGTTTTCATTCTGTTACGACTGACTCGAAAGCGCTTTTATTGCATATCTCTTACTTGTGTTTCTAACTCGGACATCACTCGGAATCATCACATGCTCAAATAATTTCTTTAACACATTTATTATGTGCATCGACTTTGTTTTCAAAGGAAAAATGAATTACGAGTGTTAATTCTTTATTCTTGTGGTTGGTTTTGAATTGATTAAAGCTCAGTACCCTAATGATGAATATTTCAAGAAGTTCTTTGAGAAATGTTGTACACACCCTTTTGGGAAGTTTATGGTAGACAAGGGCTACCTGTTTAAGGGTACTAGGCTATGTATTCCTTGCGGGGATACAAAGAGTTGCTTGATCCAAGAACTGCATGGCGGAGCCCTCGCTGGGCGAAAACTACGAGTATGATGAGGAGCACTATTTCTGGCCTAAGATGGCCCGAGATATTGAACACTACATCAAACGGTGTGTAACTTGTTAGCTGGCCAAGAGTCACTCCATTCCCCAAGGTGCCGTATATGCCTTTGCTAGTTCCGAAGGCCCCTGGGAAGATGTGAGTCTCAACTTCATCACCGGTCTACCCCGGACTCAAAGATCCAAGGACTCGGTAATGGTAGTTGTAGACGATTTTCAAAAATGGCTCATTTTATTCCTTGTCATACTACTTTTAATGCATCCCGAGTGGCTAACTTGTATTTTAAGGAAGTTGTTAGGCTACATGGGATCCCTAAAAGTATGTTCTCGGATCGGGACTCTAAATTTCTTATTCATTTCTATGTCACCTTATGTAGGAAAATGGGAACCACCCTCAAGTTCAGCACTACATGCCACCCTCAAGCCGATGGTCGGACGAAGTGACCAACGGAACCCCGGGCACCTTACTCGAGTTCTTGCTGAATTTGCCTACAACGAACGCCTAGCAGAGCCACCGGTCGATCCCCTTTCCGGGTAGTGTATGGCCAGAATCCTCTCACTCCGTTTGATCTGGTCCCCATTCCCACCCTTACCGAGTACAGTTGGGAAGGAGAACAGAGGTCCAAGGAGATCAAGAACATCCACAACCAGGTGAGAGCAAGAATTGAGAAATCAAATGCTACGGCCCAAGTCCTATGCGAGATATACACCAAAAGGAGGTCCATTTCTAGCCCGGAGACCTTGTTTGGATATACCGAGGAAAGAAAGCTTCCCTTCCGAAAGGAAATCTAAGTTGTTGCCAAGGTCAAACGGTCCCTTCGAAATCCTGGAGCAAAGAGGCCCTAATGCGTACAAGATTGACCTACCCGGAGAATATGGAGTCTCGACCACGTTCAATGTTGCTCGATCTCAAGCCATATCTTGATACGGATGAGGAGCTGCTGAGTTTGAGGACAAACTCTTTCGAGGAAGGAAAGAATGATGGAAATATTCCATCATCTAAGTCAATCGACCCGAAGTCATTGTATGTAACAATTCTAAGTCTGGCTGGAGAGCCGCCTTCGGACTCGTCCTTGTTAATCCAAGGTCTGCAGAAGAACCTTGGTACATTGCTGCTAAGTCTAGATCGAGCATGCGGAGGAGCTTTCTCACCGCTGCTTCATCACAAGGATAAGCACTTAGATTTACCCCCACTCGGTTTTCGAGTCACCCATAAACTAGCCACTTACGGATGCTAGTCACTAGGTTTCGAGCCTACTATTTTGTATAGTCCAATGAGAATTTAGCAAGGGGAAAGTCAAGTCTTTTCCAATCTTTTCAACCAATGGAAACTTGTTAAAGGTAGAACAACATCATCATTGGTCCGGAAGACTGCCCGACCGAGTCCGAGTTAGAACCACTTGTAATTTCTCGACTTTCTGTTTTAGTTAAAGATTAATCGTGTAATTAGTGTTCATTAATTAAGATTAGTCTTAATCTTTTTGTAATTAAGAAAGTCACTTGGCGGGAAATGGCACTCTATAAAAGGTGTTCCTACTCATGTACTCAAACAACTTTTGATGAATTAAAAACCCCTTGTTATATACTTGTGAGTGTGTTTCAAACTCGAAAGCGCGGAGTAAATCGACTTTCTACCCGAATCTCCTAGTTGTTGTATTTTGGTTTGGCATCCAAGTGGTGATCTTCTAGGTCTTAGAGAATGCAGAGTCAATCGGTCTTCTAAGCTGTCCTATATTGTCTTAGAGAACGCAAAGTGAATCCATTTTCTAATCGGTTTGGTTCTATCCTGTTACTTTGTCTTAAGTAGCTGGTTTCCTTCCAAACTCGGCTCATCGACATATCCTTGACATTCCCTTCCATTCATCCATTCCACCTCTTCCATCCTTCCCCTTTCCACCACATTCCAAGCTTCCACACCCATATGCCACCTTGAGAGTGACTCGGAACTAAGCCTCTATTCCGACCCACCCTGTGGTGCCATCACATACTCGGGCCTTGTTGCTTGATTCCGAGCTCTCAACTAAACTCGGAATTGTGGATTTTGGGCTGACTACCAATTGCCTTGGGAGCCACCATCAAACACGGTTTGTACTCGTGTTGCCCACATTTTCCGGCCTACTTGTTCCTCCTTCGAAGGGACTCGCAACAAAGTACCAGGTACCTGCAACAAAGTACCAGGTACCTTGTTTGATAATGGAAGAATATTTCCATCATACTCCCTGGTTGGAAAAAGTTTTTCCTCAAACTTTGCGAGTCTCCTCTAGAAGAACACTGTAATACCTCTTTCAGAGTCTCTACACTTCCTTGATCTTTCAACCTGCATGATAACAAGATTGGAGACAATCCTGGGGAAAGTTTTTTAGGCGAGGTTTTGGCTAGGTTTCCGGAAGATAAGTTGGGTAGGAAAATTTTCCGAGCTATGTACTAGTCTCGGTTACGAGTTGACAAGCAACTGGGTCGACCGGCCGGGATTTGGGATTCCTTTTTGTGCGGTAAAGGGGTTTCAATGGGGGAACAAGAATGGGGCTTAAATCAGCAAATGAAAGTTTATGAGGACTACACCTCACCCGAACAGAAAGTTCGGTTGGAGTTTGAAGTTTCTTCACTCCAAGGTTTTGAGAAGAGTGGGAGTGGGACTCTTTGGGGAGTTCACTCAAGAAACATTTAGTTTCTTTCTCATGTAAACTCACAATCAAAGGATAGAAAACATCAAACTCTTTTGTTCTCATTTTTCGAGTTTACAAAGTAGGCTCGGACACAAGTGTAAGGGCAGAAAATTGGCAATTTTGAGACTCTTTATCGACACTCTAGGGTAAGACATGTATGAAAGGAGTATCATAAATTAGAGTATTAACACTTATGGTGTTCAAATTACAACGTTACCTCAATCTCCATAGTGGGAGGGTAGCAATCTCCTTTGAATACAAAGTCATGGAATGACTTTGCATTGTATTCGACTTTGGCTTCTTGACAACAAATAGAGGATTCTGAACTCGAGGCCTCCATTTCCTCCATGGTTGAAGTATCCTCCTCAACATCATCATCATATTTAGGATAGAAGCGGAACCTGAGTGGTTCTTGTTCTTTCCTCATTTCATCTTCACAAGTCTCGGTTTAAACTTACTCGAATTTCTAGAATAATGCTTATGTTACTGTTGGGAAAAGCTAGAGGTGATGGCTCAATTCAGGGTCTAGGAGGGGCTGATTTTGTGGATCTAGGTTCAGGTGTGGTGTATTGAAGGGAGAGGGAGTTGGTTCAAAAGGATGAGACAACATGTCCCTAGAAGGGAAGCCAACTCGAGAAAATTTGGGGCTTCTCTTCTTGGAACAATTTTGGGCAAGTTGGACAGGTTGGGGTTTGTAGGTAAGAGGGCCAAAACTTTTAGTAACTTACCACTCAACTTGGTCCAAGTGCACACTCTCCTTTTTCCTTTCTCTTTTCTCCTTAACTTGTAATCTCTCTACCAAAGAAGTGCACAACTCCTTAGTTTTGACACAACTACTTCACACTTCTCATGCTCATCTAGTTTCAGATGTGCATAGGCTTGTTCTACTTTATAAAACCAGCTTGAAAACTAAGCCAACTCAAAATTAGTAGGAACCATTTCTACTCTCACTTGTTTCCCTAATTAAGTCATTAGGTGTTGTCTTTAAGCTTCCAATTTTGCCTTTTCCCTCAATGCTTTATAGAGTTTCTACTCAACAGCTTTCTCATGAATAAAGCTTGGAGACATGCTAAAATTGGGGTTCTTTGGGACTGTTTTTGTGTTTTTGTGGGTGGAATGGGGACGAGGTAACAAAAGGGGCTCCAAGAGCTCCGATACCACTTGATGGCACCAAACCCAGCTAAGATACCATTTGATGGCACCAAAATGAGCTAAGGTGGCATATGGGGGTGGGAAGGTTTGTGGTGGCAGAAATCCTCGACAATTGATAGTCAATTGGAGAAGAAATCCTGGGGTGATGTTGGAATGGATGAATGGAAGGATAGAGTAAGTTGGTAGGTGGTGTTTGGAAGGAAGGATTTTACTCGTTCACCTCTCAGTAAACCAACTACTTACAACAAGGTAACAAGATAGAACCAAACTTACTAAGAAAGTTGATTCACTTAGCACTCTCTAACTAATGAAAGAACTTTTAATGACGGTTAAAAGAACAAACCGTCATGAAAACTGGACCGGTGGCATTTTTGTAAATAACCGACATTCTGAATCTTATATGACAACGGTTCTTACATTAGAACCGTCGTCATATGTGTGGGCATTTTATGGACGACGGTTTATATGACGACGGTTTTGTGAAAGAACCGTCGTCAAATGTCTTTCGAAACGGATCTAAAAACCGAGAATGTACCAACTACTATTTTCACGCCCACTTCATCTCGCTATCTACTCTTGGCCTTTCGTTCTCCACCATTCACTTTCGTCCACAACTCAGATCTAGATTTGCTCATAGTCGCCGGTAAGTAATCAGCATCGTTGTTCCTCTTGTTGTTTTAATTTCCGTTTTGCACACTCATCATCTCTCCTCTTTCTTGTAGTCTGTCTAATTTGCTGTCGCCGGTGGTTGTATGTGTCACCGTTGTTTTCCTACTTTATTGTCGTCGTTGGTTTCGTCTGTTCATTGTAACCGTTGTTTTCCTCGTTCTTACTTGTATGAATCTTTATTCTTTCTTATTTTTCCGCTTTAAGTTATTTACAAGATTTAATATAGTTAAATGGTGAACATATTTGGAGTAAGGATGTGAATGTTGAGAATGTGGGTAATGTTTGAGATTGTTGAAATGTTGAATGTTGAATATTGAGAATGTGTGAATGTTGAAAATGTGGGTAACATTTGTTTAGTTTATTAAGTTGAAAATTCATGAAATGTTAGAGATTTTGAAAAATGGGTTTAGGATTTAATTTATAGGGAAATAGAATGATAGTTAATGATGGTAAATCGAAAGAGTGTATCCAAATTTGTTTAGGATTTTAGAGAAATAGAAAGATATAATTTGGATATAAGGCTTTATTGTTTTTTATATAATTCGGTTAATGGCATGCTTCATTAAATTATCATATGCATTTCATAAGATTAGAGAACCCGTTCAAACATATGTACATAACAAGTTATCCTAGGTCATGGTACGTGCATAAATGTGCGTATAGTGTTTAGGATATTAGCTTGGTATGTATAGGTTTTTGAATTGTCCATATTTGACAGTTTGAGAATAATATGATGATAGGTTGTGTGGCTATTATAATCTTATCATAAATTTGATAAGATATCACGGTGCTCATTTTCCCTCTCGTTCTTTGGGTGCAATTATGATGACGATGGGTTTGATTTGTGTATCTTTACTTCGTTACCATATAATTAAGTAAGGATATACACATTAGTCAATTCGTTTTCATATGTTGTACTCGTAGAACTAAGGGAAATGCTGCCGGAATTTTGTCAAATGTATGATAAGATTTTACTACACGGTCTAGGGCTATATTATTCTTGAATGGGTTTAGGAACATCTATCCCTGTAGACGGATCTTAGACTCATGTCATATTATTTGTGCGTAAGTACGTATTTCTCGAACTATATGCGGTGAATTGCTTATCGTGTTTATGGGTAAGGTATGGATCGAGCGTGGGTTTATAGCGATAGGAGGAGTGTAGAATATCGTGATGGTGTTAACAACTTTTTAGAGATTGCCGTCGAACATGTCGCCAAATTAGGAGAACAATCCATATTTTGTCCGTGTTTAAGTTGTTTCAACTCCTCAAGATTCCTCCCTAAGGTTGTAAAAGGTCACCTATATCGGCTTGGGTTTGACAAGTACTTATAAGATGTTGGTATGGCATGAGGAAGAGGAGTTTGCGAATATACCCGTACGAGAGGAAGATGAAGGGCATGATGAAAATGAAGCCAGCAGTAGTATGGAATTAGAAGATCAACCCGAAGATCTAATTCGTGGAGTAGGACATGATTTAGTCGATCAACCACATGTATTGGAGCAATTGTTAGCCAATTCGGAGAAGCCTCTTTACCCGGGGTGTGATAAATTTACCCGTTTATCAGCTGTGTTGAGGTTGATGAACTTGAAAACGGAAAACGGAAAACGGCTGGAGTGACAAAAGTTTCACGGACTTGTTGGGTGTGGTCAAAGATATACTCCCGGAAGGCAATGTCCTTCCCAACCGTACATATGAGGCGAAGAAGATGTTGTGTCCTATGGGCATAGGGCATAAGAAGATACATGCCTGCCCCAACGATTGTATATTGTATCAAAAAGAAGATGAACATAGACACGAATGTCCTAAGTGTGGTGTACCTCGATACAAAATGAAAAATATCGATGGAGAGAGTGTTGAGGGACCTCCGGCAAAGGTGTTGTGGTACTTGCCGATAATATCGAGGTTTAAGCAACTTTTTTCAAGTGCAACCGATGTGACTTTTGAAGTGCAACCGATGCGAAGAACTTGATGTGGCATGCCGACGAAAGAGTCCGTGATGACAAGCTATGTCATCCTGCCGATTCTCCTCAATAGAGGAAGATCGATTCACTGTTCCCGAAATTTGGTAGGGAAGCACGGAATCTACGTCCGGGTCTTTGTACGGACGGAATAAACCCCCACGGTGACCTAAGTAGCAAGCACTCGTTGCCCCGTTCTTTTGGTCATCTACAACCTACCGCCGTCGTTGTGTATCAAGCACAAGTACATTATGTTGTCTATGCTCATTTAGAAAGCCAATTCACTCAGCACTCTCTGAGCCAATAAGGGGCAGCTTAGAAACTAGCCGTGGAATGATCCAACACGGTTTGTTTGCTAAGACCTAGAAGAACACCACTTGGTTGCCAAACCAAGATACAGTAACAAAGGGATTTGGGTAGAAATTCACTCAGCACTTTTTGGGTTAAAACACACAAGTGTATCAAAGGGGGTTTTAATTCATTCAAAAATATTGTTTTGTAATACAAGGGGTGGCCTTTTATAGGGGGCCTTTTCCTGCCAAAAATAGCTTTTGTAATCAGTAAGAAAAGGTTAAAACTAATCATACTTAATTAGTACTAATGACAAGATTAATCTTAACTAAGAATAGAAAAGCTGAAACTGCAAGTTGTTCTGCTTCAGATTCTGACCGGGCAGCCCTCTGAACCAATGATAGCCCTTTCCTCTTCTTGACAAGTTGCAATTGGTTGAGAGGACTTGAAAAGCCTTGACAATCCACTTGAAGACTTCTTACTGGACAAATCAAAAGAGTAGCTCTGCAGCCTAGTAACTAGCTTTGCAAGTGGCTAGTTTCTGATACTTAGAAAAACTGTAAATGCCTAGTCCATCCAATGCATCCTCCTTCTGAGCGAGGCTGGTGGGACTCTTCAGACTTAGAAAAGGTTCTCCTGCTGACTCAGAATTGTTCCCTGCGGAGACTCCTGTGCTGCCTGACTCAGATGATGGAATATTTCCATCATAGAAGCAACCCCTGTTGGATCGATTCCCAACCCCTGTTGGATCCATTCCCAGGCTAGTTTCTTTGCTGCCCCTTATTGACTTCAAAGTTGGAGCTTCTATCCCTTCGCCAGCTCAACTTGATGATGAGCCTTTAGGCATTGGTACTTTGGATGTCAGTGAGATGAATTCTCCTGAGATTTCAAATGTCGACGAACAGAATGAAGAAGGTGAAATAGCTGAGGATGCTGAAGGTTCAGATAAATCTACTGAACGCAAGGACCAAATTGTTGGGGATACTGATCAGTCTAACGAAGCTGGTTCTGTTGCTGATGAAGGCAATGTAACAGCATCTGTGGATTCTACTGTTTCCAAGGAAGATACTCCCACTCCCAGTATGACTACTACTCAGGAAGCACCACGGCGATCATGCATTCAAATGACGTCAACAACCATCAATTTATCAGAAAGAGCTAACGAACGGGCAGCGGCAAGACTTGGACTTTCTCCTGCTTCTACTTCTGCTTCTCCTGCAACTCCTGCTGCAAGAAGAGGTCAGGGTGCGCCATTGACTCATAATCAGGGTGGGTGGAGTGCTCGTGGTGGGCGCCGGCCAACATCTGGTGATCAAAGCTGAAGCGCTGGATAAGTCTAGTGTCTGCTGGACCCCTTGTCGTTTGTTTGGAACACATGTAAGTTTTCTCATCCGTGCTACGATCCTGTCCATAGACCTGTTACTCCTTTATTTTCCTGCAGTGGCTACTGAATATTATGTATTACTGTTATTGAGGTTGTCAAATAGATTTATCTGAGTTAACTAGTTACAGCATTTATGAGAAAAATGTGGGTTTTTGAGATTGAATATAAAGTTTGTAAGGCTACAAAATTATCTGCTACATGGTGAGTTCTATTTTCCTTATTGAAAGCTGGAGAGTTCCCAATTCCCACAACTTGCAAAACCTGCTCTAGTATTAAAACTTTGTAAGTGTGAAAAACTGTTCTCTACCTGAAAAGGATATGAAACTGTTTCACCTCTGAGCCTTTGTTCTGGATGCCTTGGCATCTGAAATCATCCTATATTTGAAGAGGAGATTATATAAGGTTGGCCTTGGATAGATGATCCAGTTTCCCCAAATGGCTTTATCAATGAAATGTGAATAATTTGTTCTTTCACTGAGCAATACATTGGAGCTTGACCCCTGGAATTCATCAACATATTAATATTTCATTTTGCTGTCAAAAAAGAAAAAGGAAAAGTCTAACAGGTTGACATGCTTGTAGTCCCTGTCAAAAAAGAAAAACAGGTCATGTTCTGTTGTGATTTTTGCTGAAACGGAATAGGTTTTACTTGTGTAAGAAAATGACGCTCTTGATGTGCACCTATTTATTCTTCTAATTATGTAACCCTTAGCCTCAGCAGATGTAAAGCAAATAAGCAATGGGGATCAAGGTAAAGCAGCCTTCTCCATTCTTACTGAATCGAACTGTGCATGGCCCATCTGTAGCACCCTAAAATTACCTTGAATGAGTAGCCATTCTTTCTGTCGTATCCTTTCTTTTCCTATATTCTTACAATAATCCACATTAGTTTGAAATTTGACCTCTGATTGCAATAATTGTGGTGGCCATCATTGCTTATTTGCTGTGCCTGAAAATTGATTATGTTAATGGGGCTGATGTGTGCCATTATAAGCGAAAAATGCTTCCTGCTTGTTTTTCATCACGAAACCATCTTGCATCTGAAACATGTCATGAGTCCAAAACACCAGTTTTACTTCTGGAAAGGTGCTATAACAAATGAATTTCACGTAACCGTTTTCATCATGTCTTTTTGTAGTGTTATAAATCGTCATACATTGTTTTCTGAATCAATGCTTCCTGAGTTCAGAATGCAGTCTGGATGAAGATGATGTACAATGAAAGATCCTAGTCCCAGGAGAATTACGTTGAGAAATTCATTTGTTATAGATGTAAAGTCATGGTTGCTTCATGTGGGAATATTCTAATTTCACACTTAAGTTTCGTACCTGATTAACATGCGCATTACATTTTCTTTTAACTTCAGGCAAAAATCAGTGAGCGGAACTTGAACAAAGGCATCAAGATAGAACGTTTCTATCCTACCTGTTTACCATGGATTTGTGTATGAGATTGATCAAGCAACGGGATACATATTTTGAAGGATGGGCTTATGAGCAGAGACTTGGGCAGCGGTTTTCCTTGTCTTTCTTCGAAATTGATCTTATTTGGCTGTGCTTGAGGCGTATTCAAGTTGGTGCCTTTTGACCTCTTTGGAGAGACTGCCATTCACCTTTGTCCAGAAAATCTGAAACATTGAGATTAATTTTGGGAGGCATAGTTTCAATTTCAATTGTGTTGCCTTGACTGGAGATAGATAGGAAGAGTCATCAGGTTTTTCCTAATGGCAATGCTGTCATCCCTTTTTCACTAGTTCTTTTCTTCTATAATTTCCATTTTTTCTGTGGGTAAAATGGAGGGGCTAAGCCACTGTTAAATTCCAAGTGTTTTTGCTCGTTTTATCACTCGTTTTATCAAGCATTGCCCGGTTAACATAGATTAATTGCTTCTACTGGTACGAAGAGGGTAGCCTTGTAAAAATTATTTGCAACCTTTTCTTTTATAGAAGGTATATGTACAAGTTTAAATGCGAATACAGATTATGAGAATTTTCTCTATTATTGGCCTCCCTAAGTCTCTCCAATTAATTAGGAATGTGAGCTGGTGCAAATCATAAGAGCAGTGTTGTATTCATTATCTTGGTCGGTCACTAGTGAACGTGGACGCACGTACTGACAGTGGTGATGGGAATGTCGTACTATGAAATGTTAGCTAAAATTCGTTACATTTAGTTATTCCTTATTTTGTAACAAAATAACAGTTAGATGCTAGTTCAAACAAAGTTCTTTCAATTCGGTGTTGGCCTTGAGTTTTAAAGTTTTATTGTAGTGTTAGTGAAGGAAGGTATTCTTATTGAACTGCCAATTAGCATAATTTTTGATAAATTACTATGAAGTGTTAATCAGTTTAAATTCCTTACATTCAATGCCACCTGTTTGGTAAGGAAACTACACTTAAGTATTCCTTCGAGTAATATTCTTTCACTTTGGTGTTACTCTTTAGTTAAAAAATGTTGTTGTGTTAAGGAAGAGTCAATCTCATTTTTAATAAATTACGCTAAGGTGATTTGGCTCTAAATTTTCCATGAATTTTCCATACATTTTTGTAATTTACTATAAATCTAATTAGCTTAAATTCCTTATGATGAAGTATTAATTATTTTGCAATAAAATTACACATAGCTGATAATTTGGACAAAGTTCTTTCTCTTCGGTGTTACTCTTTAGTTTAAAATTTTAGTTGTAGTGTTAGTCATGGAAGCTCTTCTTGATGACGCATTAGTCAATCTCATTGCAGTGAATTAGTGTTGCCAATGTTTTTGTAAATTACTATGAAAAGCTCATTCCTTACGTTGACCTATTAAATTGTTTTGAACCAAAATTACTATAAAGTGTTGCGTTAGACAAAGTTCTTTCACTCTGGTGCTCGTCTTAAGTTCAAAACTTCCGTTGTTTCAAGAAGTGTGTGTTGGTGAATTGATTGTATGTAAATTACGATAAGCGATTTAGTTCCCCATTCGCAATGAAGTGTTATTATATTTGCATAAATTACTATAAGCCGGAATTCCTTACATTTAAATATCAACGGTTTTGTAACAAAATTACACCAAGGTGTTAGTTTAGACAAAGTTCTCGCTTAATTGGTTCCGATCGGTACCCATTTGCAGTTCTCCTCACATCTTCGTAAATTAGTATGAAGTGTTAATCACCTGAAATTTCTTTCAATTAAATGTTTCCGCCACAAAATTATGCTCAATGTTAGTTCAAACTCGAATCTTTCATTCCCCCTTTCCTCACTTTCAATGTACTTGTCGTCAAACTAATTGTCATTGAATTACACTAAGGGCTCGTTTGGTTGGAGGTATTAAGAGTGGTAATGCAATTAAAATAACATAGTTCATTACATTGCTTGCGTTTGGTTGAAAAAAAATGTATGCAATCAAAATTACCTTGCAATTATAATAACATAGAAAGATGTAATTAGAATAACATGGGCTTACCCCGAACAATCCTAATTACATCATTCTATGTAATCAATTTTTGGGCCCTTGTAATGAAATCCCGATCGCGCGGTTTGGGCCTTGTAATCAAAACCCGATCCCGCTGCCCAGTCTCTCTCCTCTTTTCACTTTTCTTCTCGCACATCGGCAATGGCGCTCTCTCGTCTGTCTCTCTCCTCGCGGCGCCATGGCTCAAGCTCTCTTTCTCCTTTTTCAATCTCCGGTACTGCTGATTTCTCGGTGCTCTAGCTCGGGTTTCTCTATGGTCTCTCCTCGTCCGGCTCTTTTCTTTACCGAGAAAACACCATTTCTCATTCTGTCTCTCTCTCTCCCTTCCCCACTCTCCCTCTCGTCTTCCTACCCAGCCATCGCCATCGCCATTGCCATCGGCTCCGGTGCTGCTCTGCCTTGGTCGACTTGTTGAGGACGATTGCTGCAAGGTTCATCCCTATCCGCAGCTAGGGTTTCGGCACAAATTTTTCAGATCCGGTTCGTCTCTCAATCACTACTCACTGGTAATTTTCAATCTCTTTCTTCTTTTTGGGTCTTGCTTTTTCTAAGCATATGAGTTGATTCCATGGGTAATTGTAGGTTTTGTGATTTTGAGTGAATTTAGTTAACTAGGAAATGAGATTCGGATTCAGTTGTCCATAGTTGGACATGGATAGTTTATTTGCTAGCTATTTGGAATTATGAATTTGGAGATATGATTAGATGCTTAATGTGACTACGGATTTTATTGTAATTTAGCTAACTAGGGAATGTTTTTGATTTACGCTCTGGGAATGTTTCTCATTATTGTTATTGCTAGGAATTAATTCATCTTTACTCCTAATTAGCCAGAATTAATGCATCTTTCCAGATTGATTAATTGTGCACTGCACTGTATGTGTTGTTCTTCATTGTTTGTTTCCTTATTTTGGTTTTCTCGTTGTTGCACGCATACACTTGTTTGTGGTTAAGTTAGGATGTGCTTATGCTATTGGGCTGTACATGGTGTGATTCCTAATTGTTAATCTCTACTGAGGGTCATAACCAATGAGGATTAAAGTAGTGAGGATTGAAGTAGTGAGGATGGTGTGATTCCTGTTTGTGGTTAAGTAAAAGAGCAAGTAACTTGGCATCAACCGAGCTAGTGAGGATGTTACATCTGCGAGAGAGGGAGAGAGGGGGAGGCAAGAAGTAGCAGAGGAGGCGGACATTAATTATATGAAAACAGAATGGGATTCTCTTCGTAGTTGTTTTCCAGCTAGAATGGGATTCTCAACTTTCCATTGCATAAATTAGTACCGGTTCCGGAGGTTGGGCCTCTGTTGTAGTGGCCTTTCGGACTACGAGGAAGTTGTTTACATTGCATAAATTAGTACTGGTTCTGGAAGTTAGTATTTTAATTTGTACTCGTGATCAAATTAAACTTGAGCAAATGGAGGAACAAGATTTGATGTTTGAGTGTGACCCTCCGGATAAAATTAATCTTTAGGGAGTGTAAAACAGGACAAAAAGGACGAGTTGCCAATTTTACGAGTAATTAATTCGTGATTTATGAGGTAGTTAGTCTTATTCTCTATGGCAACATACTCAGCTAGCTAATAGTCAAAACAGTAGCTCTTTCGTTAAAGCTCGTATGCACCTATACCTATTATTCTTAAAAAAATTTTGTAAGTGTAAAATAAACTCGTTTCACTGCTTTGAAAATTTGGATAATTATATATCATATTATATATAAATTTAGAAGTTTTATATACTCTACTTTAAGATATTTATTATTTCTAAAAACCGCACTATTTAACTTTGAACAATTTTAAGTTAAAACATGGTATGTAATCGTCCAAAATTGGTTAAATTGGTGACAATATAGAGATTGAACTGTAAATTAAACTCGAGAAAAGGATAGCGATGGAAGAAACACCTTTTATTTATTTATTTATTCAAATGCATGCACATTAATTTGGAGTACACATATATAGTTGGCCAACAAAAACAAGAACAACTATAACTATAACTCGGATCCATCATTTTAACTGTCATTCAAGCATCTAATAATTAATATATACATATATACATGCATCGATAATGTACCAAAAACAGCAATAATATTGATTTCCTCTACTTAATTTGCAGCTATGGCTCGTTTGAACTTAGCCACAAGGAAAACAAAGAAGAGAAAGCAATTTGCAAGCTTGGTCTTAGTTTGGTTGGAAGTTTTGAATGTCATTGACTTATTTTTTCAAATTGTTTGTCATATCGTGAAGTACCACAAAGAAAAGTACCCTTTAAAGAAGTCATACTCTTTGTCGGAGCATACAAATTGGAGAATTGACTATGTAAATGGCTTTATTCGTGAGAGTGATACAAAATGCATCGATCATCTTAGAATGGATAGACATACTTTCTTTAAGTTGTGTAATATGCTAAGAACAATAGGGAAGTTGGACGATAGTAAACATGTCCCATTGGAAGAGCAAGTGGCTTTATTTCTAAATATTCTTGCTCATCACACAAAAAATCGGATTGTTCATAATGCATTTAAGAGGTCGGGGTGGACTATCGGTGAGTATTTTAACAAGGTGTTGAAGGGCGTTATAAGATTGCAGAGGGTATTACTAAAAAACCGGAGCCTATTAAAGAGAACTCTAGAGATGAAAGATGGAAATGGTTCAAGGTATAAATTGTACCTTGTAATGCTTTTAACAATTATTTTCTTATGAGATTTTCTTTTTTGAGTGTTAACCTAACTTAGTGATATTGTCTTGGATCTTAGAATTGCATTGGTGCCTTAGATGGAACATATATAAAGATGAGGGTGCCGGAAGTGGACAAGGCTAGATATCGAAATCGTAAGGGTGAAATATCCATGAATTTGTTAGCTGCTTGTTCACAAGACATGCAATTTATATATGTTCTATCGGGTTGGGAGGGATCCGCAGCCGATAGTAGAGTTCTTCGGGATGCGATTAGTCGAAGAGATGGGTTAAAAGTCACACATGGTAAGAAAGTAATTTCTTAAAATAATCCTCTTTTTTTCAAAAATAATTTAGGAGTTAATATTTTAACTCTTCTCTATATATTATAGGACAATATTTCCTTGTGGATGCGGGTTTTATGAACTCGAAGGCTTCCTTGCCCCTTATAGAGGACAAAGATACCACCTAAATGAATGGAGAGATGGTTTTCGACCAACAACTCCAGAAGAGTTATTTAATATGAAACATTCATCCGCTACGAATGTAATAGAGAGATGTTTTGGCGTGCGAAGATGCGTTGGGCTATTCTTAGGAGTCCCCCATTTTATCCCGTCCGTACGGTGAATAGAATTGTCATGACTTGTTGCCTTCTTCATAATCTTATTAGAAAAGAGATGGCTATAGATCCTATGGAAGAATATTATGATATGAGGGCATCAAGACGACAAAGGAGAGATGAAGATCATATAGATGTTATTGAATCTTCGAGATGAATGGAAGGAGAAGCGCGACCAATTGGCCAAAGAGATGTTTGATAGATGGAGAACAAGCGTAAGAAGACATAGATAATCTACTTGTTTTTCTTGCTTTAATTGTTGTTTAGTAGAGTACTTGTAATTTGGAACTATGCTCCTTCTTGGCTTTGTTGTTGACAACTTTATTTCACATTTAGTGGTTTCGGTTTTGGTTTCTATTTCGGTTTTTGTTATGGTTAAAGTTTCGGTTTCGGCTTTTGTTTCTACATCTGTTTTTGCATTTTCTCGCTTCGTTGCTGCCTATTTGCAACCTGGGTTGTGCTTCGTTTTATTTTGTGCTTACGCTTTTGGTTTTTTTTTTCGTTTTTTTCGCTTTTGGCTCTGTTCTTTTTTTTTTCGCTTCGCTTCGGTTCCGTTATTTTTTTTTTGCATCTGGTTGTATTTTTTTTTCGCTTCGGTTCCGTTTTTTTTTCGCTTACGGTTCCGTTCTTTTTTTCGCTTCGGTTCCGCATCCGGTTCCGTTTTTTTTTCGCATCCGGTTCCGTTTTTTTTTTTTCGCTTCGGTCCTGTTTTTGTTTTTGCTGCTTCGGTTCTGTTTTTTTTTCGCTTCTTCGTTTTTCTTTTCGCTTCAGCTTCGTTTTTTGGCTTCGTTGCTGCCTATTTGCTTCTACATCTATTTTTGTTTTATGTGTGAGCTTCGGCCGCAACCATCAATGGCTTCACCAAGAGATCGTGGGCCGGGAAAAATAAAAGAAAGTGGACGAAGAAGAAGACGATGCACTTATTGAGGTTCTTAAAGATCTTATCGGTGGTGGAACATCATTCAAAGCCGACAATTGGCTTCAAACCGGGTTTTTAAATACAAGTGGCGAGAGAAACTTAGGGCCAAATTACCGGAGTCAAAACCGAAAGCTCGAACCACATGTGCATTTACGACTTCGTCACTTTAAAGGCATATATACTATCGTGCATTATATGGTAGTTGGAAGTTGTACAAGTGGATTTGGATGGGACACAGAAACAAAATCGGTGGTGGCCGAGGGAGAAGTCCGGAAAGTTTATTTGAAGGTAAATTATTTCAACTTAATTACTATCTTATATATTCGTTATGGAGAAGTAATGCCTTGCTTTATGGGAAAAAGGAATGATTTAGTTATATGCCTATGTTTTGTTTCTAATGTAGCATCACCCTAAAGCTGCTGATTGGAAAGGTAAACCATGCCCGTACTATGAAGATTTGTGCATAATCTTTGGTAAGGATCGTGCTTCCGGAAAAGATGCTCAAGGCCCCGAAGAAATGGAAAAGGAAGTTAATGAAGAGGAAGAAAATGAGGAGTCAAGTAAGAAAGATGAACTCGAATCATCATCTAGGGTCGAAGCAAGTTCCGGAAGTCAAGAAACTCGAAAAACGGGCTAGAGCATCCGATAACTTAGTTAGAGGATTGTCAGAAGTTGCTTCTATTCTTGGGAGAGAGATAAGGGCCGTAAGCAATGAAATCAATCGAGCAATTGGGTTTGATGTCGAGTTAAGTGAGAAGCGCTCCAAATTGAATGAAGAGTTGGCCAAGTTGGAGTTGATGACAATGGAGAGGCATCGAGCGAGCAAGAAAAATTGCATCCGAGCCTCGAGACAATCGATCTGTTTTTTAATATTTCGATGCCTGAAAAAAAGAGTAGGTGCAAGCTCTTCTCCGAGAAGACATTTAGATTCGGTAAATAAATTAGCTATTTAATTTTAAATAAAGTTATTTTTTGTTGATCTTGTTGACTTCCTCTCCTAATGGTTTTTGTGTTTTTTTTTTCCTGTTTTATAGTTTATCTCAAGGTGAATCAACTCATGTTGATGAAGAAGGTAGACATGGTTCCTCTACTAATGTGATGCCGCATGCTTTAATGGACAAGAATATGTAGTTGATCTTTCGAACTTGTAATTTGTTACTTTCTTAGACAATGATACTCGATAATTCTGTTTGTGAATTGTTAAAAATTGTAGCAGATAATTTATCTATCTTTTTTAGATGCATTATCTTATTATATATGAAGAAGTTGGGATTCATTTAGTATTTTAATTTTTAAATTATAGACATTATTTGCACCCAAAAATATTGGATTGATTTATTTCCATTACATTGTTGAACCAAACATGGTAATGTAATGGTGATTGCATTACATAGGTGATTACTCCAAAACCAACCAAACATAGTAATGTAATTCTTATTGCATTGCATTGCATTGTTGATTGCATTACATGATTGATTGCATTACATAGTCATTGCATTGCATCCAACCAAACGCCACCTAAGGTGCTACATAGGTTATTAATCTGCAATAAAGCATTCGACATGTTTTTGGTAAATTACTATAAAAGTTGTTCATATATTCCATTACATAATTTGCTCATGTTTAAATGCCATGCGAGGAAACGGGCAGAGGAGGAAGAGAAGAATCGAGGAAACGGGCAGAGGAGGAAGAGAAGAATAACACAATTACAAACCGAACAATTAATCCAGAAAGAAAACTTAATCTTGCCTACAACGCATTGCTGAACCACCATTTCCTAATTTGACTATTGATTTAAAAAAAGATACAAAATTGATATTGCCAAAATTGACATCCAGCCACTGGTCCTGAAATTCAAGTAAGCGACTATAAATCTGCAAAGAAATCACCAAAAGAACTGCCCGAAGCTTGCCCATTCCCTCCATTCTTGGTCTTGGTACCTGCTAATGAAATCAGACCCAAGTTGGAAGCCTAGAATTAACAGGAAACAATATGTCACAATCTACAACTTCAGCGATGTTTCAACTTCCAAACATGGGGGCATTAAAATTCAAACAATTCAATGGCAACGATGGCCGATATTTTGGAACTTGGAAGGTACCATAATATTGTGTCACTAAATTGGATTTACTCACCAGAAGACGATGTTTTTCACATCTATAGTCTAAGAATGTAAGTTTTTTTTTCGGATAGTTGTTCTGGATCAAGATAAGAAAAAGAAAGCTAACAAATAAATCCTCCGAAGTGTTACGCCTTCATTGTGCTTAAGCACAACTAGAATGGGTATTTTTTTGGGGTAGTTGTTCTGGAATCAAGATAAGAAAGCTAACAAATAAATCCCCTAAACAGTTACACCATTGTGCTTAAGCATTAGGTTGGAGTCAAGATAAGAAAGCTAACAAATAAATCCCCTGAGGAGTTACACCTTCATTATGCTTAAGCATAACTATAATGGGTGATAATAAATGTCTTGTAGCAAAATATGTCTTATATTTTTTATTTTAACTTAAATTAATATGTTATATGGTTCAAAATCATGAAATTTTCAATAATTATATTTAGTTATCCACTATAAAGTTTTAATATCCATCGATTACATCAACAAAAATAAAATGATACCCTAATTGGTTCAACACTAGTCGTGAAGACATACCAAAGTAATTTTACAATTGTGAAAAATTATTTATAAAAAGATGATATTACTTCAATTATAATTTGTAACAATATTACACACTTGAATTATATCCTTTTTTTTCAATTCAATATATCAGATTATAATTTTTAAGTTAAGAGAAGACACTGACGAGGTGTTTATAATTTTTAAGTTAAGAGAAGACACTGACGAGGTGTTTCTAGCATGATACACATCATTTTGCTAACTAGAATAATCTAAAGGACATGTGACTTAACCATAGAATTCGCGAGACTCTCACTATGACTCGGCCAAAAACTACAACTATTTTGAGATAATTTTGCACTAGCTTTGGGGCAAACTTACCTTTGGAAGGTTCTGGAAGATCAGAATCAACATCCATTCCATCACTATCACTGTCTGAAGTAGCTGCATCATTTCTTGCCACAGTGCTAGGACCTTGGAGCAACTCATCCATATCCCACAACTACAAGTTAATGGAAAATGGTAAACCAGACACATTAGACAAACTGTAAAGCAAATTATCTACTTCAATGATCTAAAAATTAGGGCAAGGATGACTATCTATCATGCTCATGCAACTCAAAGTTTCAATTGCCTATGTAAGATCAAACCAAGTCAATAAATGAAATTTTCAGCCTAACCTTTTTTGGGTGTTTGGGAGGCCGGGGGGTTAGATGACTCAACATTAATCCTCAAAACTTAAATTGCTGATGTAAGACCCTGAATTGCTTGTATACAATGACCAGAGACCAGAGGCACAAACCAAATGACATGAACACATACCCAAATTAGCACCGGAAATACAGCACCCATTTAGAACCAGGCCACCCAAAAATTTCCTCTAAAGCTGTCTTCCTTTCAAAGAAAAATTTATTCAACCAAACATTAACCAACTTTAAGTCAACTTGCTCTAAAAAATTGACCCTAACAGAAAACCAACCCATCAATCAGAGCATGACAAGGCCTCTAGCCAAACAAGCAACCTTTTTGCCAGAATTATTAGCAATATGAATCTTCATTTATGCCACTGCTATTGTAATCTATCTCACTAAACTAACACCAGGCCCAGACATATAAGACAAGCTCCCATAGTACCGTGCAGAACACAATATTCGATGTCATTGTCATCACATTTGTAAATGAGAAAGATGCTTGAAGGAAAAGAGTCTCAACCTTCAAGATTTGATCATGAGAAATACTTCCAAGAGTCTTCTTATCATGTGAAAAAGCTGTAAGATCAATAACGATAACATGTTAGCAGCATAAAACATCAAGAGCAAGGATAGGAAGTTAACAGGTCAGGAGCCAGATGAAAATAAACACTAATATAGAAAAATAAGATCATGTTAAGTAATAACATCATGATTGCAATTTAGCAGGTAAAAGCATACCAAGTCGTTCAACAGGATATTCTGAATGCTCTGCAATTGGTTGAATGATTCTATTGGGTAATATGCCCACCAAACTACAGCACATACCATGAGAATATTACAAACACAATGATAAATTTATGGGAATGATAAATAGGATTAAATCGTCATTGTAATGCTATTTGCAGAATGGCTTACAAATTAAAGACACAAGCATTTTCTGTACCTGATAAGCCCATTATAGCATCCAGTAATTGCAGAATGGGTTACAAATTAAAGACAACATTTTCTGTACCTGATAAGCCCATTATAGGATCCAGTAATCAACCTATCTTCATCAAGCTGACATTCAGACAAAGATCAAGAGGTCAACGTAAGAAAGTAGAAAAAAGAAGTTACAAATAGTCCTAAGTACTTTGTATTTTCTTCAATGCCAATATACTATACTTACTGCTTGCTTACTCCACCCCACCCCGAAAAAAAAAGGAAAAAAAGTATCAATAGGACAAAGAAAGACTCACCTTCAAGAGAGCATCAACTGGGTTTGGGCATAAATCAACAAAGCGATCACTATATCCAAAAAAAAAAAGGGACAACTAGAGAATTTAGGATATCCAGACTCACACTAGCTAATAATAATCATCAAAAGCAAACATCCAATCCAACCTAGTTCACAGAAATGAGTATCAAGGATGACAAAGCACACCTGCAATCTTTAAAGAACCCCCATGAATAGAGTAACAAGGTTCCAGTCTGTGTTCCACAAATGACTTTCCTGCCATTCTGGAGAAAACAAAGAAATTGTTAGCAGAATGGAAGTCAACGTGCAACTTATGCAGATCAATGTGGGGAACAGAAAAGGATTAATATCTCCTTACTTTATTCAATTTTACCTCAGAGCAAGGCTTGATAAAAGTTTCCAAAAACAGGCGTTAGTGCCAGCAAGACCTAAAACCCCAATAACAACTCCCAATGTGGATTCCGCTTTCGCGGGGTCTGGTAGATGTATTACAACAATTTTCATATCCCATTTCAAAGCCAAACCCAAAAATCTAGAAGTATTGTCCAATTTTGAGGGTTTTTTTTTTGGGGGGAGGGCTTACCTTAAATTAGTGTTAAACTAGACAATTCGAATAAAAAGGTAATAGAGCAGTTAAGTAAATTAATAAGCTGATCCCGTAAAAGTACCTTCATTATAACCACGGAGAGCAGTTCATCCTCAGAAAACTCAGATTGTGCTTGTACCTTACATTCATAGAAAACAATGAGGACTAATCTCTTGATACATTCAATGCATGGCACAACTACAAACAAGACATTATGTCGCAGAATCATCAATTGTTTAACATGTGCATTCAAATACCTTACTACTCCGGAGATTGCACACGGACATAGTCCCATCTCCACTGGACATGGAACAGAATAATGTCAACGAATGCACTGATGTACCATGAAACACTATCTATAGCTGAAGATCATGACATATATAGGAAATGAATAACAAATTTTGTTTCTGGTCTGGCTTCCAACATAAAGGCCATCATGCCATATACAGGGAATGAATAAAAATTTTGTTTCTGGCTTCCAACATAAAGGCCACACTAGTAGAGCCTAGTCTCCTCTGCCCCCACCCTAGTCCCACATGCCGAGTTGAGAAATGGGATTAAAATAACTGTTTCCGACAGAAAGGGCAGCGGACATAGTTAACGTAGCTGATAGTTAGATTTTTATATACACACATTATAAGAATAAAAATGCACTTCAAACTGAAAGAGAACAGCATAAAAGTTCAAACAATAATTGTGGACTCTCATTTACTGCAACAGCTTTATCTTTGACCATCTCAACAAAGCAAATGCACACTATCACAACAAAGATACACAAACAAGATTATGTATGCTAAATGACCACAAGTAATCACATGCTATCAAGGCAAAGCATTTGGGTGATGTTTACTACCTTGTAGCCAATAGCCTCATAGAATCTAAAGCAAAAGTCATATCTGATATGTATTCTTCATGGACCTCAAAAGTGCTGCAACAGGACTGTTGTCTAGTATCCCATACCTTTCAACACAGAAATAGGATGTCAATGGAATGAACCCAATGTGCACTTTACAGAACATGAAACAAACTTGAAAAATTTTAGTTCATTGTGCACGGAACACCATTTATAGGTAAAGACAAAGATGTGCACAAAACAACAGCCTCTCGGCTCATCCCCACTAGCCACCCACATGAGAAGACAGTTGGGGGTTGGGGAAGAGCCACATAAAAATTGGTTGTAAGTAAAACACTAAAACACCTGAGTATAGGCATGCAATCATGCTTATTTGAAGATCATGAATTAAAAGTCCAATTTGAGGACCACTTCATGAATAAGACTGATGCTAGCAGCCTACAATTCTTGCTTCATTCATCCCATTATAGCATTACAATGAGCAACACATACCATCTTTGCAAAAGAATAACAAAGTATATAGACAATTTCCATTAAGGCTCTAGTGAAAAACATAACAAATGAAAAAAAAATTCAAAAGTTTGTTAAGGGAAACTCCTGGTAGTCTGGGTGGTGTTGGAATGTGAAAAGGTACCACAAAGAAGCATAGGGGAAAAAGGTTCCCCTATTGAGAGGCAAATGAAAAAAAGATGACCTAGCATCCAACTGCTTTCAAATAAAAGAAATAGAGGAAGTTACTCCCCATGCAGTCAAAGAAAACATCAATAGAATGCGGCAATTCTTTCCAAAGATCATCTTAGAAGAATAAAAGTGTTAACACCACGGCACATAGAAACCACATTGTCAAAACTAAATGCAAAAATTATATGGCAAAAACAATGATGAAATGACAACTGCCATAAACCAAACAATATGTACCTTAGGAGCACCCACTTCACATTTTTGCTTTGAAGAAAATTGAACAGTGTAAAATCCTGAATAGAGTAGCCATTATGCAAGAACAGTAGCCCAACTCAAACATCACAGAAAAAACCATGTGACAAACTAGAAATTGCACCTTAACACACCCCTCATCATCTCCTGATGCAATGGTTGATTCAGTCAAGTTGATTATTCGATTGATTGGAGCTCTGCCATTGAGTATAAATTATAAAATGAAGATTTCAGCACAATAATATATGAAAGGCATATTACATGTGAGGGAATAATTCCACATAATTTCCCGGAAGGCAGAAACGGTGGCTGCTCAATAGCCTATAGGTTTGCACAAGTTCAAACAAAAAACTCACGTGTGAGCTTGCTCAAGATGAGCAATTTTAGCTCCAGTTTCAACATCAGTGGCAAGAATCGAGCAATCTGGTGATCCTGTCAAAATTGCTGAAAACCGCAAATGATTTTCAAATAAGTTAGTTTTTTTGGTTATTAAAAGATGGAAAGAATTAACAGTATTCACACAGGGGGGTAATTTTACCACGTCCATCATTGATAAACCGAGCAGCTCTGCAAGATTTTTTGTGAGCGCGGACTTTCAACAACCTAAGACAGTTGCAATAAAGAATACAAGTCCAACAATTTTAATACAGTACCTTTTAAGGATTCAAGCATGAAGACGAGGTGAAGGTATAACAAAGGACAGGAGTAGCTCCACTCCCCCAACTTTTCCGACCAAAATCACACAGAATATTATATCAGGACATCAAATATTTTACCTTTGAGGCTCTGAATCAGCAGCATAACGATAGCTGCAAAAATAAAAATCAACAAGTCAAGAATAGCACTCTACTGACAGGCAGTACAAAGAAAAGAACTAATGGAAAAATACTTACAGTAGGAGATGACCACTGATTAAACCAGCTGTGACAAGAAAGTCAGAAGGATGGAAGTCCACATCAAAGGGAAGACCCCTAAGTTTATCTCCATTCCCTTTTTCAAGTTGATCACTTTTATCTTATGTACTAGCAACAATTCTGTCAAAAATACAATTCTGTCACTTTTATTTCAATTCCATAGTCTAACAAGCATACAAGAAACTAATACAATAACATCAAAGACATGAGCCAGCTATCATTCAAGCCAAATCCAGCCCCACCTCCGCCCCTCTCTCTCCCCCTCAAATGGGATTTTTTTGGGCCAGGGCCGGGGGGTAGGCGGGGACACTGCATCCAGAAAATTCCCCCTTTTACCTATATTTCTCTTCTATCTACCAACAGAATCAAAAACCCAATACAAAAACATAGAGTGAGCAGAGAAACCCTCAGCTCAGAACCCACATAGAGAAGGCCGGACACCAAGCAAAAACACATCATGAAAGTGGGTCATTCTCAATTAAATTCTGATTCCAAGCAACTCATTTGAGTGTTTACTCTACTAGACCACTACTAGAAACAAAATGCACAGAATCACAAACCCAAAAGGGGAAACTTAAGAGAAAGCAAGAAATGCTCAGAACCCAGATACAGAACGCCTTAAAAACCGTAAAAGGGGATTATTGATTCTAATTCTACTTACAAATCCACAATTTTCGAGCTTTAAATCTAATTGAAGGCATCACATCGAACAATAGATACTGTGATACAATCGAAAAATTGGAAGCTACGAACAAGATTAAATATTTACCGCAGCCAAACTTTAAAGGCAGCAGGAAGAAGACCGGCGGTGAGAGAGAGAGAGTAGAAATTTGGAGGGCAGGAGGCTACGAGCGAGGGTGAAGATGATAATTGTCGTTAATGCCTTGAAAAAGATTCTAAAATTTTGGGGTTTTGGGTTTTAGACTTGTATTTATTTATTTTGCTGGTCCTTCAAAATTTACGAACTTCAGCGTGTTATATGGGGTTGGGCCTTCACATGTAGAAAGAAAGAATTGTGGACTTAGGGCTTTCTGCCTCTTTTCGGGTCAAAAATTAAGGATCCGAAATTTGCATATTTTCGGATCAGAATGGGATTATCTCAGCCATTATGATATTTTCTTTTTGTATGAATAAACCATAAAATCAGTACAATACAAAAAGTGAAGGGGGATCCATAACGAGACTTAGTACTTAGGACCTTAAATTTAGGTTGCACATTATGCATTACGACTCATAATATGTAAATGAACTTGTAATTTAAACAACTATAAAATAACAGAAAGCTTATGATCAAAAGATGAAGCAAACTGTGTCAGGAACATCTACTACATCTACTACAGTGGCGGAGCTAGGACTTTCATCTATGGGTGTCCCTTGCAAGGTTTCATACTTTGAAATCGATGGGCAGAGCTAGACCATACAATACACATCTTGACGCCAATACATATATTAAAAATTAAAAATCATACGATAACATCAAATACTAGATTACTGTCAATATTACAATTGCCCCTTGCGAGGTTTCATGCTAACTTGATCAATTGATAATGATAAACGACAAGACTTTCCCCCAATTACTTTTTATGGAAAATTATGAGCACGAGGTTGTACCGGTCCATTGATAATGATCTTCTCACTTGATCTTGTACACTATGATGATACTCTGAAATCATTTTTCCATCCCCGGATCCATTGGAAGATTACTTAAATCAAATTCTTTTTCTTTTGAATACTCATCCCCCTACTTGGTCCATCTTTGCTATGGGTATTAGATTCATTCTCAATTCCCTCATCTCTTTCACATTTATCAATAACATTGGATCCAACTCCACTACCACTTCCAACATTTTCTTCATCATTGTTAGGTTGTTTCCTCTTCAAATATCTTAAAATGGAATTTTTTTATCCATAGAAACTGAAAAAAATATATTTCATTCATTTGGCCAACAAATAAATTTCCAAACAATCAACAAATCTATGTCCTCTAGTTGCATTTAAATTTTCAAAACCCTAATCAATAATCAATTTCTAAACCACGATTCACAAATAATTTCAACAATCAATCACACAACAACACCAATCAACAATGCATTCATAATTCTAAACAATAACAATAACAAATATAAAAAGAATTTCAAAACCCTAAATTCCCTAACCTTTAAGATCTGAAATTGAAATTTGAATGAAAGAGTGTGGTAGGTTACCGTAGGAAGGCTGGCTGCGGTTGAGTCTTAGTGGGCGGCCGGCAGCAACAGTGTCGCCGGAACTGAGGGCGGCAGGCAGGCAGGTGGGCACCGGTGGCTGGAGCGTGGGGGTGGTGGGCGGCGGGCGAGCAGAATTAAGAGAGGGAGTAGAGGTAGAGCAAGTAGCAGCGCAGGGCACGGTTGGCTGGGTAGGCAGGACGGCGGCGAGTAGGGGCCGGCGCCGGCCGAAAGTGGTTCGACAGGCCGGGTGGGGCAGCGCCGGCGGGAGGGAGAGGAAGCGTGAGGCGAAACCGTGGCGTGGTCCGTGGCAGAGACCAGAGCAGCGAATTGAGAGAGCTTGAAGTGAGAGAGAGAGTCAGTGAACTGAGAGCGTGAAGTGAGAGCGTGAATTAAAACTGGCCTTGTTTTAGTTGGGCCTACACAATATTTTGTATGGGGGTCCATTTAAATATAATCCAGCTACTTAATTTAGGTTTTCTTTTTTTGGGTTTATGGGTGTATCAGGACACCCATAAATCCTCTTTAAATCTGAGGCACCCATAAACCATCTTTAAATCCGCCCTTAATCTGTTATCAATTTATTTCTGCCCTAAAAACGAAATGCTCATATCACAAACACAATATAGGCATTAAATACCATGAGCAAATCAAATCACAAAAAGAGCGTCAATAAGGCTTTCGATCAAAATAATAGTTTTTTACCTCTATTTCGGTGGGTCCATCGTAGTTGGGTTGAATTTGGATTTTATGGTACTGAATTTGACCAAGCATAATTCCTACCTTATATACAATGCCACCCACACGAACAATTAAATAATAGGGAAAATATAAAATACTTCATGAAATCATTGGCCATGCCATATGAACAATTAAATAATAACAAATTCGACAAGGCCAGTAAGGTACTACATAATAGAGAAGAATCAAATATGAGAAATAGTAATTAAAGCGTACCTTAAAGCGGAAATTAGGAGCAGGAGCATGACCAATACCAAATGGGATTTATTTGTTCTTTGTCGATGGAGGACAGAGAGAGAGAGAGAGGAGGAGGCATTAGAAAGTTGAAGCAAATGCAAAGGAAAGCTTTTGGAAAGAGAGCGAGAAGGTGGTAGAGAGAGAGATAGAATGCTGAGGGTTGAGATAGAAAGTGAAGTGAAGTCGGTATGTCGATGCATTTCCCATTTTGGGCCGCCTATTAATGATCCGCATTTGACTCATTTTTAGGCGAGTCCATTGAATGGGCCTTGATTTTAAATTACATTGACCCCACAAGCTCATAAGGGAACCGCCCTACTGCATGCTGCACTATTTTAATTATGAAATGAATGTCTCAGACATAATTTTTAAAAATATTTGTAGGGACACATTAGTTATTTTAAAGGAATTATTTACTTTATTTACTTTTAAGGGAGTAATAAATCATTAAATGGTGACTTTTATCATCAGTATTAAAAATCATTATTATGTATTTCTAGTCACACTAAATATTATACAAATTATCTCTTGCTTTAAAAGTGTTCATCTCATTGTAATGAATTTTTTATTTTTTTTATGCTCTGACATATGGTGATTTTATGTTTTAACCATCGGATATTGGAGTTAATTTTAAAGTCTTTTAAGGTATTATAATTTTATTTTTTAACCCTATATATATGTATGTTTAACATTTTTACCCCTAAATTTAAAAGGGAATTTTTTTAATAAAACTAGTTTGTGGTCGTGCTCTTGCACGGGATCTTTAATAATAAAAAATTATCTATAGAAATATAGTAATTTTAATTTCAAATATATACAGTTAAAGCTTCATCCGTATAAATAATTTTCTACCTATCATTTATAAATATTGTACACTTGATAAGTTAAATATAACATAAGTCATAATGTCTTTTAGAAAAAATAGGAGCTAATATAAATTTTAACTAATCAATTTTTTATTAATATTTTTAAAAAATAGGGGCTAATAATTTAGATTCTTGGTAAAAAAATATTATTTTTAGAGATGTTCCTATTGTTTTAGAATTTCTCGTTGGTTTGTACTTGAAGGAATTTTTTTTTAAAAAAAAAACTTCCAAACACAAATTCGAATGTGGGTCTAACAAAACAAATAAAGTTGAGTTTTTTCCGACAATCCCTATTTATAAATAGTTTGTACCCATGCTTTTCATTACTAAAAAAGTTATCTATAAAAATATAAAAATTTTAATTAGTTAATATATAGTTAGAGCTACACCATTTAATATCATTAGAATACCACCGAGTTAAGAAGCATGTTGCGATAACATGGTAAGTGAAGTCGGTCACTTGAACAATAGAGTTGAATATTTAATCACGCCAAAATTCCCTCATATTCATTCCCTCCCTTTTACCGTATTTTTAAATTTTAAATTAATGAAGGAAATAAATAATAGTAATTAAAATCAATTATTTCAAGGGAAAAATTTTTCAAATTAAAAGATACAAATTATAAAAACTAGTCCGGACCCGTGCTATGCACGGAGTAATGTTGTACAATGTATAACTTAAGAAATTATTGAATTACGAAGCGATGTTGTACTTGTGAGTTTCTTTTTCTCTATCATTTGATTTTATTGAATAGCTTCACTTTCAACAACATTCTTTTACATGTTATCCTCTCATAGTGAAAAAGCTTTCGTGACTCATCAAAGTTATCGAACCCAACACATAAAAATCATTAGAGTCCAACACACTTTCATCTTCCAATCATTCTAAATTTCAAAAGAATAAATAAATAATCTAAAATAATAAATAAAAAAGAATGTTAAAAAATATCATCAAGGTTTTAAGATTATACTCGTAATTTGGAATATTAAGAAGTCAAACCCCTCTAAGAATCAAACAATTTAAATAATCCTAACTCATACAGCTTATATAAATAGTGTGACAATATGTTTGGGTATCAAAATGTAAATATTAGTAGGAAAAGGAATAATATATGATTGGTAGATATTGAGTTAGATGACCTATAGATGACAATAAATATCATTATGTCACAAATTAATATTACAACATAAAGTACATCAAATCAATAAAAGAATATCAAACTTATAACGCATAACTCGTACAACGTCAATGCTAATTTAATTTAATTGGCGCCTAGATAAATATTTATATGCAACCAACCTACTAAAACATCATTAACTTAAATATTACACGAACTCTTAAAAAGTATACATATACCCATAATGGGATCTCATTTTTTTATAAAAATTATAAGGTGAATATAATGATTTATCCATTCTTACCTACCTCTACACACAAAGATAATTAAACATGTAATAACTACTTATTTTGAGATTAATAGTGAAAAATATTATAATGATAGAAGTGATCCAAATATATTTAACAATAATAGGTAATTTGTATCATAGTAAAGGGCATGATAGGTCAATTCGCGATGTAGAGTAATAAAATCATTTGTGTTTTGTACTTATATTGAAAATTGATCGCGATTTTAGTAGTGAATTAATGGGGCAAAAATATTGATACAATTGAGATTTTATAATGTTTTACTTGATTAACAACCAATTGCTTCCCTCGAGACATAACTCTTCCTTTCAATTAATTAACATAATAAGAGTAACATGAAATTCTATTTCAAGGTGGCAGGGAGGTTTGATGGCAAATACTCATCTTTTAATAATTTAGAAAACTTACAATATTAAAAGATATGATTTAAATATGTTTCTCAATAATAAGTCACAAATAGACATGTTAGGAAGAAACTAAAATAAATTGTATTTGTAACAAAAAAATGATCTATATGTTGTGGAAAAATTTTGAGACAAATGAATTTATTCAAAGTCCTATGGGTTTAATAGAAGTTGACATATTAAATTTGTAATTCTTTAAACATAACACAAATTACGAACTTAAAGTTCACAAATTACGAATTGAAGCAATATAATTCCTAACTTTTTATTCATTTCGTTTTATTCCACAACGTATTTGAATCATAACTTTCTATCTTGTAGGCATTTTTAATTATTAATATCAAGTATATATATAGTTGTTATATTTTTATTATATTAATTTATGATTTCTTAAGGTTTATTAAATCATTCCGCACATAGGATGAATGTAATAACCAAATTGTTTCCTCGAGATAGTTAAATATTTAAATATTATTTTTATAACATGTTCCTGTTGATTATAATTTTAAAAATTATTATAATAAATATATTTTGAACTAATACAATTTTATGGCACCAAGTCAAAAAACACCATCAACAATGAAAAATTAATAATGTTAGACAAAATTCTTATATTTCAGGCCCAAAATAATACTGCATATCAATATACATAAAAATAAATCAGAGCTAATATGCAATCCAACCCTAAATAAATAAATACATAACTATATATATTAATTTTATTTTATGTCTTAATATATTTTAATTTTTAGATTACTTTTCTGTTTGTTTTTATTATTTTTTAGTCGGTTTGTTAGAAGTTAGAATAAAATTAGTCTTCTTCGGTTAATTTTATTTTTATATTATTATAGGGTTTAGTTAGAGTCTTTTTAATGTGTTAGAATTAATTTTCTTAGTTTCTACAACTGATTTGATAATTTTTAAAATTTTATTCTAATTAAGGTTAAAGCATGTCTTTAATTTAATAAATTTATAAATTTAATTTTTTCATTTTTGATTTTAGGTGCTTAGGATATATTCAGGTTCAAAAAATAATTTTAATATTCTGGTAATTTAATTATTTATTTTCTCATTTATTTAGTGCAGTTTATTAGTTGTTTTACTTTCTATTTAAGATTATATTTTTATTTTATTATTTTTAACTTTGTTTAATTTTTCTGGAAAACTATAAAAAAAAAGTTTTGGATTTTAGGTTACTTTTATTTTTTTCATATTTTTGATTTAATTTATTATATAATAATTTTGTATGTTTGCTATTTATTAATTTTCTACTTAGTTTTGTTTTTATTTTTTAATATTTTTATGAATTAATTAGGATGATTAATTATTATTTAATTTTCATATTAATATTAGATAATTTTATAATATATAACTGATTTGATAATTTTTTATACTTATTTACTAATTTAGGTTAAAGTATGTTTTTAATTTAATAAATTTATAAATTTAATTTTTTCATTTTTATTTTAGGTTTTTAGGCTATGAGGTCCAAAAAATAGTTTTAATATTTTGGTAATTTAATTTTTTATTTTCATATTTATTTAGTGCATTTTATTATTTGTTTAACTTTTTGTTTAAGATTATTTTTTATTTTTAATTTTTTTAATTTTTTTTCTGAAAATTATTATTATTATTATTACTAGTTTGGACATGTGCTATGCACGGAGTAATGTAGTACTCTTTAATAAGTTATGAACTAAAAAGTAAATATTTAATAACTAAATTTATAAATGAGATTAATAATAAAAAATGCTACAATCACTATAAAAAATATGGTATGCTTCCACCCTTATCTAATTACACATGACTCGAGTGTGGCAGAAAAATAAAGAAAAATGAGTTTCTTTAAATCATTTTCACACATAATAATGTGAAAAATATAACCACTCTTGCAAGAGTGGTAGTAACCTATTAAGGTATATCCATGTATATTAAGAGTGGTGATTTACATATCTTGAAAAATGATTATTTAACATGGATAATAAGCATGACGAGATAATAAGTGTGGTAGTTATTTTGAGATAATTGAAATACATAAAAAGAATTTTTTTTCGGATTGGCCAATTTATGATAATCATATAAGTCAATACTAAACATACAATCAAAAAGAAATTTTTTAAAAAATAATTGAAAAGAATTTTTATAAAAATTATACATATAAAGGAGATATTTTTATGCAAATTTTCAATTTCTCGCTCTTTTATAGCATAATGCCCAATATATTGTAAAAATTAAAATAAGAAATAAACCTCAAATCTCAAACTCTAATCTCATTTTCTCTCTTATTTTTGCTTAATCAGTAAATTTCACATGTGACGGCTTTATACCTTTTTTTTCTTAATGTTGTTTAAAGAAAAAGTAAAATAAAATAAAACTGAAAAAATTCACCTTAATGAACAGAACCCTAATTTGAAAAACTAAGTATTTTTAATCCAGAGGCAGATCCATGTTGGGGCAACCGCGGTCACCCAACCCTTGTCTTTTCAAGAGAAAAAACATGGTGCAAAGATTAAAAAAAAATATTTTAATTAACCCTAGTTAATTTCAAAAAGAATTTTATAACTTAACTGGTAACAACATAAGTGTCTATATCGGTTGTAAAAGTTGCTTCAAGCGCAAACTGATAATAGGAAAAAAAATGGCTTGCTCAAGGGGTAATATGTCCATAGATATAAGTATGGCGAGTGACGTTGTTTTCTTTGGATATAAGTGTGTGGTTAAAGACGGCTCTCACTCGACTTATTTAGTGTGTGGAATATTTGTCCACTCATACCCTTTCCACACTTAATATAAGTATGGTAAAACCTTGTCACACTAATACTCGTAGTAGGATGCAATTTACCCGTGTATGCATGTCGTATTTTGAAAATGATAGAATAGGCACAAAATTAAAAAGTAAGTGGAAAGACAGAGAAACTCATGATCCAAACAAACCAAATCAGACAAAAAATTGCATATTAAAAATTAAAAACATAAAATAAGTAGTTAAACTCATACCTTAATCATAATAGACTTTCTCCGATTGACCGAGCCCCTACTCGATTCAATCACTTTCAAAACTTAAAGCCACTAATTAAAAATTAGTTTGAAACCGATACCATGTTCTTTAGTTATCTCAACCACATCTTCCTATTAAACTAATAAACCAAACAATGATAGAAGCTATTGCTACATCTTTGCAATACATATTTTATTTTTAGTAGAAAGGAAGAACAAATTTTCTCATCCGATGAAATATCTTATTCATCCACTCAAAAATAACTTGTGATTCTCAAATGTAAAATCAAATCAAATCAAAACTTGAAATAATATAGATTATACTTTTTAGGTTAAAAATATTGGTGGATTAACCTTGACACCGTTAAAAATAATAGAATATTCTTTAATTATTTTCTAAAATATTATTCTATAATTTATCTTAAATAAAATTACTCTTAATTAAATCTCTTCTTTAAAATCATTCAATATACTTTTTGTCATCAATATATTTTTTTTGAATTTTTCATGTCAATCCCTACATCATAACTATATTTTTTGACTTTGTATGTAATCATAAATAGGTTTCTACTAATAATTGACGTTAGAATGAATTAAATTGATTGATAATAGTATAGATATCTCAGTAATTTTATATTAATTTTGTTTTAAGTCCGAATATATTTGGATAAATTATATTATTTATTTAATTAATTATTTACATCAATAACTCATACTTAATGGACAAATAATTTTTATGGTTAAAGATTACTCTAATATCTTACAATCACTCCCGTTACAATATTTGACCAATTTAAAAATACTATTATTACATATTGCATAGATGATTATTATTATTATTATTATTATTACTAGTGTGGACCCGTGCTTGTGCACTGAGTAATATTGTAAAATGCATAACTTAAGAAATTATTGAATTACGGAGTGATGTTGTACTTGTGAGTTTCTTTTTCTCGATCATTTGATTTTATTGAATGGTTTAACTTTCAATGACATTCTTGTACATGTTATCCCCTTATAGCGAAAACGATTTTTGACTCATCAAAGTTATCGGAACCCAACACATAAAAATTATTAAAGCCCAACACACATTCATCTTCCAATCATTCTGAATTTCATAAGAATGAATAAATAAATAATATAAAATAATAAATAAAAAATAATGTTAAAAAATATTATCAAGGTTTTAAGATTACACTCGTGATTTGGAATATTAAGAAGTCAAACCCATCTAAGAGTCAAACAATTTAAATAATCCTAACTCATACGAGTTATAGAAATAGTGTGACAATATGTTTGGGTATCAAAAGGTAAATATTAGTTGGAAAAAGAATAATATATGATTGGTAGATATTGAGTTAGATAACCTATAAATGTCAATAAATATCATTATGTCACAAATTAATATTACAACACAAAGTACATCAAATCAATAAAAGAATATCCAACTTATAACCGATAACTCTCTACAAAGTCAATACTAATTTAACTTAATTGACGCCTAGATAAATATTTATATGCAACCAACTTACTAAAATATCATTGACTTAAATATTACACGAACTCTTAAAAAGTATACATATATATACCCATAATGGGATCTCATTTTTTAAAATTATAAGGTGAATATAATGATTTATCCATTCTTACCTACCTCTGCACACAAAGCTAATTAAACATATAATAACTACTTATATTGAGATTAATAGTGAAAAACATTATAATGATAGAAGTGATCCAAATATATTTAACAATAATAGGTAATTTGTATCATAGTAAAGGGCATGATAGGTCAATTCGCGGCGTAGGGTAATAAAATCATATGTATTTCGTACTTATATTGAAAATTGATCGCGATTTTAGTAATGAATCAATGGGGCAAAAATATTAATACAATTGAGATTTTATAAATACATGTTTTACTCGATTAACAACCAATTGCTTCCCTCAAGATACAACTCTTCCTCTCAATTAATTAACATAATAAGAGTAACATGAAATTCTATTTCAAGATGGCGGGGAGGTTTGATAGCAAATACTCATCTTTTTTAATAATTTAGAAAACTTATAATAGTAAAAGATATGATTTAAATATATTTGTCAATAATAAGTCATAAATAGACATGTTAGGAAGAAACTAAAATAAACTGTATTTGTAACAAAAAAATGATCCGTATGTTGTGGAAAAATTTTGAGACAAATGAATTTATTCGAAGTCCTATGGGTTTAATAGAAGTTGGCATATTAAGTTTGTAATCCTTTAAACATAACACAAGTTACGAACTTAAAGTCCACAAATTACTGAACTGAAACAATATAATTCCTAACTTTTTATTCATTACGTTTTATTCCATAACATATTTGAATCATAATTTTCTATCTTGTAGACATTTTTAATTATTAATATTAAGTATATATGTAGTTGTTATATTTTTATTATATTAATTTATGATTTTTTAAAGTTTATTAAATCATTCCGTACATATGATGAATGTAATAACCAAATTGCTTCCTCAAATAGTTAAATATTAAAATATTATTTTTATAATATGTTCCTCTTGATTTTAATTTTAAAAATTCTTATAATAAATATATTTTGAAGTAATACAATTTTATGGCACCAAGTCGAAAAACACCAGCTACAATGAAAAATTAATAATATTAGACAAAATTATTATATTTCAGTCCGAAATAATATTGCATATCGATATACATAAAAATAAATGAGAGCTAATATACAATCAAAACCATAAATAAATAAATACATAACTATATATATATTAATTTTATTTTATGTCTTAATATATTTTAATTTTCATATTACTTTTCTGTTTGTTTTAGTTATTTTTTAGTCGGTTTGTTATAAGTTAGACTCTTCGGTTAATTTTATTTTTATATTATTATAGGGTTTAGTTAGAGTCTTAATCTGTTAGTATTAATTTTCTTAGTTTTTATAACTGATTTGATAATTTTGTAGATTTTTTTCTAATTTAGGTTAAAGAGGTCTTTAATTTAATAAATTTATAAATTTATTTTTTTATTTTTATTTTAGGTGTTTAGGATATATCCAGGTCAAAAAAATAATTTTAATATTCTGGTAATTTAATTATTTATTTTCTCATTTATTTAATGAGGTTTATTATTTGTTTTACATTTTGTCTAAGATTATATTTTTATTTTATTATTTTTAATTCTGTTTAATTTTTCTAGAAAACTATAAAAAAATATTTTTGGGTTTTAGGTTACTTTTATATTTTTTCAGATTTTTGATTTAATTTATTATATAATTTTATGTATTTGTTATTTATTAATGTTCTAGTTAGTTTTGTTTTTATTTTCTGTTTTATATTTTTATGAATTAATGGATGATTAATTATTATTTAATTTTTATATTAAGATTAGATAATTTTATAATATATAACTGATTTGATAATTTTTCAGACTTATTTACTAATTGAGGTTAAAGCATGTTTTGAATTTAATAAATTTATAAATTTATTTTTTTATTTTTATTTTAGGTTTTTAGGTCAGTTAGGTCCAGAAAATAATTTTAATATTTTGGTAATTTAATTATTTTTATTTAGTGCATTTTATTATTTGTTTAAGATTATGTTTTTATTTTATTATTTTTAATTTTTTTTCTAATTGAGGTTAAAGCATGTTTTTAATTTAATAAATTTATAAATTTATTTTTTTATTTTTATTTTAGGCTTTTAGGTCGTTAGGTCCAGAAAATAGTTTTAATATTTTGGTAATTTAATTATTTTTATTTAGTGCATTTTATTATTTGTTTAACTTTTTGTTTAATATTATATTTTTATTTTATTATTTTTAATTTTGTTTCTAATTGAGGTTAAAGCATGTTTTTAATTTAATAAATTTATAAATTTATTTATTTAATTTTTATTTTAGGTTTTCAGTCTGTTAGGTCCAAAAATAGTTTTAATATTTTGGTAATTTAATTATTTTTATTTAGTGCATTTTATTATTTGTTTAACCTTTTGTTTAAGATTATGTTTTTATTTTATTATTTTTAATTTTGTTTGATTTTTCTAAAAAAAAAAAAAATAAAAAAAAAAAAATAATAATAATAATAATAATAATAATAATTATTATTATTATTATTATTATTATTATTATTATTATTATTAGTATTATCATTATTATTATTTTGGCATGGAGTAAAAAAGAGTCCATATATGAATGGAAACCTATTTTGTTTCCAATGATAAATTATTATTTTTTATTGGACAAAACTTCTAAATTCACTCTCAGACTGCCATGTCATATTTTTAAAAAGATTGCTATTATATATAGTATAGATTATTATTATTATTACTAGTCTAGACCCGTGCTATGCACGGAGTAATGTAATAAATCTTAAAATATTTATAAAAAATACTTACGGTAATAAAAATAGCAACGTCATAAATAGATGTGTTTGTAAAAAATATTATCTTAAAATGTTTAAAATAGTAGGGAGTAAATATTAGGAGAGACATCAAATTAAATGACACAATGATAAATTCACCGATGGTGCGGGATCACAAAGACTTCTCTTCCTCTTCTTACTCTGCTTGTATCTATAGGGAACCATGATAAAGTTATATTTTATTGCAAATAATGTTAGAATATGAATATTATGTGTGTATATTGTGTACCTTCTGTATGTAGAATTGGTATTTTGTAAGTGATAAACTTCTTCCTCCCAATCCACGAGATGTAATAAGAGCGACGGGTTCTTCTAATTCTTGATTGTGTGGAGGCTCAATAAGAAATACCCATGGTTTATTTAGGTAATCATCTATAATAGCGTACAATGAAAGCTCCCCATATGGCTGCAGGAAAACATAATGTGGAAATATTACTAATATGTACAATAAATGCTATGGAATGCAATGGGTAGTACAATACCTATGATGCATATGTATCTAAGTCTCTCGTGCTTGCATGGAGAAGAATTCGAACATCATCGTGGAGAACAATAAACGTTCTATAATATGTATGATGTTTTAAAAGAACCCTCAAGAAGTACCTATAATTTGAATAAGATAGTGAATAATAATGTTATCATTCAATAGAAAATGTATAATAAGAAGTATATATCAATAACAAATATTTGAGTATAACAAACCTTTTTTGAGTGATATCTGTTGGAGTTCGACATGTATAATAAGGTAGATTCAATGCCCATACAGAAGTATGGGCACTCTTTTGCAACTAATGCAAGCGTCATAAACTATGGGGTAAATGTCACAAACATATGCAAAAATCCTGAAATATTTCACTCGTATATATATAGAAAACTTATAATATCATAATATAAAATTTAGAAGGAAGTAGGAAATTTATATGAGATTGAGAAGTGTGCTTTACATTTGGTCTAGATCCATACTCACCCAACGTAATCCTCGTAGCAGCGAACAACTTCTCCATATGCACAATCCGTAAAGTTCTCTTACGAATGAAATCAAAGTGATCTACCATACCTTTAGTACAAGAATACCTAATACATGCAATAAAATTATTAGGTGTGTTCAAATATATGTAACTTGTATTAAATATGAAAATTGAATATAATGCTATAAGTACCATCCTTCCAATACGTGTGCTGCTTCAGCTTTGGGATTAATCACCAATCTACTAATTGGTAAAGTAGACACCGATATCCCTAAAATCAAAATATGTAGAAAATACACACTATAAATGTATCCATTATAATGACCAAAATTGAACAATTTTACAAATGAAATATACTCTATTTGGATAGTAGAAGTACCATTATAGTCTCTAACATGTACTCTAGAAGCAAGAAGTACAACTTCATTGTACAAAGAATGGTGAAGATGAATGCCCTCCACTTCCGCAAAATCTCCCCACAAAGTTAACCTCAAAGAATGCATCCTATACATATAGATTATATGTACAAATGTTAAGTAACAAAGATGCATTGATAAGTAAGCGTAAAAGTGTTAGAGTCATGATAATACATACTGTATATCACAAAGTAGTACTTCGTGCTTCGTAGTTCCATTATTTCTTGTCTTTTCCAGAAGGGATACATAAACCACCATGCCGATGATATCTCGTACAAAAAAATGAATATATAAGCGTACTTGAAAGAATATAAATGTATAAATACCGTAAGAAATTTGAATTTATAAACTATATTTACCTAAGAAATTTGTGCAGCCATTGACCTAAGAAATTTGCATTTATAAACTATATTTACCTATGACATTAACTTGCGATCGCAGACATGGTGGGACATTGATGAATGTCACCAAATGTGGTAGGTGCTGGTAAGGAATTTCATCACAATCATTAATGATGCCAAGAAGTGTCGTTCTAGGCGTGAAAATCAACTTCAATATATTGGTGACTACTTTTTCTCTCCATCTCGATGCAGCTGTTATCGACAACCCGGAGATGCGATGAACCTTGCCGTTATCGAACATTCATCCATCTACTAATATTATCATCACCTTCTATGATGCCAAATATCTCATCACACTACAAAATAAAGTATTATATTAGCAGATTTAATATACATGTACATATTGGTGAAATTGTGACAATTTTGATAACGATAATACTCGATAATCCATGAATATCACTTTCCAAGTAGTTCGTGCCGCACATTTTCGAACACACATGCATCGCATCAAGCGGACGGGTAAAGTCACGGACTTGTTGTAATGGTTGATTGCACATATCGGCATATAACTACACACTAAATATGCCATCTCTATAATTAAAAATAAATGAAAGTTAACATGTAAGAGTATAATATATTCAACACATCATAATTGTTTAGTAAAATTAAAAGTATTCATAAATGTACAACACATTACAATAATAAGAACCTAATAATATAATAATTTTTAAATGTATATTCACATCCATATTTAGCAAGAAAAGGACTTACCAAACATCAAGAATGTCATTAAAGATTTCTCGATATACAATATTCTTGGTCATATTATTCGGCACATCCCTTTTATTGCAAATTAGAAACTTTAGTCCTGAAGGGGAAGTCACGCGAGAGATTGCAACATATAGTTGTCCATAAGAGAAAACAGGTTGAGGAAGATAAATGCCCACATATTGCAATGTTTGACTTTGACTTTTATTGATTGTCATTGCAAAGGCAAGCTTTAGAGGGAATTGCCTCCTCTTTAATACAAATGGCGAGTCCTTAGCAGAAGGACTTAGGTCAACTCGTGAGATAGTAACTCGAATGTCCAATGTTTCGACCCGTCAAGATTTTTGCTTGTATCACCCTATTTCCCAACTTTTGAATAATTAAGCGGGTGCCATTACATAATCTAATTGATGGGTCAAGATTTCTCAATAGAACCACAGGAGCACCAACTTTCAATTCAATTTCATGATTCGGAAATCCCGAAAAGTTCATCCCATGTAACAACTCGGTGGATTAATGTCATCAATCATGTTATCATTATGGCTCGGTAGAAACGTATCGAACTCAAATATGTACGGGTTTCACCGGGAAGCTATGCTAGAATTTTGGAATTAATTTCATCGACATCAATGTTCAAGGGTGCCAATATACAACGGTCTCGAAATTAGGAATCATCTTTGTATCTATCACCAAATTTGGGTAGACGAATTCTTTCAAATTCGTAAGGCCATTATTGTCATTATTGATGAGGAATTCTATCGAAATCTCTATCCAATCTGACTCGCTACCCCCAAAAACGAATATCCTTGAATATAACCTTTACCAACATTTAAAGTCCATTCCGCAAAATTTCGCAATTTCTCCCGATCATCGTGACTCGATTTGCATGCATGAGTTGCATGTTGATCTTTAGAAGTTGGATATTGCAAAGAGACCAAAATGTAGCTCTTGCTATCGAAGATGCAACAATATCTCGCTCTATTCCCCTTGGTCACAACCGGAAGAACTTGCCTAAAGTCACCTCCAAAATCACCAATTTCCCCCAAATGCTTGGTTCGGACTACAAATATCTTGTAAGGAGCGTTCAAATGCTTCTAATGTATAGCAATGAGTCATTGGAGCCGCATCCCATATAATAAGGGACGCTTCCCTAATGAGTTTTGCTAATTCGGATTGCTTGGAAATTGAGCACGTGGACGTCTCGTTTGCATCAATCGGGATCTTAAACATTGAATGAGCTGTTTTCCCAAAAGGTAACAACAAGTGCGGCTATTCCAAATGATGCCACCGACAACACTATCAAACCTTTTGACCTAAAATAAGTACCGATAGCCTTCCAAAGATATGTTTTCCCAGTCCCTCCACTCGCCATAAATAAAAAACAGACCCTCGTTACCATCTTCATCTCGAATAAATTATCGACTGGAATACTCGCAATCGATCTGAATTTAATGTCGGAATTAACATGCAAAAGTTTTCTCCTTCCTCTTCTTGATCATAATTTAATTGCTCTCTTATGAGTCTGTTCCCAAACTGTTGTACCATATCAGGTGAAGGTAAAGGCATAGAAGGGTAATCCTTTAGCGATCGATCGTTCTTATTCAAAACTAACTCAATTTCATAAAGTCCCATATTTTTCTGTTGTTCTACGGTTATCTCTAAAGAAGAGTGTCTATTTTCTCTTTGCAACATTCTATGTAAATCATCAGTAAGATCTTCCCAATGTTGTTCCCATAATCGAAGAGCATTTGACACCTCCGAAAACATAAGCATTGAACAAAACATACTCCTCGGTTCAGCACTCGTTGCCCATGTTGATGCTTCGTTAGTGCTTCGTGTCATTCATTAGTGTCATCTAACAACCCTCGTGCTAAGCAAGCTTCCTTAAAAGTTGAATATACGACTCCATCAACAGTTCTTAAGTCCTCATATGATGTGGCTCCTTTAACAATATGCAACAACATTCGCAGATAATATCTCTCTCCCATATTTGGATGAGCATATGGCAATCGCCCAATACATACCCTTTGCTTTCTCTTAGTCCATTTCTTATGGGATTTATTCTAGACATAGTAAGATGGGAATGTCGCAAAGGTATAATGTCTTGCTTCAACATCTTCAATGTTCACGAGAAACCACGAAGTCAACATAAGTAACTCTCTCACTTGTCTGTATCAACAACTCTAGGAAGTGAATCCTGTCATTGAATACAACATACCGTTGTCCAGTGCAAATGGTATTGTAATAACTCAACGGAATGATAACGTTGTGTTATGTCAAATTTAAATATTCTCCAAATAGCATCCACAGGTGACACATAACGACAATCTAAATACTCGTTTAATCTCATCAACCAATTCATAACGTTCGAGACCTGTACCATATTTTGCACTTTGTCCATTATCTTCAATAACAACGGCCGCTCGATCGGGTCCCTTGTGCATATACTTGTGAAGGTATTTAATCACTTTCCTTTGTGCACAACGTTCGACATTAATATGTGCATCATATTTTACACAGAGATCACGATTATACGGTACTACCCATCTATTGTCAACATCATTACCCCGGATAGTTACACTTCTACCATCATCCCTACGTCTATATTTGACAAAACCATTTTCTTCAATAATGGTATTATCACAAAACAGTTTAGGATAATGTTTTGAGCAAGTGCCACCATCCATACAGGGAGCATAAGAGGTGTTAATGCCACATGGACCATGTATCATATGTTTGGTGACAGTTTCAAATGCAAGGGGATCATTATCCATATCGGAAGCTCTGCACATATAATACGGTCTATGTCTTCAGCACATGATGGCTTATCCTCATTTGCAACGGTTAATAGTATATGGGCATGTGGTAATCCCCGCTTTTGGAATTCAATAACATGTATATCTCGCAATAACTTTGCCAAATATATTCCTCTCCTTGAAGTCTCGTTTTAGCTCTTTTAACCTTAAACGAAAAACTCTAGCAACAATGTTTGGTCTATTATTTGCATGTTGGCCTGGTTGTTGTGACAAAGCCTCTTGAATTTCAGGCCAATTTGGATTACACGTGAACGTCACAAAGAAATCGGGGTAACCCATTTGATTACATATGGCCATTGCATCCAAAAAGTGTTGTCTCATATAATGCGGCCCCCTGTAAATGTTGCAGGTAAGATTAACCTTTTTCCAAATGCAAAAGCGTCATTTTCTCCAAGTAGTAATAGCATCTTGCAAGCCGTTGTACAATTCCGCCCTGAGTGTACTTTGGTGCTCCTTAATATATCTTAACCTCCAAGCCTCAATTGCATTATAACAATCTACAATAAATTGTAGAAACAATCTACAACATTGAAGTAGAATGTTCCCTTCATTTGCTCTATATTGTATAATGAATGCAAAAACTCTCTCATCGTCACCATTGCACGACTACTACTTGATCCTTCGACACATGGAATATTGAACGTCTAACCATCCGTTCCATATGGAAATAATAGTGGATATTGAAGAGGCATACACGACGGAGAAGTTTCATATATTGGCTGTAGATTTCCGTCTACTTTACGGACAATGAGGTCTCGATGTCTGTTCGCTTCATGGTCACCGCCGACTATGAGAGCCGCTACTTCATCTACTGTGGGCATTATGTATTGTCGTTCGTGGCGTGCTCGATTATCCGAATGCTTAAATTAACAACGTTGTCTACTTGTAAGACATCTCGTGCATTTTGGAAAATCTTCATGTAAGGATTCACATCATCAAGCATACGTTGTAGGGACTCTAAAGTAGTACGATCAAGTCCACGTATAGTTTGTTAGCCATTCAAAGCCCTAAACCGATTTTGGACTTCATTATTGGTGTCATAGATGTATAGTTGTGCAAATTTGGGCCTTTGTCCTTGTCCGGAAGTAATGAACCAATATGATGATAATTTTGCCCACTTATTCTGAAAGAGTAAGGACCTCACCCATCCATTACGGATCGATCGATAGATCCACCCATTGATGTGAATGATAAAATGGAGTTATACATCCTTATATTATCAAGAAAATTTTGTTGATTCAACAATGTATTTAGTAGAGGAGGAGGCGGGGGTAATGCCGCCAATCTAACATGTCCACCTTGACAGACATAACATGAATCGAGGTTCCGAGACACCGCTTTTGGCGACTCTTTCCTCTAGCCACATGGTTGCTTTACAGGTGATTGCAAGAAATCAAAGTTTCAGTGAAATGCCAACGATGCGAGAACCTTCCGACGGTGGATTTGTACGTGTAATTGATAACCGAGTTGCTCTAGATTGTGCTTGATGGCATTTGCGTTCGCAATAAGGTGTGGTTCCGCTCGATTAGGATGTCGCCGGTTAAATAGCCTCATTCTTGTATTATGTCGAGCAAGTCTTGTTCGAAGGTTATTCCTAATGTTATCCACACTTTCGGATGGTGGTTCCGCTCGATTAGGATGTCGCCAGTTAAATAGCCTCATTCTTGTATTATGTCGAGCAAGTCTTGTTCGAAGGCTATTCCTAATGTTATCCACACTCTCGGATGGAGCGTCCATAACTACGTTTGAAAAAAAAATATATTTCCACAATAATTTAGACTATAATTTTCATAGTTCAGTCAAGTATAAATTACTATTTTTTTAAATGTTTAAAATATACTATATTTTATATTATTTTAATTTTATGAAGGAGATATGTGATTCAATTTTAATTGTATTATATTCCATATTGTTTTAGTTTTAGGAAGGAAATATGTCGTTTAATTTTAATTGTACTATATTAAGTTTAATTTTTTTATAGTACGTTTGAAAAAAAGATATATTTTCACAATAATTTAGACTATAATTTTCATAGTTCAGTCAAGTATAAATTACTATTTTTTTAAATGTTTAAAATATACTATATTTCATATTGTTTTAATTTTATGAAGGAGATATGTGGTTCAATTATAATTGTATTATATTCCATATTGTTTTAGTTTTAGGAAGGAAATATGCGGTTCAATTTTAATTGTACTATATTAAGTTTAAATTTTTTATAGTATGTAAAAATATGATACTGTGCTTAACAACATATTATTATGTGCATCGTTTATGCATTAATGTTTCGTATTTTTATAATTTGAAAATGATATATGTGGTTCAAAATTAAATGTATATATTATTTTTAATTTTTTATAATATGTAAAAATATGAATGAGCTTAAGCACATATTATTTTTTAAAAGTTACACCGTGCTATGCACTAGAGAAATATAATAATTTTTAAAAAGCACATATGCTATAATATTTTATATTTTTTATAGTCCTAGTAAGGAAATATGCAAATAAAAATTGAAGGTGCACATTAACTTTAAATTAGTTATAGAGGATTAAAAGAAATACGATACGGACGGTAAGTAATATTTTTTATTAATTTCCTATTGGAGTGGAATTTAATATTAATAATCAAATAAAAAATAAAAAATAAAAAAAATGATAAAAAATTAATATAATTATAAAATAATAAGGCATTGTCATATTCAATGTAAATTAGGGTGCATAACAACATAATTTAATATATCAAACAAATTTATTAAAAAACTATAAAATTTAAAATATTTCAAATAAAGAGACTGAAAAATTAATACATATATACATATATTAACATATAAATGATAAACTTAAGATAAAAAAGAAAATATGAATTTGAAATCTACCGTCAAAGAAGAAACGTGTGAAATCAAAATAAAACTTTAGAAGAAACTTAAATTTGAGTACCTCCAGTAATGCCTCGGAATGATAGAACAGACCTAATCACAATTTTAAAAACAAATTTATACTTAAGTCAAAAATTTCTGTTCAAATTATAGAATTAGAAAAAGTTGTAGTCATTCATTTGGTCAACTCCGATTCTTTATCACGCAAAGAAAAGAGCACAACGACATTAAAAAACAAATATCGATAACATCAAAGGATCAATTATAATTCTTAATTCATAAATAACTTTAAATTGCTAGGCAACTATTCCAAATAATAACTTTAAGTTGAGGCTCATTTGTTACTATACATTGTACAAATTACTATTATAAACTTAAGTTAAATATAATAACTCAAATATTACATCAAGGAGCAAGATAGTATTCTTAATTCATAAAAAGGTGTAATTTCTATCTTTATGTTTCATACTACAATGTTTAAGTTAATTTCATCTCTTTTTCGCCGGATCCTGAAACCATTTTCTCTTTCCTGTTCTTGGTTGGAATATTGAAGTGGGTTAGACCCATCCCAAATTTAATTGAGATCTTTCCCTTGTTGCATAACCTAATACAGGAAGAAATATAATATTAGTAGTCATTAATCACCAAAATCCACCCAAAATCAAACAACATTACAAATTGGATAGGCATATTTCTAGAGCACATGAACAACAACAACTACAATAATTATGGATGGATTAAACACCAGAATTTCTTTAAGAATACTATATTAATTACTTTAAAGGACCCCTCCCAAGCCAACACATATTGTCCCGAACATTTACCATCACCGATAAAAACCCAAGCAATTGAAAGCTAACCCTCAAAGAACACTCGTCAAACCAACAATGCAAGAAAAATTAATTACCCAACAAATTTCATCTCCTAGTTACACATACAGCACATACCATCACCGATAAAAAGCCCAAGCAATTGAAAGCTAACCCTCAAAGAACACTCGTCAAACCAACAATACAAGAAAAATTAATTACCCAACAAATTCCATCTCCTAGTTACACATACAGCGCATAGTATCTAAGAACCACCCCCAGCCCTTGTTTTGCAAAGGATCCCTTGTCAATATTTTCCATTTTTAAGGCAAGGGAGCAAGCAAATGATTTTACAAAGAAATTCCATCCGATGCTTAAATATCATGGTAGAAACACATAACTTTTCCAGCAATCAACAAACAATAAACCAAGTCCAGTTTCAACCATTCGAACAATGGCCTTAGCAATACCAAAAACCACATCGGACCATAGTTCCGCCATTTGTCCGTCTCCGCTAGCTAGACGTTCGTGTTTTGCTATTGCCATACTCCCACCCATATAGGTCCAACTTGTACCCCTAGTACTTCCGGCCAAATGTAAAAGCAAGTCAAGCCGTGCTACAAGTCAACTCCAAAAATTCTACAGTTCCGGTAAACCACCTAACCTTTTTAGCTTTGTGGATCTGAATTTTCAGTATAATCACATTTTTTCAGCTCCAATGTAAAGTTAATTGCCTTTTTCTAATTGAAAGGAGAGAACATATTTGGAAATCAATATTTGAATGATTAGCAATTGAAGAATAAGTACGATGAGTTAAGTAGTTTATAGTTCTTAATTATCAATCATAATATCAAATTTTTCCTAATTAAGATGCCCCGATTCGGTGGCTACAACTCTTATGAATGTTTGAATTCATTAGTATTCATAGGATTTTACCAAAAAAAAAAAAAAATTTCATATAGCATGTCTATATTACTTGAAGTTTTCCAGTTAATTATACCATTGTCATAAAAAAACTCCCAAGCCCATAAGGAGATCCCGATCAATAGCTTGTCCGGCATTTTAGTGGTTCATGATTGAGTCGGTATTCATAGTGTAAGATCCGGAAAAGCTTACTCGTCCGTAGTATGAACTTTATAAGCTGATTATTTATGGCTTTGCTTTCACCGAAATAGTATTGCTGATGGTGAATGTTCCCCGATCCCACTTTGGCTGGATCCACAATGAGGTGGTGTTTGCTGGTCGTGTTTGGTATCGAAGGTTAATTTGTTCGAGGGCGGATGGACTTTTGAAATGACTTGTGATGTTTTTCTAACCGCATTATGTGGATGAGGAATGGATCCATTCGATACATTGACTCGTAGAGATGTCTATCCTATGCTCCTAGCTCCAAGCTCCTAGGGACAACATCATTTACCGAGCTTTATGAGCTATATTTTGCGTAACCGTGGTAGTGTTTACATCCGTGTGACGGCTAGAAATTAATCAAGTTAAATCCAAACGGTCCTCATCCAAATCCAAACTCATACACTTGAATATGTTTGGTGTACATAGTGTATGCTCGTTGGCAAGATTAATGAAGAGCAACTTGTTGAACATCTTGGCTGGGAATAGCCAGGAATATGTTTTTGTTTTTTAAGACTCACTATTTACCGAATATTGACCTAATTTTTGCTACTTATTGTGTAAGTAGTAGATTCATGTTATTCATTTAATCTTTCTGTAGATTCTTCCCCGAGAAGGCTGAATTGCTAGCCCGGAGATTCTTGATGAGCTTGTAGAGGTTTCGAATTATGTTTTCTATATACCCAAAGTATGATTGTGATCCATTTTTACTCAATGATCGCAAAACTATGTTGAACCGAAATCATGCAAGAAAATGGCGGAACTTTCAGAATCGAGTGGCTTCAATGGGATTAAGTGATCGATAGCTGAAAGTCCACAGAATTCTACTTAGTATCTTTGAGATTCCATCTTTCTATCATTGCTAGTTACAACATATTTCTAGAGCTAAGTTTATTTATAAAATTGGAGAAGAAAGAGAGACAGAGGGAGGTAGGCTGGAATTTATCTATAAAATTAAAAGAAAAATCAGAAAAAGGAGAACTCAATTGGGAGTCGAATTGCAGTAGGCAAAGAGAGATAAAATACCTCAAAACTAACAGAAAAGTATGCTTAAACATTGCAGCCAATTTCAATCCGAATGCAGTTGCAGCCAAGTCAAGCGAAGAGAGACACACTAAACCTTTGGACCATTCTCATCATCACACTAAACCTTAAGTGGAAGTTTAAACAACCAATACACAAATTTCCCTCAACTTTAAGCATATGCAAAATAAAATGTCAAACAAAAACATATTTCAATCCAAAACAGATTCGGACCTAAAGCTCGCCGTCCATTTCTACATATGCGAAATATGAAGCTTGAAACTAAAAATGCAAAGGAACCACAAACAATTAACAGGAAAATCTTTCAGAGAGTAAAATTACCCGAAGAACCACGTCCCGCTTGCGAATCTGGGGCGGAAGAACAGAGAATAACTGGGAATTTATTTATAGATCCGAAAAGGAGTAGACGAAACTTAGAATACGCACTAATTTTCAAATTACATCAATTTACTCACAACCAAAAGAGTGACAGAGCAAAATCCACACAACAATTGCGAACATGAAAAAGTGAGAGAGAGAGAGAGAGAGAGAGAGAGAGAGAGGACGTCGGAACTCGAAGAGGAAGGAGACGGCGGCGGCCTCGGCGACCGTGGACGACGACGGTGGGTGTAGGGCTGGTTGATTCCGGTTTTAGAGGAGGAGGACGATGGCAGTGCGAGGCTGGTTGATTTCGGGAGACGACCGCGACCTCGGCTTCGAGCGTTGATTCCGGAGACGACCGCGGCCTCGGCTTCGAAGAGGAAGGAGACGACAGCGGCCGTGGACGACGCACGGTGGGTGTAGGGCTGGTTGATTCCGACTTTAGAGGAGGAGGACAATGGCGAGTGCGAGGCGAGGTTGATTCTGGGAGACGACCGCGGCCTCGGCTCGGAGCATGACGACGATGGTGGTGCGAAGGTGGTTTGAAGACTCGAACATCTGCTCTATATCTTTCCGAGTCATGCAAAAGGAATCGGGTATAACGATGTCATTTATATAGAGTTTTGATTCCAAGGCATTCTCTCGTGTCTCGAAACTTACTTGAGTTAAAAGTATCTTTTCTATGCGATTCGGCCTTCACATATCTCTTTAATCGCTTTCGCTAGCGACTCGTAAAACTTGTTCTTTATTGTGAGTCCACTCTCACTCGGAGTCTAACTTGTGGCTATTTACTCTATTGTTTGCAGAATCAGCATTCGTAGTTCATTTCATGCTTAGTCTATATCAAGTTTTTCTATCTCTACTATTTGATTAGAACTTGATTCCTTGCTTAAGACTAAGTATTATGTAATTCCGAGTATCATGGATATTAGACTCGTAAAATTCCATTTCTTCTCGACTCGGATAATCTGTTGGTTAATTATCATGATTATTTTATTATCTCGTGTCTAACCTTGGACCAAAGTACTCTATACTTTGAGAACCGAAGGTGTTTTACTTTTGTAGGTTATTCAATCGAGGATATCTTTTCAAACTACAAAAGTAGCCGGCTTCAAAACGTCAAATCACCAGACAGATATGGCTTTTCACCTTCCCTCGCTTTAGTCCCGTAAGATTGTGTCGAAACCGCTCGCTTCCATATCCGAAAACTGGAACGTCAAGCTTAACGGTGGTTTTCACCACACTTTTCAAGACACAACCAATGGTTTTGGGACTTCCAAGAGAGTTAAACCGTTGTCCAACGTCCATATTTCAACGGATACTTTCGAGTGACTCGTAAAGCCTTTCACAACGGTCACGAGAGGACTCTCGGTCAGCAGATGAAGATAACGGCTACTCGCCTGGTCATCTATAAATGGAAGCCACTTCACAAGACTTGAAGGTTGCCGAACATATTGTCTATACACTTACTTGATAGAAGTCATTGTATTTACTTCAATCTTCAACTTACAACTCCCACTCGTAATTCATTACTTTCGAGTTGTAAGGTCTTGTACTTCGTTACAAACACTTCTTACATTCTTTGTAAGGTCCCTCGACTAAGCCGTAAGGGTTAACTCAGCTTAGTTGTCCCTAGCCGTAAGGGTTATCTCAGCTAGGAAGTACTAGATCGGATAAGGGAATTTCGAGTCTAGGAAAACTTGTATAGAGTTGTCCAAGGGAGCAACTCGGGTTCAGCCAAGTTCACGGTATTTTGTGGACTCAAAATAGTGGATTTGACTTCGTGTTTGGATTGACACGGGCCGTGGTTTTCTCGCCCCGGGAGGGTTTCCACGTAAAATCTCTCGTGTTCACTTTCCGAGTTCATTCTAGGCTCGGATGCACCTTAGTGCTCTTGCTTCTTTTGATTCACCGACTTCGAGTCCAATCTTTCTCGACTCGTCTTTAGACTCGTAATCTGTCTTTGCAACATTTCTCGCACAAAAGTGCGAATTTTCTAAAAGAATTTTCTATCACCCTATTCACCCCCTCTAGGGTGACTCGGACTCTCCCGAGCAAACCTTCAATTGGTATCGAGCCTAGCCTTTTATAAAGGATCTAACAGTCCAAAGGTTTAAAGATCGATGGCTCGTAACACCGGAGAGTTCGACGAAGGTAGATCTTCCAACAGGCCACCAAAATTCAAAGGTTCAAATTTCGGTCACCGGAAGAAGCCGATGGAATGTTTCCTTATGGATCACGACGAAGAAGTATGGGAAATCATACAACAAGGAAACTACATTCCAACGAAGACAGATGAATTCGTAATGCTTCCAAAGACAAAGGCCGAGTTCACGCCAGCAGGCGGAGAAGTTCGGAAAGAACTTCAAAGCCATGAACATCCTCATGTGCGCCATAAGCTCGGAAGAATATAATCGAGTCTCTGCTCGTGACTCGCTAAAGAGGTGTGGGACACTCGGTCAACACCTACGAAGGTACAAGTCGAGTGAGACAAGCGAAGATCAGCCAAGTATCTTCACAAATATGAGCTTTTCAAAATGGAGCCGTAAGAGAACATTACTCGGATGTTCATACGCTTCACCGAGATCACCAACAATCTCAAATCTTTGGGAAAGAAAATCTCCCATGAAGAAATGTGCCTGAAAATTCTCGAAGCCTACCCAAGAAACGATGGGGTCCGAAGGTAATCGCCATAGAAGAGGCTCGTAACCTCTCACTCTTGAAGCCGGACGAGCTCATTGGAAAGCTTCGACTCATGAGATACATCTCGGAAGAAGAAGATGCCGAGGGTACTTCCAAAAGGAACATCGCGCTTAAAGCCTCGTAATCCAAAGAAGCAAGTCCAAGCTCCTCCGACTCGAAGATGATCCCATGGCACTCATTGCAAGAGGCTTCAAGAGAATGATGAAGCACAAAAGATGGGACAAAAGACCAAAAGAAGAATTCTACAAAAAGGACAAAAGAGACAGAAAAGGTAAGTTTTCTTCATCCTCAAAGTTATCTTTGTCTAAGAATTCTGGATGTTTCGAATGTGGCAAAGCAAAGACCACATAGTCAAGGACTCGTCCAAAACGAAGAAGGGACAGGAAGAAGAAAAAGGGCATGATGGCAACATGGAGTGACGAGGACTCATCTCGAAGACGACGAAGACTCGGATGACTCGAAGTGTCCGATGGCAATTTCGACTCGGAAGTCGAAAGAGAGTCGACTCGGACTCGCACAACGAGGAAACCGATCCTCAAGAGGTAATAAACTACTTCCTCAAATTCTCCAAAGTTGATTTAGCTAAATACATCTTTACTTTGGAAGAAAAGTCCAATTCTGATTCTTCTCATTTCAAGGAACAACTGGAGTCAATCACTACTGAGAGCACCTTTTTAAAAATGAATTGGAAAACCGAGACTCACACTCGGAGAACTCAAGACAAGTGCTCAAACTAATGAGACCGAGTCCGAGTTACTCGAAAAGAAAATGAGCAATCGAAACGAAGCTCATTGAGTCTCAAGATCTGGTTTTGAAGTTTTCTCAAGGACGAAGAACCTTGATATGCTCTTAGGATCACAATGTGTCTCATTTCGAAAAGAAGGTCTTGGTTTCAACAAAGAAGAAGAATCTAATTCTTACTCGTAATTGTTCAAAAAGGATTCCGGAATCGTTAAGTTTAAAAAGGCCGAGCATGGTCCCATTCACAAAAATGAAAGGAGGACTAAACCTGCACCTATTTACAAAAAGAAACCATTTTCCTCTGTTTCAAAAGGAAAGGTTTTTAAAAGGAAAGAGACACGGACTCAGTCCTCCGAAAAGAAGGAGACTCGTAATCGGACTAAAACCAAAGTCATTCAAATCGGGTTCCGAAGCACCTTCTTCCTCGTAAAAGGACCACAAGTAAGGAATGTTACTGGGTTCGTTAGAGGAAGTGAGAAGGGTTAGATTTTCCCTGCTTTGCAGGTCACTCGTAAAAGATCAAAGGACACCGGTACCTGGACAATGGATGTTCTCGACATATGTCAGTGACCAAGGACTCTTTTCTCGAGCTGGAGTCATATAAAGGAGGAAAGGTGACCTTTGGTGATGACAAGCAAGGGCAAGATAGTGGGCATTGGGAAGATTGGTAATGGAGACAATCCGGTGAGCCCAGCCTACCTTGTAAAAGGACTTAAGTACAACTTACTTAGCATCTCCCAGCTTTGTGACAAAGGTCAAGAGGTAAAATTCACTCAATCCAAGTGCTACATCACGGATGAGACCACCAAAGAGGTAAAGCTCTCGGTAAGAGATCGGGTAATACCTACATCATCCCTCTCTCGACCCAAGTCGGAACTTATCATGTTTAAAAGCATTTCTTCAAGATGATTCTTGGACTTGGCATCGTAGATTAGGTCATATTAGCATGCATACTATCAAAAAGCTTGCATCTCTTGGTATGGTTAGAGGATTACCTAACCGTGCGTTTGAGAAGGATAAAGTATGTGAAGCATGCACCGTAGGAAACAAGTCGGTCTTCATTCAAATCTCTCAAGACAGCTTCCACATCCAACGTGCTTGAATTACTACACATGGACTTATGTGGTGAAATCCCCGTGAAGAGTCTCTGAGGTAAATCTTACATACTTGTTATTATTGATGATTTTTCAAGATTTACCTGGGTGTGTTTTCTGAAGCATAAGAATGAGGCCTTTAAGGAGTTCCGCAAGCTCTGTAGAAAGATTCAAGTTGAGTCTCGGACTCGGATTCAAAAGATTCGAACCGACCATGGAAGGGAGTTCGATTACTCGTAATTCTCGAGTTTTGTGACAAGAACGGAATTTCTCATAACTTCTCAAGACCCGTAACTCCTCAGCAGAATGGAGTAGTTGAGAGAAAGAACAGAACCCTTGAAGAAATAGCAAGGACAATGATGATTGAACACAACTTGCCTTACTATTTTCGGGCGTAGGCAAGAAACACGACCAACTACACTCTCAATCGATGCCTCATCGGACCCATTCTCAAGAAAACACCTTATGAGCTCTACAAAGGAAGGAAGCCAAATATTTCCTATTTCGGATCTTTCGGATGTAAGTGCTTTGTCCACAACAACGGTAAGGATCATCTCGACCAAGTTTGATGCTCTGGTCGACGAAGGAATTTTTCTAGGTTATTCTTCTCATAGCAAAGCTTACCGTATATTCAACAAGAGAACTAACAAAGTGGAAGAAAGTATCCACGTAGTGTTTGATGAGCTTGAACAGGGAAAACCAAGTGAATCTTCATACTCGTAACCGAAGCTCGTAAAGGATGATGACGAAGATGAGTCTATAAAGACTCGTAAGGAGACCACTCGTAACGAGGAAGCTCGTAATGAGACAACTCTAGAGGTCGCTCGTAACGAGCAAGTCAATGAAGAAGATCACTTAGAGCAAGCTTCGAAGATCAAGCAATTCAACCAACAAACCTGGTGAATCAAAGAACTGGTAAAGCATTCAAATTTACTTCCAGTCATCCCCAAGAAAACATTATTTCGATATCAACAAGTGGGGTAAGAACTCGTTCTTCTCTTCATAATCTATGTGCATTCACTGCATTCATTTCTCTAACCGAACCCAAAAATGCACTAGAAGCCCTTAATGAACCTGAATGGGTAGAGGCCATGCAAGAAGAGCTGAATCAATTCGAGAGAAACCAAGTCTCGGACTCGACCAACCGACCTTCCGACCACCCAGCTATAGGAACCAAATGGGTTTTCAAAAACAAACTGGATGAGGGTGGAGTAGTAGTCGGAAATAAGGCTAGACTTGTAGCTCAGTGGTTACAATCAAGAGGAAGGAATTGATTGTGGGGAAACCTTTGCACCAAGTAGCTAGAATTGAAGCCATTAGAATATCGTTGGCATTTCGCATCCTGCATGCATATTAAATTATATCAAATGGATGTTAAGTGTGCCTTTCTCAATGGTTTTATTGAAGAAGAGGTCTATGTCGAGCAGCCTCCTGGTTTTGAAAACTCGTAATTTCCAAATCATGTTTTCAAACTTCAAAAGGCTCTCTATGGTCTTAAGCAAGCCCCTAGAGCTTGGTACGAAAGACTCGAGCAGACTTCCTGGTTCAAAATGATTTTAAAAGAGGTTAGATCGACAAGACCCTATTCATAAAGACCAAAGGGAAAGATTTTCTCATTGTTCAAATATATGTTGATGATATTATTTTCGGTGCTACTAATGAATTTCTGTGCCAAGAATTTTCTCGAGTTGATGAGCCAAGAGTTCCAAATGAGTATGATGGGAGAACTCAATTTCTTCCTTGGGCTGCAATCAAACAAGACAAAGATGGAATCTTTGTCCATCAATCAAAGTACACCAAGGAACTACTGAAGAAATACAAACTTCAAGATGCAAAGCACGCATCTACTCCTATGAGCAAGCAAGATAAAACTCGACTCGGATGAAACAGTAAAGCAAGAGATCGAAACTCTATCGAGGTATGATTGGATCACTGCTATATCTTACTTCGAGTAGACCGGACATAATGTTCAGTGTTTGCTTATGCGCACGATTTCAAGCTAATCCAAAAGAATCACATCTCACCGCGGTGAAGAGAATATTCGGATATCTTGCAGGCACTCGAGTCTAGGACTCGTGGTACTCCGGAGACTCGTAACCGAGTCCGACCGGGTACTCGGACGCAGACTACGCAGGATACAAAGTTGATCGAAAGAGCACATCCGGAGCTTGCCGCTTTCGGGTCAATCCCTAATATCCTGGCACTCAAAGAAGCAAAACTCAGTAGCTCTATCAACCGCAGAAGCTGAATATATTGCCGCTGGAGCTTGTTGCGCTCGCATTCTCTGGATAAAACAACACTTGAAGGATCTTGACTAACTCTCAACTCTGTCCCAATCAAGTGTGACAATCAAAGCGCATCCGCATCACTAAGAATCCTGTCCAAGCACTCAAAAACAAAGCATATTGAAGTCGGTATCATTTCTTACGCGATCACTCGTAAAAGGGTGACATTACACTTGAATTCATTCCTACTAATCTTCAAGTAGCTGATATCTTTACTAAGCCTCTTGGTGAAGATCAATTCTGCTTTTATTCTGAATGAGCTTGGTATGTTAAATGCTTAGTTTTGTGTTGTGACTCTTGAATATTTCGTGCTATGTGCTTTCGTTGTCAATAGCCATTAGTTCAGCTTGATCATGTGATACTGGGCCGATAGTTATTTCGTGTTTCGAGTCACTCGAAACTTTTTCGAGTCAAACTCGGACGTAAGAGAAATTTGGACATCAATTTTTCCGAAGCTATCTCTAGAACAAGTGGAGAGTTTCTGACTATAATTTCAAACTCTTTTTCTCTCTCTTTCTCGAGCGCTGCGATCGGATCTTAACCGCAGATTTCAAACTACCGATATCTCAACCGTTGAAGAAGAACTGTCACACCGGCATTAATGATCGATGGACGAGTGAGACAGAACGGAGTTACTTAACGGATAGTGAACGGGCGCGCGTACTCATTATAAATAACGTCTATCCATCTTTCTCTCGGTACTCTAAAACTCCTTCCCTCTCAAACGAAATCCCTCTCGCGGAAGTTTTCTACGTGAACAAGTGTTCCTCGATCGTCCGCAGACGTCGAAGAAGCTCTCTTTCTCTCTCGTAAGTTTTCGATCGCTCTCTTCCCATTTTCTTCTACCATTTTCGTTTTCTTCTCTTCTACACCTCCTTCTCTTTCTCTTTCTCTTTCAAAAAGTTTCATCTTTTCATCTCTCACAATGCCTAAAAGAGGAAACCATCCCGACTTTCGTGTTTCTTCATCCTCCAAAAGGCCTCGCTCCAACAAGCCGTAAAGCTCAACCCCTTCTAAACCCATTGTCACCCAAAGATCTTGCGCTGGACGACAAGTTCTTCCCAACAACCAAATTCTCCTGGTTGTCTAATATCCAAACCACCGAGTCTACCCTTTCTCGTGTTTCAGCGAGTTCATCTATCCCGAACTCGTGTCCGAGTTTTATACTCATCTCTCCCACTCGAAAATGTTCTAACCTCTCGGGTTCGTAACATTACTGTTCGTATCAACACCTCTCTCCTTCACCGTCTGTTCAAAGTCTCTTCTCTCTTCTTGAACAAAGAACCCTATCCCTTTCATCGAAGTCGCCGACGACTTCTTTGAAAAGTATGCTAAAGAATTCCCGGGTCCGGAAAGAACTTTTCGTGACTCGCTTGAAGTCGAAGCCGAGCTTCGTGTTTTCGCCGATGAGAACCTTCTTCTCACAAAGATTCTAGCAAGGAGAACCCCAACTCCAAGCACCTCAAAGCCCTCTTCGATATCCCGGAGGGATACGAAGTCGACCTCTTCCCCTCCATCATTGGAGCGGATGGCCGCCGTGCCAGCCAACTTCAAACCAAGAAGAACACCTCCCTTCCTTTCGGTGCTCTTCTCACCCTTGTCTTCAAACAATTCCAAGTTCCTCTTCCTCTCGACCCTAACGCGGTGTCTAAGGCGGCCATTGTGGTCGGCAAGAAGGAACTCCGTGGGTACGGATACCGAGAAACTAACCCCGGTGTCCGGGTTCACAACTCGTAGCCGAGGCCTCCTTCTCCACCTCGCACTCGTAAATCAACCCCTCTCCCTCTTCCGACTTCACCTGGTGGTGCCTCCACCTCCAAGTGCTTCCAAAACTCTCTCTCGCCCTCTTGTCCCCTGTCTTCATGGACAAGATCACCTCTGTGTCTTCCGAATTCGTGAGACATGCTCGGGGTTTCAATTCGTTCTTTAGGGTCCGACCATCAACCAAAAGACCTAGCCAGCTCCCAAATCCGAGAGCAAGCAGTCTCTTGTTCTTGAGATGAGAGAGCTGGTTAAGGAGCGAATGAGCCGGCCGAGCTCCTCGAGAGAGACGGTCCAAGGCGGCTCAGACCCGGATGACTCGGACACATCCGAGGCGTCTTCGAGCCCAGGCTCGACCTCCTCGGACAGCGAGGAAGCAGAGGAAGCAGAGGAAGAAGCTGCGGATGCAGCGGAGGACGCCGAGGAACCCGCGGGCCGAGGCAGCCTCTTCCTGGCAAAGGGAAGAAGAGGCCGTGGCAGCTGGCCGAGGGACAGCTCGCTCCCCAAGCTCAAATTGCTGTACTCAGCTCGACAGCGAGCCTCGAGTGGGTCGAAGATCTCGCTCCTCCAGCCGAGTCAGCCGGAGCAGCCCTCCAGCCCCGAGGTCCCAAGGGAAGAACCCTCGATCCACTTTCTCCGGTCAGCCACTCGTAGCCGAGCCCCGCGAATTGTTCCGGCTTCTCCTTCGCCGCGCTCAAGCACATCGTCAAGATCTTATCAGCGCCGGCGCACCTCCGCCTCCACTCGTAAATCCCTCCCTCCTAGTTTGAGCCATGCACCGAGTCACAATTCCTCGCTGTCTCCGCACTTCTGTTTCAAAACTTTCTCTTTGTCCGCACAACTTATGTGTATTACTTGTACTTTTCTCCCTTCTTTTTGTTTCTTGTTTTTGCTGAAAGGCAAGGGGGAGAAAATGTAGTCGAAACTCGGTTGTCTTGTCTAGGGGAGTTCTTTCCGCCCTTGTAATTTCTTTTAATGAATTGATGCATTTCATTATTAATTTCGAGTTCTTTCTTTTCGAGTTAATGAGTTCAAGCATACTTTAATTTGCTTTGATATAGTGTACATTGCTCGATCCATTCATTATGCCTTACCTTTACTCAAACTACTCGTAATCGATCTACTTTTTCCTCTAACAAAGTTTCGTTTAAGTATGGAATGCCTTTCATAAAAAGGGGAGATTGAAGACTCGGACATCGCTTCTATATCTTTCCGAGTCATGCAAAAGGAATCGTGTATAACGATGTCATTTATATAGAGTTTTGATTCCAAGGCATTCTCTCGTGTCTCGAAACTTACTTGAGTTAAAAAGTATCTTTTCTATGCGATTCGGCCTTCACATATCTCTTTAATCGCTTTCGCTAGCGACTCGTAAAACTTGTTCTTTATTCTCGAGTCCACTCTCACTCGTAGTCTAACTTGTGGCTATTTACTCTATTGTTTGCGAGAATCGCATTCGTAGTTCATTTCATGCTTAGTCTATATCAAGTTTTTCTATCTCTACTATTTGATTAGAACTTGATTCCTTGCTTAAGACTAAGTATTATGGAATTCTCGAGTATCATGGATATTAGACTCGTAAAATTCCATTTCTTCTCCGACTCGGATAATCTGTTGGTTAATTATCATGATTATTTTATTATCTCGTGTCTAACCTTGGACCAAAGTACTCTATACTTTGAGAACCGAAGGTGTTTTACTTTTGTAGGTTATTCAATCGAGGATATCTTTTCAAACTACAAAAGTAGCCGGCTCGTAACGTCAAATCACCAGCAGATATGGCTTTTCACCTTCCCTCGCTTTAGTCCCGTAAGATTGTGTCGAAACCGCTCGCTTCCATATCCGGAAAACTGAACGTCAAGCTTAACGGTGGTTTTCACCACACTTTTCAAGACACAACCAATGGTTTTGGGACTTCCAAGAGAGTTAAACCGTTGTCCAACGTCCATATTTCAACGGATACTTTCGAGTGACTCGTAAAGCCTTTCACAACGGCCACAGAGGACTCTCGGCCGCAGATGAAGATAACGGCTACTCGCCCGGTCATCTATAAATGGAAGCCACTTCACAAGACTTGAAGGTTGCCGAACATATTGTCTATACACTTACTTGATAGAAGTCATTGTATTTACTCTCAATCTTCAACTTACAACTCCCACTCGTAATTCATTACTTTCGAGTTGTAAGGTCTTGTACTTCGTTACAAACACTTCTTACATTCTTTGTAAGGTCCCTCGACTAAGCCGTAAGGGTTAACTCAGCTTAGTTGTCCCTAGCTGTAAGGGTTATCTCAGCTAGGAAGTACTAGATCGGATAAGGGAATTTCTGAGTCTAGGAAAACTTGTATAGAGTTGTCCAAGGGAGCAACTCGGGTTCGACCAAGTTCACGGTATTTTGTGGACTCAAAATAGTGGATTTGACTTCGTGTTTGGATTGACACGGGCCGTGGTTTTCTCGCCCCAGGAGGGTTTCCACGTAAAATCTCTCGTGTTCACTTTCCGAGTTCATTCTAGGCTCGGACAGCCTTAGTGCTCTTGCTTCTTTTGATTCACCGACTTCGAGTCCAATCTTTCTCGACTCGTCTTTAGACTCGGAATCTGTCTTTGCAACATTTCCGCACAAAAGTGCGAATTTTCTAAAAGAATTTTCTATCACCCTATTCACCCCCTCTAGGGTGACTCGGACTCTCCCGAGCAAACCTTCATGGTTGATTCCGGTGAGAAGTGGTGGAAGAGAGAGAGAGAGAGCCTAGAAGTAGAAGAAGCGTTATAGATACGGGGATTTGGTGGAAGAGAGAGAAGAAATACAGAGAGAAGGTAGAGGTATAGATAGAAGCGAAAGGGATAGAGACGTGAGAAGACGTCGGAGGCTGGAGTTTAGCGAAAGGAGAGAGACGTAAGCGGCTCAAGTTTATCAACAAGTGGATATTTGATTTAAATTTTTTTACCGATAAATTAATTTAGATCAACTAGCTGGAGGTTATCTCGCACAATTTTAATCGGTTGAGATCATTTTAAATTTCAAAAATTACTCTAGTTGCAAGCATTTTGAAATTTGAAAAGATTGACATTATATAGTGTATAGATTTCGGCATGGAGTAAAAAGAGTCCATATATGAGTGGAAACCTATTTTTTTTCAATGATAAATTATTATTTTTTATTGGACGAAACTCCAAAATTCACTCTCAGACCGCTATGTCATCTTTTTGAAAAGATTGCTATTATATATAGTATAAATTATTATTATTATTATTATTATTATTATTATTATTATTATTATCATTATGATTATTATTATTATTATTATTATTATTATTATCATTATCATCATTATGATTATTATTATTATTATTATTATTATTATTATTATTATTATCATTATTATTATTATTATTATTATTATTATTATTATTATTATTAGAATCCATAGATGAGTGAAAACCTATTCTTTTTTTCAATGATAAATTATTTATTTTTTTATTAGACGAAACTCCTAAATTCACTCTCGGATCGCCATTTCATCTTTTTAAAAAGATTCCTATTAAATATAGTATAGATTATTATTATTATTATTATTATTATTATTATTATTATTATTATTATTATTATTATTATTATTATTATTATTATTAAAAAGATTCCACATATGAGTGAAAATCTATTTTGTTTTCAATGATAAATTATCATTTTTATTGGACGAAACTCCTCAATTTACTCTCGAATCGCCAAAGTATGGATTATTATTATTATTATTATTATTATTATTATTATTATTATTATTATTATTATTATTATTATTATTAAAAAAGATTCCACATATGAGTGAAAATCTATTTTGTTTTCAATGATAAATTATTATTTTTTATTGGACGAAACTCCTCAATTTACTCTCGACCGCCAAAGTATGGATTATTATTATTATTATTATTATTATTATTATTATTATTATTATTATTATTACTAGTTTGGACCCGTGCTATGCACGTAATAACGTTATAGAATGCATAACTTAAGAAATTATTGAATTACAGAGTGATGTTGTACTTGTGAATTTCTTTTTCTCGATAATTTGATTTTATTGAATGATTTCACTAAAGACTCGGACTTCACATTTACATCTTTCCGAGTTCCATCATGGAATCAGGTATAAGACTTTATCTCGTATAAGGTTTTGATTACAAGTCACTCTATGCCTTAGAAACTTTTCCGAGTGATATAGCATCTTTTCGAGTGTTATAGAAACTATTGTATACACTATCACTTGATTCCGACCGACTCGTAAAGTATACTCTTGCTTCTCACTTCACACACGCTTTGAGTCACTCGGACAACACTTAGATTTCTCGCATGTTCAAACACTCGCCATAACGTGCATAAACTCGGATCCGACTTCGTGTTCTAAGTTTAATTAAATTACCATGTTAATTCATTCTTCCCCGATCAGCATGTTTTTGTTTGAACTATGTTAGTCTAGATCAAGTCCGACTACTCCGATATTCTTTATTTGACTTGATTCACTTCTAGATCGACTAAGATGAAATTTAAGTCTCATGGATATTAGACTCGAAAATTCCATTTCTTTCCGACTCGGATAATTATGCACTTAATTATATTAATTAAAATATTATCTCGTGTCTAATCTTGGACCAAAGTATTTTATACTTTGAGAACCAAATTGATTTACTTTTGTAGGTTATTCAAACGAGGCAATCCTATTTTTAAATTACAAAAGTAACCTAGCTTCAAAACGTCAAATCACCGATAGACAAGGCTTTTTCCACCTCTAACCTAGGTCCGAGTCATTGTGTCATGGTTGTCTGTTTCCAAACCGAAAATCTACAACGCTAAGCGCAATGGTGGTTTCCACCTTACTTTTCGGATACCGCCGGTGGATTGGGACTTCCAAAGGAGTCAAGAGCCGTTGCCCAACGTTCACATCTCAACGGATATTTTCCGAGTGACTTAGAAAATCTATTACAACGGTCACAAAGGACTTCTAGTTAGAAGATGGTCACAACGGCTAATCCGCTTGGTCATCTATAAATAGAAGCCAACTCTCAAGACTTGAAGATTGCTGAACCAACCGTCAATACACTTACTTAAGCAAAGTCATTGTATTTCACACTCAATCTTCTACTTACAACTCCAACTCGTATTTAACATTCTCTCGAGTTGTAAGGTCTTGTAATCGATTACAAACACTTTTTCTTACTTTCCGAGTAAGGTCCCTTGACCGAGCTCTAAGGGTTAACTCAGCTCGGTTGTCCCTAGTCTGTAAAGGTTACTTCAGCTAGGAAGTACTAGATCGGATAAGGGAATTTCGAGTCTAGGAAAACGTGTAAGGAGTTGTCTAAGGGAACAACTCTGGTCAAGTCATTCTACTCGTGAAGGTTAGCTCTTGGAGAGGCTAAGTCACCCTAGAGGGGGTGAATAGGGTGATGAGGAAATTCGCTTAAAATTTCAAATAGATGAAGCGGTGAGACAGAGCCGAGCTCGTAAAATACTAACTCAAAGTACGAGAAGTAAAGAGAAACAAGTTAGCTAGAATTTTAAAACCTGTCCGAGTCTAGAATACACTCGGAAAATGATAACTCGAAAATACGTGGAAACCCTCCCTGGGCAGAAAACCACGGACCGTGCTAGTCCAAGCACGAAGTTAAATCCACTATTTTGAATCCACAAAATATAGTAGACTCGACTCTACCCAAGTTGATCCCTTAGACAACTCTTTACAAGTTTTCCTAAACTCGGAAATTCCCTTATCTAATCTAGTACTTCCTAATTGAGATAACCCTTATAGTTAGGGACAACCGAGCTGAGTTAACCCTTACAGCTCAGTCAAGGAACCTTACTCGAAAGTAAGAAAGAGAGTGTTTGTAACTAAGTACAAGACCTTACAACTCGTAAAAGTATTTAATACGAGTTGGAGTTGTAAGTAGAAGATTGAGAGTGAACACAATGACTTTTGCTTAAGGTTGGTTCAGCAATCTTCATGTCTTAGAAGGTGGCTTCTATTTATAGATAACCAAGCAGCTTAGCCGTTGTGCCCATTTTCTAACTGGAAGTCCTTTGTGACCGTTGTTATGGATTTTTTGAGTCACTCGTAAAATATCCGTTGAGATATGAACGTTGGACAACGGCTCTTGACTCCTTTGGAAGTCCCAAAACCACTGGTGATGTCTTGAAAAGTAAGGTGGAAACCACCGTTGAGCTTAGTGTTGCAGATTTCCAGCTTTGGAAACAGACAACCCCGACACGATGTCCGGGCTAGGTCAAAGATGGAAAAAGCCTTGTCTCGCTGGTGATTTGACGTTTTGAAGCTCAAGCTACTTTTGTAATTCAAAAATAGGATATCCTCGTTTGAATAACCTCGCAAAAGTAAATCAATTTGGTTCTCAAAGTATAAAATACTTTGGTCCAAGATTAGACACGGATAATAATGTAATTAAGATAATTAAGTGACTAAATATCCGAGTCGAAAGGGAATGGAATTTTCCGAGTCTAATATCCATGATACTTAAATTCCATCTCAATCAGCCTAGAAAGATAAACAAGTCACGGGGAATATCGAGTAGACAGACTTGATCTAGACTAGGCATCATTCAAACAAAATATGCTGACTTAGAAGAGTGAATTATCGAGTAATTCAAGTAAACTTAGAATACAAAGTCGGACTCGAGTAAAAGCATAATATGATCGGTGTTTGAACATGCGATAGATCCGAGTGTGGTATTGTATGACTCGGAACCGAGTTTGAATTGATATGCAAGAATATGCTTTCGAGTCAGTCAAAACAAATATAAACATACGAGTAGTTTCTCTAACACTCGGAGAAGATGCTATATCACTCGTAAAAGTTTCTAAGGCACATAAAATGACTTGTAATCAAAACCTTAAAAGGGATGAAGTCTTATACCCGATTCCTTGATGGAACTCAGAATGATATAAGTGTAAAGTCTCGAGTCTTCATACTGTATTTTGTGGATTCAAAATAGTGGATTTTCCTTGGTGCTTGGATTAGCACGGTCCGTGGTTTTCTCGCCCGGGAGGGTTTCCACGTAATTTTTGAGTTGATACTTTTCCGAGTGCAATCTAGACTCGGACGGACTTAAAGTTTAGTTTAAACTTTTGTTCCTTCATTTTTAGTACTCGAGTCCGTGCTTTTCCGAGTTCACTCTTGACTCACACTCTCCTCGAGTCATATCTAGTTTTATTCCCCCATTACTTGAGCAAATTTCCTCATCACCCTATTCACCCCCTCTAGGGTGACTTAGCCTCTCCAAGAGCAAACCTTCAATTGGTATCGAGCCTAACCTTTCGTAAAGGATCTAACCATCCAAAGGTCTAAAGATCAAATGGCTCGTAACAACAGAGAGTTCGATGAAGGAAGATCTTCCAGCAGACCACCAAAGTTCAAAGGATCTAACTTCGTGCACTCGGAAGAAGCTCATGGAATGTTTCTCGCTAGATCACGATGAGGATGTCCGGAACATCATACAAGTAGGCAACTACATTCCAATGAAGATGGATGAAACAAGACTTGTGCCCAAGGTAAAAGCGAGTACACCACCAAGGAAGCGGAAAAGTTCGTAAAGAACTTAAAGGCGATGAACATTCCGATGTGCGCCATCAGCTCGGAAGAATATAACCGAGTGTCAGCTTGTGAAACGAGTCAAAGAAGTGTGGGACACTCGGTCAACACTTATGAAGGCACCAGCCAAGTCGGGCAAGAGAAGATAAATCAATATCTTCACAAGTACGAGCTGTTCAAGATGGAGCGTGAAGAGAACATCACTCGGATGTTCATCCGCTACACCGAGATTACCAACAATCTCAAATCTCTGGGTAGAAAGATTTCCCACGAGGAAATGTGCGGAAAGATACTTAGAAACCTACCCAAGAAAAGATGGGGTCCCAAGGTGACAGCCATCAAAGAGGCTTAGAACTTGTCCCTACCGAAGCTAGACGAACTCATTGGGAAGCTTCTCACCCATGAGATCCACCTGAAAGAGGAGGATGCAGAGGTCAGCACCAAAAAGAACATTGCGCCGAAAGCCTCGGATACCGAGAGAAGCAAATCTGAGTTCCTTCGACTCGAAGAAGATCCCATGGCACTTATCATTAGAGGTTTCAAGAGAATGATGAAGCACAAGAGATGGGATAAGAAGCCAAGAGAAGAGTTCTATAAGAAAAACAAGAAGGATAGAAAAGGTAAACACTCTTCCCCTTCAAAGTTATCTTTAACTAAGAACTCGGTCTGTTTTGAATGTGGTAGCAAGGAACACATAGTTAAGGACTCGTCCCAGGAGAAAGAGGGACAGAAAGAAGAAAAAGGCTATGATGGCCACATGGAGTGATGAGGACTCATCGAAGATGACGAGGACTCGGATGACTCAAAGTGTCCGATGGCACTCTCGACTCGAAGTTGAGACGCAGTCGGACTCAAATCAATCGACAGTGAGGAAACAAATCCTCAAGAGGTAATTGAATACTTTCTCAAGTTTTCCAAAGTTGATTTAGCTAAGTACATTTTTACTTTGGAAGAAAAGTCCAATTCGACTCTTCTCATTTTAAAGAACAACTTGAGTCAATCACTTCGAGAGCATCTCTTTAAAAATGAGTTGGACAAATTAAGACTTACTCTAAGAGAACTTAAGACTAGTGCTCAATCCAATGAGATTGAGTCCGAGTTACTCGAAGAGAAAATGAGCAACTAAAGCAAAAGCTCAACGAGTCTCAAGAGCTTGTTTTAAAATTTACTCAAGGTCGAAAAACCTTGATATGCTCTTAGGGTCTCAATGTGTCTCCTTTAGAAAAGAAGGTCTTGGTTTTAACAAAGAGGAGGAATCTAATTCCTACTCGGAACTTTTCAAAAAGGATTCCGGAACCGTGAAGTTTAGGAAGGCTGAGCACGGTCCCATTCATAAGAATGAAAGGAGGACTCGAGCCTGCACCAGCTTACAGGAGAAAACCTTCTCCACCAGTTTATAAAAGAAAAGTTTTTCAAAAGAAAGAGACACGGACTCAGTTCTCTAAAAGAAAGACTCATAATCGGACCAAACCCAAGGTTATTCAAATCCGGGTTCCCAAGAGTCTTCTTCCTCGAAAAGGACCACAAGTAAAGAGTGTTACTTGGGTTCGTTAGAGGAAGTGAGAAATGTTAGTTTGTTTCGACTTGCAGATGACTCATAAAAGAACAAAAGGGCATTGGTACCTAGACGGTGGATGCTCACGCCACATGTCGGAGACTCAAGACTCTTTTCCGAGTTAGAAGATTACAAGGGAGGAAAAGTCACGTTTGGGGATGACAGCAAAGGCAAGATAATTTGGATTGGAAAGATTAGAAAAGGAAGCAATCTGGTGAGCCCAAGTATACCTTGTCAAAGGATTAAAGTACAACTTGCTTAGCATCTCTCAACTGTGTGATAAAGGTCAAGAGGTAAGATTCACTCGGACCAATTGTTATATTTCGATGATGCTACCAAGGAGATCAAGCTCTCGGGTAAGAGATCAGGTAACACTTATACTATTCCTCTTTCGACCCGAGTTAGAATTTATCATGTTTAAAAGCATCTCTTCATGATGATTCATGGTCATGGAATCATAGACTAGGTCATGTTAGCATGCATACCATTAAGAAACTTCGATCTCATGGTTTAGTCGAGGACTCGCCTAATTGTGCATTTAAGAAAGATAAAATCGTGAAGCATGCATAAAAGGGAAACAAGTCGATTATCTTTCAAATCTCTAAAAACTGTTTCCACATCCAATGTGCTTGAAATGTTGCATATGGATTTATGTGGTGAAATCCTCGTTAAGAGTCTCGGAGGTAAATCATATGTGCTTGTTATTGTTGATGATTACTCACGATTTACCTGGGTGTATTTTCTTAAGCACAAAAATGAAGCATTCAAAGAGTTCAAGCAAGCTCGCAGACTAATCCAAGTTAAGTCTCGGACTCGAGATACAGAGAATTCGAACCGACCATGGAAGGGAGTTCGACTACTTAGAATTTGCGGAATTCCGTGACAAGAATGGGATCTCACACAACTTCTCAGCACCAAGAACTCCTCAACAAAATGGAGTGGTGGAGAGAAAGAACCGAACCCTTGAAGAAATAGCAAGGACAATGATTATTGAACATAACCTACTCTACTATTTATGGGCCGAGGCAGTCAACACAACGAAACTACACATTGAACGGATGCCTCATCGTAGCCATTCGAAGAAAACCCCATATGAGCTCTACAAAGGGAAGAAACCCAATATTTCATACTTCGGACTTTTTGGATGTAAGTGCTTTGTTCACAACAATGGTAAGGATCACTTGACCAAGTTTGATGCTAGGTCGGATGAAGGTATTTTTCTTGGTTATTCATCTCATAGCAAAGCATATCGCATTTTCAATAAAAGAACTAACAAAGTGGAAGAAAGCATCCACGTTGTGTTTGATGAGATTGAACAGGAAATACCAAGTGAGTCTACAGTCTCGACACTGAAGCTCAGCAGAGATACCGATCGTGATGAAAATGAGCCCATCAAGAATCAAGTCCATGTCACTCGAACGAAGTGACTCGGAACAACATGACTCGGAATGAGACGACTAAAGAGCCAGCTCGGAATGTTGAAGGTCAATCTGATGAATAAGTTCACTCGCAACGGACTTCTAATGATCAACCAATTCAACCTACGGATCCGGCGAACCGGAGAATAGGTAGAGCATTCAAGTATGCTTCTAGTCACCCACTAGAAAACATCTTATCTCGATATCAATAGTGGGGTAAGAACTTGTTCCTCTCTTCAAAATCTTTGTGCATTCACCGCATTCATTTCATTAACCGAACCCGTAAATGCACTAGAGGCCCTAAATGAACCTCGAATGGGTAAAGGCCATGCAAGAGGAACTAAATCAATTTGAAAGAAACCAAGTCCGGACTCCGACCAAACGACCTTCGACCACCCAGTCAAAGGAACCAAATGGGTCTTCAAGAACAAACTGGATGAAGGTGGGTTGGTTGTAACAACCCGACCCTAAATCACAATTACTTATTTTAAATCACATTATTTATTTTATTACACTATTTATATAACCGAGCGCGTGCACTTCAATTCAATATTTTATATTTACATTATTTTTATATATTTGCTATGCAGACTAAAGGCAACGAAGTGGCCCTAATAAAAATTCCATAATAAGATTTTAAATTGTGAATACCGTTATTAAAAACAAAATTAAAAGTAACAATAAAAGAAAACAAAACAAGTAAATAAAGAAATAAATCAAAAATAACAAAATGACAAGATTAGATTTTTCTAAAGAAAATCCAGAGAAAGAATTCTCTCGGAACATGTTAGGCGGTTTAAATATATTCGAGCTCATTCCCTCACTCTCCCGTGCTCCTTCGTTCTCTCGCCCTCCCCTGCCTCCTCTGCATCTCCCCTGCCTCACCACCTCTCTGCCTCCCGAGTCCGGCCACCGGACGCCACCGCGCCGGCCGGACGCCGCGCTAGGCGCCGCCCGGCGAGCTCCCTCTCCCTCTCACTCTCTCTCGCGCCGCCGCTCGCCTCTTTCTCGCGTGCTCGCTCGCGTCCCTCGCCGCTTCTCTCTCGCGGCGTCGCCTCCTTCGGCCACCAACACAGCTCGACGCCGGCTGGAAGACCGGCGCCGGCCACCATTCTCTCTCTCTGTCGCGGCTCGTGTTCTTCTCGCCCCGCGGGCCTTGCTTCCTCGCTGCTCGGCTTCCCTTCGCTGCCGCTGCTGCTCCCGCTGCCGCGTTCGCTGCCCCTGCACCGCGGTTCCTCCGCCGCGGCCACCTAGCAGCCAACAATAGCAGCAGCAGCCGCCACTCGGAGCGAGCCACCGGCCTTGTCCAAGTAGCCGCCGATACAGCCACCGCGCCACCACCCCATGCTCGTCCTCTTCGACTACTCCTCTTCGAATCGAAGGTAAACACCCTAAACCCTAAATTATCAAGTTTCGATTTATTTAGGCAATTGCAACTATAAATTGAAGTGTATGATTTAGAATTGTGTTGTTAAATGAATCCGAGGATGATTGGGAAAAATTCAGATTGGTATGAATGACAGAGAAGTGGCAGTTGGATGGGTTAGTGTGCGTATGAATGTGAACGAATATGATTTCTTTGGGAAAACCGTGATCCAGTGAACGAAATTAGGGATGTTTTGGTTATATAACGGAGTAATTTGATAGATTTTGTTATATTAGAAACGAGTTATAGTGAACGAACGAAAGCGAATAGATGTAAGTTCTTTGTAAAATTATGAACTAGTGAATGAGATTAAGGATGCTTTGTTATCAAATTGAACAATTGGGTGGAATTGTTACATTTTGCAAATAGCTAGAATTGAACACAAAGGAAGAGAAAGAAATAGGCAGGGAGGATGAAGTCGGATAATAGATGGTGTAAGAGGCATGGGGGACATTTGAACATTTGGTATGCTTAATTGGGATGTGAATACGAGTTACGTCGAGAAAATAACGCTTAGGCACTTAAATTGGTGTATATGTATGAGTTTTGGGCAATTCAGCAAAGTTGTGAAACCTTCCGATGGAAGGGCATTTGATGGATTAATTAATTATTTAACTATAGGTTTTGAGTGCGAGAGAAGGGAGAAGTGAGGAATGAATTAAAAATAAGTGTTTGGGTATATATATATATATATGTACACCATTTTCAATCCAAGTCAGCTAGCAAATTGAGTAACACCAACATCATTGGGTATTTAGTTAGCCTAATCAACTTCTCCAATTAATATAAATTGTATTCAATAATTGAAACGGACTCAACGCAAGTAAAGCTAAGTAATACAAACATTAGTTTAATCGATTTTCATACAAGCATAAGAAGTGAAATACATTACTAAAGCTTATACAAATTCAAGCATTAAAATTCAAGAAAACATTATTAACCCTAGAAATCCATTTTAAACAGAGCTGAGGCCACTTCCGTTGCCGAATAGCCGATAACTCAAATTTCTCGCAAAAGGGGAGAAACAAATATTCTCAATTCAGTGTACGTTCATTGCCTGTACCTTTCAAAAATTCACATGTTTTATCAAATTTCAACATTTCTCATATATACAAATAACAATGAATCATTTACAAGGCAAGTTTTGCCACCTAATTAAGTGGTCCCCGCCCAATTATCAATTACCAAGGGCTTAGGCCCGCCAATTATACTCGCGCGGCGTCAACTCGGGTTACCGATCGGCCCGGGGTGACACTGTTCAACGATCGTATCAATTACCAAGGGGTTCCACTTCCGGATAATAACCGGCAAGCATGTCTTACTCATATTCTCTCCCCCGATTTCAAACTAAAATGAATTGAAATGCGCGCGCTCAATCAATATATTCTTCAAAGTTATTTTACAGTGCAGGAATGTTCGTGTCGAGTTTCGACTCACTTTTCCAAATATTTTATTGTTTTTGTTTTAGGAAGAAGCACCGGCGAACAATCAACCATTTAATAAGTCCGACGCGAGCAAACCCTAGCCAGCCTCGTGGCATTCGCAAACTCGAAGGTACATAGACGCTCACGGTGATTTTACCTTCAACCAAGGTTAGGTATGGCCTTGGGAATCGTTTTACATTATCTTGTGGATTAGACAAGAGTCTAGGTTGTATAAATATTGCATTGCTAAGCCGGTAACCTATGTTTTGAGATGACCTAGCTACTTGGGTAATAAGTAGTTGCTTATAACAGTAGATGCATAAATTGAGTTTCAATTAAATTTCATATATTTAGCCTTGTCCTATTTTTAGGACGGCGGTGACGCCTTCGATCGTTAACTTCCGCTGCGACCTTACCTAATACTCTCGAATTAGAGAATTATTAAGTAATGGTAACTGGGGCGTTACATTGGTAGTTAGAAATAAGGCTAGACTCGTGGCTTAAGGTTACAATCAAGAAGAAGGGATTGATTGTGGGGAAACCTTGCACCTGTAGCTGAATTGAAGCTATTAGAATCTTGTTTGCATTTGCATCTAGCATGAATATCAAGTTATATCAAATGGATGTTAAATGTGCTTTTCTCAATGGTTTCATTGAAGAGGAAGTTTATGTTGAGCAACCCCTGGATTTGAAAACTCGGAATTTCCAAATCATGTTTTCAAACTACAAAAAGCTCTATATGGTCTTAAACAAGCTCCCAGAGCTTGGTATGAAAGACTCGAGCAATTTCTTGGTTGAAAATGATTTTAGAAGAGGTCAGATTGACAAGACTCTCTTTATAAAAATCAAGGGGAAAGACTTTCTTATTACTTAGATATATGTTGATGATATAATTTTTGGAGCTACTAATGAAATTCTATGTCGAAAATTTTCTCGAGTTAATGAGATAGGAATTTCAAATGAGTATGATGGGAGAACTTAATTTCTTCCTTGGTCTACAAATCAAGCAAGACAAAGATGGTATCTATGTCCATCAATCAAAGTACACCAAGGAGCTGCTAAAGAAGTACAAACTCCAAGATGCAAAGCATGCGAGCAACACCTATGAGCGAGTAGCATAAAACTGGACTCGGACGAAAAAGGTAAAGCAGTAGATCGAAACTCTATCGAGGTATGATTGGATCTTTGCTATATCTTACTTCTAGTAGGCCGGACATAATGTTTAGTGTCTGTCTATGTGCAAGATTTCAAGCTAATCCAAAAGAATCACATCTCACTACGAGTGAAGAGAATATTTAGATATCTTGCGGGGACTCAAAATTTAGGTCTATGGTACTCCGGAGACTCGGAACCGACTCTCACCTGGATACTCGGATGCTGATTATGCTGGGTACAAAGTTGATAGAAAGAGCACCTCAGGAGCTTGCCAATTTCTAGGTCAATCCCTAATATCTTGGCACTCAAAGAAGTAGAACTCAGTAGCTCTATGAACTGCCGAAGCCGAGTATATTGCAGTTGGGGCATGCTTGTGCTCGGATTTTATGGATAAAGCAACACGTGAGAGATCTTGGATTTTCATTCAAATCAATTCCAATCAAGTGTGATAATCAAAGTGCAATCAACATCACCAAGAATCCAGTTCAAGCACTCAAAGACAAAACATATTGATGTTAGATATCATTTTCTCGAGAGATCATTCCGAAAAGGGTGATATTGAACTTGCATTCATTCCTACCAATCTTTAATTAGCTGATATCTTTACTAAGCCACTTAGTGAGGATTAGTTTTGCTTTATTAGGAATGAGCTTGGTATGGTAAACGCATAATTATGTGCTTTTCTCGAGTGAAAAATTCGTTGCATGATTATGTGTTGTGTGCTTATTCTCTTTAATAGCCATTAGTTCGAGTTGATCAAGTGATACTAAGCTGATAGTTAAAAATTGTTTGTGGTTTCGAGTCACTCGAAACTTAACCGAGTTAGACTCGGTCTTTGAGAAAAATGGACATCAAACTTCGAAATCATCTCTAGACAAGTGGAGAATTTCGGAATTATATTTTAAAATCTCTCTTTCTCTCTCTCTCTCTCGCGCGCGATCGGACAACTAGCCGTTGGGAGACAATCGCTGGAATTTTAACCGTTGGAGAGCAGAACAGTCACACCGATCCGAGGTGACCGCTGAAGGGCTGAGTCGAACGGATACCGAAGGACGTTTATTTCTCTATAAATAGCGCATATTTTCCTTCGTTTCGTTACTTTACTCTCTGCGTACTTTCACTCTCTTAATTAAATCTTCGCGTGCAAGCCTTCTACTCTCGAAGCAACGCTCGGTGATCTCAAGTTTAGAGAAGAACATCTCAAGTAAGCTCTGTTGCTCTCAGCTCTCTCTCTACACTTTCTTTTCGTTCTCTTTTCACTCACTCTCTTCGAGCTAATTCTCTCTCTCTCTCAAAAGTTCATCTTCTCTCTCTTTTCCTTATCAAAAATGCCGAAAAGAGGTTCTCACCCTAATTTTCTTGGCTCTACAACCAAGAAACCCCGTACTAAAAGCCAGGAAGGCCCCTCTAATCCTTCCAAACCCCTTGTCACCCAACATCTCACGCTGGATGATAAATTCTTTCCGACCACAAAGTTTTTGTGGTTGCCTCACATCCAATCCACTGGGGTCTACAATTTTATTTATTTCAGCGAGTTCATTTACCCGAACTCGTTTCTGAATTTTACACTCATCTTTCTAGCTCGAGGGTATCCTCACCTCCGGAGTGCGAACGTCACTTGTTCGCATCAACACTTCTCTCCTCCACCGCCATTTCAAAGTATCCTCTCTTTTCTTGAACAGCAACCCCATACGTTTCAACGAGGTTGCTGATGAATTCTTTGAGAAGTACGCTAAAGAATTCCCTAGGTCACGCAAAACTTCTCCGTGACCCAACTAAAGTCGAAACTCGCCTTCTTTGTTTTCCGCTAATGAAAACTTTCTTCTCACAAGCATTCTAGCAAGGAGAACCCAAACTCCAATCACCTCAAAGCTCTTTTCGACATTCTAGAGGGCTACGAAGTAGACGTCTTTCCTGCTATCATTGAGCAAATGGCAGATGTACCGGCTCGGACTCGGAATAAGAAGAACACCCCACTTCCTTTCGGGGCTCTTCTCACTCTCATTTTCAAGCAATTCAAAGTTCCTCTTCCCTAAGATCCTAACGCAGCTTCGAGGCTGCCATAGTAGTTGGCAAAAGGAACTTCTTGGGTATGGATACTAGGAAACCCAACCGGGCGTCCGGGTTCATAACTCGAACCGAGGCCACCTTCTCCACCTTAGATTCGGACTCAAACCCCTCTTTCTCTACCTCCTCCACCTGGTGGTGCCTCCACCTCAGGTGCTTCTTAGGTTATCTCTTACGCTTTGTCCACTGCTTTTGGACAAAATCTCCTCGGTGTCCTCCGAGCTTAAGGACACCCTCCGGTCATTCAAGACTGTCTTCCAGTCTATGACCATTAACCGGAAAACCGCCCAATCCCAAATCCGAGAGCAGCAAGATGTGCTACTCGAGATGAAGGCCCCGGTTAAGGAGCAGAGGGAGCTAATCAAGCTCCTTCAGGAGAGGCGATCTAAGGTGGCTCAGGATCCTGTCGGCTTAGACATTTCCGAAGAATCCTCGAGTCCGGCCAAGTCCTCCTCAAACAGAGGAGACGAATAAGAAGAAAGAGAAGAAGAGGAGCATGCGGCCGAGGCAGCTCCATCCGAGGAAGGGGAGAAAGAAGAAAAAGAGCAAGGAGCAGCGGTAGAGGGTCGGGGTGCTCCGAACCGCAACTCGAGTGATCAGCTCGGACAGTAGTCCGAGTGGGTCGAAGACCCTGCCGACCATGGTCGGTCAACAGCTGGTCAGCCCGAGCACACCCCTCCTTCAGCTGAGTTCCGGGAGGATGAGCCTCTGGATGATCTCGTTCGGGTCAACCACTCGAACCGAGCCAATGCCGGAAATCCCAATGCTGCCCCGCCGCGTTCATCCACATCTTCAAGATCTTATCAGCGCAGGTGCACTCGCTCGTCCATCATCTTCAACTCAAACTGCTCCATCCCATCCCTCTTAGATATTTTTTTAGTTTTTCAAGTTTTTTCTTTCTCTTTGGTTCGGACATCAAATCTGTATCTACTTGATACATTCTTCCTCTTTTTGTTTTTTTTTTTTTTTTTTTTTTCTTTGAAAGGCAAGGGGAGAATAGTTAGATAAATTTGTTGTCTTGTTTAGGGGAGTTTCTCTCACCCTCTTTTGTGTATCTTCAGTGTAAATTTCAATGCATTTCATTAATAATTCTGCTATCATGTTTAATGCCTTCGACTTGCAATTCTCTCCGAGTTTATTACTCGTTTCCCTCGGTCTCTCATTACTATTTCCCTCAGCAATTTTTTTTCTTTCTTGCTCCGATACTTTAGCTACTTGCTATGCAATCTCGGTTTATTTGCTTTGATAGAATACAAGTTTCACCAATTGTTTTTACTCTACACAATTCTATCACATCTTACCGACTTCGATTCCGAGCAAGATTGAGAAACCAGATCTATATCACTAACAAAGTTTCTATCTAAGTATGGAGTGCCTTTCATCAAAAGGGGAGATTGAAGACTCGGACTTCACATTTACATCTTTACGAGTTCCATCATGGAATCGGGTATAAGACTTTATCTCGTATAAGGTTTTGATTACAAGTCATTCTATGTGCCTTAGAAACTTTTCTGAGTGATATAGCATCTTTTTGAGTGTTCCAAAAACTATTGTATACACTATCACTTGATTTTGACTGACTCGGAAAGCATACTCTTGCTTCTCACTTCACACACAGTTCTAAGTCACTCGGACAACACTCAGATTTATCGCATGTTCAAACACTCGCCATAACGTGCATAAACTCGGATCCGACTTTGTGTTCTAAGTTTAATTGAATTACCATGTTAATTCATTCTTCCTCAGTCAGCATGTTTTTGTTTGAACTATGTTAGTCTAGATCAAGTCCGACTACTCGATATTCTTTATTTGACTTGATTTACTTATAGACTGACTCGGATGGAATTTGAGTCTCATAGTCTCACATGAATAAACAAGTGGGTTTCTAACAGCAATAAAGGTACAACCTACTAAAATAAAGGAATCCAATTAGACCAAAATGATGATGTAGGGTTAGTAATTATTAAGCAAAATGTTAAAAAGGGAAAATCTCCTAGTCTTGTAATACACAAGGATAGAACTTTAAGCTTTCAAAATCAATTATGTGTACCGAATAAAGAGGAATTAAAAAGAAAAATTATTGAGGAAGCTCACAATACACGATATTCGATACATCCAGGAGGAACAAAATAGAGAACTGAAATAATATTTTTGGTGGAATAATATGAAATGTGATATCGCGAGAATATGTAGACAAGTGCTTGAGTTGTAAAATGGTAAAGGTCGAACATCAACATCCTGTAGGTGACCTGAGACCTTCGAATATTCCTAATCGGAAATGAGATTCAATTTCAATGGACTTTCCTAATTACCTCTTACTACCTCAAAGAAAAATGCTATTTGGGTGATTGTTGACCAACTTACTAAATCTGCACATTTTATAGCAATACATGACACATGGAATGTAGAGAGACCGATGCGATTATACATTAAAGAAATTGTTAGGTTATATAGAATACCGAAGGACATCATATATGATAGGGACAAGAGGTTCCAAGTGCGTTTCGGCAAGCTCTACAGCGAGCTTTTGGAACTAAATTGAATTTTAGTAGATTGTATCTATAGAAACCTAAAAGTGTTATCTCTTATCTCTTCAATTATGCATTTTATTATGTTGGCCCGATGATGAAATCCCAACTCCTTTTGAGGATTTGTATCTTGGACTATGTTTGATTGGTGAGACATAAGGCGGTAAACCATAAAGAACTCCTAGCACTAAATAAATAGCCTTTTGCTTTGGATCACTCTAAAAATCCCTCTTTCTTTCGGATGATCTAAGAATCGGGCCAAGCCTTAAGAGACAACAGAGTTCAATGTCGTGTACTTGGAAATTTCAAGTCCGAATATCGCATTTTACCTTTTGTCCAACAAGACAAGGAGCTAAAGATCTCAAGACAGACATTAAAACGTTGCATTTCATGATCATGAGCATCAAAGTGCTGCGTTCAAGCTCCATAAAGCGATCCACATTAGACTTGGAGCTTTTCCCTTTAAAACGACGTCATAGCTGAATGTTACTCGCTTAAAAATGTCTTCAAATACCTTCTTTTTGATAATTCGCCGTTGAATCCTTACAAAGAGGTATCTTCAATTATTATTATCTATGGGCATTCATTCGGCTGATCATTCTCACTCCTCATAAACTCACCTTTTCAAAACTCATAAAAGAGCCCTCCTTTCTTTGATTTGCCACTTGTCGCATCAAGAGATCCAGATCAGCAAGGTGGGACAACCTAAAGGCAATCATTCAGCCTTCAAACGGTTATTTAATTTATGTTTTCTTTATCACTTTTTGTATTGTGGATTGAAGAGATGTAATCGCTTTTTAATTCCTCCCCGCTCGATGTAACATTTTTAGTTTTCTCGCTTTTCTTTTCCTTTTCATTTTTACTTTCTTTCTTGCTTTCTTTATCAGTTTCCTTTAATTCTGTTTGGTTGCTTTTTATTTTCATTTAGCATGTTGTATATTTATGTTTAGCACATTATTTTAGTATACTACTCAAACTAGTAATAGCCGTCTTCGAGACAAGCGGAATGGAAGGGTTCTCCTTACATTTTGTACTCTTGCCCCCAAATATGATTCTTGGTTCCAAGACCAATGGAGTCATTTTTAACCTTTTCGGTCTTAAAAGCTGATCGGCGACTCCTCTTTTTTAGTATACTACTCAAACTAACATCGGAAGAGAAAATTTTTATTTTTGTTTTTGTTAGTTTTTCTCCCTTAAAACCGACTGGCGACTCCTCTTTTTACTTTATTCTTATTAAAAATGCATCTCGGTTATTTTCTAATTGCGGGGTAAAAAGAAAGAGATCCGGTTACGCTCGCTAGGCCGAGGCCGAGGGTGACTGTTTCAGTCCAAGCCCCGGCAAGCACCTATGACCGCCAAGTGTAGGCTGCCGCCTACATTGGGTGGTCAACGGTTGAGGCTTGGGTCCGGACCAATGTCTTCACACTTGTCCGATCCTAAAGCCTCACCGCATAACCCTAATTTTTATTATTTTATTCTTTAATTAGGAGATAATATCTCGAGAATTCTTAAAAATAATTTATAAAATAAAGCGATTAATAAAACGCCAATCAATTTAATATGATTTAATCCATTAATTTGACTTAATAAAAATCAGAACTCATAAAAAGAGATCAATCCCCACTTTCCACAATCCATTTTCAAAACCCTAAAATCATTTTCCACTTCATCTTTAAAAAGCCCTTATGCCAAGGCAATCGTGGGGAAGCTCGGTCCAGCGGCTCGAGTTCCGGCCGTGGTTCCTATAGTGGCGACTCACTGGGGAATAAATCATTTATTAGAGGGTGAAACTTAAAAATTTAAGTAGTGTATTTTTATAATGTGCTTGCATTAGGCATCCTGCATTTTAGTAATCTTTGAACATAGTTTAAATACTATTCTAGACCCCTAGGAAAAATTTATTTTACCCCCTGTTTAACCCTTTTGGAATGAGGCTCCCACTGAATCCTAGGCGGGTCCAATTAGGCTTGATTGTCAATAGAAACGGTACCTCTTCCCTCATAGCACGCGCTCTTGGTTCAAACTGTTTGGTTCACCGTGAGGCACCGAGGATGCTGGACTTTTCTCCTACCGTGCCCCATACGGAGGACCAAATCCTCGAACTATGAGTCACCATGTATCCTACCTAGTATAAACCTCTTTTGACCATAGAACCTTTTGACTATTAGGTGGTCACCTTGACTTCATTTGCATGCTTGGATGAGTGTGTGTGTTTTGGATATAATCGTTTACTTGTGAGCCTTTAGAAATAGGTGAGGAGTACTTGATTAGCCCTTGCATGGGTGAAAATAAAACACTTTAATAAATTTCCAAGAGTCGGTCCATTATATGCATTTAGCCAAAAGTCAAAATACCCTTGTCCTACTAGGGTTAGTCCATTATTTGTACTTTCGAGTCATACTAAAATTTTTTTAAGCGGTCTAAGTAGTTACCGCATGTCGGTCTAGAAGGTTCTTGCCAAGGCCCCTTCTATCTTTGGGAAGTTAGTTTTTTTCTTTTCTTATCTTTTTTCACATTCTCATTTTGCATTTACATTAGCCAAATCAAATTCATCTAATATTAGGTGAGTCCATTTTCCATTTGCATTAGCCAAAACAAGTTCATCTCATATTAGGTGAATCCATTTTGTGTTCGCATTAGCTAAATCAAATTTATCTCATATTAGGTGAGTCCATTTGCATTAGCAAAATCAAATTCATCTCATATTAGATGAGTCCATTTTGCATTAGCCAAATCAAATTTATCTCCTATTAAGTGAGTCCATTTTGCATTAGTCAAATCAAATACATTTTAAATATAAGGAAATGCATTATCATTTAGCTAGAATAAGAAGCATCTTTTCTTTAAGGATCAATTATTCATTAGCCAAATTATCATCTCAAACTAATTCATACATCATTTCTTTCTCATCATCGTATTCTTTATGTGCATCCAAATAAAAGCATACTTAGTCTCTTCGGGTCTTGAGCTTAAGTCCCTTCTTCCCAAAAGTGGTCTTCTCTCACATGGTCCTAAACCTCATCCTTTGGGTTGCAGAATAGGGAAGTCTACGACAACCGAGTATCGTCGGAATCCGAAATCTAAAAGATTATAACGTCTTACCAAAGAGTCCGACACATCTTCTTTTCTTTCTACTCCGCGGTTTACACCGGTGCAACAAGCTTCGGTGCACACCACACCAATTCAATCTACTCTTCGTCATAAGACAAGTACTTAGAAAGAGTTCCCTTCCAATGGATTTGAACCCGTAGTCTCTTAACCTTGCTTTGCTTAATAAGAACTTAGCGAAAGTGGAAACCAGGATGAATGATCAAGACGAGAAGATATCATCTATATCAAGGGATCTTAAAACCATAATAAAGGCTATTGAGGACGAGTAAGAGAGATGAGGAAGCTGAACGTTTGAGAGGAGGAGAGGGATCAGTTCCTTCTTCTCTACCTAGCTTGTCTCCTCCAAATAGTCCCAAACACGAATCCCCAAGCGTGAATCCAAACCTCAGCCTAATCCACTTGTAAATCAGATAGAACAAATGTTAAGGGAGTCATCCATGTCCAAGTAATCATTACTTCAATCATAAGGGATTTACTTCAATTCCTAAAGGTAAACTACCTCCAAAGTTTACCATGCCCGATATCAAGTTCAAAGGTTCCGAGAATCCCCATCGTCACGTGCGCAACTTCTTAGGAGTAATGACTCTTAAGAACATTAAAGAAGACACTTACCACATCATCTTCCCTTGGACTTTCGATACTAATGCAATGAAGTGGTACAATGCGGTTGACCCACGTAAAGTCGCCAATTGGACCAATTTGTGCAAGGAGTTCCTACATTAATACTCCTATAACACCGATCTGTCTATTACTCGAGAGACATGGAATTAATCAAACAAGGTGAAAAGGAGATCTTCACGGACTTTCTCACCGGATGGAGAGCAAAGGTCTGCCCGGATGGTTGATCGACCCTTTGAGAAAGACTAAGTCGTGGTCATCGTGAAAAACCTTCAGCCCAATTGTAATCAACACCTCAAATTCCTACCCATCATGAATTTTTCAACCCTTAGGGATGTTGGCTTGCTGATAGAAGAAGAGTTGTCTACCGCAACCACAAAAGTCGCGACTCGGGTATAGAGGTAATTATCATTCCAAAGATGAGAAAACCTCCAATACGAGCACTATTAGCAGGGGTGCGGATGTCAATGCGCTCAACAGGTATACCGACTACACTCCTATTGATACTATCTACATTAAAGCCCTTCATTGTCTCCTAGAAAAGGGAAAAATAGAATTGCCACCCGTTAGAGTAGAATCGAAACCGCAAAACAGTCCAAAACTGGGATGCGGAAAAATTTTGCAAATACCATTGTGCACGAGGACATGATACCAAATAGTGTTGGACATTCAAGAACAAACTAGAAAGCATGTTTCGAAATGGCCAACTCCCTTTACCTAAGGCTGCCCAAAACCAAACAACAACAAAAATCCTTTTAGCGGCACCTTAACCATTTTCATCGAACCCACTCCGAGTCAATGGGACTCGTCTGTCTTTATCCAAAATATTGATGAATGTAAACCACTTTGTAGCTTACCTCCTTTAGATCCGAAGTCCAGGGGTATGGGTAAGTGATGAAAAGGATGTCTACAAAACGAGAAGCAACGGTGGCAACAATAACGATGACTTCAGGGCACACCACCCTTAGAAGAAGAAGACTTTTGGGAGAAACCGAAAGTCCTACAGTCTAATTCCTTACTAGATCTCGTACAAGACAATGCACCCATGGGTCCACAACAAACTCAGGAAGCCCCAAAAGAGTCCGAAGCTACAAAAGAAGAAGATCAAATCCTTGAACGACTTCGAAAATTAAAGGCGGATATCTCAATCTGGCAACTTATATATGCTTCCTATAAATATAGACAAGCTTCGATTGGCGCACTCGGTATGATCGAGGTCTCTCGTGAAATCACGCCGAGGAAGTGGTAGGATTGGTTACCAGTAGGGATGAAACTATTACTATGATCAAAAGGATCTCCCGGAAGAAGGCGTTGCACATAACAATGGATTGTCCCTAGAGAACTCGCTAGATAATGGATCGAGTAGTAAACACGTGTCCCTAGAGAACTGCTAGAAGGGTAGGAATTAGGGAGCAACAACTCTCTAAATAGATTGTCCATCTTCGAGCTTACGATAATTCTAAAAGAACAGTCTTGGGAATAGTGACCTTGCCAATTAATATAGGGCTAGTAGAAAGGAACATCGAATTCCAAGTCCTAGATATCCCAACTCCCTTAAATTTACTCTTAGGACACCCTTGGTTATATGATCATCGAGCGGTGCCCTCTATACTGCATCAAAAAGTTAAGATGATCATCAAAGGTCAAGTTATAACTCGTCAATGGGGATAATCTTTGTGCTTCTATTACTTCTAAAGAATTTGTAGTTGAGATTGAGCACGATGCCAATGATGAGGAGCTATATGGATTCGAGACTATCACCGCCTTAGAAAGGGATTAAGCACCTCTTAACTTCAATTCTTACGACAACCCTAGTGTCCATTCGATGCTTAGGAAGAAGGGGTACTTTCCGAGTCTTACTGCAGGTCGAAGGGCATACCACCATATTTTTCCACCACTTGAACCCACTAACAACGATAATCTTTGGCTAGGTTATCAACCAACTACTGAGGAAATAGCCCAAGCCAAGTGGAAGATTCAAACTAAGAGGACTACACTTCACACAGTCCACTCTATCAAGCCCTTTCCCTATTATGGTTTTCCTGAGGCTTACTATATTAAGGATAAGAGCATCTAGTACCGATTTGCGATTTTCAGTGATCGCCATATACTTGGAGAAGGAGACACCCTACTTCTTTGAGGAGGGACAATCCACACCAGAATGGACCAATCTTGCTGGGAATAATCTTTTCGATCTTCTCGTTCGAACAAGAGAATAATCTAGAAGGGAATTCGGTCTCGGTACTATCACGAGCTATGTCGTACTCGGAGTTCGATCCGTATAGATACATCACCAATGTTGATAATGAAGGGTCCAAGCATGTTTCTTTGATTGACATCGAGGAGGGCCAATAATTCGCCATCGCCTAGGGGCGCATCCTCCTCTTGAATCTAGTACTAGGGCTTTTTATTCTCCTTCTATTATTTCTAGTTCTTTTCCTATCATTTCTAGTTATGTATCTTCGGTTTCGAGTCCGATGTACTCGTTGCTTCATTTAATAAAGTGAACCTTTCCACTTACTCTTTGCCTCCTCTTGCTTTCAATTGTTTTGCCTCTAATGATGAACAAGAAATCCCTAAAGAATTAATAAAAGCTATAGAAGATCATGAAAATCGCTCACAATAATAGAGGAAATAGTAACAATTAATCTGGGGTCAATTGATCAACCCCAAGAAGTTAAGATCGGGAGAACACTAGATCTAGAAAAGCATAAGCAATTAACTTCGCTCCTTACAGAGTTCGTAGATGTCTTTGCATGGTTCTACAAAGACACGTCGGGTATAGATCCAAGTATAACAGAACATAAAATTCACCTTTACAAAGATGCTAAGCTAGTTAAGTAGAAGCCGAGGAGGATGAAACCTGAATGGGCTTTAACGATTAAGGAAGAGGTCCGAAGCGGTTAGAGGTCGGGTTCATCAAGGTAGTTCACTATCCTCAATAGGTAACAAATAAGGCCAGTCCCAAAGACGATTTCCCGTTGCCTCATACCGACATCCTTGTAGATAACATAGCGGGTCATGCTTTGCTTTCATTCATGGACGACTACGTTGGGTATAATCAGGTAAAGATGGCTGAAGAGGATATAAAAAGACGACCTTCATCACTCAATGTGGGACATACTATTATGTGGTGATGCCATTTGGGCTCAAGAACGCCGGTGCAACGTACCAAAAGACAAGTTACAACCTTATTGCATGACATGATCCATAAAGAAGCTGAAGTTTATGTGGATGATATGATCATAAAGTCCAAAGATAGGGCGGGGCACCTACCCGACCTAAGGAAATTCTTCTAAAGACTCGGAAAATACAACATACGCCTTAAACCTCAAAAGTGTGCCTTTAGAGTAACCTCAAGAAAACTGTTAGGTTATGTTGTTAGTCTTAGAGGAATAGAAGTTGATCCATCCAAGATCAATGCCATTCAGGAGATCCCTCTCGCAAGCACGAGAAAAAGAGATAAGGGGTTTCCTACGATGTTTACAAGTACATAAGTTGTTTCATATCAAAACCGACTATGGTCCGTGAACCTATTCTCAAGAAGTTGAAGAAAGTATTTGAGCCCATTTAAGATGTCGAGTGCCAACAAGCATTCGATAAGGTTAAGGAATACCTAGCTAACCCTCCAGTGCTAGTTCCACCCCAACCAGGGAAACCTTTACTTTTGTATCTCACCACGACGAAAATGGCTATGGGAGCCATGCTCGCTCAACGAGACGGGAAAGAAGAAGAGAAAACATCATTGGCACTAGTCCGGGCTACCAAGAAGCTCATGCACTATGAAGTTGTGCTCTTGGAGAGACTAAGTCACCCTAGAGGGGGTGAATAGGGTGATGAGGAAATTTAAACAAAGAATAGAAGATTAAAGTCTAAAACTGACTTTGAGACAGTCTAAGTCTAGATTGGACTCGTAAAAGTGTTAACTCGTAAATTACGTGGAAACCCTCCTAGGGAAGAAAACCACGGCCAGTGCTAATCCAAGCACCAAGTCAAATCCACTATTTTGAATCCATAAAATACAGTGAGACGGACTCAACCAGAATTGCTCCCTTAGACAATTCCTTACAAGATTTTCGTAGACTCGAAGTTCCCTTATCCGATCTAGTACTTCCTAACCGAGGTAACCTTTACGAGTTAGGGACAACCGAGCTGAGTTAACCCTTATAGCTTAGTCAAGAGACCTTATTCAGAAAGTAAGTAAGAGAATTTGTAGTCGATTACAAGATCTTACAACTCGGAAAGATGTTAAGTACGAGTTAGAGTTGTAAGTAGAAGATTGAATATGAATACAAAGACTTTTGCTTTAAGTAAGTGTATTGACAATGATTCCAGCAATCTTCAAGTCTTGAGAGTTGGCTTCTATTTATAGATGACAAGCAGATTAGTCTGTTGTGACTATCTTCCGATTAGAAGTCCTCTATGACCGTTGTAACAGTTCTTCCGAATGGCTCGGAAAGCATCCGTTGAGATGTGAACGTTGTGCAACGGCTCTTGACTCCTTAGGATGTCCCAATCCACTTGTGGTATCTGAAAAGTAGGGTGGAAACCACCATTGAGCCTTAGCATTGAGGATTTCCAATTTTGGAAACAGACAACCCTAACATAGTGTCTAGGCCTTGGTCGAAGTAGAAAAGCCTTGTCTGCTGGTGATTGACGACTTGAAGCCAGGTTACTTTTGTAATTCAAAAATAGGATAACCTCGTTTAGAGAAAAAGTAAACAAATTTTGGTTCTCAAAGTATAAAATACTTTGGTCCAAGATTAGACACAAATAATAATTTAATTAAGATAATTAAGTGTATAATTATTTGAGTCTCGGAAAAGAGGAATTTTCCGAGTCTAATATCCATTACACTCAAATTCCATCCGAGTCGAGTCTACAAATAAATAAAGTTAGATAAAGAATATCGAGTGAGAATACTTGATCTAAACATACATAGTTCAAACAAAACATGCTGACTTAGAAAGATGAATTAACACGGTAATTCAATCAAACTTAGAATATGAAGTCAAACCCGAGTTTATACACGTTAGAACAAATGTTTGAACATGCGATAAGTTCGAGTGTTGTCCGAGTGACTCGGAACTATAAGTGTGAAATGATAAGCAAGAGTATGCTTTCTAAGTCAGTCAGAATCAAAAGACAACTTATGTAATAGTTTCGTAGCACTCATAAAAGTTTCTATACCACTTAGAAAAGTTTCTAAAGCACTTAGAATGACTTGAAATCAAAACTCACAAGAGATGAAGTCTGGACCTGATTCCTTGATGGTACTCGGAATGAATTACATGCAAAGTCCGAGTCTTCAATCTCCCCTTTTTAATGAAAGACATTCCATACTTAGATAGAAACTTTGTTAGAGTTATAGACTCGAATTTTCGTTCTTTCTCAAAGAATATGTCGGAGTAGAGATAGAATCATATAACATAGCTAAAGTGATTTAAACTTAGATTCTATCGGAGCAAATAAGCTTAGATAGTATCAAAGCAAAAACTGAATTATCGCGTAGAAAAGAAGTGAATCGAGCTTAGAAAGATGCTTATATCGTGGATAAAATTATGTAACCGAGTTGTTGCATCGGAGCAAGATGTACAAAAAAATTGAAACTCGTAAAGCGATAAGCACGAAACGAAACTTCATTAATATTCACAAAAACATATATACACAAAAAGGGTGAGAGAAACTCCCCTAAACAAGACAACAAATTTTTCTAACTATTCTCTCCCTTGCCTTACAGAAAAAAAACAAAAAGAGGAAGAATGTATCAAGAAGATACAATTTGTATGTCCGGACAAAAACTAAAAACAAAAAATTAAAAACAAAAAAAAATTTCTAAGATGGAGGGGAGGGAGCGAGTCTAAGTCGAGGTGGATGGACAAGCGGTGCACCTTCGCTGGTAAGATCGTGATGAAGTTAAAGATCGAGGCGGGGCAACACTGGTATCCCGGGATGGGCTCAGCTCTAAGTGGCTGACCCGGAATCAAGTCATCTAGAGGTTCATCCTCTTAGAACTTGACCGAGGGAGGTGCTTGCTCTGGCTGGACAGCTGCTGACCGACCTTGGTCAGCGAGGTCTTCCGACTCACTCGGACTACTCGTCTAAGCTGATCGGTTCCGGTTAGAGGGCTGGAGCACCTTATCTCTCTCGCTGCTCGCTCCTTCGCTTCTTCCTTCTCTTCTTCTTCCTTCTCCCCTTCCTCCTTGTCCTCAAAGGAGCTGCCTCGATCGCGAGTCTCCTCTTCTTCTTCTTCCCCCGCAGAGGGGATTTGGCCGGGCTCGAGGACTCCTCGGATGTGTCCGAGTCAACCGGGTCTCGAGCAGCCTTGGAGGGCCTTTCCTGGAGGAGCTCTATTATCTCCTTCTGCTCCTTGACAAGTGCTTTCATCTCAAGAAGCACATCTTGCTGCTCTCGATTTGGGGTCGAGTAGTCTTTTGATTGATGGTCATAGATCGGAGGACGGTGTTGAATGACCGGAGGGTGTCCTTGAGTTCAATGGACACCGAGGAGATCTTCTCCATTATGGTGGTGGACAAGGCAGAAGAGAGGACTTGAGAAACACCTGAAGTGGAGGCACCACCAGGTGGAGGAGGTAGAGATAGAGAGGAGTTTGTGTCCGAGTCCGAGGCGAGAAGGTTGCCTCGGTTTTAAGCTATGGACCCGGACACCCGGTTGGGTCTCTTTGTATCCATACCCAAGAAGTTCTTTCTTGCTAACAACAATGGCAGCCTCGGAACCCGCGTTAGGATCCGAGGGAGAGGAACTTTGAATTGCTTAAAGATAAGGGTGAGAAGAGCCCCAAAAGGAAGTGGGGTTGATTTCTTAGTCCGAGTCCGAGCTGGCACAGCGGCCATATACTCGACTATGGCTGGAAAGAGGTCTACTTCGTAGCCCTCAAGGATGTCAAAAAGAGCTTTGCTTGGAGTTAGGGTTCTCCTTGCTCGAATGCTGAGAGAAGAAGGTTATCATCAGTAGAAAACACGGAAGATGGGCTTCTAACTTTAGTTGAGTCGAGAGAAGTTTTTGCGTGACTCAGGAAATTCTTTGGCATACTTCTCAAAGAATTCATCAGCAACCTTGTTGAAAGGTATAGGGTTGCTGTTGAGGAAAAGAGAAGAGACTTTGAAAAGGCGGTGGAGGAGAGAGACGTTGATGCGAACAACGATATTTTGAACTCCGGAGGTGAGTATACCCTCAGAGCTAGAGAGGTTAAAGTAAAACTCGAAACGAGTTCCGGGTAGATGAACTCGCTAAAACAGAGGAAATTATAAACCCCTGTGGTTTTGATGTTGTTCAATCATGAAAACTTGGTGGTTGGAAAGAATTTGTCATCCAAAGTTAGGTGTTGAGTGACAAGGATTTTAAAGGGGTTAGAAGGACCCTCTTGGCTTTTTGTGCGAGGTTTCTTGGTTGCGGAACCAAGAAAGTCTAGGTGGGAACCTCTTTTCGGCATGTTTGGATGTGAAAAGAGAGAAAGATGAACTTTGAGAGAGGGAGAGAGTTAGCTCGAAGAGAGTGAGCGAGTAGAAAGTGAAGAGAGAAAAAATGAGAGAGTAGAAAGAGGATCGAGAGTAATCGGTGCTTACTTGAGATATCTTTCACTTAGCTTAAGAGAGACGATTTCTTCTTCGAACGCAGTAAACTTGCTCGAGTTGAAGTAAGAGAGTGAGAGAGAGTAAGTAGAGAGTAAAGTAGCAAATGAAGGAAAACGTATGCTATTTATATAGAAAGAATTGTCCTTCGAGTATTCGTTCTAACCCAACTCTCCAACGGTCGCCTCGCACCAGTATGACTGTTCTGTTCTCCAACGGTTAGAATTCCAGCGATTGTTTCCCAACGGCTAGTTCTCCGATCGATGCGCGAGATAGAGAGAGAGAGAGAAAAGAGAGATTTTAAAAGAATTTTCTGAAATTCTCCACTAATCTAGAGATGATTTATGAAGTTTGATGTCCATTTTTCTCAAAATTTGAGTCCGACCTAATAAAGTTTTTGAGTGACTCGAAATTGCAAACAAGCAATAACTCATAGCTCAGTATCACCGGCTCAACTAAACTAATTATTATTAAAGCATAAAAGTGAAACATCTAACACATAATCATGCAAAGTAATTTCACTCGAAAAGCACATAATTATGCATTAATCATGCCGAGCTCATTCCTAATAAAGCAAAACCGATCCTCACCAAGTGGCTTGGTAAAGATATCAGCTAATTGAAGTTTGGTAGGAATGAATTCAAGTTCAATATCACCTTTCTCAAAAATGGTCTCTTAGAAAATGATACCTAACCTCGAATATGCTTTGTTTTTTAGTGTTGAATTGGATTCTTAGTGTTGCTTGATTGCACTTTGATTGTCACACTTGATTGGAATTGATTTGAATAAAAGTCCAAGATCTCTCAAGTGTTGCTTGATCCATAAAATCTGAGCACAGCATGCTCCAGACTGCAATATACTCAGCTTCAAGCAATTGATAAAGCTACTAAGTTCTCGCTTCTTTAAGTGCCAAGATATAAGGGATTGACCCGAAACCGGCAGGCTCCTGAGGTGCTCTTTCTATCAACTTTGTATCCAGCATAGTCAGCGTCCGAGTATCCAGTGAGAGTTAGTTCTAAGTCTCTTGAGTACCATAGACCTAAATTCCGAGCTCCTGCAAGATATCTCGAAAATTCTCTTCACCGCATTGAGATGTGATTCTTTTGGATTAGCTTGAAATCTTGCACATAGACATACACTAAACATTATGTCCGGCCTACTGGAAGTAAGATACAACAGAGATCCAATCATACCTCGATAGAGTTTCGATCTACTGCTTTACCTTTTCGTTTGAGTCCAGCTTTATGCTGCTTGCTCATAGGTGTTGCTGCATGCTTTGTATCTTGAAGTTTATACTTCTTCAGCAGGTCCTTGGTATACTTTGATTGATGGACATAAATGCTATCTTTGTCTTGCTTGATTTGTAGACCAAGGAAGAAATTGAGTTCTCCCATCATGCTCATTTGAAATTCCTGTCTCATTAACTCGGAAAAATCTCAACAAAGAATTTCATTAGTAGCTCCAAATATTATATCATCGACATAGATCCGAGCAATAAAAAGTCTTTCCCCTTGGTTTTTATAAAAAGAGTCTTGTCAATCTGACCTCTTCTAAAGTCATTTTCAATCAAGAAATTGCTCAGTCTTTCATACCATGGTCCGGGAGCTTGTTTAAGACCATAGAGAGCTTTTTGCAACTTGAAAACATGATTTGGAAATTATGAGTTTTCAAATCCAGGGGTTGCTCAACATAGACTTCCTCTTCAATGAAGCCATTAAGGAAAGCACATTTAACATCCATTTGAAACAATTTGATATTCATGCTAGATGCAAATGCCAATAAGATTCTAATAGCTTCGATTCTGGCAACGAGTGCAAGGTTTCCCTACAATCAATCCCTTCTTCTTGATTGTAACCTTGAGCTATAAGTCTAGCCTTATTTCTAACTACCAACCCACCTTCATCCAGTTTGTTCTTAAAAACCCATTTGGTTCTTATGACTGGGTGGTCGGAAGGTCGTTTGGTCGAGTCCGGACTTGGTTTCTTTCAAATATTGAGTTCCTCTTGCATGGCCTCTACCCATTTAGATTCATTTAGGGCCTCTAGTGCATTTTGGGTTTAGTTAATGATATGAATGCAGTGAATGCGAGATAAATTTTGTAGAGAGGAACGAGTTAATGATATGAATGCAATGAATGCAGTGAATGCGAGATAAATTTTGTAGATATCGGACAAGATGTTTTTGAGTGGGTGGCTCGAAGCATATTTGAATGCTCTACCTGTTTCTAGTTCACCAGATTTGTAGGGTGAATTGGTTGATCTTCGAAGTCTATTTTGAGTGGGCTTGCTCATCTGATTGGCCTTCAACATTCCGAGTTGGCTCTTGAGTCGTTTCATTATGAGTCGAGTTGTTACGAGTTACCTCATTCGAGTATCTTTTCCTTGACTCTTTACGAGCTCATCTTCATCAACATCATCATCTCGACTGAGCTTCGGATCCGAGAATGTTGACTCACTTAGTTTTCCCTGTTCAATCTCATCAAAAACAATGTGGATGCTTTCTTCCACTTTGTTAGTTCTTTTATTGAAAATGCGATATGCTTTACTATGAGATGAACAACCAAGAAAAACACTTTCATCCGACCGAGCATCAAACTTGGTCGAGTGATCCTTACCATTGTTGTGAACAAAACACTTACAGCCAAAGGGTTTAAAGTATGAGATGTTGGGTTTCTTCCCTTTGTAGAGCTCGTATGGAGTTTTCTTCAGGATGGGTCCGATGAGGCATATGTTCAATGTGTAGTTTCGTTGTGTTGATCGCCTAAGCCCGGAAATAGTAAGGTAGATTATATTCAATCATCATTGTCCGTCCTATTTCTTCAAGAGTTCGGTTCTTTCTCTCCACTACTCCATTTTGTTGCGGAGTTCTTGGTGCTGAGAAGTTGTGGGAGATGCCATTCTTATCACAAAACTTTGCAAATTCCGAGTAGTCGAACTCCCTTCCATGGTTAGTTCGAATTCTCTAGATCCGAGACTCAACTTGGATTTTCCTGTAGAGCTTGCTGAACTCTTTGAAAGCTTCATTTGTGTGCTTAAGAAAACATACTCAGGTAAATCGTGAGTAGTCATCAACAATCACAAGCACATATGATTTACCTCCGAGACTCTTGAAAGGGATTTCACCACATAAATCCATATGCAACATTTCAAGCACTTTGGATGTGGAAACAGTTTTGAGAGATTTTAAAGATGATTTGACTTGTTTCCCTTTTGTGCATGCTTCACAAATTTTATCTTTCTTAAATGCACAGTTAGGCAATCCTCCGACTAAACCATGAGATGCAAGTTTCTTAATGGTGTGCATGCTAACATGACCTAGTCTACAATGCCATGTCCATGAATCATCATGTAGAGATGCTTTTAAGTAAGATAAATTCCGACTTAGGTCGAGAGAGGAATAGTGTAGGTGTTACTTGATCTTTTACCCGAGAGCTTAGTCTCCTTGATAGTTTGATCGAAATATAACAGTTGGTCCGAGTGAATCTTACCTCTTGACCTTTGTCACACAATTGAGAGATGCTAAGTAGATTATACTTTAATCCCTTGACAAACTAGGTCGAGCTGACCGGATTGTCTCCTTTTCCAATCTTGCCTATCCCAATTATCTTACCTTTGCTGTCATCTCCAAATGTGACTTTGCATCCCTTGTAATCTTCTAACTCGGAAAAGAGTCTTGAATCCCCTAACATGTGGCGTGAGCATCCACTATCTATGTACCAATGCCCTTTTGTTCTTTTCCGAGCCACCTGTAGGTCGAAACAAACTAACCTTTCTCACTTCCTCTAACGAACCCAGTAATTCCCTTTATTGTGGTCCTTTTGTGAGGAAGAAGACTCTTGGGAACCCGATTTGAATAACTTTGGGTTTGGTCCGATTCTCGAGTCTTCCTTTTAGTAAACCGAGTTGGTGTCTCTTTCTTTTGAAAATCTTTTCTTTTATAAACTGGTGGAGACGGTTTTATCCTGTAGGCTGGTTTGGGCTCAGTCCTCTTTTCATTCTTATGAATGAGACCATGCTCAGCCTTCCTAAACTTTACAGTTTTGGAATCATTTTTGAAAAGCTCCGAGTAGGAATTAGATTCCTCCTCCTTGTTAAAACCAAGTCCTTCTTTTCTGAAGGAGACACATTGAGACCCTAAGAGCATGTCAAGGTTTTTCTAACCTTGAGTAAACTTCAAAACAAGTTCTTGAGACTCATTGAGCTTTTGCTTCGGACGCTCATTTTCACCTCTGAGTGACTCGGACTCGGTCTCATTAGATTGAGCACTAGTCTTGAGTTCTCTTAGAGTAAGTCTCGGTTTTTCTAATTCATTTTTCAAAGAAATGCTCTCGGACGTGATAAACTCAACTTGTTCTTTAAACCGAGAAGAATCGAATTAGACTTCTCTTCCAAAGTATAAATATATTTAGCTAAATCAACTTTGGAAAACTTGAGGAAATATTCAATTACCTCCCGAGGATTTGTTTCCTCATTGTCTAAGTGATCCGAGTCCGACTCGGATTCAGCTTCCGAGTCTAATAGTGCCATCGGACACTTTGAATCATCCGAGTCTTCATCTTCTTCGATGAGTCTTCATCACTCCATGTGGCCATCATAGCCTTTTTCTTCTTTCTGTCCCTCTTTCTTCTTGGACGAGTCTTTGACTATGTGTTCCTTGCTTGCCACATTCAAAACAGACCGAGTTCTTAGTTAAAGATAATTTTGAAGGAGAAGAGTGTTTACCTTTTCTATCCTTCTTATCTTTCTTGTAAAATTCTTCTCTTAGCTTTTTATCCCATCTCTTGTGCTTTATCATTCTTTTGAAGCCTATGGCGATAAGTGCCATGGGATCTTCTTCGAGCTTGATGAACTCAGATTTGTTTCTCTGCTTTCGAGGCCTTCGGCGCGATGTTCCTTTTAGTGTTGACCTCTGTATCCTGCTCTTTTAGATGGATCTCATGGGTGAGTAGCTTCACAATGAGTTCGTCCGGCTTTAATAAAGAGAGGTTCCGAGCTTCCTCGATGGTTGTCACCTTGGGACCCCATCTTCTCTTGGGTAGACTTCGAGTATCTTTCTGTACATTTCCTCATGGGAAATCTTTCTACCCAGAGATTTGAGATTGTTAGTAATCTTTGTGAAGCGGATGAACATCCGAGTGATGTTCTCTTCTAGCTCCATCTTAAGCAGCTCGTACTTGTGAAGATATTGGCTTATCTTCGCTTGTCGACTTGACTTGTGCCTTCATAAGTGTTGACAAGAGTGTACCACACTTCTTTGGCTGTGTCACAAGCCGACACTATGTTGTACTCTTCCGAGCTGATGGCGCAAATCAGAATGTTCATCACCTTGAAGTTCTTTCGAACTTATCTACTTCTTCGATGGTGTACTCGGGCTTTGCTTTGGGCACGAGTCTTGCTTCTTCCATTTTCATTGGAATGTAGTTGCCTTCTTATATGATGTTCCATACATCTTCATCGTGATCCAGCAGAAAACATTCCATGAGCTTCTTCCGAGTGCACGAAATTTAATCCTTTAAACTTTGGTGGCCTCGTTGGAAGATTTTCCTTCATCGAACTCTCCATTGTTCCGAGCCATTTGATCTTTAGACCTTTGGATGGTTAGATCCTTTCCGAAAGGTTAGGCTCGATACCAATTGAAGGTTTGCTCTTGGAGAGACTTAGTCACCCTAGAGGGGGATGAATAGGGTGATGAGGAAATTTAAACAAAGAATAGAAGATTAAAGTCTAAAACCGACTTTGAGACAGATCTGAGTCTAGATTGGACTCACAAAAGTGTTAACTCGAAATTACGTGGAAACCCTCCTGGGGTAGAAAACCACGGCCAGTGCTAATCTAAGCACCAAGTCAAATCCACTATTTTGAATCCATAAAATACAGTGAGACGGACTCAACCAGAATTGCTCCCTTAGACAATTCCTTACAAGATTTTCGTAGACTCGAAGTTCCCTTATTTGATCTAGTACTTCCTAGCTGAGGTAACCTTTTCGAGTTAGGGACAACCGAGCTGAGTTAACCCTTACAGCTCGGTCAAGGGACCTTACTCGAAAGTAAGAAAGAGAATTTGTAGTCGATTACAAGACTTACAACTCGGAAAGATGTTAAGTACAGAGTTAGAGTTGTAAGTAGAAGATTGAATATGAATACAAAGACTTTTGCTTTAAGTAAATGTATTGACAATGATTCCAACAATCTTCAAGTCTTGAAAGTTGGCTTCTATTTATAGATGACCAAGCAGATTAGCCGTTGTGACTATCTTCCGATTAGAAGTCCTCTCGTGACCGTTGTAACGGTTCTTCCGAGTGGCTCGAAAGGATCCGTTGAGATATGAACGTTGTGCAACGGCTCTTGACTCCTTAGGATATCCCTATCCACTAGTGGTGTCCGAAAAGTAGGGTGGAAACCACCGTTGAGCTTAGCATTAAGGAATTCAAATTTTGGAAACAGACAACCCCGACACAATGTCCGAGCCTTGGTCGAAGTAGAAAAGCCTTGTCTGCTAGTGATTGACAGCTTGAAGCCGGTTACTTTTGTAATTCAAAAATAGGATAACCTCGTTTAGGGACCCTACAAAAGTAAACAAATTTTGGTTCTCAAAGTATAAAATACTTTGGTCCAAGATTAGACACAAATAATAATTTAATTAAGATAATTAAGTGTATAATTATTTGAGTCCTGGAAAAGAGGAATTTTCCGAGTCTAATATCCATTACACTCAAATTCCATCTCGAGTCGATCTACAAATAAATCAAGTTAGATAAAGAATATCGAGTGAGAATACTTGATCTAGACATACATAGTTCAAACAAAACATGCTGACTTAGAAAGATGAATTAACACGGTAATTCAATCAAACTTAGAATATGAAGTCGGACCTAAGTTTATACACGTTAGAACAAATGTTTGAACATGCGATAAGTCTCGAGTGTTGTCCGAGTGACTCGGAACTATAAGTGTGAAATGATAAGCAAGAGTATGCTTTCTAAGTCAGTCGGAATCAAAAGACAACTTATATAATAGTTTACGTAATGATCGAAAAGTTTCTATACCACTCGAAAAGTTTCTAAAGCACTTAGAATGACTTGAAATCAAAACTCACAAGAGATGAAGTCTCGTACTGATTCCTTGATGGTACTCGGAATGATTTACATGCAAAGTCCGAATCTTCACACTACATGTTAGCTCATACGGTACATGTAGTAGCACCTATAGATCCTATTAAGTATATACTTGAGCAACCAACTATCGGTAGCAAGATAGTAAGGGGGACTGTTATGCTCGTCGAATTCGAACTCAAGTACGTCCCTAAAAAGCAATCAAAGGAATGATAGTGTCGGAATTCTTAGCAGATCTACCCATACCTAAATCACAACCCGAACACCTTTACTTTCTAGACGAAGATATCTTACAAGTAGAGGTGGACATTTGGACAATGTACTTCAATGGCGCTTCTAACCGGAAGGGCTTTGGAGTAGGGATTCTTCTAGTCTCATCGGAGGGAGCATATACTCCCATTTCGGTCAAACTAGACTTCAAATCACCAACAACGCCGCAGAGTACAAAGCTTACATCACAGGACTTGAAGCTGCTACAAAGATGGGGTCGAGAATATCAAGGTTTTCGGTGACTCCAGTCTTATCATTAATCAGATTTTGCAAATATGGAAGGTACGTAGTGAAGCCTTGGCACTCTACCAAGCATGTCCGATAGAACTATCCAAACATTTTGACAACATCTCTTTCACCTACCTTCTTAGGGATGATAACCAATTCGCGGTTGCATTAGCTAAATTAGTATCCATCATCAACATCCCTAATGGCATTCATTCAATGGCCATCCACAGACAGCGACGAAGTTAACCCGCGCACGTCCGAACATTAGAGGTGTCTAATACCGACCACACCAGCTTGGTATCATGACACTTATCAATATCTTAATAAACAAGAATATCCCTTGGACTCTACACCTAGAGCTCAACAAGCCATTAGGATGTTGGCTGCCCAATTCTTCATCAATCAAAGGCAACCGTACAAGAAAACCAACTTTAGGATTAGCTTACTTTGTGTCAACTAACACGAAGCAAAGCGCATCATGGATGGGATTCATGATGGGGAAATGTGAACCTAATATGAATGGTAAAATGTTGGTTCGGAAGATTAAGAGACTCGTGTATTACTGGTCGACCATGGTGGCAGATTGTCATGAGTTTGTTAGAAGGTGCCATAAATGTCAAGTGTATGCAAATTTATAACACCAACCGGCATCATTCCTCACAACATTAGCTTCACCCTTGCCATTCTCGGTTTGCTAAATAGACATTATTGGCAAAGTGACCCCTAAAGGAATCGGTGGTCATGAATTCATATTAGTAGCAATTGACTATTTCACAAAATGGGTAGAGGTGGGCTCTTATGTAACTTTGACATCAAAATAGGTAGCCAAATTCATTATCATCTCGCCATTATGGGGTGTCCCACGAACTAATTAGTCACCATGGTAGTCATTTTAAGAAGGAGGTAGCAAACTTATTGGACAAGTATAAGATCCAACACTATAAATCTTCCCCTACCGTCCTTAGACCAATGGAGCAGTTGAAGCCGCTAATAAAAACATTCGTAAAATAGTGGAGAAGATGACATTTAACTATAAGGGTTGGCCCGACAAGATGCCTTTTACTTTATGGAGTTATCGAACATCTATTAGAACCTTTACGGGAGCAACACCTTACTCTCTAGTTTATGGGATGGAAGCAGTCTTTCCAATAGAAATTTTCGTTCCCTCATTAAGAATCATTGCTAAAAGTCGATTCCAAAAGCGAGAATGGGCTAAAGCACGCTATGAAGAGTTAGTACTATTGGATAAAAGGCGCCACAACACCCTCCACAATGTCCAAGTATACCAAGTGCATATATCCAGAGCATTTAATAACAAAGTTAAGCCTCCAGATCTGCAAATTCGAGATTTAGTCCTTAAGGAGATAAAAGCACCGATTTAGGACCCACGAGGGAAATTTAGACCCAATTGGCAAGGTCCATTTATACTTAATTAGATCTTACCGGCAGCGCAGTGAAATTGAATGATTTGGATGGAGAGGAAATTTTTCAAGTATACTAATTTAGATCAATTGAAGAAGTATTACATTTAGCATGAATTTAGATAGCAGGTCGTGAGGGTGAGCTAACCCAAAAACCCGTCCTCGGCTTGGATTGTAGGCTGCAACTCGCCCGCATGAAGCCGAAATCGCTAGTAATCATCGATCGGCTATACGGCGGTGAATTCGTTCCCGAGCCTTGTACACATTGCCCGCACACTATGGGAGCTAGCCATGCCCGAAGTCGTTACCTTAACCTCCAAAAGGAGGATGTCGAAGGCGGGGTTAGTGACTGGAGTGAAGTCGTAACATGGTAGCTGTACTAGAAGGTGCGGCTAGATCACCTCCGTTTTAGCAAGAGCTAATGCTTGTTAGGTATTTTAGTTTAACACTGCTTCACACCCAAAAAGAAGCGAGCGACGTCTAAGTTAAACCTGGAGATAGAAGGGCGGGCACCGACCACCACCTAGACAACGGTGGGCTAACTGGACCGAGTTTTTTCCTTTTGACTCTGTAATCTATTAACCGTCCAATTAGATGATTTCCTTATTTCTTGGACAGTTCGCTTATGTATTTCTTCTTTTTTGGGGGCAGTTCAACTAGGTGGTCCAATTTATTTTCCCTCTAGGTAAGTAATAAAATATAAAAGTGTAGCAGAGTATTTAGATTTATTTCATAAAAAGGTAAGCTTACTATTTACCCGAGTACATAGCTAATAGAAGGCAAATCAATGCAATCACACTACTTGTAAAAACAATAAATTTGTTTTGAAGAGGCAAAACTAAACCTCCTTCTCTTTTATTCTATCTAAAAAATTCTATAGCCTTAGTCTATCTTTACTTTCTTTCCTTTGGAGTCACTAGATTCAACCTCATCAACCTGGGTGTGTTTCTTCGATTCCTCGATTCTTCGAGCTCTCCTCTCTTTAGCTCCTTTGGCTTCAGTTTCTCTTCGGTGGACGCGTTCAGCCACTTGAGGATTTATTTCGCGAATTTGGAGACGAGTAGCAGTAGGGACAGCTTTTTCGAGATCCATCTCTCCGGTTCTCAATGCCTTACGCCGTTGGGGATCCACCTGTATTATCCACTCCGGATAATAGGTAAATACAGAAGTATTGGGGCAGATATTTCAGGATCCATCTCTCTGGTAGAGAGAAAGAGAAATTTTAAAAGAAATTTCTAAAATTCTCCACTTATCTAGAGATGATTTCGAAGTTTGATGTCCATTTTGCTCAAAACCGAGTTTGACTTAGTATGGTTTCGAGTGACTTAGAAAATGCAATTTCACAATAACTCTTAGCTCGGTTTCACTTGGTCAATCGAACCAATTGTTATTAAGGCAAAGAGAGAAAACATATAACACATAATCATGCAAGACAATTTCACTTAGAAAATCACATAATCATGCATTAATCATTCCAAGCTCATTCTTAATAAAACAAAACTGATCCTCACTAAGTGGCTGAGTGAAAATATCAGCTAACTGAAATTTTGTAGGAATGAATTCAAGTTCAATATCACATTTCTCATAATGGTCTATTAGAAAATGATACCTGACCTCAATATGCTTTGTCTTTGAGTGTTGAACTGGATTCTTAGTGATGTTGATTGCACTCGATTATCACACTTGACTAAGATAGATTTGAATGAAAGTCCAAGATCCTTCAAGTGTTGCTTGATCCATAGAATCTGAGCACGAGCACATTCCAGCTGCAATGTACTCGGCTTCAACAGTTGATAGAGTAACCGAGTTTTTCTTCTTTGTGTGCCAAGATATAAGGCATTGACCCGAAACCGGCATGCTCTCGATGCGCTCTTTCTATCAACCTTGTATCCAGTATAGGCAGCATCCGAGTATCCGAGTGAGGGTCGGTTCCGAGTCTCTTGAGAACCATAGACCAAGATTCCGAGTCCCCGTAAGATATCCGAAAATTCTCTTCACCGTAGTGAGATGTGATTCTTTTGGATTAGCTTGGAGTCTTGCACACGAGACATAAACTAAACATAATGTCCGACCTATTGGATGTGAGATATAGTAGAGAACCAATCATACCTCTATAGAGTTTCGATCTACTCGCTTTACCTTTTTCGTCCGAGTCCAGCTTCATGCTACTACTCATTGGTGTTGCTGCATGTTTTGCAGCTTGAAGCTTGTACTTCTTCAGCAAGTCCTTGGTATACTTGGATTGATGGACATATATGCCATCTTTATCTTATCCCACTGTTGATTTCGGACATAATGTTCTCGAGTGGGTGGCTAGAAGCATATTTGAATGCTCTACCTGTTCTCCGGTTTACCGAGTTTGTTGGTTGTACTCGGCTGATCTTTATTAGCCTCGATCCGGATGAGTTTGCTCATTTGCTTGACTTTCAGCATTTTGAGCTGGCTCCCGAGATGGTTCAATCTCGAGTCATGATGTTTTGAGCTGCCTCATTCTCGGTTGCTTTCTTTTGACTCTGTCTCGAGCTCGGCTTCAAGCAAGATCATCTTCATCTCGACTTAGTTTCGAGATCCGAGAATGTTGACTCACTTGTTTTTCCCCGATCAATCTCATCAAACACAACGTCGATGCTTTCTTCTACTTTTTTAGTTCTTTTATTAAAAACACGATATGCTTTACTATGAGATGAGTAACCCGGAAAAATACCTTCATCCGACCGAGCATCAAACTTAGTCGGATGATCCTTACCATTATTGTGAACAAAACACTTATATCCGAAGGGTTTGAAGTATGAAATGTTGGGCTTCTTTCCCTTCTAGAGCTCGTATGGAGTTTTCTTCAATATGGGTCCGATGAGGTATCTGTTTAGTATGTAGTTTGCTTGTGTTGACTGCCTCAGCCCGAAATAGTAGGGTAGATCATGTTCAATCATCATCTGTCCCCTATTTCGTCAAGAGTTCGGTTCTTTCTCTCCACTACTCCATTTTGTTGAGGAGTTCTGGATGCTGAGAAGTTATGAGAGATACCATTCTTATCACGTAACTCCGCAAATTCTCGAGTAATTGAACTCCTTTCCATGGTCGGTTCGAATTTTTCTAATTTGAGTCCGAGACTCTACTTGAATTTTCTCGTAGAGCTTGCTGAACTCTTTGAAAGCTTCATTTTTGTTCATGAGAAAACAAACCCGGGTAAATCGTGAGTAGTCCTCAACAATCACAAGTGCATATGATTTACCTCCGAGACTCTTTACGAGATTTCACCATATAAATCCATATGTAGCATTTCAAGCACTTTGGATGTGGAAACAGTTTTGAGAGGTTTGAAGGATGATATGACCTGTTTCCCTTTTATGCATGCTTCACAGATTTTATCTTTCTTAAATGCACGTTAGGCAAACCCCTAACCAAACCATGAGATGCAAGCTTTTTGATAGTGTGCATGCTAACATGACCTAGTGTACGATGCCATGTCCAGGAATCATCATGCAATTATGCTTTTAAACACAATAAATTCTGGCTTGGATAAGAAAGAGGAATAGTGTAGGTATTACCCGATCTCTTACCCGAGAGCTTAGTCTCTTTGGTGGTTGCATCGAAATATAGCAATTGGTCCGAGTGAACCTTACCTCTTAACCTTTGTTACACAATTAAGCGATGCTCGAGTAGATTATACTTTAATCCCTTGACAAGATAGACTGGGCTGACCAGGTTGTCTCCTTTCCCAATCTTGCCTATCCCAACTATCTTGCCCTTACTGTCATCTCCAAAAGTGACTTTGCCTCCTTTATAATCTTCCAACTCGGAAAAGAGTGTTGAACCTCCTGACATGTGGCGTGAGCATCCACCGTCTAAGTACCAATGACCTTTTATCCTTTTCTGAGTTAACCGCAAGTCGAAACACACTAACCCTTCTCACTTCCTCTAACGAACCCAAGTAACTCCCTTTACTCGTGGTCTTTTTCTCGAGGAAGAAGACTCTTGGGAATCCAGATTTGAATGACTTTGGGTTTGGTCTGATTCTGAGCCTTCTTTTTAGAAAACTGAGTCTGTGTCTCTTTCTTTTGAAAATATTTTCTTTTATAAATGAGTGGAGAAGGTTTTCTGGTCCGGGCTTAGTCCTCCTTTCATATTTATGAATAGGACCATGCTCAGCCTTCCCGAACTTCACAGTTCTAGAATCCATTTTGAGACTCATTGAGCTTTCTTTTCGGATGCTCATTTTCTCTTCGAGTGACTCGGACTCAGTCTCATTAGCTTGAGTACTAGTCTTGAGTTCTTTCGGAGTTACTCTCAGCTTTTCAAATTCATTTTCCAAACAGTTGCTCTCGAAGTAAGAGACTCAAGTTGTTCTTTGAACCGAGAAGAATCAGAATTGGACTTTTCTTCCAAAGTATAAATATATTTAGCTAAATCAACTTTGGAGAACTTAAGAAAGTATTTAATTACCTCCCGAGGACTTTTCTCCTCGGTGTCCGAGTTGTCAAAGTCCGACTCGGATTCAACTTCCGAGTCCGTTAGTGCCATCAAACACTTCGAGTCATCGGAATCTTCATCTTCTTCAGATGAGTCTTCATCACCCTATGTGGCCATCATATCTTTCTTCTTCTTTCTATCCTTCTTTCTCCTTTGACAGTCCTTGACTATGTGATCTTTGTTACCACATTCAAAACAACCAGAGTTCTTAGTTAAAGATAATTTCGAAGGGGAAGAGTGTTTACCTTTTCTGTCCTTCTTATCCTTCTTGTAGAACTCTTCCTTTGGTCTTTTCTCCCATTTCTTGTGCTTCATCATTCTTTTGAAGCCTCGGGTAATGAGTGCCACAGAGTCTTCTTCCGAGTCCGAGGAACTCGGACTTTCTCCTCTCGCTTTCGAGGCTTTCGAGTGCAATGTTCTTTTTAGTGCCGACCTTGGCATCATCTTCTTCCAGGTGAATTTTATGGGTAGCGACTTCCCAATCGGTTCGTCCGGCTTTAGTTGAGAGAGGTTTTGAGCTTCCTCGATGGCTATCACCTTGGGACCCTATCTTATCTTTGGCAGACTTTGTAGAATTTTTTTGCACATTTCTTCATGGGAAATCTTTCTACCCGGAGATTTGAGATTGTTTGTAATCTCGATAAAACGTATAAACGTCTCGAGTGATGTTTTCTTCTGGCTCCATCTTGAATAGCTCATATTTGTGAAGATATTGACTTATCTTCACCTGTTTCACTTGGCTTGTTCCTTCATATGTGTTGACAAGAGTGTCCCACACATCTTTAGTTGTGTCACAGGATGACACTTTGTTGTAATCTTTTGAGTCGATAGCACACATCGGAATGTTCATTGTTTTGAAGTTTTTTCGAACTTTTCGACTCCTTATTGGTGTACTCGAACTTCTCTTTAGGCACATATCTTGTACCTTCTATCTTCATTGCCTTCTTGGATGATGTTCCGGACATCTTCATCATTGTCCAGCAAAAAGCATTCCATTAGCTTCTTCTAGTACACGATGTTTGATCCTTTGAACTTTGGTGATCTAGTGGAAGATCATCCTTCATCGAACTCTCCAATGTTCTGAGCCATCCGATCTTTAAACCTTTGGATTGTTCGATCCTTTTTGAAAGGTTAGGCTCGATATCAATTGAAGGTTTGCTCTTGGAGAGTCTTAATCACCCTAGAGGGGGTGAATAGGGTGATGAGGAAATTTTAACAAACTTAAAAACTTTTAAGCTTGAAAAGAATGAACAAGATAATCCGAGTCTAGATTGGACTCGAAAAGTGTATACTTAGCGTTACGTGGAAACCCTCCTGGGGCAAAAACCACGGACAATGCTAATCCAAGCACCAAGTCAAATCCACTATTTTGAATCCTCAAAATACAACGAATCGATTCAACCAGAATTGCTCCCTTAGACAATTCTTTACAGAGTTTTCCTAGATTCGAAGTTCCCTTATCCGATCTAGTATTTCCTAACCGAGGTAACCTTTACAGCTAGGGACAAGTGAGCTGAGTTAACCCTTATAGCTTAGTCAAGGGACCTTACTCAGAAAATAAGAAGAGTATGTGACTCGATTACAAGACTTTACAACTCGGAAAAGTATTAAGTATAGACTTAGAGTTGTAAGAAGAAGATTGAATGAGTAATGTACTAAGAGATATAGCTTCAGCAATGTGTTCAACAAATCTTCAAGTCTTATGAAGTGGCTTCTATTTATAGATGACCAGGCAGATTAGCTGTTGTGTCTTGGTTCCGAACGAAGTCTTTATTGGCCGTTGTAACGGCTCTTCGAGTCGCTCGTAAAAGATCCATTGGAATGTGAACGTTGTGGAACGGCTCTTGGCTCCTAAAGGTGCTCCAGTCAACTAGTGATGTCTGAAAAGTAAGGTGAAAACCACCGTTGAGCTTAGCATTGAAGTTTTCCACTTTTGGAAACAGACAACCCCGATATAGCATCCGAGCCTTGTTCGAAGTAGACAAGCCTTGTCTGTTGGTGATTGACATCTTGAAGCCAATTACTTTTGTAATTAAAAAATGAGATAACCTCATTTGGATAACCTACAAAAGTAAACCACTTTGGTTCTCAAAGTATAAAATACTTTGGTCCGAGATTAGGCACACATAATAATTTAATTAAGATAATTAAGTGAATAATTATCTTAGGCCTAGAAGAGTGGATTTTTCAGAGTCTAATATTCATTATACTCAAATTCCATCAGAGTTAGTCCTAAGAAATATCAAGTTAAGAGAGTGAAACCATCGAGTATAAGGACTTGATCCGGACAAATAACTCTCAAACAAGCAAACCGACTTAGAAAAAGGAATTAACATTGTAATTCACTTTGCGTTGAAATATGTAGTCGAACTTAGATAAAAAGTGTTAGAGAGATTATTTGAGCATGCGATAGATCCGAGTGCTATCTGAGAGAGTCGGAGGCACTAATGTAGAAGATATACAATAATGTGTTTTCTAAGTCGATCGAAACGAATGAAAACTTATATAGGAGTTTCTATAACACTCATAATGACTTGTAATCAAAACTTATGAGGGATGAGGCTTGTACTGAGTCTTCACGTAGTACTCGGAATGATTTAGATTCAGAGTCCGAGTCTTCACAGGCCATAATTTGATAACCTAAATCTGCCCGTATTTCTCATCTCATACATCCACCGAGATAGCTCATTCATGAAATTTATATCTTTTGGACGAGAGTGGGAGACACAAAACATTTTAGTTTGTTTCGAAGACTCGGACTTTGCATGAATATCATTATAAGTACCATCAAGGAATCAGGTATAGACTTCATCTCTTGTGAGTTTTGATTACAAGTCATTCTAAGTTCTTTAGAAACTTTTCCGAGTAGTATAGAACCTTTTCGAGTATTGCGTAAATTATTGTATAAGTTGTCTTTTGATTCTGACTAACTCATAAAGAATACTCTTACTTATCATTTCACACTTATAGTTATGAGTCACTCGGACAACACTTAGACTTATCGCATGTTCAAACATTTGCTCTAACGTGTATAAACTCAATTCCGACTTCATATTCTAAAGTCCGATTGAATTACGGTGTTAATTCATCTTTCTAAGTCAGCATGTTTTATTTAAACAATGTATGTCTAGATCAAGTATTCTCACTCGATATTCTTTATCTAACTTGAATTATTTCTAGACCGACTCGGATGGAATTTGAGTATAATGGATATTAGACTCGGAAAATTCTACTTTTCCAGGAATCGAGATAATTATGCACTTAATTATCTTAATTAAATTATTATCTCGTGTCTAATCTTGGACCAAAGTATTTTATACTTTGAGAACCAAAATTTGTTTACTTTTGTAGTTTATCTAAACGAGGTTATCCTATTTTTGAATTACAAAAGTAACCGGCTTCAAGTTGTCAATCACCAGCAGACAAGGATTTTCTACTTCGACCAAGGCTCGGACATCGTGTCAAGGTTGTCTGTTTCGAAAATTGGAAATCCTCAACGCTAAGCTCAACGGTGGTTTCCACCCTACTTTTCAGACACCACCAGTGGATTGGGACGTCCTAAGGAGTCAAGAGCCATTGCACAACGTTCACATCTCGACGGATCCTTTCGAGCCACTCGTAAGAATCGTTATAAAGGTCACGGAGGACTTCTAATAAGAAGATAGTCACAACGGCTAATCTGTTTGGTCATTTATAAATAGAAGCCAACTCTCAAGACTTGAAGATTTGCTGGAATCATTGTCAATACACTTACTTAAGCAAAAGTCCTTGTATTCACATTCAATCTTCTACTTACAACTCCAACTCTGCACTTAACATCTTTCCGAGTTGTAAGGTTTTGTAATCGGTTACAAATTCTCTTTCTTACTTTCTGAGTAAGGTCCCTTGACTGAGCTGTAAGGGTTAACTCAGCTCGGTTGTCCCTAACTCGTAAAGGCTATCTCGGTTAGGAAGTACTAGATCGGATAAGGGATCTTCCGAGTCTAGCAAAATCTTGTAAGGAATTATCTAAGGGAGCAATTCTGGTTGAGTCTGTCTACTGTAATTTTGTAGATTCAAAATAGTGGATTTGACTAGGTGCTTGGATTAGCACCGGCCGTGGTTTTCTGCTCCATGAGGGTTTCCACGTAATTTCTACGTTAACACTTTTCCGAGTCCAATCTAGACTCGTACTATCTCCAAGTCGGTTTTAGATTTTAATCTTCTATTCTTTGGTTAAATTTCCTCATCACCCTAGTCACCCCCTCTAGGGTGACTAACTCTCTCCAAGAGCAAACCTTCAATTGGTATTAGAGCCTAGCCTTTCGTAAAGGATCTAACCATCCAAAGGTCTAAAGATCAAATGGCTCGGAACAATGGAGAGTTCGTTGAAGGAAGATCTTCCAACAGGCCACCAAAGTTCAAAGGATCTAATTTCATGCACTCGGAAGAAGCAAATGGAATGTTTTCCACTGGATCACGATGAAGATGTATGGAACATCATATAAGAAGGCAATTACATTCCAATGAAGATGGAAGAAACAAGACTCGCGCCCAAAGAAAAGCTCGAGTACACCACTAAAGAAGCGAGAGAAGTTCGAAAGAACTTCAAGGCGATGAACATTCTAATGTGCGCCATCAGCTCGTAAGAGTACAACGAGTGTCAACTTGTGACACAGCCAAAGAAGTGTGGGACACTCTTGTCAACACTTATGAAGACACAAGTCAAGTCGGACAAGCGAAGATAAGCCAATATCATCACAAGTACGAGCTGTTTAAGATGGAGCCGAAGATAACATCACTCGGATGTTCATCCGCTTCATCGAGATTAAATCTCAAATCTCTGGGTCGAAAGATTTCCCACGAGGAAATGTGCGGAAAGATACTCGAAGCCTACCCAAGAGAAGATTGGATCCCAAGGTAACAGCCATCGAGGAAGCTCGTAACCTCTCCTTATTAAAGCCGGACAACTCATTGGGAAGCTACTCACCTATGACATCCATCTCGGAAGAGGAGGGTGCAGAGGTCGAGCACTAAAAGGAACATCGCGTTGAAGGCCTCGTAAAGCAGAGAAGCAAATCTGAGTTCATCGGACTCGAAGAAGATCCCATGGCACTTATCGCCGGAGGCTTCAAAAGAATGATGAAGCACAAGAGATGGGATAAAAAGCCAAGAGAATAATTCTACAAGAAAGATAAGAAGGATAAAAAGGTAATCACTCTTCTCCTTTAAAATTATCTTTAACTAAGAACTCGGTTCGTTTTGAATGTGGCAAGCAAGGAACACATAGTCAAAGACTGTCCAAGGAGAAAGAGGGACAGAAAGAAGAAGAAGGCTATGATGGCCACATCGAGTGATGAAGATTCATCAAAAGAAGATGAAGACACAGATGATTCAAAGTGTCTAAGGGTACTCTTAGACTCGGAAGCCGAATACGAGTCGGACTCATATCACTCGGACAATGAGGAAACAAATCCTCGGGAGCTAATTGAATATTTCCTCAAGTTTTCCAAAGTTGATCTAGCTAAATATATTTATACTTTGGAAGAGAAGTTCAATTGTGATTCTTCTCGGTTTAAAGAACAACTTGAGTCTATCACGTCCGAGAGCATTTCTTTGAAAAATGAATTAGAAAAACCGAGACTTACTCTAAGAGAACTCAAGACTAGTGCTCAATCTAATGAGACCGAGTCCGAGTCACTCGGAGGAGAAAATGACCATCTGAAACAAAACCTTAGTGAGTCTCAAGAACTTGTTTTGAAGTTTACTCAAGGTCAAAAACCTTGACATGCTCTTAGGGTCTCAATGTGTCTCCTTCGTAAAAGCAGGACTTGGTTTTAACAAGGAGGAGGAATCTAATTCCTACGCAGAGCTTTTCAAAATGATTCCGAACTATAAAGTTCAAGAAGGTTGAGCATAGTCCCATTCATAAGAATGAAAAGAGGACTGAGCCCGGACCAAGCATACAGGAGAAAACTGTCTCCTCCGGTCTATAAAAGAAAAGATTTTCAAAAGAAACAGTTTACTAAAAGGAAGAATCGGAATCGGACTAAACCCAAAGTTATTCAAATCTGGGTTCCGAAGAGTCTTCTTCCTCGAAAAGGACCACAAGTAAAGGGAGTTACTGGGTTAGTTAGAGGAAGTGAGAAAGGTTAGTTTGTTTCTATTTTGCAGGTAGGTCAGAAAAGAACAAAAGGGAATTGGTACTGGATAGTGGATGCTCACGCCACATGTTAAGGGATTCAAAACTCTTTTCTAAGTTAGAAGATTACAAGAGAGGCAAAGTCACATTTGGAGATGACAGCAAAGGCAAGATAATTGGGATAGGCAAGATTGGAAAGGGAAACACTGCGCAGCCCAGTCTACCTTGTCAAGGGATTAAAGTACAATCTACTTAGCATTTCTCAATTGTGTGACAAAGGTCAAGAGGTAAGATTCACTCGCACCAACCGTTATATTTCCGATGAAACTATCAAGGAGACCAAGCTCTCGGGTAAAAGATCGGGTAACACCTACACTATTCCTCTCTCGACCCAAATCAGAATTTATCTTGCTTAAAAGCATATCTACATGATGATTTATGGACATGGCATCGTAGACTAGGACATGTTAGCATGCACACCATTAAGAAGCTTGCATCTCATGGTTTAGTCGGAGGATTGCCTAACCGTGCATTTAAGAAAGATAAAATTTGTGAAGCATGCACAAAAGGGAAATAAGTCAGATCATCTTTCAAATCTCTCAAAACTGTTTCCACACCCAAAGTGCTTGAAATGTTGCATATGGATTTATGTGGTGAAATCCTCGTCAAGAGTCTCTGAGGTAAATCATATGTGCTTATGATTGTTGATGCTTACTCACGATTTACCTGGGTATGTTTTCTTAAGCACCAAAATGAAGCTCGTCAAAGAGTTCAGCAAGCTCTACAGGAAAATTCAAGTTGAGTCTCGGACTCGGATCAAAAAATTCGAACCGACCATGGAAGGGAGTTCGACTATTCGAATTTGCAGAGTTCCGTGATAAGAATGGCATCTCCCACAACTTCTCAAGCACCAAGAACTCCTCAACAAAATGGAGTAGTGGAGAGAAAGAACCAAACTCTTGAAGAAATAGGAAGGACAATGATGATTGAACATGATCTACCCTACTATTTTTGGGCTGAGGCAGTCAACATAGCAAACTACACATTGAACAGATGCCTCATCGGACCCATCTTGAAGAAAACTCCATACGAGCTCTACAAAGGGAAGAAACCCAACATCTCATACTTCAAACCCTTTGGATGTAAGTGCTTTGTTCATAACAATGGTAAGGATCACCTGACTAAGTTTGATGCTCGGTCGATGAAGGTATTTTTCTTGGTTATTCATCTCATAGTGAAGCATATCGCATTTTCAATAAAAGAACTAACAAAGTGGAAGAAAGCATCCACGTTTTTTTTATGAGATTGAACAGGGAAAACCAAGTGAGTCAACATTCTTAGATCCGAAGCTCAGTCGAAATGATGATCTTGATGAAGAGGAACTCAAAAAGAGTCGGGAAAGGCTACTCGGAATGAGGTCACTCATAACAACTTGACTCGGAATAAGACAATTCAAGAGCCAACTCAGAATGTTGAAGGCCAATAAGATGAGCAAGCTCACTCAAAACAGACTTCGAAGATCAACCAATTCAACCTACAAATCTGGTGAACCGAGAGAACAGGTAGAGCATTCAAATATGCTTCGAGCCACCCACTCGAAAACATCTTCTTTGATATCAACAATGGGGTAAGAACTCGTTCCTCTCTACAAAATATATGTGCATTCACTGCATTCATATCATTAACGTAACCCAAAAATGCACTAGAGGCCCTAAATAAACCTGGATGGGTAGAAGCCATGCAAGAGGAACTCAATCAATTTGAAAGAAACCAAGTCCGGACTCGACCAAACGACCTTCCGACCACCCAGTCATAGGAACCAAATAGGTTTTCAAGAACAAACTAGATGAAGGTGGGTTGGTAGTTAGAAATAAGGCTAGACTTGTAGCTCAAGGTTATAATCAAGAAGAAGGGATTGATTGTGGGGAAACCTTTGCACCTGGTGCCGAATTGAAGCTATTAGAATCTTATTGGCATTTGCATCTAGTATGAATATCAAATTGTATCAAATAGATGTTAAATGTGCTTTCCTTAATGGTTTCATTGAAGAGGAAGTCTATGTTGAGCAACCCCTGGACTTGAAAACTCAGAATTTCCAAATCATGTTTTCAAGTTGCAAAAATCTCTTTATGGTCTTAAACAAGCTCCCATGGCCTAGTATGAAAGACAGAGGAACTTCTTGGTTGAAAATGATTTTAGAAGAGGTCAGATTGACAAGACTCTTTTTATAAAAACCAAGGGGAAAGACTTTCTTATTGCTCGGATTTATGTTGATGATATAATCTTTGGAGCTACTAATGAAATTCTTTGTCGAGATTTTTCCGAGTTAATGAGACAGGAATTTCAAATGAGCATGATGGGAGAACTCAATTTCTTCCTTGGTCTACAAATCAAGCAAGACAAAGATGGCATCTATGTTCATCAATCAAAGTATACCAAGGAGCTGCTGAAGAAGTACAAGCTTCAAGATGCAAAACATGCAAGCAACACCTATGAGCAAGCAGAGATAAAGCTGGACTTAGACGAAAAGGTCAAGTAGTAGATTAGAAACTCTATCGAAGTATGATTGGATCTCTGCTATATCTTACTTCCAGTAGGTCGGACATAATGTTTAGTGTATGTCTCGTGTGCAAGATTTCAAGCTAATCCAAAAGAATCACATCTCACTGCGGTGAAGAGAATATTTAGATATCTTGCAGGTACTCGTAATCTTGGTCTATAGTACTCGAGAGACTCGGAACCGACTCTCACCGAATACTCGGACGCCGACTATGCTGGATACAAAGTTGATAGAAAGAGCACCTCAGAGTCTCGCTAGTTTCGGGTCAATCCCTTATATCTTGGCACTCAAAGAAGCGTAACTCGGTAGCTCTATCAACTGTTGAAGCTAAGTATATTGCAGCTGGAGCATGCTGTGCTCAGATTTTATGGATCAAGCAACACTTGAGAGATCTTATACTTTTATTCAAATCAATTCTAATCAAGTGTAACAATCAAAGCGCAATCAACATCACTAAGAATCCAAGACAAAGCACTAAAAAACAAAGCATATTGATGTCGGTATCATTTTCTAAGAGACCATTCTGAGAAAGGTGATATTGAACTTGAATTCATTCCTACCAAACTTCAATTAGCTGATATCTTTACTAAGCCACTTAGTGAGGATCAGTTTTGCTTTATTAGGAATGAACTTGGCATGATTAATGCATAATTATGTGCTTTTCCGAGTGAAATTACTTTGCATGATTATGTGTTAGATGTTTCACTTTTATGCTTTAATAATAATTAGTTCAGTTGAGCCAGTGATACCGAGCTATGAGTTATTGCTTGTTTGCAGTTTCGAGTCATTCGAAACTTTATCGAGACAGATCGAAACTTTACTAAGTCGGACTCAATTTTTAGAAAAATGGACATCAAACTTCGAAATCATCTCTAGATTAGTGGAGAATTTTAGACAATTCTTTTAAAATCTCTCTTTCTCTCTCTCTCTCTCTCTCTCTCTCTCGCGTGCATCTATCGGAGAACTAGCCTTTGGCACACAATCGCTGGAATTCCGACCGTTGGAGAGTTGGGTCGAACAAATACTAAAGGACAATTCTCTCTCTATAAATAGCACCCGTTTTCCTTCATTTCGCTACTTTACTCTCTACTTACTCTCACTCACTCACTTACTTCAACTCGAGCAAGCTTACTACGTTCGAAGAAGAAATCATCTCTCTCTCTCAAGCTAAGTGAAAGAAATCTCAAGTAAGCACCGATTATTCTCAGCTCTCTTTCTACTCTTTCATTTTCTCGTCTTCACTCTCTACTCGCTCACTCTCTTCGAGCTATCTCTCTCCCTCTATCAAAGTTCATCTTTTCTCTCTTTTCACATCCAAACATGCCAAAAAGAGGTTCCCACCCGGACTTTCTTGGTTTTGCAACCAAGAAATCTCGCACAAAAAGTCAAGAATGTCCTTCCCACCCCTCTAAAATCCTTGTCACTCAACACCTAACGTTGGATGAAAAATTCTTTCCAACCACCAAGTTTTCGTGGTTGAACAACATCAAAACCACAGAGGTTTATAATTTCCTCTATTTCAGCGAGTTCATCTACCTAGAACTCATTTCGTAGTTTTACTCTAACCTCTCCGACTCCGAGGGTATCCTCACCTCTAGAGTTCAAAATATCATTGTTCGCATCAACGTCTCTCTCCTCCACCGTCTTTTTAAAGTCTCTTCTCTTTTCCTCAACAGCAACCCCATACCTTTCAACGAGGTTGCTGATGAATTCTTTGAAAAGTATGCCAAAGAATTTCCCGAGTCACGCAAAACTTCTCTCGTGACTCAACTAAAGTCGAAGCTCGTCTTCCGTGTTTTCTACTCGATGAGAACCTTCTTCTCTCAGCATTCAAGAAAAGAGAAACCTAACTTCAAGCATCTCAAAGATCTTTTTGACATCCTTGAGGGCTACGAAGTAGACCTCTTTCCCGCTATAGTCGAGCGGATGGCAGCTGTGCCAGCTCGGACTCGGACTAAGAAATCAACCCCACTTCCTTTCGGGCTCTTCTCACCCTTATCTTTAAGCAATTCAAACTTCCTCTCCCCTCAGATCCTAACGCGATTTCCGAGGCTGCCGTTGTTGTTGGCAAGAAAGAACTTCTTGGGTATGGATACCAGGAGACCTAACCGGGTGTCTAGGTCCATAGCTCGAACCGAGGCAGCCTTCTCCGCCTCGGACTCGGACACAAACTCCTCTCTCTCTACCTCCTCCACCTGGTGGTGCCTCCACTTCAGGAGTTTCTCAAGTCCTCTCTTCTGCCTTGTCCACTGCCATAATGGACAAGTTCTCCTCGATGTCCACCGAACTCAAGGACACCCTTCGGTCATTCAAGACTCGTCCTTCAATCTATGACCATCAATCAAAAGACTGCTCAATCTCAAATCGGAGAGTACCAAGATGTGCTTCTTGAGATGAAAGCACTTGTCAAGGAGCAAAAGGAGATGATAGAGCTTCTCTAGGAAAGGCGCTCCAAGGCTGCTCAGGACCCGGTTGACTCGGACACATCCGAGGAGTCCTCGAGCCGAGCCAAATCCCTCTACAGGGGAAGAAGAAGAAGAAGAAGAGGAGACTATGGCTGAGGCAGCTCCCTCCGAGGACATGGAGGAAGGGGAAAAGGAAGAAGCAGAAGCAGCGAGAGGGACCAGGTGCTCCAGCCCTCCAACCGAACCGATCAGCTCGGATAGTAGTCCGAGTGGGTCGAAGACCCCGCCGACCAAGGTCGGTCGGCAGCTGTCCAGCCTGAGCAAGCACCTCCCTCGGTCGAGTTCCAAGAGGATGAACCTATGCACGACCTGGTTCCGAGTCAGCCACCGAGAGCCGAGCCCATACCGGATATCTCGGTGTTGCCCCCGCCTCGATCTTCAACTTCATCACGCTCTTACCGAGCGAGGCGCACTGCTCGTCCACCCACCTTGACTCGGACTAGTCCCTCCCCTCCATCTTAGAATTTTTTTTTAATTTTATGTTTTTAGTTTTTTTATGTGTTTTTTATCCAGACATACAAATTGTATTTTCTTGATACATTCTTCCTCTTTTTGTTTTTGCTGAAAGGCAAGGGGAGAATAGTTAGAAAAATTTGTTGTCTTATTTAGGGGAGTTTCTCTCACCCTTTTTGTGTATATATGTTTTTATGAATATTAATGAAGTTTCTGTTTCGTGCTTATCGCTTTCGAGTTTCAATTTCTTTGTACATCTTGCTCTGTTACAACAACTCAGTAATTTTTTTTTGCTCGATATAAGCTTTACTCTAAGCTCGACCCATTTCATTTCTATGTGATAATTCAGTTTTAGCTCTGATGCAATCTAAGTTTACTTGCTCTGATAGAATCTACGCTTTCATCACTTTAGCTATTTTATACGATTCTATCTCTACTATGACATATTCTTTGAGAAAGAATGAAAAATCAGGTTTATAACACTAACAAAGTTTATGTCTAAGTATGGAATGCCTTTCATCAAAAAGAGGGAGATTGAAGACTCAGACTTTGCATGAATATCATTCTAAGTACCATCAAGGAATCAGGTACAGACTTCATCTCTTGTGAGTTTTGATTACAAGTCATTCTAAGTTCTTTAGAAACTTTTCCGAGTAGTATAGAACCTTTTTGAGTATTGCAGAAATTATTGTATAAGTTGTCTTTTGATTCTGACTGACTCATAAAGAATACTCTTACTTATCATTTCACACTTATAGTTATGAGTCACTCAGACAACACTTAGACTTATCGCATGTTCTCTAACGTGTATAAACTCAATTCGACTTCATATTCTAAAGTCCGATTGAATTACGGTGTTAATTCATCTTTCTAAGTCAGCATGTTTTATTTAAACAATGTATGTCTAGATCAAGTATTCTTACTCTGATATTCTTTATCTAACTTGAATTATTTCTAGACCGACTCAGATGGAATTTGAGTATAATGGATATTAGACTCAGAAAATTCTACTTTTCCAGGAATCAGATAATTATGCACTTAATTATCTTAATTAAATTATTATCTGTGTCTAATCTTGGACCAAAGTATTTTATACTTCGAGAACCAAAATTTGTTTACTTTTATAGTTTATCTAAACGAGGTTATCCTATTTTTGAATTACAAAAGTAACCGGCTTCAAGTTGTCAATCACCAGCAGACAAGGATTTTCTACTTCGACCAAGGCTCGGACATCGTGTCAAGGTTGTCTGTTTCGAAAATTGGAAATCCTCAACGCTAAGCTCAACAGTGGTTTCCACCCTACTTTTCAGACACCACCAGTGGATTGGGACGTCCTAAGGAGTCAAGAGCCATTGCACAACGTTCACATCTCGACGGATCCTTTCCGAGCCACTCGGAAGAATCGTTATAAAGGTCACAGAGGACTTCTAATAAGAAGATAGTCACAACGGCTAATCTGTTTGGTCATTTATAAATAGAAGCCAACTCTCAAGACTTGAAGATTTGCTGGAATCATTGTCAATACACTTACTTAAGCAAAAGTCCTTGTATTCACGTTCAATCTTCTACTTACAACTCCAACTCTGTACTTAACATCTTTCTGAGTTGTAAGATCTTGTAATTAGTTACAAATTCTATTTCTTACTTTCTGAGTAAGGTACCTTGACTGAGCTGTAAGGGTTAACTCAGCTCAGTTGTCCCTAACTATAAAGGTCATCTCAGTTAGGAAGTACTATATCGGATAAGGGATCTTCCGAGTCTGGGAAAATCTTGTAAGGAATTGTCTAAGGGAGCAATTCTGGTTGAGTCTGTCTACTGTATTTTGTGGATTCAAAATGGTGAATTTGACTTGGTGCTTGGATTAGCACTGGTCGTGGTTTTCTGCCCCAGGAGGGTTTCCACGTAATTTCGTGTTAACACTTTTCTCGAGTCCAATCTAGATTCAGACTGTCTCCAAGTCAGTTTTAGATTTTAATCTTCTATTCTTTGCTTAAATTTCCTCATCACCCTATTCACCCCCTAGGGTGACTAACTCTCTCCAACAGCAAACCTTCAGCTTCGCAGAATGTTTTTTTGCATTAGGCACATTTTTTTAAGCACTGGTGTGGATCCTATTTATAGGAGCTTTCTGGAGCTTTAGAGTCCTACTGCACCTCCATCACTGGAAATTCGCCAGCACCCTGGACTTCACGGGTGGCGGGAGTCAGCCACCGTCATTGTCTGGCTTGTTCCATGGTTTCTTCGTCCAGAGCACTCCTGCGTGCACGTTGCTATTGTTGGACCATGCACTTAAGATTTTCCATTTTTATTTTTATCATTTTCTTTTGAAGGGAATGGGGCTAATTCAATTTTTTTTTATTCGTTTTTTGTAATTTTCCCTAAGTTTTTTTGTTTTTACATCATATTAAATGAAAGAACGCATTTCTTAGAATTGATTCGCCTTGCATTTCATCCCATTGCATAAGAGTCACCATTACAAAGCAAATATTAAATAAACAATAAACACCCTACAAGGGACTTCTTAATCATCAACATCGGAAACAGTAAGGAATTCTCTAATCATGACCATCAGAAGCGTCGTCAAAGATATAGTTCCTCAAGTCCTTCAAGATGGATGTGGAGAACCGACCACCTTCATCACCTTGATAGGAGCTACCTCCGTAGTCCATAGATTGGGAAGCTCCATGGGATGGCCCGCTATATGAAGCTCGAGGGAAATAAAGAGGATTACCATGACGATCGAAAGCCTACAGGGGCAAGATATCCAAGCTCTCCTCCGAAAAGTTAGGCCCCGCACCGGAAGCACTAGGCCCGGAAGTACTGGGTCCTGCCTCGGAAGCACTCCTATGATGTGCACGCCGTGAAGAACCTTGTCTAACAATACTACTAGAAGGTGTTGGTTGGCCAGATGGATGTGTTTGTGCCCCGGGTTCACCAGGAAGACTCCCGGAGGGAGGTGCTCTACATTGATGCCTCGACCAGAATGAAAGAACAATTAGCACGCTCACTAAAAACTCAATAAAGTTAGCACCCCACTAATTAGGAACTTACCCGGAAGGTTGGGAAAGATCGCCCAGTAAGGAAATTTTGGATTCCTTGGAGAGCGAATTGAAGGTGAATGGACATGGTCCGAGACTATTCTCGATCATACTACAAAATTTATCCTATGGTGTTAGCCAAAAATACTTTTAGCATACAACTAAAAGTGGGGTGCATGAAATTCTTACCCCTTGCCAATTCCTAGGGAAAGGATGTCCAACACATTTTTCCTTTGGGATTTCGAGAATTCTTATATAACGAGGAGATCCCCCAAGTTGAGTAACATCCACATTAAGGTTGGAAATATGGATTTCTACGGTATGAGCTGCTGGAAGATGAAGTTAATTTCCATGCAAGAAATATAGGAAGAGGTGAAACTCACTAGTTGAGTTATAATCGCGCTGCGTGGTGAGCATAGAATGTGCGCAAGTTTAAGAATGAGGTATAACAATACCCCACAGTAGCAGCAGCTTGCTCATTTGGAGGAAGGGAAAGAAGGTAGAACATGATCTGGGGTGGACCCTCTCATCAAAATACCAACAAAATTCAAAGGGACCTTCAAATAAGATCCTCCTTTCACTTAATTCCCGTGCAATAGTGACACTCGGAGGGAGTTGGAATTAGGCCCAAGCATGAAAATTAGCCTACATTCAAGATTTATCAAGAAACAAACAAGCAAGCAAGAACGAAAGCGGCAGGAAAATGGACGAAAAATCGTGCATAATCAAGGCTGGAGTCCACCACAGGCAAACCCACGGGCAATCCCACAGGCTGTGGGCAGGGACAGCCAGCTAAACAATGTGATAAAAAGCTCTATAAGCATATTTTCGAGGTGAATTTTGAGATTAAAGAAGCATAACGAGGTCAACCAATTTAGGGTTGATCTCAAGAAGTCTATCCCATGAATCTAAGGGCGTTGAAGATAGACTTTAGCCCACACTATGGAGGCCGGAAACATGAAATGATTTGTTGAACCAGGAGAAAGGTGCGGGAATATTCGTACAACCACGGCTACATGATCACAATTGAGTAAGATTTTTATCCACATAAGATGAGAAAATACTTAGGAGAAAAAGGAGAATTTAAGCATACCTCAACAACCTTCCACAAACCATACAATGTTCAATAGCTGGTCGAATCCAACTCAAGTCTTGTATGCAGCACACCGACACGGAGGCTCCTAATGAGGCAAGTATACGCAGGAGCACCCTAGTTGAGCTCCTTTATTTTATCGAGGTCCATTAAGTTCACCAAATAGTGAACAAGAACCTTAGCAGCTTGATCGGAAAAAGAATCATGCTCAATAGAAGAGCAAGCACGATTCGGACCTGTTGTTGTGGAGAATTTTGAGGCCAAAACCTAACATCCTCAAAGGCCGCTTTTGCTGATGATTTTAAGATAATGTGCGGATATGAACTCGAAACTGATGTTGCGACTGAGAGGGTGGAAGAAGACATCCATCCTGACTTCTTGTAATTTTCAATGTGAACATATCAATGTAATAAGTTATGAATTTCCAGCATGTCAAAATCATCATAACCATGTTAAATGAGCTTGATTGCCTGACGAACGTCAGAGCAAATGTCAATAATGATATCCAAAAGATCCAAATAATTAATATCCAGAAGCTTCCAGGAACTCGACCTTCCAAATGGTATATATCCGGAGCTAGAAGTTTAAACAATAAACAAAGCAAAACCTATAGCAGTATATTCAGTCCAACGACTGAAATGAAGTTCCAGAAAACCATGTGGGTGGAAACCAAGCAAAACGACACAGCTCAAGCTGCCCTCTAAAATTTGGGCATTTCCAGCAAAAGAGAGATTATTCAGCCAGGGACAATGAGCCAAGCTGGTCTCCAACATCAGAACCTAAAGTGGCCGACTGGAGGACATCTATGGCTTCTGCAACTTTCTTCTTGAGAGCATCAGGAGACTCAATAAGGTGCAGCACTTCTGTCTGGTCCATCTCTAGTAGCATGCCGGTCACTTTACCTGCATTTTCGTGCTCCACACGCTCTACCAATGGATACAACTGTTCTCCAAGCATCTGAAAGAACACTACAACTATTTAGTAACAGCCTAATGATGTTAAAAAATAGTAGAAAACCATATACCGTCAATCCCCCCTTCAAACAAAAATAGAAAAATGAACAATAGCGCCAACCACCCCCCAAAAAAAAATGAAAATGAAAAAGAAGATGAATCGCATCATATCGTCAATCCCCTGGCCACCCAACCATTTATTAACAATCCCTCAAACACCCCCTGTCCTCCAAAAAGGGAAAAGCATACCATGCGTTGACTCTCTGGAGACGCAGCAGCAAGAGCGGATGCTAGTGTTGACATCGACACTGGACCAGATCTAGTAATATCTGCTGCAGTCATGGGCATCACTGATGCATCCAAGGGCATCGGCATCATAGGGTTCGCCATTCCTTGACCACCCAGAGATGGCTCCATACCATTGCGTCCATTTGCCAAGTATCTAAAGTTCTGACCACCATTGCGGTTACCAACCTAAATTCCATGTCCATTGAAAGATAGCCAAAGCACATGTTAAAATCCATGAGAACAAATGCGGTTACCAACCTAAATTCCATGTTCCATGTCCATTGAAAAAGATAGCCAAAGCACATAAGTGGGAGAGGGAAAATATTGTACCTGTTGCTGCAGCTGATGAGCATTTCTGCCTCTTCTAGCCCCCAAACGTTGGCCAGGTTGTCCTTGTCTCTGAAGGTGGTAAGGCATGATAAAGTTTGGGGCAACTCCTGGACGGATGCCGGGCAACATTTGCTGCTGAAAACCATAGCCTGGCTGATGGGGAAGCAAGCCAGGAGCTCCTTGGCTGAAATAAAGCTGATGAGGTGGAAGCCTTGGGGATCCAGGATGGAAAGTAGGCATCCCTGAGGGATAGGGTGCCATCCCTCCCTGCACCCGAACTTGAGCAAAATGAGCCTGCAAAGTAAATAACATGAGAGCCATGGATTGCATCTGAGCTAAAGGGCAAAAACTTTAAAAATTAACAATTTGATTTGTTTCCAATGTATATATATCATAAGAGCTTAATAATGCATTAATCAATAAAGACTAGGCTTCTTAAAAAAATCAATATAGACTAGGCACTGAGAAGAAACGTGATTCACCACAATAACACCAAAATCAATACAGGAAAATTTTCATTATTGAATACTAGCAGAAAAAGAATACACGCAGGATTCTACATGCAACTCTACACAAGTCTGTAAAGTCAGAAGAGAAGGTATAGATGTGAAAAGTTCACCTGTAGCCTTGCTTTTCTCTCTTCTTTCCGTTGGGCAACAGCAACATAAAGGGGTTTTCTTCCAATCATCTTTCCATTCATTTCATTCATCTGCACAAGAAGAATAACATCATGAAGTGATGATAGAAGTTTTCAAAAACCTAACAAAACAAAACAGAGCCATATTGCTAGCTATAATGCATAAAGAGAGGATGGAATAATAATAAATAAATAACAAAAGGCAAGGGAAAGCAACTTACAGCTCTTGCAGCTTCCTCAGGAGTTGAGAATGATACAAAACCAGATCCTTTGCTTACTCCATTAGAATCAAGCATGATCTAATATCTCAATACAATGACATTAATGAAAAGTATAAATTATAAGGGTTACGCATTAACATATTAAAAGTTACAATATTTTATTGATCTAAATAAACACCTAAGAAGTACCTTGCTTGATGTTATAGTTCCAAATTCGGAAAACAATTCCTTTAGTTTCTCATCATTTATACTATCATCAAGATTTTTTAAATACAAGTTAGCACCCTGCAGTTTCTCATAGCGGCTAATCCTTTCTTGTTCAAATTTAGCTCTCAGCTCTACCTCTCTCTCTCCTTTCCTTTGAGCCCTCCCCACGTACCAAATCTTGTCATCATGACTGGTCCCATTCAAGTTCTCAACAGAAGCAGCAGCGGATTCAGGACTCTGAAAATTCACAAAACCAAAGCATCGAGATTTACCATTTGTGTCCCTCATCACAACAGCACTAGTGATGGTACCATAAAGGCTGAATGTTTTCTTAAGTTCCTCATCCGTACAACTCTCAGACAAGTTTTTCACATAAACATTAGTAAATTTGGGTGATCCATTTGATCTATTCCTTTCCTGACGACGAACAAAGAAACCGACATAAACTTGTTTATCATTCATCAACATGCCATTCAGACTTTTAATTGCATTTTTGCTGATTCTTCTTGGTCAAACTGCACAAATCCATACCCTCTTGATTGACCATTGCTATCAACAGCTACTTTGCAGGAAAGTATTGCACCAAAAGCAGCAAATGTGTCATACAATGCCTTGTTATCTATAGAAGAATCTAGATTCTTGATGAAAACATTAGCATATCCACTCTTCCGGAGGCTAGGATCCCGTTGTGAATACATAATCCTGATGGGCCGGCCATTGACTGGCGTAAAATTCAATACATCCATGGCTGTTGCAGCTGCAAAGAACAACCAGAAAAAGTAGATCATCACTAAGGTGCCAACATGATGCAAGAATAATGTGAAGATATAGAGGGGAGGGGAAACACAAGGTCACATAAGCTATATAGGTCATTAACATAATGTGACAGAATGATAAAAGGATGCTTTACAATTTCAAAGCAATAATTAAATGTTAATTCAGAATACCAATCTAAGGATGCAATAATATAGCAAAGTTCACTTCAAGATTTGACAATATATATCAAACTTAGAATATAGTCCTGTTTGTAGAAAATGAGAAGGGACGCAATAAGTGTCACTTCATCAGTCACCTCTGTCCAGTTCAGAACTCCGAGTGAAGGGTGGCGGAGGGTTTAAACGTGAAGAATCCACCAACAAATGACACCCTTGCATGTTTAAACAAACAAGATGAGTGTCCACACTATAAACTCTAAACATATCGCAAGTCCACAGTGATCGATGGACACTGTACAAATTACAGATAGAAAACAAGATACACTGGTTCGCTACCATCTTCTTCGACGTTTCTTCAAGAGATCACCTTGATACACTTTATCCAACAAAAAGGGAGTCATACTACACTCCACATTTACTTGAAGGATTCAATACGCAGTGGAAATAATACTCTATTAAATCAACCCCAACTCAAAAAAAATTTAAAAAAATGTACTTAGCAACCATTCATAACACTTCCATCTTTTTTTAAAAAAAAAAAACCTCGTTTTTAAACCCACTATCTCTATAATCCTATTAAATCACACAGAACCAACAATGTACCCTATCACAAACCCAACCAATGGGGAAAAAGCCAAAAACCCAACAATGTACCTTACATAACCAGTGAAATAAAATCTAATTTACACAACGCATAAAACCCAGAACAGAGCATCGCAAAACTCAATACTTGATCGTGGCACGGAAAGAATTAAAACCCTAAATTGAAGCCATAAAACTAGAGAAATCTATGAATACGAACCATCTTGAGGAGAACTGAAATTCACATAGCCGTAACCGAGAGAGCATCGTCGAGTCTGATCCCTACAAACCCTAACAGAGACAACTTGAGCGACTTGGCTGAAGAGATCATAGAGTTGTCCCTCATTCACATTGGGATCCAAATCACCAACATAGAGCGACAGATTCCCAAATCCCGCCGGCGCCGGAGAGGTGGCCGGAGGAATGAGCCCGACGGAGCCAGCCGGAGCCGGCGGGAAAACCGGCTGGGCAGAAGAAGGCTGTTGGATCGCAGCCGCCGCCATTGGAATCGAAACTGAAATCAGGGAAACTAAAATTGATGGGGAAATTTAGGTTTAGGGTTTTCGGGAAAAAGAGAGAGAAAGAGAGAGAGAGAGAGGGATTAAACCACTAGTAGCGCTTGATATGGAAATCGAATGGAAGAAAAATTCCACCGGGAAGGAGGAGAGAGAAAATGAAGGGAGGGGGAGGAAGAACGGGTCAATTATTTATATGGAGAGAGAGTGAGGAAATCGGAACGTTTTATGTGGTACGGGACGGGCCCCTTTGTTGCACTTTTCGAGGATTTGATTTTGAAGAATGATTACGTGGCATATCTTTGCCTTTTATTTGCTTGGCTGTCTCTCCAAACACAAGTACTGATTTTGGGTCAAATTTAAATATTATAAGACATATATATTTTAGCTCTATTTTTTCGAATTTTGGTGGAGATAATTTTCTTAAGTACGTGTACAATAAGTTGAGATATGTTATGAGCTTGTATTGTAGTTGCCTTTTAGTTGTATTGTGGCTGCATCTAACTGCACTATTGTATAATTAAGTTAACTAGTTTGTACCCGAGTTAAAGCACAAGATATATTAATATGTAGAAATATTAAAGAGAAATTTTTAATATTTAATAGGAAAAATTTTAATTATATTTGTTATATCAAGAAATCAATTTTAAATGATAAAAATATTTTGTAATAATACTTTTAAAAGAATAAGTCTAAAAAACATTTATGTAAATCCTATTTATGAATAAATGAATAAAAACATATGGTATCAAAACTATCACTATTGTCCCTAATAACTCATAATAGGATGCATAATATTTTTTATTAGAAAAACATCCAATAATAATAAAGTAATCTTTAGGGAAAAAATCTCATGATATGATCACCAAAAGTCTAATTGTCTAACTATATATATCATAACATATTAAAATGCTTGTATATATAAGCCAAAATCTAATCGTTTAATTGTACATATATCATAACATATTAAAATCAAGGTTGTTAGAATTGATATCCTCGTTAGAATTGATTGGGGGAGGGGATGGTTAGAATCGGAATCGTAAAA